>JAQPPZ010000458.1:8655000-11055000 GCA_028583015.1 Wollemia nobilis | reverse complement strand
TGGGGGTGGGGAGCAACACTTGGCCCACCCCCACCCTCATTTGAGGGTGGGGGGGGGAGCCAAGTGTTGCTCCTCACCCCCACCCTCAAACGAGGGTGGGGGTGGGGAGCAACACTTGGCCTACCCCCACCTTCATTTGATGGTGGGGGTGGGCCAAGTGTTTCTCCCCACCCCCACCTTCATTTGATGGTGGGGGTGGGCCAAGTGTTGCTCCACACCACCACCCTCCTCGTTTGAGGGTGGGGGTGGGGCACAACACTTGGTTGTACTTGCTGCCCACCCCCATAGGTGGGGGTGGGCCAAGTGTTGCTCCCCACCCCCACCCTCCTCGTTTGAGGGTGGGGGTGGAGAGCAACACTTTGTTGTACTTGCTCCCCCACCCCCACCCTCATTGATGAGGGTGGGGGTGGGGAGCAAGTACAACCAAGTGTTGCTCCCCACCCCCCACCCTCATTGGGGGGTGGGCCAAGTGTTGCTCCCCACCCCCCACCCTCAAACGAGGGTGGGGGTGGGAGTAACACCTTGGCCCACCCCCACCCCTCAAATCCACCCTCGTTTGAGGGTGGGGGTGGGGAGCAACACTTGGTTGTACTTGCTCCCCACGCGGGGTGGGGGTGGGGAGCAAGTACAACCAAGTGTTGCTCCCCACCCCCACCCTCATTGTGGGGGGTGGGGAGCAACACTTGGTTGTACTTGCTCCCCACCCCGAGGGGGTTGGGAGCAACACTTGGTTGTACTTGCTCCCCACGGGGTGGGGGGTGGGGAGCAAGTACAACCAAGTGTTGCTCCCCACCCCCACCCTCATTGAGGGTGGGGGTGGGGAGCAACACTTGGTTGTACTTGCTCCCCCACCCCCACCCTCGTGGTGGGGAGTAAGGTACAACCAAGTGTTGCTCCCCACCTGAGGGTGGGGGTGGGGAGCAAGTACAACCAAGTGTTGCTCCCCACCCCCCAAACCCTCGGGGTGGGGAGCAAGTACAACCAAGTGTTGCTCCCCACAGGGGGTGGGGGTGGGGAGCAAGTACAACCAAGTGTTGCTCCCCACCCCCGCCCCTCAAATGAGAGGGTGGGGGTGGGCCAAGTGTTGCTCCCCACCCCCAACCTCGTTTGACGAGTGTTTCTCCCCCCACCCCCACCCTCAAATGAGAGGGTGGGGGTGGGCCAAGTGTTGCTCCCCACCCCCACCCTCAAATGAAGGTTGTGAAGGTGGGGGTGGGCCAAGTGTTGCTCCCCCACCCCCACCCTCGTTTGTTGATCCCCACCCCCACCCTCAAATGAGAGGGTGGGGGTGGGGAGCAACACTTGGCCCACCCCCACCCGCGTTTAAATGGTGGCGAGCAACACGTGGCCCACCCCCACCTCCTCAAATGAGAGGGTGGGGGTGGGGAAGCAAAACTGGCCCACCCCCCACCCTCATTTAAAGGGTGGGGAGCAACACTTGGCCCACCCCCCACCCTCAAATGAGGGGTTGGGGTGGGCCAAGTTCTGCTCCCCCACCCCCACCCTCAAATGAAAATGAGAGGGTGGGGGTGGGGAGCAACAGGCCCAAGTGTTGCTCTCCACCCCCATCCTCTCATTTGAGGATGGGGGTGGGGAGCAACACTTGGCCCACCCCCACCTTCTCATTTGAGGGTGGGGGTGGACCAAGTTTTGCTCCCCACCCCCACCAAGTGTTGCTCTCCACCCCCACCCTCTCATTTGAGGATGGGGGTGGGGAGCAACACTTGGCCCACCCCCCACCCTCTCATTTGAGGGTGGGGGTGGACCAAGTTTTGCTCCCCACCCCCACCCTCAAATGAGGGTGGACTCGGGGAGCAACACTTGGCCCACCACCACCCTCATTTGAGGGTTGGGGTGGGCCTAGTGTTGCTCCCCACCCCCCACCCTCGTTTAGGGATGGGCCAAGTGTTGCTCCCCACCCCCACCCCTCAAACAAGGGTATTTGAGGGTGGGGGTGGGCCAAGTGTTGATCACCACCCCCACCCTCAAATGTTAGGGTGGGGGGTGGGCCAAGTGTTGATCACCACCCCCACCCTCAAATGAGAGGGTGGGGTGGGGAGCAACACTTGGCCCACCCCCACCCCTCCAAGTGTTGCTCCCCACCGCCACCCTCCAAGTGTTGCTCCCCACCCCCACCCTCAAATGAAGGTGGGGGTGGGGAGAAACACTTGGCCCACCCCTCACCCTCAAATGAGGGTGGGGGTGGGGCCAAGTGTTGCTCCCCACCACCACCCTCTCATTTGATGGTTGGGGTGGGGAGCAACACTTGGCCCACCCCCACCCTCACCACATTTGAGTTTGGGGGTGGGCCAAGTGTTTCTCCCCACCCCCACCCTCTCATTTGAGGGTTGGGGTGGGGAGCAACACTTGTCCCACCCCCACCCTCATTACCTCTCATTTTCATTTGAGGGTGGGGGAGGGGAGCAACACTTGGCCCACCCCCACCCTCTCATTTTCATTTGAGGGTGGGGGTGGAGAGCAACACTTGGGCCTGTTGCTCTCCCCACCCCCACCCTCTCATTTTCATTTGAGGGTGGGGGTGGAGAGCAACACTTGGGCCTGTTGCTCTCCCCACCCCCACCCTCTCATTTTCATTTGAGGGTGGGGGTGGAGAGCAACACTTGGGCCTCGTTGCTCCCCACCCCCACCCTCTCATTTTCATTTGAGGGGTGGGGTTGGGGGAGCAAAACTTGGCCCCACCCCCACCCTCATTTGAGGGTGGGGGTGGGCCAAAGTGTTGCTCCCCACCCTTTAAATGAGGGTGGGGGTGGGCCAAGTGTTGCTCCCCACCCCCACCCTCTCATTTGAGGGGGTGGGGTTGGGCCAAGTGTTGCTCGGCACCCTTTAAATGAGGGTGGGGGTGGGCCAAGTGTTTCTCCCCCACCTTCATTTGATGGTGGGGGTGGGCCAAGTGTTTCTCCCCACCCCCACCCTCCTCGTTTGATGGTGGGGGTGGGGAGCAACACTTGGCCCACCCCCACCTTCATTTGATGGTGGGGGTGGGCCAAGTGTTGCTCCACACCACCACCCTCCTCGTTTGAGGGTGGGGGTGGGGCGCAACACTTGGTTGTACTTGCTGCCCACCCCCATAGGTGGGGGTGGGCCAAGTGTTGCTCCCCACCCCCACCCTCCACGTTTGAGGGTGGGGGTGGAGAGCAACACTTTGTTGTACTTGCTCCCCACCCCCCACCCTCATCAATGAGGGTGGGGGTGGGGAGCAAGTACAACCAAGTGTTGCTCCCCACCCCCACCCTCATTGGGGGTGGGCCAAGTGTTGCTCCCCACCCCCCACCCTCAAACGAGGGTGGGGGGTGGGTAGCAACACTTGGCCCACCCCCCACCCTCAAATCCACCCTCGTTTGAGGGTGGGGGGTGGGGAGCAACACTTGGTTGTACTTGCTCCCCAGTGGGGGTGGGGAGCAAGTACAACCAAGTGTTGCTCCCCACCCCCACCCTCATTGTGGGGGTGGGGAGCAACACTTGGTTGTACTTGCTCCCCACCCTGAGGGGGTTGGGAGCAACACTTGGTTGTACTTGCTCCCCACGGGGTGGGGGTGGGGAGCAAGTACAACCAAGTGTTGCTCCCCACCCCCACCCCTCATTGAGGGTGGGGGTGGGGAGCAACACTTGGTTGTACTTGCTCCCCACCCCCACCCCTCGAGGTGGGGAGTAAGTACAACCAAGTGTTGCTCCCCACCGAGGGTGGGGGTGGGGAGCAAGTACAACCAAGTGTTGCTCCCCACCCCCAAACCCTCGGGGTGGGGAGCAAGTACAACCAAGTGTTGCTCCCCACCTGAGGGTGGGGGTGGGGAGCAAGTACAACCAAGTGTTTCTCCCCACCCCCGCCCTCAAATGAGAGGGTGGGGGTGGGCCAAGTGTTGCTCCCCACCCCCAACCTCGTTTGACGAGTGTTTCTCCCCACCCCCACCCTCAAATGAGAGGGTGGGGGTGGGCCAAGTGTTGCTCCCCCACCCCCACCCTCAAATGAAGGTGGTGAAGGTGGGGGTGGGCCAAGTGTTGCTCCCCACCCCCACCCTCGTTTGTTGATCCCCACCCCCACCCTCAAATGAGAGGGTGGGGGTGGGGAGCAACACTTGGCCCACCCCCACCCTCGTTTAAATGGTGGCGAGCAACACTTGGCCCACCCCCACCTCCTCAAATGAGAGGGTGGGGGTGGGGAGCAACACTTGGCCCACCCCCACCCTCATTTAAAGGGTGGGGAGCAACACTTGGCCCACCCCCACCCTCAAATGAGGGTTGGGGTGGGCCAAGTTTTGCTCCCAACCCCCACCCTCAAATGAAAATGAGAGGGTGGGGGTGGGGAGCAACAGGCCCAAGTGTTGCTCTCCACCCCCATCCTCTCATTTGAGGATGGGGGTGGGGGAGCAACACATGGCCCACCCCCACCCTCTCATTTGAGGGTGGGGGTGGACCAAGTTTTGCTCCCCCACCCCCACCAAGTGTTGCTCTCCACCCCCACCCTCTCATTTGAGGATGGGGGTGGGGAGCAACACTTGGCCCACCCCCACCCTCTCATTTGAGGGTGGGGGTGGACCAAGTTTTGCTCCCCACCCCCACCCTCAAATGAGGGTGGACCCGGGGAGCAACACTTGGCCCACCACCACCCTCATTTGAGGGTTGGGGTGGGCCTAGTGTTGCTCCCCACCCCCACCCTCGTTTAGGGATGGGCCAAGTGTTGCTCCCCACCCCCCCCCACAAACAAAGGTATTTGAGGGTGGGGGTGGGCCAAGTGTTGATCACCACCCCCCACCCTCAAATGTTAGGGTGGGGGTGGGCCAAGTGTTGATCACCACCCCCCACCCTCAAATGAGAGGGTGGGGGTGGGGAGCAACACTTGGCCCACCCCCACCCTCCAAGTGTTGCTCCCCACCGCCACCCTCCAAGTGTTGCTCCCCACCCCCACCCTCAAATGAAGGTGGGGGTGGGGAGAAACACGTGGCCCACCCCCACCCTCAAATGAGGGTGGGGGTGGGGCAAGTGTTGCTCCCCACCACCACCCTCTCATTTGAGGGTTGGGGGTGGGGAGCAACACTTGGCCCACCCCCACCCTCACCACATTTGAGTTTGGGGGTGGGCCAGAGGTATTTCTCCCCACCCCCACCCTCTCATTTGAGGGTTGGGGTGGGGAGCAACACTTGTCCCACCCCCACCCTCATTACCTCTCATTTTCATTTGAGGGTGGGGGAGGGGAGCAACACTTGGCCCACCCCCACCCTCTCATTTTCATTTGAGGGTGGGGGTGGAGAGCAACACTTGGGCCTGTTGCTCTCCCCACCCCCACCCTCTCATTTTCATTTGAGGGTGGGGGTGGAGAGCAACACTTGGGCCTGTTGCTCTCCCCACCCCCACCCTCTCATTTTCATTTGAGGGTGGGGGTGGAGAGCAACACTTGGGCTCGTTGCTCCCCACCCCCACCCTCTCATTTTCATTTGAGGGTGGGGTTGGGGAGCAAAACTTGGCCCACCCCCCACCCTCATTTGAGGGTGGGGGTGGGCAAAGTGTTGCTCCCCACCCTTTAAATGAGGGTGGGGGTGGGCCAAGTGTTGCTCCCCCACCCCCACCCCTCTCATTTGAGGGGGTGGGGTTGGGCCAAGTGTTGCTCGGCACCCTTTAAATGAGGGTGGGGGTGGGCCAAGTGTTTCTCCCCACCCCTACACTCTCATTTTAGGGTGGGGGGTGGGGAGCAAAAAATGAGGGGTGGGGGTGGGGAGCAACACTTGGCCCATCACCACCCTCATTTAAGGGTGGGGGTGGGCCAAGTTTTGCTCCCCACCCACACCCTTGTTTGTTGCTCCCCACCCCCACCCTCAAATGAGGGTATTTGAGGGTGGGGGTGGGGGAGCGGGAGCAACACTTGGCCCACCCCCACCCCTCATTTGAGGGTGGGGTTGGGCCAAGTGTTGCTCCCCACCCCCACCCTCTCATTTGAGGGTGGGGGTGGGGAGCAACAAATGAGGGTGGGGGTGGGGAGCAACACTTGGCCCAACCCCACCCCTCAAATGAGGGTGGGGGTGGGCCAAGTGTTGCTCCCGCTCCCCCACCCCCCACCCTCAAATGAGAGGGTGGGGGTGGGGAGCAACACTTGGCCCACCCCCACCCTCAACATCCCCAAAAGAGGGTGGGGGTGGGCTAAGTGTTGCTCCCCACCCCACCCTCTTTTGGGGATGTTGAGGGTGTTGGTGGGCCAAGTGTTACTCCCCCACCCCCACCCTCGTTTGAGGGTGGGGGTGGGGAGAAACACTTGGCCCACCAACACCCTCATTTGAGGGTGGGGGTGGTCCAAGTGTTGCTCCCCACCCCCACCCTCTTCCACCCTCGTTTGAGGGTGGGGGTGGGGAGCAACACTTGGCCCACCAACACCCTCATTTGAGGGTGGGGGTGGGCCAAGTGTTGCTCCCCACCCCCACCATCTTTTGGGGATGGGCCAAGTGTTGCTCCCCACAACCACCCTCAAACGAGGGTATTTGAGGGTGGGGGTGGGCCAAGTGTTGCTCCCCACCCCCCACCCTCATTTGAGGGTGGGGGGTGGGGAGCAACTACTTGGCCCACCACCACCCTCATTTGAGGGTGTGGGTGGGCCAAGTGTTGCTCCCCACCCCCCACCCTCGTTTGGGGATAGGCCAAGTGTTGTTCCCCACCCCCACCCTCGTTTGAGGGTGATTTGAGGGTGGGGGTGGGCCAAGTGTTGCTTCCCACCCCCACCCTCGTTTGGGGATAGGCCAAGTGTTGTTCCCCACCCCCCACCCCTCGTTTGAGGGGTGGGGGTGGGCCAAGTGTTACTCCGGAGCAACACTTGGAGGGTGGGGGTGGGCCAAGTGTTGCTCCCCACCCCCACCCTCAAACGAGGGTGGGGGTGGGGAGCAACACTTGGCCTACCCCCACCTTCATTTGATGGTGGGGGTGGGCCAAGTGTTTCTCCCCACCCCCCACCCTCCTCGTTTGAGGGGTGGGGGTGGGGAGCAACACTTGGCCCACCCCCACCTTCATTTGATGGTGGGGGTGGGCCATGTGTTGCTCCACACCCCCACCCTCCTCGTTTGAGGGTGGGGGGTGGGGCGCAACACTTGGTTGTACTTGCTCCCCACCCCCACCGGGTGGGGGTGGGCCAAGTGTTGCTCCCCACCCCCACCCTCCTCGTTTGAGGGTGGGGGTGGAGAGCAACACTTGGTTGTACTTGCTCCCCACCCCCCACCCTCATCAATGAGGGTGGGGGTGGGGAGCAAGTACAACCAAGTGTTGCTCCCCACCCCCACCCTCATTGGGGGTGGGCCAAGTGTTGCTCCCCACCCCCACCCTCAAACGAGGGTGGGGGTGGGTAGCAACACTTGGCCCACCCCCACCCTCAAATCCACCCTCGTTTGAGGGTGGGGGTGGGGAGCAACACTTGGCCCACCCCCACCCCGAGGGGTGGGGGTGGGGAGCAAGTGTTGCTCCCCACCCACCCTCATTGAGCAACACTTGAGGGTGGGGGGTGGGGAGCAACACTTGAGGGTGGGGGTGGGGAGCAAGTACAACGAAGTGTGGCTCCCCACCCCCACCCTCATTTGAGGGTGGGGGTGGGCCAAGTGTTGCTCCCCACCCCCACCCTCGTTTGAGGGTGGGGGTGGGGAGCAACACTTGGCCCAATGAAGGTGGGGGTGGGGAGCAACACTTGGCCCATCACCAAGCGA
Organism: Wollemia nobilis; assembly: GCA_028583015.1. Classification (NCBI taxonomy): domain Eukaryota; kingdom Viridiplantae; phylum Streptophyta; class Pinopsida; order Araucariales; family Araucariaceae; genus Wollemia; species Wollemia nobilis. Next base: position 11,047,309 of record JAQPPZ010000458.1, on the reverse strand, counting down.
GGGTGGGGGTGGGGAGCAACACTTGGCCCACCCCCACCCCTCGGGGGAGCAACACTTGGCCCACCCCCACCCTCATTGAGGGTGGGGGTGGGGAGCAACACTTGGTTGTACTTGCTCCCCACCCCCACCCTCAAGTCCCACCCCCACCCTCAAATGAGGGTGGGGGTGGGTAGCAACACTTGGCCCATTCCCAAACGAGGGTGGGGGGTGGGGAGCAACACTTGGCCCACCCACACCCTCAAATACCCTCGTTTGTGTGTGGGGGTGGGGAGCAACACTTGGCCCATCAACAAACGAGGGTGGGGGTGGGTAGCAACACTTGGCCCACCCCCACCCTCATTTGAGGGTGGGGGTGGGGAGCAACACTTGGCCCATCACCAAACGAGGGTGGGGGTGGGTAGCAACACTTGGCCCACCCCCACCCTCAAATGGTTTGAGGGTGGGGGTGGGCCAAGTGTTGCTACCCACCCCCACCCTCGTTTGGTGATGGGCCAAGTGTTGCTCCCCACCCCCCCACCCTCATTGGGCCAAGTGTTGCTCCCCACCCCCACCCCTCAAATGAGGGTGGGGGTGGGGAGCAACACTTGGCCCACCCCCACCCTCAAATGAGGGTGGGGGTGGGGAGCCACACTTGGTTGTACTTGCTCCCCACCCCCACCCTCAAGTGTTGCTCCCCACCCCCACCCTCATTGCTCAATGAGGGTGGGTGGGGAGCAACACCTGGTTGTACTTGCTCCCCACCCCCCACCCTCGGAGTGGGGAGCAAGTACAACCAAGTGTTGCTCCCCACCGAGGGTGGGGGTGGGGAGCAAGTACAACCAAGTGTTGCTCCCCACCCCCAAACCCTCGGGGTGGGGAGCAAGTACAACCAAGTGTTGCTCCCCACCCGAGGGTGGGGGTGGGGAGCAAGTACAACCAAGTGTTGCTCCCCTCCCCTCGGGGGGGTGGGGAGCAAGTACAACCAAGTGTTGCTCCCCACCCCCACCCTCAATGAGGGTGGGGGGTGGGGAGCAAGTACAACCAAGTGTTTCTCCCCACCCACACCCTCGTTGGGGAGCAACACTTGGCCCACCCCCACCCTCCTCGTTTGAGGGTGGGGGTGGGGAGCAAAACTTGGCCTACCCCCACCTAAACGAGGGTGGGGGTGGGGAGCAACACTTGGCCCACCCCCACCCTCAAATGAGGGTGGGGGTGGGCCAAGTGTTGCTCCCCACCCCCACCCTCGTTTAGGTGGGGGGTGGGCCAAGTGTTGCAACCCACCACCACCATCAAACGAGGGTGGGGGTGGGGAGCAACACTTGGCCCACCCCCACCCTCATTTCCCTCAAACGAGGGTGGGGGTGGGGAGCAACTACCTGGCCCACCCCCACCCTCATTTGAGGGTGGGGGTGGGCCAAGTGTTGCTCCTCACCCCCACCCTCAAACGAGGGAGGGGGTGGGGAGCAACACTTGGCCTACCCCCACCTTCATTTGATGGTGGGGGTGGGCCAAGTGTTTCTCCCCACCCCCACCCTCCTTTTTAGGGTGGGGGTGGGGAGCAACACTTGGCCCACCCCCCACCTTCATTTGATGGTGGGGGTGGGCCAAGTGTTGCTCCACACCACCACCCTCCTCGTTTGAGGGTGGGGGTGGGGCGCAACACTTGGTTGTACTTGCTGCCCACCCCCATAGGTGGGGGTGGGCCAAGTGTTGCTCCCCACCCCCACCCTCCTCGTTTGAGGGTGGGGGTGGAGAGCAACACTTTGTTGTACTTGCTCCCCACCCCCACCCTCATCAATGAGGGTGGGGGTGGGGAGCAAGTACAACCAAGTGTTGCTCCCCACCCCCACCCTCATTGGGGGTGGGCCAAGTGTTGCTCCCCACCCCCACCCTCAAACGAGGGTGGGGGTGGGTAGCAACACTTGGCCCACCCCCCACCCTCAAATCCACCCTCGTTTGAAGGTGGGGGTGGGGAGCACTTGGCTGTACTTGCTCCCCACGGGGTGGGGGTGGGGGAGCAAGTACAACCGAGTATTGCTCCCCACCCCCACCCTCATTGTGGGGGTGGGGAGCAACACTTGGTTGTACTTGCTCCCCAACTCTGAGGGGGTGGGGAGCAACACTTGGTTGTACTTGCTCCCCACGAGGGTGGGGGTGGGGAGCAAGTACAACCAAGTGTTGCTCCCCACCCCCACCCTCATTGAGGGTGGGGGTGGGGAGCAACACTTGGTTGTACTTGCTCCCCACCCCCACCCTCGGTGTGGGGAGTAAGTACAACCAAGTGTTGCTCCCCACTGAGGGTGGGGGTGGGGAGCAAGTACAACCAAGTGTTGCTCCCCACCCCCAAACCCTCAGGGTGGGGAGCAAGTACAACCAAGTGTTGCTCCCCACTGAGGGGTGGGGGTGGGGAGCAAGTACAACCAAGTGTTTCTCCCCACCCCCCGCCCTCAAATGAGAGGGTGGGGGTGGGCCAAGTGTTGCTCCCCACCCCCACCCTCGTTTGACGAGTGTTTCTCCCCACCCCCACCCTCAAATGAGAGGGTGGGGGTGGGCCAAGTGTTGCTCCCCCACCCCCACCCTCAAATGAAGGTGGTGAAGGTGGGGGTGGGCCAAGTGTTGCTCCCCACCCCCCACCCTCGTTTGTTGATCCCCACCCCCACCCTCAAATGAGAGGGTGGGGGTGGGGAGCAACACTTGGCCCACCCCCACCCTCGTTTAAATGGTGGCAAGCAACACTTGGCCCACCCCCACCTCCTCAAATGAGAGGGTGGGGGTGGGGAGCAACACTTGGCCCACCCCCACCCTCATTTAAAGGGTGGGGAGCAACACTTGGCCCACCCCCACCCGCAAATGAGGGTTGGGGTGGGCCAAGTTTTGCTCCCCCACCCCCCACCCTCAAATGAAAATGAGAGGGTGGGGGTGGGGGAGCAACAGGCCCAAGTGTTGCTCTCCACCCCCATCCTCTCATTTGAGGATGGGGGTGGGGAGCAACACTTGGCCCACCCCCACCCTCTCATTTGAGGGTGGGGGTGGACCAAGTTTTGCTCCCCACCCCCACCAAGTGTTGCTCTCCACCCCCACCCTCTCATTTGAGGATGGGGGTGGGGAGCAACACTTGGCCCACCCCCACCCTCTCATTTGAGGGTGGGGGTGGACCAAGTTTTGCTCCCCACCCCCACCCTCAAATGAGGGTGGACTCGGGGAGCAACACTTGGCCCACCACCACCCTCATTTGAGGGTTGGGGTGGGCCTAGTGTTGCTCCCCACCCCCACCCTCAAACAAGGGTATTTGAGGGTGGGGGTGGGCCAAGTGTTGATCACCACCCCCACCCTCAAATGTTAGGGTGGGGGTGGGCCAAGTGTTGATCACCACCCCCACCCTCAAATGAGAGGGTGGGGTGGGGAGCAACACTTGGCCCACCCCCACCCTCCAAGTGTTGCTCCCCATCGCCACCCTCCAAGTGTTGCTCCCCACCCCCACCCTCAAAATGAAGGTGGGGGTGGGGAGAAACACTGGCCCACCCCCACCCTCAAATGAGGGTGGGGGTGGAGTCAAGTGTTGCTCCCCCACCACCACCCTCTCATTTGAGGGTTGGGGTGGGGAGCAACACTTGGCCCACCCCCACCCTCACCTCATTTGAGTTTGGGGGTGGGCCAAGTGTTTCTCCCCACCCCCACCCTCTCATTTGAGGGTTGGGGTGGGGAGCAACACTTGTCCCACCCCCACCCTCATTACCTCTCATTTTCATTTGAGGGTGGGGGAGGGGAGCAACACTTGGCCCACCCCCACCCTCTCATTTTCATTTGAGGGTGGGGGTGGAGAGCAACACTTGGGCCTGTTGCTCTCCCCACCCCCACCCTCTCATTTTCATTTGAGGGTGGGGGTGGAGAGCAACACTTGGGCCTGTTGCTCTCCCCACCCCCACCCTCTCATTTTCATTTGAGGGTGGGGGTGGAGAGCAACACTTGGGCCTGTTGCTCCCCACCCCCACCCTCTCATTTTCATTTGAGGGTGGGGTTGGGGAGCAAAACTTGGCCCACCCCCACCCTCATTTGAGGGTGGGGGTGGGCCGAAGTGTTGCTCCCCACCCTTTAAATGAGGGTGGGGGTGGGCCAAGTGTTGCTCCCCACCCCACCCCTCTCATTTGAGGGGGTGGGGTTGGGCCAAGTGTTGCTCGGCACCCTTTAAATGAGGGTGGGGGTGGGCCAAGTGTTTCTCCCCACCCCTACACTCTCATTTGAGGGTGGGGGTGGGGAGCAACAAATGAGGGTGGGGGTGGGGAGCAACACTTGGCCCATCACCACCCTCATTTGAGGGGTGGGGGTGGGCCAAGTTTTGCTCCCCCACCCACACCCTTGTTTGTTGCTCCCCACCCACACCCTCAAATGAGGGTATTTGAGGGGTGGGGGTTGGGCCAAGTGTTGCTCCCCACCCCCACCCTCTCATTTGAGGGTGGGGGTGGGGAGCAACAAATGAGGGTGGTGGTGGGAAGCAACACTTGGCCCAACCCCCACCCTCAAATGAGGGTGGGGGTGGGCCAAGTGTTGCTCCCGCTCCCCCCACCCCCACCCTCAAATGAGAGGGTGGGGGTGGGGAGCAACTACTTGGCCCACGCTCACCCTCAAATGAGGGTGGGGGTGGGCCAAGTGTTGCTCCCCCACCCCCACCCTCGTTTGAGGGTGGGGGTGGGGAGCAACACTTGGCCCACCCCCACCCCTCAACATCCCCAAAAGAGGGTGGGGGTGGGCTAAGTGTTGCTCCCCACCCCACCCTCTTTTGGGGATGTTGAGGGTGTTGGTGGGCCAAGTGTTACTCCCCCACCCCCACCCTCGTTTGAGGGTGGGGGTGGGGAGCAACACTTGGCCCACCAACACCCTCATTTGAGGGTGGGGGTGGTCCAAGTGTTGCTCCCCACCCCCACCCTCTTCCACCCTCGTTTGAGGGTGGGGGTGGGGAGCAACACTTGGCCCACCAACACCCTCATTTGAGGGTGGGGGTGGGCCAAGTGTTGCTCCCCACCCCCACCATCTTTTGGGGATGGGCCAAGTGTTGCTCCCCACCCCCACCCTCAAACGAGGGTATTGAGGGTGGGGGTGGGCCAAGTGTTGCTCCCCACCCCCACCCCTCGTTTGGGGATAGGCCAAGTGTTGTTCCCCACCCCCACCCTCGTTTGAGGGTGATTTGAGGGTGGGGGGTGGGCCAAGTGTTGCTCCCCACCCCCCACCCTCGTTTGGGGATAGGCCAAGTGTTGTTCCCCACCCCCACCCTCATTTGAGTGTGGGGGTGGGGCAAATGTTACTCCGGAGCAACACTTGGAGGGGTGGGGGTGGGCCAAGTGTTGCTCCCCACCACCACCCTCAAGCGAGGGTGGGGGTGGGGAGCAACACTTGGCCTACCCCCACCTTCATTTGATGGTGGGGGTGGGCCAAGTGTTTCTCCCCCACCCACACCCTCCTCGTTTGAGGGTGGGGGTGGGGAGCAACACTTGGCCCACCCCCACCTTCATTTGATGGTGGGGGTGGGCCAAGTGTTGCTCAACACCCCCACCCTCCTCGTTTGAGGGTGGGGGTGGGGCGCAACACTTGGTTGTACTTGCTCCCCACCCCCACAGGTGGGGGTGGTCCAAGTGTTGCTCCCCACCCCCACCCTCCTCGTTTGAGGGTGGGGGTGGGGAGCAAGTACAACCAAGTGTTGCTCCCCACCCCCAAACCCTCAGGGTGGGGAGCAAGTACAACCAAGTGTTGCTCCCCACTCGAGGGTGGGGGTGGGGAGCAAGTACAACCAAGTGTTGCTCCCCACCCTCGGGGGGGTGGGGAGCAAGTACAACCAAGTGTTGCTCCCAACCCCCACCCTCAATGAGGGTGGGGGTGGGGAGCACTTGGCTGTACTTGCTCCCCACCCCCCCGAGGGTGGGGGGTGGGGAGCAAGTACAACCAAGTGTTGCTCCCCACCACCACCCTCAGTGTTGCTCCCCACCCCCACCCTCAATGAGGGTGGTGGTGGGGAGCAAGTACAACCAAGTGTTGCTCCCCACCCCCCCCCTCGTTGGGGAGCAACACTTGGCCCACCCCCACCCTCCTCGTTTGAGGGTGGGGGTTGGGAGCAACACTTGGCCTACCCCCACCTAAACGAGGGTGGGGGTGGGGAGCAACACTTGGCCCACCCCCACACTCAAATGAGGGTGGGGGTGGGCCAAGTGTTGCTCCCCACCCCCACCCTCGTTTAGGTGGGGGTAGGCCAAGTGTTGCTCCCCACCACCACCCTCAAACGAGGGTGGGGGTGGGGGAGCAACACTTGGCCCACCCCCACCCTCATTTCCCTCAAACGAGGGGTGGGGGTGGGGAGCAACACTTGGCCCACCCCCACCCTCCCACCACCCTCAAACGAGTGTGGGGGTGGGGAGCAACACTTGGCCCACCCCCACCCTCATTTACCCTCAAATGAGGGTGGGGGTGGGGAGAAACACTTGGCCCCACCCCCACCCCTCATTTGAGGGTGGGGGGTGGGACAAGTGTTGCTCCCCACCCCCACCCTCAAACGAGGGTGGGGGTGTGGAGAAACTACTTGGCCCACCCCCACCCTCATTTGAGGGTGGGGGTGGGCCAAGTGTTGCTCCCCACCCCCCACCCTCAAACGAGGGTGGGGGTGGGGAGCAACACTTGGCCCACCCCCACCCCTCATTTGATGGTGGGGGTGGGCCAAGTGTTTCTCCCCACCCCCACCCTCCTCGTTTGAGGGTGGGGGTGGGGATCAACACTTGGCCCACCCCCACCTTCATTTGATGGTGGGGGTGGGCCAAGTGTTGCTCCACACACCCACCCTCCTCGTTTGAGGGTGGGGGTGGGGCGCAACACTTGGTTGTACTTGCTCCCCACCCCCACAGGTGGGGGTGGGCCAAGTGTTGCTCCCCCACCCCCACCCTCCTCGTTTGAGGGTGGGGGGTGGAGAGAAACACTTGGTTGTACTTGCTCCCCACCCCCACCCTCAAATGAGGGTGGGGGTGGGGAGCAAGTACAGCCAAGTGTTGCTCCCCACCCCCACCCTCATTGGGGGTGGGCCAAGTGTTGCTCCCCACCCCCACCCTCAATCGAGGGTGGGGGTGGGTAGCAACACTTGGCCCACCCCCACCCTCAAACGAGGGTGGGGGTGGGTAGCAACACTTGGCCCACCCCCACCCTCAAATCCACCCTCGTTTGAGGGTGGGGGTGGGGAGCAACACTTGGTTGTACTTGCTCCCCACCCTGAGGGGGTGGGGAGCAACACTTGGTTGTACTTGCTCCCCACTGGGGGTGGGGGTGGGGAGCAAGTACAACCAAGTGTTGCTCCCCACCCCCACCCTCATTGAGGGTGGGGGTGGGGAGCAACACTTGGTTGTACTTGCTCCCCACGAGGGTGGGGGTGGGGAGCAAGTACAACCAAGTGTTGCTCCCCACCCCCACCCTCATTTGAGGGTGGGGGTGGGGAGCAACACTTGGTTGTACTTGCTCCCCACCCCCACCCTCTGAGGGTGGGGAGCAAGTACAACCAAGTGTTTTGAGGGTGGGGGTGGGGAGCAAGTACAACCAAGTGTTGCTCCCCACCCCCTTGAGGGTGGGGGTGGGGAGCAAGTACAGCCAAGTGTTGCTCCCCACCCCCACCCTCATGTTGCTCCCCACCCCCACCCTCAATTGAGGGTGGGGGTGGGGAGCAAGTACAACCAAGTGTTGCTCCCCAATGAGGGTGGGGGTGGGGAGCAAGTACAACCATGTGTTGCTCCCCACCCCCACCCTCAAGCGAGGGTGGGGGTGGGGAGCAAGTATAACCAAGTGTTGCTCCCCACCCCACCCTCAAACGAGGGTGGGGGTGGGGAGCAACACTGGTTGTACTTGTCCCCACCCCCACCCTCAATGAGGGTGGGGGTGGGAGCAAGTACAACCAAGTGTTGCTCCCCACCCCCACCCTCAATGAGGGTGGGGGTGGGGAGCAAGTACAACCAAGTGCTGCACTTGGTTGTACTTGCTCCCCACCCCCCACCCTCAAGTGAGGGTGGGGGTGGGAGCAAGTACAACCAAGTGCTGCGCTCCCCACCCTCCACCCTCAAACTGAGGGTGGGGGTGGGGAGCAACACTTGGTGTACTTGCTCCCCACCCCCCGCAGTTGTTGCTCCCCCACCCCCACCCTCAATGAGGGTGGGGGTGGGGAGCAAGTACAACCAAGTGCTTGCTCCCCACCCCCACCCTCAATGAGGGTGGGGGTGGGGAGCAAGTACAACCAAGTGCCTTGCTCCCCACCCCCACCCTCAAACGAGGGTGGGGGTGGGGAGCAACACTTGGCCCACCCCCACCCTCGGTGGGGGTGGGGAGCAAGTACAACCAAGTGTTGCTCCCCACCCCACCCTCAAACGAGGGTGGGGGTGGGGAGCAACACTCGGCCCACCCCCCACCCTCATTTGAGAGTGGGGGTGGGCCAAGTGTTGCTCCCCACCCCCACCCTCAAATGAGGGAGGGTGGGGGTGGGGAGCAAGTACAACCAAGTGTTGCTCCCCACCCCCACCCTCAAACGAGGGTGGGGGTGGGGAGCAACACTTGGCCCACCCCCACCCTCATTTGAGAGTGGGGGTGGGCCAGTGTTGCTCCCCACCCCCACCCTCAAACGAGGGTGGGGGTGGGGGAGCAACACTTGGCCCACCCCCACTCTCAAATGAGGGTGGGGGGTGGGCCAAGTGTTGCTCCCCACCCCCACCCCTCGTTTTAGGGTGGGGGTGGGGAGCAACACCTGGCCCACCCCCACCCTCATTTGAGGGTGGGGGGTGGGCCAAGTGTTGCTCCCCACCCCCACCCTCGTTTGGGAGCAACACATGGCCCACCCCCACCCTCCTCGTTTGAGGGTGGGATTGGGAAGCAACACTTGGCCCACCCCGACCTAAACGAGGGTGGGGGTGGGGAGCAACACTTGGCCCACCCCCACCCTCATTTCCCTCAAACGAGGGTGGGGGTGGGGAGCAACACTTGGCCCACCCCCCACCCTCATTTGAGGGTGGGGGTGGGCCAAGTGTTGCTCCCCACCCCCACCCTCGTTTGAGGGTGGGGGGTGGGGAGCAAAACGAGGGTGGGGGTGTGGAGCAACACTTGGCCCACCCCCACCCTCGGGGGAGCAACACTTGGCCCACGCCCACCCTCAAATGAGGGTGGGGGGTGGGCCAAGTGTTGCTCCCCCGAGGGTGGGGGTGGGCCAAGTGTTGCTCCCACCCCCACCCTCGTTTGAGTGAGGGTGGGGGTGGGCCAAGTGTTGCTCCCCCGAGGGGTGGGGGTGGGCCAAGTGTTGCTCCCCCACCCCCACCCTCGTTTGAGGGTGGGGGGTGGGGAGCAACACTTGGCCCACCCCCACCCTCGGGGGGGCAACACTTGGCCCACCCCCACCCTCACTCAAACGAGGGTGGGGGTGGGGAGCAACACTTGGCCCACCCCCACCCTCGGGGGAGCAACACTTGGCCCACCCCCACCCTCAAATGAGGGTGGGGGGTGGGCCAAGTGTTGCTCCCCCGAGGGTGGGGGTGGGCCAAGTGTTGCTCCCCACCCCCACCCTCGTTTGAGTGAGGGTGGGGGTGGGCCAAGTGTTGCTCCCCGAGGGGTGGGGGTGGGCCAAGTGTTGCTCCCCACCCCCACCCTCAAACACCCTCAAATGAGGGTGGGGGTGGGGAGCAACACTTGGCCCACCCCCACCCTCGGAGGGTGGGGGTGGGGGAGCAACACTTGGCCCACCCCCCACCCTCATTTGAGGGTGGGGGTGGGCCGAGTGTTGCTCCCCACCCCCACCCTCGCCCACCCTCAAATGAGGGTGGGGGTGGGCCAAGTGTTGCTCCCCACCCCCCACCCCTCAAACGAGGGTGGGGGTGGGGAGCAACACTTGGCCCACCCCCACCCTCGTTTGAGGGTGGGGGGTGGGCCGAGTGTTGCTCCCCCACCCCCACCCTCAAACGAGGGTGGATTTGAGGGTGGGGGGTGGGCCAAGTGTTGCTCCCCACCCCCACCCTCAAACGAGGGTGGATTTGAGGGTGGGGGTGGGCCAAGTGTTGCTACCCACCCCCACCCTCGTTTGAGGGTGGGGGTGGGGAGCAACACTTGGCCCACCCCCAATGAGGGTGGGGGTGGGGAGCAACACTTGGTTGTACTTGCTCCCCACCCCCACCCTCATATGAGGGTGGGGATGGGGAGCAAGTACAACCAAGTGTTGCTCTCCACCCCCACCCTCAAAAGGAGGGTGGGGGTGGGGAGTAAGTATAGCCAAGTGCGGGGTGGGGGTGGGGAGCAACACTTGGTTGTACTTGCTGCATGAGGGGTGGGGGTGGGGAGCAAGTACAGCCAAGTTCCGCATGAGGGGGGGGCAAGTGTTGCTCCCCACCCCCCACCCTGGGGGTGGGGGTGGGGAGCAAGTACAGTAGCCAAGTGCAGCACTTGGCTGCACTTGCTCCCCACCCCCACCCTCGAGCAAGTACAACCAAGTGTTGCTCCCCAACCCCCCCCCCATGAGTGGTGGGGGTGGGGAGCAACACTTGGCTTTACTTGCTCCCCACCATGAGGGGTGGGGGTGGAGAGCAACACTTGGTTGTACTTGCTCCCCATGAGGGGTTGGTGTGGGGAGCAACACTTGGCTGTACTTGCTTCCCACCATGATGTGTGGGGGTGGGGAGCTACACTTGGCTGTACTTGCTCCCCACCCCCACCCTCTGGCCAAGTGTTGCTCCCCACCTCCACCTTCATTTGATGGTGGGGGCGGGGACCAAGTGTTGGTCCACACCCTAATGAGAAATGAGGGTGGGGGTGGGGAGCAAGTATTTGAGGGTGGGGGTGGGGAACAAGTACAACCAAGTGCTGCTCCACACCCTAATGAGAAATGAGGGTGAGGGTGGGGAGCAAGTACAGCCAAGTGTTGCTCCCCACCCCCACACCTTCCCCACCCTCATTTGAGGGTGGGGGTGGGAAGCAAGTACAGCCAAGTGTTGCTCCCCACCCTAATGAGAAATGAGGGTGGGGTGGGGAGCAAGTACAGCCAAGTGTTGCTCCCCACCCCCCACCCCCTCACCCTCATTTGAGGGTGGGGGGTGGGGAGCAAGTACAGCCAAGTGTTGCTCCCCACCCTCAAATGAGAAATGAGGGTGGGGGTGGGAAGCAAGTACAGCCAAGTGTTGCTCCCCACCACCACCCCTCATGGGGGTGGTGGTGGGGGAGCAACACTTGGCTATACTTGCTTCCCACCCCCACCCTCATTTCTCATTAGGGTGGGGAGCAACACTTGGCTGTACTCTGCTTCCCACCCCCACCCTCATTTGAGGGGAGAAACACTTGGTTGTACTTGCTTCCCACCCCCACCCTCATTTCTCATTAGGGTGGGGAGCAATAATGAGGGTGGGGGTAGGGAGAAAGTGCGGCCAAGTGTTGCTCCCCACCCCCCACCCCCGGGGGTGGGGGTGGGGAGCAACACTTGGCTGTACTTTCTCCCTACCCCCACCCTCATTGTTGCTCCCCACCCCTCATTGGTGTGGGGAGCAACACTTGGCTATACTTGCTCCCCACCCCCATGAGGCTCCCCACCACAACCCCTCATGGGGGTGGGGAGCAACACTTGGCTGTACTTGCTCCCCATCGCCATCCTCATTTGAGGATGGCGATGGGGAGCAATGCAGCCAAGTGTTGCTCCCCACCCCCATGAGGGGGTGGGGGTGGGGAGCCCTCATGGGGGTGGGGAGCAACACTTTGTTGTACTTGCTCCCCACCCCCACCCCTCATGGGGGTGGGGGTGGGGAGCAACACTTGGCTGTACGTGCTCCCCACCCCACCCCCAATCCTCATGGGGGTGGGGGTGGGGAGCAACACATGGCTGTAATTGCTTCCCACCCCACCCCCACCCCTCAAGGGGGTGGGGGTGGTGAGCAACACTTGGTTGTACTTGCTCCCCAACCTGGATTTGATGGTGGGGGTGGGGAGCAAGTGCGCAAGTGTTGCTCCCCACCCCTGGATTTGATGGTGGGGGTGGGGAGCAAGTACGACCAAGTGTTGCTCCCCACCCTCATGGGGGTGGGGGAGCAACACTGGCCCACCCCCGCACTTATTTGAGAGGGTGGGGGTGGGGAGCAAGTACAACCAAGTGTTGCTCCCCACCCCCACCCTCATTTGAGGGTTGGGGTGGTCCAATTAGGGTGGGGGTGGGCCTAGTGTTGCTCCCCACCCCCACCCTCTCATTTGAGGGTGGGGGTGGGCCAAGTGTTGCTCCCCACCCCCACCCTCTCATTTGAGGGTTGGGGGTTGGGAGCAACACTTGATGGGGAGCAAGTACATCCAAGTGTTGAGGGGTGGGGGTGGGCCAAGTGTTGCTCCCCACCCCCACCCTCATGCCCTCATGAGGGTGGGGGGTGGGGAGCAACACTTGGTTGTACTTGCTCCCCACACCAACCCTCTCCAATGAGGGTGGGGGTGGGGAGAACCACTTGGCCAGTACTTGCTCCCCACCCCCCACCCTCATTGGTGAGGGTTGGGGTGGGGAGCAAGTATAGCCAAGTGTTTCTCCCCACCTAATGAGGGTGGGGGTGGGGAGCAAGTACAACCTGTCTGTACTTGCTCCCCACCCCCAACGAGGGTGGGGGTGGGTAGCAACACTTGGCCCATTCCCAAACGAGGGTGGGGGTGGGGAGCAACACTTGGCCCACCCACACCCTCAAATACCCTCGTTTGAGGGTGGGGGTGGGGAGCAACACTTGGCCCATCACCAAACGAGGGTGGGGGTGGGTAGCAACACTTGGCCCACCCCCCACCCTCATTTGAGGGTGGGGGTGGGGAGCAACACTTGGCCCATCACCAAACGAGGGTGGGGGTGGGTAGCAACACTTGGCCCACCCCCACCCTCAAATGGTTTGAGGGGTGGGGGTGGGGGGTGGGGGTGGGCCAAGTGTTGTTTGAGGGTGGGGGTGGGGAGCAACACAAACGAGGGTGGGGGTGGGGAGCAACACTTGGCCCACCCCGAGGGTGGGGGTGGGGGAGCAACACTTGGCCCACCCCCACCCTCAAATGAGGGTGGGGGTGGGCCAAGTGTTGTTCCCCACCCCCACCCTCGTTGAAATGAGGGTGGGGGTGGGCCAAGTGTTGCTCCCCACCCCCACCCTCAAACGAGGGTGGGGGGTGGGGGAGCAACACTTGGCCCACCAAATGAGGGTGGGGGTGGGCCAAGTGTTGCTCCCCACCCCCACCCTCAAATGAGGGTGGGGGTTGAGGGTGGGGGAGCAACACTTGTCCCACCCCCACCCTCATTTGAGGGTGGGGGTGGGCCAAGTGTTGCTCCCCACCCCCACCCTCAAACGAGGGTGGGGGTGGGGAGCAACACTTGGCTGTACTTGCTCCGAGGGGTGGGGGTGGGGAGCAAGTACAGCCAAGTGCTGCACTTGGCTATACTTGCTTACCACCCCCACCCTCGGGGGTGGGGGTGGGGAGCAACACTTGCCCCCCCCTCATGCGAGAACTTGGCTGTACTTGCTCCCCACCCCCACCCCTCATGCAGCAAGTACAACCAAGTGTTGCTCCCCACCCCCACCCTGCACTTGGCTATACTTACTCCCCACCCCCACCCCCAGGGGTGGGGGTGGGGAGCAAAACTTGCCCCCCCACCCCTCATGCAGCACTTGGCTGTACTTGCTCCCCACCCCCACCCTTCATGCAGCAAGTACAACCAAGTGTTGCTCCCCACCCCCACCCTCGTTTGAGGGTGGGGGTGGGGAGCAACACCTGGCCCACCCCCACCATCAAATGAAGGTGGGGGTGCGCCAAGTGTTGCTCCCCACCCCCACCCTCGTTAGATGGTGGGGGTGGGGAGCAACACTTGGCCCACCCCCACCCTCCTCGTTTGAGGGTGGGGGTGGGGAGCAACACTTGGCCCACCCCCACCTTCATTTGATGGTGGGGGTGGGCCAAGTGTTGCTCCACACCCCCACCCTCCTCGTTTGAGGGTGGGGGTGGGGGCGCAACACTTGGTTGTACTTGCTCCCCCCCCCCCCCCACGAGGTGGGGGTGGGCCAAGTGTTGCTCCCCACCCCCCACCCTCCTCGTTTGAGGGTGGGGGTGGAGAGCAACACTTGGTTGTACTTGCTCCCCACCCCCACCCTCATCAATGAGGGTGGGGGTGGGGAGCAAGTACAACCAAGGGTTGCTCCCCACCCCCACCCTCATTGGGGGTGGGCCAAGTGTTGCTCCCCACCCCCACCCTCAAACGAGGGTGGATTTGAGGGTGGGAGTGGGCCAAGTGTTGCTCCCCACCCCCACCCTCAAATGAGGGGGGGGGTGGGGAGCAACACTTGGCCCACCCCCACCCTCAAATCCACCCTCAAATGAGGGTGGAGGGTGGGCCAAGTGTTGCTCCCCACCCCCACCCTCAAATCCACCCTCATTTGAGGGGTGAGGGTGGGGGTGGGGAGCAACACTTGGCCCACCCCCACCCACATTTGAGGGTGGGGGTGGGCCAAGTGTTGCTCCCCACCCCCCACCCTCATTGGGCCAAGTGTTGCTCCCCACCCACAAATGAGGGTGGGGGTGGGGGGCAACACTTGGCCCACCCCCAATTTGAGGGTGGGGAGCAACACTTGGCCCACCCCCCACCCTCATTTGAGGGTGGGGTTGGGCCAAGTGTTGCTCCCCACCCCCAAATGAGGGTGGGGGTGGGGAGCAACACTTGGCCCACCCCCACCCTCACTTGGCCCACCCCCACCCTCAAATGAGGGTGGGGGTGGGCCAAGTGAGGGTGGGGGTGGGCCAAGTGTTGCTCCCCCACCCCCACCCTCAAATGAGGGTGGGATTTGAGGGTGGGGGTGGGCCAAGTGTTGCTCCCCACCCCCACCCCTCAAATGAAGGTGGGGGTGGGCCAAGTGTTGCTCCCCACCCCCACCCTCAAATGAGGGTGGGTGTGCGTCAAGTGTTGCTCCCCACCCCCACCCTCGTTTGAGGGTGGGGGTGGGGAGCAACTTGGCCCACCCCCACCCTCAAGCGAGGGTGGGGGGTGGGGAGCAACACTTGGCCCACCCCCACCCTCATTTGAGGGTGGGTGTGGGCCAAGTGTTGCTCTCCACCCCCACCCTCGTTTGGTGATGGGCCAAGTGTTGCTCCCCACCCCCACCCTCATTGGGCCAAGTGTTGCTCCCCACCCCCACCCTCAAATGAGGGTGGGGGTGGGGAGTAAGTACAACACTTGGCCCACCCCCACCCTCAAATGAGGGTGGGGGTGGGGAGCCACACTTGGCTGTACTTGCTCCCCACCCCCCACCCTCAAGTGTTGCTCCCCACCCCCACCCTCAAGTGTTGCTCAATGAGGGTGGGTGGGGAGCAACACTGGTTGTACTTGCTCCCCACCCCCACCCTCGGGGTGGGGAGCAAGTACAACCAAGTGTTGCTCCCCATTGAGGGTGGGGGTGGGGAGCAAGTACAACCAAGTGTTGCTCCCCCACCCCCAAACCCTCGGGGTGGGGAGCAAGTACAACCAAGTGTTGCTCCCCCCCGAGGGGTGGGGGTGGGGAGCAAAGTACAACCAAGTGTTGCTCCCCACCCTCGGGGGGTGGGGAGCAGAGTACAACCAAGTGTTGCTCCCCACCCCCACCCTCATATGAGGTTGGGGGTGGGGAGCAACACTTGGTTGTACTTGCTCCCCACCCCCTGAGGGGGGGTGGGGAGCAACACTAAGGGGTGGGGGTGGGGAGCAACACTTGGTTGTACTTGCTCCCCACCCCCCGAGGGTGGGGGTGGGGAGCAAGTACAACTAAGTGTTGCTCCCCACCACCACCCTCAGTGTTGCTCCCCACTCCCACCCTCAATGAGGGGTGGGGGGTGGGCCAAGTGTTGCTCCTCACCCCCACCCTCAAACGAGGGTGGGGGTGGGGAGCAACACTTGGCCTACCCCCACCTTCATTTGATGGTGGGGGTGGGCCAAGTGTTTCTCCCCACCCCCACCCTCCTCGTTTGAGGGTGGGGGTGGGGAGCAACACTTGGCCCACCCCCACCTTCATTTGATGGTGGGGGTGGGCCAAGTGTTGCTCCACACCACCACCCTCCTCGTTTGAGGGTGGGGGTGGGGCGCAACACTTGGTTGTACTTGCTGCCCACCCCCATAGGTGGGGGTGGGCCAAGTGTTGCTCCCCCACCCCCACCCTCCTCGTTTGAGGGTGGGGGTGGAGAGCAACACTTGGTTGTACCTGCTCCCCACCCCCACCCTCATTTCAATGAGGGTGGGGGTGGGGAGCAAGTACAACCAAGTGTTGCTCCCCACCCCCCACCCTCATTGGGGGTGGGCCAAGTGTTGCTCCCAACCCCCACCCTCAAACGAGGGTAGGGGTGGGTAGCAACACTTGGCCCACCCCCACCCTCAAATCCACCCTCGTTTGAGGGTGGGGGTGGGGAGCAACACTTGGTTGTACTTGCTCCCCCACCCCGAGGGGGTGGGGAGCAACACTTGGCTGTACTTGCTCCCCAGTGGGGGTGGGGAGCAAGTACAACCAAGTGTTGCTCCCCACCCCCACCCTCATTGTGGGGGTGGGGAGCAACACTTGGTTGTACTTGCTCCCCACCACGAGGGGGTGGGGAGCAACACTTGGTTGTACTTGCTCCCACCCCCACCCTCGGGGGTGGGGAGTAGAGTACAACCAAGTGTTGCTCCCCACCCGAGGGTGGGGGTGGGGAGCAAGTACAACCAAGTGTTGCTCCCCACCCCCAAACCCTCAGGGTGGGGAGCAAGTACAACCAAGTGTTGCTCCCCACTGAGGGTGGGGGTGGGGAGCAAGTACAACCAAGTGTTTCTCCCCACCCCCGCCCTCAAATGAGAGGGTGGGGGTGGGCCAAGTGTTGCTCCCCACCCCCACCCTCGTTTGACGAGTGTTTCTCCCCCACCCCCACCCTCAAATGAGAGGGTGGGGGTGGGCCAAGTGTTGCTCCCCACCCCCACCCTCAAATGAAGGTGGTGAAGGTGGGGGTGGGCCAAGTGTTGCTCCCCACCCCCACCCTCGTTTGTTGATCCCCACCCCCACCCTCAAATGAGAGGGTGGGGGTGGGGAGCAACACTTGGCCCACCCCCACCTCCTCAAATGAGAGGGTGGGGGTGGGGAGCAACACTTGGCCCCACCCCACCCTCATTTAAAGGGTGGGGAGCAACACCTGGCCCACCCCCCACCCTCAAATGAGGGTTGGGGTGGGCCAAGTTTTGCTCCCCCACCCCCACCCTCAAATGAAAATGAGAGGGTGGGGGTGGGGAGCAAGCGAGCCCAAGTGTTGCTCTCCACCCCCATCCTCTCATTTGAGGATGGGGGTGGGGAGCAACACTTGGCCCACCCCCACCCTCTCATTTGAGGGTGGGGGTGGACCAAGTTTTGCTCCCCACCCCCACCAAGTGTTGCTCTCCACCCCCACCCTCTCATTTGAGGATGGGGGTGGGGAGCAACACTTGGCCCACCCCCACCCTCTCATTTGAGGGTGGGGGTGGACCAAGTTTTGCTCCCCACCCCCACCCTCAAATCGGGGTGGACCTGGGGAGCAACACCTGGCCCACCACCACCCTCATTTGAGGGTTGGGGTGGGCCGAGTGTTGCTCCCCACCCCCACCCTCGTTTAGGGATGGGCCAAGTGTTGCTCCCCACCCCCCACCCTCAAACAAGGGTATTTGAGGGTGGGGGTGGGCCAAGTGTTGATCACCACCCCCACCCTCAAATGTTAGGGTGGGGGTGGGCTAAGTGTTGATCACCACCCCCACCCTCAAATGAGAGGGGTGGGGTGGGGAGCAACACTTGGCCCACCCCCACCCTCCAAGTGTTGCTCCCCACCGCCACCCTCCAAGTGTTGCTCCCCACCCCCACCCTCAAATGAAGGTGGGGGTGGGGAGAAAACTTGGCCCACCCCCACCCTCAAATGAGGGTGGGGGTGGGCCAAGTGTTGCTCCCCACCACCACCCTCTCATTTGAGGGTTGGGGTGGGGAGCAACACTTGGCCCACCCCCACCCTCACCTCATTTGAGTTTGGGGGTGGGCAAAGTGTTTCTCCCCACCCCCACCCTCTCATTTGATGGTTGGGGTGGGGAGCAACACTTGTCCCACCCCCACCCTCATTACCTCTCATTTTCATTTGAGGGTGGGGGAGGGGAGCAACACTTGGCCCACCCCCACCCTCATTTAAAGGGTGGGGAGCAACACTTGGCCCACCCCCACACTCATTTGAGGGTGGGGGTGGGCCAAGTGTTGCTCCCCACCCCCACCCTCTCATTTTCATTTGAGGGTGGGGGTGGAGAGCAACACTTGGGCCTGTTGCTCTCCCCACCCCCACCCTCTCATTTTCATTTGAGGGTGGGGGTGGAGAGCAACACTTGGGCCTGTTGCTCCCCACCCCCACCCCTCTCATTTTCATTTGAGGGTGGGGTTGGGGGAGCAAAACTTGGCCCACCCCCACCCTCATTTGAGGGTGGGGGGTGGGCCGAAGTGTTGCTCCCCACCCCTTTAAATGAGGGTGGGGGGTGGGCCAAGTGTTGCTCCCCACCCCACCCTCTCATTTGAGGGGGTGGGGTTGGGCCTAGTGTTGCTCGGCACCCTTTAAATGAGGGTGGGGGTGGGCCAAGTGTTTCTCCCCACCCCTACACTCTCATTTGAGGGTGGGGGTGGGGGAGCAACAAATGAGGGTGGGGGTGGGGAGCAACACTTGGTCCATCACCACCCTCATTTGAGGGTGGGGGTGGGCCAAGTTTTGCTCCCCACCCACACCCTTGTTTGTTGCTCCCCACCCACACCCTCAAACGAGGGTATTTGAGGGGTGGGGTTGGGCCAAGTGTTGCTCCCCACCCTCCACCCTCTCATTTGAGGGTGGAGGGTGGGGAGGGCGGTGGGGGGTGGGGGTGGGCCAAGTGTTGCTCCCGCTCCCCACCCCCACCCTCAAATGAGAGGGTGGGGGTGGGGAGCAACACTTGGCCCACGCTCACCCTCAAATGAGGGTGGGGGGTGGGCCAAGTGTTGCTCCCCACCCCCACCCTCGCCCACCCTCAAATGAGAGGGTGGGGGTGGGGAGCAACACTTGGCCCACGCTCACCCTCAAATGAGGGTGGGGGTGGGCCAAGTGTTGCTCCCCCACCCCCACCCTCGTTTGAGGGTGGGGGTGGGGAGCAACACTTGGCCCACCCCCACCCTCAACATCCCCAAAAGAGGGTGGGGGTGGGCTAAGTGTTGCTCCCCACCCCCACCCTCTTTTGGGGATGTTGAGGGTGTTGGTGGGCCAAGTGTTACTCCCCACCCCCCACCCTCGTTTGAGGGTGGGGGTGGGGAGCAACACTTGGCCCACCAACACCTTCATTTGAGGGTGGGGGTGGTCCAAGTGTTGCTCCCCACCCCCACCCCTCTTCCACCCTCGTTTGAGGGTGGGGGTGGGGAGCAACACTTGGCCCACCAACACCCTCATTTGAGGGTGGGGGTGGGCCAAGTGATGCTCCCCCACCCCCACCATCTTTTGGGGATGGGCCAAGTGTTGCTCCCCACCCCCACCCTCAAATGAGGGTATTTGAGGGTGGGGGTGGGCCAAGTGTTGCTCCCCCACCCCCACCCTCGTTTGGGGATAGGCCAAGTGTTGTTCCCCACCCCCACCCTCGTTTGAGGGTGATTTGAGGGTGGGGGTGGGCCAAGTGTTGCTCCCCACCCCCACCCTCGTTTGGGGATAGGCCAAGTGTTGTTCCCCACCCCCACCCTCATTTGAGGGTGGGGGGTGGGCCAAGTGTTACTCCGGAGCAACACTTGGAGGGTGGGGGGTGGGCCAAGTGTTGCTCCCCATCCCCACCCTCAAACGAGGGTGGGGGTGGGGAGCAACACTTGGCCTACCCCCACCTTCATTTGATGGTGGGGGTGGGCCAAGTGTTTCTCCCCACCCACACCCTCCTCGTTTGAGGCGAGGGTGGGGATGGGGAGCAACACTTGGCCTACCCCCACCTTCATTTGATGGTGGGGGTGGGCCAAGTGTTTCTCCCCACCCACACCCTCCTCGTTTGAGGGTGGGGGTGGGGAGCAACACTTGGCCCACGCCCACCTTCATTTGATGGTGGGGGTGGGCCAAGTGTTGCTCCACACCCCCACCCTCCTCGTTTGAGGGTGGGGGTGGGGCGCAACACTTGGTTGTACTTGCTCCCCACCCCCACACGGGTGGGGGTGGGCCAAGTGTTTCTCCCCACCCACACCCTCCTCGTTTGAGGGTGGGGGTGGAGAGCAACACTTAGTTGTACTTGCTCCCCAACCTGGATTTGATGGTGGGGGTGGGGAGCAAGTATGCGCCAAGTGTTGCTCCCCACCCTGGATTTGATGGTGGGGGTGGGGAGCAAGTACAGCCAAGTGTTGCTCCCCACCCTCATGGGGGTGGGGAGCAACACTTGGCCCACCCCCGCCCTTAATTGAGAGGGTGGGGGTGGGGAGCAACACTTGGCCCACCCCCACCCTCATTTGAGGGTGGGGGATGAGGAGCAAGTACAGCCAAGTGTTGCTCCCCACCCTCATGGGGGTGGGGAGCAACACTTGGCCCACCCCCGCCCTTAAATGAGAGGGTGGGGGTGGGAAGAAACACTTGGCCCACCCCCACCCTCATTTGAGGGTTGGGGTGGTCCAATTAGGGTGGGGGTGGGCCTAGTGTTGCTCCCCACCCCCACCCTCTCATTTGAGGGGTGGGGGTGGGCCAAGTGTTGCTCCCCCACCCCCACCCTCTCATTTGAGGGTTGGGGGTTGGGAGCAACACTTGATGGGGAGCAAGTACAGCCAAGTGTTGAGGGGTGGGGGTGGGCCAAGTGTTGCTCCCCCACCCCCCACCCTCATGCCCTCATGAGGGTGGGGGGTGGGGAGCAACACTTGGTTGTACTTGCTCCCCACACCAACCCTCTCCAATGAGGGTGGGGGTGGGGAGAACCACTTGGCTGTACTTGCTCCCCACCCCCACCCTCATTGGTGAGGGTTGGGGTGGGGAGCAAGTATAGCCAAGTGTTTCTCCCCACCCTAATGAGGGTGGGGGTGGGGAGCAAGTACAGCACAATGTTGTACTTGCTCCCCACCCCCAACGAGGGTGGGGGTGGGTAGCAACACTTGGCCCATTCCCAAACGAGGGTGGGGGTGGGGAGCAACACTTGGCCCACCCACACCCTCAAATACCCTCGTTTGAGGGTGGGGGTGGGGAGCAACACTTGGCCCATCACCAAACGAGGGTGGGGGTGGGTAGCAACACTTGGCCCACCCCCACCCTCATTTGAGGGTGGGGGTGGGGAGCAACACTTGGCCCATCACCAAACGAGGGTGGGGGTGGGTAGCAACACTTGGCCCACCCCCACCCTCAAATGGTTTTGAGGGTGGGGGTGGGGGTGGGGGTGGGCCAAGTGTTGTTTGAGGGTGGGGGTGGGGAGCAACACTTGGCCCACCCCGAGGGTGGGGGTGGGCTCCCCACCCCCACCCTCAAACGAGGGTGGGGGTGGGGGAGCAACACTTGGCCCACCCCCACCCTCAAGCGAGGGTGGGGGTGGGGAGCAACACTTGGCCCACCCCCACCCTCAAACGAGGGTGGTGGTGGGGAGCAACACTTGGCCCACCCCCACCCTCATTTGAGGGTGGGGGTGGGCCAAGTGTTGCTCCCCACCCCCACCCTCAAACGAGGGTGGGGGGTGGGGAGCAACACTTGGTTGTACTTGCTCGCGAGGGTGGGGGTGGGGAGCAAGTACAGCCAATGCTGCACTTGGCTATACTTGCTTCCCACCACCACCCCCGGGGGTGGGGGTGGGGAGCAACACTTGCCCCCCCCCCTCATGCGAGAACTTGGCTGTACTTGCTCCCCCACCACCACCCCTCATGCAGCAAGTACAACCAAGTGTTGCTCCCCACCCCCACCCTACACTTGGCTATACTTACTCCCCACCCCCCACCCCCGGGGGTGGGGGTGGGGAGCAACACTTGCCCCCCCACCCCTCATGCGAGCACTTGGTTGTACTTGCTCCCCCACCCTCCACCCTTCATGCAGCAAGTACAACCAAGTGTTGCTCCCCACCCCCACCCTCGTTTGAGGGTGGGGGTGGGGAGCAACACTTGGCCCACCCCCACCATCAAATGAAGGTGGGGGTGCGCCAAGTGTTGCTCCCCACCCCCACCCTCGTTTGAGGAGTGGGGGGTGGGGAGCAACACTTGGGCCCACCCCCCACCTTCATTTGATGGTGGGGGTGGGCCAAGTGTTGCTCCCCACCCCCACCCTCAAGCGAGGGTGGGGGTGGGGAGCAACACTTGGCCTACCCCCACCTTCATTTGATGGTGGGGATGGGCCAAGTGTTTCTCCCCACCCCCCACCCTCCTCGTTTGAGGGTGGGGGTGGGGGCAACACTTGGCCCACCCCCACCTTCATTTGATGGTGGGGGTGGGCCAAGTGTTGCTCCACACCCCCACCCTCCTCGTTTGAGGGTGGGGGTGGGGCGCAACACTTGGTTGTACTTGCTCCCCCACCCCCACGAGGTGGGGGTGGGCCAAGTGTTGCTCCCCACCCCCACCCTCCTCGTTTAAGGGTGGGGGTGGAGAGCAACACTCGGTTGTACTTGCTCCCCCACCCCCACCCTCATTTCAATGAGGGTGGGGGTGGGGAGCAAGTACAACCAAGTGTTGCTCCCCACCCCCCACCCTCATTGGGGGTGGGCCAAGTGTTGCTCCCCACCCCCACCCTCAAGCGAGGGTGGATTTGAGGGTGGGAGTGGGCCAAATGTTGCTCCCCACCCCCCACCCTCAAAGCGAGGGTGGAGGTGGGTAGCAACACTTGGCCCACCCCCACCCTCAAATCCACCCTCAAATGAGGGTGGGGGGTGGGCCAAGTGTTGCTCCCCACCCCCACCCTCAAATCCACCCTCATTTGAGGGTGAGGGTGGGGGTGGGGAGCAACACTTGGCCCACCCCCCACCCACATTTGAGGGGTGGGGGTGGGCCAAGTGATGCTCCCCACCCCCACCCTCATTGGGCCAAGTGTTGCTCCCCACCCCCAAATGAGGGTGGGGGTGGGGAGCAACACTTGGCCCACCCCCAATTTGAGGGTGGGGAGCAACACTTGGCCCACCCCCCACCCTCATTTGAGGGTGGGGGTGGGCCAAGCTGTTGCTCCCCACCCCCCAAATGAGGGTGGGGGTGGGGAGCAACACTTGGCCCACCCCCACCCTCAAATCCCCACCCTCATTTGAGGGTGGGGGTGGGGAGCAACACTTGGCCCACCCCCCACCCTCACTTGGCCCACCCCCACCCTCAAATGAGGGTGGGGGTGGGCCAAGTGAGGGTGGGGGTGGGCCAAATGTTGCTCCCCCACCCCCACCCTCAAATGAGGGTGGGGATTTGAGGGTGGGGGGTGGGCCAAGTGTTGCTCCCCACCCCCACCCTCAAATGAGGGTGGGGGTGGGCCAAGTGTTGCTCCCCACCCCCACCCTCAAATGAGGGTGGGGGTGGGCCAAGTGTTGCTCCCCACCCCCACCCTCAAATGAGGGTGGGTGTGCGCCAAGTGTTGCTCCCCACCCCCACCCTCGTTTGAGGGTGGGGGTGGGGAGCAACACTTGGCCCACCCCCCCCCACAAACGAGGGGGGGGGTGGGGAGCAACACTTGGCCCACCCCCACCCTCATTTGAGGGTGGGTGTGGGCCAAGTGTTGCTCTCCACCCCCACCCTCGTTTGGTGATGGGCCAAGTGTTGCTCCCCACCCCCCACCCCTCATTGGGCCAAGTGTTGCTCCCCACCCCCCACCCTCAAACGAGGGTGGGGGTGGGGGCAACACTTGGCCCACCCCCACCCTCAAATGAGGGGTGGGGGGTGAGGAGCCACACTTGGTTGTACTTGCTCCCCACCCTCCACCCTCAAGTGTTGCTCCCCACCCCCACCCTCAAGTGTTGCTCAATGAGGGTGGGTGGGGAGCAACACTTGGTTGTACTTGCTCCCCACCCCCACCCTCGGGGTGGGGAGCAAGTACAACCAAGTGTTGCTCCCCATTGAGGGTGGGGGTGGGGAGCAAGTACAACCAAGTGTTGCTCCCCACCCCCAAACCCTCGGGGGTGGGGAGCAAGTACAACCAAGTGTTGCTCCCCACTTGAGGGTGGGGGTGGGGAGCAAGTACAACCAAGTGTTGCTCCCCTCCCTCAGGGGGTGGGGAGCAAGTACAACCAAGTGTTGCTCCCCACCCCCACCCTCAATGAGGTTGGGGGTGGGGGCAACACTTGGTTGTACTTGCTCCCCACCCCCCGAGGGGGGGTGGGGAGCAACAGCGGGGGTGGGGGTGGGGAGCAACACTTGGTTGTACTTGCTCCCCACCCCCCGAGGGTGGGGGGTGGGGAGCAAGTACAACTAAGTGTTGCTCCCCACCACCACCCTCAGTGTTGCTCCCCACTCCCACCCTCAATGAGGGTGGGGGTGGGCCAAGTGTTGCTCCTCACCCCCACCCTCAAACGAGGGTGGGGGTGGGGAGCAACACTTGGCCCTACCCCCACCTTCATTTGATGGTGGGGGTGGGCCAAGTGTTTCTCCCCACCCCCCACCCTCCTCGTTTGAGGGGGTGGGGGTGGGGAGCAACACTTGGCCCACCCCCACCTTCATTTGATGGTGGGGGTGGGCCAAGTGTTGCTCCACACCACCACCCTCCTCGTTTGAGGGTGGGGGTGGGGCGCAACACTTGGTTGTACTTGCTGCCCACCCCCATAGGTGGGGGTGGGCCAAGTGTTGCTCCCCACCCCCACCCTCCTCGTTTGAGGGTGGGGGTGGAGAGCAACACTTGGTTGTACTTGCTCCCCACCCCCACCCTCATCAATGAGGGTGGGGGTGGGGAGCAAGTACAACCAAGTGTTGCTCCCCCACCCCCACCCTCATTGGGGGTGGGCCAAGTGTTGCTCCCAACCCCCACCCTCAAACGAGGGTGGGGGTGGGTAGCAACACTTGGCCCACCCCCACCCTCAAATCCACCCTCGTTTGAGGGGTGGGGGTGAGGAGCAACACTTGGTTGTACTTTTTCCCCACCCTGAGGGGGTGGGGAGCAACACTTGGTTGTACTTGCTCCCCACAGGGTGGGGGTGGGGAGCAAGTACAACCAAGTGTTGCTCCCCACCCCCACCCTCATTGTGGGGGTGGGGAGCAACACTTGGTTGTACTTGCTCCCCACCCCTGAGGGGGTGGGGAGCAACACTTGGTTGTACTTGCTCCCCACCCCCACCCTCAGGGTGGGGAGTAAGTACAACCAAGTGTTGCTCCCCACTGAGGGTGGGGGTGGGGAGCAAGTACAACCAAGTGTTGCTCCCCACCCCCAAACCCTCAGGGTGGGGAGCAAGTACAACCAAGTGTTGCTCCCCACTCGAGGGGTGGGGGTGGGGAGCAAGTACAACCAAGTGTTTCTCCCCACCCCCCGCCCTCAAATGAGAGGGTGGGGGGTGGGCCAAGTGTTGCTCCCCCACCCCCACCCTCGTTTGACGAGTGTTTCTCCCCACCCCCACCCTCAAATGAGAGGGTGGGGGTGGGCCAAGTGTTGCTCCCCACCCCCACCCTCAAATGAAGGTGGTGAAGGTGGGGGTGGGCCAAGTGTTGCTCCCCACCCCCCACCCTCGTTTGTTGATCCCCACCCCCCACCCTCAAATGAGAGGGTGGGGGTGGGGAGCAACACTTGGCCCACCCCCACCCTCGTTTAAATGGTGGCGAGCAACACTTGGCCCACCCCCACCTCCTCAAATGAGAGGGTGGGGGTGGGGAGCAACACTTGGCCCACCCCCACCCTCAAATGAGGGTTGGGGTGGGCCAAGTTTTGCTCCCCACCCCCACCCTCAAATGAAAATGAGAGGGGTGGGGGGTGGGGAGCGACTGAGCCCAAGTGTTGCTCTCCACCCCCATCCTCTCATTTGAGGATGGGGGTGGGGAGCAACACTTGGCCCACCCCCACCCTCTCATTTGAGGGTGGGGGTGGACCAAGTTTTGCTCCCCCACCCCCACCAAGTGTTGCTCTCCACCCCCACCCTCTCATTTGAGGATGGGGGTGGGGAGCAACACTTGGCCCACCCCACCCTCTCATTTGAGGGTGGGGGTGGACCAAGTTTTGCTCCCCACCCCCACCATCAAATGAGGGGTGGACCCGGGGAGCAACACTTGGCCCACCACCACCCTCATTTGAGGGTTGGGGTGGGCCTAGTGTTGCTCCCCACCCCCACCCTCGTTTAGGGATGGGCCAAGTGTTGCTCCCCACCCCCACCCTCAAACAAGGGTATTTGAGGGTGGGGGTGGGCCAAGTGTTGATCACCACCCCCCACCCTCAAATGTTAGGGTGGGGGTGGGCCAAGTGTTGATCACCACCCCCACCCTCAAATGAGAGGGTGGGGTGGGGAGCAACACTTGGCCCACCCCCACCCTCCAAGTGTTGCTCCCCACCGCCACCCTCCAAGTGTTGCTCCCCACCCCCACCCTCAAATGAAGGTGGGGGTGGGGGAACACTTGGCCCACCCCCCACCCTCAAATGAGGGTGGGGGTGGGCCAAGTGTTGCTCCCCACCACCACCCTCTCATTTGAGGGTTGGGGTGGGGGAACACTTGCCCCACCCCCCACCCTCACCTCATTTGAGTTTGGGGGTGGGCCAAGTGTTTCTCCCCACCCCCACCCTCTCATTTGAGGGTTGGGGTGGGGAGCAACACTTGTCCCACCCCCACCCTCATTACCTCTCATTTTCATTTGAGGGTGGGGGAGGGGAGCAACACTTGGCCCACCCCCACCCTCTCATTTTCATTTGAGGGTGGGGGTGGAGAGCAACACTTGGGCCTGTTGCTCTCCCCACCCCCACCCTCTCATTTTCATTTGAGGGTGGGGGTGGAGAGCAACACTTGGGCCTGTTGCTCTCCCCACCCCCACCCTCTCATTTTCATTTGAGGGTGGGGGTGGAGAGCAACACTTGGGCCTGTTGCTCCCCACCCCCACCCTCTCATTTTCATTTGAGGGTGGGGTTGGGGAGCAAAACTTGGCCCACCCCCACCCTCATTTGAGGGTGGGGGTGGGCCGAAGTGTTGCTCCCCACCCTTTAAATGAGGGTGGGGGTGGGCCAAGTGTTGCTCCCCACCCCACCCTCTCATTTGAGGGGGTGGGGTTGGGCCAAGTGTTGCTCGGCACCCTTTAAATGAGGGTGGGGGTGGGCCAAGTGTTTCTCCCCACCCCTACACTCTCATTTGAGGGTGGGGGTGGGGAGCAACAAATGAGGGTGGGGGTGGGGAGCAACACTTGGCCCATCACCACCCTCATTTGAGGGTGGGGGTGGGCCAAGTTTTGCTCCCCACCCACACCCTTGTTTGTTGCTCCCCACCCACACCCTCAAACGAGGGTATTTGAGGGTGGGGTTGGGCCAAGTGTTGCTCCCCACCCCCACCCTCTCATTTGAGGGTGGGGGGTGGGGAGCGGGAGCAACAAATGAGGGTGGGGGTGGGGAGCAACACTTGGCCCAACCCCACCCTCATTTGAGGGTGGGGTTGGGCCAAGTGTTGCTCCCCACCCCCCACCCTCATTTGTTGCTCCCGCTCCCCACCCCCCACCCTCAAATGAGAGGGTGTGGGTGGGGAGCAACACTTGGCCCACGCTCACCCTCAAATGAGGGTGGGGGGTGGGCCAAGTGTTGCTCCCCACCCCCACCCTCGTTTGAGGGTGGGGGGTGGGGAGCAACACTTGGCCCACCCCAACCCTCAACATCCCCAAAAGAGGGTGGGGGTGGGCTAAGTGTTGCTCCCCACCCCACCCTCTTTTGGGGATGTTGAGGGTGTTGGTGGGCCAAGTGTTACTCCCCCACCCCCCACCCTCGTTTGAGGGTGGGGGTGGGGAGCAACACTTGGCCCACCAACACCCTCATTTGAGGGTGGGGGGTGGTCCAAGTGTTGCTCCCCACCCCCCACCCTCTTCCACCCTCGTTTGATGGTGGGGGTGGGGAGCAACACTTGGCCCACCAACACCCTCATTTGAGGGTGGGGGTGGGCCAAGTGTTGCTCCCCACCCCCACCATCTTTTGGGGATGGGCCAAGTGTTGCTCCCCACCCCCACCCTCAAATGAGGGTATTTTAGGGTGGGGGTGGGCCAAGTGTTGCTCCCCACCCCCACCCTCGTTTGGGGATAGGCCAAGTGTTGTTCCCCACCCCCACCCTCGTTTGAGGGTGATTTGAGGGTGGGGGTGGGCCAAGTGTTGCTCCCCACCCCCACCCTCGTTTGGGGATAGGCCAAGTGTTGTTCCCCACCCCCACCCTCATTTGAGGGTGGGGGGTGGGCCAAGTGTTACTCCGGAGCAACACTTGGAGGGTGGGGGGGTGGGCCAAGTGTTGCTCCCCATCCCCACCCTCAAACGAGGGTGGGGGTGGGGAGCAACACTTGGCCTACCCCCACCTTCATTTGATGGTGGGGGTGGGCCAAGTGTTTCTCCCCACCCACACCCTCCTCGTTTGAGGGTGGGGGTGGGGAGCAACACTTGGCCCACGCCCACCTTCATTTGATGGTGGGGGTGGGCCAAGTGTTGCTCCACACCCCCACCCTCCTCGTTTGAGGGTGGGGGTGGGGGCGCAACACTTGGTTGTACTTGCTCCCCACCCCCACGAGGTGGGGGGTGGGCCAAGTGTTGCTCCCCACCCCTACCCTCCTCGTTTGAGGGTGGGGGTGGAGAGCAACACTTAGTTGTACTTGCTCCCCACCCCCACCCTCATTTCAATGAGGGTGGGGGTGGGGAGCAAGTACAACCAAGTGTTGCTCCCCACCCCCACCCTCATTGGGGTGGGCCAAGTGTTGCTCCCCACCCCCACCCTCATATGAGGGTGGGGGTGGGTAGCAGCACTTGGCCCACCCCCACCCTCAAATCCACCCTCGTTTGAGGGTGGGGGTGAGGAGCAACACTTGGCCCACCCCCACCCTCGGGGGAGCAACACTTGGACCACCCCCACCCTCATTGAGGGTGGGGGTGGGGAGCAACACTTGGTTGTACTTGCTCCCCACCACCACCCTCCCCACCCCCACCCTCAAATGAGGGTGGGGGTGGGGTAGCAACACTTGGCCCATTCCCAAACGAGGGTGGGGGTGGGGGAGCAACACTTGGCCCACCCACACCCTCAAATACCCTCGTTTGAGGGTGGGGGTGGGGAGCAACACTTGGCCCATCAACAACCGAGGGTGGGGGTGGGTAGCAACACTTGGCCCACCCCCACCCTCATTTGAGGGTGGGGGTGGGGAGCAACACTTGGCCCATCACCAAACGAGGTTGGGGGTGGGTAGCAACACTTGGCCCACCCCCACCCTCAAATGGTTTGAGGGTGGGGGTGGGCCAAGTGTTGCTACCCACCCCCACCCTCGTTTGGTGATGGGCCAAGTGTTTCTCCCCACCCCCACCCTCATTGGGCCAAGTGTTGCTCCCCACCACCACCCTCAAATGAGGGTGGGGGTGGGGAGCAACACTTGGCCCACCCCCACCCTCAAATGAGGGTGGGGGTGGGGAGCCACACTTGGTTGTACTTGCTCCCCAACCCCACCCTCAAGTTGTACTTGCTCCCCACCCCCACCCTCAATGATTGAGGGTGGTGAGGGTGGGGGTGGGGAGCAACACTTGGAGGGGTGGGGGTGGGGAGCAAGTACAACCAAGTGTTGCTCCCCACCCCCACCCTCAATTGGGGAGCAAGTACAACCAAGTGTTGCTCCCCACCCCCAAACCCTCGGGGTGGGGAGCAAGTACAACCAAGTGTTGCTCCCCCGCGCGGGGTGGGGGTGGGGAGCAAGTACAGCCAAGTGTTGCTCCCCACCCCTCGGGGGGTGGGGAGCAAGTACAACCAAGTGTTGCTCCGCACCCCCACCCTCAATGAGGGTGGGGGTGGGGAGCAACACTTGGTTGTACTTGTTCCCCACCCCCTGAGGGGGGGTGGGGAGCAACACTGAGGGTGGGGTGGGGAGCAACACTTGGTTGTACTTGCTCCCCACCCCCTGAGGGGGGTGGGGAGCAACACTGAGGGTGGGGTGGGGAGCAACACTTGGTTGTACTTGCTCCCCACCCCCCCGAGGGTGGGGGTGGGGGTGCAAGTACAACCAAGTGTTGCTCCCCACCACCACCCTCGGTGTTGCTCCCCACCACCACCCTCGGTGTTGCTCCCCCTCGTTTGAGGGTGGGGGTGGGGAGCAACACTTGGCCCACCCCCACCCTCATTTGAGGATCAACACTTGGCCCACCCCCACCCTCGTTTGAGGGTGGGGGTGGGGAGCAACACTTGGCCCAGGGTGGGGGAAACGAGGGTGGGGGTGGGGAGCAACACTTGGCCCACCCCCACCCTCGTTTGAGGGTGGGGGTGGGGAGCAACACTTGGCCCACCCCCACCCTCATTTGAGGGTGGGGGTGGGCCAAGTGTTGCTCCCCACCCCCACCCTCGTTTGAGGGTGGGGGTGGGGAGCAACACTTGGCCCACCCCTTTGAGGGTGGGGGTGGGCCAAGTGTTGCTCCCCACCCCCACACTCAAAGCGAGGGTGGGGGTGGGGAGCAACACTTGGCCCACCCCCACCCTCAAATGAGGGTGGGGGTGGGCCAAGTGTTGCTCCCCCACCCCCACCCTCGCTTTGATTGTGGGGGTGGGGGAGCAACACTTGGCCCACCCCCACCCTCAAATGAGGGTGTGGGCGGGCCAAGTGTTGCTCCCCACCCCCACCCCTCGTTTGAGTGTGGGGGTGGGGAGCAACACTTGGCCCACCCCCACCCTCAAATGAGGGTGTGGGTGGGCCAAGTGTTGCTCCCCCACCCCCACCCTCGTTTGGTGGGGAGCAACACTTGGCCCACCCCCACCATCATTTGAGGGTGGGGGTGGGCCAAGTGTTGCTCCCCACCCCCACCCTCAAACGAGGGTGGGGGTGGGGAGCAACACATGGCCCACCCCCCACCATCATTTGAGGGTGGGGGGTGGGAAACGAGGGTGGGGGTGGGGAGCAACACTTGGCCCACCCCCACCCTCCAAATGAGGGTGGGGGTGGGGAGCAACACTTGGCCCACCACCACCCTCATTTGAGGGTGGGGGTGGGACAAGTGTTGCTCCCCACCCGCACCCTCAAATGAGGGTGGGGGTGGGCCAAGTGTTGCTCCCCACCCCCACCCTCAAACGAGGGTGGGGTGAGGGGTGGGGGTGGGCCAAGTGTTGCTCCCCACCCCCACCCTCGTTTGAGGGTGGTGGTGGGGATCAACACTTGGCCCACCCCCACCCTCATTTGAGGGTGGGGGGTGGGCCAAGTGTTGCTCCCCACCCCCACCCTCAAACGAGGGTGGGGGGTGGGGAGCAACACTTTGTTGTACTTGCTGCGAGGGTGGGGGTGGGGAGCAACACAAACGAGGGTGGGGGGTGGGGGGTGGGCCAAGTGTTGTTTGAGGGTGGGGGTGGGAAGCAACACAAACGAGGGTGGGGGTGGGGAGCAACACTTGGCCCACCCCGAGGGTGGGGGTGGGGGAGCAACACTTGGCCCACCCCCACCCTCAAATGAGGGTGGGGGTGGGCCAAGTGTTGCTACCCACCCCCACCCTCGTTTGGTGATGGGCCAAGTGTTGCTCCCCACCCCCACCCTCATTGGGCCAAGTGTTGCTCCCCACCCACCACCCTCAAACAAGGGTGGGGGTGGGGAGCAACACTTGGCCCACCCCCACCCTCAAATGAGGGGTGGGGGTGGGGAGCCACACTTGGTTGTACTTGCTCCCCAACCCCCACCCTCAAGTGTTGCTCCCCACCCCCACCCTCAATGATTGAGGGTGGTGAGGGGTGGGGGTGGGGAGCAACACTTGAGGGTGGGGGGTGGGGAGCAAGTACAACCAAGTGTTGCTCCCCACCCCCCACCCTCAATCATTGAGGGTGGGGGTGGGGAGCAACACTTGGTTGTACTTGCTCCCTACCCCCACCCTCAAGTGTTGCTCAATGAGGGTGGGTGGGGAGCAACACTTGGATGTACTTGCTCCCCACCCCCCACCCTCGGGGGTGGGGAGCAAGTACAGCCAAGTGTTGCTCCCCCAGCGAGGGTGGGGGTGGGGAGCAAGTACAACCAAGTGTTGCTCCCCACCCCCAAACCCTCGGGGGTGGGGAGCAAGTACAACCAAGTGTTGCTCCCCCCGAGGGTGGGGGTGGGGGAGCAACACTTGGTTGTACTTGCTCCCCACCCCTTGAGGGGGGTGGGGAGCAACACTGAGGGTGGGGTGGGGAGCAACACTTGGTTGTACTTGCTCCCCACCCCCTGAGGGTGGGGGTGGGGTGCAAGTACAACCAAGTGTTGCTCCCCACCACCACCCTCAGTGTTGCTCCCCCACCCCCACCCTCAATGAGGGTGGGGGTGGGGAGCAACACTGAGGGTGGTGGTGGGGAGCAACACTTGGTTGTACTTGCTCCCCACCCCCACCCTCGTTGGGGAGCAACACTTGGCCCACCCCCACCCTCCTCGTTTGACGGTGGGGGTGGTGAGCAACACTTGGCCTACCCCCACCTAAACGAGGGTGGGGGTGGGGAGCAACACTTGGCCCACCCCCCACCCTAAAATGAGGAGGGGGGTGGGCCAAGTGTTGATCCTCATTTGAGGGTGGGGGTGGGCCAAGTGTTGTTCCCCACCCCCACCCTCACCCTCGTTAAATGATGGTGGGTGTGGGCCAAGTGTTGCTCCCCACCCCCACCGTCGTTTGAGGGTGGGGGTGGGGAGCAACACTTGGCCCACCCCCACCCTCAAATGGGTGGGGAGCAACACTTGGCCCACCCCCACCCTCATTTGAGGGTGGGGGTGGGCCTAAGTGTTGCTCCCCACCCCCACCCTCATATGAGGGTGGGGGTGGGGAGCAAAACTTGGCCCACCCCCACCCTCAAATGAGGGTGGGGGTGGGGAGCAACACTTGGCCCACCCCCCACCCTCAAATGAGGGTGGGGGGTGGGCCAAGTGTTGCTCCCCACCCCCACCCTCGTTTGAGGGTGGGGGTGGGGAGCAACATTTGGCCCACCCCCACCCTCAAATGAGGGTGGAGGTGGGCCAAGTGTTGCTCCCCACCCCCACCCTCGTTTGAGGGTGGGGGTGGGGAGCAACATTTGGCCCACCCCCCACCCTCAAATGAGGGTGGGGGGTGGGCCAAGTGTTGCTCCCCACCCCCACCCTCAAACGAGGGGTGGGGGGGGGCAACACTTGGCCCACCCCCCACCCTCATTTGAGGGTGGGGGTGGGCCAAATGTTGCTCCCCACCCCCCACCCTCAAGCGGGGAGCAAGTACAACCAAGTGTTGCGCCCCCACCCCCACCCCTCAAGCGAGGAGGGTGGGGGTGTGGAGCAACACTTGGCCCACCCCCACCATCAAATGAAGGTGGGGGTGGGCCCGATGTTGCTCCCCACCCCCACCCCCGAAGCGAGGAGGGTGGGGGTGGGGAGAAAAACTTGGCCCACCCCCACCATCAAATGAAGGTGGGGGTGGGCCAAGTGTTGCTCCCCACCCCCACCCTCGTTTGAGGGGTGGGGGTGGGGAGCAACACTTGGCCCACCCCCACCATCAAATGAAGGTGGGGGTGGGCCAAGTGTTGCTCCCCCACCCCCACCCTCGTTTGAGGGTGGGGGTGGGGAGCAACACTTGGCCCACCCCCACCATCAAATGAAGGTGGGGGTGGGCCAAGTGTTGCTCCCCCACCCCCACCCTCAAACGAGGGTGGGGGGTGGGGAGCAACACTTGGCGCACACCCACCTTCATTTGATGGTGGGGGTGGGCCAAGTGTTGCTCCCCACCCCCACCCTCAAACGAGGGTTGGGGTGGGGAGCAACACTTGGTTGTACTTGCTGCATGAAGGGTGGGGGTGGGGAGCAAGTACGACCAAGTGCTGCATGAGGGGTGGGTGGGCCAAGTGTTGCTCCCCACCCCCACCCTCCTCGTTTGAGGGTGGGGGTGGAGAGCAACACTTGGTTGTACTTGCTCCCCACCCCCACCCTCATCAATGAGGGTGGGGGTGGGGAGCAAGTACAACCAAGTGTTGCTCCCCACCCCCACCCTCATTGGGGGTGGGCCAAGTGTTGCTCCCCACCCCCACCCTCAAACGAGGGTGGATTTGAGGGTGGGAGTGGGCCAAGTGTTGCTCCCCAATGAGGGTGGGGGTGGGGAGCAAGTACAACCAAGTGTTGCTCCCCACCCCCCACCCTCATTGGGGGTGGGCCAAGTGTTGCTCCCCACCCCCACCCTCAAACGAGGGTGGATTTGAGGGTGGGAGTGGGCCAAGTGTTGCTCCCCACCCCCACCCTCAAACGAGGGGTGGAGGGTGGGTAGCAACACTTGGCCCACCCTCCACCCTCAAATCCACCCTCAAATGAGGGTGGGGGTGGGCCAAGTGTTGCTCCCCCACCCCCACCCTCATTTGAGGGTGGGGGTGGGGAGCAACACTTGCTCCCACCCCCACCCTCATTTGAGGGTGGGTGTGGGCCAAGTGTTGCTCCCCACCCCCACCCTCAAATCCACCTTCATTTGAGGGTGAGGGTGGTGGTGGGGAGCAACACTAGGCCCACCCCCACCAACATTTGAGGGTGGGGGTGGGCCAAGTGTTGCTCCCCACCCCCAAATGAGGGTGGGGGTGGGGAGCAACACTTGGCCCACCCCCACCCTCAAATGAGGGTGGGGGTGGGCCAAGTGTTGCTCCCCACCCCCACCCTCAAATGAGGGTGGGGATTTGAGGGTGGGGGTGGGCCAAGTGTTGCTCCCCACCCCCACCCTCAAATGAGGGTGGGGGTGGGCCAAGTGTTGCTCCCCACCCCCACCCTCAAATGAGGGTGGGGATTTGAGGGTGGGGGTGGGCCAAGTGTTGCTCCCCACCCCCACCCTCAAATGAGGGTGGGGGTGGGCCAAGTGTTGCTCCCCACACCCACCCTCAAATGAGGGTGGGGGTGGGCCAAGTGTTGCTCCCCACCCCCACCCTCAAATGAGGGTGGGGATTTGAGGGTGGGGGTGGGCCAAGTGTTGCTCCCCACCCCCACCCTCAAATGAGGGTGGGGGTGGGCCAAGTGTTGCTCCCCACCCCCCACCCTCAAATGAGGGTGGGTGTGCGCCAAGTGTTGCTCCCCACCACCACCCTCGTTTGAGGGTGGGGGTGGGGAGCAACACTGGCCCACCCCCACCCTCAAACGAGGGGTGGGGGTGGGGAGCAACACTTGGCCCACCCCCACCCTCATTTGAGGGTGGGTGTGGGCCAAGTGTTGCTACCCACCCCCACCCTCGTTTGATGGTGGGGATGGGGAGCAACACTTGGCCCACCCCCACCCTCAAATGAGGGTGGGGGTGGGCCAAGTGTTGCTCCCCACCCCCCACCCTCATAAGCGAGGGTGGGGGTGGGGATCAACACTTGGCCCACCCCCACCCTCATTTGAGGGTGGGGGTGGGGAGCAACACTTGGCCCACCCCCACCCTCATTTGAGGGTGGGGGTGGGGAGCAACACTTGGCCCACCCCCACCCTCAAATCCCCACCCTCATTTGAGGGTGGGGGTGGGGAGCAACACTTGGCCCACCCCCACCCTCATTTGAGGGTGGGTGTGGGGAGCAACACTTGGCCCACCCCCACCCTCATTTGAGGGTGGGGGTGGGAGCAACACTTGGCCCACCCCCCACCCTCAAATCCCCACCCTCATTTGAGGGTGGGGGGTGGGGAGCAACACTTGGCCCACCCCCCACCCTCATTTGAGGGTTTTGAGGGTGGGGGTGGGGAGCAACACTTGGCCCACCCCCACCCTCAAATCCCCACCCTCATTTGAGGGTGGGGGTGGGGAGCAACACTTGGCCCACCCCCCACCCCTCATTTGAGGGGTGGGGGTGGGCCAAGTGTTGCTCCCCACCCCCACCCTCATTTGGGGGTGGGGAGCAACACTTGGCCCAATGAGGGTGGGGGTGGGGAGCAACACTTGGCCTACCCCCACCTTCATTTTATGGTGGGGGTGGGCCAAGTGTTTCTCCCCACCCCCACCCTCCTCGTTTCAGGGTGGGGGTGGGGAGCAACACTTGGCCCACCCCCACCTTCATTTGATGGTGGGGGTGGGCCAAGTGTTGCTCCACACCCCCACCCTCCTCGTTTGAGGGTGGGGGTGGGGCGCAAAACTTGGTTGTACTTGCTCCCCACCCCCACAGGTGGGGGTGGGCCAAGTGTTGCTCCCCACCCCCACCCTCCTCGTTTGAGGGTGGGGGTGGAGAGCAACACTTGGTTGTACTTGCTCCCCACCCCCACCCTCAAAATGAGGGTGGGGGTGGGGAGCAAGTACAACCAAGTGTTGCTCCCCACCCCCCACCCTCATTGGGGGTGGGCCAAGTGTTGCTCCCCACCCCCACCCTCAAATGAGGGTGGATTTGAGGGTGGGGGTGGGCCAAGTGTTGCTCCCCACCCCCACCCCTCAAACGAGGGTGGAGGTGGGTAGCAACACTTGGCCCACCCTCCACCCTCAAATCCACCCTCAAATGAGGGTGGGGGTGGGCCAAGTGTTGCTCCCCACCCCACCCTCATTTGAGGGGTGGGGGTGGGGAGCAACACTTGTCCCACCCCCCACCCTCATTTGAGGGTGGGTGTGGGCCAAGTGTTGCTCCCCACCCCCCACCCTCAAATCCACCTTCATTTGAGGGTGAGAGTGGTGGTGGGGGAGCAACACTAGGCCCACCCCCCACCAACATTTGAGGGTGGGGGTGGGCCAAGTGTTGCTCCCCACCCCCCACCCTCATTGGGCCAAGTGTTGCTCCCCCACCCCCAAATGAGGGTGGGGGTGGGGAGCAACACTTGGCCCACCCCCACCCTCAAATGACGGTGGGGGTGGGCCAAGTGTTGCTCCCCCCACCCCCACCCTCAAATGAGGGTGGGGATTTGAGGGTGGGGGGTGGGCCAAGTGTTGCTCCCCACCCCCATCCTCAAAACCCTCAAATGAGGGTGGGGGTGGGCCAAGTGTTGCTCCCCACCCCCACCCTCAAATGAGGGTGGGTATTTGAGGGTGGGGGTGGGCCAAGTGTTGCTCCCCAACCCCACCCTCAAATGAGGGTGGGGGTGGGCCAAGTGTTGCTCCCCACACCCACCCTCAAATGAGGGTGGGGGTGGGCCAAGTGTTGCTCCCCACCGCCCAAACCCACCCTCAAACGATGGTGGGGGTGGGGAGCAACACTTGGCCCACCCCCCACCCTCAAATAATGAGGGTGGGGGTGGGGAGCAACACTTGGCCCACCCCCCCACCCTCAAATAATGAGGGTGGGGGTGGGGAGCAACACTTGGCCCACACCCCACCCTCAAATGAGGGTGGGGGTGGGCCAAGTGTTGCTCCCCCACCCCCCACCCTCAAATGAGGGTGGGGATTTGAGGGTGGGGGTGGGCCAAGTGTTGCTCCCCCACCCCCACCCTCAAATGAGGGTGGGTGTGCGC
The DNA here is from genome assembly GCA_028583015.1 of Wollemia nobilis. Taxonomy (NCBI): domain Eukaryota; kingdom Viridiplantae; phylum Streptophyta; class Pinopsida; order Araucariales; family Araucariaceae; genus Wollemia; species Wollemia nobilis. The sequence continues at coordinate 11,009,942 of JAQPPZ010000458.1, read as the reverse complement.
CAAGTGTTGCTCCCCACCCCCACCCTCAAATGAGGGTGGGTATTTGAGGGTGGGGGTGGGCCAAGTGTTGCTCCCCAACCCCACCCTCAAATGAGGGGTGGGGGTGGGCCAAGTGTTGCTCCCCCACCCCACCCTCAAATGAGGGTGGGGGTGGGCCAAGTGTTGCTCCCCACCCCCCACCCTCAAATGAGGGTGGAGGGTGGGGGTGGGGAGCAACACTTGGCCCACCCCCACCCTCAAATGTTGGTGGGGGTGGGCCTAGTGTTGCTCCCCCACCACCACCCTCACCCTCAAATGAAGGTGGATTTGAGGGTGGGGGTGGGGAGCAACACTTGGCCCACACCCCACCCTCAAATGAGGGTGGGGGTGGGACAAGTGTTGCTCCCCACCCCCACCCCTCAAATGAGGGTGGGGGTGGGGAGCAACACTTGGCCCACCCCCACCCTCATTTGAGGGTGGATTTGAGGGTGGGGGTGGGCCAAGTGTTGCTCCCCACCCCCACCCTGGATTTGAGGGTGGGGGTGGGCCAAGTGTTGCTACCCACCTCCACCCTCGTTTGAGGGTGGGGGTGGGGAGCAACACTTGGCCCACTCCCACCCTCAAATCCACCCTCGTTTGAGGGTGGGGGTGGGGAGCAACACTTGGCCCACCCCCAATGAGGGTGGGGGTGGGGAGCAACACTTGGTTGTACTTGCTCCCCACCCCCCACCCTCATTGATGAGGGTGGGGGTGGGGAGCAAGTACAACCAAGTGTTGCTCTCCACCCCCACCCTCAAACGAGGAGGGTGGGGGTGGGGAGCAACACTTTGCCAACCCCCACCTGTGGGGGTAGGGATTTGAGGGTGGGGGTGGGCCAAGTGTTGCTCCCCACCCCCACCCTCAAATGAGGGTGGGGGTGGGCCAAGTGTTGCTCCCCACCCCCACCCTCAAATGAGGGTGGGTGTGCGCCAAGTGTTGCTCCCCACCCCCACCCTCTTTTGAGGGTGGGGGTGGGGAGCAACTTGCCCCACCCCCACCCTCAAGCGAGGGTGGGGGTGGGGAGCAACACTTGGCCCACCCCCACCCTCATTTGAGGGTGGGTGTGGGCCAAGTGTTGCTACCCCACCCCCACCCTCGTTTGATGGTGGGGATGGGGAGCAAAACGAGGGTGGGGGTGGGGAGCAACACTTGGCCCACCCCCACCGTCATTTGAGGGTGGGGGTGGGCCAAGTGTTGCTACCCACCCCCCACCCTCGTTTGATGGTGGGGATGGGGAGCAAAACGAGGGTGGGGGTGGGGAGCAACACTTGGCCCACCCCCACCCTCATTTGAGGGTGGGTGTGGGCCAAGTGTTGCTACCCACCCCCACCCTCGTTTGATGGTGGGGATGGGGAGCAACACTTGGCCCACCCCCACCCTCAAATGAGGGTGGGGGTGGGCCAAGTGTTGCTCCCCACCCCCACCCTCATAAACGAGGGTGGGGGTGGGGAGCAACACTTGGCCCACCCCCACCCTCATTTGAGGGGTGGGGGTGGGCCAAGTGTTGCTCCCCACCCCCACCCTCGTTTGAGGGTGGGGGTGGGGAGCAAATCTTGGCCCACCCCCACCCTCAAAGGAGGGTGGGGGTGGGCCAAGTGTTGCTCCCCACCCCCCACCCTCGTTTGAGGGTGGGGGTGGGGAGCAAATCTTGGCCCACCCCCACCCTCATTTGAGGGTGGGGGTGGGCCAAGTGTTGCTCCCCACCCCCACCCTCAAACGAGGGTGGGGGTGGGGAGCAACACTTGGCCCACACCCACCCTCAAATGAGGGTGGGGGGTGGGCCAAGTGTTGCTCCCCACCGCCAAACCCACCCTCAAGCGAGGGTGGGGGTGGGGAGCAAATCTTGGCCCACCCCCACCCTCAAATAATGAGGGTGGGGGTGGGGAGCAACACTTGGCCCACCCCCACCCTCAAATGAGGGTGGGGGTGGGCCAAGTGAGGGTGGGGGTGGGGAGCAACACTTGGCCCATCACCAAGCGAGGGTGGGGGTGGGTCAAGTGTTGCTCCCCACCCCCCACCCTCATTGGGGGTGGGCCAAGTGTTGCTCCCCACCCCCACCCTCAAACGAGGGTGGATTTGAGGGTGGGAGTGGGTCAAGTGTTGCTCCCCACCCCCACCCTCAAACGAGGGTGGAGGGTGGGTAGCAACACTTGGCCCACCCCCACCCTCAAATCCACCCTCAAATGAGGGTGGGGGTGGGCCAAGTGTTGCTCCCCACCCCCACCCTCATTTGAGGGTGGGGGTGGGGAGCAACACTTGTCCCCACCCCCACCCTCATTTGAGGGTTGGTGTGGGCCAAGTGTTGCTCCCCACCCCCACCCTCAAATCCACCTTCATTTGAGGGTGAGGGTGGTGGTGGGGAGCAACACTAGGCCCACCACCACCAACATTTGAGGGTGGGGGTGGGCCAAGTGTTGCTCCCCACCCCCAAATGAGGGTGGGGGTGGGGAGCAACACTTGGCCCACCCCCACCCTCAAATGAGGGTGGGGGTGGGCCAAGTGTTGCTCCCCACCCCCACCCTCAAATGAGGGTATTTGAGGGTGGGGTTTATTTGAGGGTGGGGGGTGGGCCAAGTGTTGCTCCCCACCCCCACCCTCAAAACCCTCAAATGAGGGTGGGGGGTGGGCCAAGTGTTGCTCCCCACCCCCACCCCTCAAATGAGGGTGGGATTTGAGGGTGGGGGTGGGCCAAGTGTTGCTCCCCACCCCCACCCTCAAATGAGGGTGGGGGTGGGCCAAGTGTTGCTCCCCACACCCACCCTCAAATGAGGGTGGGGGTGGGCCAAGTGTTGCTCCCCACCCCCACCCTCAAATGAGGGTGGGGATTTGAGGGTGGGGGTGGGCCAAGTGTTGCTCCCCACCCCCACCCTCAAATGAGGGTGGGGGTGGGCCACGTGTTGCTCCCCACCCCCACCATCAAATGAGGGTGGGTGTGCGCCAAGTGTTGCTCCCCACCACCACCCTCGTTTGAGGGTGGGGGTGGGGAGCAACACTTGCCCACCCCCACCCTCAAGCGAGGGTGGGGGTGGGGAGCAACACTTGGCCCCACCCCCACCCTCATTTGAGGGGTGGGTGTGGGCCAAGTGTTGCTACCCACCCCCCACCCTCGTTTGATGGTGGGGATGGGGAGCAACACTTGGCCCACCCCCCACCCTCAAATGAGGGTGGGGGTGGGAGCAAGTGTTGCTCCCCACCCCCACCCTCATAAACGAGGGTGGGGGTGGGGAGCAACACTTGGCCCACCCCCACCCTCATTTGAGGGTGGGGGTGGGGAGCAACACTTGGCCCACCCCCACCCTCATTTGAGGGTGGGGGTGGGGAGCAACACTTGGCCCACCCCCACCCCTCAAATCCCCACCCTCATTTGAGGGTGGGGGTGGGAGCAAGCACTTGGCCCACCCCCCACCCTCATTTGAGGGTGGGTGTGGGAGGGCAACACTTGGCCCACCCCCACCCTCATTTGAGGGTGGGTGTGGGAGCAAGACTTGGCCCACCCCCACCCTCAAATCCCCACCCTCATTTGAGGGTGGGGGGTGGGGAGCAACACTTGACCCACCCCCACCCTCATTTGAGGGTTTTGAGGGTGGGGGTGGGGAGCAACACTTGGCCCACCCCCACCCTCAAATCCCCACCCTCATTTGAGGGTGGGGGTGGGGAGCAACACTTGGCCCACCCCCACCCTCATTTGAGGGTGGGGGTGGGCCAAGTGTTGCTCCCCACCCCCACCCTCATTTGGGGGTGGGGGAGCAACACTTGGCCCAATGAGGGTGGGGGTGGGGAGCAACACTTGGCCCACCCCCCACCCTCAAATGAGGGTGGGGGTGGGCCAAGTCTTGCTCCCCACCCCCACCCTCAAATGAGGGTGGGGGTGGGGAGCAAGACTTGGCCCACCCCCCACCCTCAAATGAGGGTGGGGGGTGGGCCAAGTGTTGCTCCCCACCCCCACCCTCAAATGAGGGTGGGGATTTGAGGGTGGGGGTGGGCCAAGTGTTGCTCCCCACCCCCACCCTCAACTCAAATGAGGGTGGGTGTGCGCCAAGTGTTGCTCCCCACCCCCACCCTCAAATGAGGGTGGGTATTTGAGGGTGGGGGTGGGCCAAGTGTTGCTCCCCAACCCCACCCTCAAATGAGGGTGGGGGTGGGCTAAGTGTTGCTCCCCACACCCACCCTCAAATGAGGGTGGGGGTGGGCCAAGTGTTGCTCCCCCACCCCCCACCCTCAAATGAGGGTGGAGGGTGGGGGTGGGGAGCAACACTTGGCCCACCCCCACCCTCAAATGTTGGTGGGGGTGGGCCTAGTGTTGCTCCCCACCACCACCCTCACCCTCAAATGAAGGTGGATTTGAGGGTGGGGGTGGGGAGCAACACTTGGCCCACACCCACCCTCAAATGAGGGTGGGGGGTGGGACAAGTGTTGCTCCCCACCCCCACCCTCAAATGAGGGTGGGGGTGGGGAGCAACACTTGGCCCACCCCCACCCTCATTTGAGGGTGGATTTGAGGGTGGGGGTGGGCCAAGTGTTGCTCCCCACCCCCACCCTCGATTTGAGGGTGGGGGTGGGCCAAGTGTTGCTACCCACCTCCACCCTCGTTTGAGGGTGGGGGTGGGGAGCAACACTTGGCCCACTCCCACCCTCAAATCCACCCTCGTTTGAGGGTGGGTGTGGGGAGCAACACTTGGCCCACCCCCAATGAGGGTGGGGGTGGGGAGCAACACTTGGTTGTACTTGCTCCCCACCCCCACCCTCATTGATGAGGGTGGGGGTGGGGAGCAAGTACAACCAAGTGTTGCTCTCCACCCCCACCCTCAAACGAGGAGGGGTGGGGGTGGGGAGCAACACTTTGCCCACCCCCACCTGTGGGGGTGGGGATTTGAGGGTGGGGGTGGGCCAAGTGTTGCTCCCCACCCCCACCCTCAAATGAGGGTGGGGGTGGGCCAAGTGTTGCTCCCCACCCCCCACCCTCAAATGAGGGTGGGTGTGCGTGCAAGTGTTGCTCCCCACCCCCACCCTCTTTTGAGGGTGGGGGTGGGGAGCAACACTTGGCCCCACCCCCACCCCTCAAGCGAGGGTGGGGGTGGGGAGCAACACTTGGCCCACCCCCACCCTCATTTGAGGGTGGGTGTGGGCCAAGTGTTGCTACCCACCCCCACCCTCGTTTGATGGTGGGGATGGGGAGCAAAACGAGGGTGGGGGTGGGGAGCAACACTTGGCCCACCCCCACCCTCATTTGAGGGTGGGGGGTGGGCCAAGTGTTGCTACCCCACCCCCCACCCTCGTTTGATGGTGGGGATGGGGAGCAAAACGAGGGTGGGGGTGGGGAGCAACACTTGGCCCACCCCCACCCTCATTTGAGGGTGGGTGTGGGCCAAGTGTTGCTACCCACCCCCACCCTCGTTTGATGGTGGGGATGGGGAGCAACACTTGGCCCACCCCCACCCTCAAATGAGGGTGGGGGTGGGCCAAGTGTTGCTCCCCACCCCCACCCTCAAGCGAGGGTGGGGGTGGGGGAGCAACACTTGGCCCACCCCCACCCTCATTTGAGGGTGGGGGTGGGCCAAGTGTTGCTCCCCACCCCCACCCTCATTTGAGGGTGGGGGTGGGGGAGCAAATCTTGCCCACCCCCCACCCTCATTTGAGGGTGGGGGTGGGCCAAGTGTTGCTCCCCCACCCCCACCCTCAAACGAGGGTGGGGGTGGGGAGCAACACTGGCCCACACCCCACCCTCAAATGAGGGTGGGGGTGGGCCAAGTGTTGCTCCCCCACCGCAAACCCACCCTCAAACGAGGGTGGGGGTGGGGAGCAACACTTGGCCCACCCCCACCCTCAAATAATGAGGGTGGGGGTGGGGAGCAACACTTGGCCCACCCCCACCCTCAAATGAGGGTGGGGGTGGGGAGTGAGGGTGGGGGTGGGGAGCAACACTTGGCCCATCACCAAGCGAGGGTGGGGGTGGGTAGCAACAATTGGCCCACCCCCACCTTCATTTGAGGGTGGGGGTGGGGAGCAAAACTTGGCCCATCACCAAACGAGGGTGGGGGTGGGTAGCAACACTTGGCCCACCCCCACCCTCAAATGGTTTGAGGGTGGGGGTGGGCCAAGTGTTGCTCCCCACCACCACCCTCAAGCGAGGGTGGGGGTGGGGAGCAACACTTGGCCCACCCCCCACCCTCAAATGAGGGTGGGGGTGGGGAGCAACACTTGGCCCCACCCCCACCCTCAAGCGGTTGCCAAGTGTTGCTCCCCACCCCCACCCTCGTGGGTACAACCAAGTGTTGCTCCCCACCCCCCACCCTCATTGGGGGTGGGCCAAGTGTTGCTCCCCACCCCCACCCTCAAATGAGGGTGGATTTAAGGGTGGGGGTGGGCCCAAGTGTTGCTCCCCACCCCCCACCCTCAAACGAGGGGTGGAGGTGGGTAGCAACACTTGGCCCACCCCCACCCTCAAATCCACCCTCAAATGAGGGTGGGGGTGGGCCAAGTGTTGCTCCCCACCCCCACCCTCATTTGAGGGTGGGGGGTGAGGAGCAACACTTGTCCCACCCCCCACCCTCATTTGAGGGTGGATTTGAGGGTGGGGGTGGGCCAAGTGTTGCTCCCCACCCCCACCCTCAAGCGAGGGTGGAGGTGGGTAGCAACACTTGGCCCACCCCCACCCTCAAATCCACCCTCAAATGAGGGTGGGGGTGGGCCAAGTGTTGCTCCCCACCCCCACCCTCATTTGAGGGTGGGGGTGAGGAGCAACACTTGTCCCACCCCCCCACCCTCATTTGAGGGTGGGTGTGGGCCAAGTGTTGCTCCCCATCCCCACCCTCAAATCCACCTTCATTTGAGGGTGAGGGTGGTGGTGGGTAGCAACACTAGGCCCACCCCCACCAACATTTGAGGGTGGGGGGTGGGCCAAGTGTTGCTCCCCACCCCCACCCTCAAATGAGGGTGGGGATTTGAGGGTGGGGGTGGGCCAAGTGTTGCTCCCCACCCCCACCCTCAAATGAGGGTGGGGATTTGAGGGTGGGGGTGGGCCAAGTGTTGCTCCCCACCCCCACCCTCAAATGAGGGTGGGGGTGGGCCAAAGTGTTGCTCCCCACACCCCCACCCTCAAATGAGGGTGGGGGGTGGGCCAAGTGTTGCTCCCCACCCCCCACCCTCAAATGAGGGTGGGGATTTGAGGGTGGGGGTGGGCCAAGTGTTGCTCCCCACCCCCACCCTCAAATGAGGGTGGGGGTGGGCCAAAGTGTTGCTCCCCACCCCCACCCTCAAATGAGGGTGGGTGTGCGCCAAGTGTTGCTCCCCACCACCACCCTCGTTTGAGGGTGGGGGTGGGGAGCAACACTTGGCCCACCCCCACCCTCAAACGAGGGTGGGGGTGGGGAGCAACACTTGGCCCACCCCCACCCTCATTTGAGGGTGGGTGTGGGCCAAGTGTTGCTCCCCACCCCCACCCCTCGTTTGATGGTGGGGATGGGGAGCAACACTTGGCCCACCCCCACCCCTCAAATGAGGGTGGGGGTGGGCCAAGTGTTGCTCCCCCACCCCCACCCTCAAAACCCTCAATTGAGGGTGGGGGTGGGCCAAGTGTTGCTCCCCACCCCCACCCTCATTATTTGAGGGTGGGGGTGGGCCAAGTGTTGCTCCCCACCCCCACCCCTCGTTTGAGGGGTGGGTTTGGCGATGGGGAGCAACACTTGGCCCCACCCCCACCCTCATTTGAGGGTGGGTGTGGGCCAAGTGTTGCTCCCCCACCCCCCACCCCTCGTTTATGAGGGTGGGGGTGGGGAGCAACACTTGGCCCACCCCCACCCTCAAATCCCCACCCCCAAACCCACCCTCAAATGAGGGTGGGGGTGGGGAGCAACATTTGGCCCACCCCCCACCCTCAAATCCCCACCCCCATTTGGGGGTGGGGAGCAACATTTGGCCCACACCCACCCTCGTTTGATGGTGGGGATGGGGAGCAAAACGAGGGTGGGGGTGGGGAGCAACACTTGGCCCACCCCCACCCTCATTTGAGGGTGGGGGTGGGCCAAGTGTTGCTACCCACCCCCACCCTCGTTTGATGGTGGGGATGGGGAGCAAAACGAGGGTGGGGGTGGGGAGCAACACTTGGCCCACCCCCACCCTCATTTGAGGGTGGGTGTGGGCCAAGTGTTGCTACCCACCCCCACCCTCGTTTGATGGTGGGGATGGGGAGCAACACTTGGCCCACCCCCACCCCTCAAATGAGGGTGGGGGTGGGCCAAGTGTTGCTCCCACCCCCCACCCTCATAAGCGAGGGTGGGGGTGGGGAGCAACACTTGGCCCACCCCCACCCTCATTTGAGGGTGGGGGTGGGCCAAGTGTTGCTCCCCACCCCCACCCTCGTTTGAGGGTGGGGGTGGGGAGCAAATCTTGGCCCACCCCCACCCTCATTTGAGGGGTGGGGGTGGGCCAAGTGTTGCTCCCCACCCCCACCCTCAAACGAGGGTGGGGGTGGGGAGCAACACTTGGCCCACACCCACCCTCAAACGAGGGTGGGGGTGGGCCAAGTGTTGCTCCCCACCGCCAAACCCACCCTCAAACGAGGGGTGGGGGTGGGGGAGCAACACTTGGCCCACCCCCACCCTCAAATAATGAGGGTGGGGGTGGGGAGCAACACTTGGCCCACCCCCACCCTCAAATGAGGGTGGGGGTGGGCCAAGTGAGGGTGGGGGTGGGGAGCAACACTTGGCCCATCACCAAACGAGGGTGGGGGTGGGTAGCAACAATTGGCCCACCCCCACCTTCATTTGAGGGTGGGGGTGGGGAGCAAAACTTGGCCCATCACCAAACGAGGGTGGGGGTGGGTAGCAACACTTGGCCCACCCCCACCCCTCAAATGGTTTGAGGGTGGGGGTGGGCCAAGTGTTGCTCCCCACCACCACCCTCAAGCGAGGGTGGGGGTGGGGAGCAACACTTGGCCCACCCCCACCCTCAAATGAGGGTGGGGGTGGGGAGCAACACTTGGCCCACCCCCACCCTCAAGCGGTTGCCAAGTGTTGCTCCCCACCCCCACCCTCGTGGGTACAACCAAGTGTTGCTCCCCACCCCCCACCCTCATTGGGGGTGGGCCAAGTGTTGCTCCCCACCCCCCACCCTCAAACGAGGGTGGATTTAAGGGTGGGAGTGGGCCAAGTGTTGCTCCCCACCCCCACCCTCAAACGAGGGTGGAGGTGGGTAGCAACACTTGGCCCACCCCCACCCTCAACCACCCTCAAATGAGGGTGGGGGTGGAAGCAAGTGTTGCTCCCCACCCCCACCCTCATTTGAGGGTGGGGGTGAGGAGCAACACTTGTCCCACCCCCACCCTCATTTGAGGGTGGGTGTGGGCCAAGTGTTGCTCCCCATCCCCACCCTCAAATCCACCTTCATTTGAGGGTGAGGGTGGTGGTGGGTAGCAACACTAGGCCCACCCCCACCAACATTTGAGGGTGGGGGTGGGCCAAGTGTTGCTCCCCACCCCCACCCTCATTGGGCCAAGTGTTGCTCCCCACCCCCAAATGAGGGTGGGGGTGGGGAGCAACACTTGGCCCACCCCCACCCTCAAATGAGGGTGGGGGTGGGCCAAGTGTTGCTCCCCACCCCCACCCTCAAATGAGGGTGGGGATTTGAGGGTGGGGGTGGGCCAAGTGTTGCTCCCCACCCCCACCCTCAAAACCCTCAAATGAGGGTGGCGGTGGGCCAAGTGTTGCTCCCCACCCCCACCCTCAAATGAGGGTGGGTATTTGAGGGTGGGGGTGGGCCAAGTGTTGCTCCCCCCCCCCACCCTCAAATGAGGGTGGGGGGTGGGCCAAGTGTTGCTCCCCACACCCACCCTCAAATGAGGGTGGGGGTGGGCCAAGTGTTGCTCCCCACCCCCACCCTCAAATGAGGGTGGGGATTTGAGGGTGGGGGTGGGCCAAGTGTTGCTCCCCACCCCCACCCTCAAATGAGGGTGGGGGTGGGCCAAGTGTTGCTCCCACCCCCACCCTCAAATGAGGGTGGGTGTGCGCCAAGTGTTGCTCCCCACCACCACCCTCGTTTGAGGGTGGGGGTGGGGAGCAACACTGGCCCACCCCCACCCTCAAGCGAGGGTGGGGGTGGGGAGCAACACTTGGCCCACCCCCCACCCTCATTTGAGGGTGGGTGTGGGCCAAGTGTTGCTCCCCACCCCCCACCCTCGTTTGATGGTGGGGATGGGGAGCAACACTTGGCCCACCCCCACCCTCAAATGAGGGTGGGGGTGGGCCAAGTGTTGCTCCCCACCCCCACCCTCAAAACCCTCAAATGAGGGTGGGGGTGGGCCAAGTGTTGCTCCCCACCCCCACCCTCATTATTTGAGGGTGGGGGTGGGCCAAGTGTTGCTCCCCACCCCCACCCTCGTTTGAGGGTGGGTTTGGCGATGGGGAGCAACACTTGGCCCACCCCCACCCTCATTTGAGGGTGGGTGTGGGGAGCAACACTTGGCCCACCCCCACCCTCATTTGAGGGTGGGGGTGGGGAGCAACACTTGGCCCACCCCCACCCTCAAATCCCCACCCCCAAACCCACCCTCAAATGAGGGTGGGGGTGGGAAGCAACACTGGCCCACCCCCCACCCTCAAATGAGGGTGGGGGTGGGCCAAGTGTTGCTCCCCACCCCCACCCTCAAAGGAGCAAGTACAACCAAGTGTTGCTCCCCACCCCCAAACCCTCGGGGGTGGGGAGCAAGTACAACCAAGTGTTGCTCCCCCTCGAGGGGTGGGGGTGGGGAGCAAGTACAACCAAGTGTTGCTCCCCACCCCCGAGGGGGGTGGGGAGCAACACCGAGGGTGGGGTGGGGAGCACTTGGTTGTACTTGCTCCCCACCCCCCCGAGGGGGGTGGGGAGCAACAGCGAGGGTGGGGTGGGGAGCAACACTTGGTTGTACTTGCTCCCCACCCCCCCGAGAGTGGGGGTGGGGTGCAAGTACAACCAAGTGTTGCTCCCCACCACCACCCTCAGTGTTGCTCCCCACCACCACCCTCAGTGTTGCTCCCCTCGTTTGAGGGTGGGGGTGGGGAGCAACACTTGGCCCACCCCCACCCTCAAATGAGGGTGGGGGTGGGCCAAGTGTTGCTCCCCACCCCCACCCTCGTTTGAGGGTGGGGGTGGGGAGCAACACTTGGCCCACCCCCACCCTCATTTGAGGGTGGGGGGTGGGCCAAGTGTTGCTTCCCACCCCCACCCTCGTTTGATGGTGGGGGTGGGGAGCAACACTTGGCCCACCCCCACCCTCATTTGAGGATCAACACTTGGCCCACCCCCACCCTCGTTTGAGGGTGGGGGTGGGAGAGCAACACTTGGCCCGGGGTGGGGGGAAACGAGGGTGGGGGTGGGGAGCAACACTTGGCCCACCCCCACCCTCGTTTGAGGGTGGGGGTGGGGAGCAACACTTGGCCCACCCCCACCCTCATTTGAGGGTGGGGGTGGGCCAAGTGTTGCTCCCCACCCCCCCACTCAAACGAGGGTGGGGGTGGGGAGCAACACTTGGCCCACCCCCACCCTCAAATGAGGGTGGGGGGTGGGCCAAGTGTTGCTCCCCACCCCCACCCTCGTTTGATTGTGGGGGTGGGGAGCAACACTTGGCCCACCCCCACCCTCAAATGAGGGTGTGGGCGGGCCAAGTGTTGCTCCCCACCCCCACCCTCGTTTGAGTGTGGGGGTGGGGGAGAAACACTTGGCCCACCCCCACCCTCAAATGAGGGTGTGGGTGGGCCAAGTGTTGCTCCCCACCCCCACCCTCGTTTGGTGGGGAGCAACACTTGGCCCACCCCCACCATCATTTGAGGGTGGGGGTGGGCCAAGTGTTGCTCCCCCACCCCCACCCCTCAAACGAGGGTGGGGGGTGGGGGAGCAACACATGGCCCACCCCCACCATCATTTGAGGGTGGGGGTGGGAAATGAAGGTGGGGGTGGGGAGCAACACTTGGCCCACCCCCACCCTCCCAAGCGAGGGTGGGGGTGGGGAGCAACACTTGGCCCACCACCACCCTCATTTGAGGGTGGGGGTGGGACAAGTGTTGCTGCCCACCCGCACCCTCAAATGAGGGTGGGGGTGGGCCAAGTGTTGCTCCCCACCCCCACCCTCAAATGAGGGTGGGGTGAGGGTGGGGGTGGGCCAAGTGTTGCTCCCCACCCCCCACCCTCGTTTGAGGGTGGTGGTGGGGATCAACACTTGGCCCACCCCCCACCCTCATTTGAGGGTGGGGGTGGGCCAAGTGTTGCTCCCCACCCCCACCCTCAAGCGAGGGTGGGGGTGGGGAGCAACACTTTGTTGTACTTGCTCCGAGGGGTGGGGGTGGGGAGCAACACAAACGAGGGGTGGGGGTGGGGGTGGGCCAAGTGTTGTTTGAGGGTGGGGGTGGGAAGCAACACAAACGAGGGGTGGGGGTGGGGAGCAACACTTGGCCCACCCCGAGGGTGGGGGTGGGGGAGCAACACTTGGCCCACCCCCACCCCCTCAAATGAGGGTGGGGGTGGGCCAAGTGTTGCTACCCACCCCCACCCTCGTTTGGTGATGGGCCAAGTGTTGCTCCCCACCCCCCACCCTCATTGGGCCAAGTGTTGCTCCCCACCACCACCCTCAAACAAGGGTGGGGGTGGGGAGCAACACTTGGCCCACCCCCACCCTCAAATGAGGGTGGGGGGTGGGAAGCCACACTTGGTTGTACTTGCTCCCCAACCCCACCCTCAAGTTGTACTTGCTCCCCACCCCCACCCTCAATGATTGAGGGTGGTGAGGGTGGGGGTGGGGAGCAACACTTGAGGGTGGGGGTGGGGGAGCAAGTACAACCAAGTGTTGCTCCCCACCCCCACCCTCAATCATTTGAGGGTGGGGGTGGGGAGCAACACTTGGTTGTACTTGCTCCCTACCCCCACCCTCAAGTGTTGCTCAATGAGGGTGGGTGGGGAGCAACACTTGGTTGTACTTGCTCCCCCACCCCCCACCCCTCGGGGTGGGGAGCAGAGTACAACCAAGTGTTGCTCCCCACCGAGGGGTGGGGGGTGGGGAGCAAGTACAACCAAGTGTTGCTCCCCACCCCCAAACCCTCGGGGGGTGGGGAGCAAGTACAACCAAGTGTTGCTCCCCACCGAGGGTGGGGGTGGGGAGCAACACTTGGTTGTACTTGCTCCCCACCCCTTGAGGGGGGTGGGGAGCAACAGCGAGGGTGGGGGTGGGGAGCAACACTTGGTTGTACTTGCTCCCCACCCCCTGAGGGTGGGGGTGGGGTGCAAGTACAACCAAGAGTTGCTCCCCACCACCACCCTCAGTGTTGCTCCCCACACCCACCCTCAATGAGGGTGGGGGTGGGCCAAGTGTTGCTCCCCCACCCCCACCCTCGTTTGAGGGGTGGGGGGTGGGCCAAGTGTTTCTCCCCACCCCCACCCTCAAAGGAGGGTGGGGGTGGGGAGCAACACTTGGCCCACACCCACCCTCAAATGAGGGTGGGGGGTGGGCCAAGTGTTTCTCCCCACCCCCACCCTCGCCACCCTCGTTTGAGGGTGGGGGTGGGCCAAGTGTTTCTCCCCACCCCCACCCTCAAACGAGGGGTGGGGGTGGGGAGCAACACTTGGCCCACACCCACCCTCAAATGAGGGGTGGGGGTGGGCCAAGTGTTGCTCCCCACCCCCACCCTCAAATGAGGGTGGGGGTGGGCCAAGTGTTGCTCCCCACACCCACCCTCAAATGAGGGTGGGGGTGGGCCAAGTGTTGCTCCCCACCCCCCACCCTCAAATGAGGGTGGGGGTGGGGAGCAACACTTGGCCCACCCCCACCCTCATTTGAGGGTGGATTTGAGGGTGGGGGTGGGCCAAGTGTTGCTCCCCACCCCCACCCTGGATTTGAGGGTGGGGGTGGGCCAAGTGTTGCTACCCACCTCCACCCTCGTTTGAGGGTGGGGGTGGGGAGCAACACTTGGCCCACTCCCACCCTCAAATCCACCCTCGTTTGAGGGTGGGGGTGGGGGAGCAACACTTGGCCCACCCCCAATGAGGGTGGGGGTGGGGAGCAACACTTGGTTGTACTTGCTCCCCCACCCCCACCCTCATTGATGAGGGTGGGGGTGGGGAGCAAGTACAACCAAGTGTTGCTCTCCACCCCCACCCTCAAACGAGGAGGGTGGGGGTGGGGAGCAACACTTTGCCCACCCCCACCCGTGGGGGTGGGGATTTGAGGGTGGGTGTGGGCCAAGTGTTGCTCCCCACCCCCACCCTCAAATGAGGGTGGGGGGTGGGCCAAGTGTTGCTCCCCACCCCCACCCTCAAATGAGGGGTGGGTGTGCGCCAAGTGTTGCTCCCCACCACCACCCTATTTTGAGGGTGGGGGTGGGGAGCAACACTTGGCCCACCCCCACCCTCAAGCGAGGGTGGGGGTGGGGAGCAACACTTGGCCCACCCCCACCCTCATTTGAGGGTGGGTGTGGGCCAAGTGTTGCTACCCACCCCCACCCTCGTTTGATGGTGGGGATGGGGAGCAAAACGAGGGTGGGGGTGGGGAGCAACACTTGGCCCACCCCCACCCTCATTTGAGGGTGGGGGGTGGGCCAAGTGTTGCTACCCACCCCCACCCTCGTTTGATGGTGGGGATGGGGAGCAAAACGAGGGTGGGGGTGGGGAGCAACACTTGGCCCACCCCCACCCCTCATTTGAGGGTGGGTGTGGGCCAAGTGTTGCTACCCACCCCCACCCCTCGTTTGATGGTGGGGATGGGGAGCAACACTTGGCCCACCCCCACCCTCAAATGAGGGTGGGGGTGGGGCCAAGTGTTGCTCCCCACCCCCACCCCTCATAAACGAGGGTGGGGGGTGGGGAGCAACACTTGGCCCACCCCCACCCTCATTTGAGGGTGGGGGTGGGCCAGAGTGTTGCTCCCCACCCCCACCCTCGTTTGAGGGTGGGGGTGGGGAGCAACACTTGGCCCACCCCCCACCCTCAAATGAGGGTGGGGGGTGGGCCAAGTGTTGCTCCCCACCCCCCACCCTCATAAGCGAGGGTGGGGGTGGGGAGCAACACTTGGCCCACACCCACCCTCAAACGAGGGTGGGGGTGGGCCAAGTGTTGCTCCCCACCGCCAAACCCACCCCTCAAACGAGGGTGGGGGGTGGGGAGCAACACTTGGCCCACCCCCACCCTCAAATAATGAGGGTGGGGGTGGGGAGCAACACTTGGCCCACCCCCACCCTCAAATGAGGGTGGGGGTGGGCCAAGTGAGGGTGGGGGTGGGGAGCAACACTTGGCCCATCACCAAACGAGGGTGGGGGTGGGTAGCAACAATTGGCCCACCCCCACCTTCATTTGAGGGTGGGGGTGGGGAGCAAAACTTGGCCCATCACCAAACGAGGGTGGGGGTGGGTAGCAACACTTGGCCCACCCCCACCCTCAAATGGTTTGAGGGTGGGGGTGGGCCAAGTGTTGCTCCCCACCACCACCCTCAAACGAGGGTGGGGGTGGGGAGCAACACTTGGCCCACCCCCACCCTCAAATGAGGGTGGGGGTGGGGAGCAACACTTGGCCCACCCCCACCCTCAAACGGTTGCCAAGTGTTGCTCCCCACCCCCACCCTCGTGGGTACAACCAAGTGTTGCTCCCCACCCCCACCCTCATTGGGGGTGGGCCAAGTGTTGCTCCCCACCCCCCACCCTCAAACGAGGGTGGATTTAAGGGTGGGAGTGGGCCAAGTGTTGCTCCCCACCCCCACCCTCAAACGAGGGTGGAGGTGGGTAGCAACACTTGGCCCACCCCCACCCTCAAATCCACCCTCAAATGAGGGTGGGGGTGGGCCAAGTGTTGCTCCCCACCCCCCACCCTCATTTGAGGGTGGGGGTGAGGAGCAACACTTGTCCCACCCCCCACCCTCATTTGAGGGTGGGTGTGGGCCAAGTGTTGCTCCCCATCCCCACCCTCAAATCCACCTTCATTTGAGGGTGAGGGTGGTGGTGGGTAGCAACACTAGGCCCCACCCCCACCAACATTTGAGGGTGGGGGTGGGCCAAGTGTTGCTCCCCACCCCCACCCTCATTGGGCCAAGTGTTGCTCCCCCACCCCCAAATGAGGGTGGGGGTGGGGAGCAACACTTGGCCCACCCCCACCCTCAAATGAGGGTGGGGGTGGGCCAAGTGTTGCTCCCCACCCCCACCCTCAAATGAGGGTGGGGATTTGAGGGTGGGGGTGGGCCAAGTGTTGCTCCCCACCCCCACCCTCAAAACCCTCAAATGAGGGTGGCGGTGGGCCAAGTGTTGCTCCCCCACCCCCCACCCTCAAATGAGGGTGGGTATTTGAGGGTGGGGGTGGGCCAAGTGTTGCTCCCCACCCCCACCCTCAAATGAGGGTGGGGGTGGGCCAAGTGTTGCTCCCCACACCCACCCTCAAATGAGGGTGGGGGTGGGCCAAGTGTTGCTCCCCACCCCCACCCTCAAATGAGGGTGGGGATTTGAGGGTGGGGGTGGGCCAAGTGTTGCTCCCCACCCCCACCCTCAAATGAGGGTGGGGGTGGGCCAAGTGTTGCTCCCCCACCCCCACCCTCAAATGAGGGTGGGTGTGCGCCAAGTGTTGCTCCCCACCACCACCCTCGTTTGAGGGTGGGGGTGGGGAGCAACACTTGGCCCACCCCCACCCCTCAAACGAGGGTGGGGGTGGGGAGCAACACTTGGCCCACCCCCACCCTCATTTGAGGGGTGGGTGTGGGCCAAGTGTTGCTCCCCACCCCCACCCTCGTTTGATGGTGGGGATGGGGAGCAACACTTGGCCCACCCCCACCCTCAAATGAGGGTGGGGGTGGGCCAAGTGTTGCTCCCCACCCCCACCCTCAAATGAGGGTGGGGGTGGGCCAAGTGTTGCTCCCCACCCCCACCCTCATTACTTGTGGGTGGGGGTGGAGCCAAGTGTTGCTCCCCACCCCCACCCCTCGTTTGAGGGTGGGTTTGGCGATGGGGAGCAACACTTGGCCCACCCCCACCCTCATTTGAGGGTGGGTGTGGGGAGCAACACTTGGCCCACCCCCACCCTCATTTGAGGGTGGGGGTGGGGAGCAACACTTGGCCCACCCCCACCCTCAAATCCCCACCCCCAAACCCACCCTCAAATGAGGGTGGGGGTGGGGAGCAACATTTGGCCCACCCCCCACCCCTCAAATGAGGGTGGGGGTGGGCCAAGTGTTGCTCCCCACCCCCACCCTCATTTGGGGGTGGGGAGCAACACTTGGCCCACCCCCACCCTCTCAGGGGAGCAACACTTGGCCCACCCCCACCCTCATTGAGGGTGGGGGTGGGGAGAAACACTTGGTTGTACTTGCTCCCCACCCACACCCTCAAGTGTTGCTCCCCACCCCCACCCTCAAACGAGGGTGGGGGTGGGTAGCAACACTTGGCCCATTCCCAAACGAGGGTGGGGGTGGGGAGTAACACTTGGCCCACCCACACCCTCAAATACCCTCGTTTGAGGGTGTTGGTGGGGAGCAACACTTGGCCCATCACCAAACGAGGGTGGGGGTGGGTAGCAACAATTGGCCCCCAAGTACATCCAAGTGTTGCTCCCCACCCCCACCCTCTCATTTGAGGGTTGGGGGATGGGAGCAACACTTGATGGGGAGCAAGTACATCCAAGTGTTGAGGGGTGGGTGTGGGCCAAGTGTTTCTCCCCACCCCCACCCTCATGACCTCATGAGGGTGGGGGGTGGGGAGCAACACTTGGTTGTACTTGCTCCCCACACCAACCCTCACCAATGAGGGTGGGGGTGGGGAGAACCACTTGGTTGTACTTGCTCCCCACCCCCACCCTCATTGGTGAGGGTTGGGGTGGGGAGCAAGTATAGCCAAGTGTTTCTCCCCACCTAATGAGGGTGGGGGTGGGGAGCAAGTACAACCTGTCCGTACTTGCTCCCCACCCCCAACGAGGGTGGGGGTGGGTAGAAACACTTGGCCCATTCCCAAACGAGGGTGGGGGTGGGGAGCAACACTTGGCCCACCCACACCCTCAAATACCATCGTTTGAGGGTGGGGGTGGGGAGCAACACTTGGCCCATCACCAAGCGAGGGTGGGGGTGGGTAGCAACACTTGGCCCACCCCCACCCTCATTTAAGGGTGGGGGTGGGGAGCAACACTTGGCCCATCACCAAACGAGGGTGGGGGTGGGTAGCAACACTTGGCCCACCCCCCACCCTCAAATGGTTTGAGGGTGGGGGTGGGGGTGGGGGGTGGGCCAAGTGTTGTTTGAGGGTGGGGGTGGGGAGCAACACAAACGAGGGTGGGGGTGGGGAGCAACACTTGGCCCACCCCGAGGGTGGGGGTGGGGAGCAACACTTGGCCCACCCCCACCCCTCAAATGAGGGTGGGGGTGGGCCAAGTGTTGCTCCCCACCCCCACCCTCGTTTGAGGGTGGGGGTGGGGAGCAACACTTGGCCCCACCCCCACCCTCAAATGAGGGTGGGGGGTGGGCCAAGTGTTGCTCCCCCACCCCCACCCTCGTTTGAGGGTGGGGGTGGGGAGCAACACTTGGCCCACCCCCACCCCTCGTTTGAGGGTGGGGGTGGGCCAAGTGTTGCTCCCCACCCCCCTCGTTTGAGGGTGGGGGTGGGGAGCAACACTTGGCCCACCCCCACCGTTGCTCCCCACCCCCACGTTTGAGGGTGGGGGTGGGGAGCAACACTTGGCCCACCCCCACCCCTCATTTGAGGGTGGGGGTGGGCCAAGTGTTGCTCCCCCACCCCCACCCTCGTTTGAGGGGTGGGGGTGGGGGAGCAACACTTGGCCCACCCCCACCCCTCATTTGAGGGTGGGGGTGGGCCAATGTTGCTCCCCACCCCCACCCTCGTTTGAGGGTGGGGGTGGGGAGCAACACTTGGCCCACCCCCACCCTCAAATGAGGGTGGGGGTGGTCCAAGTGTTGCTCCCCACCCCCCACCCTCGTTTGAGGGTGGGGGGTGGGGAGCAACATTGGCCCACCCCCACCCTCATTTGAGGGTGGGGGGTGGGCCAAGTGTTGCTCCCCACTCCCACCCTCGTTTGAGGGTGGGGGTGGGCCAAGTGTTGCTCCCCACCCCCCACCCCTCGTTTGAGGGTGGGGGTGGGGAGCAACACTTGGCCCACCCCCACCCTCAAGCGAGGGTGGGGGTGGGGAGCAACACTGGCCACCCCCACCCCTCAAATGAGGGTGGGGAGTCGGCCAAGTGTTGCTCCCCACCCCCACCCTCGTTTGAGGGTGGGGGTGGGCCAAGTGTTGCTCCCCACCCCCACCCTCAAACGATGGTGGGGTGAGGGTGGGGGTGGGCCAAGTGTTGCTCCCACCCCCACCCTCAAATGAGGGTGGGGCTGAGGGTGGGGGGTGGGCCAAGTGTTGCTCCCCACCCCCACCCTTGTTTGAGGGTGGGGGTGGGGAGCAACACTTGGTTGTACTTGCTACGAGGGTGGGGGTGGGGAGCAAGTACAGCCAAGTCTGCACTTGGCTACACTTGCTCCCCACCCCCACCCCCGGGGGTGGGGGTGGGGAGCAACACTTGCCCCCCCCCTCATGCGGAACTTGGCTGTACTTGCTCCCCACCACCACCCCTCATGCGGCAAGTACAACCAAGTGTTGCTCCCCACCCCCCACCACTGCACTTGGCTATACTTACTCCCCCACCCCCACCCCCGGGGGTGGGGGTGGGGAGCAAAACTGCCCCCCACCCCTCATGCGGCACTTGGCCGTACTTGCTCCCCACCCCCACCCTTCATGCGGCAAGTACAACCAAGTGTTGCTCCCCACCCCCACCCTCGTTTGAGGGTGGGGGTGGGGAGCAACACTTGGCCCACCCCCACCATCAAATGAAGGTGGGGGTGCGCCAGTGTTGCTCCCCACCCCCACCCTCGTTTGAGGGTGGGGGTGGGGAGCAACACTTGGCCCACCCCCACCTTCATTTGATGGTGGGGGTGGGCCAAGTGTTGCTCCCCACCCCCACCCCTCAAACGATGGTGGGGGTGGGGAGCAACACTTGGCCTACCCCCACCTTCATTTGATGGTGGGGGTGGGCTAAGTGTTTCTCCCCACCCCCACCCTCCTCGTTTCGAGGGTGGGGGTGGGGAGCAACTACTGGGCCCACCCCCACCTTCATTTGATGGTGGGGGTGGGCCAAGTGTTGCTCCACACCCCCCACCCTCCTCGTTTGAGGGTGGGGGTGGGGCGCAACACTTGGTTGTACTTGCTCCCCACCCCCACAGGTGGGGGTGGGCCAAGTGTTGCTCCCCACCCCCACCCTCCTCGTTTGAGGGTGGGGGTGGAGAGCAACACTTGGTTGTACTTGCTCCCCACCCCCCACCCTCAAATGAGGGTGGGGGTGGGGAGCAAGTACAACCAAGTGTTGCTCTTCACCCCCACCCTCATTGGGGGTGGGCCAAGTGTTGCTCCCCACCCCCACCCTCAAACGAGGGGTGGATTTGAGGGTGGGAGTGGGCCAAATGTTGCTCCCCACCCCCACCCTCAAACAAGGGTGGAGGTGGGTAGCAACACTTGGCCCACCCCCACCCTCAAGAGCATCCCACCCTCAAATGATGGTGGGGGTGGGCCAAGTGTTGCTCCCCCACCCCCACCCTCATTTGAGGGTGGGGGTGGGAGCAAGTACAGCCAGCACTTGCTCCCACCCCCACCCTCATTTGAGGGTGGGTGTGGGCCAAGTGTTGCTCCCCCACCCCCACCCTCAAATCCACCTTCATTTGAGGGTGAGAGTGGTGGTGGGGAGCAACACTAGGCCCACCCCCACCAACATTTGAGGGTGGGGGTGGGCCAAGTGTTGCTCCCCACCCCCACCCTCATTGGGCCAAGTGTTGCTCCCCACCCCCAAATGAGGGTGGGGGTGGGGAGCAACACTTGGCCCACCCCCCACCCTCAAATGAGGGTGGGGGTGGGCCAAGTGTTGCTCCCCACCCCCACCCCTCAAATGAGGGTGGGGATTTGAGGGTGGGGGGTGGGCCAAGTGTTTCTCCCCACCCCCACCCTCAACACCCTCAAATGAGGGTGGGGGTGGGCCAAGTGTTGCTCCCCCACCCCCACCCTCAAATGAGGGTGGGATTTGAGGGTGGGGGGTGGGCCAAGTGTTGCTCCCCACCCCCACCCTCAAATGAGGGTGGGGGTGGGCCAAGTGTTGCTCCCCACACCCACCCTCAAATGAGGGTGGGGGTGGGCCAAGTGTTGCTCCCCACCCCCACCCTCAAATGAGGGTGGGGGTGGGCCAAGTGTTGCTCCCCACCCCCACCCTCAAATGAGGGTGGGGGTGGGCCAAGTGTTGCTCCCCACCCCCCACCCTCAAATGAGGGTGGGTGTGCGCCAAGTGTTGCTCCCCACCACCACCCTCGTTTGACGGTGGGGGTGGGGAGCAACACTTGGCCCACCCCCACCCTCAAGCGAGGGTGGGGGTGGGGAGCAACACTTGGCCCACCCCTACCCTCATTTGAGGGTGGGTGTGGGCCAAGTGTTGCTACCCACCCCCCACCCTCGTTTGATGGTGGGGATGGGGAGCAACACTTGGCCCACCCCCCACCCTGAAATGAGGGTGGGGGTGGGCCAAGTGTTGCTCCCCACCCCCACCCTCAAACGAGGGTGGGGGGTGGGGAGCAACACTTGGCCCACACCCACCCTCAAATGAGGGTGGGGGTGGGCCAGTGTTGCTCCCCACCGCCAAACCCACCCTCAAACGAGGGTGGGGGGTGGGGAGCAACACTTGGCCCACCCCCACCCTCAAATAATGAGGGTGGGGGTGGGGAGCAACACTTGGCCCACCCCCACCCTCAAACGGTTTGAGGGTGGAGGTGGGCCAAGTGTTGCTCCCCACCCCCACCCTCAAACGAGGGTGGGGGTGGGGAGCAACACTTGGCCCACCCCCACCCTCCTCGTTTGAGGGTGGGGGTGGGGAGCAACACTTGGCCCACCCCCACCTTCATTTGATGGTGGGGGTGGGCCAAGTGTTGCTCCACACCCCCACCCTCCTCGTTTGAGGGTGGGGGGTGGGGGCGCAACACTTGGTTGTACTTGCTCCCCACCCCCACAGGTGGGGGTGGGCCAAGTGTTGCTCCCCACCCCCACCCTCCTCGTTTGAGGGTGGGGGTGGAGAGCAACACTTGGTTGTACTTGCTCCCCACCCCCACCCTCATCAATGAGGGTGGGGGTGGGGAGCAAGTACAACCAAGTGTTGCTCCCCCACCCCCACCCTCATTGGGGGTGGGCCAAGTGTTGCTCCCCACCCTCAAATGAGGGTGGGGGTGGGCCAAGTGTTGCTCCGAGGGTGGGGGTGGGCCAAGTGTTGCTCCCCACCCCCACCCTCAAACGAGGGGTGGGGGTGGGGAGCAACACTTGGCCCACCCCCACCCTCAAATGTGGGGGTGGGCCAAGTGTTGCTCCCCACCCCCACCCTCAAGCGAGGGTGGGGGGTGGGGGAGCAACACTTGGCCCACCCCCACCCTCATTTGAGGGTGGGGAGGGTGGGGGTGGGCCAAGTGTTGCTCCCCACCCCCACCCTCGTTCCCACCCCCCACCCGTTTGAGGGTGGGGGTGGGGAGCAACACTTGGCCCACCCCCCACCATCAAATGAGGGTGGGGGTGGGCCAAGTGTTGCTCCCCACCCCCCACCCTCAAACGAGGGTGGGGGTGGGAAGCAACACTTGGCCCACCCCCACCCTCGTTTGAGGGGGCATTTGAGGGTGGGGGAGGGCCAAGTGTTGCTCCCCACCCCCACCCTCAAACGGGTGGGGGTGGGAAACGAGGGTGGGGGTTGGGAGCAACACTTGGCCCACCCCCACCCTCGTTTGAGGGGGCGTTTGAGGGTGGGGGAGGGCCAAGTGTTGCTCCCCACCCCCACCCCCACCCGTTTGAGGGTGGGGGTGGGGAGCAACACTTGGCCCACCCCCACCCTCGTTTGAGGGGCGTTTGAGGGTGGGGGAGGGCCAAGTGTTGCTCCCCACCCCCACCCTCGTTTGAGGGTGGGGGTGGGGGAGCAACACTTGGCCCACCCCCACCCTCAAACGCCCCCTCAAGCGAGGGTGGGGGTGGGCCAAGTGTTGCATTTGAGGGTGGGGGTGGGCCAAGTGTTGCTCAATGAGGGTGGGGGGTGGGCCAAGTGTTGCTCCCCACCCCCACCCTCGTTTGAGGGTGGGGGTGGGGAGCAACACTTGGCCCACCCCCCACCCCCCACCCCTCGTTTGAGGGTGGGGGTGGGCCAAGTGTTGCTCCCCCACCCCCCACCCTCAAGCGAGGGTGGGGGGTGGGGAGCAACACTTGGCCCACCCCCACCCTCATTGAGCAACACTTGGCCCACCCCCCACCCTCAAATGAGGGGTGGGGGTGGGCCAAGTGTTGCTCAATGAGGGTGGGGGTGGGCCAAGTGTTGCTCCCCCCACCCCCCACCCTCGTTTGAGGGTGGGGGTGGGGAGCAACACTTGGCCCACCCCAACCCTCATTGAGCAACACTTGGCCCACCCCCACCCTCAAAAGTGGGGGTGGGGAGCCAACACTTGGCCCACCCCCACCCTCATTGAGCAACACTTGGCCCACCCCCACCCTCATTTGAGGGTGGGGGTGGGCCAAGTGTTGCTCCCCACCCCCACCCTCAAATGAGGGTGAAATGAGGGTGGGGGTGGGCCAAGTGTTGCTCCCCACCCCCACCCTCAAACGAGTGGGACCAAATGCTGGTTCTATCAAGACAAAACAGAATTCTCTCCTAGCTTTAAGGTCTGGAAATTCGAGGGAGCGTGTGGACCATGACAACCAAAAGATTAGGTTGCTTTCTAGTTTGATAAGATAAATACAGAATTCTAATGGTTTTCTAGACACAAGTCCTAATCATGTAATTTGTATCTTGGTTTTAAAAAAAAACCTCCTACGTGATACAAATTTAAATGTTAGATATATTTATCATTTGTATTTATGCTAATAAGCACTTATTTATTATTTTGTATTTATGTTAGAGTTTAATGTTGTTCTACTTGATTAAAAAATAAAATAGTTTTTGACATATTTATTATTTGTATTGTTAGAGTTGTTTTTGCTATTTTACTTATAAAAAAAAAGTAAAGTAGTTTTTAACAAATTTATTATTTGTATGTATGCTAATGATGATGGATTTATCATTGCTCTTAAGGGTTAGGAGGATTGGTAATTACTTGTTTGGTTAGGCACTTACCAAGAAGAGACCTAGGTTCAAACCTTGGGGGCATGTCTGTTTATTTGCAAAGGTCATAGTTTGATCTAAATCCTCTGAGTGTACATCAAAACGACGATGACAGTATGAATTCCACACGACCAATGGTCCTTCTCATGTCGGGTCAACAATAACAAGGTGGTAAAGGCTTGTTGGGAGCATCCCCTATGGTTTCAACCCTGCATTTTGTAGTTACTAAAAATAGTGTGGATGTAATCAACTCCCTTATGTATCCAAAACAAATGATGAATTTATCATTTTGTATCCATATTAGAGTTTTGTGTTGATATTCTTGGTCAAAATGATAAAGTAGTTTTTGACACATTTATCATTTGTATCCATGTTAACGATGATAAACTTATCATTTTGTATCCATGCTAATTAAGACCAAATTATTACTTCCATTATCAAGTCCTTAGATAACATCCAAAGAGTCCTAAAAATATCTACTACTATGTCTCCCCTTGTCCAAGGGTCACAACAAACCATGGGAAAACAACCTCTGGCCATTCATTAGGTACCAAATACTAGTGTTCTTCTGCAACAACCACCTGGTCATAGTCCTCTATATTTTTATAGAATTCACTTATCTCCTTATAACACCCAAGGTTATCCTCTAGTAATAAGTGCTTATGACCTAGGCTTTGCTTCTTATCTGCATTCCATGGTAGGAGGTGCTTCTAATTTTCTTCACTAACCTCATGAAGCTCTAGTTTCTTGTATTGATATTCCCACTTTTGAAGGTGTTGATCCATGATGGTAGATGGTCAATATGGTTAGTCTTATCCACCTATACCATATTCCTGAAGTAGGTTGTGTCATGCTAGCACCCTCTAAGATGGGAATCCAAAATATTCAATGGTTTTTGTGGTAGCTTCACCAAAACGGAGGTGCTTTTTTGTGGCTTGAATTTAAAGAATGATTTCTCCAAATATTTGACAAAGGATCTTCCACATCATATGTGATTCATCTCATGCAAACTAAGTTAACAAGAATAGTGGAGTATTTCTTCGAGTTCACAACTCTTCTCACCTACACCCACTAATTGAATCCAACGGTGGTGGTATCAACATTATACCATGGTCTTAGGGATAAAATTTGATGGGAATTTAGTATGATTGATCCTTATATTCTTGACAATAATCAACATAAAAATTTGGCACTAGAACATAAGCTCCAAGATTCTAATCCTCAATGTAGATATTTCTTTAACTCTTGTTATATCTACTAGAATAATAAGCATTACCAAGGATTCTTCTATTTCAAATGTTGTTTTCATCATACCCAATATTAGTCCTACAAAGAACATCATAATTTTTAAGTAGAAGGTGAAGACATAGTAGTCTATGAATATGAAGATTCATTGTAGCAAGAGCAACCAACAAATGTAGATGATATGAAACATAAGGATGTCTTATGGAGATCCAAGTTCACCATACGATCAAGCTACAAGGATTTATTAATTGAAAATGCGTCGACGTGTTGATTGATTTAGGTAGAAAACATAACTTTATAGATATTAAGATAGCGAAGTCCTTAGGCTTGTATATTAGTACTTCAAATTAGGATAAATGTCAAGTATTAATTGCAAATGTGAGAATAATGTAGTGTGTGGGTCAAATGGATAAAGTTAGCATCCAAATGGGGAATTATACTTGGTCGGATAATATTTTTACCATGAACCTAGGTAGTTCATATGTCATCTTGGGAGCATAATATCTGTGTGAACTTGGTGATGTTATTATCAATCTACAAAAATTATATGTCAAGTGGATAGAGAATGCAAGAGTTATTTGTCTCCAAGGAATCCAACCCCCTTCCTCCAATGTGGTTAGTTCACATAGCATGGAAAAGATATTAAATAAATATGGTTGTGGATTCTTCATCCAAGTCAATTGCATGGAAGTTTAATCTTCAAAGCCACTTCTTCCAGCTCTTCCTTTGGAATTATAGAACATTGTGAATCACTATGAGGAGGTCTTTAGTGAGTTCATGGGTATTCCCTAAGCATACACATGATCATGCCATCCAAATTTCTCTAGGAAGTTACCCTCTAATTGTGCATCCTTATTGCTATTATCAATTCCAAAATTCAAGAATTGAGAAGCTAGTTCAAGAATATTAGAGGAAGAAATCATTCATTCAAGCATAATTCCATACTTATATTTAGTGGTTATGGTATGATGCAAGGATAATCCATGGCACATATGTCCTGATTGTCATCCTCCTAAAAATATCACTATCAAGGATAAGTTTTATATTCATCTTATAGATGTTTTTTTGGATGAATTGCATGGTTCTAGATACTTTACAAAACTAGACTTGCATTTCAAGTTTCATTAAATTAAGTTTGGGTAAAAGGATATCCCTAAGACTACTTTTTGTACACATGAGGATCAATATGAGTTCCTTGTCATGTCTTTTGCTCTCACTAATGGTCCTTCCACTTTCTAGAGTCTCTTAAACTTTATCTTTTGTCCTTATACTTGAAAGTTTATCTTAGTATTTTTAATGATATATTACTTTATAGCAAGCCCTAAGAAGATAATCTAGTTCATGTTGACAAAGTTCTTCATCTATTACAAAGGGAAAATATTTTATTAAAAGGTCAAAATGTTCCATTAGGGTGTAGAAGGTAGAATACCTAGGACTTATAGTAACTTAAGAAGGAGTCAAGGTAGATCCTAACAAGATCAAATATATGAAATATTGGCCCTTTTCCAAATCCCTTAAACAACTCTATGGATATTTAGGACTCACAAGATACTATAGAAAATTTATCCACAACTATGGCAAGATTTGTGTTCCTCTCACTACTCTTACTAATAATGATGTCTTTGTTTGGTTTGAAGTTGCTTTCCAAGCCTTTCAATCCCTCAAAGAAGCTATGTATACCACTCCTACTTTTTCCACTCCTAACTTTGGTAAACCTTTTTTCATTGAGTGTGATGCTTCTAAAATAAGTATTGGAGCTATTTTGATGCAAGATGGACATCCATTAGACTTTAAAAGTAAGCAAATTTTAGGCAAAAATCTAAGATGATCTACTTATGAGAAGGAAGTGTTAGCTATAGTGCATGTTGTATAGAAATGAAGGCCTTATTTTTTGGGGCATCGTTTCATCTTTAAAACTAACCATAACAGCCTTACAAATTTCTTAAAATTGCATATCTCATGTCCCAAGAAGAATAAATGAATGACCAAGCTCTTGGGGTATGATTTTATCATTGGATACAAGAAAGAAAAGGAGAATGTGATGGTTAATGCTTTTTATTATAAATATAAGGATGTTATTATTGTCAACACCATCTCTAGTCCTCTTCCACAATGTCTTTCTAAAATTGAAGAAGATTATCTTTATGACCTAGAGACTACATAGATCATTCAAGAAATATAGTTGGGCTCATTATTGCATTCTTATTTCTCATACATTGATAGAGTGCTTCACAAATATTCCTTAGTATTTGGCTATTAAATCAAATGTTCTACAAGAATTGCAAGCATATCCTTTGGTTGGACATTTGGGATTCTTGAAAACATACGAGCAAGTGAAGTAATATTTTCTTGGAAAGGATTAAAAGTAGATGTCAAAATATTTGTGATTGAGTGTGAGGTGTGTAAGCATAACAAAGGGAAAATAGTTAAATATCCTAGATTGTTGCAACCCTTGCCTATCCTTGACTGCCAATGGGAGTACATATTCATTTATTTAATTAAGGGACTTTTCAAATCAGAGGGAAAATTTGTGATCTTTGTGGTAGTAGATCACCTTTCCAAGTATGCTTATTTTTGTGCATTAAAACATCCCTATTTAGGAAAAAGGTGGACAAGGTAATTCTTGATTCAATTTTTAAATTATATGGTATGCCCAAAACCATTGTAAGTGACCATGACCTTATATTCACCTATAATTTTGGAAAAAACTATTTGTCTTAGTGGTACTAATTTCAATATTTCCTCTTCTTTAACATCAATCATGATTATTTAGTATTTAGTATTTAGTATGGTCTATAATATGGATTTAAAAAGTTGTATTCTTCTTTCTAACAATTACCATATACCTTTCCATGTTAGTAGTTTATTATGAACTTTTCTTATAACTAGATTCCATAATTTTATCCTCTTTCTCCCCTAAAATAAGGGTATCCCTAGATAAGTTGTTGGTAAATTTGTCTCCTCCATTTGAAGTAACCTGCATATCCTTCCTTTGATTCTAGTTGGGATGTTTAGAAAGTAAATTTTAGATTTTTTCCTATTAACTTTCTACCCTGATGCTCTTTTGTATTCCTTAATAAGTTATTCAAAGATTAGATGCAAGAATTATTTGAATTTGCAATTCTTTTCAAAATGAAAACCCTAAAAAGTGAATGAAATGAATGCAAATATGCCCTAGATGTAGTCTAAAATGAATTTATTTCCATATTTCTTAATGTATGTTCATTTTAACCTCAAAATCTGAAAAACACTACAGAATATTAAAATACGTAAAAGCAAGGAATTTAAAGCAGAATGGTTGCAGATCTTACTGGAAAGCCTAAGCTCTACTCCAGATTATTTCCAGGTATAATGGAGCACCTCTATGGGTGATATTGGACACTTGCATAGGTGCAACACTGCACCTTTTGAAATTAGTAGGTGTTGCAAAGCGCCTGCGCACCTATTTGCAATTATCATAGGATCTTCCAGAAACACTAACCAATGATTATTGTTAATAAATGTTTGGATACTCACCTTCATTATTTTGCTCAAGATAAGTAGTATCACTAGGTTCATTAGCTCTTATTAAATTAAGGGTGATATAATACTTCTTTCCATTCATATCTCAATATATCCTCATTTGAAGCATTATATGGTAAAAAAATTCCATCAATGGCAGGCTATGTTCTAGCATCCTCAAAGGTTGCCTAATTAGATGATTTGTTACAACAATGATGGCTTGTGATTTAAATTTTTAAAGATAAGATAACTGAGGCCTAAAACTACATAAATAAATAGTAGGTTTACACCATTTTAAATGATAATTTTCCATAGGAGATATGGTATTTTTTAGCCCATAACCCTACAAACAATTGTACTTAAGAACCAAGTCTAGTCAAAACTTAGCTCCTCTATTTTATGGCCCCTACAAGATGGCTTGTTGTATTTATGAAGTGGCATATTAGTTGGAACTTTGACCATATTATTGTATCCATCCTATGTGTCTTATCTCAAATAGGTTATTGGCCAAAATATGCATTCCTAGTTAGATATTCTAATACTCTATGAAGAAGGTCAAATCACTCTCAAGACAAAAGTAGTATTGTAGAAGTTCCTCATTAAGTGACAAGATATTCCATAAGAAGATGCTACATGGGGTCCTAAGATAATTTTCTAGTCTTTTCTAGCTTTGAGGATAAATTTTTTGAGGTGGAGCCATGTAACAACTCCAATATAGCCATGTAACAACTCAAAGTAAGATATTTTCCACAACACTTTTTTTAGTAGCATTCCATGTATTTTTATGTTTTGCAATTACCCCTAGTATATGAATGAACTTAGTACCACTATTGGTTGGGCACAAGTCAATGCTCGATTGCAACACACTATATATTCAAATGATGTGTGTATACGCAAAAATAAGCACCAACCTAGAAATTGTGGTAAGCATCACACCACTTCCTTAAATATCAATAGTTTTTACCAATGTTGTCTTCTTTCTTCCTTAAATACCATGGTTTCACCTCCTCAAAACACCTTCATTTATTCCTTTCCTCCTCCTAGTAACTCTCCTCTCACTACCCCTATAATTGGTAATTCTATTCCTAGTACTATTGACCTTAATATATGTGTATATATTTTGGATCAATAACAAAATATTACTTTCATTGTCAACTCCTTGGATAATCAAGACAAGACAATTATTTCTATTGTCAAGTCCTTGGATGATGTCCAAATATTCTTAAAAATATCTACTACTATTTCTACCCTTGTCCAAGGATAATAAAAAATTGTGGGGCAACAACATCCAGCCATTCATTAGACACCAAATATTAGTGTTCTTTCATAATTACCACCTAGTCATAGTTCTCAAAATTCCTATAGAATTCACTCAACTTCTTATGCCACCCAAGGTTCTCCTCTAGTTATGGATGCTTATGACCTGGGCTTTACTTCTAGTTTCCTTGAATTACCTTATGAAGTTCCTATTCCTTGCATCGCCATATCCACATTTGAAGGTTTTTATCCATGAGGATGGATGGCCAAGATGGATAGCCTTATTGACCTATACCATATTCCTCAAGTAGGTCATGTATAATTAACATCTTTTAGGTTTGGAACCCAAGCTCATCAATGGTTGTTGTGATAGTTTTACCAACATGGAAATCATCTTTTGTAGCCTAAATTCAAAGAATGATTTCTTTGAATATTTGATAGTGGATATTCCACATCGTATGTGCCCCATATTATGCAAACAAAGAAAACAAAAATAGTGGATGAGTATTGCTCCAAGTTCATAAGTCTTCTCATGTATCCCCACTAATTGAATCCAATGGTAGTGGTCTTAGCCTTTTTTCATGGTCTTAAGAATTAAATTTTGTGGGAATTTGACATGCTCAATCCCTATACTCTTAATAATGATCAATGTATAGTTTTGGAAATAAAACATAAGCTCCAATATTATAGTCCCCAACATAAATGTGACATCAAATCTCATTGTACTTACCACAATATTGAGAATTACCAAGGATTCTTCTATTTCAAATATCATTCTTACATCACTCGATATTAGGCTTGTGAATAATGTTATAACTTTCAAGTCGAAGGTGAAGACACAATAGTACATGAAGATGAAAATTTACTATAATAGTAGGAGCAATTGATACAAGTAGATGAGGAATAACATGAGGATGTCT
Organism: Wollemia nobilis; assembly: GCA_028583015.1. Taxonomy (NCBI): domain Eukaryota; kingdom Viridiplantae; phylum Streptophyta; class Pinopsida; order Araucariales; family Araucariaceae; genus Wollemia; species Wollemia nobilis. The sequence continues at coordinate 10,978,861 of JAQPPZ010000458.1, read as the reverse complement.
TATACGGATCCAAGCTCACCATACTATCAAGGTACAAGGAGTTATTAAATGGCAGTGCATCAATGTGTTGATTGATTTAGGTAGCACGCATGACTTTATAGATAGTAATATGACAAATTTTGTAGGCTTATATATAAATACTTCAAATTAAATTAAATTTCAAGTCTTAATTGTAAATAGAGAAACTGCTCAATGTGTGGGTTGAACGACTAAAGTTAACATCCAAATAGGGTATTATACTTGGTTGAGAAATCTCTATTCCATGAACCTATGTAGTTCAAATGTCATCTTAGGAGCACACTGGTTATCTCAACTTCATGATGTTACTATTACTATACAAAAATTATATGTCATGTGAATGGAGAATTGAAGATTCATTTGTCTCCAAGGAACCTAACTCCCTTCCTTCAAGGTTATTATTTCACATAGTATGGAAAATATATTGAAGAAAGGTGGTTGTGGATTCTTCACCCAAGTGAAATACACGGAGGTTAAATTTTTAAAGCCACTTCTTCCATATATTCCTTTAGATTTATATAAAAATATGGATTGCTATGCAAAAGTTTTAATGATCCCATGGGTCTTCCTCACAAGCACTCCCATGATCATGTAATCTATGTTGTTCTAAGAAGCCAACCTCCTAATGTGCATCCTTACTACTATTCCCAATCCCCAAAGTCAAAAATTGAAAAGCTAGTATAGGAAATATTGAAGCAAGGATTCATCCATACAAGCATCATTCCATACTCCTATTTAGTTGTGATGGTATGATGTAAGGATAATTCATGGTATATGTGTTCCTATTTTTATCCTCTCAACAATATCACTATCAAGGATAAGTTTCCTATCTCTGTTATAGATGTTTTGTTGGATGAATTGCATGGTGCTAGATAATTTACAAAACTAGAATTGCATATTTGATTTCATCAAATTAATTTTAGGGACGAGGATATCCCTAAGACTACTTTTTATACACATGAGGATCATTATGAGTTCCTAGCCATGCTTATTGGTCTTTCTAATGCTCCTTCCAATTTCCGAAGTCTCATGAGCTTTATATTTTATATTTTTATTTATATGTTTATCCTATTTTTATTTGATAATATCTTAATTTATATCAAGTCCTTGGAGGATCAACTAGCTCATGTTAACAAAGTTATTCACCTATTTCAAATGGAAAAATATTTTTGTTAAAAGGTTCAAATGTTCCTTGGGGGTCCAAGAGGTAGAATACTTGGGATATATAATAACTCAAGGAGTCAAGGAATATTCTAATAATATTTATTATATACAATATTAGCCCTTTGTCATATCTGTAAAGTATATCTATGAATATTTAGTACTCATAAGCTACTATAGAAAATGTAGACACCAAACTCTAGCCACTTGTCATTCATCCAGGTCTTCCCGCCATTTTTACCCATTATTTACATATTATATATATATATATATATATATTTGTTTAATATATTTAAATATTAATAATTTATATTATATTTATATATATATTTATTAAATGTGTATATATATGTGTAAATTAATCTCATCCATCCATCTTGGTATAATACTAGTCGTTCATCCACCTTAATCCATGCCACCTGCTCAAATTTAATCTCCATCCTCCATCATGTTTTAATATTGACTGCACAAATTGTGTCATTGAAACCTTAACGTGCCCTAGAGAAGATTATAAATAGGAGTCATTTTGATGGCTCAACCCCTAAGCAACTCGAATCCTGAGTTTACTTGAGTCCCTCGCATCCTCACCTTCACTTTTTCTCATCTTCGCTTCCATATCCATCACAGTTTACATCGCTTGGAGAAAATCTACTTCTACATACCTTAAACTCTCGAATACCTCTCTACTACTCCCGAGCACCCATCCGCTACCATTGAATGCTTACTTGCTATTCTCGAGCACCACTTAGTGCTTTCTATCATCCATGAGAACCCATGGGTATTCTGTACTATCATCGAGCACTCGTGGGTATTTCAAACCAGAGTTAAGTAGCCCGACTAACCCCTGGGTGTCACTAGGGCATCCATGCACCATCTTCCTACAATAATGACTATAGATCAGAAAATATCAAGTTCATAAGGTAAATATTTTATTGTTATACTAATTTCATTATTTCCATATTTGTATGCAATTTATTATTTTGCATTTAGGGTTTTTATTGATTTATAAGGGTCTCACACAGTGGAGCCCTCACATTTACTACTAATCCTACTTTATCATTCTCTATGTGTAGGTCTGGAGATATACATGCATTAAGCAGTTGTTTAAGCTGAAGTGGTCTGGTCAAAGGATATTTGAAGCCCACTTACTTATGTTGGGATTGATCGAGCGTGAAGACACCACTCTAATATTTTGGATAGGGTTTTGGATAACCCTAGCATATTGATATTATTGGTTTTTAGAAGCATAGATCATGCGATTTTCACTGTATTAAGATTTTTGAAGGTTCACTGAAAGTTGCAGAAGGTGCACGAATGCCTTGCAGTACTCGAGAGACATCCAAAAATGCCAAGGGGTGTTTTGGAAGCACCTAGAAGCATTTAAAACAAAAATGTAAGCTTCTTTATAAATTTACTGTCAAACCCTAACCTCTTTGTTTTTACGTATTCTAGCATTTTACATTTTTTTAGATTTTTGGATTAAAAATAACGTCACTAATAAATATGGTAAAAAAAATCATTATATTTTACATTCTAGGCATTAGATTTGTCATTGCATTCATTCACACATTTCCAGTTTTTATTTAAAGTTTCTAGTTTTCTAGTGTATTGTAATTGAAAAATCTTGCATTCTGGTTGCATGTGAATTATTAAACTGCATAAATTAGACTGCATTGTAGGGTTAGAAACTCATCTTTTTATTGATATAAGTAGGAACATCATTAGTGTGTCAAAAGTATCCTCGCATTGGATGGTTTCAAGTGGAAGAGTGGACAAACCCTCTGTTGTTTAAAGAGGGATTTAAGTGGTGTTCTTCACATCCTTTGGATAAATTGATACTCTTAATGTTGGTTTCTAATTTAGATATTAGTTGTTTCTAATATTTTATATGCACCATAAAAAAATAGAACCTTTAAAAGAAATTTTGTACACACTTCACGTTTCACGTTAAATAGTAGTGGTTGGATTTCATCACCAATCACTGCTTGAGATCTGGTGATGGTGGCTTTCATATCCATCCACCAATATCTGCCCTATACACCTTAGATTACCCTTAAGAAAACTTGTTAGATTTCATCACTAGCAAGAATCTCATTGCCCTAGCCTAGCCTTAGTCTTCACCCATTTCTAATTCTAATTAGTACATTGAAATACACAAAATAAAAATTTAAAAAATGAATTCACACTAAAATGAGATAATTAATGAATGAGATAAGACACATGTGTTGAAAAAACTTAGTATTGATTATTTATTTTGATTCTTGTGAAGTTTCAATTTTGCATTTCATTTTATTGTCTAATATGTATCTTGGTTTAGTAGCTTATGGTGTTAACATGAAATCAAAAGAAAGCATTAAACTAAAACAATACATCTATGGATTTTTCATCTTCATTTCCTACCACTTCTGTGGTAAATCCCATCAGTGTGGTTTAGACAGATTGCACAGATTTATCTGCAGGTCCTGTTGGAACAAAAACTGCCTATGGTTGTTATTTGCACCTCTATTTTGTCAACATTGAGTAGATAGATCTAATCTTGAGATCTTCCATCTAATATCCAGAGGAGGCAAATTTTTATGAGAAAGGGAAAAGAGAATTACTAAAAGAGAGGGAAATATAGTCATAGCTAGAACTTTATTGTGGTTGAAATTAGACAACTAAGATAAATGCATATACTCTTATTGTTTAAGCATTTATTATATCTTCACGTAGAAATCATAGTTTTCAAGTGTGATTTAGATAACCATCCAACACATATATGTATTGAATTCCAACTCCAACAATATAATTTATATTATGTATAAGTCTAGATTTTAGAATAAATACAATATATAAATTAACAATGTGAATACAAGCAAAGAATATTAATACATACACTTGCACACTGTGAACCAGATGCCAATAGAAGCATAATTTTATTTCTTGTATTCAGAGTCCATACATCCAGTCTTGTAAACGCCTAAGAGCCGACCCCTTTTCAGGATATATTGACTCTTATATATACCCTATGATGAGTATCTTTATAATTAGTACATTCTGAAATAAAATCAATTACAAGCAATTATGATAAAATTATGCTCCAATATGTTTTACATGGCTTCTAATAATAAATAAAATATGATAGCAGAAATATAGGATTTGATATTTTCCACTGTTCATCATTAGTTGCTAACACAAGCTTTTGGATGCATGTTTATTTATTCCTAATTATGTCTTCACTGGCGAAAACTCATCATGTCACAAAATTGTGATATTTCTTCATGCTCTGGCTCTTTGGGACTATTTGTCAGTGAAAACTCATCATGTCACAAAATCATGACATCTTATTGTACTTTAGCCTTTTCAAGCTGCATGCTGGCGAAAACCTGTCATGTTGTAAAATTGTGACGTCTTCTTACTTTTTGGTCTCTTTGAGCTGCTTATGGGTAAAAAACCTGGTATGTCACAAAATCGTGACATCTTCTTACTTTTTGGCCTCTTTGGACTATTCTCTTGCAAAAATCAACAATATCACGAAATCGTGATCTTTTGGCGCTGCAACTTCCTCTTCTTTCCTGATCTAGAAAAAAATCGTCACGTCATGAAATCACGACCTTCCTCATGCCTTAGTCATTTTTTGTGCCTTATATCTCAAAAATTAAACACTGGTCTCTTTCATGCAAAACTATGATGTCTATGAAGGTAGTATTTTTAGACTAACATTCTTGGCACCTGTCAGGGAATTTTGCTAGCAAAAATATTAGAATCCAAGACCTTCATCCATTGGGAAACGAAATAAAAAACAATACCGAAGACAATATTTTAGAAGAGAATATTCAATAAAAATGCATTTAAACAAGTAAAGAATTACCTTTTCAAGATACTTTTTAAAACTTATGGATGTTTTACTAAAAATACATTAACAACTCAAATATTTTCAAAATTGTTTTTTGGCTGGCTACTGGTCCCTCCCTTTGTCAGCTGCATTTGGTTTGCATGGTTGGATTTATTTAGCTTTTTTATCATAGTAACCACTTCATTATAAGTAAGATAAAAATACTTCCAATATTCATCTTCGAGGTATGAAGAATTCATGAACATATAGTATATATACTATAATTTTTCCACTTTATCATAGGATACTATCTTATTTCATAGAATCAACTCCTGTAAGCAAGACTTAATCTATGTGAGGTTCTACACCATAGCGAATACTTGTGTTTTATCTATAGGTTCTTCCCAATTTTCTATCTTCGATTCCTCTTCCATAATTTTTTTTTAGGGATAGTGTTAGTGCATCTTCGTTTAAAACTTTTGAATTATCATCCCACAAATATGGAAGTCCACATTTGTTTGCCAGATTTAAATGCTTCACTAATCCCTTGGCCTCAAATTCTAACTCTTGAAGAAGTTTTTCACCTTGAGTTAAAATTTTAAATCTCCTAAATAAATGTTTAGCCGCAATTTTGGCTTGAGATCATGATTTACTTCATATTTTAGCAGCTACGCTCTCTGGGATTTTCTATGATAAGACTTGAATATTTGTTGCCACATTTAATATTTATTGAAGAAACATTACTAAATATTTTAGTTCTTCACTGACTACTTCAATTACCTCCTTCACCTTGGCCAAGTACAACAACATAGGCTTTGCTCTAAGACTTAGTGTCAATATATCTTCAAGCATATTTTTTCTTACTACTTTGAATTTTTCTTTTGAGAGACCATATGGGGCATTCTGCTTTTCTATTATCTGCTATTGAAGTTGTTGAACCTGTATATTTAGAGATTGAATTTGTGCATCTGCCTCCTCCAAATTTTCTTTATACTTTGCAGCTTCATTAGCAACTTCACCAAACTTATCTTCCCATTTTCTTACTTCTAGCTTTAGGGCCTTTTCTATCAATTTTTGTTCCTGTAGGACCGACTCTAATTCTTTCCTGGCCCCTTGTTCTTTAACAAATTTTTATTTGAAATATTTCCCATGTAAGTAAATAATTCCAAAATGGGCTTGAGCCTTTCCCCACTCATCTGACATATGTAACTGGGTAATGTCTTCAGTTGTATCTTCTACCTAATAATCTGCAATGGTCATCTCTCCTTTAGACTTCTTTGATATAGGTATCAATTTTACCTTTTTCCTTTGCATGGTGGTGCGATAAAGAGCAATTATTTCTTGAATACGAGCTGGAGTTTTGGAATCTCCAACAGAAAGAAATGTACACCATTCTAAGGCAATTTTGTTCATATTTCTCAAATTTTTTAATTTTGAAAGAGTCAGATGACTCTCAGTATCTGAAGTAGATATTGATTTAGTTGTTGGGATGCAAATGCTAGGAATAAATGGATTTAGAACCAACTTAGTATTAAATTTATATTGGATTTGAGAGTATAATGCTTGTTCTAAGGAAGAAAACCATGAATTCAAAGGGAATATTATATCTTTCTTTGAACTAGAAATGGAAGGAAAATCATTTTGGGAATGAGTAGAGAGAAAAGAGTGAGAGAATAGGGAATCCATACCTATTTCTATCTAAAGTGCTTGTTGATCTCCATATTCTTCCTCACGATCTCTATTGCTTTCATTCATGATAGAATCTTGATCTTCATCCTGTGTAGGAATTTCTACATTTTCTCTATCATCAATCCTATTTTCATCACCTATATATTCTTCAAGATTTATAATTTCAATATTTTAGGGAATTTTCCCACGTTTTCCTCTTCTATATTCAACATTCTCTTTTTTTACCACAATTTATTTTAAAATAGATACATTTTGACCTATTTGAGCAAGGCCGTTTGGATCATCAATAGTCCCAATATGGACATTTTATTGTTCAGTAATATCTGTATTTATAACATTATCCTCATTGTTTTGAATAGTTTGCTCACCATTTAGAGTAGTTCCAATATTGTCAACATCATTATCTTGAGAAATTTGCTCATCATTAGGAATTTTTTCAATATTTTGTTTCTCTTTTCTTGATTTTTTGCTATAGACTTTAGCCTCTTCCTCTTAATACAAAGAGATTATTTGTCAGATTATGTTTCTGATTTTAAAGGGGGAACAAACTTCACAATTTTAGAAGTTGCAGCTTTACCTTTTGATGAATCAGCTCCCAGTGCCAGGTGTTTTCCTATTCTTTTAGCCTATAAGGGTTCAGTGATCTGTTGCCATTATTTTGCCAAGCCTTTGCCCTCATATCCCATATTCAACATCATTTGAGCATCTTTTACATATGCTTTTACCTGCCACATCGACTATCTTTATTTTTATTAGCTTGAACCCTATTTTTAAATAGTCGACCCTTAAGCATTAGGGTAGGGTTAATGATTGATTTAGTCTATAGATAGAAGACTTAGGTGGTAGTTGATATCATATTTCATATTTGAATCTTAGTCATGTTTGTTATGCATATGAATATTTACCCTCTCCATGTGGTTATGAGACTTTGACATCTCTAAATGGCTAAGTATTTACATTGATTGTAAATTGGGGTTTGATTATTGCATATTTGATTTTTCAACAATTGGATGTAAATAATTATTATTGGGTAATTTTATTTGCACATTATTAGATCTATATTGCTATTGCTATAATTATTGAAGTTTTTTTATAACAAGTTGTATTAGAGCTTTAATATTGGTTCCATGTGGGTGTGAATTTATAGTAGAAGGGCATACAAACCATTCTAGAACCTCTATCAAACATTACTGATACTTTTTTCCTGCATTTTTTTAATAAATATTTTATCAGTCCATATTCTGGTGTAATTATCTTCTAGAATATTGTGATTTCACTATTGTTACTTAATTTTATTGAACCTTATTAGAAAAAAGAGTATTTAGTGTCATCGAACCCTTGTGAGAGACCTATACCATTGCAAACATATTTTTGAGACAATAAAAATAAGGTATATCTCCAACAAAATTATTTTGGAAGGAAGGTGTCCCTATACCCTTGTGAGAGACCTATCTCCTTATGATCATCTCATTAAGATGATCAAAGTAAGAGATATTTTCCACAACACTTTTTTTAGTAGCATTCCATGTACTTTTATGTTTTGCAATTCCCCCTAGTATATGAATGAACTTATTACCACTATTGGTTGGGCACAAGTCAATGGTCGATTACAACACACTATATATTCAAAGGATGTGTGTATAAGCAAAAATAAGCACCAACCTAGAAATTTTGGTAAGCATCACAACACTTAAATATCAATAGTTTTTACCAATGTCTTCTTCTTACTTAAATACCATGGTTTCACCTCCTCAAAACACCTTCATTTCGTCCTTTCATCCTCCTAGTAACTCTCCTCTCACTACCCCTATAATTGGTAATTCTATTCCTAGTACTATTGAACCTAATCTATGGGCATATATTTTGGATCAATAAAAAATATTACTTTCATTGTCAACTCCTTGGATAATCAAGACAAGAAAATTATTTCTATTGTCAAGTCCTTGGATGATATCCAAAGATTCTTAAAAATATCTACTACTATTTCTACCCTTGTCCAAGGATCATAAAAAACTGTGGGGCAACAACATCCAACCATTTATTAGGCACCAAATACTAGTGTTCTTTCATAATTACCACCTAGTCATAGTCCTCCAAATTCCTATAGAAGTCACTCAACTCCTTATGCCACCCAAGGTTCTCCTCTAGTTATGGATGCTTATGACCTAGGCTTTACTTCTAGTTTCATTGAATTACCTTATGAAGTTCCTATTCCTTGCATCACCATATCCACATTTGAAGGTTTTTATCCATGAGGATAGATGGCCAAGATGGATAGCCTTATTGACCTATACCATATTCCTCAAGTAGGTCATGTCTAATTAACATATTTTAGGTTTGGAACCCAAGCTCATCAATGGTTGTTGTGATAGCTTTACCAACATGGAAATCATCTTTTGTAGCCTAAATTCAAAGAATGATTTCTTTGAATATTTGACAGTGGATATTCCACATCGTATGTGGCCCATATTATGCAAACAAAGAAAACAAAAATAGCGGATGAGTATTGCTCCAAGTTCATAAGTATTCTCATGTATCCCCACTAATTGAATCCAATGGTAGTGGTCTTAGCCTTTTTTCATGTTCTTAAGAATTAAATTTGGTCGGAATTTGACATGCTCAATCCCTACACTCTTAATAATGATCAATGTATAGTTTTGGAAATAAAACATAAGCTCCAATATTATAGTCCCCAACATAAATGTGACATCAAATCTCATTGTCCTTACCATAATATTGAGAATTCCCAAGGATTCTTCTATTTCAAATATCATTCTTACAAAAATCGCGATTAGGCTTGAGAATAATGTTATAACTTTCAAGTTGAAGGTGAAGATGCAATAGTATATGAAGATGAAAAGTTATTATAATAGTAGGAGCAATTGATACAAGTAGATGAGGAATAACATGAGGATGTCTTATAGGGATCCAAGCTCACCATACTATCAAGGTACAAGGAGTTATTAAATGGCAGTGCATCAATGTGTTGATTAATTTAGGTAGCACACATGACTTTATAGATAGTAATATGACAAAGTTTGTAGGCTTGTATATCAATACTTCAAATTAAATTAAATTTCAATTCTTAATTGCAAATAGAGAAACTTTTCAATGTGTGGGTTGAACGACTAACGTTAACATCCAAATGGGGGATTATACTTGGTTGAGAAATCTCTATTCCATGAACCTATGTAGTTCATATGCCTTCTTAGGAGCACAATGGCTATCTCAACTTAATGATGTTACTATTAATATACAAAAATTATATGTCATGTGAATGGAGAATGGAAGATTCATTTGTCTCGAAGGAACCCAACCCCCTTCCTTCAAGGTTAGTAGTTCACATAGCATGGAAAATATATTGAAGAAAGGTGGTTGTGGATTCTTCACCCAAGTGAAATACATGGAGGTTAAATTTTTAAAGCCACTTCTTCCATATCTTCCTTTATATTTATATAAAAATATGGATTGCTATGCAAATTTTTTTAATGATCCCATGGGTATTCCTCCCAAGCAATCCCATGATCATGTAATCTATGTTGTTCTAAGAAACCAACCTCCTAATGTGCATCCTTACTACTATCCCCAATTTGAAAATTCAAAAATTGAAAAGCTAGTATAGGAAATATTGAAGCAAGGATTCATCCATACAAGCATCATTCCATACCCCTCTTTAGTTGTGATGGTATGATGTAAGGATAATTCATGGTATATGTGTTCCTATTTGTATCCTCTCAACAATATCACTATCAAGGATAAGTTTCATATCTCTGTTATAAATGATTTTTTGGATGAATTGCATGGTGCTAGATAATTTACAACACTAGAATTGCATATTTTATTTCATCAAATTAGTTTTAGGGAAGAGGATATCCCAAAGACTACTTTTTATACACATGAAGATCATTATGATTTCCTAGCCATGCTTATTGGTCTCTCTAATGCTCCTTCCAATTTCCAAAGTCTCATGAGCTTTATATTTTATATTTTTATTTATATGTTTATCCTATTTTTCTTTGATAATATCTTAATTTATATCAAGTCCTTGGATTATCAACTAGTTCATGTTAATAAAGTTATTCACCTATTTCAAATGGAAAAATATTTTTGTCAAAAGGTTCAAATGTTCCCTGGGGATCCAACAGGTAGAATACTTGGGATATATAATAACTCAAGGAGTCAAGGAATATTCTAATAATATTTATTATATACAATATTAGCCCTTTGTCATATTCGTAAAGTATCTCTATGGATATTTAGGACTCATAAGCTACTATAGAAAATGTAGACACCAAAATCTAGCCACTTGTCATTCATCCAGGTCTTCCTGCCATTTTTACCCATTATTTACATACTATATATATATATATGTTTAATATTTTTAAATATTAATATTTTATATTATATTTATATATATATATATTAAATGTGTATATATATGTTTAAATTAATCTCAGCCATCCATATTGGTCTAATACTAGCCATTCATCCACCTTAATCCATGCCACCTGCTCAGATTTTTTTTTTGGTAAGTAGTGTTTGTATTTACAGCGGGTTTTAACAAGGATCCCAAAACCTGATTACATAAGCAATGGGCCTAGGGCATCAATCCCTTGAAACTGAACACCAACATAGAAACCCCGCCTAGCGGTAACAGTAAGCATGAAACAATCCCTCTCGGCGAGAAACAAACAAATAAGAAAGAAAGTAGTTTTGGAGATCCCGCCCAGCGGGGAGTAGCCAAAAACCACCATCGAGAAGATCCCGCCCAGAAGGAAGCAAATAAAAACTGTTACAATAAAATCCCGCCTCATGGGAAGCAGTCAAAACCACCACAAACAGTCCCGCCTAGCAGGAAGCAACAGGGAAATCCCACCATCCGGGAAACTAGCAGAAAAGAAAGGATCCCGCCTCGCGGGAAAACCGGCGGATTTGGCGGATCCCGCCCTATGGAGAAACCAGCCGCCCACCGGGAAAACATTCCGTTCAGCGAGAGCCATCCTACAGGAAGCCGACAGCCAGCACAGAGAGGATCCAACCCATCAGGAAGTGACCAGAGAGTTGCACCACAAGGAACCCGCCTCGGGAAAACAGAAGAGGATCCTAGAAGTAGGGACCAAGAATCTCGTCCAAGCACAAAGCCTATCGAGGATTCATAAGAAAAAAGGGGGAAGCTGTCCAAACCCTAAACCGTCACCTCCACCGCACCGAGAAACGCAGGGGACCAGATCCACGCGAATAACCTGCAAAAAACCCCAGGGGGAAGCCTGAGGGAAAAAGGGAAGGGATCCCCAACCAAACAGGGATCCCTGGGAAGCACCGGTCAAAAAAAACAACCAAGGAAACCCTATCCGGTTGGGAGGGGCGCAGATAGTGGAGAAGGATCTCCCCCCAGGAGATCATCTGCAAACAACCACTCCCCGGGAAGGATGACCTGGGTTGAGCCAGGGACTAGGCAGGAACCAAGAGCCATGGGAGGGGGAGCAGGGGAGGGACCAGAGCCCTCCCCTCTCTACTTTCTTCCCTCCAAAGAATTAATAATTATATTCCACCTGCTCAGATTTAATCTCCACCCTCCATAATGTTTTAATATTGACTGCACAAATTGTGTCATTGAAACCTTAATGTGCCCTAGAGAAGATTATAAATAGGAGTCATTTTGATGGCTCAACCCCTAAGCAACTTAAATCCTAAGTTTTCTTGAGTCCCTCACATCCTCACCTTCACTTTTTCTCATCGTTGCCTCCATATCCATCATAGTCTACCTCGCTTGGAGCAAATCTACTTCTACATACCTTACTTCAACTCTCGAATACCTCTCTACTACTCCCGAGCACCCATCCGCTACCATTGAATGCTTACTTGCTATTCTCGAGCACCACTTAGTGCTTTATATCATCCATGAGAACCCATGGGTATTCTGTACTATCATCAAGCACTCGTGGGTATTTCAAACCAGAGTTAAGTAGCCCGACTAACCCCTGGGTGTCACTAGGGCATCCATGCACCATCTTCCTACAATAATGACTATAGATCAAAAAATATCAAGTTCATAAGGTAAATATTTTATTTTTATACTAATTTCATTATTTCTATATTTGTATGCAGTTTATTATTTGGCATTTAGGGTTTTTATTGATTTATAAGGGTCTCACACAGTGGAGCCCTCACATTTACTACTAATCCTACTTTATCATTCTCTATGTGTAGGTCTGGAGATATACATGCATTAAGCAGTTGTTTAAGCTGAAGTGGTCTGGTCAAAGGATATTTGAAGCCCACTTACTTATGTTGGGATTGATCGAGCGTGAAGACACCACTCTAATATTTTGGATAGGGTTTTGGATAACCCTAGCATATTGATATTATTGGTTTTTAGAAGCATAGATCATGCGATTTTCACTGTATTAAGATTTTTGAAGGTTCACTGAAAGTTGCAGAAGGTGCACGAATGCCTTGCAGTACTCGAGAGACATCCAAAAATGCCAAGGGGTGTTTTGGAAGCACCTAGAAGCATTTAAAACAAAAATGTAAGCTTCTTTATAAATTTACTGTCAAACCCTAACCTCTTTGTTTTTACGTATTCTAGCATTTTACATTTTTTCAGATTTTTGGATTAAAAATAACGTCACTAATAAATATGGTAAAAAAAATCATTATATTTTACATTCTAGGCATTAGATTTTTCATTGCATTCATTCACACATTTCCAGTTTTTATTTAAAGTTTCTAGTTTTCTAGTGTATTGTAATTGAAAAATCTTGCATTCTGGTTGCATGTGAATTATTAAACTGCATAAATTAGACTGCATTGTAGGGTTAGAAACTCATCCTTTTATTGATATAAGTAGGAACATCATTAGTGTGTCAAAAGTATCCTCGCATTGGATGGTTTCAAGTGGAAGAGTGGACAAACCCTCCGTTGTTTAGAGAGGGATTTAAGTGGTGTTCTTCACATCCTTTGGATAAATTGATACTCTTAATGTTGGTTTCTAATTTAGACATTAGTTGTTTCTAATATTTTATATGCACCATAAAAAAATAGAACCTTTAAAAGAAATTTTGTACACACTTCACGTTTCACGTTAAATAGTATTGGTTGGATTTCATCACCAATCACTGCTTGAGATCTGGTGATGGTGGCTTTCATATCCATCCACCAATATCTGCCCTATACACCTTAGATTACCCTTAAGAAAACTTGTTAGATTTCATCACTAGCAAGAATCTCATTGCCCTGGCCTAGCCTTAGTCTTCACCCATTTCTAATTCTAATTAGTACATTGAAATACACAAAATAAAAATTTAAAAAATGAATTCACACTAAAATGAGATAATTAATGAATGAGATAAGACACATGTGTTGAAAAAACTTAGTATTGATTATTTATTTTGATTCTTGTGAAGTTTCAATTTTGCATTTCATTTTATTGTCTAATATGTATCTTGGTTTAGTAGCTTATGGTGTTAACAAGAAATCAAAATAAAGCATTAAACTAAAACAATACATCTATGGATTTTTCATCTTCATTTCCTACCACTTCTGTGGTAAATCCCATCAGTGTGGTTTAGATAGATTGCATAGATTTATCTGTAGGTCCTGTTGGAACAAAATCTGCCTATGGTTGTTATTTGTGCCTTGATTTTGTCAACATTGAGTAGACAGATCTGATATTGAGATCTTCCATCTAATCTTCAGAGGAGGCTGGTTCTAAATATTTTTTATGAGAAAGGGAAAAGAGAATTACTAAAAGAGAGGGAAATATAGTCGTAGCTAGAGCTTTCTTGTGGTACAAATTAGACAACAACTAAGACAAATGCATATACTCTTATTGTTTAAGCATTTATTATATCTTCACGCAGAAATCATAGTTTTCAAGTGTGATTTAGATATCCATCTAACACATATATGTATCGAATTCCAACTCCAACAATATAATTTATATTATGTATAAGTCCAGATTTTAGAATAGATACAATGTACAAATTAACAATGTGAATAGAAGCAAAGAATGTTTTAATACATACAGTTGCACACTGTGAACCAGAAGCCAATAGAAGCATAATTTTATTTCTTGTATTTAGAGTACATACATCCAGTCTTGTAAATGCCTAAGAGCCGACCCATTTTCAGGATGTGTTTACTCTTATATATACCCTATGGTGAGTATCTTTATAATTAGTACATTTTGAAATAAAATCAATTTACAAGAAATTAGGCTACAATCATGCTCCAATATGTTTTACATGGCTTCTAATAATAAACAAAATATGTTAGCATAAATCTAGAATTTGATATTTTCCACTATCCATCATCAAATACTAACACAAGATTTTGGAGGTATGTTTATTTATTCCTAATTATGTCTTCACTGGCGAAAACCCATCATGTCACAAAATCATGATATTTCTTCATGCTTTGGCTCTTTGGGACTACTTGTCAGTGAAAACTCATCATGTCATGAAATTGCATGACATCTTCTTGTACTTTAGCCTTTTCGAGCTGCATGCTGGCAAAAACTTGTCATGTCACGAAATCGTGATGTCTTCTTACTTTTTGGCCTCTTTGAGCTGCTTATGGGTAAAAACCTATTATGTCATGAAATCGTGACGTCTTCTTACTTCTAGCCTCTTTGGCCTGTTCTCTTGAGAAAATCAATAATATCATGAAATTGTGATCTTTTGGCGTTGCAGCTTCCTCTTCTTCCCTGATCTGGAAAAAACTCATCAAGTTGCAAAATCATGACCTTCCTCATGCCTTAGTCCTTTTTTGTGCCTTATGTCTCAAAAATGAAACACTAGTCTCTTTCATGCAAAACTTTGCTATCTATCAAGGTAGTATTTTTAGACTAACATTCTTGGCGCCTTTCAGGGAATTTTTCTAGCAAAAATATTAGAATCCAAGACCTTCATCCATTGGGAAACGAAGTCAAAAATAATACAGAAGAGGAGATTTTAGAAAAGGATATTCAATAAAAATGCATTTAAACAAGTAAAGCATTACCTTTTCAAGATACCTTTTACAAATTATGGATGTTTTACTAAAAATACATTAAAAACTCAAATATTTTCAAACTTATTTTATGGCTGGCTACTGGTCCCTCCTCTTGTTAGCTGCCCTTGGTTTGCATGGTTGGATTTCTTCAGTTTTTCTATCATAGCAACCACTTCATTATAAGTAAGGTAAACCTGCTTCCAATATTCATCTTCAAGGTCTAAAGAATCCATGAACAATTGGTATATATATTGTAATTCTTCCACTTTATCATGGGATACTATCTTATTTCTTAGAATCAACTCTTGTAAGCAAGACTTAATCAGTGTGAGGTTCTACACCATAGCGAATACTTGTGTTTTCTCTAAAGGTTCTTCCCAATTTTCTATCTTCGATTCCTCTTCCATAAAAGTTTTTAGGGATAGTGTTAGTGCATCTTCATTTAAAACTTTTGAATTATCATCCCACAAATATGGAAGTCCACATTTTTTTTCCAGATTTAAATGCTACACTAATCCCTTGGCCTCAGGTTCTAACTCTTGAAGAAGTTTGTCACCTTGAGTTAAAATTTTAAATCTCCTAAATAAATGTTTAACTGCAATTTTGGTTTTGAGTTCATGCTTTACTTTGAATTTTAGTAGCGACGCTCTCTGGAATTTTCTCTGATAAGACTTGAATATTTGTTGCCACATTTAATCTTTCTTGAAGAAATATTACTGAAGATTTTAGTTCTTCACTGACTACTTCAATTACCTCCTTCACCTTGGCTAGGTACAACAACATAGGCCTTGCTCTGAGACTTAGTGTCAATATATCTTCGAGCATCTCTTTTCTTACTACTTTGACTTTTTCTTTTGAGAGACCAGATGGGGCATTCTACTTTTCTATTATCTACTATTGAAGTTGTTGAACCTATAGATTTAGAGATTGAATCAAGGCATCTACCTCCTCCAATTTTTGTTTATATTTTGGCTGCTTCATTAGCAGCTTCGCCAAACTTATCTTCCCATTTTATTACTTCTAACTTTAGGGCCTTTTCTATCAATTTATGTTCCTACAGGACCGACTCTAATTCTTTCTTGGCCCCTTGTTCTTTAACAAATTTTTCTTTGAAATATTCCCCATGTAAGTAAATAGTTCCAAAATGGGCTTGAGCCTTTCCCCACTCATCTGACATATGTAACTGGGTAATATATTTAGTTGTATCTTCTGCATGATAATCTGTAATGGTCATCTCTCCTTTAGACTTCTTTGATATAGGTGTCAATTTTACCGTTTTCCTTTGCATGGTGGTGGGATAAAGAGAAATTATTTCTTGAGTACGAGTTGGAGTTTTGGAATCTCCAAAGAATGAGATGTCCACCAGTCTAAGGTATTCTTGTTCATCTTTCTCAAATCTTTTAATTTCAAAAGAGTCGGATGACTCTCAGTATCTGAAGTAGATATTGATTTTAATTGTTGGGATGCAAATGCTAGGAAGAAATGGATTTGGAACCAATTCAACATTAACTTCAGATTGGATTTGAGAGTATAATCCTGGTTCTAAGGAAGAAAACCATGAATTCAAAGGGAACATTATATCTTTCTTTGAACTAGAAATGGAAGGAAAATTATTTTGGGAATGAGTAGAGAGAAAAGAGTGGGAGAATAGGGAAGCCATACCTATTTTTGTCTGAAGCGCTTGTTGATCTCCATATTCTCCCTCATGATCTCTATTGCTTTCATTCATGATAGAATCTTGACTCTCATCCTGTGTAGGAATTTCTACATTTTCTCTATCATCAATCCTATTTTCATCACCTATATCTTCTTCAAGATTTATAATTTCAATATTTTGGGGAATTTTCCCACGTTGTCCTCTTCTATGTTCAACATTCTCTTTTTTTACCACAATTTCTTTTAAAATAGATACATTTTGACCTTTTTGAGCAAGGTCATTTGGATCATCAATAGTCCCAATCTGAACATTTTATTGTTCAGTAATCTCTGGATTTAGAACATTATCCTCATTATTCTGAATAGTTTTCTCACCATCGGGAGAAGTTCCAATATTATCAACATCATTATCTTGAGCAATTTGCTCATCATTTGGAAATTTTTCAACATTTTGTTTCTCTTTTCTTGATTTTTTGCTATAGACTTTAGCCTCTTCCTCTTAATACAAAGAGGTTCTTTGTCAAATTCTATAGTTGAGTTTGAAGGGGAAACAAAATTCATAGTTTTAGAAGTTGTGGCTTTACCTTTTGATTAATCAACTCCCAGTGCTAGGTGTTTTCCTCTTCTTTTAGCTGATAAGGGTTTAGTGATCCCTTGCCCTTATTTTCCTAGGCCTTTGCCCTCATATCCCATCTTCAACATCATCTGAGTAGCTTTTCCATATGCTTTTCCCTACTCTTTTGTGAAGACATCATCAGTGGCCATTTTCTTTGAAGTTCTAAGCCTAGTTTGTGCTTGAGCTAACGGTTGCTCAACTGTAAATTTCTTACCTTTTTCCTGGTCAATATTTTGTTGTTTCGTAGCTTCAGGACTTGCTTCCTTACTACCACCAATGCTAGGAGGTATCTTCATAGGAAAAACCCCTGACCAGGAATCTTGATAATGATCATAACGTACTAAAAATTCAAGGTCATTTTTTACAGGGTACCTTGAATCAATCATATTTGTTTGCACCCTCATAGTCCACCATTCATGAATCTTTCCCACTGTCCAATCCGCACCTTTCTTTTGCATTCTAGAAATGGTGTTTTCATCTAATACATGTTTTAAATTGTTCTTAGGGTCATAATACATTACACATTCATAAAAATTGTGCTAAGGAGGCAATGGTTGCATTCTTTCTACATGCTATTCCAGTGCATCATCTTCATTATTATATCTATAGGATTCAATATCCGATATGATGGATGCATGACAAACATTCATTGGAATTCTATTTAAAATTGCCTGTCTTTCTGCAAATCTATTTATAGGGTCATATTTCCATCTCTGAGGTATTTCTATTAACCCCAAATCTCTTAGAGCTTGAGTAATTTGTTCATGTTGACCCCTTTTAGAAATAATAATACCTTCAAACTAAAAAAGTATAGTACAAGTACTAGTTTTACCTATACCTGTGCCATATTTGACATTTATTTTTTCAATTTGTATTACATATTCCAATGCAAACAACTTATTAGTAACATAATGAGGAAGTAAGAAAGGTTTTCCAATAAACCCATATAACCTGATGATGACCCCTTGGGTGAGAATAAACCAATCACCCTCTTCAGTGTGTTTATTATGTAAAACTTTCTTAGATTTTGGGGTTAATATTCTGATTTCTCCATACATTATTTTCAGAGCTGGACCCAAAAATTCCCTATTAAAATCGTAATATGATTTTGTTCTGTACAATACATTGGTCCACTCATATAGTGGTAAGGTTCTCCCCTTTTCATCTTTATCATTTACAAAAATAAAAGCTAGCTCCTTAGCCATGAAATAAAATAATAGCCACACAAAGTACGAAGAAAAATGAAAAGAAAACTGAGACCCCTTATTTATCGTAGATAATCCTTCGTGAATTTCTCTAAAAAGATACCCCAGCTAGTAAAAAACAAAGGCCTAACACTTTTATCCATGACTGCAGAGTCATAATTTTTTGGGTTCGATAGGCAATTTACTAAGGCAATCTGCCACCCATGAACTTTCTCATCAGTCTTCAGTCCGACCACCATAGCTAATATAGAAAACAATTCTAGGTTCTTGAACTCTGCTAGGTGGATGGGGGTTTCAGGAATTTTTCCTCTGGTAGGTGGATTTTTCAACTGTGTATGGAGGAAATTATTTATCTTTTCAGAAGGCACAAAATATTTTGCTTGGTCATCTGGGTTAAAAGCCTTAGGCTCAAGGGTAGGTACATATCCAGTGGCGAAAGCAGAAATAAAAGCATCCGTACTTAAAGTAAAAAGCAATCTCCCTCTGTGATTTCTAACAACTTTATTTTTCTCATCATAAAAATTTATGATTGCTTTGACCAATTTAGGACAAGGGTGCACAAGAATGTAAACATACCAGTATAGTAATGAATGGAAAGCAAAAGTGGTAGGAGAAGACGTAGTAATGCTAGTAGCCATTCTGTCTTCAATATGTCTTTAATTTTTGCTGGGTCTTTCCATGTTACTACTATGTCACCGATTCTAGCATCCCTATCAATAAATTTCTCACCCATGTCCTCTCCACGTCTTACTACTATAGGTGTAGAAGATGAACCCACTATTGTTGTTCTCTAATTATTCTTTTTTGGGGCCATGAGAGACTATCACACTGAGCTTTTCTAAACTGAAACTCGAATTTGAAAAACAAGAATAGAAAGTAGCACAACAGATTTTACTCAGGAGAAAAATTAGGATTTTTATCACAAATTAGAACGGATACGCATGATTTGCATTAATTGCGGTTGGTGGACTAGATTTTCTCAAATCCTTTTGTGCCTTGTTTCTGCCACCTTTTTGAATGTTTCAAAAATCTAGCCAATGATTATACACTATATACAAATAAATATTACGCTTACCAAAGCTTCTCACATTTGCAAAGGCGGTTCCTTTCTTCCAATCATCAAAAGGCCACGTGGAAAATTTCGAATTTCTTTTTGCAGTTGACCATCGATCTTATTAAATGAAAATAATGCTTATCGAGACTTCTTCTATTCTCGAAAGTAATTCTTTCCCACCAATCATCAGAAAACTACGTGGTATTTTCAGATTTAAACCGTTAAAGCTGACAATATAGCACTTTCCCACTTTGTCTTCTTCTTGTTGGTAAACTCTGATTGGTTGTGGAATGACGACAAAAAACTTTCATAAACTAGAAACAACTTAGGGAAATATTTACAAACCTATTATAATATACATACTATACATAAAATTATTTCTTCTTCTCTATTTGAAATAGAGATTTAAGTGAAAAGCATTCACTATTATGGATAAAATCATACCCTGCTGATCTTTCAGTTGAAAATAATTAAACTGCCTTTCAACAATTATTTCAAAAGGACCTTCCCAAAAGGCATCAAATTTATCATGGTTACCTAGCTTAGCTTTTTTCACATTCCATTTCAAAACTAGGTCCCCCACTTTAAATTTTCTAAAGGTAGTCTTCTTATTAAACCATCCCTCTGTGTCTATAATATGTTTTTGATGATGATTATAGGCTTGTTCTCTCTATTCTTCCAGTTGTAGAAGCTGCATCAATCGGGCATCCATTGGTTGACCTCCTTCCTCATTCATTTGATTAAGTAACTTTAGTGTTGGTATTTCCATATGTATAGGCAAAATAGCCTCTTTACCATAGACTAACGAATAGGGTGATGTATTAATAGATTTATTAATCGAAATCCTATCAGCCCATAGTGCTTGATTGATCAAGGAATTCCAGATGATTCTCTTGTTATCTTCTAGTGTTCTTTTTAGGATTCTGAGGAGGTTTTTATTTGTAGACTCAGCTAGACCATTACCCTATGGATAGTAATTGGAAGAGGTCTTCAAATATATGCTATATCTACTAGTAAACTCAATCATTTTAGCTTCAATGAAAGGTGATCCATTATCTGTAATTAGTGAATCTGGTACACCAAACCTTGTAATCAAGCTTTCCACAAACTCAATTACAACTTCTTGATCAACTTTCTTTGTAGGGATGGCTTCAACCCATTTAGTGAAATAGTCTATGGTAGTAAGTATATACTTATGGCCAGCTGATGAATTAGGTTCTATTACCCCAACAAAATCTAACCCCCACTGTTGGAAGGGTTCTTCAACTTGGATAGATTTTAAGGGCATAGGGGCATTTTTATTCCTCCCTACATATCGCTGACACTACTCACAACTTTTAGTTACTTTATAAGTGTCTAAAAAAATAGAAGGCCAGTAACAACCTGCTATGAGTATTTTCAAAGCAGTGGATCTTCCTGAATAATGTCCTCCAGAGAGACCTCCATGAAACTCTTTCAACACTTTTTGTTTTTTATCTTCTCCTATGCACTTCAAAAGTACACCATCTATATTTTTCCTATACAACCCTTCTGATTGAAGGGTGTACTTCATTGCTTGTGCTCTATATATTCTTCTTTGTGAAGCATTCAAATTATCTGGACACATTCCAATATGAAAGTACTTCACAAGATCATCAATCCAATCAGTGTTTTCTAGACTTGGATTTGATTATGTATTTGCCATTACACTCTGGTGCTCTACATGATCATTTGCGGCTTGCTTGGCTAATTATTGACATAGGGCTCTACCTCTTACTATTTTTGTTGGATGTATTTCTACATCATATTCTTGTATCTTAGTCACCCAACCAGCTCTCTTTTCACCAAGTTCCCCTTGTATTATAAAATTTCTGACATCAAGATGAATTACATAAACGATGATCTTGCTCTGTGATAGAAAGTGTTTAAATTTGTTCAAGGACTTCATGATAGCATACACTTGCTTCTCGATAAAGTTGTATCTCTCTTCGTGATCATGCATGGTAGAACTCAAAAAGGCTATAGGTATTTCTTCATTGTTTACCCCCTTCTGTGTGAGGACTGTAGCATAACTTTCTTTTTCACCAACAACATATAGAATAAAACCTCGAGAGTAGTCAGGGTTAACCAGCACAGGTGCTTGAGATATTTCTTCTAGGATATTTCTTAAAGCATTCTTCCTCATATCTATCCATTTGAAAGGTGCATATTTCTTCAACAGTTCAGTCATTGGCTTAACAATCTATGCAAAATCTACAATAAACTTACACACAAAATTTATTTCTTCAAAGAAATATTGCAAGCCTTTCTTGTTAACTGGCAAGGGAAGTTCTAAAAGTGCTTTCACTCTATCAGGATCAATGGCTAATCTAGCTTTAGAGATGACATGACCAAGCAGGATACCTTATTCTATGATGAATATGGATTTCTTTGGGTTCAAAGATATCCCAAATTCCCTATATTTTTCAAACACCTTCTCAAGGTGTGTTATATGATCTTCCTTATGGTGAGAAAAAATTGTCATGTCATCCAAGTAGATGACTATGATTTTATTAGCAAGTTCACTAAAAGCCACATCCATTGCTCTTTGGAAGGTTGCTATAGTGTTAGAAAAGCTAAAAGGCATCCTTTGATAGGAAAATATTCCCTATTTCATCGTAAAAGTAGTCTTGTATTGATCTTCACTAACCCATACCTAATTATACCCTAAAAAACCATCTAGCAAAGAGAACCTTCCTGCCCCTGCAACTGTGTGTAAAATTTGGTCAATATGAGGGAGGGGATAATGATCCTTTAGTGAAGCTTTGCTCAAATTCTTGAAATCCACACATAATATAATGTCTCCATTTTTCTTCCTTACTGGAACCAAGTTCACCACCTAGGTAGAATGTTTAATAGGATACACTATTTTAGCTTGAAGGAGTTTTAACAATTCCTACTTCATCAGAGATTCTATTTTTGGATTTATAGGTCTTTATTTTTTCCTAAAATGTTTGTCTTCTTCCACTAATTCAATAGTGTGTTGAATAATCTCCTTTTTCTACACTTTTAGGTCACTGTAAACCCAAGCTATAATATCTAGAAATTTCTTGCATAATTCCTTGATTTGGTTCAACTCTTCTACTATACAACTAACTTCGACTTTAATCATTTTCCTCGGTTCTAGCTCAACTTCTTTATACCGACACTTATCAACTTTTAATTTATGGCCTATTGTCCTATCATTATTATCAAAAATAATCTCAAGGGTGATAATTCCCTTGGGGATATGATTATTTTTTAACTGAATCATCTTCTTCTTCTTCATATTGTAGCATCCTATCGCTCAAGCAATTCATTTCATAGATTAAAAAATCTAATATTTGCTCATCATTTTCAAAAACTTGCTAGAAGATATTTTTGTTTGGCATTGAGGGTCTATATATGAGTCTAACTATATTGGATTTCTAGATAACGTTGCTGATAGGACAAAAATTAGCTCCCACTGATACCAACAAATATGCGTGGGTATTTTGTTCTCTAGGAATAGACTTCATATTTAGAGCCTAAAATACTTCTAAAAGTTCCCACACTTTATTTCTATAAGCCTTTAAGTAATGTTATTTACTAATACATTTCCTCATGACTTGATTCATGATAAGTTCTGAATCTCCATAAATTAGTAGTTGTTTAACCCCTAGTTTCATAGCTTTCCTTAGTCCTAAGCAAAGTGCTTCATAATATGCCGCATTATTGGTGCAAATCCATGTCAACCTATAGAATAAAATGTTTTCCTTCCCTGTGGGGGAAATCAAAACTATTCCAAAACTTGCTTCATTCTTACACCTAGCTCCATTGAAGAATAACTTCCAAAGCTGACTAGTAGAATTGGCTTCTTTAGGAGCAGGTGCTAATTGCTTTTTTGGTTTTTCAATGGAATAATTTCCCATTTATGTTTCTATCATGGCATTGAAATATTTTAGAGAAAACTGGTATTCTTCTTGAAGATCTTCTAAGGTTTCTTCCATTAGATCCACTTCTCCAATTTCTTCAATAATCATATTCACGGTGTCAGCCTCCCCTATATTTTCTACATGAAAAGTAGATGGTTTCTTATTAAAGATCTTAATCCTCTTACCTTTGAAAGGTATTCCTAAATTTGAGTAATCCATGGATAGGCACTCTCCTATATTTTTTGTGAATTCTCTAGATAAGCACATACCAAAGTATGGTGCTAAATATACCACTATTACTTCTTGTATGACCACCATTTTGGGCATCCTATGGAGTTGTATGGGAATGTTTTTAATTACTCCTACAGTATTAACTAGAGTGTCATCTAAATGTAGGACTCATGGATTGCTCCTAGTGTACTCCATACCCATAATTTCACATACTTCTTTGGGTATCATTGTAGTAGCAACACTTGAATCTATCATGTAGTTGTGTACAACCCACCCTTCCATTTGAAGAGATAAATAGAAGGGAGGTGGTCTATTTTTTCCAGTGGAAGATGTTAGATTTGCTTAGACTATATTTGAATGGGATATGTTTTTACCTTTATTCTTCATCATCTTTAGATATTCTTGTAGGAGGTCAATCTGACCATGGAACTGAAGAGCATCATACATGCTTGCCTTTGAGGGAGTCTTTTTCATTTCTTCAACTATTTTGAATGTATATGATTCAATATTTTTTTATATTTCCTTGGTGAAAGTGTCATACCTATTCCTATATCTCTAAGTCACTTCCTTTCTTTATCTCTTAGTCAATGAAGGAAATCTTAACCTCTCCTTAGATTGATCTTGAGTCTTAGTTTCCTTCCATGGAGTGAACTCCTTACGTATTTCTAGCCCTTAGATTTAGGCAGGAACCTAAGGTCTTTTCTCATAGGAAGAATATATTTTGGGTGTTGCTTTAGGAGCTGGGGAAAAACTTAGAGGTTGAATATCTTGAGGATCCACTTGCAGAGGTTTTTTACCTTATCTGGTTAAAATCACAACTTTTTCTACTATAGGCATCATGAAATAACTGTTAGTTTCTCTAGTCATATTTACATGATATTTCATTTTTTATCTTCTTCCTAAATGGCTACATTTTGTAGGTAATGTTTATGGACCATACACAAATATTATCCATGTGGATCATTACATGTGGTACACTAGTAATCATAATTTATAAGAGGAACTGCAGCCTCCTCGTCTTCATTTGAATTAAAAACATTTGATCTCTCCTGCCCTCTATTACTTGACTGAGCCGCATCTCTTGTTATTTTGGGAAACCTTCTTGGTTGAAATTTTCTCTCAACTTCTCTCCTCTTCATTGATGTCATATTATTTTCCATATTTTTCAGTGTCTAGTATAATAGAGAGATGATTTTCTTGGGCTGGCTAAGGAAGTGGCGTAGATAGTGCAGGAACAGTAGGAATAGGAGGTAATGCCAAAAAATTCTAAGGCATCTGTATCACTAGAATGTATGGTTGCTCATTCTATTTTGGAAGATCTACGCTCAAAAAATGGAAAGAGTTGGAAGAACTAGTATTGGGATCTTGAGAAATATCAAGAAAAATTGGCATTATTGCTTTTGGTGGATATCTCCCAGTAGCAATAAGATCTCTCTCTTCTTTGGATGCTTCTTGATAAATAGTAAGAAAAGTAAATATTAATGATTGTCATATTATCATGCTGATATCGGTATCAAAAGCTCTTAAATAATAATATATTGCTTGCTTTGTGGTTGATTTCAATCCAACAGGCATTATTTCCTAGGTGTGACTAAATCAAATATTAAAATAAAAAATCTCCTCTTGAGGATGTTTTTTGATAATGTCGAACTGGCTAAGTAGGGAGAATGGATCCGCATGTTGATTGAACTTGTCTACCAGCCTACCAGCGAGTTTTTCCCAAGTTACAATAGATTTAGGAGGAAGTGCTATGTACTAATAGAGCATTTTTCCTTTCAATGAAATAACTAACAACCTAATCATCACATCTTCTTGAGTGATGTTATAAATTGCTGCCAAGGCTATAACATCTAAGCAATGTTCATATGTTGTTTTACCTGTACCATCATATGAAGGTAATGCTTTTGAATTTGTAGCAGGAATCGGGTTCTAGGCCACCAGGTTCAATGGACCCGTGTGGTTCCATATAAGATAATATGGTGGAGTGGCCATTGTAGCAACTATACTTGTCTTAAATATAGCACTATTGGTAGTTATATGGAAGATGTATTGACAATAGGACTAGGCAAAATAACAGGTACAAGGATAGTAATACTGGTAGCATGTGGGTTTGATCTAGTAGATAAAACCGAAAGCACTCTTAGGCTACCAAGATGTAACTCGAATAACTCAATGTATTCTCTAGAGTTTCTTACTTTAGATCTAGTTATCATGTAGGTAAACAATCATAATTTCTAACCAGATAAATAGATAAGGTATCTCTCAGGTCTATACCTTCGGGTAGAGTCACCAGGTGATTTTTATTTAGATTTTAAAAATATCAAATACAAACACCAAATATTATAAAATACTGTGGGATTTAGGGTCCCATCAGGTGTGCCAAAAACTATTCGAAAAAAATTTCCCTATGGTTTTAATTTGCATCTATATTTTGTCAACATTGAGTAGACAGATCTGATCTTGAGATCTTTCGTCTAATCTCTAGAGGAGGCTGGTTCCTTAATGATTTTTTATGAGAAAGGGAAAAGAGAATTACTAAAAGAGAGGGAAATATAGTCGTAGCTAGATATTTCTTGTGATGCAAATTAGACAACAACTAAGACAAATGCATATACTCTTACTATTTAAGCATTTATTATATCTTCACGCAAAAATCATAGTTTTTAAGTATGATTTAGATATCCATCCAACACATATATGTATCGAAGTCCAACTCCAAAAATATAATTTATATTATGTATAATTCCAGATTTTAGAATAGATACAATGTACAAATTAACAATGTGAATAGAAGCAAAGAATGTTAATACATACACTTGCATGTTGTGAACCAGAAGCCAATAGAAGCATAATTTTATTGCTTGTATTCAGAGTACATACATCCAGTATTGTAAATGCCTAAGATTCGACCCATTTTTAGGATGTGTTTACTCTTATATACCCTATGATGAGTATCTTTATAATTAGTACATTATGACATAAAATTAATTACAAGCAATCAGGTTGTAATCATGCTCCAATATGTTTTACATGGCTTCTAATAATAAAAAAAATCTGATAGTAGAAATATAGGATTTTATATTTTCCACTATCCATCATCAGTTACTGATACCAACTTTTGGAGGTACGTTATTTATTTCTAATTATGCCTTTGTTGGTGAAAATCTGTCATGTCATAAAATCATGACATTTCTTCGTGTTTTGGCTCTTTGGGACTACTTATCAATGAAAACTCATCATGTTGTGAAATTGTGACATCTTCTTGTACTTTAGCATTTTTGAGCTACATGTTGGAAAAACCTATCATGTCATGAAATCATGACATATTATTACTTTCTAGCATCTTCGAGCTACTTACGAGTGAAAAATCTGTTATGTTGCGAAATCACGACGTCTTCTTACTTTCTGGCCTCTTTGGACTATTCTCTTGTGAAAATCAGTAATGTTGCAAAATTATGACATTTTGGCGTTGCAACTTCCTCTTTTTTCCTAATATGGTGAAAACTCATCACGTCACGAAATCATCACCTTCCTCATGCCTTAGTTATTTTTTGTGCCTTATGTCTCAAAAATGAAATACTGGTCTCTTTCATGCAAAACTCTGCTATCTATCAAGGTAGTATTTTTAGACTAACTTGTCCATTACACAATGTGCAGGCTAATGATGTCTTGCACAAATACACCTCCACATCTCTTTTGCAAACCAAATAATTCTCACCTACAATTGATGATAATATTACCCACATAGACATGGCCCAAGTAGAGGATTTCTACAAGTCGGCTAATTATATCTTATAGCCCATTCATAATGTCCCGAATCAAGATCCTTCTTTACAGTAGGAACTTATTACTTCCTAGCCATCCAAATTTACCTAGGTGTACACTAACCCTCTTTTTGAGGCATTAGTTGCACCTTCATCCCATGTCTCCATTCCCCAACCATCATGTGCTCCTAGCACATCATATATATCCACCTATACCAACCCCTTGTATGAAGCACAAGTTAATGTTGCTTCACAAGTGCCCATTTCATCAAATCATGTTGCAATTACCATTGCCACTTATCCCCCATCCACATCATATATTACATATTCATCCATGCCTTTCAATGATGATATGGAAATTAATGAAGCATGGAAACATTTGAACAAATTGCTTGAAAAGCAGCAAACCGCTCAATAGTAAGTTCAAGTGAATCTTAGGCCTCAACCAATTTCCACTCAACCCAACTTCATCACACAAAATCAATCATGGATACCACAATATTTTGTGGTTTCCATACCTATACCTCCATCCACCCATACCCATTCCATTCCAATAGGCCAACCCAGTCATAGTACTCATGCATTGTTCCATTTTCAACAATCACCATCATTTCTCAATCAAACTCATCAACCTCAATTTCAATACACTTTGCCTATCCATCATCATCTTGTCACTCCACAATATTTTTGCACCCCATCACATAATCATCAAGTGATTCAGGGCTTTCACATTCTTTGTAAATACCCTAGAATTAAGCATATGCAACAACAAATTGATAATTTGATATAGCATACTCCTAGTTACAATAACCAAAAGTTGACCTTACATCAATTAATTAATCAACCAATTCACCCTTCGATACCATAACTGCTATATCTAAAAGACGTCACAGTATCAAGGTTTAACAAATTTAAAGGGATTAAGGACCCTAAAGAGCACATGAGCACATTCATGCACTCATATTTTAGAATTCAAAATGATAATGCTCTCATGCTCCGCACATTTCTTTAGATATTGGGGGATATGCCATAGAGTGGTATAACCAAATGCCCAGTCATAGTATTTATACTTTCGAATAATTGGTTGACCAATTTTTTGAATAATGTGGCCTTAATTTAAGAAATAAAGTCTCATTTTCTAATATCTATGGTTTAAGACAACATGATTATGAGTCTATCTATGATTTTGGCAACTGTTGGAGGGCTATTATAACCAAAATGCCATTCACCCTACTAATGGAAGAGCTAATCAAGCTATTCACTAAGAGGTTCCTAAAAGCTATTTCTTGTATGCTTCAATTACAAACATATCATTCATTTGAGGAAGCTCTTGCCCAAGCTAGTGTCATCGAGGAGATAAAAATCAAAGAAGGTATACTTAAGCCAAGAAAAATGGAATGGCAAAACAAGGGCCAATACAAAAGGAATTATTCTAACCAAACCAAATCAATATAGGTCAATCCGGTCAATCAAGCCAATAACGTCAATCAAGTGGTCATGAGCCAACCGATAATGGCTCAATAACAACCAATGCAACAACCACTGTGACAAATTTCCTATCATGCGATGCCCTCAGTAACCCAATCTATGCAAAGCACAGTTCCAACTATGGATAATTACCAACGTCTACAATTTGTTTGACAAAATCATCAATACACCCCTCTATACAAATCTTATGCTTCCATATTTCAAAGGTTGTATGACACAAATAGACTCACTTTTCCTGAGGTCAAACCGGATGATCCTACCAGATGTGGTAAAAACTACATGGAACATTTGTTTTACCCTTATCATAAACAAAATGGGCATGACATAAATAACTACCTTATTTTTAATTATATAGTAAAATACCTCATTGACTTGGAGGCCATCAAGCTTGACAATCCCCTAGCTCAACAAAACCAAAACCTTGGTATCTTCCAAACACCACTTCCTCATCACGAGGAGGTGCAATACACAATGGGAGGGCCTAACATCAAGACCCCTCCAAATAAATTTAACCATGTTTAACAACACCAAGTTTTTGTAGGTACCATTCATGTGGTAACCCAAGGTCAAAAACAATAATGCATAGCAAAAAACTGTTCAACAACCCATTAATTCACAAGAAAGGGAGTCTCAACCTGTTCCATCACCACCTATCCAGATTTCCCCAATTCCTTATCCAAAAATCCACATTACCAACTATTCTAATCCATAAAATCATCCCATCAACTGCCCCCAAAGACCAATCATTTCTCTGAGTAGCTGGTTAACCATGATTTTAAAAATAGCTTCATCAAAACTGTCTATTTATGACCTAATTCAATAATCTCGCCAACATAGTGAGGCATTAATGGATATTCTAAAATCCATTGAACTTCAATCTCAAGATTCCAATATCTTAAATAAATTTATAGGGAGTATTCAAACATACATGGAGTCTTCCATCATGTTTTATGGCTTTGATATTAAACCAATATCATCATAATAAGTAGATCTGCCATTACATATAATGGCTAAAATTGATAGGAAGCCATTCAAAAGAGTCTTAATTGATATCGGCTCCTCCATTAACATCATCACCGCATATGCCCTCCATCATCTCAATATTCCTTCATATAATATTACCAAAACCACCTTCACATTGAAATAATTTAACGATGCTCTCTGATCTGTAGTTGGTACTGTTGTTTTGCCCATTGAAGTAGGGATAAAAATGTTGCATACCTTGTTCCACATATTAGAAGGATCCATGGCATACAATGTATTCCTTGGAAGACCTTGGATGAGGGAAATGATATGTGTCACTTTCATATTAAATCAATGTATGAAATATGTACACAAAGGGAAAGTACACTACATACCAGTGGATGTTGAGTCATTTAAGTATTGCAACTTCATCTCGAATCCATATGAATCCATGCTTCCTTCTACCCATATTTCCTCACGTCATCTACCACATAATCAATAAATCCATATAATACTTCATAAAAATCTCCCATTCATGAAGAGCTTCCCATCACCAATTCCAACCAAGCATCCACTTCTACACCTTCATTATCGTTATCATCAACTACATGTATGTATGGTCAAACCCAATCCATGCCATCCACATCATCATCCCCTTCATTGGCCACATCCATTACTTCACAACCAAATCCACATTCATCAACCAATGTTTATGAAGTAGGGAAAAATGGTGCACCAAATGAAATATAAACAATGGATGTATTTGTGCCCTATCGCTAATGAGCGCCAAATGGAAGCACGCAAGTAAATGGAAAGATAACGAATAACAAGGAGTAAAGAAAAACAAGTTTATATCTTATTAATAAAAATGATCCAAAGTTATGGGGTATAATGCATCCCCTTGAGGGCTCAAAATAGGTGATACAATTTTTATAACTCGGGTGCCCAAAGGTCAAATCTCTCAATGAATTTGGGTGCACATCCAATGTCTTTCCTCGTACCCACAATTGAAGTGGGTGTGACAAATTTGTTGCTACTTGTATCCTTTATATCTGATGTATTAGTATACCTACAAATGTGTTGTAATGACCTACACCTGCATACAAGGAAACCATAATCATCAAATAGTGAGTGCGTATGATAAAAAGCATGCAATCCCCACAGGGGTAAAATGGCTAATGATGATAAAATATATCAAATCAGATCCAAATGTCACAAAATTTCAAAGGGATTAAAAAAGGAAGTTTTTGGGAATATATCACCAAAAATTACATCGAAATTGCATCCAATGGGGCTTCAAAACCCTACTGACCATTCGTAACCTACAAAAATCAAAGAAAGCAATTTCTAACCCTATACATATCCAAAACACATGAAAAGTGGACATAATATATAAAATTATATTCTAAGAAAACCCATTTGATCATACTTGCAATATAAGCCACAGTTGGGTGTTCTCTCAAATGACCGCAAGATACCTGTAAGAGACCCTACAAGACACTAAAAATGCAATATCTCGACCAATATAGCTTAGAATGACATGAAATTTGAAATTTAGCATCATATAAGTATATCTAAAATATCTAATTAAAAATAGTTAGAAAATTAGGTACAGATATCTATTCATCATGGGGTGGAGCGAATAGGACTGTCATAGATTAGGGGGCGCCCCGGGGTGCGGCGCCCACAGAATTTCCCTAAATTTTACCACCAATTGCACTTGGAAATGAGGCAAAACCCTATAAGATGTGTTGTCAGATTTTTTTGTGGAATTAACTCAGTTGATTTGGTTTTGGTCATAATATTGCACCTCCTAATTCACTCGTAAACCTCCTTCGCTAGGTAGAGATTCCAAGGGAAAATTAGGCACAAAAGGGATGGCAAGAAATTTTGGCAGCACTCCATTTCTTTGCTCTCAAAATATCCTCTTCTTTGGTGTGGAAAATATCTCCACTCTATATCCTAATGAGGCTTCAGGATCCAAAGGCATGTGAGGCATGAGGTGCCACTTGGCCACCGGGGTAGCATGCTTTGGAGGGAGAAGAGAATCTCCCAATTTGGCCTCCCTCATGGGCTGGAGCATTAAGATACTGCGTAACCTACTCTCCTAGTTGTTATGGACCAGAAATGTAACAGTTAGAAGGTGCCATTTGTTTAAGTTTCACTTTTTTCCAGTCAAACCTGCTATTCGCTCCACCCTAGAGCAAATGCTGCTATTCACCTCAGGGTGGGATGAATAGGTGTTGTATTCATCCCAAGGTGGCATGAATAGTAGCAAGGTGTTCAAAAGGTGCCAAAAGTTGCCTAGGACCTTTCAAAACCTTGCACTAAGTGGTTATAACCACTGTATACCTCCTAGGGACTGCCCTGGGGGCCTTGCTATGTAGCGACATTACTAATTTTGGTAGCACAATCAGATTGACCAGTTTTTAGTGTCTTTAGATGCCCCTTTTTGGGATGCGTTGTGTGCAGTACAATGCTGAGCAAAAATAGATGACTAAAAATGTTCAAAGATTAGGGTTACTTAATAACCTAACCAACTTTAGATTCCCCAATCCTGGAAAGAGCATGTGTCCTTGAATCTTTGCTTTTGATGAGCTATGGAGCTTATTTTAGATTAGACATTGTCTATCATGAAAGGGTGAGGCCTATGTTTCCATGATGCCAATAGTGCCAAGAATTTTAATTTGATACTTTATGCTTGTTTGCTACCCCAAGCAGGAGCGTGATTGTCTTTATCAAAGGTTTGTTGGATGAACGCAATTTGCACGATTAAGTGTGTGCTTGATGATTTTACTTAAGTATGAATATCCCTTAAAGTGATGAGTCAATGAAGAAATGACTCATGAGAAAAGTGATGAGTCATTTGACCCAGATTACTATTGTTAAGGTTACCTTTAGTTGTACTCATTAGAAAATGGCACAATTTTGAAATGATCTAAATGATGCTATGGGGGTTTCACGAAAGCAAGAAGTTGAAAACTTCATTCTTGTGGGGTGGTCCAACCACAATGGCCTTCTTAGGGAGTAAATTAATAACTTATCCATGCATCCATTAGAAATTTGTATTCCATATTGACCTTGAATGAATTCCATTAGATTTGACTTGTTTTTGGTGGGTTTTGAACCCTTTTCTTTGCGACTTCCTGGAAGAAAGGAGTGAAAAGCCTGGATATTGTGGGGTGGTCCGGCCATGGTTGCCTTCTTAGGGGTTGAAGTTAAGTTCTTTCCAATTTTTAAAGAGTGTTATTGATTGCCTCTTAATTACTACAAAAATTTGACCAAAATAGAGCTGTTTTTGTGGGTTTTTGGACCCTTTTGGTGCCTTTTAAAGCTATTTTGCCATATGAACCCTGTATTCACTCTAGGGTGGAGTGAATAAAAATTTTGTATTTTTCCTAGGGTGGAAAAAATAATTAGAAGTCTATTTGCCCTACCCTAGGGTGAATAAGACTATTGTAGGCCTATATAAGCTTCAAAAACCATTTTTGGGCTTATTATTGCATGTTTGCTTTTGCAGTTTGAGAGGTGAGGAGGAGAGTGATTTTGCATAGAAAAGCACTGTCAAAATAATCTCACATAATCATGATTCAGTGAGCGGAGACATCCAGTGAAGGGTCTAGTGCGAGGAAGGTAAATGCTAACTCAAGTGACCTCGCTTATTGTATGTGTGATACTTGTTATTTTTTGTTCTTTTTGTTTTCATGTTTCTAATGTTTTTAATTGTTTTATCTGTTGTTTTGTTAGGTGACGATCTGGTATCGCACACTAAATATCTTTGGTACCATGTAGTATGCCTTTAATGAGGCTGAATAGGAGTGTCTTGATACCATGGGGCTCAAGCATGTTACTTGGTTGGAGCCCGTGATAGGCGACCGAGATTATTTGACTGCATTGATTAACCTATAGGACCCACACACCAATACCTTCCATCTATCGATGGGAAAGATGATGGTGATGTTGGAGGACGTCTACTGGATTCTAAGTATTTTTATATAGGGATAACCCATATGATCATTGCACCATGACCTAAGAGAGGTAGTGCTGATGAGGTACTTCGGGGATGATGCAGATGTGGCAAAGTTGGATTGTCGTATTGGAGGTATACTGGTGGGGTAAAGTTATGAGGAGGGGGTATTGGGGGTGAGGCATACACTACTGATGATCCTCATATTCAATTTTATCCTCCTAGACTCATTAAGATCCAGGTTCTCGTGGAACCTCCTAGAGCTGTTGTTTGCCCTGGAGGGGTGCCCTACGAAGGATCCATTGGTGAAGGCATGGGGGACTACCCTTCTGGTACAACTTTATGATGAGTTATATGAGATCCTTTGCTGAAATAAAAAGTTCTTAGGGTGTAGATTCCTATTGTAGTGTTGGGGATGGCAACATATAGCTGTGGGGGTACCGCAGGGCTCCCTGGTCGACCCAGGCTCAGTTGGTGGACTGGGATATATGATATGACATATTATGGTAGATCATATAGGAGAGAGGATAGATTTGGTTGTTTGTGGATGATGTGATCACTATATCGATATCTTCTCTTTCCTGACACCAAGATAGGTATATTGGTGACCATATAGGGATTGTTCGATCTGGACAGATATTGGAGAGTAGCTCCAATGGGTGAGGCAGGGCAGATGGGTGATTTCTTGATATAGGATCTAGTAAGAGTACTTCCCATTTGCTCAGGTCATGCAACAATTTGGGCTATGATAGGGGTTGCCTAGGGATTCGGTGGTGTACGAGAATTACAGGGATGAGCGGATTCTATCCTGGCCTATGATAGAGGAGGTGGGTAAGGATTCAGATCCTGTGATTGATGTTTTAGTCATAGATGATGCCAAGATGATAGGGGAGTATGACTCTTGGTGGATGATGCACTAGTGGCATGGGATAGGGACCCTGGGAGGTGAGGCATTTAGAGTGGTGGATGAGGTGATGTAGGATGCTCTAGGCAAGGACTAGGTAGAGGGTGATGAGTATGGAGATCTCTTGGACTTTGGATATTAGGGTGATGATATGGATTTAGAGGATCGTGTGGCAGAGGTACCACATGATGCACTGGGTAACTGATATATGAAGCTATAGGATGAATTAGCTAGGATTACACAGGAGAGGGATCTCCTGTGGGACCAGCTGCGAGCTTAGGGTTCGAGGTAAGAGGGATCCAACACTAAGAAGGTGGAGACACTACGGGTAGAGGTGTTGTGACTATAGTCTATAGTGGAGATCTATAAGACATAGGGGCAGAGGAGGTAGACCTACATGGATAGGCTGGAGATGGAGATGGTGTGCATTGGGGGATGACTACTGGATGATGGGGAAAGAAGCAGGTCATAGCGGTCTCGACGGAGCGAGATGGTGCAGTCCTATGCTCAGTGGAGGGAGAATAGGGCTAGTGGCAATAGGCATGGGGGTATCTATAGATCCGTACTACTATGGGTAATGTGAGTCGTAGCACCGATCCTGCATGATCATGGTGTCATAGACTCGTGGGACTTTTTTTGGGTTTTTTGGGGTAGTTAGCATGGTGAGGTCTGAGGACTCACTTTATTGTATCTTATGAGAATTTTTGGAAACTATGATGTATATTTTTACCCCATATATATATATGTGTGTGTGTGTGTGAGATTTTGTTATATACATCATGAGTTTCATTTATTGTTTTATTATTTGGATATAATGTGTGTATGGATTTATGATTATGTGTTAAATGCTTAGTATGTATGCATATGGATGCAATGAGATGGTGATAGATAGATATCATGTATGCATATGTAATTTGGTTTAATTGGAATTGCAACTATCTATATGCATGGATGCATAGTGAGATGAAATATTTTAATGATTGATAAATGTGGATTGTGGTTAATGATTTGACATACTATGTGAATACTACAAACTGTACAAATATACATTAACGCTCTTTGTTTTTGCTTCTTTTCTTTGTTTTGTAATGGAAATGTGAAACCATATTGTGATGTAGTGAAATGGAGTAAATGAGATGATATGTGAAAATAATATAGGTGAGGTTTTTGTGAGACTCAAACACTCTAGCTGATGTGATCAAAGATTGTAGACGGACTATGCAAGACTTTTAGACAAGGTATGAATTTGCTAGGACGACCAAGGTACTTCATATACCTGTGTGTGTAAGTGAGTTCATTCCTATGAAATGCATAAAGATATTTCCATTTCCATATAGGTTATCCATCAAACTTGGAATGAGGATCACCTTATGAATGTCACCATCCTAGGTTTTGTATTTAGTAGGACTAGACCACTAGGTGATCTAGGTTACAAAAGCTAGCTCATCCGCATGCAAACATTGGTTTGCACACATGCAAAAGCTAATGTGATAGACATATCGTCATGCGGGAGGCTACCACCATTGAAAATTAGGCTATCCACCAAAATTGTAATGAGGATCACCTGATGGTTTTCTAGATGCTGAGAGTTCCAAGAATTCAAGTTCGACTCCCTTATTTTCTTCAATTTTCATTGGGATACTTTCTCATATGTAGTGATGAAAATCACTGTTATTTTGTATTTTATATTTTTTGAGCAAGGGATTTAGGTTTTTGGATTTGGGATAGTGGTGAAAACCATTGTTTATTTTGCTTTTGATTTTTCCTTTTTGAGGATTTTTATGTTGAGATTTTGGGATTTTGATTATTTTCACTTTTGATTTCTTTGATTTTTTTATTTTATTTTATATTTTGGTATTTTTAGGATGAGGATTTGTGGTAATTAGGATTTGGGATAGTGGTGAAAACCACTTTTTATTTTGGGGAATTGGGTAGGGAATAGCTTGTCCTTTTGCCAACTCTTAGCATTCTTGAACCATTCGCACAGGGGGATGAGCAGGATGACCTTTTCCCTTATAGTACCCTAGACAACTTCATGGATTTCATATTTCTTTGTGCAAAACTTGGATTTATTAACATTTAAATATTTTTGGGATT
Source organism: Wollemia nobilis (assembly GCA_028583015.1). Lineage (NCBI taxonomy): Eukaryota > Viridiplantae > Streptophyta > Pinopsida > Araucariales > Araucariaceae > Wollemia > Wollemia nobilis. The sequence continues at coordinate 10,941,329 of JAQPPZ010000458.1, read as the reverse complement.
TGATGTACACAAGGCATAATAAATGCAATACTCTACCTCATAAAAATAAAGCTAGCTTTCTACCAAACCTGAAGAGAAGCTAGAAATGGTTGAGTGACCAAAAACCTAATGACATTATGACTAGGTGAAGGGGTGGACATAAATGTGAAAAAAATGGAAACTGTGGGTGAAAAATTACAATTGCAACTTTAAACGATGCTTACTTTCACAACATTGACTTTGGGCGATAAGTGTTGTACCATCATGGTGCTAGACATGCTTGAGCAAATTTAAAATGTATAGTGCTAGATGATGAGTATGCCTAAATGTAAGCGATAATAGAATGCAAGGGGATGCAATGTGATGTGATGCAATATTTTTGGATTTTTGAAATTTTGATAATGTTTTTGAAATTTTGATAGATATATATGTATGAAAGTGCAATGCGATGAGATGTTTTTGTATTTTGATGTTTTGATATTTTTATTTTTTTTGGATTTTTGATTGATGTATATGTTTGTACAAGTGACCAATGGGCTTAATGGGGGCCATTGGGGCATTTTGGGATCCTCGACACCTTCAATGGAGGGTAGGCAATAAGTTTTGGGTCCCATCTGACTGGTAATGACATAGGGACCTACCCAGTTTGCCATGAACTTGTCCCTCATATGGGGCAACATATTAGAATTTTGTTGGTTCTCATTTAGAACGAGGTCACCAACATAAAAGTCTCTTGGGTGAAATTTCATATTATAGGCTCTCTTAAGGTGCTCTTGATAAACATTCAAGTGATATAGAGCATTAATACGACATTCATCAAGCAGCGTAAGCTGATCTAGGTGAGCCTGCCATGCAGTGTCATCATCGATGAGCTCTTGCATGGATATGTGCAATGATGGTATTTTGAGTTCTAGAGGCATGACCGCCTCGACACCTAGAAAAAATGGAGTAGCCCTAGTGGGCATCTGAATATTAGTATGATAGTCCCATAGAGCAAGGGGTATTTGCATATGCCAATCTGTGTGACTCTCTCTAACAGTTTTCTTGAGAATGGCAATCAGTGTTTTGTTAGAGTCCTCTTCTTGTCCATTGGCTTGCGGATAGTAGGGCATCAAAAAACTATGTTGGATATTATACTTTTTTATCAAAGCATGCACATATTTGTTTTTAAATGATATCCCATTATTCAAAATTATCTTGGATGGAATACCAAAGCGATAAATGATACTATGCAATAGGAATTCCTCTATGCGGGGTCTTGTCATAGTGGTTGGGGGAATTTATTCCAACCATTTAGTAAAATACTCGGTAGCCGTTATGATGAATGTGTGGTGGTCTGAGGATGTGGGGGAGATTTTCCTGATTAAATCCAACCCCCATTGTGAAAATGGCCATACCGATTGGATCGATTGCAAGGCTTGATAAGGTAAGTATGTCAAATTGGCATGATGCTGAAAGTTCATGCACTTCCTCACATATGCGCAACAATATCACTCTAAAGTTGGCCAATAATAGCCCATGCAAAGAATGTGCTTTGTGATGGCCATGCTACTAAAATGGCCACCGCATGTACCATCGTGTGATTGGGAAATTGCCTAAGTTAATTCTTGGTGTTCTAAGCAACGAAGGAGGATCCCTTTGTAACTATGACGATATAAAATATCTCCTAGCAAGACATATTTTGTCACATTTTTTCAGAATTTTCTTTTGGCAGCATGCAACAGTCTAGGAGGGAGGTTAAAAATCTATAGGTATTTTTTGATCTGTGTTGACCAGTCCTGTTGTGAAGAAGCCTTGAGCGCATAAACGACATGTCCCTCTTGAAGTTCATCCCTAGCAAAGAATGATTTGAAAAGAACTTGTAAGAATAGTTTTGTGCTACTATTGAAAGGGGTTTGAGGGAACAGAGTCCCCCAATCGGCCTGATTCAAGCATTCATGAATGTGCAAGAATATATCCTAATGAGGTTCAATTTGAATTAGGTGGACTTTAAACATGACTTGATTGTTCTCATGCAACACCATGGGTTACGAGAGCATTTTGACCTGAATGTTAGTCATCTGATCCATAGGGTCTTACAGGATAAAGGACCCTAGAGAGACCATAGTATCTGTAAAATGATTAGATGATCGAGGGAGTGCCTCAATGTTATACCATTCAAAATTTTCTAGGAATTTATCCATAAGGGATTTTTAGGCTTGCAGAACTAGGCATTTGCACTGGTAGATTCCTTTGACTTGGTTAACAATGAGAAAGAAGTCACCGAAGATGTTGAGCTTTGTTATGTTCATAGTGATAGCCATATGAAGGTCTATGAGTAGGGCCTCGTACTCAGAATTATTGTTGGTGCATGGGAAATCAAGTTTAAATGATAGGGGTATGGGAGCCCCATGCATTTTGAAAAACATGATTCTTGCATAACCCCCTTGCTCGCATTTTGAGCCATCAAAAAATAGGGTCATGTCTACCTGCATCGCAGGCTCATCAGGATCCAACAATTCTAATATGTGGAAGACCCCATCATCGGGAAGGTCCATGCTAAGAGGTTGATCATCCTGGAGAGGAGCCTCTACAAGTTGATTGGTGATGACCTAACCCTTAATTGATTTTTGTCCAACAAACTCAAGGTCGAAATCCATCAACAACATGATCCATTTCATCATGTGACTACTATGATAAGTGTGACTCATCATGTAGCACAATTGATTCTCTTTAGATACAACATATGTGGTATGGCTAAGCATGTAATGCCATAGCTTCTTGGTGACAAAAACCACCGCTAGGTATAATTTCTCAATGTATGCGTACTTGATCTCATAACTAACTAGGGTGCGGCTGAGATAGTAAGTAGCATATTCCTTATGAAATTTATTGTTTTGGGCTAACATGGCACCCAATGCAATCTGAGTGGCTGAGATGTATAAGTGGAATGACACTCCTGGAATAGATGGTGCCAACATTGGTGATGAAGCTAGGTATTGTTTTATTACATCAAAGGCCTCATAACTCATCATCCTAATGGAATGCGACCCCCTTGTGCAACAACTTGTTCATGGGGTGACACTTATCTAACAATTGCACTATGAAGCACTTGATGAACATGATCTTGCCCTGTAGACTTTGAAGCTGCTTGATCATGGTTGGGGGAGGCATCTCGAGGATGGCCTTGATGTTTTTAGGGTCCATTTTAATGCCTTGCTTAGAGATAATAAATCTCAAGATCTTTCTAGATGTGAAATTGAAGACACACTTCTTGGGGTTTAGTCTCACATCATGTTCAATGAGGTGGTCTAATACTTTGCTCAAGACCTCAAGTTGCTTATGGCATAATAATGATTTAGCCAGTAAGTCATCCATGTAATATTCTAGAATTTTATGCATGTAGTCATGGAAGATGTATTTCATGGCACACTGGTAGGTGGTGCCAGTATTTTTAAGGCTAAAAGGCATGACAATGTTCCCCAGGGTGTTGTGAACATCATTTTGAGCTGGTCCTTTGGGTTGATGCGAATATGATTGTACTAAGAGAAACCATCCATAAGGGATAACATTTCATGGCCCACTGTGGCATCTACCAGGGTGTCAATGCTTGGAAAAGGGAAATCATCCTTAGGACTCGCTTTGTTTAGGTCTCAAAAATTGATGCAAATGTGAATCCTCCCATTTGGCTTCTTGATGGGAACCATGTTGGACAACCATGGTGGATAGTCTACAGATATGACAAACTAAGCATCCAACAAATTTTGTAGCTTATCTTTGACCATCAATGCCACTTTTGGATACATCTTTCTAAGATTTTTCTTGACAATATTGGCCTTCAGGTCAAGCATCATATTATGGGTGACTATATTTAGATCCAGTTATGGCATGTCTTTATAGGACCATGCAAAAGCTATATTTTTCCTAGTAATAAGGGCTATATAATAGGCTTGCTCTTCGAGGATAGACTTTTCCCCAGCTTGATCTATGGATTTTTTGGATCTGAGTCGATATCTATGTCACTTGTAGGATCGATTGACATATGCAACCCCTCCTCTAGCAGGTGGGGGTAGGGATCAAATGGATGTCATCTCTTGGATTTAGATCATCAATGGGAACCTCATGTTCCTCATCAACATGGAAGACATCATGAGCTAGCCTTGGAGAGAAGCAAAAAGGCTGCATCATTTTTTCATAGGGCCAATACTCAAAAGGCAATGGGGGTGAATCTCCCCGATCAAAGTCAATTACCCCCAAGTCGAGGTGCAACAAATTTGATAGGTTATTTAGATCTCACAATGGCTCGAATAGATCTATGGAAATCATATTTATGGATGAATGATTTTCCCTAGGTGGATTATGGTGATCATGATTCTCTAGATGCAACATGACTTGAGGAGGTGACTGTGGAGGTGGTGGAATGATGGACAATGGTCAATGTGGCTGTGGGGGAACTTTCCCTTTGTGAGGTAGAATTTATCACCAAATGGGCTCTTGTAATCGGAACATGCACAAGAATTAATCGTCATTCTCATACCAAGGGATGATTTATACGTACTATCCATCAGAACTATCAGAGTCAATCGGTGCAACCCCATAGTATGACTCATCATCTATTGTCCACTCGTAAGGGGACCTTGGATATTATTCCTCACCATCATGGGGAAGAATGTGCAAAATTTCAACTCTCTTACAGGATTGGATACCATCTCAATGCGATTCATCATCTCCCAAGGGCATAGAGAAATAGTCTCCCAGCGAGTATAGGGTTGGCAAAGGGATCTCGGGCCAACTCATCTCTGTAATTAAGGCATAGGCACTCCATGCCATCAGAAAGAATATCTAAAGGCAGGGGGTTGTTATGTCCCACCCATAACTTATCATATGGTATCTGGTACTAGGGTTGAAACATAACCCACGTGCCTTGCTCATACAAGCCTAACCCATAACCACACAAATTGCATAGGTCAAGATACTTCAAGGTGAAGTTAGGGTTAGACAAGTAGTGGATGTCTTCTCCAAAGGGCTCTTCATCCTCCTCGTGCTATTGGTAAGGTTCGATGATGTAGTCAAGTCCCCCATAGATGAAGTTCATTTGATTAAGTGGGATGCCTAGGGACACGATAGTACTTATGGGAAGATGGGGTATACCCATGTCTTGCATCAAATCTATAGTAGGGGTAGTTGTAACCTACCTAACCATGTATTCTCCTAATACAGTGGAGGCCAAGTGAACTATCACCTAAGGCTGTGGATAAAAGAGTGATGAGAGCGAGATATGATCTAAATCATCTTCCACTTCCTATGGTAGCTCTTCATCATCTGGGATAGGTATCTTCTCTATGGATATGGTGGTTATGGTTTGTTGTATCTCATCAATGGGCTTCTTCCCTAGGCTCCTCAATAATGGTTCTACTAGCCCAGTGGGCATTGGAGGGGGTGCCTATGATGAGAAAGGTATGTCATGCGATGATGAGAGTGTCAAACCTTAACTAGATTTATTCAATTGAAAGTCCAGATGTGTCGATAGTAAGGTTGAATCAAGGATCTACTGCACCATGTTGTAGTACTTGTAGGGCTCTAGGTCCATAGGGATGACATAAAATTGCTCTTCATAGGTGTACTTGAGGCACTGGTGAGCAATGGAAGGGACACACTTCATGTCCCTAATCCATGGTATACCTAATAAGATATTGTACGCGATCTCACCCTCCAATATGTGGCATAGCATCGAGATGGTCTTCTCTCCTACATGAATAGGTAGGATAATCATACCAACTATCGAGCATATGACATCATTAAAGTCTCGGAGGGTGTATGTAGATGGGATGATATGGGATACTGGGAGCTTTAAGTGCTTGAGAGCTATTGTAGTGATGATATTTCTAGAAGACCCTATGTCTATCAACACTCTCTTGTACAGTGTCCCATTTACGCATGCAACGATGTGCAAGGGAGGGTCCACCATATCATTGGTAACTAGTTTAAGTTCATCTTCTCAGAAGGTTATCACTGGTTCAGTGCACTGTCTCACATACCCCATGAAATTGTTGAAGGAGTTAGAATCTTGGGGATGAAGTTAAATGGCCTTAAGGATATCCATCAAAGCCTCTCTATGAGGTTGTGATTGCTGGATCATCTTATATATGGAGATTCGGGTAGATGTTGTTCTCAAGCTTTGAGCGAGCTTACTCTTGAGGGTGGCAACAGGTCTAGGTGGAAGGATAGGAAGAGGATGTGGTGGATGTTATGATGTATATGGAGCATCACTCTGAGCTGCAAGTGATGTGACTAGACTTGGGTACCATCTATTCCTTGTGATGATGCTAACCATGCCAACATATCCCTGATGAGGGGGGGCATGATGAACCTCATTCACCTTGGGCACTATCTTGGATTGCTCTACATGGGTAGGCATGGGATATTTGAAGACCTCTATCTGCTAGTTTTTTTATGTGATAGGGTTATCTACTTGAAGATATTTCCTATCAATCATGTCCTGTACCAAGTTTTTAAACTTGTAGCACATGTTTACATCATGCCCGTTTTGCCTATGAAATTTATAATATAGGTATTCTCTGTACCCTTTGGGCCTAGGTGCATTTGGGTCAATAGGATGAATTTCAGGCAGGTGAATTGCATTAGCCACTAAGAGGTGGTCAAAAAATTAGTCCATGGACTTTGCAAGGGGTGTAAACTATCACTTGGGGAAATGTTGTTGATTCTACCCTTGACTATTCTGATTGTCCTTAGTATAGTCCTGATGTGTGGCATAATTAGACTTTTGAGGTGGCACATCTTGCGTTGGCCCCAAGACACTAAGAGCAACCTGATTCACTGCTATTGTCTTGGAATTTTTTGAGGCGCTCTTGGCATTCTTGTTCCATTCCTTCTTGTGAGGCTTCACAATCTCCCCCTCTGGAATCTTGATTTCTTTGATGGTCATAGATTTTGTCAAGGCATCCTCAAGAGTGAAGAGTGGGATATTGTTGTAGCTACAACAACAAGAAAATGGGCTTTTGGAAGCTTTTGGCAAACATTTGAGTAAGCTCTAACATGGGGAGAAAATAAGGTAGCTTAGGGAGCAAAGCCCGCCACCTATTGCCATAGTTTGTTATTGACTCATTGTCATATTGCTTCAACCTAGCTACATCGGCCAATGTTGCATTCCTCTTGGTATTGAAGGTAAAGAATTCTAGGAAAATGTCTGTGAGCTGATCCAAGGTGCGTATGCTATGCTTAGGGAGCTATTAAAACCACTTCAAGGTAGGGCTCGAAAGTATAGTCATAAATATCTGCAAAAGCAAAGCATCATCATCATGGATGTTGAAGCACTGACCTAAAAATCTAGGGACATGCTTCTGTGCATATTCTTCTCCCTTAAAAATATCCAACTAAGGTAACTTAAACTGCTCTAGATAGGGAGGCATAGGTATTGAAGGATGTATGGGATGACTACATAGCTGGCACATAGTGGGCTTCTGATATCCAGACCTAGATGTCTTGTTATCTATCGACTCTAGGTGCTCTAGCAACCCTTTGTATGGATCTAAGGACTTAATCTCCTCATCCTTGCTCATATCCTGTGGGGGAGTTCTAGGAGCCTCCAACCTATCGCGGGGTAGTGGCCTATCACCCCCTACATTGATAAGGTGTTTCTAAATATTCTACTTCTAGCTCATGCTCACTATAGGCCCTGTAAGGCATCTCTCGAGTTGATCTATAAATAGGGATGTTCGTTCGTTGTGGGCACCCTGCATCTGGCCTATGAGGTAAGTCTTGCTTCGACCTAGGAGGCCATAGACGCAATACTAGATAAGGTCTAGGAGACCTTTCTTGAACAAGCATATATCACCTCGAAAAGACTTCTTGCCTATGGGTCTTATGGGTAGGGACACTCTACCACAGAGTCTATTGGAACTCATTGGTATGCCACTCAATCCTCTCTTTCTCAAGATGATGCAAGCGGTCTAGTTGCTCTTTATCACACTAAAGCTGCTTGAACTGAGCTTGGATTTTTGCATATCTTGCAACTGCTTGCCTTATTTGATCTGTAATGTGAGGCCTAGGGGGCCTACGAGTCTTGCCCTAGGGCCAACCTTGTTCAAGATAATATGTGATCTCTATGGGGTGCTTACCTCTCTTGAGTTCAATTGCATTGAATTGAGGTTTTGGTTGGAACATATGTTAATTATAATCAACAAACACAAAGGCACATCATACATGTGCAAAATACTACTCATGAGGAAAATATGGGATTTCCTCATGCCTCCCTTCCTAGATGAGAAAGGGTAGGGTAGAATTGGCTTGCCTCGATCGACGAGTGTCATTCCCATTGGGTTGCATGAGTTGATGTATCCTATCAAGGTGATGTGGAGGTAAATTCGTATCAATATGCTCTGGCCAGTGTATGAAGTCATGCTCCTACCTATGATTAGGCATGTCAACCCTGATAGGTACATGGATGCGTAACACTACTTTATTATTAGCACCTCAATACATTGTTACCTTCCATCAAATAAGGCCTGTGATGTATCTACATACCAGGAACTATCTCCCAAGTAATGCTCATCACCCCTCGGGATGTCCTGTAGAGGGTCCCTTTGGAGATGAGGCTCATGCCCTGATGTCTTAGGGCTAGGTGGAGTGGAAGCTCACTAGGGAGGTATGAACAAGTCCCTAGGGATATAGCGAAGATCATTCATGCATCCTAATCCACTCTTCATAGATTTCGCTTGTGTTTGGGCTTGGCTACAGGTTCGCACCATCACGCTCCTCTATAAATACCCCAAGTGATTATCTTTACAATTTTTTAATGAAATAGCAAACAAGAAGGAGACACTCAATAAGATAGATGATTATCTTGTTTAAGTTTTAGATGTGAGTCCCTAAACTATTTTGTGTGTTTAAAATGTGTTTTTGGTAAAGAATGACCTTGTGTCACGTATTTGAAATATTGTTGGATGATGTACTCAAATGTTTAAAGGATTTCATCTATATACTCGTACAAGCTGAATATGGTGATGAAATCCATATCCAATGAGGTAGCATAGGTACTACCAACCCTTACCCAACACCCCGTGCATAGTGATACACCCCTTCAAAGAGGAATGCATGCTATTTTGCATGGTTAGGATAGATATTGGGTTAGCCTTAGCAAAATATGGGTCTCGATGATACTCTTTCACATGATCCAATAAAGTGGTAATGACATCTACTGTTGGTCTCGATCGACGGGTTGTATGTGAGAACCCAATGCCACCAATGTTAAGATAAAATGTGATGTGTGGGGTTCCTTTTAACTTTAAAGAAAGCAAGCAAAGAAGCATTCAATGATCATTCACTAAATGCATGCACAAGGTGAATTTTAATTTCATAAATGTTAGTAACAAAAAGAACTCACGAATGTAGCTAGGAATGTGAAACCCTAAATGTTAGCCTACCCATTGGGTAGGCTACAAGCAAACAAGCCAAAGAGATGCATTCCTACTCTGAATTTGTTTTGATTTTTCTCCTTTATATGTTTTTGTTATTTTGTGTTTAAGAAAAATGGAAATGAACTTCTAACCTTTATAAACAAGCAAGATGTGAGAAAAACCAAATAACACTAAAAATAAATAGTTTCTGTAACTACAAGACAGAGGTGACAGATTTAGGGACCTACCTCATCACTGCCAAAACTTGCTATTTTTGAAATTATGCTCCAAAATATCTTTGTTTTCTATTCAATTCGTGTGATGAATAGCAAGTCTGCATTCACTTTAGGCTGAGGGTAATTAACATTTGCCCTAGAAGGGCACAAATAGTAGGCCAAAGTTTGCTTTAGGCCAGAACGAATAGCACCTGCAACAAAAAATATGAAAAATGATATTCAAACTTAACCTAAAGCAAAATGGAATAGGTCCCACCATTATCACCACTAAATTAGGAAAAAATAATGCACAAAATGAAATGTAAACATTGGATGTAGCTGTGCCCTATCGCTAATGATCACAAAACAGAAGCATGCAAGTAAATGGAAAGATAGCGAATAACAAGGAGTAAAGCAAAATAAGTTGATCTCTTATTAATAAAAACAATCCAAAGTTATGGGTTACAATGCATCCCCTTGAGGGCTCAAAATGGGTGATACAAATATTTACAACTCGAGTGCCCAAAGGTCAAATCTCTCAAGCAATTCAGGTGCACATCCAATGTCTTTCCTCGTACCTACAATCAAAGTGGGCAGGCTAAAGTTGTAGTTGCTTGTGTCCTTGACATATAATGTCTTAGGCTTACTCCCAATGCATTTTAATGACCTACACCTACACACAAGGAAACCAGAATCATCAAATAGCAAGTGCATGTGATAAAAAACATGTAATTCCCACAGGGGCAAAAAGGCTAATGATGATAAAATGTATCAAATCAGCTCCAAATGTCACAAAATTTTAGAGGGATGCAAAAATGAAGGTTTTGGGAAGATATAACCATAAATTACACCGAAATTTCATTTGATAGGGCTTCAAAACCCTACTGGTTTTTCATAACCTACAAAACCCAAAGCAAAAAATTTTAGACTCTACACATCAAAAACATATAAAATTGGATAGAATACATAAAATGATATTATAAGAAAACCCATTTTATTATATTTTCAAGATAATTCATAGTTTGGGTGTTCTCTCAAATGACCATAGGATACCTGCAAGAGACCCTGCAAGAAACTAAAAATATAATATCTCGACCAATATAGCTCAGAATGACATGAAAATTGAACTGTAGCATAATATAAGCATCTATGAAATATCTAATTAAAAATAGTTAGAAAATTAGGCACACATATCTATTCATCTGGGGATGGAGCAAATAGGACTGTCATAGATTAGGGGGTGCCCCTAGGTGCGACACCCACATAATTTCCCTAAGTTTTACCACCAATTCCACTTTGGAATGAGGAAAAACCCTATAATATGTGTTGTCATCATATTTTATGGTGGAATTCACTCATTTGGTTTGGTTTTTGTCACAATATTGCACCTCGTAATTCACTCGCAAACCTCCTTCACTAGGTAGATATTTCGAGGGAAAATTAGGCACAAAAGGGGTGGAAGGAAATCTTGGCAACACTCCAGTGCTTTTCTCTCAAAATATAGCCATATTTGGTGTGGTAAATATCTCCACTTTATAGCCTAATGAGGCTTTGGGATCCAAAGGCATGCGAGGGCATGCAGAGCATGAGGTGCCACTTGGCCACTAGGGTGGCATGCACTGGAGAGAGAAGAGAATCTCCCAATTTGGCCTTCCTCATGGGTTGGAGCATTAAGATGCTATGTACCCTACCATCCTAGCCATTATGGACCAAAAATATAACCATTGGTAGGTGCCATTTGTCCAAGTTTGATTTTTTTCTAGTCAAACCTGCTATTCACTCCACCCTAGAGTGAATACTGCTATTCATACCAAGGTGGTATGAATAGATTTTGTATTCATTCCAGGGTGGCACAAATAGTAGCAAGGTGTCCAAAAGGTACCAAAAGTGGCCTAGGATCTTTAAAAACCTTGCACTAAGTGGTTAGAACCACTTTATACCTCCTGAGGGCTGCCCTAGGGGCCTTGGTGTGTCACGACGTTACTACTTTTGGTAGCACAATCAGATTGACTAGTTTTTAGTGTCTATAGTTTCACAAGTCGAATTATCGAATTGTGAGATACCCACATCTTCCCCATCATCCGAGCCATTAGCCAACCATGAGCCTCCCATGTCCACTTCATCCTCATCATCCCAAGTTGAGGTCCACCTCACCAACCCTGGTATTGGTGAATATGTGGTCCAAGACATCACAATCACACCACTCAATATCTCAACTACCAAGGATTTTGGTCACCCACGTGACCCACATTTATCTATAGGAGTGGTATACAATATGGGTTCAATGCCTAATAGCATAAATTTTGTGTATGGGGGGACAAAATATTTGTCTAATCCTACTCCCCCAAAGAACCCAAACAACCACCACCTACCAATATCCAAAAAATGATGGGTTTTCCATCCCACTATTTTCATAGACATAATTGGAAAAGACATGGCTTAGGCCGATATGAACAGGGAGTGCCTCAGCTTATTGATGTCCCATATCAAGAAGTGCATGACCGTTCAGGTCTAGGTTATCACCCACTTCCCACCATATCTTCTTTTGAACAAGCCTTCCAAAGGCTTAATCTAAATTTAGAAGAAGAAGCCCTCCACCCCGATGACTCTAATGAGGAAATGTACGAAGAATTTGACCTCATGTCGATAGCTTCTGATGAATCTAATGAGGAATCAAAGCCCATAATTCCCCACACCGAACAAGATGAGTTTTATCTCAGAATGTTCCCCATCCATGAGCCCATATTTCACTTGCTTCTTCCACAAGAGTGAGCCGAACCTACCGGTGAACCACCACCTCCATCTCATTAATCCATCTCATCAGCCAAAATTGTAACATATGTATATAATGCAAAAAAAAATATAAAACAAACAAAAACATTTTCTTTTTCTACATTTCATGTATATAGCATTTAGTTAAGTGCATTTATTTGTGTTTCTTGTTGTTATCCAGGTTTACCAAGGTCCTAGCATCGGTTCTTAGGCTCTATCCATCCCATCCATTTCACCTCATCCATTTTCCCTTAAGTCAACATGAATCCTGCTGACTTATTCTCCCCCTCCGTAATCCATATGATTTGGCAAAGCCAATTCCAATTGACATGAGCCTTATTGATATGGATCAGATTTCCTCACCACCATCCTTTTCTAAGTTTGTCCTATCCAAGGAATTGTTAAGGGCTTCATCCAACTACATTCCTCCATCCCCTCCACCTTCACCTTTGAACCCCAAGGTTTTCTAGGCAGACGTAGATGAGGATAAGTCATAAGATTTTGATGACATCTTAGATGACATTCATCTAATCCCAACTCCCCATCAACTTGAGGAAGGTTCTCACATGTCTATTGAAGATACTATCGATGTGAACCTTAGTTCATATACCGACAATCCCCAAATTTTCAAGCTTGGCAAAAGCTTATCCAAATATGAACAAGAGCAATTAATTGCTCTCCTCAAGAGGAAGAAGGGAATTTTTGCATGGTCCTACAAAGACATGCCCGGTCTTGACCCTAAGTTGGTTGTCCATAATCTCACCTTACATCCTGATGCTAAGCCGATCAAATAAAAACTTAGAAGGATGCATCCTACCATTGCCCTCTTGGTCAAATAAGAGCTCCAAAAGCTATTAGATGTGGGTTTCATTGTACCCATTGACTATCCTGAGTGGCTCTCAAACATGGTACCCATTCGTAAGCCTAATGGGGTGATACACATTTGCACTGACTTTTGAGATCTTAACAAAGTATGTCCTAAGGATGATTTTCCTCTCCCAAATATTGATACTCTTGTCGACACTTGCATTGGCCATGAAATGCTTTCTCTCATGGATGGTTTTTTAGGATACAACCAAATTCGAATAAATCTTGATGACCAACACAAAACAACATTCACTACACCTTGGGGAACTTTTTGTTACAAGGTGATGCCCTTTGGCCTTAAAAATGTAGGTGCCACTTATCAACGTGCCATGACATACATTTTCCATGACTATATGCATAAGATTATCGAAGATTATGTGGATGATCTCTTGGAAAAATCCAAAACTTGACAAGAGCACATTGGTGTATTGGAGAAAGTTTTTGATCGACTTCTAGAGCATAATGTAAGGTTGAACCCCAAGAAATGTGTCTTTGGTGTTACCTCTAGAAAACTACTAGGGTTCATTGTCTCCAAAAGAGGCATTGAGGTGGACCCAAACAAGGTCAAGGCTATCATGGAGATGCCTCCCCCAAAAAATTTAAAGGAATTGCATAGTTTACAAGGAAAGATCCAATCGATCCATCATTTCATTGCACAACTTTCTGACAAATGTAGGCCATTCAATCACCTACTACAAAAGGGGGTGCCATTCTCTTGGATATATGAGTGCCAAAAAGCCTTTGATGACATTAAGAAATACTTAGCTTCTCCACTAGTCTTAGCTCCTCCTCGTTTAGGGGTCCCCTTCTATATTTATGTTTTAACAATGGACTTTGCATTAGGGACAATGCTTGCACAAAAGAATGAAGAAAATCGAGAGCAAGTTGTCTATTACATTAGTCGAACATTGGTAAGCTATGAAACCAGATACGCTTATGTAGAAAAATTGTGCTTAGCAGTGGTTTTTACCACTAAGAAACTTCGATATTACATGCTTAGCCACACAACATATGTCATAGCTAGAGAAAATCCTCTATGTTATATGATGTCTCACACTTACAATAACACCCGCACCGCTAAATGGATAATGCTTCTTACTAAATTTGACCTTGAGTTCATTAGCCAAAAATCCATTAAAGGTCAGGTCATAGCTGATCAACTTGTGGAAGCTCCACTACCTAGTGATCATCCCTTGATTATTGAGCTCCCAGATGATTTGGTATTCGCTATCACCGAACAAGAAGAAGATGTCATTCCAGAGGAAGATATCGATATCACACTATTCTTTGATGGTTCTAAGTGTGAGAAAGGTCAAGGTGTTGGAGTCATGTTTCATACACCCTAGGGGGTACCTATCCCCTTATCATTCAAACTTGACTTCCAATGCACAAACAACATTATAGAGTACGAAGCCTTAATATTAGGCCTTCAATCAGCTATAGCTATGGGCATAAAGCGTATCAGGATATTTGGTGATTCTCAACTTGTTGTCAAGCAAATCAATGGAGAATACCAATGTAAAGAACCTACCATTAAACTTTATCATGAAGTAGCAATGAAATTGCTCTCTACATTTGAATGGTATGAAATCGATAGTTTGCCATGTTCGACTAATAGATTTGTAGATGTGATGGCCTCTCTTGGATCATTGATTCCAAAAGACTCCTTAGGAGAGGTACAACCACTCATTATCTCAACAATCTCTAAATCTGCAATTATCCATGCTGAATCTAAGGATGAAAAGGATGTTTGCTTTATCCATTCGGATCCATATGAGCCTTGGTCAAGCCAAATAGTAGCCTTTCTCAAGTTTGGAACACTCCCATATGACATGTCTCGAACTTCTAAATGCACTTTCAAGCAAAAAGTAGCTCATTTTGTTCTCTTGGGGGACGTGTTGTATAAACATGGTTATGATGGAATCCTCCTTCGATGTCTCGAGGTTGTTGAGGCACAAAGAGCCATAGCTGAAGCTCATGATGGTACTTGTGGTGGTCATTTTAGTGGGATGGCCATCACAAAGTGTATTCTATGCATGGGTTATTATTGGCCCACCATGGAACGAGACTGTTGCACTTATGTCAAACATTGTAAGCAATGTCAAGAGCATGCTAATTTAACTCATGTACCATCACAAGCATTACAACCTATTCAAAGCCTTTGGCCCTTTTCACAATGGGGTCTTGATTTAATTGGAAAAATCTCACCTCCTTCCTCGGGACAACATACATTCATCATCACAACCATTGAATACTTCACAAAGTGGGTTGAGGCAATTCCTTTAACCAGTATGATAGGACCTAGAATTGTGGAGTTTATACTTCATCATATCATTTTTCATTTTGGTATTCCCTCAAAAATCATCTTCAACAATGGTAAGTCTTTCAAGAACAAGGATGTTCGAGCACTTTGCAAGAAATATAACATCCAACATAGTTTCTCGACTCCTTATTACCCACAAGCAAATGGACAAGCTGAGGCTACCAACAAGACCTTAATTGCTATTCTCAAGAAACTCGTTAATAAAAATCATAGAGATTGGCATACAAAAATTCCCTTGGCATTATGGGCTTATCGAACAAGCATCCACACGCCTACTGGGGCAACACCATTTTCATTGGTCTATGGAGCTAAAGCAATCATGCCTCTTGAGCTTGAGATCCCCTCCTTATGAATTTCTTTGCAAGAATTCATAGATGATGACACTG
This sequence comes from Wollemia nobilis, assembly GCA_028583015.1. Classification (NCBI taxonomy): domain Eukaryota; kingdom Viridiplantae; phylum Streptophyta; class Pinopsida; order Araucariales; family Araucariaceae; genus Wollemia; species Wollemia nobilis. Next base: position 10,925,392 of record JAQPPZ010000458.1, on the reverse strand, counting down.
CTAGACAAGCACATCTTGACCAACTCACACTTCTTGATGAGAGGTGAGTCAATGCTTTAGAGCATTTACGAGTTTATCAAGACCACCTAAAGCATGCTTACAATGCCAAAGTTCATCTACATGAATTCCAAGTAGGAGATCTTGTCCTTAAAGAGAATCAACAAAACACCAATGCATTACCGCATCTTCATGATAAATTCATGGCTAATTGGTTGGGTCCATACATTATCACTCAAAAAGTGGGTAAAGGTACTTATAGGCTTGCCAATCTAGAGGGAGAGGAAGAACCTGAACCACTTAATGTTATACACTTGAGAGCATTCTATGCTTAATGATATTTATATATATGTATATATACATGGCTAATACACAAAAATATTGCATTTCATTTGCACACATTTCATTTAAAAACATTGCATTTCATTTTGCACACATTTCATTTAAAACAATTGCATTCATACACTCCATTTCACAAAATTGCATTTCATACATTCCATCCACATTTCACATCTCATATTAGGGATCATTTATTCAGTTCAAGGTATTAATTGGTCCAATAAAGTCATGTTGCCTTAATCAGGGGCACCTTCACAACATCATCCACACCATTCCACCAAGTCAAATTATCATTTGCCTCCATATATCCATAATTCCTAGGTGTTTTCGGTCACTCAACCACTCCTAGTGTTTTAAGCAAACCTCCAAAATACATGTCAAGTTCTTTTTAGGACCATTACACATCTTCACTAAGAAAATATTGAGTTCTGGGAATTGACTCCAAAACATTCTTGAACCAAACACAATTTCACATCTTAAAAATATCTTGTGTCAAAGAGGGATAACACCATACTTGGTTTGAACCTCAAAGTGAAAAGGGTATTCCTTGCTAGTCCCATCATGCAACATAGTCCACAAAAATAGTGGTTTTCACCACTATCACAATTGCTTCCAAATTCAAAATATAGAGTAGTAAGGATAGGGTACAATTCTCATCACACTTAGGTTGAGAATATGATTCCCCAAAGCTCTAAATATTTCATCACACACCATTGATCATTGGGTTGTAAGGATCATACTACATTTCTAGTCAGACGGTTAAGTAGTCATCCCCAAAACTTGAGAGATCAAAATTCTTGGACTATGGAGCTAGTCTCCACCGGAGCTATAGATGCTTGACTGGTAGTGGAGTACACTCATGCATGGTGACACATCTCTTTTAAAGAGACCTCTGACCGCACATACGAACAAGCTAGCTTCTTGGTTTCATCCATAATAGGTCACACCCAATTTACTCAAGATGAGTTAATGAACTCACTTGCACACACATTGGTTCTTGATTACCTCGAGTCATTACCATGCTCTTGATTCGGTAAATGAATTCATTACACACACATTTGGTCCTAGAGGAATTAGGTAGTTTTAGTGAGTTTGTTTGATACCACTAGTATGTCTGAGTCTCTACAAAATAGTCAGTTTTCCATATCAACATCCATATCTTCTTCCATATCAACATCCATATCTTCTTCCATGTCAACATCCATGTCATTTCATGAGTCATCCACATCATACACCACCAAGTTTGGTGCCCCTGATTAAACAACAATGCTAGAACATGGCCAAGAAAAATCTAAACTATAAATGATCATTAGAACATTTGCATTCCATAACTTGCATTAATCATCCATATACATAAATGCATACCCACAAAAGCATTCACACAAAAATATAACACAAAAAGTAAAATCCATGTATATATATGTATAAATATCACATATACAATGAGTGCCCAAAGGCTACATACAATGGAGCACCAAGGCTCATATACAAAAAGTGCATCTAAGCACTAGCTAAGCCCTCCAAGAGGACCCCTGTGACCTAGAAGGAGCCCTAGACCTAGAGCTATGCCTAGACTCACTATGCCTAGTAGCCTCGGATATATATGAGGTAGGAGGATCTGGAAGTGGAATATGATGCTCCATCAACCTATCCTCCAATGACTCGATATACCTCTATCGAGATCAAAGGTATACTATGTCAATATTATGATGATGCTCCCTCTCTAGTAGCTCTACCTGGAGCCTCATGATCCTCTCATCCTGAGCCATCACCATCACATCCCGCTCTACCACCTACTACTCCAACCTCACCCAATCCTCCTCACTCCGACCTGGAGGTCCATCTAGAGTCTCCTCCACATCATCCCTATCTCTATTATCTCCTCCACTCCCTAGAGCCTACCTCACCACACCCTTAGCCCTCCTCCTTTGACTATCATATCAAAGGTACCTCCATCACTTAGGAGCCTCATTGATCTCCTCGACCTCAACCTCATCCCCATCTCCACCAACTACTACTAGAGTCGGTGCCCATGGTGGCTATGTAGTGAACCATACATCATACTCTATAGTAGTCCCTACATCATCCACATCAGGGAGATCTATCTCCTCATCATCCTCATAAGTATCCCTCCATGCCTCAGCACATGGTAACCCTATCTCATCTCGATACCTCCTATAGAGCATTGGCTCATCAAGAACCCCCTACCTCAAGCTAAACTATTGGAGCACCCATGAGAACTGAATATATTCAACCTCACTTTGATACCTCCCAACCACCCACCTAGCCTGCCTGACCCATCATAGCTGCTCTCCATCTCCTATCCACCTGGCACCCCACCATGGCCTCCATATCACTTGGGTGGATGTCAATCTAACCCACAAATCCCTGTACCACTGACTCATCCACATAGGATGACTCGATTGTACCTCCTCTACCACCACCCATCTCCTAGCATAGGGTTACTCCCTATCCCAACCTATAATTGGTAGACCCTCTAGTCGAGCCATACTAAAATGCTCCCATCCCTAACACTATAGTAACAAACTACATCCCAAACCCTTTCTCCCCTACCTCCTCACCTCATAAATCTCTTAGTACATCTACACCAATAAGGTAGGAGCCCATGCATACACCTATGGTGTAGCGATCATATCACTCACCAACCCTATGAGGTTCCAAGGGAACCTACAATTAGTACTATTTGGGACCATGATGTTGGCCAACATGAACATTACCAAAGTCGGTAGGGCATCCAGTTCCTTGTCCACATACATGGACAAGTATGAAATACCCCCACATGTCACCACCACACTCTTCCAGCTATCTCCAAACATCTTCCTCATCTCTATCCCCCGATCATGTCCAACCTCGACATGAATCCCCTCCATCGATAGCTTGAGGATGCGATATACATCCTCAAGTGTGAGGGTAATCTCTCCAGTAGGGAGCTAAAAGGTCCCCCTCTCTGGATCCCACCTCTCTACCAAGGTAGAGAGGTACCCCTCATCCACCCTCACCACATCTATCTGGGCTACCTCCGCTAGCCCCATAACCTCCAACAAATCCCAATCCTCACTCCTAATACCTTTCTCATCCCTAGGATGAGAGGTGAGAACCGGTGCTGAGCCTCCAAAATCCTAAGTTGCAACACAACACAAAATATTTGTTGTTAATACATGTTCATAATTAAAAAAAAAAAAAATAAAAATTTTTGCACAAAAATAATAAAATCTTCAAAGAGGGAACTTACCATAGCCACTCACACTCCCACTTCAGCTACACCTTCCACTACCATAGCTTCCATGCTCACCTCACTTCCCTTCACTCCACTCCACTCCACCTCACTCTCCTAGATGCAACTTCACAAATTCACAAATACAACAATGAGCTCCATCTTCACCCTGCAAGCTATTTATAGCTACTTTAGGCACCTTGAAATGCCCATGGGCATTTCCTGGTGCATTGAAGCACCTCAATGTATTTTTGGGAGCGCCCAAACACTGATGGGTGTTTGCACATGCAGTAAGCGCCAACCAACGTTTGGCATCAAAAATGACAAGAAACACCAAATCAATGCAAAATAGTGGCTTACCCCCATCAAATCACTCCAAATTTCATCCATGCATCCATTTCATCACATTATCAGGTTTTGTGAAAGTCCAAACCGATTTGGATGCATAATTTTAGTTTGCACCCCAAAGGCACAAAAATCACTTATCAAATTCAAAAGCATTCCAAAATGGTCCAAATTTTCACAAAATGACCATAATCATCATTCTCATCATCAATACTTCATTTTCACATCATTTACAATCATCAAATCATAACATTTGCACATTTTCCAAGTTCACCTACAATTTCAAGTGAACCTCGTATCTAGTGGTTTATTCTATCTCCTTGGTGATTGCAATGATTTGCATCCATGCAATTCGGTAAGATGAATAAATCACCATAAGGACACTTGGTCATTTTCATCATCTCATATCTCCTTGTTCAAAATCACAATCATCTTTGGTACTTCACATTTTGAGTGAAACAATGCCAAGAACAATTTGCACAAAAGTTATCATTGATGGCCTAGTTCATGGGGCTTAAAACATGGACAAAATCACATTTCATCATTTCCCATCTCCTTGATAGTCATCATGGTGATTGACCTTAGCTAGGGTGATTGGTTCCAATCATAGGAATTATCTGACAGTCACTAGTTGGCCCTCCAAAGTTGACTCTTTTTATTTATGCATCTTCATCTTTGCATATCAATGATGCCAAAAGGCACATTCTTCAATAACATTGAATCACCCCAAATTTGGGGTAACCACATTTGGTTTTGACTTTCCCACAATGGGATACATCTTACATGATCATGGCATCTACACTTGGCAAAAACCCCTTTCTCTGTTAGGGCAAAAATAGAGTTCATCAAATGCATCTTCCACCAACCCCCTTTCACCGTTGGGGCAAAAATGGTATCACATTTACATCATTCATATCATCCACAATCACATCATTATTTTACACAACCAATTGCACTCAATTTTCAATTGGCTCATGAGATTCATCTACAAACTCATTCACCAATTGAGGGGGTAAGCTACGCAATCAAAATTCTTTTATCTCCAAGCTCATGTCCATATCTCAACAAAGTTGCTTCACCATCAAGCCAAAATAAGTGTCTCATATTTTTGCACCGCATTGTGTTTCACACAATGCAATACAAAAAGGGGCATCTGTAGACACCAAAATCTAGCCACTTGTCATCCATCTAGGTCTTCCCACCATTTTTACCCATTATTTACATATATTATATATATATTTGTTTAATATATATTTAAATATTAATATTTTATATTATATTTTTATATATATTTAATAAATGTGTATATATATGTGTAAATTAATCTTAACCATCCATCTTGGTCTAATCCTAGCCATTCATCCACCTTAATCCATGCCACCTACCTAGATTTAATCTCCACCCTCCATCATGTTTTAATCTTGACCGCACAAATTGTGTCGTTGAAACCCTAACGTGCCCTAGGGAAGATTATAAATAGGAGTCATTTTGATGGCTCAACCCCTAAGCAACCTAGAATTCTAAGTTTTCTTGAGTCCCTCGCATCCTTGCCTTCACTTTTCACTGTGACCTTCATATCCATCGCTGTCTACCTCACCTAAAGTAGATCTACTTCTGCAGACCTTGCTTCAACCCCTGAATGCCCCTCTACTACTCTCGAGCACCCATCTGCTACTACCGAACATTTGCCTACTATTCTCGAGCACCATTGGGTACTTTCCACCATCCTCGAGCACCCATGGGCATTCTCTGCTACCATCGAGCACCCACGGGTGTTTCAGACCAGAGTTTTATAGCCCTACTAACCCTCGGGTGTCGCTAGGGCATCCATGCACCATCTTCCTACAACAACGACTACAGATCAAAAAACATCAAGTTCACAAGGTAAATCTTTTATTGTTATACTAATTTCATTATTTCCATATTTGTATGCAGTTTATTATTTGGCATTTAGGGTTTTTATTGATTTTTGAGGGTCTCACACAGTGGAGCCCTCACAGTTACTACTAATCCTCTTTTGTCATTTTCTGTGTGCAGGTCTAGAGATATACATGCATTGAGCAGTTGTTTAAGCTGGAGTGGTCCGGTCAAAGGATATCTGAAGCCCACTCACTTCTGTTGGGATCGATCGAGCGTGAAGACACCACCCTGATTTGTTGGCTAGGGTTTCGGAGAACCCTAGCATATTGAGATTATTGTATTGAGCAATAAAGCTTTGTAAAAACCCCAATCTGGGGCATATTTGGTTGTAATATCAAGAATCCACCCAACAATAAAAAGATCAAATTTATTTTTGTGCAATCACATGTGTTTATCTTGCTTTAATTGTTCATTTGTTTAAGTTTAGTTATTTGGTGTTGTTCGATTTGCATCTATAAAAAAATTATTCATAACTATGGCAATATTGCTACTTTTTCCATTGCTCTTACAAAAATAGTACCTTTGCTTGGTCTAAAGTCATTTACCAAGCCTTTTGAGCCCTAAAATAATCTGTGTACCACTCCTATTTTGGCCACTCCTAACTTTAGCAAACTTTTTGTAATTAAGTGTGATGCTTCTAACATAGGTACTAAATTTATTTTGCTATAATATGAATTGTTAGAGTTACTATTACCTTATTTGGTAATATCTAGATATTCTCCTACGTAGCATCTTGTTAGGATATTATTGTTAAGTTGTTATGCTATTTCTTTGGGATATTATTGTTGGCTAAACTTAGCTGACATTATGTATTATTTATACATTAGTTGTTTAATGAAATAGTTATTCAGATTATTTCCTAATCTAATATGGTATCAGAGCCATATGATCTAGGTTCATCCTTTCGATTGTAGCCTGAGAGCCAACCTAAGCACATTTCTCAAGGTCGATGGATAGGACTTGATTCTTTATAGAGATTGTTTATAAATATGGACACCCAATAGTATTTAAAATTTTTTAGACAAGAATCTAAGACCAATCATAATAGCCTTAAGCAATCAAAGTAGCATCTCTCATGTCCTAAACAAAAAAAATGGATGACCAAGTTCTTCGGGTATGATTTTATCATTGAATACATTATAGAAAAGGATAATGTGGTGGCTGATGATTTATCTCATAAATATGAGGATGTTGCTTTCTCAAATTCATGAAGATTGGTTTTTTAACACAAATACTATTTGCAAATAAACTAAAGATAAATAGTATTGAATCCAATAAATAATACATCTTAGAATTAGAATAGCCCGTAACAGACAGAGCCAAAAAGTCGTGAAATAGATAATGGTTACAAAAATATTAACCATAGTCTAAATAATGAAATAATAATAGCAAATGCAATATATGCTAACATCCCCCCTTATTACATTATTTGGGTGATAAGATAACTACTAGCTATACTAACATCCCCCCTGATTACATCATTTTGCAATACATAGAGAGCTGCAAAAAAATTCAAATTTGACACGTACAAGTGCCTTAGTGAAAATATCTGCAACTTGAGCATTTGTGGAGATGTACAGAAGCTGAATTCGATGCCTTGGAACTTCATCTCAAATTAAGTGGCATTGTGTGTCAATGTGCTTAGTTTTCTCATGGTGCAATGGATTCTTAACAAGGTTCAAAACACCCTGGTTGTCGCAGAACAAGTGTATTGGAGATTTTTATGGATGACCCATACTTGTCAGAATGCAACACAACCATATCACTTTGCACACAAATTCACATGCGGCGTGATACTCTACCTCTGTAGATAAGATAACAACCACCTGTTGCTTCTTGTTGTGCCAAGAGATAGGACCAAATCAAAGATGAAATATATATCCTGAATTTGACTTACGATCATCATATGACCTGGTATAGCCAGAGTGTGTGTGTCCTTGCAATAAGAATTTGTCATTCCTCTTGTATTCTAGGTAATATTCCATTATGCCATGGACATAGTGAAGAACACATTTTACTGCTTTCCAATGAGTGGTCTTAGGCTCCTGCATGAACCTCAAAATATAGTTGACAGCAAACACGATATCTAGCCTACTATTTGTCAGATATATGAGAATCCCAATCAGCTGTTGATAGAGAGTACCATCTACCTGAGGTGAATCATCATATCATAATAACTGAAACTTTGATTCCATCGATGTTTCCATTAGATTTCAATTAGTCATGCGATATTTTTCTAACAGTGTCTTGGCATATTTTTTTTGAGACACTTTGATGTAGTGCTCCTTCTGAATCACTTCTAGTCCAAGACAATAATGGAGAAGTCTGAGATCTGTCATCTCAAAATATTTACACAAGACTCTTTTGATAGTAGAGATCATAGTTTTTTAACTCCTTGTAATGATCAGATCATCAACATAGAGTACAAGCAACACTATATCAAAACCTTATTTCTTGAAATAGAGGTTTGCATCTGATGGACATCTCTTAAATCCATGTTGTAGGAGGTGATTATCCATTTTTATATACCAAGCACGAGGAGCTTGTTATAAACCATATAAGGATTTGACCAACTTGCACACTATTTGCTCTTGGTCTACCACTTCAAATCCTTCAGGTTGAGTCATGTAGACTTCCTCTTGGATATCACCATTCAAAAAAGCACTCTTGACATCCATTTGGTGAACTTTCCACCCATACTATGCTGTCATAGCACAAAGAACTCGAATAGTGGTCATCCAAGCAGTAGGTGCAAAAGTTTCCTCGTAGTCAATGCCTTCCTTTTGAGCATAGCCCTTTGCAACAAGATAGGCTTTATGCTTATAAATTGTCCCATCTAACTTGTACTTGACTTTGTACACCAATTTGTAGCCAATGGGCTTCTTTCCTTGTGGCTGATTGACAAGCTTCCAAGTTTTGTTTTTCATCAGAGACTTATACTCAGCATCCATAACATCCTTCCATTATGGCTCACTAAGGGCATCTTGTACAGAAGAAGGTTCATGTTCATTCATTGAAGACATAAACACCCTATCATCATCTATATCCATATCCTTTATTTTTCTATCTAGATCTACAGAAATTTCCTCAAAATATTGATAAATATCATCAACCTTAGTAGTCTCTGCTACTGCTTTCTCCTGTCGAGCCATGTTGTGAGTACGAGGTCTATCCAAAGTAAAATCTAGTAAAGTAGATAACTTGGAGTCTCTGATTGTATTTGTATACCATTTTGGATTATTCTTTTGTGGTGATGAAGAAGATAAAGAAGCAGAAGGACCTCCAGTATTTGATGACGAAGGGGACTTCTCAACTTTAGTTTCCACAAGATCTAGGCATACATCAAATGCGCTTCATGATGAGAAAGCTTCATAAAAAACATCTCTACTAACATGAATCTTCTTGGTAAAAGGATCAAACAAATGATAACCCTTATGGTGCTCATCATATCCAAGAAGAATACACTTCAATGTCTTCTCATCTAGCTTCTTCCTTTTCTCTTTCGGTATGTGCATGAAAGCATTACATCCAAAAATACGTAGATGAGATATGTAGGGTTTTTTACCACTCCAAGATTCTTGTGGAGTCATTACTTATAGGGCTTTTGTGGGTGCCCTATTCAATAGATATACTGTTGTGGTGACAGCTTCTGCCCAATATTGTTGCTCGATATTAGCTCCTATGAGCATGCAACAAACCATTTCCATGATGGAACGATTCCTCCTTTCAGCAACTCCATTTTGCTAGGGAATATAAGCAGTATTTAACTTTCTCGTGATCCCATGTGCAATCAAGAATATAGAAAATTCTTTAGAGGTAAACTCCCCCACTCAATCTGAGTGGAGGGTCTTTATAGAAGTCCTTGAATCCTCAATAGATTTATTGAATTGCTGAAAGAAACCAAATGCTTCAAATTTCAGATTAAGGAAGAACACCCACATATTTCATGAGTAATCATCCACAAATAACTAAAAATACCTCTTCCCCCACAACTGATGGGTGTGAAAGGACCACACAGATCGGTGTGAATCAACTCCAAAGGTTTCTTTTCTCTTGTAGAGATTTTCTCAAAATGTACTCTATACTAATTTCCTGCCAAGCAGTCAGAGCACACTAGCAATGTGGAAGAAAGGGAAGGGAGACCCTTTACAATCTTATTATTACTAAGCTCAAGTAAGTAGCCAAAACTAAGATGCCCATATCTCTTGTGCCATAGAGAAGTTTCCTCCTTTGTAGAGACATTCATGGCTACATGTGGAGTAGAGATAGCATCTAATGCAAATAATCCATGCTTATATGAAGCAGTTGCAATGATCTTACCTCTCCTGGTAATAGAACAACACTTTTTACCTCCCTCAACACTAAAGTTCACAACCATATCTTTATCCAAAATTTGTGTGACTGACAACAGATTGTTTGTCAATCCTGGAACATAGAGGAATTTTTCAATCTGACACTTGCCATTAGGAAGAGTGACTAAAACTGTACTTTCTCCCTGAACCTTGTAGGTTTTATCATTAACAATAGTGACAAGTTTTCCCTCTTTGGCCTCAAAGGACTCAAACTAAGATTTATCGCCAATCATGTGCTTACTAGTGCCAAAATCGACATACCATATAGGATCCTTCTGCTTGGAAACTATGGTAGTCATAAGCACCTTGTGTGCCCTATCAGAATCTGAGTTAGATTCTTCAACAATAACATTCACTCTAGATTGCTTGTTCTTGTTTTGTGGTTTATTCTGGCCTTTCTATTTAGGTTTTTTATTCTTATGCCAACATTTGTTTGTATCATGACCCTCTTTGTCACAGATATTGCAATATCTTTTTGTTTTTTGAGGTTGTTTCCCTTTTGAATATTTGCTAGAATTTCCTCCTTTCTAAAAATTACCCTTCTTCTTAGGACCCTTCTTGTTGTAATAGAGGGTTGTGTTAGAATAATCATCTCTCTAAAGTTGTGTGCCTCCTCCTCTTGAAGCATATTGACCAACTCAACAAAGGTAACTTTTGATTGTGACACCTGAAGGGAAGTGATCAACACCCTATAAGAATTAGGTAAATCTCTCAATACAATTGAGGTAAGGAGCTTGTCATCAATAGGTTCTCCCAAAGAATTCAACTTTGCTTTCAATTCAGACACTCTATAAAGAAAGAGTTTAATTGTCTCTCCCTACTTCATGCTTAGACTGTGTAACTGATATTGAAGAAATAGAATGGTGGAATCATTATTTACCTCATATATAGTTTTAAGGGCATCCCATGCCTCTTTGCTATGTTTACAATCAGTAATATGGGGTTGAACTTCATCAGACACAACAAGCAAGATGAGAAATTTTGCTTTGATGTCTTTCTTTTCAAAGTCTTTTTGATCAGTGGTTGGAGCTGTAGCTTCGATAGCAGATGAAGGTCTTGTTGTTTCTCCAGATACAACATCCCATAAGTCATCCATTTCTAGGATTACCTTCATCTTATTTTTCCATGGTGTATAATTAGGACCTTTCAACAACTGATGAGCATCAGTCATTAATTTTGCAGACATTGTGAAGGTTCCTTATATCACCAAATGGTCCCCCTTTTGATATACCTTAATTCTAGGCCGTTATAACGTACAAAATACCTGTCCTTACATGAGGGATACTATAGGTATTTTGAAAAATTAGAGAAATTACCCATCCTTACATGAGGGAGACTATAGGTAACTTCAATGATTATACAATACGTGGTACGTAGGTGGTACTGAAATGGAATTGTCTCGTTGATGGCACCTACCATAGAAATTCATCAATCCTCATGCGTGGGGTGTAACTTTCCCTAAACACTTTGGATGTTAGAAATTTTTTTAGGATTTACGCCTAAACACAAGAATGATTAGGGTAGTGGATGGAGTAAAAAAAATGCAAAATGGCATACTTATTCCTCCCCAAAGATTAATATAAAATACGCTCAGCTCAGACATCATTTTGGCAGCTATATTAGATGAAGAATACAATAGCACAATCATGACAACATTACCTGTAAGTGCTGGCCAGAGGTATCACAAATACTGAATGCTGCAGTACAATAAATTGCACGAATGGGTTTTATTTATTCCAGGGACTTAGGGAGTGAATTTAATTTTTAAATTTCAATGAAGTAGTGCAAAAAAAATGGAAAATGCAACATACAACATAAAAGTGCCCACATAAATAAACCCATAGGTGTCGGGCACTGCCGAAAATGCACCTTTACAATTTTGCCAAATTTGCTTTTTCAAATGCTGAAAAAATTACTCACTTTCCCCCCTTTGATTTTTGAAATAAATAGGCCCCCCCTTAAGTTTTTGAAAAAAAAATCCTTTTCTAAAGCCTTTTTTAAAAAAAAATCTTTATTTAAGTTTAATAGAAAAAATTACTTTATCATAGAAAAAATTATTAAACAAAATAATTTAATTATGAAGAAAGTAATTAACTTTAATATTAAACTAAAGAAAGAAAATAATAAAAAAAAAACTTTAAGAAAGAAAAAATTAATCAAAACTTATGTAAAAGAAATTTATATACCTTTCGGGGGGGGGAGGGTCGACGGGTTTTGACCCCGTGACCTCGGGGCTCCTTGAGTCCCTACCACTCAGCCCATGACCAAGTGGGCTAGCGGGCTGATCCACCAGGATCAGTGGAGCTCTCTTATATGAGGAGGCTCCTCGAGCCCCTTCCTCGAAGCGATCGTCACTCCTTTGATCGGTGGTGGCTCCGCTCAGTGACATCTTGGGCCTTGGTGGTGGCAACAACACTGTGCTACGTTGTATACGAATTATGCACAACAAATCACACCCCAATATATCAAATTTTATGACCATTCACATGGAGCCAAATAAGATCTCCGTACAGTGCGTGACCTCACACAGCGTATATTTCAAAACTATTTTTTTTCATGAAACATTTGTTTGTATCATGACCCTCTTTGTCACAGATATTGCAATATCTTTTTGTTTTTTGAGGTTGTTTCCCTTTTGAATATTTGCTAGAATTTCCTCCTTTCTAAAAATTACCCTTCTTCTTAGGACCCTTCTTGTTGGAATAGAGGGTTGTGTTAGAATAATCATCTCTCTAAAGTTGCGTGCCTCCTCCTCTTGAAGCATATTGACCAACTCAACAAAGGTAACTTTTGATTGTGACACCTGAAGGGAAGTGATCAACACCCTATAAGAATTAGGTAAATATCTCAATACAATTGAGGTAAGGAGCTTGTCATCAATAGGTTCTCCCAAAGAATTCAACTTTGCTTTCAATTTAGACACTCTATAAAGAAAGAGTTCAACCGTCTCTCCCTACTTCATGCTCAGACTGTGTAACTGATATTGAAGAAATAGAATGGTGGAATCATTATTTACCTCATATATAGTTTTAAGGGAATCCCATGCCTCTTTGCTATGTTTACAGTCAGTAATGTGGGGTTGAACTTCATCAGACACAACAAGCAAGATGAGAAATTTTGCTTTGATGTCTTTCTTTTCAAAGTATTTTTGATCAGTGGTTGGAGCTGTAGCATCGATAGCAGATGAAGGTCTTGTTGTTTCTCCAGATACAACATCCCATAAGTCATCCATTTCTAGGATTACCTTCATCTTATTTTTCCATGGTGTATAATTAGGACCTTTAAACAACTGATGAGCATCAGTCATTAATTTTGCAGACATTGTGAAGGTTCCTTATATCACCAAATGGTCCCCATTTTGATATACCTTAATTCCAGGCCGTTATAACGTACAAAATACCTGCCATTACATGAGGGATACAATAGGTATTTTGAAAAATTAGAGAAATTACCCATCCTTACATGAGGGAGACTATAGGTAACTTCAATGATTATACAATACGTGGTACTTAGGTGGTACTGAAAGGGAATTGTCTCATTGATGGCACCTACCATAGAAATTCATCAATCCTCATGCGTGGGGTGTAACTTCCCCTAAACACTTCGGATGTTAGAAATTTTTTTAGGATTTATGATTAAACACAAGAATGATTAGGGTAGTGGATGGAGTAAAAAAAATGCAAAATGGCATACTTATTCCTCCCTGATGATTAATATAAAATACGCTCAGCTCAGACATCATTTTGGCAGCTATATTAGGTGAATAATACAATAGCGCAATCATGACAACATTACCTGTAAGTTCTGGCCAGAGGTATCACAAATACTGAATGTTGCAGTACAATAAATTGCACGAATGGGTTTTATTTATTCCAGGGACTTAGGGAGTGAATTTAATTTTTAAATTTCAATGAAGTAGTGCAAAAAAATGGAAAATGCAACATACAACATAAAAGTGCCCACAGAAATAAACCCATAGGTGTCGGGCATTGCCGAAAATGCACCTTTACAATTTTTCCAAATTTACTTTTTCAAATGCTAAAAAAAATACTCACTTTCCCCCCTTTGATTTTTGAAATAAATAGGCCCCCGCTTAAGTTGTTGAAAAAAAAATCCTTTTCTAAAGCCCTTTTTAAAAAAAAAATCTTTATTTAAGTTTAATAGAAAAATTTACTTCATCATAGAAAAAATTATTAAACAAAATAATTTAATTATGAAGAAAGTAATTAACTTTAATATTAAACTAAAGAAAGAAAATAATAAAAAAAAAACTTTAAGAAAGAAAAAATTAATCAAAACTTATGTAAAAGAAATTTATATACCTTTCGGGGGGGGAGGGTCGGCGGGTTTTGACCCCATGACCTCGGGGCTCCTTGAGTCCCTACCACTCAGCCCATGACCAAGTGGGCTAGCGGGCTGATCCACCAGGATCAGTGGAGCTCTCTTATATGAGGAGGCTCCTCGAGCCCCTTCCTCGAAGCGATCGTCACTCCTTTGATTGGTGGTGGCTCTGCTCAGCGAAATCTTGGGCCTTGGTGGTGGCAACAACACTGTGCTACGTTGTATACAAATTATGCACAACAACTCACACCCCAATACATAAAATTTTATGACCATTCACATGGAGCCAAATAAGATCTCCGTACAGTGCGTGACCTCACACAGCGTATATTTCAAAACTATTTTTTTTAAACAATCGCAGTCTCTCTGCAGACTCATATCCATCCAAGCAGGTGCTCCGTAGACTTCACAATACATCCTTAGCACAGGAGTCACAACAAAGCCATCAGATCATTTTTTAACAAAAATTTGAAACAGATCATTTTTCTCTTTCTATCTCTCCAATTGTGTTTGCATTAGTCTATTTCACACATATTTCCTTCGTGACTGCACACATCGCAGCCTCCATAATGCGTGTCCTAATGTAATGACAACAATATTATTCAATCACTAAAAATCACACACAAAAATCTCCTCTAATCACTTTTGGGTAGAAAATATTTTGTTGCCTTGAGACTACAAAATATGCCTTCGTGGGGCATTCCTCCACACACATTCTTAGCAGGCTTCTATGTAGATCTCTAGTACACTATCATGTAGTTTCTCATAAAATCCAAATACATATTCAGAAACATTCACACAATAGTCTCGACTCCTCTTCTTAACAAAACTTTGGGCCTTTCATACAATTGCAAGAATTTTACTTATGCTTGCAATATACCCACAAGTTTTCCTATAGCCTACTAGATCTCTCACACTCCACAGGTTTTGATCACAATGAACAAGCCTCGTGCTATGATACCATATTGGCAAATCAACCAAAGAGAAATAGTATTGAATCCAATAAATAATACATCTTAGACTTAGAATAGCCCATAACAGATGGAGCCAACAAGCCGTGAAATAGATAATGGTTACAACAAATTAACCATAGTATAAATAATGAAATAATAATAGCAAATGCAATATACGCTAACAAATATTGCATGAATCATTCAAGAAATAGAGGTTAGATCATCATTGCTTTCTTATTTCTCATATACTGATGGAGTACTTCACAAAAGGATTGCATTTATCTTCCTCAATATTTTGCTCTAAAGTTTAAATATTTTTCAAGAATTGAAAGAATCTCCTTTGTCAAGACATTTGGGAGTGGGTAAAGCAATACTTTTCTTGGAAAGGATTAAAAGCATATGTCAAGACGTTTATGGCTAAGTTTTAGGTGTGCCAACATATTAAAAAATAGTTAAATATCTTGTATTGTTGCAACCTTTGTCTATCCCTAACTATCAGTGTGAGCACATATCCATGGATTTTATTGAGGGCCTTCTCAAATCTAGAGGAAAAATAGTAATCTTTGTGGTAGTAGATCACCCTTCCAATTATGCTCATTTTTTTGTATTACAACATCCCTATTTATCAAGTAATGTGGCCAAGGTATTTCTTGATTCTATTTTTAAATTACATGGTATGCCCAAAACCATTATGAGTGATTATATTCATCAGTAACTTTTGGAAAGAATTATTTTGCCTTAGTGGTACCAAATTGAGTATGCCCTCTTTTTATCACCCTCAATTGGATGGTCAAATAGAGATTGTTAATAATTATTTTGTTACTTACCTCCATTATTTTTATCAAGACAAGCGGTATCATTAGGTTCATCGGCTCTCATTAGTTGAATGGTGGTACAATACTTCTTACCATTCATCCTTCAAGATGTCCCCATTTGAAGCAATTATGGTAAAAATACTCTAGAAATGGTAGACTATTTTCTAGGATCCTCCAAGGTTGCCTAGGTAGATGATTCATTACAACAATGACAAATTGTGCTTCAAATTTTTAAATATAATTTGACTTAGGCCCATAACCACATGAATAAACAATAAAATTCCCACCATTCTAAATGATAATTTTCCATAGGAGATATGGTATTTTTATGATTTCAACACTACAAGAAATTTTCTTTAAATACCAAGTCTATATTAGAGTATATTGCATTATTTGGTACATGCCAATGTACCACCTTGGGTACATTTCTAGATTAGAATTTTATCATCTAGTTTTCTTGCATATTATAGTGCCATTATCATATACTTATCATAGCTTGTTTATTTTACATCTTGTGGTTTCATTTCCTTTAATATACATCCTCAAAAGCTAACAGTGATATAAGAGCACATGGTAGATCGATATAAAATAGGGAGAGCCACAAGAGAGATTGAGAGGAGATAGAAAATATCATTTTCAAAATTTCTAAAATTACATTTGGCTAGGTTCTTTCCATATAGTTGTAGAAAAAATTGTGAATACTAGGACTTATAATTGGTTCTACTAGATTGAAAAATCAACTAGTGAAGATTTAGAATCTCTAGATTTAGATATTTACCATTTTCCTTCTAATACTTTGTTGCAAGAAAAAATCAAATAAAGTTGGGAATCTTCTTACAAGAAAGCTAGGAAGAATATCTTCTTTAGAATCAATCCAAAACCTAAAGTAGAAATTTGAATACTAAAAATTAGGAGGCCTTAAATAAAAGATATCATTGCAAGAGTTGCAAACCTGCAAATTACAAAAGAGAGAAAAAGGCCATAGGAACCTTACTATAGATTGAAGAGACTCCAAAAAAGAGTCCAGGAGAATATAGGATATTGGAGAACAAGGAGGCCCAAGAAGTAGACTATAGATTACAAATTGAAGTAGAAGGAGAATATAGCTCAAGAAGATGAAGAGACCCACAAGAGGACCCATTGAATTACTTCCAATTTTGGAATATTGAAGATAAATAAGGACTAGCAAAGGTCCTATTGTAGTTTTTGAAAGCAGAAAAAATTAGAGATTCAATAAAAGAGATCTCATTGCAAAACTTCTAGAGGTGAATATTGAAGATAAGAAGACTTAAGAAGTTGTAGATATTGAATACCCTAGAGAAGAGGTATCAAGGAAGGTTTGAAAAGAGAAATAAGGAGAAGGCTAGGAAAGTCCCTTTAAAGGAGATTTCAAGGAGAGATCATTGCATAAAATTACTAGCAAGAAGAGTTCTTGATAGAGCAAAATTTGGGATAATTGTCACCATCCAACAAGCCAAAAAGGAGAAATATTTAGCAAGGAGTTTACAAAATTTTGAAGGAGAATAGTGAAGACCTTAATATAATTAGAATCTTGAGAAGAAGGCCATTAGATAAGCCAATATTGAAGTCAAAATTCAACAAGGAGGTTACCCAGGTGTTTTAGGTGAGTTGGAGAGGAGAGGACAATCCTCCAAAGGAGGTCCTAGGTTCAAATATCCAACCTACCAAAAATATGAATTGGGTATTCAAAATCCAATTGATAATGTTAGTGTGGGCAGGGTCAGGTGGGACTCCCGAGTGACTTTGACGATGTATAACCCCTTGTTCGTGGTCTCTCAGACAAAGGCAGTCCCACAAGGGGTTTTTCGCTTAAAAAAAAAATTGACAAGGAGGTTGAAGGAGAAAGTAGTTAGAAAATCCACCAAATCTAAGAGATATGATGATTGACATTAAATGCTTGAAGGTTATTTCATAGAAATGAGTTTGCTGATTTTACTACAAAAATTTGAAATTCTCTAGAAGACAAGTCTCAGCTATGGTTTGAAGGATTTTTCTACAAAATTTGTGAGATTCAAGGGAAATACTTTAGAGGAGAGATATACTGCATTACAATCTAAAATTTTCAAAGTTAAAGGCATCAATTTGGGCAGCATCGATAGCTATTGAGTTTCAGAATTCAAGGGAGCATTGTTAAGGAGAATTAAAGCCACCAAACTAAATTTTCAAGAAACAAGTTAGAGGAGTTCCAAATCTAAAAATTGGTGAGTTAAAGAGTTATTTTGGACAACAAAGAAGAGTTGCAATTTCATCTAATACATAGTAGTATTTTGGTGAATCTAATCACTAAGATTTTCATCATTTATAGATGTCATTAAGGTAAGCAACTTTGATGCAAAAGGTTCATTACTTGAATATTAGTTACTTGGTTCACTATTAAGTTTCAATACGCACCATATCAGAGTTTAAAAGTTGTAAGGATAGGGTTACATATTAAAGTATTCAAGGGAGTGTAGAATATAGTTTATTATAATATAAAAACCTACACATAAAAAATAGGAGTTATATATATTTCACAAAAAAGAAGAATATCAACTTCCTATTATCTATTAGAAGCAAAGAAGATATTACTCTTATATGAAGGATGCATAGATTAATATTTCATTAAAAGGAGAAATTACGATTGCATCATACTAGTTAATAAAGATGCATTAAGTATTTAAGTTAAGGTGGAAAATTAGTCCAAAGTTAAGCCATTAAAAAGGGTATATTCATTGCATGATTAAAATCTTGGATTCATTATCACTAAGTTAACCAAGCAAAGTAGATAGAGGAGAGAGTTGATGGGGGACCGAAAATATCACATGCTCACAGACTCCAAATTCTCATTCATTAATCTGGAAATATCTGCAGTAACAGCCCGCAGGCCTTACAATAACCAGTGCTTGGCTTGGTTTTATTACTCACACTCTGCATGTGATCTTTCAAAATCCACCACCTCTAATCTATTATAGAAATTGGGTTTTTATAGAGGCCCCGACCCTCTGAAACATTTGCCACAAAAATCGGAGCACCAACCCAATTTATGGCACCACTTCGCACGACCCTTGTCATCACCGCTTCCTGTCAGATCACTCTGACTGCCGCTCCCTGTCAGATTATTTTGCATGGCTCATCCTCTTCATTTTCCATGCTTCTGGGTAATCACCTGCTTTTACTGCACCCTGGGTGCCATGTGTCATCCTTGCTCTGCAACCGCCACCTGACCTCTGTCATATTTTTCCTTCGGTCGCACTGTAGAAAGGGTTGCGATATCACGACATGTCACGATATCGTGACATCTTCCACATCCTGCCCTTATTTTTATTTTTTGATCACGATATCGTGACATGTCGCGCTATCGCAACATTTCTCTTCCTCGTTCCTCTTTTCCACTTCGGGTCACAAAATCGTGACATGTCGTGATTTCATGACATCTTTTCTTCTTACTTCCTCTCGCTCCTTCGAGTCGTGATTTCATGACATGTCACGAAATCGTGACATCTTTTCGCTCCACCTTCTCTCTCTCCTTCACGTCATGAAATTGTGACATCTTCCTTTTTTGCCTCCTCTCTATTCTTCTTGTCACGAAATTGCGACATGTCACGAAATCACGACATCTTCTCACTCTACCTCCTTTTGCTTCTTCTTGTTGCAAAATTGTGACATGTCACAAAATAACGACTTTTCAGCTTCCTTGCCTTCTTTTCTCCATTGGGTCGTGAAATCGTGACATGTCACGAAATCACGACATCTCCCTCCTTTGGCTCCTTCACTCGTCCCTCCGTCGCAAAAATGCGACATGTCATGAAATCGCGACATCTTTCTTCCTTGGTTCCTTCTTCGCCTTCTGGCTATAAAACTGTGACCTGTCATGAAATCGCGATGTCTCCTTCTCCTTTGGCTCCTTCTTTGCCCTCAGGTCATGAAACTACGACATGTCACAAAATCATGACATCTGCTCCTTTCGTACTCTCCTTCTGCTCCTGGGTCATGAAATCGTGACATGTCACGAAATCATGACATCTTTGCTTGCAGCCTTCTCCTTCCTGCTTGGGTCATGAAATCGTGACATGCCACGAAATCGCAACATCTTCTTCCTGCTGGCTTCGTTCTCTATTTGTGTCATGATATCGTGACACATTTTTTGTCACGATATTGCGACAGCTTTCTTCGTTTGCTCCTCTCTCCTCTTCATGTCACGATATCTTGACACTTTTTCTGTCACGATATCGCAACAGGTTTTTCTCCTCACCCTCTTTGCCTTTTTTTGTTGCAATTTCATGACACTTCACAAAATCACGATGTTTTTCCTCCTTAGGCAACTTTTCTAAAGTGGCCCTCCTGCCACTGGATGCTTCTGCATCAGGTGCTGCTGGATGCTCCTGCATCAGACACCCGGGGTTGGTGGAGAAGTGATCTTCACTTCTGCACTGTCTAGTTACTGCCTTCTGCAGCACCTCCAGACATTCATCTGCCTCTGTAGCCTGTTCCAACCCCTTCTCCTGGCCCAAACAACTTCTGCCTTCCTCCAGATAGATTCTCCCACTGCTACACACTTCCTCATCTACAACCTACTTCAACTTCGTTTCCTGGCCTCCTCATTCTTGTTTAACCTTATGCTGTCTACATAACTCCCTTTGTAGGGCTTTCACTTGCCTCTGCAATTTTATTCTGAGCCACTCCTCTTGTAGGGCTTTAAATTACCTCTGCAACGCTTCGAACTCTTCCACTATCATCATATCGCTCTTACTGCCATGGCTTCTTCGTGGATGCATTTTTCTTTGCTTTTCTCACAAAGCTCAACCGATCCTGGTGTAGCTGCCTCACTTTCGATGCTCTGCTAACATGCTCAGGGATCCTAAACTCTCTCTTCTCTCTCAGAACCCTACCATAGATCTTGGCACAAACTGCCTCATGGTCGACGATCTGCTTGCGAACTCAGGAACACTAGCTCTGATACCACTGATGGGGGACCAAAAATATCAAACGCTCATAGAATCCAAATTCTCATTCATTAATTTAGAAATCTCTGTAGTAACAGCCCGTAGGCCTTACAATAACCAGTGCTCGGCTTGGTTTTATTACTCACACTCTGTGTGTGATCTTCCCAAATCCACCACCTCTAATCTATTACAAAAATTAGGTTTTTATAGAGGCCCCGACCCTATGAAACATCTGCCATGAAAATTGGAGCACCAACCCGATTTATGGCACCACTCCACATGACCCCTGTCATCGTTGCTTCCTGTCAGATCACTCTGATCGTCGCTCCTTGTCAAATTATTCTGCATGGCCCATCCTCTTCATTTCCCATGCTTCTAGGTAATCACCCACTTTTACTGCACCCTGGGTGCCACATGTCGTCCTTGCTCTACAACTGCCGCCTGACCTCTGTCGTCTTCTTCCTCTGGCTGGATTGTAGCAGGGGTCGCAATATCGCGACATCTTCCACATCCTGCCCTTATTTTTCTTTTTCGATCGTGATATCGCGACATGTCGCGCTATCACAACATTTCTCTTTCTCGCTCCTCTTTTCCACTTTGGGTCACGAAATCGTGACATGTCGTGATTTCGCGACATCTTTTCTTCTTGCCTCCTCTCACTCCTTCAGGTCATAATTTCATGACATGTCACGAAATCGCGACATATTTCCGCTCCACCTTCTCTCTCTCCTTCACGTCACGAAATCATGACATGTCATGAAATCGTGACATCTTACTTTTCTGCCTCCTCTCTATTCTTCTTGTCACAAAATTGCGACATGTCGCGAAATCACGACATCTTCTCACTCTGCCTCATTTTGCTTCTTCTTGTCGCGAAATTGCGACATGTCACGAAATCACAACTTTTCAACTCCCTTGCCTTCTTTTCTCCATCAGGTCATGAAATCGTGACATGTCATGAAATCACGACATCTCCCTCCTTTGGCTCCTTCGCTCGCCCCTTCGTCGTGAAAATGCGACATGTCACAAAATTGTGACATCTTTCTTCCTTGGCTCCTTCTTTGCCTTCTGGCCATGAAAATGCGACCTATCATGAAATCACGATGTCTCCTTCTCCTTTGGATCCTTATTCACCCTCAGGTCGTGAAACCATGACATGTTGCAAAATCGTGACATCTGCTCCTTCCGTACTCTCCTGCTCCTAGGTTGCAAAATTGTGACATGTCACAAAATCACGACATGTCGCGAAATCGTGACATGTCACAAAATCGTGACATGCTGTGAAATCGCGACATCTTCTTCCTGCTGGCTCCATTCTTGGTTTGTGTCACGATATCGCAACACATTTTCTGTCGTGATATCGCGAAAGCTTTCTCTGTCTGCTCCTCTCTCCTCTTTGTGTAGCGATATCGTGACACTTTTTCTGTCGTGATATCGTGACAGGTTTTTTTGCTCGCCATCTTTGCCTTTTTCCATCTTGATTTCGCGACACATCATGAAATCGTGACGTTTTTCCTCCTTAGGCAACTTTTCTGAAGTGGCCCTCCTACTACTGGATGCTTGTGCATCAGGTGCTGCTGGATGCTCTTGCATCAAGAGTTGTCTAGTAAGGAAGGCAACATCAAATATTTATTTTCCATCAAGGAGTATATCAATAAGCTACTTCATCAAGAAAGAGAGAAAGTTAAAAAAAAGGAGATTTTAAGATCTAAAAGTATAGGTGCAAGTTAAGGTATTTTTATAAATATTGCAAAGCTATTTGCATTACATTATTACACCATATTTTTCTTGTCCTATGTAGCAAATAAAGGGCAAAATCCAAATTATTTTAATATAATACAACAACAAGCTTATTGCATCTATAAAGTGGCCATATAATAATGTTAAAGGAGAAAACTTCAAGCTAAGGAAGATAGAAAATGAAGGGCTCAGTAGCCAAGTTTCAAGGTGTCTTAAGACACCAAATATAGCACCATTGGACTCATTAAAAGAGTGCCTATAAGCAATATAAAAGAAGTAACCTACAACATCAAAGAACCTACATAAGGTAACATTACACCCATTGCAAGTCCAACATAAAGCAAGAAGAATAGCACAAAGGATAATGTAAAGCAAGTTACATAAAATATCAAGGTGAAAATAAAGAGTGCATTACCCAAACAATAGCTTGGACTGTAAGCAAATAGGATAGCTTCGAAACACCCTAGAGCCACCGTAATTGTAGTAGAACCGCCAGTTAAGAGGACAATGTTGGAACACATAGAACCACCATTTTTGGAGCCAACTTCATGGGATAATAAATCCACAATTTTTTGGAGAAAGAATGCTAAAATCCAAGCCAAAAAACTTGCATTTGTTGGCAAGATGCCTTGAGATACATTCATAGGAAACGAGTACCACTTGCCACCTCAAGATAATGCATCTTATGCCACTTGGCACAATAAAAGAAGGTGCCTAAAATATTTATTATAATTCCTACGTAGGAAGGAAGCACCCAAGATAGAAATAATGCTCATCTTGAAGTGTTGAAGGTATCATTCAAAGGTTGAAGGCACATAATTATTGTACATCATTCAAAGGAAGAGTGTTGAAGGCTCACCAACTAATGCTTACCAAGAATGTAACCTCCATTTTCCACCTACACACCTAAGCAATGTACGTGCCAAGTGGCTAGAGCATCAATAAGGGATAAAATATATTAAAGAGATCAAGTTGAAGAAGAGTGCATATATTGGAATCACGAGATTGAGCACTGAGATTCAAGCATTAAAAGTGCATTTGAGGAGGAGGTAGACTATCATAAGGTGCCCATGATAAATAATTTTCTTTATCATACAAACCGGCATTACAATGCCAAAACTTGGATTGAAGAGTCAAACCAGAAGCCAATCAACACTCAAATTATATATTGGAAGGAAGGTAAAAGATTTACATAATTTAATATTTGCTTTCCTTAAATATAAGGAGTTATAAGATGCTTAATATAAGGTTGAAGTTTATTTATTATTGCAATAAATAATTAATCAAATACCAACCTTAGATATTTAGAAAGAAATTAAAGCAAAGTGAGTATATATTAAAAGATATTAAAAACTGCATAAGATTCAAACATTAAAATATTTTCAAATAATTAATTCGGAGATATAAAGTTTTCAACATTGGAAAATTGAAATACTAGTTTGCAAATATTATTACTTTCTAAAATTTCAAATTAGGGATATATAAGGACTACCACATCAAACTTTAGTTTCTTGGAATTTATGAAATTAAACCATTTAAAATTGAAGGTTAAAGGAGCAAAACCATTAATTGATTGAAAATTGGAAATTTCATTTTCCATTAGTCTCTTACACTAATTTATGAGACATTAATCCAACTAAAAATTCTTGAAGGAAAATAACCTTAATAAATCTTGAAAGTGCATTATCAGTTATCTTTAGCTTTCTACTTACTAATTATTATGGAGAAATAAGGCAAGAAAGTGAAGTTAAAAATTAGGGAGACAAAAGGAATTCAACTCAAAATAGGAAATCTAAGCATACTATCATGACTCATAGTGCATTCAAACACTTGCAAAATAGAAGATAATTTACAAAACTTGTAAAATTGAAAATTTCTTAGTAAGGTTGAGCATATACTTAAAAATAGGGAGATATAAGGTATAATACTACAAACGATCTTTCAAAAGTATTCTCAAAATACTAAATAACTAAAAGAAGTCTATTGATTTATCACACACTATAATTTATAAAGATAATATATAAATTAGCAAAAGGGACATATTATCACAAGGCACACGACAAAAGGATTCAAGATCAATATACATACAATATACCATATCAAAGATGCAAAATTACTTCTATCACAAACAATTCTACAAGTCAAATTGAAAAGAAAATTTGGTATATTGATTCCAGTGCTAGTCATCTCATGATAGGGAATCTACAATGGTTTGATTTTCTTGAAATCACTAATGATTATAGGTTGAAAATTGCAGATGAAAAAACTATCTTTAACATGGATATGAGTGTGTAACACCTAGTAAATCATTTCCAATTTTTTTTTACATAATGTGATGTATATTATTGGATTAAAATTTAATCTTATTTTAGTAACCAAGCTAGTGGAGAGCAAAAGGATGGTTGATTTCAGATACTTAAATGGAGTAAATATGTGTCTCATCATAAATAAAAATGAGATAGAAGCTACTAGATCAATCCATAGAAATATGTATACTCTAATACTCAATTGAGACTTCACAAGATATTGTTGTATTTCAAAATAATACTAATGCATTTTTTGAGGAAAAAATTGCAAAAAATGAAGAACCTATATATAAGCAGACAGGGAATAGAAGATTCAAAATTAAAAATATGAGAGGTCAACAAACCTATGGACTACTTTTCCATCTACAAACTAAAGAGGAAAGACCTAATCAAATTAAAGAATATTTTAAAGAAGAATATTTATATTGAAGACTGAAATCTTCAATATCCAAATAATGTAATATAGGGGGGTGTTAGAATATATTACATTATTTGGTACATGCCAATGTACCACCTTGGGTATATTTCTAGATTATAAGTTTATCATCTAGTTTTCCTACATATTGTAGTGCAATTATCATATACTTATCATAGCTTGCTTATTTTACATATTGTGGTTGCGTTTCCTTTAATATACATCCTCAAAAGCTAACAATCTAGTTAGAATTTGAATCCTTGATTTATGTGTCATACAAGGTGGTTTGTTGCATTGGTTAAGTGGAATAACAATTGGAGCTTCTACCATATTTCCACATCCATCCTATATTTCATGTATCTTGTCTCAAATAGGTTATTGAATAAAATGTATAGTTCTAGATGAAGCTTTCAGTACTCAATGAAGACGGTTGAATCACTCTCTAGCTTAAAGCAATATTGTGGTCTACAAATTTGTAATTTTTGATCTCAATAAATTCAAGAGTTCCACATCAAGTGGAAAGATATTTTAGAAGACGATTATACATGGGATCTTGAGATCATTTTCTAGTATTTTCTAGCTACAAAGCTTCCAAGGGGGATTCATGTAACAATTCAAGTATAGCCACATCGATTATTAGCTTAGGCCTATAATTAGATAGTCAATCCTTGAACATTAGGGTTAGGGTTAATGATAGATTTAGTCTATAAATAAATTATATTTAGTTTTTAGTTGAGATCATATTTCATATTTGAATTTTAGTCATGTTTGTTGCACACATGATACTTTGCTCTTTCCAAGTAACTATGAGACTTCAACCTCTCTAAATGGCTATGGATTTGCATTGATTTGAATTTGAAATTTGATTATTGCATATTTTATTTTCACATTATTGGATTGCTCCTCTATAGCTATAATTCTTAAAGACATTTCATAACACTCCTTGATAAGTCGTTGTGAAATCCCAAAAGGCCTAACCAAAACTAGAATCCATTTACTAGTTTATGTCTACATTAAAAAATTCTCATTCCACGTTCTTAAAAATAATCCTCCTCTCCTCTTTTGTGTTTTTTTCTCTTTTTTTTTGCTTCTTGGGTCTTCCTTTTTTTTTTTTTAATTCTTAGCAATACTTTCATCTTCATCAATCTCTTCAATATTCTCACACCGGTCATAGTAAGACTTATCATATTTAGGTTTACCTTATTCTGAAGGATCTAAAGTGCAAGGAATAATCTCAAAAGAAAAATATTATTTATATTTCCTTGGAGAACCTAAAGTGAAAGGATTCTCTTATGTAGCAATTACCTTCTTATTCTACCCTAAAAACCCTAAATTTTTATGGGTTTCCTCCAACCTCATTTCTATATTATTCTACTCTTGGAACCTTAAAGTACAAGGGATAACATATTCACCACTTTCACTTTTATTACCTGAAGAGGATTCTATACTGCTTGAGGAAAATGAAGATGATTTCACTACACCAAAAAGGGTATTTAAGGGTGGTTTTTAACCGCCATTAAAGACCTTTAATGATGGTTATTCAACTATCATCTATGAGGGTATCATAAAAAGTTTGTGTCATATGACAGTGGTTAAAATTTACCTCAAAAAACCATCCTCTTAGATCCTAAGAACCACCCTCTTAGACCCTAAGAGGGCAGCTTTAAAACTGCCCTCTTAGGGCCTCACATTATATATATATATATATATATATATATATATATATATAAGGAGGAAAATTAATCTAAGTGACTCTAGCTGAGACCTGCTTTATAGTTTATTGAATTCATTACTTCTACTTACATGAATAGATTTTTCCTTTGGCACAAAACTAAAATAAAATTCAAAACAATTCCAAAAAAATTGAATATTAAGACTTACTAAGGTGATAGAAGATGCTAAAACATAAGAGAAAATAGAGAGGGTTGCAAAGAATACATTAGAAGGTATGCCTACATTAAAAAGTTAAAAAGTGCATTGCAATTTATAAAGGAACATTATGGAAATCCACTTATAACTTGCACTCTAGAAACTTAGAATAAATTCCTTTGTCTACAGTTGGAAGATAACTCTTTATATTTCACTGTATTGGCAACCTTTAAAAACTAGCTATAAAATATAATCCATAATTCCAAGTCAAAATAAATATCACCTTGGGGGAAATTTATGGTTAGCTTCTAAGCCTAATTTAAGTTCAAGGGTCCAATGAGAATGCTTTGAAAATTTGGATACTGAATTTATCCACCAGAATTTGTAAGAACTTAGGTCACACAAAAAAAAATTACCCTAGACAGAGAAAACAAAAAATTGTTGTAAGAGAAATATGAACCAAATATTTCCAAGATAACACAATGAAGAAAGTATGATATTTTTCATCATATTAGATTTTCAGCATTCCAATAGTTAGAAGACCATAAAACATTGCAATCTCAATATCCTCTCTATATGCTGAGCATACCACTCTTTCTTGCAAGTTCAACATCATGGGTTAATTAACTAATTATAGTTAAAAGCCCAAAAATGACATAATAAATTTAGATGGACTGACTAAAGCCAACTACCCAATGGAGGTTATAAACCATTGCAACTAAAACTAGTACTCAATATCACAATCGTGCACATAAGCTAGAAAGGTAAACAAAAAATTTCAACCATTTTGTCTCTAGTGTGAAACTATCATTTGAGGAAGTGATAAAATCTCCATCATTTTTAAACTAAACTTGGTGCTTTTTTCCTCATATTGATCTACTTGTTATACAAGTGATAAGAGTTAGTTCTTCACTTTTTGTGCTTCATCTTCCATCTCTAATGCATATTCAAAATATTCATCATCAATTCAAATAAGAGAGGATGAACAATCAAAGGCAAAAGTATTAAAATACACTAAACTCAAGTTTCAAATCTTAGGATAATAAAAAAAATAATTTCATGGAAAACCCCAAAATAGTTAAGAACCTTTAAATATTTAAATTTGTAATAATTTATACAAACCTCTAAAATATTCTTAGGTAAGCTATGTTCCACACCATTTTAAAAACCTATAGGATTAGCCATGTCATTTTCATCATATTCCCATTTGCCTTCACCATATTGCTTTGTTTTGCATAATATTTATAGAGAGTTTAAAAGCCAATCAAGCATACTAAAAAATCAAAAACTAAAAAAATTGTAGAGGCACACTATAGCTTATGTGCAAGTAGATTTTTATTGACCATAGCCTCAGCACTAAAAATCCAGTCACCTTATCCCTCTAGCTTTAAAATTAAATAAAATAAATAGGATCATGTAAGTTAAACCAATCTAATTCACTATTTTAATGATCAAGAAACAATTAAGAATTAAGATAGCCAAAGCATGTGCAAAAAACCTCCCTCTGGTTATGGATTTAATTATGCACAAGCACACAACACTCTAAAGAGATCATCCACTGGTATAAAGTCATTTTGTCAAGAAATTTAATTTTAAATACTAATAATGCATTTTTAAAATAAATAATTTCCAAGAAAACCTGCTTCAGAAGTTACCAGATGACAAAACTTAAAAGGTTAGACCAATAGTTTCAAAACCTATGCTATATTATGTCCAATGTTTCCATGGGTACACCTATTCCATGGCTTCCATTGAATTCCTTATGTTAATATGCTTAAATTTCTTAACTACTCACTTTCCTTGCATTTCACCTGCACACAACCTAGATATAATCATTATACACTGCATTTTGTGTCTTTTCCTAATTTCAAGAATTAAGCTTCTCATTGTATATGTTAGTTTTTGATACAATATCCAATGGGAGATAAAAATCATGAGATGTAGAATAATATGAAAGAACGTAAATTTTCTAAATGACTAAGATATGCAATAACATAAATGATATATAAATGAATACAATGTAGCTATGGAGGAAATGAAAACTCCATCAATAAATCTATTGGACTACATTGCACCCATCACCAATGGATGGTGATCCAAAAATAATTGTCCTACCTACTAAGATCCCTAAGCTATTGTATCACTGAGTCTCTCCTTGTTCCTATCTAACAATGAGATCTTCTTTATATAGGTAAAATATGATACTTGGTCAACACTCTATCTAGTTGTACAAGTGATACCTTGCACATTGACACTTGTGTATTTATTACATTGCATGAAGTAATTAGATAACTTCCCCCTAAAGTAATATAATGTCCTAAGTATGTAACTTGGAAGATACATTTACATAATCCAAATTATGGAATATAATCTATTTATAACACCCCCTATATTCCATTATTTGGGTATTGAAGACTTTTAGTCTTCAATATGGATCTTCATCTTCATGAACTTTGTGTTTTTCCTCTGCATTATTTGTGTTCAGGTTCATTATATAGTCTGTGTATTCATATGATACAGAGTAGGCTGGATCTGGGGCTTCTTATTTCAATTTAATTTGCATTGTATTCCTCCTTCATTTCTTTTGTCTTCTTCTTCATTTCTAGTTTTGCCTTTAATTCTGGTTTATATGTTCTCACAGGAGGTTGAGCTGTTACCTGGTTCTTGTGAAGATGATTCTTCTTTCTTGTCTTTAATCTGTACAAAAGTTTATGAACAATCACTTAACGCATCATGATAATACTTTGAGTTGGTAGAACATAAAGTGTTGATGTTGCATAAGGATTGAAATTTTTTTCTAGATATGATCCATCAAGTTTTAACTTATTTTTGAGTAATTCTGTCAACCCTTTTTTTTCTTTATTTTCTGCCTTATAGTGTTTATATGTGAGCAGTGCCATGTATAATATTCTTGTAAAGTCCAAGGAAAGTACAATGTCACTTTTTCCATTTTAAATTACTTCATTGAGATGAGTTTGTAGATAGCATTCCATAGTATCAAAATTATCCTCTAAAGCTTCACTATGGATTAATTTTGAAGCTAGATCTAATCTTCCTTTCGATTTCTTGAGTAGATTCATGATCTCAAGTTTTATGGCATTGGTTTTTTCCTTTCTAAAGCATTTATTGGTAGACATCCTTATATAGCTCCCTAGTCTTAGGATATGCAAACCTTGATTGAAGTATATAAGCTTGATTTGATGAAAACTTTAGATTTGTAGGCTTCCTTATGTCTCCCTAGTAATGAGAGTATGAGCACCTAATTTTAGGTTTTGAAGAAAGCTTATATCTTCCCAAATTGAAAATATTTGATCAAGTTTTGTAGAATATCTTATGACTCCCTAATATTTTGGAGTATGATATAGTGCTTTTGTAAAAATAAAGTTCAATATTATGCTTTATTTTGTCTAATCAAAAAATAAATTTTATAACACCTTATTTCTCCTAATTGAACTAAGCACTTTTCCAATTATGAAGAGATTTTAATGTTGAAATGCTTTTGTCCCTTTTGAGAAATTTAGAGACAAGAAAAAAATATTAATGTTCAACTTCAATAATAAATATTTAATAACCTCTTTTTATAACCCTTAGGTTTTAATTTCTAATTTCCAAAGACCTAGTTTGATGTTGTAACCCTTATCATTCCCAAATTTGGAAAATTAGAAAATCAATAATATTTACAAAATATCAAAGAAATTAATCCAAGTTGAATTCCTTATTTCTCCTAGGTTGAGATGCAAACATTATTTTAATATAGTAAGTCATCCCTTATAGCTTTTCTTTCATTAAACTAGATTTTTCTACCTTAGTTTATAACCCTTATATCTCCAACATTGAAAGCAATAATAAAATGGGATTTCACCCTTACCTTTTTGATGCTAGTCTCCCCACTCTTCAATGATCCCTTTGGCTGAATGTAATAGTAATGATAAGGTTCCCTTGGGCATTGGAATCAATGGAGATGCTCATATTTAATGCTAGAATGTATACATTGCTAAATATGGAAGATTTGACCTTCAAAGACTTGGAGACTTAGATGCTCCTTCTATATTCCTTCCACACTATGCTTGATTGGATTTGAATGCATTTCACTCTCTCTCTACCTGCTATGTTATGGAGCACTTTTATTGGAGGAGAAAACTCAATATTTGTGACACATATCATGTTCGTTATGTATGGGTGCTTCTTCTTTGTAACTATTTCTTGTTCAACGTTGTTGGTCACTTTGTAATGCCTGATTACTCATGTGGGACTTGAGAATAATAAAAAGTGTCACCACATATACTAGGATTTTGAGAGATGAAGCTTCTAGTAATGTATGCTTGAGTGAGGTTCTTTGAAACATATGCTTGAGTGCTTGAGAGACAAAGCTTCTGGTAATGCTTGCTCTTCAAAATATTGATGCCAAGTGGTATTTATGCTCTTTGTATGTATACCTTTACCATAATTCCTTCTAAGGAGATTATTATAACTCCTTAGATATTTTAGTCTACCATTCCTTTGCTATGCTACGTTTCTTGAGCAACATGCAACCTTATTTTCTGTAGGTGGATTGATAAGGTGCTATGGAGCTTGAATAGCAATTTTGATGCTTTGTTTTGTGGATGATCTTCCCCAAGTTTTGAATGTAGTTCTTTTTTTTTTTATCTTATATGCCTCCAACATATAAAACCTATTCATATTTATAGTATAGATGTTGTTCATTTCTCTTTGGTAGAAGTAGATGCCTTTTTGATGTTGTCTATCCTACATTGCTATTTGTCTTACATTAGTAGGATTAGACACCTTATTTTTTAGTGTAGATGTTGTTTGTCCCACATTGTTTTCCATATCACAGTGTTGTCTCTGTTTCACATTGATTTATGTTGGTAGATGTGCACTATTTTCTCTATGTAGATGTAGCTTTGACAATGGCCTCTTTTAGGTTTTATTTTGTAGGTTTGTCCATCCAATATGAGCCTTTTGAGTGGTTCATGTTGCTTGGGAAGAAGAGTGTTTCCATTCGGCCTTTCTTGGCTACTTTCCCTATTGATATTGTTCTCTTTGAAGACACATTCAAATCTGCTCTTGGGATTTAAAAAAATCAGATTAAAAATGGTGCAATGAAATGTACTATAGATTGTACATTAACCTGCATTTGCACTCTTATTTCAGATATGAAATTTGGTTTCATGGTATATTTTTCTTCTCACAAATACAAGTTTTTTGAGGTTGTATTTTATGAGTAGACACCTCCATTTTTTCTTGGACACTTTTATATTAAATCCAAGCTTAAATAAAAGTAGATAGAAGTTTTTTTGTTTATGCAATTTTCTGCATTTTATTTTCTTGCATCCAATTTTGTAATGCTTTGTATCTGAGACTCACCAAGTCTCGATCTTGTAGCTTCTATTTCTATTTTTAGTTAGTTGTTTTCTTCTCCCAATTTTGGAGGATTCTAACCTTTTTGGGTTGCTTCTTTTGGCCACTACGAGTTGCAGATATTAAGTGATTCAATAGTGTCTTTAGACACTTGATACAAATCAGATTTTGTGCCCTTCAAGAACACAAAAAATAATTTATTTTGAGAGTAGTATAATAGTGCAAAATACATCTAATAATCCCTTTTATAATGCATTAATAATTTCACCTTATCGCTCCAATTAGCTCTCGATATATTGCACTTTAATCAATCTATTGCAACTAATCAAGAATAACCTAAAATAAATCTTTAAAAGTTGTTCTGCAAATTCACTACAACTAATATTGTAGGATTTAGTCTTATTTTCTATTTTCAAAGTAGATGATACATAGTTGATAGATATAATTCTGAAATCTAATCAACTCCTAATTAATGTGAACATGAACCTTTCCTATTTTCACTTTTGAAGACTGTAATCTACTTTTCTTCACGTAACTTTAATCCAGATAAGGTGCTCTAATAAATATTATAAGGAGTCTAATTAATGAGTTAGATAGCACTAGTAGTTGTATACATTTTTGTAATCTTATGTAGCTCCTTTTTTTGCTTTTGTAGAGGATGTGAATCTTGGTTTCTAATATCACCATGTTGCTACTTCGAGTAGGGTTTTGCAGCTCTTTGTAGATTATTTTTGAACAACTCATTCTTCACCCAATGATGATTTTGAATTTTTTTATGATCCTAGGATTTGTTGGCTTGTTCTCCTCTTGTAATATTCTCCTTTTGTTGTAGATTTAGAGAAGTATCTATCTTTGAAGTGGTGTCTTCTTACTATGAGAGGCAATATTCAAATCTCCTAGATTTGATGAGCTTCTTCCATCTTCAAGTCTTCTTGTCAAATTTTAACTTCAATCAAGATATTCCTTTCAATATTATGAATGCCTTGAGGTTTGTCACAAGATTATTCTTCTGTAATTTGGCATTCCTTGCCAAATTTTCCTTCTCTTGGGCTTGTTGTCGAATGACAACAATTGTTCCAAGTCTTTCACTATCAGGGGCTTCTCCTTGGTAGTGGATTTCTCTAGTGAGATCTCCTTTGATGATTTTTTAGTAAGGTTTTTCTAGCCTTTTTCTAGATGCTCGATGAGACCTTCCCAAGGTCTTTGATATTACAACTTTTGCTAGTCTTCACTTGAGACCTCTTCAACCTTATGCTCTTGGAAGTGTTGGCGATGTGATCTTTTGCTTCTATATTCGAGCAAGACTCTCCTAGTATTTATTCCAAATATGGAAGTCCTATAATGAGATATTCTCCTATTCTCCTTTGCTTTAGGTTTTGAATTGATTCTAAAGAAGATATCCTTCCTAAATTTATTGTAGGAAGTTTTCCAACCCACTGAATCTTCTTTCCCTACAACAAAAATATTAATACCAAAATCTTAATCTGCTTTTGAATCATATATTACTTTTGAATTCTTCTTTAGTATCAAGGCTACTATGGCCTATTTTCATATCAAGGCTCTTGTGTCCTTTCTAGTATCAAGAATTTTGTGGCTTCTACTTCAATGTTGCTATGGCATTTTCTGTATCAAGGCTTCTATGGCCTTTTCAGTATCATGATTTATATGGTTTCTGCTTTAATGCTTCTATGACCTTTTATTCAAGGCTACTATGGTAATTTGCATAAAGGATTTTATGGTTTGTTCTTCAATATACAATAGAGACCTTCAATATCCTCTTTTCTTTAGAAGTCTTCTTTGATATCTTCTCCTGCACAAGGAACTAATATATACACTATGAGGGCACACTGACCTTCAAACAATGAATTTGAAGTCTCCTAGATTTCTATCATAGGAGGAGTACCAATTATTTGAGAATTAATTATCTCCAACAAAATAAAATTTGGGAAATAATTAGCAAATTTTAGATATCATGGATCTTCACTAGATGATCTATCAATCTAGTGGATTGAATGTTGAGTCTTGGTCTGCATGATTTTTCTTGTAACTCTATGGAAATACTATAGTCAAATGCAATCTTAGTATTTTTTGGGACTAAGATATATTTTAGTCCTCACTTGTGACTCTCCCTAATTATATCACCTAGCTTCTTTTGAGATATTTTGACATCGACTAGTCCAATGGTGCATTAGATTGACAAAACACACAGGCTTAAAATAATGATGGTGATTTTTTTGTAGATCTACACAAACTAGATCCACCGTAGCTTAGATACCAATGTTAGCTTTTGATACAATATCCAAAGAGAGATAACAATCACAAGATGTATAATAATATGAAATAAAGTAAATCTAATAAATGATTAAGATATGCAATAAACATAAATGATATAAATGAATACAATGTAGCTATGGAGGAAATGAACACTCCATAAATAAATCTATTGGACTAAATTGCACCCATCACCATGGCAATCCACACAAAACTGTCCTACCTACTAAGATCCCTAAGCTACTATGCCACTGAATCTATCCTTGTTCCTATCTAGCAATGAGACCTTTATTATATAGACAAAATATGATACTTAGCAAACACTCTATCTAGCTATACAAGTGATATTTTACACATTTACAACTTTAACATTAACACTTGTGCATTTATTACAATGCATGAAGTAACTAGATAACTTCCCCCTAAAGTAATATAATGTCCTAAGTATGTTCCTTGGAAAATACATTTACATAACCCAAATTATGGAATATAATCTATTTCTAACAATATAAAATTTCTTAGTTACAAAGTCATTCAAAGGTATTATTAGATTACCTGCAATGATCCATTCTATAGAACATCTAGAGATATTTTAAAAGCTTTAAGGTGAATCAGTGCTAGGAAATAAAATGCAAGCAATGTACAGATTGAGCTCCCCACCAAAGAAACAAAAATGTTGAATCCAACAACAAATTATGCAAGCATTGCATGCATAATAACAAAACCTACAATAAGAATTTTGAAACCAACTATTTTGATATAAATAAATAGGGTTTCTTGAATCCACTGGACAAAAATCACTAGGGTTTCTTGAATCTCCTTCATCCAAACAAGTAGAATTTCTTGAAATCACTCAGTATAGATGACTAGGGTTTCCATATGGTATTTTAAATCCTATCATGATCTATGAAAAACATAAGTATTTTTCTCTTCTTTTTTTCATTTTTTGACAAAGAGGGTTTGGTATACAAAGACATACTTAAACACCCATAAAGTCAAACCACTCACTTCCACAACTCACTACGGGGGTACCAAGCAGCATCGTTGGCTAGAGCCAAGGTTTCAAAACTGAGACTTCAATGATTTATTTCCTAAAAAATTACTTTATGATTGGAAATAAAGAAATTGTCATTTGCTACTTGCCTTTGCAATCATAAATGTCGAATACTACAAGGATATTGATGTTGCTCCTCCTCCTTCTCCACACATAGTTCCTCTAATAATACCACCTCCTCCTCCTCTATCACCACATAAACCACCATAGTCACCACCCTATAGAACACCTCTTTGAAAACCACCACCTCTACCCCTTTTGCAAAATGAAGGCCTATTGTTCTTTATCAAATATTCCAATGATATATCCAAAGTGGTGTTGTCCATGTTCAAAAGACTCTACCTTTTTTCTTGTCAATCAAGCGAAATACCCTCTTTCACCATGGTTTTTCTCTCCTTCTCATCACCAATAAATTAGAAAAATCTAGAAAGAAATTCCATAAGGAAATGATGTAGATATTTGAGCTGGAACTACGGTCTGCCTATATTAAAACCCTAAACCCTAGCTAATAACCCTAAATGTATTTTTTGAGAGCTTCAAAATTTGAATGCAATAGAATGGAATGGGAAATATAATAATAGATAAAATCTTGAGAAGTCTAAAATAGAAGATAGAAAGAAGTTATAAGTCATCCACCACCCAAAGGAATTTAGAAACACAGGGGGAACCAAGTGTTTCCCATGCATTCTTTCCAAGAGAAGATATTACAACCGCACACGTCCTTTAACTTTTACTGTGCAAATAATTTATTTTTTTAAAAAGTGAGAAAGGATAATAGGGTGGTTTTAAACCACCCTCTTAGGGCTAAGAGTAAGAGGGCAATTAAAAACTGCCCTCTTAGGGTGACCTTAAGAGGGTGGTTACCCTAAGAGGAAGATTTTAAACTGCCCTCTTAGGATCTATTAGGGTGGTCTTTTACCATCGTAAAAAACTACCTTATTTTAGCTATCATTAAATGCCTTTTTGGTGTAATGTTTACCTAGAATAAACTTGACCTTTTTTGTTGTATTTGTTTTGGGTTTTATCTCCACATCTTATTTTGCACTTTTAATTCCTTCTAAACTTGCCAATTGATATTGTTGATAGGATTTATTTACCTCTTCTTTTAAAGTGGAATATCCTTGATCTGATCTAGCTTCTATTATTGAATGATTTCCTTGCTTCATCTTGAAGTTTATCTCATGGCTAGACTTTTTTATCTCTTTCTTCATAGTTTTTACTTTGCAAACTCTTTCCATGTATCCAATCTCAAAACAATTATGGAAACAAAATACAATATTTTCATAATCTACTTGTTGATCCCATTCAGATTTAATCTTAATGGATTGTGGCAAAGGTTTTGAAATATCCATAGAAACACATATTTAAGTATATATAGCATTATTTCACTCCTTAGTTGTTGGTCCTTCCTTGATGAATTACCCTAGGTATTTCCAATATTTTTTAAAACATCCTTATTTATAAGCTGATATGGAAGTCCAAAAAGCCTAACCCACATTTGAAGCTTCTTAATAGTTCCTAACTCAACCAAAAAAAAATTGTTCCATGGTCTCAAATAAAGTGTATTTCTTCCCCTAAACCATGGGCCACCAACCATTATCTTATCCCTAATTTTTGAACTGGAAAATATGATAAGGAAAAAACATTTAGGAAGAAAAGTCATAGAATAATTTGAATTCAATCTACCAAGAAGACACCTAGGTTCAAACCTCGAGGGCAACCTGTTTGAAAAGGTAGTAGTCTGATATGAATCCTCTCAGTGTATGCTAGACCAATGATGATAATATGAATTCTGAGTGATCGATGGTCCCCTTAATGTTAGGTCATCAATATGGTTCTCGAATAATTGTAAAGATCCAAAAATTTCATTAATAAATAAAGCCTAGATTACAACCTTAAATAACTTAGGAATAAGCCAAAAATAGCTTAGGATAAAATTAGGGAGAGAAAATAGGATAGAAAAGAAATAGGGAGGAAAGAAGAATTTAGGAGTGAATTCTCTTGTCTGTCGTCCTTCCTCTTGCCATTCACATTGGAGTCTGTCGACCACATCATTTGCCATCCAAGTAAAGGTAAATAAAGGTAAAGTAAAAAATAAATTTTTACTTTAACTTCCAACATTCTCTCCCTTAAAGTTGAGAGGTCTGACTATATAGTCTCTCAGCTTTATATATTAAGCTTTAGCTATACCTTTGGTGAAGATATCTGCAATATTATCCAAAGTGTTACAATATTGAAGCTAAACTATTTGTTGTTCCACCATATCTCGAATGAAGTGATACTTCATATCGAAATGCTTTGATCTGCTATGATGGACTGGATTGTATGCGAACTGAATGGCACTTATGTTATCACAATACAGTCGAGTTGGACCACTTTGACTTTCTCCAATCTCTTCAAGAACTTTTCTCAACCATAGGGCTTGAGTACTAGCATGTGTGATGGCTATATACTCAGCCTCAGTCGATGACAATGCTACAAAAGTTTTTTTCTTGGAACTCCATGTAATTAGTCTTGATCCTAGACTAAAAAAATTTCTTGATGTAGATTTCCTGTCATATATACTTCTGCCCCAATCACTATCACTGAATCCAACTAATTTCACAGACTTACATTGTTGGTAATGGATTCCAAAATCCAATGTACCTTTTACATATCTCAATATTCTTTTAATTTATTGTAGATGCAGCTCAGAAGGACTAGCCATAAACCTTGAAACTAGAGAAACAACATATTAAATATCGGGCCTTGTGTTTGTGAGAAACATCAGACTCCCAACCATGCTTTTGTAAGTGGTCATGTCAACCTTTGATGCTCCATCGTCCTTGCTCAATTGGATCCCATGTCTAGTTGAAATTGCAACTGATTTGCACTACTCCATGGCAAATTTATTAATCATGTCTTGAGCATACTTGTGTTGACATATGAAGATCCTTTTATTTGATTGATGCACTTCCATGCCTAGGAAGTATCACATTAAACCAATATCTTTCATCTCAAACTGCTTCATCATGGATTTTTTGAACTCCATATTCATTTTATTGTTACTACCCATAAATATTAGATCATCCACATTCAAACAAACTATGAGAATGTCTACTCCATGCTTTAGGTAGTACAGATTTGGTTCACTTTTGCTTCTTGTGAATCCATACTCACTGAAATAGCCATCAATGCATGAGTACCAAGCTCTTGGTGCTTGCTTGAGGCTATAAAGTTCTTTCTTCAATTTGTAAACAAGGTTTTCTTTTCCTTGTTCTTGGAAACCTTGAGGTTGTTGAACATAAACCTCTTCTATCAAGTATCCATTCAGAAAAAGCACTCTTTGCATCCATGTGTTGAACATTCCATCCTTTATGGGCTATTAAGGAAAGAACTGATCTGATTGTCTCTTGTCTTGCAATAGAAGCCAAAGTTTCCTCATAGTCAATGCCATATTTTTGAGCAAAACATTTTGCTACTAGTATCGCCTTATGCC
Organism: Wollemia nobilis; assembly: GCA_028583015.1. Lineage (NCBI taxonomy): Eukaryota > Viridiplantae > Streptophyta > Pinopsida > Araucariales > Araucariaceae > Wollemia > Wollemia nobilis. The sequence continues at coordinate 10,885,658 of JAQPPZ010000458.1, read as the reverse complement.
TCTCAATGCTTTCATCAACATTGTACTTGGTCTTGTAGACCCATTTACATCCAAAATATTTTTTACCTTTGGGTAGCTTTACTTGCTCCCATGTATCATTATTTTTTATAGAGGTTATTTCCTCTTTCATGGCTTCTTGCCATACATTTTGAGTACATTCCTTCTCATAGCTAGCTGGTCTAGCTGTGTACAAGTAAATAAAGCATAATTGACTTCATATCCTCTACGTTGTTGGGAGTTATCATCCCCATACAATTGCAAATTCTCAAGTTGTTGCAGAACTGAATTCATTTCATTGGCTTGGCTTCTAGTGAATCTTCTTTGAAAAATTTGATCTAGCATCTGAAAGGAAGGATGATGTTGTAAAGTTCTTCTACCTCTTTATGAAGAGTCAATGTCCATCGGTGAAGAACTTACTGATCTCTGTGGAGAAGGACTTGTACTGGCGGTTGATGTACTTGAACTTCTCGGTCTTGGAGGGGGTGGTGTACCTTTGCTTTTATTTGGAGACACCTGTTGTATATGTTGTACCTGTGAATAATTTACATCTTGGGACTCATCATCAACAAAAATTCTTTGATGACCCCATTCTCCTCCTTCATAAAAAATTACATCCCTGGAGAGTACAATTTTATGAATCTTGGGATTGTAAAGTCTATATGCTTTTGTAGACTCACAATACCCTAGAAATATACAAGCTTGACTTTTGGGATCAAGCTTCTTCCTTTTCTCATAAGGAATGTGGGCATATGCTAAAGAACCAAAATTTTTGAAGTGCTTTACATTTGGTTTCTTTCCATACCACCCCTCATAAGGAGTGATGCCATCTAAACTAGAAGTTCGACTTCTATTTAGAATATATACACTTGTTTTTACAACATCAACCCAATACATATTAGTTAGATGCTTTGTCTGAAGCATCGATCTTGCCATCTCAACTATGGTACAATTATTTCTTTCGGACAAACCATTTTTTTGTGGGGTATAGGCAGTGGTTAATTGCCTTTTGATCCCACTTACTTTACAATAGTTCAAGAATTATTTTGAGTATTCACCTCCTCGATTTTTTTGAAGACATTTTACATAATTCCCATTTTGATTCTCTACATTGTTACTGAAATCTATAAAGCAATAAAATGCTTCATCTTTGTGCTTTAAGAAATAAATCCAGCACATCCTAGAGAAGTCATCTATGAAAGTTAGAAAATAAGAATTATTTTCAAGACTCTGTGTTTGCATCAGACCACAGATGTCCAAATGTATTAACTAAAGTGGATAGCTGGCTCTCCATGCTTGTCCTTTCAGAAACTTCAACCTAGAGTGCTTTCCCAAAGCACATCCTTCACAGAATTCCTTTTGTTCATTGATTTTGGGAAGTCCTATCACCATAGCTTGAGAAGTTAGCAATTTCAAGCTAGTAGAATTAAGGTGACCATATCGCAAGTTCCACAACACACTTGGATTTGTTATGGCTACATTTGCAATTTGAGCTCCCCCTAGCTCACAAAATATGAGAGGTAATAACCTATTCTTGGTCATGGGAACCTATGTGATGACACGATTACAATTATTTTTATCAAAAATAATACATTGTCCTTCAACAAATACAAGCTTGTAATTGTTCTCCATCATTTGTACAACATTGAGCAGATTGTGTTGGAGCTTTGGAGTGTAATATATGTCACTCACTTTCTTTAGTCCTTATTTTGTTGGAACCACCATGGCTCCAATTCCCTCTACTTGCAATTCTTTGTCATCCCCTAAATTGATTTGGGATTTATAAGTAGAATCTAGAGTAGCAAATAGATTTTCTTTTCCACTCATAAGGTTTGAGCAACCAGTATCTAGAATCCATGTGTCATTTAGATTCTAATATGATTTTCCATATGACAAATATTAGAAGCATCATCTTCTTCTCCATAATTTCCATATTTACTGTTGTTGGCTTGTGAAGATTTTGACCAGCAGTCGCGAGCGAAGTGACCTGGCTTGCCACAGTTGAAAAAGGCTGATTTGGACTTGTCACTTCCTCGCCCTTGATTGCCACTTTGTCCTTGATTTCCACCTCGATTATGATTTCCACCTCTTTGTTGGTTGCCTCCTCTGTATGAGTTGCCTCCTCTATTGGAATTTCCTCCTCTATTCTGGTTGCCTCCTCTATTGTAATTGCCTCCTCTGTAGTTGCATCTGCCTCTACCTCTTTTCTTACCTCTACCTTGACCTCTTCCTCATCCTCTTCCATTAATTTCATTGGAAGTGAAGGCCTTATCATCACCTCCGTAGCTAGTTGAAGGAGTTTCAGGAAACCTCTCTTCATGTGACATTAACGATCCGATCAATGCATCGAATGTTAAAAGGGAAAGATCTTTGGAATATTCTATTATTATGGTAATATGGTTCCATTTCTGTGTAAGTGTTCTCAACATTTCTTTTACAATTATCTCAGGCTTGATTTCTTCGCCTAGTGTAACCATTTTATCTACAATTACTTTTACTCTAACACAATAATCACAAAATTTTTCATCATATTTTCAAAATCTCATTTCAATGTTTGAAGCCTTAGCTACTTCACTTGATTACTACCCTGGAATCCATCACTCAATGATTTCCATGCAGCTTGTGTAGTCGTACAAGTAGCAATTTTGGAAAATATGCTTTTCTCCAATGCAGCTTGGAGATGAGAAAGAGCATATGAGTTGCTATTTTTATCTTCTTTTCATGTTTTCTTGTCTGTGACACTAAGTGTTTTCCAGTTTGAGGATTCTGTGTAGCCCTCTTCTATGATGTCCCACAAACCTCTACCTATGAGCAAGGTCTTCATATTTATAGACCAATACTCATAGTCATAACTATTAAATTATGGTATAGGTAAGCTATTGTGTGAGGCCATAGTTACCAAAAAAATCTCTTTATTTCATGGTTACAATAAAGTAATTTTGCTAAAAGAAGGAAAGAAGAAGAAGGAAGAAGGAAGAGATTACAAATTTAAGTCAAATATGACTTGTTCTACTCTATCATTGACTGCTTGTTCCTCTTGATGTGGGGATGTTATCTCTTGATTTACAAAGTTATTTGCCACTTCTTCTTTTTCATCACTTATCTGTATGATTTTCGATGATTTGGGTTCTAGGATTTCCACTAAATTACTGTAGTGTGTATACTCTTATTTTTGTGGTGTAACTTATACTGATTCCGATTGTTCAAATTGACTCCTGAATGAGTTGTCTTCAAAATCTGCCTTGTACCCGAAGTCAGGATGCCTTTGATGTGCGATCACTGCATTTTGAATTTTACTAAACACAATGTTGAGTCCATAACCTTTGACTTTGTTATCAAATCTCTCTGCACCTTCTCATGCTAAAATTACACATAAGGCATGATAAAAACCATTTGGTCTTATCATGAATGCCTTGTTACAATTTTACAATTTGACTTCTTGTGTCCTTTACAAAACTAAGCCTCTTAGGCTTATTTACACCAGATTTATGATTCCCTGAATCAAAAACTTTTCTTTTACAATGAATTGCCTCCTAGGCAATGTCCTTTTTTTATAATAAAAAAATTTATATTTCTATTTAATAAAAAATAATAATTGCTTAAAAAAAATTTAAAAAACAATTATGTTTTAATTTATTAAATATGATATAAATAGTTTTTAATATAATAATTTAAAAAAAAATAAACTTTAGAAGTGAGGTCAGAGGGTTTCGAACCCTTGACCTATGATGGCCCTTGGGCCTTACCACGTGCTCTCTTGCCACGATAGTAGCTCACCTACCGTGAGCTAAGGAAGTCACACTTCCTTATAAAGCTACTCCCTTTGTAGCTTTTAAAAAAAAATTTGAAACAAAAAATTACACCCACATGAGTCGAACCCTTGACTCCTTCCTTACAAGCTAGCCCTCTTGCCAAGTCGGTTAGCACCTCGGATGAGATCCCTTAAGTACCTGATGTTCTTAGTTCTTCAACCGTCACGGGTAAGATTTTAAAACCCTATCTTCTATGTCGTACCCTCCAAAACCTTTGCTGAGAAATAATTTATTTCTGCCATTTATAGATCTATGGCGTATCAGGAGGATAATATACAATTTTTTCCAAGGTTTCTTTCAATACAAAAACAATTTTGTGGGTTTCTTTTACCAATTCTATCAGATGTCTTCAATAATAAAACCATGAACTCTTTTTGAGAGATTCAATACAGAGAAGAAAGGAAAAAAAAATTAAACACAGTATTTCGTTGCACAACTCTGATTCACTGCACGATCCAATCAAACCAGATATCCATTGCATGTTATCTGCTACAACGATGAGTGGGGCTACGAACGCACATGATTTTTTGGTCGAAATCTGTCAGAATTACATTGATTTCTCTTGCAACAATGCTAGGTGAGGATTATTTACTACGAAATCCACATCTGGTTCGTTCCTTTGTTGGCTACGATTCGCTTTGCTTCGATGAAGTCGTTCTTCGACTACTACAATTTCTTAGACAAATTTTTTTTTTGGGATAATATCCCACATGCACAAGAGTAGGGACTATTTAGTGGTTTAAAATAACTAGCAAACAATAGTTCTTTCGATTGCCTACGGGCAATCGAAAGCCTCCCTTTTGAAGCCTCCACCCACTCACGCTTTGCCATGTAAGTGCATTTGTTGCCACTCATCCTTACCACTTGTGTACAATCGATCCTAGCCATGTGTCCCACGTCATCTGAGTCTGCGTTCAAGTTCCATGTCAGCCTCCTATCCACTCTTCACCACATGTCTTATATCCATCGATTACCATGTGTCCACCTAGTTCTATCCACTCCTTGGGTCTTATGCCTGGCACGGGTTCCCTTGTCCACCTTGGGTCTTGTGCCTGTTGCTAGCTCCCACCTCGAACCCTGTCCATCTCTGATACCAAATATGGTTCTCGAATAATTATAAATATCCAAAAATTTCATTAATCAATAAAGCCTAGATTACAACCTTAAATAACTTAGGAATAAGCCAAAAATAGCTTAGGAGAAAATTAGGGAGAGAAAATAGGATAGAAAAGAAATAGGGAGGAAAGAAGAATTTAGGAGTGAATTCTCTTGACTATCGTCCTTCCTCTTTCCGTCCACATTGGAGTCTATCGACCACCTCATCTGCCATCCAGGTAAAGGTAAAGTAAAAAATAAATTTTTACTTTAACTTCCAACAATCAATAAAAAGGCAGAATAGGTTTGATGGGAGCGATCCCTGTGGTTTGAAACCTATGCTTGTTAGTTATTAAAAATAGTGTGGTTGTGAGCAACTCTCCTATGTAACAAAAAAAAATTGAATTCAATTCCCACTTCAACTTGATCCAATTTTGAATATCCAAAAGCCCTAGCCATGATCTATAGAACTTGCATATTAGTCCTCTACTTTTAAAAACATTATATCATGCTCAATCATCTCCTTGATACTTACATCTGGTGCACCATCTACTATATATATCAAACTTACCATGTATTCGCTCTTTTGTTTATCTCCAGCTTGGGTCTTCATACCTTCAACTAGGGCATTTTGATTTATAGCTAAGGCATCTTGACTTCCAATTAAGGTTTTCAAAATGAATTTCCTTCTACAATAGCTAATGGGACTTGATCTTGGCTTGCACTCCCTCTTGGTTCATGATTCCTCTATGCTCGCACTCGCTCTTGCTCCCAACTTATACTCTCTATGGAAGGACCTTCAGAATCAGGATCAACAACATTGTCATTCACGGAATGAATTAGAAAGGGCTCTAAAATTAAATACAACTAACAAACTTTTTAGGAACTATGCATTGTATTTTTTGAACTTGTCTCTTAAAATAACAAAGATCAAACCCTTTTTTAAGGGATTGAAAATGGATTAATCAAAAGAACATTGTTTGGTATGTCACTAAAGACATGAATAGGACAGATACAACTTGGCAAATGCTAAACCTTTGGATGAGTGTTGCAAGACTCAGGACCCACATTTGCAAGAATAATGTAAAACACCTAGAAGGCAGAAACATCTTTCAAAGTACAAAGTTTTGAGCTAGCTAGTGATCCATTAACAATGAAACAATTGAACTAGATTGGAATTTTTTATTCTAGTTCTTATGGAAGAGATGAATTAGTCATTCATATACTTTGGGTATGCCTAAGAACTTGTACATTTTGGGCCTAATCTCAAAAAAACTTTTCCATGTTTTTTATTACATCTCTTACATGGCAAAGAGCACCACTTGACAAGTCTTGGATAAGAACAGTCAGCTATTAAAAATTGACATTGGACGATCCATTGTCTAGCAATGTTTCAACATCATTTAACCTCAATTAGCATGCACACAATGAAAATATCTAGATAAGGACTGGGCTCCTTCTATCAAATATTTTATGGACTTGGATTCACAAATTGGATGTAATATGATCTTGGATAAATAAATGACATAGATATATTGCCACACTCTACCCCCAAAAAGTAAAAATAATAATTTAGGAATAAAGACAAATTTATTGGTCTCTATCCACAACTTTATTAGTATAAGCTTTTGAATGGTGTCTTTCTCCACAAATTTATCAGTATAAGTTGTCAAAAGCACAATTACAGATTGAAAGATAACCAAATTTAACACACACACACAGTTCTAAAGAAAGGCAAAATTTCCCCGAATGCTAAATAGTGCCAAGCCAAGTACTTTGACAACTAGTAAGAACAAATGTCTCCATTTAGTGATTCTAGTGAACCATCTATTTGAACATCTACCAAATTCCACAAAATAAATCCTAATGTTTGATTTTTTAAACTTAAACTCTGACATAACAGAATCCATGACACAACAATCAGTTATCATAACCATATCTAAAAGGATAACATGCAATCCAAAATAAGAACAATATTCTTATCATTCTCTGAACATTATGGACCACTAAATACTCAAACTATCTTAGCACATGCATGTTGCATGTGTAGAATGCTCATAATTTTATTCTCCAAGTCAAAAAAAATTCTTGGGTAAGCCATAGCTCCAACACACCCATTTCTAGTTAATCTAAAACAAAGGTTGACCAACAACATACATTACAAAATAATCAGAATAATGATTCAGTTTTGATGGTAGCTGACACTCCTCAGAATCCTTTCCTAGGAATCCAATTGATGGCTTCAAGGTATGTACAAGCCTACCTTTAAAATTTAGTCCTCACTTCAGCACATCTTCCATTATCTAAATGAGTGGTATAACTCATATAGATTAGTTGTAGTACGAGAAATCCTTAGCTTCATTCAACTTGTGTCTTTAAAGTATCTGACGTTGCTGAACCTCTGTAGACATAAAAACTTTTGGCCCAGCCAACTAGCCTTCCAAACATCCACTCTAAGGAGGAAGTCCCATGCGACAAGAAAGCTAAAGTTTCTCAGTGGGTGCCTGCTTAAAAATTTCAAGAGGCTTTCAGCTCAATCATGATCCCATACATTTCCTTAATTTTACCTTGCATCAGCTTTCAGAGAAATCTGGAAACCCAAAAAATAGGGAGGGAAAGCTGGTTCAAATGCAAAGTGCCATGTGGCACAAAGATACCTCTGTAGGAGCTTTAGGCATTCAGCCACCTCCTTCCCCTCTTCCTTCCAGCAGCTGGTAAAAGTTTTCTGTAGAAATTCACGGGGCACCACATTTTAGGGTAGATTCCATTTTCCGTGTAGCCAGAGTTGTTTTTATTTAAATGTGACTGCCCGCATAGTTATTCTCGGAGCTGGAAACCCCTGCTACATGGGATGCCTCCTTAACATCTTACTTCCCTGGCCAAGGCACCATTCTATCTGAAGAAAAATTCATTGGTCAACATAGTGAAGTGCCTCACCTATTGAAGCAATGCTTCTACACGAACTTTGATGGATGTTGGGCACTACAGACATTGACTTTATTCCATTAGAGCTCACATTTAGAATGATAAATGTAACATCACGAAAATTGACACCATTGAACACAAAAAAAATTATTGTTTGCTTTTACTTTGCATTTAAGTCCAACATAATGTTAGAATAGGCATAATAGACTTTCACACTTCAATAATGTTCACCAATGCTGCTGGTGTCTTAAGTGTTCAGGACTGGCCACATCCCACAAGCGTCGCCGTATAGGATTTTGACTCCTCTCATGAGACATTCTAGAATTCGATGAGGGGTTGTCCTTTCAGGGCCCATATCACCTGAAAGGGGTATGCTATTTCCCATGTCCAAAACTACAAGACGCACATTATTATGAGTCCTCGAATTAATTCATTTTAGAACTAGCGTCATTATGCCAGTGCTAGCCCTTAACCCTCTGCTAAGGTTTGGCTAGAGTCCACCATCTCATGGCTTAAGGACTAGATACTCAGGATCCAACCCGGGCTAACGGTAATGCTACCGATACCATATACCGCTGGAAAAATCCAACTACATGTCTAGACTATCTAGCCATGCATCTCGTTGGCGCTTCTACAACCCAAGTGAAATACTGAACACCTTCACTCTCTAACTGTTTGTCCACCTGGAGTGACGTCCCATACCGCCGCTCTTTACACTCAATAGCTTGGATCCCTATCCTTTAGTAGCTGGAGTGCAATGGCACAGACACATGTAAGTCACCTTGTGACTTAGTGAGGTTGGATGGAATATATCCTTACTCAACATACTCAATTTAAGAGCAAAGTATCTTTGAATGTGTTGTCAATGCAGGTTATAGTTTTTCTTTCAAAGGATAGAATGGATATATATATCTTTTCTTAAAAGTAAATATTGGTATACATAAACTATATACTATAAATTGAAAATAAACTTAATATATATGATCTATGTAACAAAATTGAAGTATATTAACTAAATTAATTTAATATAACATAGCTTGTCTTAAATTCCAAATATACTAATCTGAGAAGATAAATTTCATATTAAACAAACTAATATAAATAAATAATAAAAAAAAACCTTTTATATGTTCCAAACATAAACACATGGTAATCTGACATGATAAACTTCATTTTTAACAAACAATATAAATAGAAACCCTTAATATGTATATTCCAAATATAAACACATAAGCTGATCTCACAAGTTAAAACCCATACTTAACAAAGCATTATAATTAAACTTTTAATTTATCTACTAAACTAAAGACGCTTTCTAAATTTATTAAGAAATTCACATAGTATTTCAATTATATCTCCATTCTCGTTTAAATAAAGATAATTTACATAAAGAAACTTTTTCTTTAGAAAGAAGCTACTTGCACTCTACTATTTATAAATTCCCATTCACGACGCTACACATCCTCATACGTAAAGACCATGCAGCACTTTCACATTAACAATAATCTCTTACTCAAGGTTAGGCATTTTCGTTATTCAAGCCCTAGTTCTAATATACAACATTCTACAGCCAAACGCAAGGCATTCTAAATCAATGATATCATAAGGAAACATTATACCGCATTTCAAATTTTAACAGAGTTTCACATAAGGTTTAAATTGCATATCAATACAAGGCTCACAACCATCTAAAACAGAGTTGGTCTATTATTTTAGGCACTACCTGCCCAAGATCGTCAATAGGTTTCAACCAAACAGCCTTCGCCGATAATATCAGACATCAAAGAGCACTTATCCCCCACAGACCGCAGTAGAAATTGGTGGTTAGAATAGGGTCGGTGTGGTCCTTTACTCTATATGACATAGTCACAAACAAACAAAAGTGCAAATATGCAGCTAAAACACCTATTTCTTGATGTATGCAGGGTTTTTCTTATGTAAAAGAAAGAAACAATGATGGGTTTATGATATTGTTCGTTCAGATTTCAAGAACATATAACCATAGTCACTGCTTATACAAGGTATTACAATTAATTTGTTTCTCAAAATTCTAAAATTAGAATATTAATATATAGTTTTTAATAGACTATTAATCAATAGTAGAGAAGAGAACTCTTATTGTATTTCTCTATTCATTATAACCTATCTGCACTCTCTATTGGATTCAATTTAAGACATCTTTGATTTCCAGGATTTCACAAGGCGCTATGACATACTCCATTTAAAATCCAGAACAGTTTATATATTTTATAATAACATACAAGCATTACAGTTAAACTTTGATATCGCCAACCATCAAACATCTCATAGATTACATTAAAAAAAAAGCTAACTAAACTTTGCCAACTTAAACACCATCCAAGACTGGTTTATTTATCAAGTATTTACGTTACCAACCAGACTAGTTTATAAGAGAAACCTGACCTTCTTATGACGCAAGCAAGAAAAATTCTTCCACCTCTTAGTCTAATTCCGTCCAATCCCGGAGTATATTATATCCTCAAGCGACCAACCAGCTTCTCTTAAAAAGAAAGTGGTGAATCATGGATAAACGACACCTCAATGCGTGTTTCCAGATGGCGATCGCATGGATTACCATTTATGCTTAATAAAATTATTATGACCAATGCATAACCCTTCCGAATCCCCCTTCGAGTTTTTTTTAAATAATACACTTAAAGCTCCTTATGTGACTTAGGCCCTTCTTTTTAATTTGTTTGTTTTTTTTTCAATTATGGTTTTCTTAGGCATAGCCTCTAGCAGCTTAGAGGTAATAACATTAGTCTCAAATGATTTCGTTTATTTTATTTTTTTATTTACATGTTGTATACTTTTATTAATATATTTTATTATTTCACTTTGTTTACATTTTTATTATTTTCATGATTTTTTTACAACTTCATATAAATACACTTTATATATATATATATAGTTTGAATAATTTTATATATATATATATATATATTTTATTTATTATTATTTTTTAAAGGTAATATTTAAAATTACAACAAGTGACAAACGACAACCCGAGTAAACCAACAACATGCAAATATTCAAGCAGTCATGTCAGGCAGAATGCAATGCAAATGCAAAACCTACAGTGGGCTTCCATGTACCCACGGACCACGATGCACGAGGCACGACATCATATCCCGCTTACCTAACTTTTCCAATCTGCTGCTTTGGTCAAGGGTTGGGTGCTCTCGTCTGTCGCTGACTCGGAGACTTGCACCTGCACCACATAATTAAACGTAAGATCACATTCTTCCTAATAAATTAATCACAAGTAGTGGGCTAGTGAGGATGTGACAATAAATATTTTAGTCGCTTTAAGCCACATTTGTGTTTTTTAAATTTTTTTATAGACTGATCACAGAAGGAAAGTCCAACATTCACCGTACAAGAAAAGAGTCCATGAAATTCAAGACCTCTACAAATAATTGTATATTTTAGTTTTGCCAACTCTCTTGTTGTTTCCTACATGTCAAAATTTCAGCCTTCTGGTTAATTAAGTAGAAGGAGCTTTTATAATTCACACTAAATAAAGATAAATTTCCAGTTACATGATACTTCATAATATTTAGTTAGCAAAGGCACTAATTGGTAGCTATAGCACCTGCCAGTGCCTACGTATCTACAATGCCTCCTCCCAAGGGTTCCTCTTTTTGCAGCAGCACCTCTCAAGGGCACCTAATTTGCTAAAATGCCTATCAATGACACCTATCATGGTACACAGTGCCGCTTGGCCAAAAAGTGGCACTGGCAACTAACACAACAGAAAAAATGACATTGTGTTCTGTGTTGCTTGGCCAAAAAGTGGAACCGACAACTAACACAACAGAAAAAATGACATTGTGTCAAATAGAACTTCCCTACAATTTTTTTTTTTTTTAGAAATCTGTCCACCATATTCTTAATTCCAATTATCATATCAAATATTTTTATTCTTGAACATCCAATATAAATAATATCCAAAATCACCATTCACTCTAAAGAGATATTTTCAGCTAATTAAATAGAAGATGTTTATTGACAAATATATAATGGTGTCAATTGCACCCATGCTCTAAACTATATGATGGTGTCAAAGTCTGTAAATATTTTGCCGAAGCCTCTTTTAATTTTGGTCATTAAATAAAAGGTTGAATAGAGAATATAATGTATTGGAACTGCATCAACTAGCATGAATTTGCATCACATGGTTGATCTCAACTAATTAAATTCCTCAACTTTCAAGGAAGACACCAGGTTCGAATCTTGTCAAGCAATACATGCATAATCGTCAAATTATTGTAATTTCACTATCTAATCAAGTTTCATAAGGTGAAGTCTCTTTCAATCCCATATAACCAATTTAAAAATAATAAAAAATAAAAATTCTTACATAAATTTGCTTTCAACTAATGATAGTGCATGAAACAACTTCAGATCAAGTTTTCATTCATTTACAACAATATCCAGCATGACAGCCCTATTTGGATTTAGCTCAATATGTTTGAAAATGGAAAATGATATTGAGACAATGCCAAACTGATATTGAGACAACATGAGGTTGATCTAGTGGTTCTATTATTTAAGAGTTCAACTCACTGTGGTCAATAATTATTTTTACAACCCCAATCAATCACATTGGTCAATAATTTTCTTTGCATTGGAAACACCTTAAGCCAAACCAAAAACATAGTTAAATGCCAAAAAGCATGCAATTTTTTTTTTTAATATTTAACTCATGAGGAATTTCGTTCCACATTAATACCTCCTTTACTATAATGTGTGTGTGCGCGCTATAATCCCACATTGATCCAGTTGTGGGACTTGACTGGTTTATGAGCCCCAAGACTTGTCATACTCTTTGCCAATGGGATAGAAGACTTAAAGGTGCAAGTCCTTGATCCCATTTATGTGGGATTCCATGAAGAATTTCGTTCCACATTAATACCTCCCCTCCTCTTAACCAAATACTTATGATATTTCTTTGCTTACAACTTTGGTATCAACTTGTTCAAATTCATATACAACATGTGATGTTGTTCTTATACAAGTCGTTTTTTCTCAAGTGACATATTCCTATAAAGAATTTCGTTCCACATTAATACTCCCCCCTCTTAACCAAATACTTTTTTTATTTATTTGCTTACAACATTGGTATCAGCTTGCTAAAATTCAAACACAACCTTGTCAACTACTTTTTACATGAATTGTCATTACTTCATTTTTATACTATATTAAACCCTCATCTTTTGTTTGATTAAACATCAAGGTTAGTATTTCTTTTATCCGTACTTTGTGGTTACAACCAGAACCCTTTGTATTTATTTCTTATTATTTCCCATGAAGAATTTCGTTCCACATTAATACCTCCCCTCCTCTTAACCAAATACTTCTTTTATTTCTTTGCTTACAATTTTGGTATCAGCTTGCTCAAATTCAGACACAACATGTGATGTTGTTCTTATACAAGCTATTTTTCTCCAGTGACATATTCTTATAAAGAATTTTGTTCCACATTAATATCCCCGTCTCTTAACCAAATACTTCTTTTATTTCTTTGCTTACAACCTTGGTATCAGCTTGCTCAAATTCAGACACAACCTTGTCACCTACTTTCTGCATGAATTGTCATTACTTCATTTTTATACTGTACTAAACCCTCATCTTTTGTTTGATTACACATCAAGGTTAGTATTTTTTTTATCCGTACTGTGTGGTTACAACCAAAACCCTTTACACAAGACTCTGATAACAAGTGAGAACCACTCATGAAAGTCAAAAATATAAAGCTGATGTGACCTGTATTTTACATCATCAGTAGCCTACTTAGCATGATATATGCTTCCTGCTATGGTTCTGAATCACAACAAACCCTTGGCCCCAGTCTGCATACTCTAAAATGAAGAAAGAGGACATATGACAGCCAACGACACCCCATAAGGGGTTCTGATCCTCAAACTAAATCCATCAAAGAAAACTCGGAACAAGGCATGGTCATACTATAACAAATTATAACATGATACATGCCAACAAAAGTTTTTTTAATTTTGCTTGCTTCCAACTGTTCAAACAATTTCATACAGTTACAAAACTTTTATCAACTCGCCCGAATGTTATTTCATAATAAAGAGCATTTGACATAGGCAAAGCAGCAGTGCCTGTGAGTCTTTTGATGCTTTTTCATTCCCTTGAACAGTTACTCCACGCCCAGGCTGTATCTTTTGCCATGGTCCGTCACATCATCAGGACTTTGACTCACTGCCTCTCTACAATTTAAGAGGTGCTGCTACCCTTATAAGCCACCATAACTTTAAAAGCTGAACCTCATTACACATTCAAAATTGTAACATCTAGCATAAGCCCCCTCCCCATACAAGAAATCTGCAATCATTCTGGTGATACGTAGCAAATGTTTGTGCCACTCTGCCCAACAGCAGTTTCTTTGTCTCTATAGAGAGCATTGTTTGTGTGTATTTGAGAGCTTAACCAATGATAATCCCTTCTTTTTTATAGCCTATTTTCAATCAGAAACTTGACATTTAGTTAGAGCTTCCATAAATCGCTTGCAAGATTCAGTTCTTATATCATCATCATGGGCTGGAATTGTATAATACTCCTCTATCAACTCTACATCTCTTAGATTTGAAATTTGGAGGAGCTTCTTCATGAAATGTTCATGAACCGATCCATGAATAATAAGCTTCCTAATAGTTGCACACTCTGAAAGAAGACCTGCAGCAGGCAGTGAAATATCTTTATCTTGTGGAGGCCAGTAATTCAATTCTGACAAATGCAATGTTCTGAGACCATTGAGATACCATCTTTCCCAACAATCCATCTGACCCGCTGGAGCAAACAATATGAAGTCTGTTGTCACCTCGCTACAATCCAATTCCAGTTTTGACAGAGAGGGATAGCATGCCAATGAACTTAAACCAAATGCAGGCCCTCCCGGTTTAGGCAACAGGCTAATATCCGCTTTCACTTGGATTTTTATCTCCTCAAGTACCGGGCACGACTTCAAACCCATTGCTGCAAGGGGTGTTAACATCTCCCCAACAGGGATCCACAAGGACAAGGCATTCAAATTTGTCCATGTTGCAGACCTCATATGATCCATCCTATAACTCAAACCCTTTTGTTTAGAGATCTTTGTAGTGTCACTCGACCCATAAATGTACTTTCTTTTGTACCCACATTCCAAATTTGCTAGGGAGGTCCTTTTACCGTATCCCCCGATTACATTCCACATTTGACATCTCTCCCCCGCTACCTCCACATTATCGTTGCCTGCTTTTTCAAGCCTCTGCCATTCTTGGTGCTTTTCATTGACTCCCAAAAAGTCCACAGACCCCAGGGGCGGTACAAATTCAGAATCTTGCTCAAACTGAATTTCTTTCATGTCGATATCCATACCTCCAGAATCGACTCCAATAGAAGACGCAGATGTTGTTAAACCCCCCTGTTCCATAAAAATGCAGGAATTGGAGCAACTTTCTGAAGGATCCGAGTACGAGTCCTCGTTAGGGTCTAGGCCGCGATTCGCCATTGGCACATCCGAAGGACCTGAACCACCATCAAAACTTGCATAGTTCAAATCAAGGAGTTCCAATTCCAAGGATGACCCCCAAGCTCGCTTGGGACTCTGCTTCCAGTTGCTCTTATTTTTTTTTAAACAATCCGCAGTCCCAAATCCAGCTAAATTCGATCTCTCCACACTCTTGGGAGTCGCCAATTCCTGTTCGAGAATCGACCTATTCCAAATGCAGTCAATCCACAACTTCCTCACGCTCTCTCTGACGGGCTCCAGAGCCCTCAGAGTGGCAGCAGTGTCAAGATACTTACAATTGGAAATCGTCGCCTCTACCAAAGTCTTCCTAAGCCTACTGGAACAAAAACGGATACCTGCCTCGGTAATCTGCCTGCACCCCTGCAGCTCCAGCGTGCCCAACCTGCGGCACCCGGCCGCGATCGCCTCGAGCCCCGTGTCGTCCAGATCAGCACAGTTCTTGATGAACAGCCGCACCAGCCCGGCACACGTGGCGACGCCGTCCACGTGGGGACCCCGGCACACCCCGTGGAACTGTCCCAGCTTCAGCGACCGCAGCTTCTTGCACTGCAACCCCAGGAACTCGAGCGCCGGGCCGGAGTCCCTCACGTTGCACGAAACGTCGAGAACGAGGTCCTCCAAATTTGGCAAACCCCGGAACATGTCCTCCAAACCCTGGCGGCTAATTCCGGCGTCTTTCTGTGAAAACAGCTTCTCGAGGTCTCTCCTGGCGTCCTCAAGGACGGACCACTTCACTAGATGGAGGACTCTAAGTTTGGGGCAGTTTTGAGCGAGGGCGAGGAGGGCCTCGTCCCCTACAATGTCTATGGGAAACGGTTGGAACATGCAGACGTAGAGCTCTTCCAGGTTGGGGCAGGCCGACGAGATGGCCTTCAGCTCCTCGCCCTTGAAACCCTGGTTGTTGGGGACGTTCAGCAAATTGAGGCACGTCAGCTTGGCGGCCATGTCGGGGATCTCCAGCAGGGCGGCCAGGTCGCGGACCTCCAGGAGGGCGGCCGTCACTTCCTTGGTCGAGAAGTAGAAGTCCGAGAGGTCGAGGGCACGTAGGCCCCTGCAATTAAGCATAAGGATCACCAGCTCCTTGCCCATCCTCGTGTCGCACCGGTGCGACCTTATTAGCTTTACGCGCTCCAGCTCCGGCCACATCAGCCCCAGCAACTCGATGTTGCGCTTATTCCTGACGTACATCGTCATCGTCGTTACATTCGGGAAAGCCTGCCAGATGAGAACAGTGCGACATCGTCCTATATCGTCATCGTCGTCCAAGGGTGGGTACCCCCAGGGAGAACAGTGCGACAGATCCAGCTCCGTAACGCCCTGAAAGCACCCCGGGATCATGTGCAGATTGTTGCGTATGTCCCCCCTCACGCACAAATACGTTCTCGTCGCCCTCTCCATCTCGCGCCACTTCCTGCACACCAGGGCCATCCGGTTCCGGCTTCGAATCTCCTTCACCGCACTGAAGATGTTGCTCACTATCACCTCTGGAATGTCATTGAACTGGGTCTGCATCTCAACCTCAGCTCCAACGGCCAAACATTTACCCAAATTCGAGAGTTTTTCTGGAATGTCCTTCTTGTCCTTTTCACTAATGAGTTTCAGACCACGAGCTTTGTGCCCGCCATAGTTGAGATGTTGACCGTACAAAGGGTGGTGGACAGATTCATCGGAGAGCTTTGCGCGCGCATCATGCAGTGTGACATCATCTGCGCATATGTGACACCGAAAACCCACGTTGGCTCCGTATTCTTTGCATCCGCTGCATGTATAGGGCGAAAGTCCTTCGCGGGAGCAAAGCTTATGATCATGGCGGCCGCTGTACATCTGTCCCTCTTCATCTTTCTCTGGTGAGATAGACGCCATTATCTTCAATCGATATGCTCAGCCGAGTCTTACGCACATAAAAGCCTAAGCGTAGACAAAAAAAAGCTTAGTAGCCTTCTTATAAATTCGAGATTCCCCAAAAAAATAAAAATAAAAAAGCGTGGGATAGTTTTTTTTTGTTTTTTTTAATATAAAAGCGTGGGACTAGTTTTTTTCGTTTTTTTTAATATAAAAGCGTGGGACTAGTTTTTTTTGTTTTTTTTTAATATAAAAGCGTGGGACTAGTTTTTTTTTAATATAAAAGCGTGGAACTAGTTTTTTTTGTTTTATAATATACATGATAAAATAAATAAAAATAATAATAAAAATAAATAAAATAAAATAATATAATATAATATATTGAAATAAATTATATAGGTGTGGTTACACCAATTTTTTTTTAGTTATTTTTAGTAATTGGTGAAAGTAAAATTCAAATCATAACAATTATTTCTAACCATCTCATTTTTTTTTTTTTTTTAACCTTTTATACATAACATCTCATTTTAATACTACTTAAAAAATAGAATAAATTTTTCACTCCATTCCACAAACTCCTTTCCATATTAATACTACTTGCAAAAAAATAGAGTAAATTTTTCACTACTCCTCTCCATATCTCTCCCACACAGGTGCATGGACATGTTGCTTTAGGGCTTATAATACACCAGTTTTATTTTGTAGATTTTGTTTTTATTGAACGAATTAGATTTATAATAGTTGTTTTTCAACAAAATTGAAAAAAATTACATGACTTTTATTATTTTACAAAAAATTATGACCTTATCATTGTTATTTTATAATTCATACATTAAAATAAATATTATTAAATTTATAGTATATGAGTAGGTTTTTGAAATTTTAAATGAAAGGTCTAATGTAATGGGATAGGGTTGTACAATACTTTTGTAATCATAGTTGTATATTTTCAAGGTTACATCATAGGTTCATTTATTTATTAAGAGTTATATATTTTCAAGAAAGTAAATATAAAAAACAAATTAAATATATATAAATAATAAATTTAAATTACAAAAATATATAAAGTAAGGTTTGATGTTGAGATTAATTGGTTTGATCATGAAGAACACAGGGGAGAAGGATTGAGAATCTAACTAGTGTTCTATATTTCATAAGTTGTATGTATAGGCTTAAAAGGTCCAAAATACTTAACCAATTCCACAAAATCATGGTTTGGTCCCAAATTACATAACAATATAACCAAAGGCTATATTAGTGCATAAGAAATTGTATGTAAACATCTTAGCTAACAAGAAGATACAAAGTTAGCTAAAAACATGAGCATAAGCTATATTTGAGTTCAGACTTCCTAACTAATACTTATTAGTGACAACTATCTTGGCAACTAATGAAGTAAAAGTCTATGTGAGAATAAGACTCACTTACAATAATAAATTGCAAGAAATAAACTATGCAAACCTAGCTAGGAGATAATGAGGGGTCATATGAGCGATCAAACATCAATCCTCATCGTGCCTCCCCATAATAGAAGCATTGGACTCCAATGCTTTTAGAAGAGTAGGAAAGTCACATGACATGATGAAAAGAAATCCAATGAGCCTGATGTGGCAGTTGTTCTCATCGAACCACAAGATAAGAGGTGGTAGACCCCTAGCGAGTCTGTCTAGTCTTTGTGTCATAGATCTGGTCTAAATCCAATGGAAATTGAGAATCAAAAACCACGTCCACAGGATGACTGATAGCAGGTGCGGTCTCCAATGTAGAGTCATGATACAACTTCAAAAGGTCTACATTGATGACGTCATGAATCCCCAATTGTGCCGAAATATCATGGTGAAAATCATTCTTGGACACCTGCTGAAGGATAGTATAAGGCCCATAGCGAATCAATTTGATTTTACTGAGTCTTATCAGAAAAACATCGCTTGTCGAGGTGCAATCATACTATGTCAGCAACCTAAAATGGATGAAGAATTTGATGTCGATCCATGGTATGTTTCTATTGCTGTTGTATCTTTTGAAAAATATTAATCACATTTGATTGAAGATTGTGTAAATGTTGAATAAATGAGCGTGTCTTGTCTTGCTGCTTCTGAAGATGAGAAGTGATAGGAGAAGGCAAGGACAAAGGTAACTCATAAGGTGCCAAAGGCTGAAATCCCAAACAAACCTCAAAAGTAGAGTGACCTATAGAAGAATGTAGTGCCTTGTTGTAGGCATGCTCAATATGAGTGATAATTAAGTCCCACTTTGCTGGTAAAGCATGATGATAGATTCGTAGACTATGTACAAGTGTATGTTTCACCACTTCAGTCTACCCATCGGATTGTGGATGATAGGTGGTGGAAAATTTAAGGGAAAGTCCTACAATTTTCCATAAGAAATGCCAAAAGTGACCCACAAAGCATGAATCACGATCCGATATAATACTGGTAGGTAGACCAAAGGATCGTCAAATGCTATCAAAGAATAATTGGGCTAAGTCTGATGCATAACTTGTCTTTCGACATGGAATAAACTTAGCCATCTTACTGAATATATCAACAACCACGAACACACAATCATGTTATCGCATTGTTATGGAAAAATCACTAACTAAATCCATGGAAATGCTTTCCCAAGGATGTGAAGGAATAGGAAAAGGAATGCCTAAGCCAAACTTCTTGTTAGCTGGTTTTGAGCGACACCAAACTACACACTATTTGAGAAACCTTACTACATCCCTCTGCATTTTTGGCCAGTAGAAAAATCTTTGCAAGTGATGAAGTGTTTTGTGTTTCCCAAAGTTACCACCATAAAGTGTAGAATGAGCTTCCTTAAGAAGTGATGCTCTTGGCTCACAAGGAACACAAACCTTATCTAATTTGTGAAGTAGTCCATCCTTGATGTAGAAATATTGGAAAGGATGCAAATTGGAAGAAGAAGGCTTACTTACTTGCTCAAATATTTTTCTAAAATCAGGATCCTGAGAATACTAATTTGGCCAAGTCTAAAATCCCAAGTGTGAAGTAGACATTACTATTAATGCAAGAGTGGTAGGAGGCCTACTCAAATAATCAACAACAAGATTACTCTTCCTCTTTTTGTACTTGATGACCAAGTGAAATTATTTGAGGTAAGAGGCCCACTTTATATGTCTTAACTCTTCAATTTTACTTTGGGATTGTAGGAACTTGAGAGGCATATGATCACTGTGTACTACAGTTTATTTTTCCAAAATATAGTGTCTCGAGTACTTTATAGCTTGAACTAACGCATACAACTCCTTGTCATATGTTTAATAGTTCAACTTGGCAATAGAAATGCTTTTTGAATGATAAGAAACTAGATGACCATTATGCTTGAGTATAACACCTAAAGCAAATTTAGATGCATCTGTTTCAATCTCAAAATGTTGAGAGAGGTTAGGTAAGGATAGAACAGGTGTTGTACACATTTTATTTTTTAATTTCTCAAAGGCAACATCTTGGTTTTTCTCCCATTGAAATGGAACTTTAGACTTAGTGAGATAATGCAATGGAGCTGCAAGAGTAGAATATTGAGGAATGAACTTGCGATAGAAATTAGCAAGTACTAGGAAACTCCTTAACTCGATTAGAGTAGAATAAGGGGACCACTTAAGTAAAACATCAACTTTAGTGGGATCTGTAGACACCAAAACAACACCAATCCGATTATGTGACTACAAACACTGATCGCGTTGACACACACAGCCCCTAGGGCAGCCCCCGGAGGTTAAACAGTGGTCCTAACCACTCTCACAGTAGTTTTGGAAGGTCGAGGTCAATTTGGCACCTTTCAGGCACTCTGCTCCTTATTCGTTCCACCCAGGGACGATTACAAATTGGTATTCATCCCACCCTGGGACGATTAGCAGTATTCGCTCCAGGGTGGGGCGAATAGCAGGTTTGATGGGCAAAAGGTCAAATCTTGACAAATGGCAGCTCAGATCCGCCACTTAACTCCTCCTTCATTGCATGGGAGTGCGAGTGAGCATTTTTGAGCCCAAAGAGGCAGTCACAGGGGCAGTCATGGAGTCCTTAATCAGGGAGGAATCTTCTCCCCCCTGGGAAGGCATGATTGCCAAGTGGCGCCTCTGCATGCTCATACACAGAGACCGTCAGGTCTATAAAATGGTGAGTCTTCTCACCCCAAAAAATAATAGAGAAGGAGCATTTTGAGCAACGAAGTGCTACCAATTTACATCCTCACTTTTGATTGTGCCTTTCACATCCTTGATCTCTCTTTTGGAAGGGAGGTTATTGGGTGATTATTGGAAGCGCAAATCCGGACCCAAAACCCGACATTTGGCCATAGTATCCCACCCAAATTTGCCGAAACAACCCCACAAGAGGTTTTGGACCCATCCCAAGTGGATTGGTGCCAAAATCGGGCCCCAAACGATGGGCGTCCTGCCCCGGCGCCCCCGCACTGCTGTAGTCCTAATCGCCCCACCCCGGAGCGATTAGAAATCTATAGCAGATTTCATTTCTATTCTTTTTGCATTTGATTCTAGGTTGTTTAGATAGGCTGTCATTCAAATTTCATGTTATTCTGAGCAGTTTTGATCATGTTTTTGTTATTTCTCGCTTTCACTAACATGCAGGGAGCATCATCAGAATTCTAGGTGATAGAGGCCGAATTGGCAAAATATGACCTTCTGGGTCTTTCCAAAATACCCCGTTTTACCTAACCCCCAACTTTGCAGGTGATTTGGAGCCTCCCAGATGGGACATTTAGGAGGGTGCTTTCTGACATTTTGTTGTAGGTCTAATCGTCCCACCCCGGAGCGATTAGAAATCCGTGGTGAATTTCTTGACTGTTCCTTTTGCAGTGCCTTCCTAGTAATGTTCTCATGCCTCTATCAAGTTTTTAGCTCATTCTGATCTATTTTAGTTATCATTTTATTCATTTTATGCATGCACTAATCGTAGGCTTTGGGGATCGCATGTTTCATTTCATCCACAGGTGCTACTGATTGTTTTCTATTTCCTTGAACGTAGGATCTCGACATTAGAGGAGCAGCAAGGAGTCAAGACTCATTCACTCAAGCGGCGATGACGTTTGGTCCACCCATTTTACATGTGGGCACGCGGAAGAAGGCGTACCAATCCATTGATGTGACAAGACCATATTTAACGCTCCTAGCCCCTGAAAAGGGAGGAGACGTATTGTAACCGGATTTTAAAGCAAATTAATAAAAAGGGCTGTATTCCACATTTGCTTTCTATCTTGTTTCAATTCGTTTGCTTTTCCTTCCTTTCATGCATTTTCGTTCGTAGGACTTAGCGTTACGTTTTGTTTTGCATGCATCGCATCTTGGCATTTCCTTTTTGCTTTCGTATCCTCGTGCTTTCAGTGGCGATCACGGTGGGACCTTGTCCTCTGATTTTGAGATCAAATTTCTGATCAAAAGTTGTTTGTTTTTGCTTGTAGGTACCAATCTTTCAAACGTTGGACTATTGTTCGTTCTAGTCTATGACGAGTACAGAGCTGGAATTCGTCCCACCCAGGGGCGAATGGGCATTCGTCCCACCCTATGATGAATACAGTTCTGTTATTCATCCCACCTAGGGATGAATAGCTCTCTGTGCACTTTCAGAGCAGAAACTCAGAGGCATCCTATTTGGGCAGAGAAGAGGTAGGGGTCCTGAACACCTTCTGTCATTTTCTATTTTTTGTCTCTGTATTTTTTAGTTTCTTTGCTTGCATAGGAGAGTTTTAATGCATGTTTTTCTTCTTTTACACAAATAAAAATAACCCCACACACCACGTGGTAATTTAAACACCAAGGAGCTGGTCGTAAAACCCCAGCCCTTGATCAAGACCAACGGTGGATTTCATCACCACCTTGGCTTGAATTTTTGCATCCATAACCCCGATCGCTACTGTTGCTAGACGTAAATCCTGATGAAAGCTGACCAAGTGTAGCTGGGGTGATTCCCAGTGCATGAGGATAAGTCTTCTATGGTAGGTGTCAAAAATAGGGTGATCCCCCTTTCGTACCGCCTATGTTCCACGTACCATTCTGCTCTCACGTACCAATAGTTTCCCTCACGTAAGGGCGGGTATATTGAGAGGTTTGGTATAATGGCTTGGCAATGGTATATCGAAGGGGCGACCATTTTTGGGAGACATAAGAGCCATCATATTGCATATACAACAACACGTTCTTTACAAAACTGTCAAAACAAAAATCAAAACACACTAAACCAGGTTTAGGGCACACCTTTAATCTATAAACGAGATAATCACTTTTGATTGTGTGGTTCCTTTTGTTTAGTGTAGAATAAAAAAATCATAAAAAAAGATAAAAAATCTACGCATCTTGTAGAGAGACACCACCATGGTGTACACCCGTAGCCAAGCCCAATCATGGGCAGAAGCTACGGAGAGTGTACAAGGGGGCACAAGTCACCTCCGCTACAGCCCCAAGGACTTGGTCATTCCACCTTGGTGGCCTGACCCACAAGATAGTCCACATCGTACCTTGATGGAATGGGACTATAGAGGCACCCCTTCGAGGGGCACGCCCACTCAGCACAGACCCTTTCAGGAGGAGTCCATACATGTGGCACTCAACATAGATGGGAAAGCTCCCTTAGACACTCGCTATGAGTGGCCACCATGCGATGAAGTGCTAGGGCAGCATAGGGTCCATAAGGAGGGGCCACATGATTACATCATCCCTCCTCTACCCCCTATTATTGTCAGAAACAATAGGCCAAATCTAGAGCACAAGGCTCTTTAGGCAAGGCGAGCCAACTCTGCCCGCCCCTTTCACATTTATGAAAGGGAGCATGAGGAAGACCACTACATTCCTCAAGAGCAATATACAACATGGGAGCAATGCACCTCCACACCTACTATTTATCAGGATCACCCACTGAGGCCAGAGCCTCGGGTGAATACCGCTAACCTCGATAGAGGGAAGCGACCTATAGAAATCTCGGATCACCATGACCGAGATAGATGTATAGGGGAGGCATCTAGGCCTCCTAGACTCAAGACGATAGAGCAAATCGACCTGGAATTTTCCAGACATGCCGCCCACCAAGCGCAAATCATGCAGCTTGAGCAAGACCAACAACAGTTAGAGCATCTATATCACCTTAGCAAAGAGCGCATTCGACGTCAAATAGATGAGCTGCTCCAGAACACTATGCCTGAGAGGGTTCCAACCCCTCACACATAGAGGGTAGAGATGTATGAGAGGCACAACCCCTTGGTGCAAGATAGGTCTCCACGACCTTACCAAGTGCTGCCTCCGAGACCTCCTAGACCTGAGCAGGAGGCCACTCCCAGGAACAATGATGGGTACCCTCCATGGGCACCCACCCATGTTCATAGGTCTCACCCGAGAACTCCTCAAGAAGCTTATGAGGAGTATGAGCAAGAAGAAGAGCGAGGCTGAAATGCCCTACCAAGGCAGAGGGGGTGCTATTCGGCCACCCCTCTATAGGCCTCAAGTTCCCCGCAACCCACAATGGGAACAAACTAAGGAGGAAGAGATTAAGTCTTTCGATGCATATAAAGTGCTGCTAGAGCACTTAGAGTCTATGGAGACCAAGACTTCTAGGCCCCAAAAGCCCACTTTATGCCAACTCCGTAGTCACCCTATGCATCCATCAGTGTCGGCACCCCTTTACCCTGAACACTTTAAACTACCTCAGTTGGCAATCTTTAGAGGGGAGGAGGATGCCCAAGAGCATGTGACTAGATTCCTGAGCCAATGCTTTGGCATTTAGGACAATGATGCTTTGCTGCTAAGAACATTCATAACCATGTTCGTAGGCCCTACCTCGGATTGGTTCACTCAATTGCCAAAGCACAACATCAGTAACTTAGATCAGCTAGTGGACGCATTCCTCGAACGCTTCACCTTCAACACCAAGAAGAAGGCATCACTAAGTGACCTAGCCAGCCTCAAGCAAGTATGAGGAAGAAACCATGGCGGCCTATGGGAATCGATGGAGGACTTTGCTTTCAAAGCTGCCCTACCTCCCTCCTATGGCCGACCTTACCCAAATGTTCTCAAAAAGTTGTTTGAGATCGATCTCCATGCTATTGCAGCTGCAACAATATGCCACTTTAGAGGAAGCTCTGGCACAAGCTAGAATCATTGAGGAGATCAAGATTTAGGATGGCAAGATTGCCAAGCCAAAGAAGAAAGAGTGGTCTAAGAATGCCAAGATAGGGACCACGCAACCAAAACCCGCTATGGTCAATCAGGTTGCTATCAACATCCCTAAGCCTACACAAGCAACACAGCCCCAAAAGGCTAACTATCAGGCGATGCCTCTTAATAGTTATGAAAGAGAAAATTAGAGGCAAGAGCAAAATCAGCAGCGTCACCCTAGGCGACAATTCACACCTTACACAGAGTCTAAAGACTCCCTGTTTGACCGCTTGTCAGTGGCAAACTTGATCAACCTGCTAGAGAGTCGACCCATAGACCCCAATGCACCAAAACCAAAGGGTTATAGGGAAGACTTGTACTGTAGGTTTCACAGATAGAAGGGACATGATCTTAATGCATGTTGGAAGTTTAAAGGCTTGGTGCAAGACCTAATAGATAACAAGACATTAGCGGTGGATAATCCCATGGCACCAAGCAACCAATAGATGGAGGTCTTCAAGGACCCCTTGCCTACCCATGATGCGCAGGCAAAGACCCTACAAGTCAATGAGGTGACACAGAACTGCCCCATGCAGGGGTATGTAGGGATGATAAGTATAGTGACTCAAAACAAGAGGTACCCGAGCACAGCTGCCCCCATGATGGCTACAGGAGAGGTGCCAACAATGTCACAACCTCAACAGCACCCTACGCAACCTCCTTCGCCTAGACCAGTGGCCATGATTCGAACCAAGCTTACCCAAAGTTTGAGGACCACGTCGGCTAGGCTCTCCATTTATGAGCTCATACAACAATCATCGCCCCATCGGGAGGCTCTAATGGAGATATTAAAAGCCATCGAGTTGCAGCCCCATGAAGCAAACTCTTTCAACAACTTCATGGGACATGTCAAATGATGCACTGAGCCAGTCATCACCTTTAGAGAGGACGAATTGAAATCAGTGATCGGTGACATGGCGGATCCACCCCTACACGTCATCGCGCGGGTCAACGGGATTCCGTATAAGAGGGTATTGGTGGACACTGGCTCATCCAATAATATCATTACAACAACGGCATTGAAGCACCTCAAGTTGCCAGCATCTCACATCGTGGCCTCCACCTATACTCTGCGAGCATTCAATGATGCGATATGCTCGATAGTTGGCACAATTGTCCTACCCATCCAAGTGGGACAAAAGACTATTCCTACATTGTGCCACATATTGGAGGGTGAGATGGCTTATAACATCTTGCTGGGCCGGCCATGGATCAGGGACATGAAGTGTGTCCCTTCAATAGCTCATCAGTGCCTAAAGTATACATTCGAAGGGCAGGTGCATGTAGTCCCGGCAGACTTGGAGCCCTTCAAGTATTGCAATACGATGTAGTTGATGCCGCAATCGACCCTTCCATCGACACATTTGGATTTTTAGTTGAATCCATCTAAACAGGGTCCGATTCTGTAGGCATCCCCACTGTCAAGTCCCTCAAATCCCTAGTCGGGTCCATCTTCATCGTCTGGTCCTTCACCAACGATGCCACCTACGGTGGCCACAACGAAGGACAAAGGGAAGAAACCCCTGGAAGAAGCACCACCATCAGTCTCAACCATCTCTACCAAGGAGATGCCTAGCAGAATGGAAGTCGAGATGCCTAGTTCACCCGACATGGAGTGGACTCAGGAAGAACTTCCATTCCCTCCCCCTCAATCACCAACAATCACCATTGAAATGGCCAATACGGGCCTGGGGGAGTATCTAGTGCGGAACATTGTAGCAACACCCACACTTGAGTCCATGCAGGACATGGGGAGACCTCGCCTCCCCATCGATACTATTGTTCCTCTAGGCTACCCACCAAACTAGACAAACTTTGTATATGGGGGCCTTGATAATGGCATTGAACCTTACATGCAAGAGGAAGAAGATGAAGAGCCCTTTGTTGAGGATGTCAACTATTTGTCCAACCTAGAATTCACTTTGAGATATCTTGGCCAATGCAATTGGCATGGATATGGGTTAGGTAGATATGAGCAAGGAGTGCATGTTCTTTGCCAACCAAGATATCAGATGCCATACGACAAATCGGGAGTAGGGTTCAACCACCCCCTGCCCCTTGACATCTTGGTAGAGAACATGCAAGGCCTAGGGATAGGCAACAAGGATGGGTTGGCATTAGATCCATATGCCAATCCTAACATGACATATACATTGGGGGATTATCTCCCATTGTTGACAACCAACCTTGTTGGCCTCAACAACCCTTTCCCTTCGCTCGAGAGAGGAGAAAGTTTGAGGACTCACCTACAAGAGGGATATAGACAAGGTCAGGAAGGATCTTCCGAGGATGAGTCAGAATATGAAGTAGCACCATGGGACCCTTTCGAATCTGATAGCAATCATTCGCAAGTGACCCCCATGGATGATTATCAAGAAAGCCTCTTGGCAATGTTCCCCTTGGATGCTCCAATCGAGCAAGTGCCACCTCAAGAAAATCAGGTCCCCTCATAGAGAGCGAAACAACCCCGATGGGACCATATCAATTTGCTCGAGCAGGATGAGCCTCACATGTCGCAAATAGTTGTCAGAGCCAACGAAGGCCTGTGGATCTCTGACAGTGATTATGAAGATGAAACTGAGATGGCCTATCTCAATCATATGCGACAACAACAATACCCCATGGATATTGATGACATGTTTCAACAACTAAACATGGGGCCAAGGCATAGGTGGCACCTAAACCCAGCACAATTGGACCAAGTGTTGCATCCACCACTTTGGGCATACAGAGAGCACCTTCCGCCCAGAGACCCTATAGAGTTATCAGTGCCAAGGGCAGACCCTATCCTTCTATCCACACATAGGGCCGATCCATTTGTGCCAATACCTCCAGAGCCAGATCCTGAGCACAAAGATCATCAAGGAAGTCTGAGATACCACACCCATGGTAATGGAGACCAAAATCATTTCATCAACATGATCTCCATTGACTTAACCACCCCCATCCACAATCCAGCTGATCCAACACGACCATTGTATCTAGACCTAGATGCCATAGACTGGGATCATGTTAATTCACCACCATCACCATCAGAGTATTGGCCTTTCGGTGAGATGCTTCATTTCACCCCAGGACCAACTCAGGATATCTTCCATGCTGAAGAGGAACCCGAGGTTCCCAACGTAGATCTCAATTCAGCAAATGATATCCACTTGATCCCAACTCCACACCAGTTGGAGGACGGGTCCCACATGTCAGTCGAGGAGACGACTGACGTAGACATCGGCTCTGATCCAATGAATCCATAGATCATCAAGTTGGGGGTAAGTCTATCCCTCGAAGAGCAAGCCGACTACATTGCCCTTCTTAAAGAGAAGAAGGAGGTTTTTGCATGGTCCTACAAAGACATGTCGGGGCTAGATCCATAGCTAGTCATGCATAATCTAATGCTTGATCCGACAGTCAAGCCAGTTAAGCAAAAACTATGTAAGATGCACCCAACAGTGGCCTTAATGGTCAAAGATGAATTACAAAAGTTGTTGGATGCATAGTTTGTCATCTGCATGGATTACCCACCATGGTTGTCCAACATGGTGCCCTTCAAAAAGCCTTGATGGGAGGATTCGCATATGCACTAATTTTTGAGATCTAAACAAAGTGAGTCCTAAGGATGATTTCCCCTTGCCTAGCATCGATGCATTGGTAGACGCTACATCGGGCCATGAAATGCTTTCCCTCATGGATGGTTTCTTGGGATACAATCAAATTCGTATCAATCCCGAGGACCAACTAAAAATGGCATTCACAATGCCTTGGGGGACATTTTGTTATAAGGTCATGCCTTTTGGCCTTAAAAATGTTGGCGCCACCTACCAACGTGCCATGACATACATCTTCCATGATCACATGCACAAAACTTTGGAAGATTACATGGATGATTTGTTGGCCAAGTCTCTTTTGCACCTAGATCATCTCGATGACTTAAGCAAGATCCTCGATCACCTCATCGAACACAAAGTCAGACTAAACCCCAAGAAGTGCGTATTTGGCATCACATCTAGAAAACTCTTGGGTTTCATAGTCTCAAAGCGAGGCATCGAGGTGGACCCAAACAAAGTCAAGGCAATCCTTGAAATGCTTCCCCCAACTACCATCAAGAAGCTCAAGGAGGAAAGGTCACGTCAATCAAGCGCTTCATAGCATAGCTATCTAACAAGTGCCGACCCATGAATAAATTATTGCACAAGGGGGTAGCATTTCATTGGGATGACGAGTGCCAGTCAGCCTTCGATGACATTAAACAATACTTGGCTTCGCCACTAGTATTGGCACCACCTAGACTAGGAGTGTCATTCTACTTATACATCTCAGCTACTGAGGTGGCACTGGGTGCCATGCTAGCCTAGAAGAATGAACTTCACAAAGAATAGGCTACTTACTATCTTAGCCACACCCTGGTCAGTTATGAACTTAACTATGCATACGTCGAGAAGCTCTGCTTGGCAGTGGTGTTTGCTACCAAAAAGCTATGCCATTACATGTTGAGCAACATGACGTATGTTGTGTCTAAGGAGAATCCATTGCGATACATGATGAGTCATACTTATCATAGTAGCCGCATGATAAAATGGATCATGTTGTTGATAGAGTTTGACATAGAATTCATTGGACAGAAGTCCATCAAAGGTCAAGTCATCACCGATCAACTAGCAGAGGCTCCTCTCAAAGATGATCAGCCTCTGACCATAGAACTACCCGATGATGGGGTCTTCCATGTCTCAAAATCCCTATTTTGATGAGCCTGAGTCATAGGCCGACATAACCCTATTTTTTGATGGTTCTAAATGTGAGCAAGGAGGTGGCACGGGAATCGTATTCTTCACACCACAAGGGGCTCCAATGCCTTTGTCATTTAAACTTGATTTCCCGTGCACCAATAACAATGCCGAATATGAAGCCTTGCTCATAGGTCTTCAGACAACTATCACCATGAACATCAAACGCTTGAACATCTTTGGTGATTCATTGTTAATTGTCAACCAAGTGAAAGGGGTATTCCAATGTAAATGCCCAGTTCTGCAGGCCTACAAAGCCCTTGTGGATAAATTCTTGGAAAATCTTGAATGGTATGACATCGAGGCACTCCCTCGATCATCGAATCATTTTGCGGACACTATGGCCTCCTTGGGGTCACTAATCTCGCAAGACCTTTCTGGTGATATGACAACCATTCAAGTCAAAACACTATCGCAATCCATGATGGAGCGTGCAAGCTCTGACTTAACGCCAGGAATCCACTTGATCCAGATTGAACCATCTCCGGATAAGTTCTCTCGAATCCATGATTGTTTGAACCATGCCAACTAGGGGTCCTTGTTCTCCCCTATTCCCCTTAATAGCAACACAATGCTATTCTTGCAGATTCTTTCCCACTCAGCTTTTGCTAGGGATGAACTTCAAGAGGGATTGGTTGTTCATACCATCGAGGTTTCGATCAGCAGGATTGGTATACACCCATCAGAGATTACCTCAAGCTAGGTAACCTCCCACTTGGATTGTCGCATGCCACGAAAAGATCATTCAAATAGAAAGTGGCAAAACATGTCTTGCTAGGAGACATTTTGTACCATCGAAGCTATGAGGGAATCCTCCTTCATTGCTTGGACCAGCAGGAGTCCACTTGGGTGATCACCCAAGCGCATGATGGTACATGTGGTGGCCACTTCAACGGTATGGCCATCGCAAAGCGCATTCTTTGCATGGGCTATTATTGGCCATCTTTAGAGCGAGATTGTTGCGCTTATGTAAAGAAGTGCATGAAGTGTCAACACCATGCTAATTTGACACACGTACCTTCTCAGGCCTTGCAATCGATCCAATCGGCTTGGCCATTTTCATAGTGGGGCTTAGATCTAATCGGAAAGATCTCCCCTACGTCGTTAGGCCATCACACGTTCATCATAACGGCCATAGAGTACTTCACCAAGTGGGTGGAAGCAATTCCGCTTACCTCTACGACTGGAACCCGCATTGCAGAGTTTATTTTACATAACATCATATGTCATTTTGGTATTCCATCCAAGATAATATCGGATAATGGGACGTCATTCAAAAACAAAGACGTGTGTGCTTTGACCACAAAGTACAAGATTCAGCATAGTTTTTCAACACCCTACTATCCACATGCAAATGGGCAAGCAGAGGCATAAAAAAAAATGCTAGTTGCCATCCTCAAAAAGATAGTTGTAGATAATCATAAGGATTGGCACATTCAAATCCCACTTGCTCTTTGGGCTTATCGCACTAGCATTCGGATGCCCACCGGGGCAACTCCATTTTCACTGGTGTATGGCTCTGAGGCAGTCATGCCTCTTGAGTTGGAAATTCCTTCCCTACGCATATCAATGCAAGAGTTCATCGATGATGACACCGCATGGTAGGCCCGGTTAGACCAGCTTACGTTGCTTGATGAATGATGCGTTAATGCTCTCGAGCATTTGTGTATCTACCAAGAGCGACTTAAGAAGGCATACAACATGAAAGTTCACTTGAGGGACTTTCAGGTTGGTGACTTGGTCTTAAAAGAGAACCAACAAAATTCTAACTTGCCGCCCCATCTAAGGGACAAGTTCATGGCAAAAAACTGGTTAGGTCCTTATGTGATTGATAGTAAAATAGGACCTGGGACATACCGGCTAGCCTCTCTTGATGGAATCAAGGAACTAGAACCCTTGAACATCAGTCATTTGAGGCCATTCCATATTTAAAAAAGCCATAGCCCAAACCAAAAGCTCCAAGGATTCCCATAATCACTTGGTCAACCCCAAAATGCCCCAAAGGTGCCCATAAACCCTTTGGTCAAACCAAAATCTCCAAGGATTCCCACAATCGCTTGGTCAACCCCAAAATGCCCCAAAGGTGTCCATAAACCCTTTGGTCAAACCAAATGCTCCAAGGATTCCCATAATCGCTTGGTCAACCCCAAAATGCCCCAAAGGTGTCCATAAACCCTTTGGTCAAACCAAATGCTCCAAGGATTCCCATAATCGCTTGGTCAACCCCAAAATGCCCCAAAGGTGCCCATAAACCCTTTGGTCAAACCAAAAGCTCCAAGGATTCCCATAATCGCTTGGTCAACCCAAAAATGCCCCAAAGGTACCCATAATCCCTTTGGTCAAAACCTCCAAGGATCCGAAAGAATCACTTGGTCCGCACCCATGCGGAATAAACCAACCATCAAGAAAATTCAAAAACAACAAAATAATCAAAAATAACAAAAAAATCTGCATCTCACTTTCATGCATACTTCAAAAATCAAAAACACAAAAATAATAGTTGCATTAGGCATCGCATCCATACATTGCATATTTGTTGATCATACAAGTCAAAAGCACCATAGACTGTAATCACTTGGCAATTCCATCATTTTCCACATTTTCCATTTTGTAAATAATCCAACAAAAATAAACGTCATCCACAGTTTCACCATATCATAAGTCAGTTGTCTTCTAATGTATCTAGAGTTTTCGTCATTCAGTTGTCATTAGATTTCTAGCCAAAACTGTACAA
Source organism: Wollemia nobilis (assembly GCA_028583015.1). Classification (NCBI taxonomy): domain Eukaryota; kingdom Viridiplantae; phylum Streptophyta; class Pinopsida; order Araucariales; family Araucariaceae; genus Wollemia; species Wollemia nobilis. The sequence continues at coordinate 10,852,732 of JAQPPZ010000458.1, read as the reverse complement.
AGTCAGACAGATTTTACAAAGGTAGAGTTCTACTTGGATCACACCTTGTTACGTAGCATCCCAACACAAGTTAAAACACATAAAAAAATTCCCAAGTTGTGTAAACGAAAGATGAAACCTGCAAAGCAATCCAGGATACCATATAGTGAAAAGGTTATCTCGCTCATCCCCCTATGCGAATGACCCCAAGAATGCTGAGAGTTGGCAAAAGGACAAGAATCTTCCCTACCCAATTCCCCAAGAATCCCAAGTTCTCAAAAAGTTGCAAAACATCACAAAATTTGCAAAAGTCAATACTCCAAAGTTTGACATCAAATCCCACAAAGTGCATACATCAAAAAGCACAAGCAATAGTGATTCTCATCACTCAAAATTCAAATCCCTTGCTCAAAAGAAAAAAAATAAAAAATAAAAATAAAGTGATTTTTATCACTATAAAAGAGCAAGTATCCCAATACAATTGAAGAAAAGAAGGGAGTCGAACTTGAATCCCTGGAACTCTCAGCATTCGAAGGTCATGAGGTGAACCTCAGTATCGGTTTGGTGGATAGCCTATCGGTCACTGGTGGCAAACCTCCCGCATGACGATATATCTGTCACATTAAATTGTGTGCAGATCAATGTTTGCATGTGGATGAGCTAGCTTATGGTATCCTAGATAGCACCGCAGATTAATCTGACTAAATACAACAAAGGAGTTAGTGGAGCTAATTAGGTGATCCTCGAGATAGGTTTGGTTGACAGCCTATCTGGCACTGGCGGTATCCCGACAAATACCACATAAACAAACTCAATTGCACACACAGGGATGTGAAATAACTTGGTCAAAGTCAAGTCGGATTCATACCTTGTTCAAAAGTCTTGTAAGATAAAAGTACAGTCTTGGCTAGTTAGTTAAAACATCTGAGTCTCAGAAAACCTTAACTACATTCTAAACCAACTGTGATATCTTCCATTCTTGCATCACCATCAGAAAATACAAAAAAAACATATATACATGAAAAGTCATTTACCACAGCAATCGCCTAGAACAAAAAGCCATAAGTCCTGAACAGTCTATGGTGCCACCACCAAATATCAACAACTCAATTCATCCATTCCATATGCATATCATATAAATTAGAAACATTTGCATTCATCATAACATATGCATCCATCAATATAAATTAACATGCATCCATCAACATCAATCACTGTGCATAAAATAAAATCATGACAAGTGTATAAACAAAATAAAGTCATATGTATATATATCATCAAAAATGCCCTCAGGCTACAATAAACCGGTCCTCTGACCTCACAAAAAAAAAGCAAAAGTTCAAAAACCCCCAAGCCTAGGGCATCGACCACCATGATCACGTAGGATCGATGCGAGGGGAACTACCCCCGTGGTGTGGGTCCTATGGGACCTCTCAGGGCAGCTACTACTAGCCCTCGCATCATGCCCACTAGCACCCCCCTCATCTAGTCACCAGCTCAGTATCGCTCCCTCTCGTGTGGTGCAACGATCCACCTCCAGTCAACTCAGGGATCCACCCATCGAGGTGGATAATCTCTGCCTCCAACTCCAACCGATGTCGAACCAAGTCCATCTCCCATTGATGATACATCACCAATGCATCATCATGCTGTGCCATCTGAGTCCATAAGAGATCCCTCTCCCACGCAGCATCTGTATCCCCATCTCACTGATGGTACGTAGCCAATGCATTCTCCTGCTCCACCAGCTACATTCATAGGAGATCCCTCTCCTGCAGTGCATCCCTGAGCTCCTCATCCTACATCTAGAGCAGACCCTCCAATTATGCTATCTCAATGTGAAACCCCACCTCCATACCCTCTAGAACTACCTGAGGCAAAGGCATCTCTAGAATAGCAGGCTGCTCCAGCTCCCACTACTCCGGGATGCCCTACGTATCTGACTGATCTGAAACTCCTATGTCATCCCTAGCAAATCATCCACCTCCACCATGTCTGCATCCTCCAATGGAGCCCCCCAACCCTCTCCTGGTGCCTCTACACCCTCCTCGCCTGTTGCTGCTGCATCTGCTCCTCCTAGAGGCCCCTCTCCTCGCCATCATCGTAGTATCCACCACTGCTCATACTCAGTAGTCACCCTGATGTTGTCCATGTTAGAGGCATCAATAATCGTATCTGACTCCTCCCCTAGTGGCTCGATGATCGACCATGCTAGAGTCCTCTCGTCCCCCGATGTCGATAGATCAAGGGCTCACCAGGAAACCCCTGGTGCACCCCAAATTGTCATGTCACTCGAATGTATGGGAAGTACTCCTGCTCGGTCCCGTGTCACCCGATCAGCCACCTCCCCTATGTACCCATCGAAGCCACTCCCCAGCCTTAGGCCAAGCGGGACAATCTCGATATGGCCGCTAGACCACATCCCTAGGAGCAAGCCATGAGAAGGCCTTAGTGTAGTGACCAACGTCACCTGCCCATCATCGACTATGCCCCCGCTCCTTTGACCTATGCCACAGTGCCGCATACCCTATCTCTCTGTCCACCATCTCCGCCCGAGTCGTCCATGGTAAACCCAGTGGCCGATCCACCGCTATGTGCTGCCAAGCCCAGCATTGCAATAGGTAACTGCACCCAATACCCTTTCGCCTTCGGTAATGGACCTCGTACAGCTCATCATAGAGTTGTGCCAGTAGTGTCTGACCCCATCTCATAATCAGGGGCTCTGAAGTCAGACACTCCACCAATCTGAAGACCACCTCCAGTAGGTTCCACGGGAACCTCATGCTCGAAGAGTCAGGCAAGCATGTTGGAGATGAGGCTCATCAGTAATGCATGCCTCACCCCCAACATGCCCCTCTCTAACCACCATCGTACCAGAATGCCACCAATCTAGCAGTCACCCTCTGCCCTCTCCATCGGGCTATCCACACCCACCTCCTCCCCATGCCCGAAGCATCGTGTCAGCACTACCGTTCGCTGATAATGTGGAATAGTCCTAATAGGAAGCCCATCTATCGAAATCCATAGAATTCGATAGACATCCTCGAGAGTCACTGTCATCTCCCCTGTTGGGAGATGGAAGGTATTAGTGCAGGGATCCCATAAGTTGATCAGGGCGGTCAGATAGGCCCGATCCCCCACCATAGGCTCTAGGCGAGTCACATGCTTGAGCCCAAGGGCATCAAGCCACTCCCAATCTACCAAAGTCAATGCCTCTCGTGCATCAGAGAACACCGTCGACTGACGGTACCGACTCTTCACCACCTAAAAATCACAAACAAACAAAAACATTAAAAAAAAAAACTTGGTAACAAAAAGAAAAACTGTACAACAATAACATAAATCTACAGCAATGCATAAATATTGCACAGCAAACATAGTTAAATAAACTGTACATCCACATCTAACAAATGTATAGCTAAAAATAGTTCAAAAATAAATAAACAAATTCAAAAAATTCAAATTTGTCAGTACCTAGGGTTTTTAACTTTTGGTTCAAACTGACAGATAAATAAAAAATGAAAAACATATTCAAAAATCAATTTTGTCAGTACCTAAGGTTTTTAACTTTAAGTTTAAACTAAAAGATCATAAAAAAAAAACAATTTGTCAGTACCTAGGGTTTTTAACTTTAGGTTTAAACTAACAGATAAATAAAAAACAAAAACAAATTCAAATAAATTTGTCAATACTTAGGGTTTTTAACTTTTGGTTCAAACTGACAGATAAATAAAAAACAAAAACAAATTCAAAAACAATTTTGTCAGTACCTAGGGTTTTTAACTTTTGGTTCAAATTGACAGATAAATAAAAAACAAAAACAAATTCAAAAACAATGTTAGTACCTAGGGTTTTTAACTTTTGGTTCAAACTGATAGATAAATAAAAAACAAAAACAAATTCAAAAACAATTTTGTCAGTACCTAGGGTTTTTAACTTTTGGTTCAAACTGACAGATAAATAAAAAACAAAAACAAATTCAAAAACAATTTTGTCAGTACCTAGGGTTTTTAACTTTTGGTTCAAACTGACAGATAAATAAAAAAAAAAACAAATTCAAAAACAATTTTGTCAGTACCTAGGGTTTTAACTCTAGTTCAAACTGATAACACAAAAAACAAAATCAAAATGATAGTTTTTTAACCTAAGGTTTCTAACTGAGGTTTAAAAATGAAAATTTTAAATTAAAACAATTTTTTAACTAGGGTTTTGATCTCAGTTTTAGCTACATTTTTTCAAAGTCTCAAACAAAAACAATAAAAACCACATTTACATCTAGGGTTTTTGTTAACCTTAACGAAAATACAAAAACATAAAATTAAAACAATTTTTCTAAGCTAGGGTTTTGCTCTAGGGTTTAAGTTAAAAAACAAAAAACAACAAAAAACGCATTTTAATCTAGGATTTTTTTAACCTTAACAAAAATACAAACAAACAAACAAAAAAAAAAAAAAATTTCTTTTTAGCCTAGGGTTTTACCTTATTTTAAATGGAAAAACAAATTACAAAATAAATTGTGGTTTTAAAATTGTAAAATAAAACAAAAGCAAAATAAAGAGAAGGAGCACTCACCGGTCTCGCTTCGGCTCCACCACTTGATGACTCGGTTCATGAACTCATGGTGTCCAGAAAAATTCGGTAGCGCTCCGCTTTGTAGACTCGACCTCCTCCTCCTCAGAGCTCCAAATCGCCAGAAAAATTGAATGCAAATGAGCCCAAACCCTAGTTTTGGCCCTTAAATAGGATTTTAGGCTTGTAATCATTCCACCCTGGGATGAGTGCTCTAGTTAGTGCTCGTCCCACCCTAGGACGATTACTAAATTGGTATTCGTCCCACCCCGGGACGATTACAGAGCAAGAAAATAAAAAAAAATAAAAATAACAAAAAATTGCAAAAAAAAAGAGCAATAAAGTTGCCGAATAAGAGTGCTTTTGCACTTGACATTCTTGGCATAAAAAATCGATGTCGGGGTCACAAATTGTCACTATCCTACTCCCTAAGAAGGCTACCATAGCCGGACCGCTCCACGGGAGGACGGATTTTTGACAATTTCATCCCCAAATGGCGTCACAAAAAGGGTTAAAACCCACCAAAAATAGGTCTAAATGTTGGGAAACTACATAAGCATTCAAAGGAAAACATCTGAAGGCACCCTTACCTAAGTCATCTTGGGTCAAGCGACTCATCGCTTTTCTCATGTAGGTCATTCCCTCATCGATTCGTCGCTTGAGGGGGTAGTCACACTTAGTCACCAATCAACAAATACACACCCAATCAAGGAAATGGCATGCATTCAAAGAATCATTGACAAAGACAATCATGCTCCCGCTTGGGGCAGCAAACAAGCAATAATCACAAGTTGATCAAACACTTGGCATTCATGAATCATGAACTCAAGGTTCCCACAGACAAAAGGTTGCGCCCTTTGCCTATTCATGACTGATCAATGTCCAAGCTCAAGTAACACCTCACCAAAAAAGGTTAACACTTGAATTAAGTTCCTTAGCTCGTCAGAAGCAAGGATTCAAGAATGCATGCCCTTTCCATACTTGGGGCATCAAAATTTGGTTAGGTTACTGAGAAACCCTAATCATTAGTGCTTTGGTTATCTATTTTTGCTCAAGACTGTGCCACGCACAGCGCATCCCAAAAAGGGGCATCTATAGACACCAAAACAACACCAATCTGATTATGTGACTACAAACACTGATCGCATTGACACACACAGCCCCCAGGGCAGCCCCTAGAGGTTAAAAAGTGGTCCTAACCACTCTCACAATAGTTTTGGAAGGTCAGAGGTCAATTTGGCACCTTTCAGGCACTCTGCTCCCTATTCGTTCCACCCGGGGACGATTACAAACCGGTATTCGTCCCACCCAGGGACGATTAACATCATTCGCTCCGGGGTGGGGCGAATAGCAGGTTTGATGGGAAAAAGGTCAAATCTTGACAAATGGCAGCTCAGATCCACCACTTAACTCTTCCTTCATTGCATGGGAGTGCGAGTGAGCATTTTTGAGCCCAAAGAGGCAGTCATGGAGCCCTTAATCAGGGAGGAATCTTCTTCCCCCTAGGAAGGCATGATTGCCAAGTGGCACCTCTGCATGCTAATTCAAAGAGACCGTCAGGTCTATAAAATGGTGAGTCTTCTCACCCCAAAAAAAAATAGAGAAGGAGCATTTTGAGCAACGAAGTGCTACCGATTTACATCCTCACCCCTTTTTGATTTGTGCCTTTCACATCCTTGATCTCTCTTTTGGAAGGGAGGTTATTGGGTGATTATTGGAAGCACAAATCCGGACCCAAAACCTAACATTTGGCCACAATATCCCACCCAAATTTTCTGACACAAACCCACAAGAGGTTTTGGACCCATCCCAAGTGGATTGGTGCCAAAATCAGGCCCCAAACGACGTGCGTCCTGCCCCTGGGCGCCCCCGCACTGCTGCAGTCCTAATCGCCCCACCCCGGAGTGATTAGAAATCTGTAGCATATTTCATTTCTATTTTTTTTGCATTTGATTCTAGGTTGTTTAGATAGGTTGTCATTCAAATTTCATGTCATTTTGAGTAGTTTTGATCATGTTTTTGTTATTTCTCGCTTTCACTAACATGCAGGGAGCATCATCAAATTCTGGGCGATAGAGGCCGAATTGGCAAAATCTGACCTTCTGGGTCTTTCCAAAATACCCCCTTTTACCTAACCCCCAACTTTGCAGGTGATTTGGAGCCTCCTGATGGGACATTTAGGAGGGTGCTTTCTGACATTTTGTTGCAGGTCTAATCGTCCCACCCCGGAGCGATTAGAAATCCGTGGCGAATTTCTTGACTATTCCTTTTGCAGTGCCTTCCTGGTAATGTTCTCATGCCTCTGTCAAGTTTTTAGCTCATTCTGATCTATTTTAGTTATCATTTTATTTATTTTATGCATGCACTAATCGTAGGCTTTGGGGATCGCATGTTTCATTTCATCCGCAGGTGCTACTGATTGTTTTCTGTTTCCCTGAACATAGGATCTCGACATTAGAGGAGCAGCAAAGAATCAAGACTCATTCACTCAAGCGACGACAACGTTTGGTCCGCCCATTTTACATGTGGGCACGCGGAAGGAGTACCATCCATTGATGTGACAAGACCATATTTAACGCTCCTAGCCCTGAAAAGGGAGGAGACATATTGTAACCAGATTTTGAAAGCAAATTAATAAAAAGGGTTGTATTCCACATTTGCTTTTATATCTTGTTTCAATTCATTTGCTTTTCTCTCCTTTCATGCATTTTCGTTCTTAGGACTTAGCGTTACGTTTTGTTTTGCATGCATCGCATCTTGGTATTTCCTTTTTGCTTTCGTATCCTCGTGCTTTCAGTTTATTTTTCCAAAATATTGTGTCTTGAGTACTTTATAGCTTGAACTAATGCATACAACTCCTTGTCATATGTTTAATAGTTCAACTTGGCAGCAAAAATGTTTTTTGAATGATAAGAAACTAGATGACCATTATGTTTGAGTACAACACCTAAAACAAATTTAGATGCATCTGTTTCAATCTCAAAAGGTTGAGAGAGGTCAGGTAAGGATAGCATAGGTGCTGTACACATTTTTTTTTTAATTTCTCAAAGGCAACATCTTGGTTTTTCTCCCATTGAAATGGAACTTTAGACTTAGTGAGATAATGCAATGGAGCTGCAAGAGTAGAATATTGAGGAATGAACTTGCGATAGAAATTAGCAAGTCCTATGAAACTCCTTAACTCGATTAGAGTAGAATAAGGGGACCACTTAAGTAAGACATCAACTTTAGTGGGATATACCTGAATTCCACTTTCACTAATCACAAAACCAAGGTATGAAATTGAAGTATTGCCAAAGGAACACTTGGAATGGTTGGCATATAATTGATTCTTTTCAAGGATATCAAGTGTATGATGGATATGCCTAAGGTGTTCTTCCCAAGTGTTTGAGAATATTAATATATCATCAAGATATATGATTAGAAATTTATCAAGTACATCACGAAATACATCATTCATTAATCTCATGAAGGTTGCAGGAGCATTAGTAAGACCGAAAGGCATGACCAACCATTCAAAAAGGCCCATCTTCATCTTAAAAGTTGTCTTTCATGTATCCTCTGCTTGGATCCACACTTGATGATAACCACTTTTGAGATATATTTTAGAAAATAACTTGGCTCCTTGGATCTGATCTAATAAATCATCAATGTGAGGTAGTGGATATCTATTCTTTATAGAAATTCTATTCAAAGCACGAAAATCAATACACAATATCCAAGTGCCATATTTTTTAAGAACCAACAAAATAGGTGATGCACAAGTAGAAGTAATTTCCTTAATGAAACCTTTAGACAGTAAATCTTCTATTTGCATTTTAATTTCTTCATTTTGCAAAATAGATTGTCTATACATAGGTGCATTAGGAATTGAAGATCCAGGAATGATTTCAATTCTATGATTAATTGTGCGAATTGGAGGAAGAGACTTGGGCTCCTAAAATATGTGTGAGTAACTTTGCAATATTTTATCCATTGAAGAATGTTGATGTGGAATGGATTTTGATGTAGAAGTGTTTTGAGAGTGAATGAAAATTAGAGCAACCTCACCACATTTTTTAATTGCCTTTTTTGCTTGTTTTGCATTTAAAACCATGTTAGGAGTTTTGGTGCTTTTAATGAGAAATACCTTACCATCCTTTTGAAATGTATAGGTTCTTTTAAAAGCATCACAAATAGCTTTCCTATCATACTGAAATGGTTGTCCAACCAAAAGCCCACAATAATCCATAGGAGTTACAATACAAGTGACTTGATCTATGAAATGTGGTCCAAGTGCAAATTTTAATGTGCAAGTGTAAGTAATTTTTTAGCCTCTTCCACTATCCTTCCAACCCAAAGAGTAAGGTTGAGGATGAGGCTCCATGGGTAACTTCAATCTCTCGATAATGGACCTCGCAATTAGATTATTCTGCAAGCCATTATCCACTATACAATCTGTTGCAAAGCTATGAAGCAAATGAGCTTGAGTGATGAACAAAGCATCCCGAGCGCTCCCTGATGAACTAACATTGACTAAGGTAACATCATTGAGTTTACCTCATAATTTTGTGTATACTCTAATTTCTCCTACTAACTCAAGGGGACCTTTCAAGGCATCATCCGCTTGAGTAGTTACAACCAAACTTCTCTTCTTAATTTTAAAAATTTTTGGAAGAATTTTTGGAAGAAGATGGAGTAGAAGATAAAGAAGAAGGAGAGGAAGTAGAAGGATAAGAAAAATTCTTCTTTTTGGCAAAGTTCTTATTTTAAGAGAAATAATTATTCCCTTTTGATGAGCTAGCAACCACTTGAGTAGCAGGAGCACAAAATCCCTACGAATGCGCTTTGAACTTATCCTCAACAAGTTACGCTTGGTTGAAATATGAATCCAATGTTTCCATGTTAACAAACATGATTTCCCTATACAAATGCTCTAATAAGCCACTTTGAAATTTGAGAATCAAATATTTGAGATCATCCTCCACATTCAAAAGAATTTTGTACCTATTGAATTGGAAGATATACTCTTGCACAGTCATATTAGTTCCTTGACGAAGTCAAAATCACTTAATTACCAACTCATTTTGATAATTAATTCTACTTAAGATATTTTACAAGGCCATCCCAACTGATAATTTCATCATGTGACCCTTTGCGTTCCACTAACACTTTAGCCAAACCTGAAAATTTGAGCTTGGCGAAGAGAACCTTATCCTCATCCGAGGCATGAGTGTAAGAAAACTAGGACTCCATGTCAAGAATCCAGTTGCTCAAGATGTCCGAGTTTCTTGAGCCATCATACAATGGCACTTCACACCTTGCTTTGGATTGAGAATCATTGTTGTAGATTTTAACATCAGCTACATTTTGAATGTTAATGTCGCTAACCTTGATAGCAAGGTTACTTACCACTTGGATCAAAGTAGTATCATTCGCCTTCTCTACAAGTATACTTATAACATGTGCTAATTCTGCCATCTGGGCAGCCAAATTTGAAGCAATTTGGAACCGGGTATAAGTGAGGAGTAAAAGGATTAAGCACTTAAAATCAAGATAAAAATTTGGGATACCCTGTTACAATGTTGTGCTTTTAAGTGAAAAATACTCCTAAGACTAATAAGCAAGTTCTTCTACTTGAAATATTAAAATATTACAAAAATGCATCTTCTCAATGTTAGAATGCTGCAATTAGAAGAATTTGCAAAAAGAATGTGAAAACTTGCAAAATTTCTAAAAATTTAAACTAACGTAAGGTTGAAAGATTTATAATTTATTAATTTAAAAATAACTTAATTAAAAATTAAATTTTAATTAATCAATGATTAATTAAGTTATTAAAAATTAAATTAATAAATAATAAATAAAATTACATGCAGTAATTTTAAACCTTAGATAAAGTAAAAATTAGAAAAATAAAATAAATTACCCTTGTTGCCGAACTTGCCGAAGCTGCCAACTGTAACTTCAACTGCACTCAATGTTTCATGCAAATTTTTGTTAGTGCATGAAAACCCTTAACTTCAACTGTACGCTTCTTGAGAAGAAAATATTTCTATTTTTGGGCAAATGATAGCAGAAAACTGAAGGGTGCAGAATTAAATGAAAGGTTGCAGATTTTGAAGGTAAATCGGATGACCTCTTGTCACCCAGTTTTGGAACCCACTAATTCCTACGCAGGTTTCACCCTGCATATGCTACAAAGCATAAACATTGTGGCCTTTGATAGGTGCATGTGCTGTGCATGCAGCCCTGGCCGCACTTGCAGCCTATAGCCTCTATAGTGTGTGCAAGCATACTACATGTATAGCACTGCAGAGTGCGTGTAACGGTAGCTGCACAGGTACTCGATGTAGCGTGTGCAACGTCCACAACCTGTATTGCATGTTGTAGCATGTGTAGCCTACAGCGTTGGCTGCTGGTCTGGCTATTGCACCTACCGTGCAGGCTACAGTGCCTGTAGTGCTTCCTAGCGTCTATAGTACAACACCTACAGCACGTGTAGTGTGCAGTGCCTATAGCACATGCAATGTTTGTTGCACCTGCAACACATGTAGTGTTTGTTGCACCTACAGTATTTGCTGCATCTACAACACATGCAGCATTGGCTGCTGCTGCAAGGTCAATCCACCAACGTCAGTAACATTGTCGACCGTCGAAAAAAAATGGGCCGACCTTACTTTTTTATTTTTTATTTTTTTTTAAAATAAAATAATTGATTATATATATATTAATTAAACTAAAAAAAAAAAAAATTAAATAAATTTAATAGTTATTTTAAATTTAAAACTTAATTTTTATAGTAAATGGCAAGAAATTTAAGGTAAATTACCTCAAAATTTTCAAAATCAATGTGCAGCTTCATGTCAACCAGTAACTTGCCTTCTTAGTAGCACTCCTTTCAAGATCTGATTGACACATGGTCAACGTTTGAAAGGCAACCAGACCCAAGTCGAAACACGATCTAGTATTGGAAAAACCCTTAATTCTTCAACACTCAAAAATGTGGGCAATATTAGGATCAAATAGTTATCTAATCCTAATTGGACCATAACTACAATCCAACCCTTTCCAAGGATTGCTATATGAATTAAATCGAGGTAAAATTTTCCTATGCTCCTTGAGCATACGAAGAAAGTTGGAACGAGGATTTTATTGCCAAAGGAATTTCCTTCTATGAATGGTTTTCAAGCATCCTTTGAGCTTAAACCGAGTCCTCAATGAGAGAATTTCTCATAACAATTTTTTATCTCCTTCCCTCTCAACTTCACAAGCCCTAGTGCAAACATGAACTAGGCTCTGATACCAATGAGAAGGGTTGAAAATCCAACTAGTGTTCTATATTTCATAAGCTGTATTTATAGGCTTAAAAGGCCCAAAATACTTAACCAATTCTACAAAATTATGGATTGGTCCTAAATTACATAACAATATAATCAAATGCTATATTAGTGCATAAGAAATTGTACATAAACATATTAGCTAACAAGAAGATAAGAAGTTAGCTAAAAACATGAGCATATGCTATCTTTGAGTTCATACTTCCTAACTAATACTTATTAGTGACAACCATCTTGCCAACTAATGAAGCAGGAGTCTATGTGAGAATAAGACTCACAATATTAAATTGTAAGAAATAAACTATACAAACCTAGATAGGAAATAAAGAGGGGTCATATGAGTGATCAAACATCAATCCTCATCAAAAGCTTATACTAAGATGGGGGTGAAAAATATAATACCAAATTTTACTTTTTTTTCCAGACAATATTATCCAATATTATCAATGGCAATATCAATAGCAGTAATCAAAGAAATAAACAAATCATCACACACAAGAGAGACACAAATATAACATGGTTCATCCAATGTGGGCTACTCCACTCCACAAAAAAAGTCTTTCTTCTAAATTTTATCAGTAAATATTTTGGGAATCAATTCCCTATGACAAAGTTTACGAATATTTGTCCAAAGGAGATACCAATCCCCTATGCTCTGATTTTTGGATCTCTCTCCATAGGAGAACTCTTTCCCCTTTTCTCTAGTTCATGGAACTTTATCTAAGAGAACTCTATCTCCTCAACTGGTTTGTGGATCTCTCTCCACAAAATAACATTATCTTCCCAACCAGTTTGTGTATCACACTCCATAAGAGAACTCTTTCCCCTTGCTCCAGTTTGTGGATCTCTCTCTACAGAAGAAATCTATCCACTTACTCTGATTTGTGGATATCTTTGCATAGGAGAACTATATCCCCTTGATCTAGTTCATGGATCTCTCTCCATAGGATAACTCTATCCCCTCTACTCTGGTTCATGGATCTCTCTCCATAGGATAAATCTATCCCCTCTGCTCTTGTTGGTGATCTTCTAGAAGACTTCTACCCCCACTGCTCTGGCTTGTGGATCTCTTTCCATAGGATACCTCTATACCCACTACACTGGCTGATGGATCTCTATCCACTAGATATTGTTGTCCTATTTGCTTTGTCATCTCCAAAGCCTACTATCAACTCTATCTCAAATATACACCAAATTTTGTCCCATGTCTAGCATAAATTTTCCCTAAATTTGGTTACAAATCTGTACCAAACTTTGTACCAAGTCTAGCACAAATTTGCTCTAACTCTGCTCACAAATATGCTCTCAATTCTATCTCAAATCTGCCCCAAGACTCAACATAAACCTTGAACAAATTAGCAATCAAACCTAATCTCAATATTGTTTCAAGTCTTCAAAATACTTTATAAAATATACCTTCAAGCCTTCTCAAAATATTTACTCAAATCTGTCCTCAAGCCTTCTCAAAAAATTACTCAAATATGTCCTCAAGCCTTCTCAAAAGACTTTCTCAAATTTATCCTTAAGCCTTCTAAAAAGACTTGCTCAAATTTGTCCTCAAACCTTCTAAAAATACTTGCTTAAAGTTTTCCACAAGCCTTCTTAAAAGACTTGTTCAAATCTACCCTCAATGATACTCACAAAACTGTACCAAATATTTCCAAATCTTGCACACAAACAAATCTTATATCTTTTTCATAAATGTCTTCTTCAAACATATATATTCTACTCATAATTCATTTCACCTCTAGAACATATAGAGAATCATATGCACTTGCAAATAGCTCAATATGTTCTACTCAATCATTAAGTCTATCAATTTCACTTGTCTCACATTTATTACTCTTTTAAAGGTGGATCTAGTCTAGCACATGACACATGTCTTCCTGATGCACACAATTGATTTCATAAATCCAATTTCTAATGTTTGCACATTCACTTTCACTATCACTCAAAACCAATGCCCAAAAGCTTCACACAATCATTCAAAAAATGAAGCACAATTTGCTCACAAACCCTAACACAAGTTTTCCACTTTCTTTTAACAAAGATGCACAATGTAGGTCTTAAAACCTAACTCAAATATTTCCAATAATGATTATTAAACAATCATTTTCTCTCCACCCCATGTTCCAAAATATTCACTTTAAAAAAACACATTAAACAAGGAATAATGTGCCCATACCTCTTAATTTTCTCTTATGGAGATATGTCTTCAAAACTTGTCTCACAAACAACCAATTCTCCTTGTGCCACTTCAAAGGTTAAATAGCAAGATTCTATTTCAAAATATCCACATGAATTTTACCTCAAAAAGGTGCTCAATAAAATATAAAAATAATGTTTTAGGACTCTTCTTTTGTTCTCAAGAATAATGCATTAAAGCTCAACAAAACTCTCTCAATAATTTCCTTTTTATAAGGCAAGAATTAAAAACAATAAAATCATATTTTACACCTTTTATCTCCCACTTTTTAAAAATAATTTCCAATCCAATTTTAATGTCAAAGAACAAATATTTACAATTTAAAATAAACTATGTACACCTTATCTCTCCAACCTTTGCATATATGAAATAAATAACATCAAATCTTGTAGTCGTTAAATTTGGACACACCTTCAAATTACTAATGCTATTAAAATATCATAATTACCCTAATAATGTGTAAATCACCCTAAAAAACCCTTACATTGATATTCATGCCAAAAAATATAAAAAATGGCTTAATTGCACCTTCCTCGACAAAATCGGATGATCCTAACAAAATTGAATGTATCCGACAAAATATGATATGTTTGATTTTGTTCAAATGCCACGTGCACCTAATTTGGATGCCCAAACAATATTTTTAACCTAATATGGGTGTTAGTAGTCACTCGATGAAATCGAATGATCCGATAAAATTGGATACAATCGATTTTGTCTAAATCAAGCCAAACACATGATTTGGCCTAAAAACCTAAATTTTTATACCACTTACATGATCCCTCAAATAGAGACAATTATTTTAATCCTTCATATCCATTGTAATCAACCTGGTTGATGATTTGCAGAAGAGCTTGAAAAAGAGGAGTTTTGGAGCTTTTTTGTAGGTTGTAGCAGGAGATATTATTGTCAAATCATCACCCATGGAGCGTTCAACCATGACATCACTTTTAGTATACTCATATCTTGCTTTTACTTAATATTTATTGCATTTTATCACTAGTTGTATGAAATCATGATTGTTACATCTATTTTCGTTCTCTGCTATACAGAACTAAACGTTACATTAAATCCGCTACATACGATTTTGTGCTTTGCGTATGATTTCATGCTTAGCATACAATTTCATATATGTGTCCCTTTGGGGTAAAATTATGCATCATAGATCTTTCATTTTACATTACTAGCATCATAGCACTGTTAATTTTTGCAATTTCATATTATAAACTTCTGTCATTACTAGATCTAGTATTCTTTTTTATTTATGATTAGAATAATCAACTTTCTACTTTCTTTATGGTTTGCTAAAATGATCGAGGGGATTTGACTGCCACAAACCATGATCTACTATGGCCTATGTAGATCCCTTTCCCTAATTTCAAAATCTAGGGTGTTGTGAAATTGTAGGTTTTGAACGAAAATGTATGCATCTGATTTCATCAAACAAAATCGTATATTCGTTTTTGTTTTATATGCACCCGATTTCATGTAGTGCAACTAATTTCTTCGATAATAAAACTTCTAGGTTAGGTAAGTGCTCAAAATTCATTCTTTCCCTATCAAATTTATATTCTCTATTCTGTATTCATTTTTAGTTGATCAGAAAACAAAAAAACCCAAAAACATAGATTTATTACATCCTTTTACAAAACACAAAAATACAAAAATAAAGCATGTTAACTAAGAAAATTTGCATCATAGTTCAATTTTATAAATTCTTTTTAGATAGACTTGTGTGCCTTGTCTTCATATAAATATAAATCACATATAGCTAGGTAGAAATTGCATTCTGGCAAAACTTAGGTTGTATGTGAGACAACTCAATCAAATCAATACACTACTTCCCCTAGGCATGGGAATCACCATAGCAAGTATTTCATGGTGAACCCTATCTCATTCATTGAAAAAAACCAAAGAGAGTGCAATAGAAGCACTTATCGTCTAAGGTGTAGATTCGACATTTTCCCTCCCCCTTTCATACGCGGATCCATTAGCCTGAGAGAAAGGGGTGCAAAAATTTTAGGCCTACATTCTTTGGTGAACCCAACATGAACACACTCCTATTATGAAATTGTTGAAACTTTATTTTGTTTAATCAAAATAAAAAACAAAAACAAAATCTCATTAAATGGTAGAAAATAAACTTAATGAATCCTTCTTCATAGATCTTAGGAGAACACTTATTGAACAAGAGGTTAATATCTCCTATGAACGTGATGGAAAAGAACGCTAAGGAGATTTGTGGAAATACTTTAGTATCCTTGAAAAAAAATACCAAGAAATTAGAGAAATTAGGAGAATTGATGTCACTAGAGCCTTAGGACCTAGTTACTATTCTCCTTACTTTGAAATAAAAAGAGGGTGTGAATGTTGGCTTGCAAACAAATGAGTTGGTGTCCACACATATATTTATCCTTGGGATAATTACCCTTAAACATCTATAGATTCTTAGCATATCTAGAAAACAATGAAGTGACCTTAGAACAAAGAAGATTCCAAAAGGCACCTAGGGCAATCTTGTTTTGAGAGTATTGCTACGAGTTACAAGTTCAACCTGTTAACTCAGAAACTAAAGGATTTACATTTGTCCGCTTCATCCAACTCTTAATAGATGATTTCTCTTTTGAGGAAGAACATTACATGAGCCCAGAATATTTGGAACCTATTAATGATATCCATAGGCTCTTTGGAGAAGATTGAAACTAATTAAATGTCATTTTCTAAAATATTGTAAATATTTGAATTAAAGCACAATAAATTGGTTTGCTCAAAACAAAAAAAACAATAAAAACAATAAAAACAAAAAAAATCCTTTTTAGAATAGCTAGGAAATATGCCTAACAACCTAAGAAGTGGTAAAAAAGTGGCAACTAGGTTCGAATATGGGATAGAAATTGACCCTAACACTGAAGCAAAAATGGAATAAGTTCTAGAACAACAAGAACAACAAATAGGACAAAGTGAAGAAGATGAAACCATTAATAATGTAGATCCAAAAGTAGGACCTCTAGGAAGTGTTCATTTTCAGTGTATGCAACATTTATGTGACTTTATAAATCAACATTGAGCAACCATCACTAATGTGTTAGAAATAGAAGATCAACTTGAAAAGGGTGATTTTTCGATGGAGGTAGCCTTAGAAGCAGCCTTTCGACTTTGCCCACAAATTGAAACATATATGAACACTTCATTACAACATGACATTGAAAATGATCCTCCTTTAGATAATACTAAAGATATGCCTCCTCCAGAAGATGATTCTCAAGAACAAATACCTAAACCACCAACACAACAAACCATTGATGCAAATGCTGCAACTACTTCCAATAAAAAACAACCATATTCTTATAAAAAAACCCTACTTTGCTTTCTCAATATTTTGAACATGTATTTGTCCTAAATTATTCTTCTAAAAAAATAATAAAAATACACAAGTTCCAAGTTCACCTTGATGAAATATTCAACAAAATACAAATCCTTATAAACTCCAATATCCTTCTTATTGAAGAGATTTACGGAAACTTATTCCAAAATACTAACACATAATTAAATAACTTAGAAATAAAAATAAGAACTCACAATAAACATGCACATATGACACACGAGATTTACCCTGGTTCATACAATGTGGTCTATGTCAAGCAAAACAAGAGCTACTCCTTGATATTATTATTCTCTTTCTTGCCCGAAAATAGGACATTACAATAAAATATAAAGGAAACTCTTACAACCCTAAACAACTATGTGGTATTAGAATACAATGGGCACAACACCATGGGCTAAACCACCCACACCCATCAACCACCCACCAAATATGGGAATCCCACCAATCACTCCGAAAAAAAGGGAAAACAATTTTCTGGCTCCGCCAAAAATGCCTTCAATGTAGCCGGGGGGGTACCGCCCCCCTGGACCACCTGGGAGGGCTTTGCCCTCCCCTTGAGGATCTCCACTCCTCTTACCCATCTGTACCTATGTACAATATTTTCCTCGATAAATGATGTGACACATCCAACAATCTCCCACTTGTTGAATACTTTGCCAGACACATTTCAACTGTAAAAAATCTAAACTTTTTTGTGCTAACTGCCTTGGTTAAAGCATATACAACATTTTCCTTCATATCCACTTTTTCCAACAACACTTTCTTCTATTCAATCATGTCTCTGATAAAATGGAACTTTGTATCAATGTGCTTCATTATGGAATGGTAAGTAGGGTTCTTTGCTAGAAATATAGCACTTTGACTGTCACAATTTATCTTCATAGCTCCTTGAAAGAACCCATTTTTAGCACATAGTATCTGTAGCCATACTGCTTCCTTACTTGCATCAATGGCTTCCATGTATTCAGCTTCAGTGGTTGAAAGAGAAATAACATTTTGTCTTTTGCTCATCCAACTAACAGCTCCTCCAAACAAGTTGAATACATATGCACTAGTAGATCTTCGGTTGTCCAGATATCCAGCCCAATCTACATCAAAAAAACCTTCTATATCCAAGGATTTGTCTTCTTTACCTATACCTTCATAACAGATAGAAAAATCAGAAGTACCATGCAAATATCTGAAAACCCTTTTCACAGCAGTCCAATGCTCTTTACTAGGTTTAGACATATATCTGCTTAAAACTCCCACTACATGGGCAATGTCTGGTCTAGTACAAACCATGGCATACATTAAACTACGTACATCATTTGCATATAGAACATTGGACATTTCTTCTACCTCTTCTTCTATTTTTGGATATTTTTTAGCAGACAATTTTTCCCCTAAAAGAATAGGTACCTTCACTGGTTTGCAATTCTGCATGTTAAATTTCTTCAATATTGTCTCAACATAATTTTTCTTATCCAACCACAACTTTATGTTAGAACGATATCTATTTATTTGCATACCCAAAATAAAATTTATAGGGCCAAGATATTTCATTTCAAACTGTGATACTAACTGAGACTTCACTTCCCTGATCATTTTCTTACTATTTCCAATTAGTAACATGTCATCAATATACAAAACTATAATGACAATTACATTACCAATTTTATTTGAATATACATAGTGATCCACATGTCTATAAACAAACTCAATTCCTAAGACATAATTATAAAATTTCTAATACCATATTCTAGGTGACTATTTCAATCCGTACAAATATTTCTTTAACTTACATACAAGATTCTCCTTTCCTGCAACAATGAAACCTTCAGGCTGCCTCATATAGATTTCTTCCTCTAAATATCCATGAAGAAATGTAGTCTTTACATCCATTTGCTCTATTTCAAGATCAAAAGCAGTAGCCATAGATAACAAAAATCTAATTGAAGTTAGCTTTGCAACAGGAAAAAATACTTCATCGTAATCAATTCCCTCTACCTGAGAATACCCTTTAGCAACCGAGTGAGCTTTGTATTTCTCCACTTTACCTACATCATTATTATTCTTCTTAAAAATCCATTTGCAACCTATTGCTTTTCTTTCACTAGGTAATTTCACTAAATCCCATGTTCTATTTTTTTTTAGGACCATCATTTCCTCATCCATGGCCTCTTCCCAAAGGTTTACCTCTTCATAATTTTTAGCTTCTCTAACTATTCTAGGATCTTCATCAGTAAAAGAATACAAAATAAGTAGGAAATGCGGATGGACTGTACCTTTTAGGTTGCCTTCTTTCCCATGTTGATCTCTTTACCTCAAGTGTATGAACCTCTTGTTCATCCTCATCTGTTTGCTTCTCTTCCAGATCCTTTTCTATGTGGTCTTCTTCCATGAGATCAAATTGGACCTTTTTATGTTCTTCTTCTATTACTTCCTTCCTGTGATCACTTTTAGTTTACTTAAACACCACATCTCTACTGTAGACTGTTCTTTTAGTTTCTGGATTCAAAATTTTATATCCTTTAACACCATATTTATAACCAATAAAGATACATTTAAAAACCTTATTATCAAGCTTACTTATTTTCTCCTTTGGAATATGCATGTATGCATCATAGCCAAAAACTCTAATATGTGAGAGAGAGGGTTTCTTACCAAACCATGCTTCAAATGGAGTTTGATCCGGCAATGTTGATGTAGGAGATCGATTTCACAAGTAGCATGTCGCACTCACTGCCTCAGCCCAAAATTCCTATGCCAACCCTACACCACTGAGCATACTTCTAGCCTTTTCCATCAGGGATCTGTTCAATCTCTTCGTAACTCCATTTTGTTGAGGTGTATATGGAGTAGTCTCTTGTCTTGCAATACCACACTGCTTACAAAAATCCTCAAATTTATTTGAACAATACTCTCCTCCATTATCAGACCTCAACACCTTAATACTTTTATCAGTTTGATTTTCAACAAGTGCTTTAAATTCTCTAAATTTATCAAACACTTCATATTTACTCTTAAGAAAATAAATCCATGCATATCTTGAAAAATCATCAACAAAAGAAGCATAATACCATGATTTTCCAAGTGATTTTATAGGGACAAGACCAAAAATATCACTGTGCATCGGATCTAATATCCCTCTTGCTCCTGCAGCACCAAATGGGAAACTCACACGATTATGCTTTCCATAAATGTAGTGTTCATAAAAATCAAAAACCATTGAGCAATCAAGGATACCATGAACCATACCTTTTGTGTGTAGGGTACGCAATCCCTTTTCTCCAATATGCCCCATTCTTTGATGCTAGAGTGTTGAGATTTTATCTTATTCAACCTTAGAAATAGTTGAGCTATTACACTCATTTTTCATAGTTCTTTCCAATAGCTTGTACAAAGTTCCAATACGAACTCCTCTTGCTAACACCATTGATCCTCAAACCATTTTGCATGAATCTTTGCTAAAACTAACATTTACTGCTGCATTAGCCATTTTGCTTACATAAATTAAATTTCTAACAAGGCTCGAAATATGCATCACACCTGGAAGGGTCTTAAACCAACCATCCTGCAATAGTATTTTCACCCTTCCATGACCAATAATCTTAAGTGGTGAATCATCTCCCAATAGTTCCTCTCCTCCATCATATCTTTCATATTCGTTGAACCAACCCCTATGAGGGGTCATATGAAAAGAATCACATGTATCGATCAAACAATCATTTTTTTCTAACCATGTGGAGCAGGAGGCCAGATATGCCTGCCCTCCTTCATCATTAGATTTATGTACCTCTGTTGAAGTGGATTCATTAGACCTATTTTTAGAATCAACAATATTTGATCTGCAATCCTTCTTCATGTGACTAGGTTTATCATATTTCCAACATTTTCTCTCAAACTTTTCTCGAGATTTAGATCTACCCCTAGACTTAGATCTATCATCGTATCTTGTTTTATCCTTTTCCTTGGCATGCCCTCTCACTATTAGGGCATCCTTTGAGGTGCCCTCCATGGCTTTTCTCCTTATATCCTCTGATATTAGAGATGCCACAATATCTTCAAACTTCAATGTAGATGAAGTTGTACTACCAATTGCTACAACTAGGTTATAACATTAATCTGGTAAAGAGCATAGCAAAGTAATACATTTATATTCCTCACTTAACTTAATATCAATAGATGTAAGTTGACTTACCACTGTATTAAATGAATTTAGATGATCTGCAACTGAATATCCTTCATTCATCCTAAGATTGTACAATTTATTTTAGAGGAACAATTTGTTCACCAAGGACTTAGATTGATACAAAGCCCCTAATTTCTCCTAGATATCCTTTGCATTAGCTTCTCCAAAAATGTTGATTAGGACTAAATCTGCAAGACACAATCGAATCAGACTCCTTGCTTTTTGATTCATATTTTCCCAATCTTCATCGAATGTTCCTGTAGGTTTTATTTTTTTAGAAATAACAACCCACTGATCTCTATCCATGAGTAGATCCTCCATCTTCAACTTCCATAGATCAAAGCTTTTTCCATCAAATTTCTCGATCTCTATCCTTGAATGATTTCCTGTCATTTTTCTTCAAGCTCCTTCTACGAAAAAACTCACACTCTGAAATAGGTTTTCACCCACTCCTAGAAACCCTAAAAACCCTTCAAATAAAATGAAACCCTAGAAATAAAGGCATCCCCCTATAGCTAACAACTTGGCTCTGATACCAAATTAAGAGATTTACAGAAACTTATTCCATAATACTAACACATAATTAAATAACTTAGAAAAATAAATAAGAACTCACAATAAACATACACATATGACACACAAGATTTACCCTGGTTTACCCAATGTGGGCTACATCCAAAGAAAACAAGAGCCACTCCTCCTTGATATTATTATTCTCTTTCTTGCCCAAAAATGGGAAATTACAATAAAATATAAAGGAAAATATTACAATCCTAAACCACTATGTGGTATTAGAATACAATTGACACAACACCGTGGGCTAAACCACCCACACCCACCAACCACCCACCAACCATGGGAATCCTGCCAATCGATCTAGAAAAAGGGGAAAAAAAAATTCCTGCTCCGCCAGAAATGCCTTCGACGTAGTAGAGGGGGGCTGCCGCCCCCCCAGACGCCCTTGGGAGGGCTTCGCCATCCCTTGAGGAGCTCCGCTCCTCTTACCTGTTTGTACCTACGTACAGTATTTTCCTCAGCAAAGGATGAGACACATCCAACACTTATACCTCGAACCCTAGGAATAATAGTGTTCCCATCACAACTCCTTATACATTAGCACAAAAAACTTATTACCTGCCACATAGTAATATCATAAACCAAATTAAAAGCAATGATCCATCACATCATCTCGAAGCTATAGTGAAGTAATTAGCTTCATGTTTAGACCAAATTGATCCATATCGTCCTACGTATAGCTATAAAGAGATGTGTAATCAACCATTAAATCTCGAGGTCGCTTCTAAGCCATATCCTAAATGGTTTCCTATGCCTATTATTTTGATCCATAAAATAATAGAAGATCCCATAGAACAGCTTCACATGTTTAGGACAACATGTCATGACATCTCTTATGATTATATGCTATTGCTAAAAATGTTTCCAAAATGTTTAGGAGGAATGACATTAGAATGGTATTATCAATTGCAAACACACTCTTTGAGAAATTTTGAAAAAATCATAGAAATGTTTGTACATCAATTTGGTGCTTACATAGAAATGTACGTTATAATAAAAAATTTATACAACATCAAACAAGGAAAAGAAGAATTTTTTTGATAATTCTTAGCCCGATGGAGGAAAATTTTGGGAAAATTACATTTCGCTTTACCTCCTAGAGAAATGTTAGATATATTTATTGGAAATTTACAAGAACAATTGTCTTACAAATTAGCCACAACTATCGTAACTTCATTTGAGCGAGTTATAAATTTATCCAAAAGGGTAGAGGAAGCCCTAATCAAAAGGGGATAATTTAAGAAGAAATATGAAGATAAATAACCCAAGAATCAATACAAAAAAAACATGTGGTAGGTGATGGGGTTACGGATAGTAGATCCCCACAAAATCTAAATACCATAGACACAACCAAAAAATTTGTATTGAAAGCACCCCAAAAACCTCCATCATGAAATTTTACAAAATTAAATCAATCCTTGACAACAATTTTACCACAACTAGTAGAAAAAGGTCTATAAAGTTATCGGAGATACGATAACCTGATCCTTCTCAACCTTGTTATAATCCTGATCAACATTGTGACTACCACAAAGTTGATGGACATCCAACAAATACCTATAGAATATTAAAACATGTAGTGCAAGACTTAATTGGTGAAGAAAAATTAGAAGTGGAAAGCCCTCCACCAAATAAAAATCTTCAAGCAAATACTCAACCACAACAGGTGCAAAATGTAAACCAAAATATGGATATATTTCAAAACCCATTACCAAATCATGGTAAGGAAGTTGTAAATAAATTAGATTATAAAATTACACCTCATCCAACAATGTATGTGGGAACGATCAGAAATTATTTACCATATCAAACTCCACAAAATATTTTTGTGCCTACTCAATACAACATGACAATCAAACAGTTCCAAGAAAGAAGATCACAATCGTCATCCTTGGATGAAATAGAAAGTAAATCAGAGTCTGAAATAGATATTAGCTCACAATATTATAATAGTTCAAAAGACGAGTCAAGGCCAATCTTACATATTACTGATTCGTAGAGGCCAGAGGAACCATTTCCAATAACAATAACTACTCCATCACAACAAATTATTTCTATTGAACAAAGTCCAACTACAAGACTACAAGTTGTTCGACCTAACAATATTGTAGGTACAATTGGGGCTATTACTCGACAACAAGCCCAAAATCAAAATTCAAAATATCCTACTCAAACAAATGATGTTTATCAATCGTCTATTGTTTTAAAATTACCTCATAAGGAAAACAACATAATTAGATCACAACAAAAGACTCCATTTGATATCAATGATCAACTAGCTAATACAATAGCTAGGATTTCCTTATTAGATCTTCTTAGAACTTCAACCATCCATAGAGAGGAATTAATGAATACTTTAAGTCAAATGATGGTACCTCAAGATATAGAGCCAACTGCTATAGTCGACGTTGTAGCTTCTCATGAAGCTGACTATATTGATTTCCATGATAAGGAAATTCCTCCCCACAGTATGTTTAGAGATAATCCTCTTTATATAACAACTCTAATTGGGGATGTTTGTGTCAAAAGAGTGTTAATTGATAATGGTTCATATTTAAACATATGTACCTATGATTTCTTTAAAATATTTGGATTTAAGAAATAATATTTAAGACAAACTAAAATGATTATTAAAGCCTTTAATGATGAAACACAAGAGGCTTGTGGTGTGATCTCCATTCCACTACAATTTGGCCTAGTATTTTAGACACGTCTATATTTAATGTACCATACCCAACATCGTATAACATCCTTTTGGGACGTCCTTGGATAAATGCCATGAGAGCAGTCCCTTCTAATTTGTATCAATGTGTTAAATTTGAATTTAAAAAGTAGTTGGTCATCATCCATGGTGATCTTAGGAAGTTCAAAATGTGTGTGTTGGAAGAACCTATTAATGTACCCATTTTTCCTACTCTCTCATTAGTAGAGCCTAAACCTTCTAAAATTTTTGTAACTAAATCATAACCATAACCCTCTTCTAAATCATCAAAACCTTCTGATAAATATAATCCCTCTACATCATATCCTTTGACATATGAAGTTTTACAAGATTTATCTACTATATTGGAACCCACAAAATAGGATGAATATAATGTACAAGATTCCATTATTTTGTCTCAATTACCACCATCCCCGCATACAAGTGGGTTACCACAAAAACAAAGAAGCATCTATCATGTTGGAAGTTGTACTTTCATTGGTGTTGGATGCATTCTAGACAAAATTAATATTAGGAAAATGAGCTTTACCTGTGATGAATATGGTTTTTCTTGAGTCTTATTTTCTAATAAATATATAAAATCTAAACAAATAATGTGTAATATGGGATACAAAGGTAAAGGTTTAGGTCCCTTGGAAAATGGGATACTTGAACCAATCAAAGTAGAGAAATGGCATGCTCGATGTGGTGTAGGCTATATCCCCACAAAAAATCAACCTTTTTCCTTTTGATGAAGATGATCATCTTATAACATATGAGGAATACTTAGAAAAACAAGAACAAGTAAAAGAACGTAAGAAATATTGTGAGTTTTCTTACAATATGTTATCAATAGTACATCTAGAGATGATAGCTAATTTAGATGAATGTGTAGAAGGGGATGTCTTTTATGGCATTCCTCATGAAGAAATTACGAGAAATAAGTTCTTCTTTGATGGGTCTATCCAATGTATATCACACGTTCAAACAACTACATAGGAATAATTAGCTTATTTAACTCTGGAAGAACTTCAAGATATGGGTGTTTCACCTGCAACTCCAAACTTTGAAAGAGACTTAAGCATTGAAGTACAGAACATATTAAAAATTAATATTAGTATAAAAAATAATCCTCGTATAGTTAAGATCGGGACTGATTTAAATGAAGAAGAACAAACCAAATATACAAAAATTCTCACAGAATATCTTGGCATCTTTGCTTAGACATACACAGATATGCCAAGCCTAGACCCTTCTGTGGTTATGCACCACTAAGTGGTTCATCTTGACGCTAAACCCGTAAAAAAAAAACTTAGAAAAATGCATCCTAAAGTAGCCTTGTTGGTCAAAAATGAATTACA
Source organism: Wollemia nobilis (assembly GCA_028583015.1). Taxonomy (NCBI): domain Eukaryota; kingdom Viridiplantae; phylum Streptophyta; class Pinopsida; order Araucariales; family Araucariaceae; genus Wollemia; species Wollemia nobilis. The sequence continues at coordinate 10,826,462 of JAQPPZ010000458.1, read as the reverse complement.
AAAACTCTTGGATGTAACTTTCATTCAAGCTATAGACTATTCCGATTGGATATCCAATGTTGTTCCTATAACTAAAAAAGAGGCTACTAAAATTAGAGTTTGTACTGATTTTAGGGACATCAATGCAACATATCCCAAATATGACTTTCCCCTTCCTAATATGGATTAGATTATTGATTTCACAGCTGAATGTAGAATGTTATCACTTATGGATGGATTTTCAGGATATAGTAAAATTCGTATACAACCTGAAGATCAACCTAAAACTACATTTACTACACCTTGGAGAAATTTTTGTTGGAAAGTCATGTCCTTTGATCTAAAGAATGCATGGGCAACTTACCAATGAGCCACGATATATTTATTTCATGATATGATATATGACATCCTACATGATTATATCGATGACATCATAGCTCGATATATAAAGTGAGAAGATCATATCCCTGACTTACGATGAGTCTTCAATAGACTCTAGGAATATAAAGTCCAATTAAATCCATATAAGTGTGTGTTTGGAGTAAAATCAAGAAATTTGTTAGGGTTTATAGTATCCATGTGTGGCATAGAAATAGACCCTACCAAGATTAAGGCTATCATTGATATGCCACCACCTAAAAATTTAATAGAACTAAGGAGTCTACAAGGTAAGCTCTAGTCCATCCGACGCTTTATTGATAAATTGGTAGATAAATGTAAACCCTTTCTTAGATTGCTTAAGAAAGATACACTTTTTATGGGATAAGGAGTGTGAAGAATATTTTGAAGTCCTTAAGACATATTTATTTACCCCATTGGTTCTTGTTCCACCTAGACCAAAGCACTCATTCATCTTATATATTTCTACTTTAGAACTTGCGTTACGCATAATTCTAGTGCAACATGATGAGGAAAAGAAAGAATGAACCATTTGCTACATAAGCATAACTTTAATAAGTTATGAAACTCAAATACACTCCTTTAGAAAATATTTGTTTAGTTGTTGTATTCTCTACACAAAAACTGTGCCACTACATGCTTAGTCAAAAGACTTATGTCATTGCCAAATTTGATCCATTGAGATATTTAATGAGTAGGCCTTATCTATCAGGACGTGCAACAAAATGGGTTCTTGCTTTGAGAGAATTTGATTTGACATTTATTGGACATAAATCCATTAAAGGGTAAGTCATAGCAAATCAACTTGTTGTCACCCCTCTTGGGTCTACTCATCCTTTAATAATAGAATTTCTTGATGAATTTCTTAATCTAGATAATGATTCTTTAGAATCATGGTCTCTATTTTTCGACAAAGCCCATTGTATGATTGGCATAGGTCCAGGCATCATATTGATATCCCCATAGAGATGACTTATCCCATTATTTTTTAAACTCCAATTTACTTGCACAAATAATACAATAGAATATGAAGCTTTAATCCTTGGATTACGAGCAACTTTAACTCTTAATATCAAAGTACTTTTTATTTTTGGAGACTCACAACTCATGGTAAATCAAGTTAATGACATTTACCAAACCCGAGATGAGAAACTTCATCCCTATAAAGAATACATTTTAAAACTTATTTCTTTATTTGAAAAGGTTGCTATAGAAGCCATCTGATGTAATAGTAATTGTTCTATGGATGCTATGGCAACCACTGCTTCCCTTATTTATTTGGAGTTGAAATATGATCATGCTACTATGATTATTCATCAACTCTAAGAACCTGCATCATTAGAATCATGCTTGGAACCTTTAGAAATATTTACAATTGAAAAAGAAATTCAAACCAGGGTATGGTGAAATTTTAAAATTTATCCAGGATGGATCATTCCCAGATGGCTTCGATAGAAACCAACGATGAGCATTACACAAGCGATATGTTCACTTCGTAATCATTGGAGGTACTCTATACAAAAGATATTTCAAAGGCATCCTTTTATGATGTCTCATTCTTATCGAATCCAAGAGAGCTCTAAATGAGGTTCATGACGGATCTTTTGGAGGTCATTTTAGTGGAGATGCCATAGCCAAAAATCTCCTAAGAATGGGATACTTTTTGCCTTCTATGGAAAAAAAATGCTCATGAATATGTACGTAAATGTGACAAATGTTAGAATCATGTAAACCTTGTTCATGATCCTGCTCAAGAACTTCAAGCTAGTTCTTCTCCTTGGCCTTTATCAAAATGGGGGCTAGACATTATTGGTAAAATCAATCCAATTTCTTCATATGGACATAAATTCATTATTACCACAACAAAATATTTTATAAAATGTCTAGAAGCTATGCCATTAGCTTCTTGTACAAGAACCCAAGTCTCAAAATTTGGGATTCCATCCACACTTGTTTCAGATAATGGAATATATTTTAAAAATAAAGACATCAAGAAACTTTATTTCAAATATAAAATTCAACATAGATGGTCTACTCCATATTATCCGCAAGGAAATGGTCAAGCTGAAGCATCTAATAAAACTTTAATTAAAATCTTAAAAATATTGGTCAATAAATCAGGTTGAGATTGGCATACTCAACTTTATCCAACACTATGGGCTTATTGAACTAGTGTTATAATCCTTACTAGTGCTTCATCTTTTGTCTTAGTATATGACACTGAAGCCATATTTTTGTTTGAGCCTGACATCCCTTCTTTAGGTGTTTTACATCAAAATGCTGAAGTAGGAGATGAATATCATGTTGGACGATTAAGCCAATTGGAATTATTAGATGAAAAACATATAAATGCTTTAGAGCACCTTTGCTCATATCAAGATAAACTCAATGATATTCTAAAAAAGTTCATACTCGATCTTTTGAGATTGGTGATCTAGTTCTTAAAGAAAATATAAAAAATACAAATGCTTTAAATTATTTAGAAGGAAAATTCCAACCAAATTGGTTAGGACCATTCATTATTACTGCAAAATTTGGATCTGGTGCATATCGATTGGCAAATTTATATGGAAAATATCTTAAGGAATCCATGAATATAATGCACCTAAAAAGATATTATGCATAATCACAAACAATCTCATCATTGTACATATTTGTAAATACTTTGCATCTATTTTTAATTCATCATATTTCATATCATATATCACATAATTACATTTATCACATCTACTTATCCAAATAAAAAAAAAAATAGAGCTCAACTTCATATGTTATATGGTTGCATCCATTTATTATTATTAGATTGATGTTAAAATTAATAGTTAATTTTGGTTTACTTCGGGAGAATTCAAAATTTATCTTAAACCACTTACCAAAATATCACATTTCAATAAAATCTTGATTCTTGCTATTGATTATAAATCTCTCTCGAACCAAAAACACTATTTGCTTCACTAAATAAATTTTGAAGTTTGGAAATTGATCTTGCCATTTTTTGAACCAAGAATCATTTACACATATTAAAAATGATGTTGCACAATGGAAGATAATGCTACAAAGTAGTCCTAGCTCTTTAATCAAAAGGTTTACCTTACTATCCTATTATGTGCATGGTTTAGAATATTGAGAATTGGAAAAAGGACAAGCTCCTCCCTACCTGAATAAAATCCCTTGCTCTTTGTCTAATCTGAGCAAGTATCCCTTGAAAAAAAATATAAAAAGAGAAAAAAAGAGAAAAAGAGAAAAAATAGATAAAAGAAAAAAAAGTAAAAGCAAAATGATTTTACTACAAATCAATAAAATCCCCTTGTTTAAATGAACAAGAATCCCTACTCAAATAAATCAAAATAAAATAATGGGGTAATGAAATTGAATCCTTGGAATTCCTCAATTATTTTAACACCATGGGGTGATCCTCATTACAGGTTAGGTGGCATCAAGACGACTTGGCAATGGTGGTGTCCTTACTCGTGGTGACATGTCTGTCACATTAGCGACCTTCTTTTGTATAGACCAATGTCAGCTTGTGGATTAGCTAGCTTTTGGTAGATTATATTACCTAGTAGTAAATCTAACCGAATGTATATAATCATGGTAAATGAATACATATTTTGCACACATATTGGTTCTTAAAATTGGCTTGCATCACTCCCTTACTCAAAATTGGTAAATAAATTTCATAAACACACACATTTGATCCTTGAGATATTTTGTATCATAATTAAGGTTAAGATGGAAAATGAATACACAAATCACACACCGGTTCTTGATAAATTTGACTTCATCCTAGCAATAACCAAAATTTTCTTTGAATACTTATTAGCAAAAATCATCATTTCATCATGGATTTGTATGACTACTTTCCTATGGAATTGATCTCCAAAGACAATTACCCTTACATGTTTATCTATTACTTAATAATAATACATCAAATTTTATTTCATCAACACTCATCATTCCTCAAAAAAAAAATATGCATTTGATCATACATAATCTATCATAACAGTTACAAATTGACTTCGTGATGATGACATGCAAACAATCCTAATGAAATTTTTTTAGGAAATTTTTATGCCTAGTGCAAGTCCTTTACCCAAATTTAGCACACTTGATTATTATTATCATTGTTTAAAAGCCCACTTTAATATTAAAAATATAATTAGTCCTAAAATTTACACATATCACTTATCATAAACTACATTACTTTCAATCAATTACATTCCAAAACTAATTTTGGATCATAACCCTTCGAAGTTAGCAATATAAAAAAACCTCACAAAATATTTGCTTCATGACTAAAGCGAGCAAACAGTCTCCATAAACAGTCATAAACACACACACATATTCGTTGCACTATTGTTAATCAATCAAGATTGTAAGGGTATATTTCCAAACACAATTATCCTTATTTTTCAAACAATTCAATCATACTATATCACAAACATAAATTACTTCAAATTCTACTTTACTACACTACAATGATATTTTGATTAAAGCATGAGAAAATGAACATCAAAGCCCATACAAACAAGAATTAAAAGCATGATTATGGAGATTACCAAAACCAAATTAAAATTACATCACACATCATCAAACACATCAATAGACTATAAGCATATGTGTACACACACACACACACACACACACACACACACACACACACACACACATATATATATATATATATATATATATATATATATATATATATATGTCATCAAAATATACAATCAATTGCTTTATTGGTATACCACAATCTTGAACATCGATATACTCAATCACTAGGGGTACACTACAAAAAATAGCTCAGTGTATCATCGCCTAGAACCCCTAGAACTCTAGACCTCATCACCAGAAGGTGGTTTAGGCTCATGAAATGGAGTAGCCCTAGACACTATCCTAGAATCCGACCTTGTAGGCCTCGAAGGCATAAAATCTAGGGGTAAAGCAGCCCTCTGGCCCTCAGGAACAAGCTAAAAATATAAATACTGATAAAATGAAGCCCTGTGTGGCCGTAACCAACTCTATCATTTCTTATCTACTCCTTGAAGAATGATCTAAAGTCACACTCTATGACTACCAAGACTATGACTGTGACTAATGTACTGGTCCATGTCCCTATAGCTATGCTATCTGAGCCTAATCTTGGCTCACAATACTTTGTGACTATGTAATATGTGCCTCTAACTATTGGATACATGTCACCTAAATGATGATTTGACTCCTTAGACTATCATTCTATGCCCATAGAGTAGCCACATCTGCTCAACTCTCCTCTCTCTGTCATAGCGCCCTTCCTAGGAAAACCTATTTATGGGGTTGTAGGTGTCTCTCATCAAGGAGAGGGTACTGTCTACTCTGGTGGAGGTACATCCTGCTATGAGCCTCCCTCCCATTGGTGTTGTCTCCTACTCCCCTTAATCCTAAGAGGCTACTGATGCAATCTTGATGGTCATAGTACTCATCTCGTTCAAACCTCATGGGATGAGAAACCTCCCTGTGTTCGAGGTCCCTCCCTCTATGGCGGTCTCTATCCCTATAATGATCCATCCAACTTGGTAGAGTGATGCTTATGCACCTCTCAAAATTCCTCTTGCAACTGCCCAACCATATCCTATGCCTGAGTGAGTCTCAAGGGGTAAATGCTAGCATACCACATTGCATAACAATTTGTGACCTTTGCACAATTACCCTCTGTAAGGGCTGTATCCTCATCATCTTCATCCCTATTGAGAAACTGAGCAAGATTTGGCCTCCCACTCTTGGTAGTAGAATCCTGTACTACTCGAGAATAGGTGAAATCTCGAACCTCTAGAATCCCTCTAGAATCTCAAAACTGATGTAGTACTCGATCATAACTGATCTAGTTTTCCTAAATACTATAGTACAATTATCATATACTTATCATAGCTTGCTTATTTTACATATTGTGGTTGCATTTCCTTTAATATACATCCTCAAAAGCTAACAGTCTAGTCAGAATTTGAATCCTTGATTTATGTGTCATACAATATGGTTTGTTGCATTGGTGAAGTGGCATAACAATTGGAGCTTCTACCATATTTCCACATCCATCATATCTTTCATGTATCTTATCTCAAATAGGTTATTGGACAAAATGTAGTCTTGGATGAAGCTTTCAGTACTCAATGAAGACGGTTGAACCACTCTCTAGCTTAAAGAAACATTATGGTCTACAAATTTGTAATTTTTGATCTCAATAAATTTAGGAGTTCCACATCATGTGGAAATATCTTCTAGAATAAGATTCTACATGGGATATTGAGATCATTTTCTAGTATTTTCTAGCTACAAAGCTTCTAAGGGGGATTCATGTAACAACTCAAGTATAGCCACATCTATTATTAGCTTAGGCCTATAAATAAATAGTCAATCCTTGAGCATTAGGGTTAGGTTTAATGATAGATTTAGTCTATAAATAAAAAAGAGTTGGGTTTTAGTTGAGATCATATTTCATATTTGAATTTTAGTCATGTTTTTTGCACACGTTATACTTTGCTCTTTCCAAGTAACTATGAGACTTAAACCTCTCTAAATGGCTATGGATTTGCATTGATTTGAATTTGAAATTTGATTATTGCATATTTTATTTGTTGATAATTGGATCTTACTTATTATTATCATTCGGTAATTTTATTTGCACATTATTGGATTTCTCCTCTATAGCTATAATTCTTAAAGACATTTCATAACACTCCTTGATAAGTTGTGAAATCCCAAAAGGCCTAACCAACACTAGAATTCATTTACTAGTTTATGTCTACATTAAAAAATTCTCATTCCACGTTCTTAAAAATAATCCACCTCTCCTCTTTTGTGTTTTTTCTCTTTTTTTTTTCTTCTTGGTTCTTCCTCTTCTTCTTTTTTAATTCTTAGCAATACTTTCATCTTCATCAATCTCTTCAATCTTCTCACACCGGTCATAGTAAGACTTATTATATTTAGGTTTACCTTATTCTAAAGGATCTAAAATGCAAGGAATAATCTCAAAAGAAAAATATTATTTATATTTCCTTGGAGAACCTAAAGTGAAAGGATTCTCTTATGTAGCAATTACCTTCTTATTCTACCCTAAAAACCCTAAATTGTTATGGGTTTCCTCCAACCTCATTTCTATATTATTCTACTATTGAAACCTTAAAGTACAAAGGATAACATCTTCACCACTTTCACTTTTATTACTTGAAGAGAATTCTATACTGCTTGAGGAAAATGAAGATGATTTCACTACACCAAAAAGGGTATTTAAGGGTGGTTTTTAACCGCCTTTAAAGACCTTTAATGATGGTTATTCAAATATCTTATATGAGGGTATCGTAAAAAGTCCATGTCATATGACAGTGGTTAAAATTTGCCTCAAAACCATCCTCTTAGACACTAAGAACCACCCTCTTAGACCCTAAGAACCACCCTCTTAGACCCTAAGAGGGTGGTTTAAAACTGCCCTCTTAGGGCCTCACATTAAAAATATATATATCTAAGGAGGAACATTAATCTAAGTGACTCTAGATGAGACCTGCTTTATAGTTTATTGACTCCATTACTTCTACTTATATGAATAGATTTTCCATTTGGCACAAAACTAAAATAAACTTCAAAACAATTCCAAAAAAAATGAATATTAAGACTTACTAAGGTGATAGAAGATACCAAAACATGAGAGAAACTAGAGAGGGTTGCAAAGAATACATTAGAAGGTATGCCTACATTAAAAATTTAAAAAGTGCATTGCACTTTATAAAGGAACATTATGGAAATCCACTTATAACTTGCACTCTAGAAACATAGAATAAATTCCTCTGTCTACAGTTGGAAGAGAACTCTTTATATTTCACTGTATTGACAACCATTAAAAACTAGCTATAAAATATAATCCATAATTCCAAGTCAAAAGAAATATCACCTTGGGGGAAATTTATGGTTAGCTTCTAAGCCTAATTTAAGTTCAAGGGTCCAATGAGAATGTTCTAAAAATTTGGATACTGAATTTATCCACCAGAACTTGTAACAACTTAGGTCACACATAAAAAAAAATTGCACCAGACAGAGAAAATAACAAATTGTTGCAAGAGAAATATGAACCAAACATTTTCAAGATAACACAATGAAGAAAGTATGAGATTTTTCGTCATATTATATTTTTAGCATTCCAATAGTTAGAATACCATAAACATTGCAATCTCAATTCCTCTTTGTATGTTGAGCATACCACTCTTTCTTGCAAGTTCAACATCATGGGTTAATTAACTAATTACAGTTAGAAGCCCAAAAATGGCATAATAACTTCAGATGGACTGACTAAAGCCAACTACCCAATGGAGGTTATAAACCATTGCAACTAAAACTAGTACTCAATATCACAATTGTGCACATAATATAGAAAATTAAATAGAACTTTTCAAACATTTTATCTCTAGTGTGAAAATATCATTTGAGGAAGTGATAAAATATCCATCATTTTCAAACTAAATTTGGTGCTTTTTTCCTCATATTGATCTACTTGTTATACAACTGATAAGAGTTAGTTCTTCACTTTTTATGCTTCATATTCCATCTCTAATGCATCTTCAAAATATTCATCATCAATTAAAATATGAGAGGATGAAAAATAAATGGCAAAAGTATTAAAATACACTAAACTCAAGTTTCAAATCTTAGGATAATAAAAAAAATACAATTTCATGGAAAACCCCAAAATAGTTAAGAACCTTTAAATATTTAACTTTGTAATAATTTATACAAACCTCTAAAATATTCTTAGGTAAGCTATGTTCCACACCATTTGAATAACCTATAGGATTAGCCATGTCCTCTTCATCATATTCCCATTTGCCTTCACCATATTGCTTTGATTTGCATAATATTTACAGAGTTTAAAATCCAATCAAGCATACTAAAAAATCAAAAACTAAAAAAATAGTAGAGGCACACTATAGCTTATGTGCAAGTAGATTCTGATTGACCATATCCTCAGCACTAAAAATCCAGTCACCTTCTCCCTCTAGCTCTAAAATTCAACAAAAGAAAGAGGATCATGTAAGTTAAACCAATCTAATTCACTATTTTAATGATCAAGAAACAAGTAAGAATTAAGATAGATCCAAAGCAGGTGCAACAAACCTCCCTCTGGTTCTGGATTTAATTATGCACAAGCACACAACACTCTAAAGAGATCATCCACTGGTATAAAGTCTTTTTGTCAAGGAATTTAATTTTAAATACTAAGAATGCATTTTTAAAATAAATAATTTCCAATAAAACCTGCTTCAAAAGATATCAGATGACAAAACTTAAAAGTTTAGAATAATATTTTAAAAACCTATGCTATATTATGTCCACTGTTTCCAGGTACACCTATTCCATGGCTTCCATTGAATTCCTTATGTTAATATGCTTAAATTTTTTAACTGCTCACTTTCCTTGCATTTCACTTGTACACAACCTAGATATAATCATTATACACCGTATTTTGTGTCTTTTCCTAATTTAAAGAATTAAGCTTCTCATTGTATATGTTAGTTTTTGATACAATATCCAAAGGGAGATAAAAATCATGAGATGTAGAATAATATGAAAGAATGTAAATTTCTTAAATGACTAAGATATGCAATAACATAAATAATATATAAATGAATACAATGTAGCTATGGAGGAAATGAAAACTCCCTCAATAAATTTATTGGACTACATTGCACCCATCACCAATGGATGGTGATCCAAACAAAACTGTCCTACCTACTAAGATCCCTAAGCTATTGTATCATTGAGTCTCTCCTTGTTCCTATCTAACAATGAGATCTTCTTTATATAGACAAAATATGATACTTGGTCAACACTCTATCTAGTTGTACAAGTGATACCTTGCACATTTACGACTTGCACATTGACACTTGTGTATTTATTACATTGCATTAAGTAATTAGATAACTCCCCCTAAAGTAATATAATGTCCTAAGTATGTAACTTGGAAGATACATTTACATAACCCAAATTATGGAATATAATCTATTTCTAACACCCCCTATATTACATTATTTGGGTATTGAAGACTTTTACTCTTCAATATGGATCTTCATCTTCATGAACTTTGAGTTTTTTCTCTGCATTCTTTGTGTCTAGGTTCATTATATGGTTTGTGTATTCATATGATGTAGAGTATGCTGGAGCTGGGGCTTCTTCTTTCAATCGAATTTGCATTGTATTCCTCCTTCATTTCTTTTGTCTTCTTCTTCATTTCTAGTTTTGCCTTTAATTCTGGTTTCTATGTTCTCACAGAAGGTTGAGTTGTTACCTGGTTCTTGTGAAGATGATTCTTATTTCCTATATTTAATATGTACAAAAGTTTATGAACAATCACTTAACGCATCATAATAATACTTTGAGTTGGTAGAACATAAAGTGTTGATGCTGCATAAGGATTGAAATTTTTTTCTAGATATGATCCATCAAGTTTTGACTTATTTTTGAGTAATTATGTCAACCATTTTTGCTCTTTATTTTTTGCCTTATAGTGTTTATATGTGAGCAGTTCCATGTATAATATTCTTGTAAAGTCTAAGGAAAGTACAATGTCACTTTTTTCATTGTCAATTACTTCATTGAGATGAGTTTGTAGATAGCATTCCATAGTATCAAAATTATCTTCTAAAGCTTCACTATGGATTACTTTTGAAGCTAGATCTAATATTCCTTCTGATTTCTTGAGTAGATTCATGATCTCAAGTTTTATGGCATTTGCTTTTTCCTTTCTAAAACATTTATTGGTAGACATCCTTATCTAACTCCCTAGTCTTAGGATATGCAAACCTTGATTGAAGTATATAAGCTTGATTTGATGAAACCTTTAGATTTGCAGGCTTCCTTATGAATCCCTAGTAATGAGAGTATGAGCACCTAATTTTAGGTTTTGAAGAAAGCTTATATCTTCCCAACTTGACAATATTTGATCAAGTTTTGTAGAATATCTTATGACTCCCTAATATTTTGGAGTATGATATAGTGCTTTTGTAAAAATAAAGTTCAATATTATGACTGATTTTGTCTAATCAAAAAACAAATTTTATAACACCTTATTTATCCTAATTTAACTAAGCACTTTTCCAATTATGAAGAGGTTTTAATGTTGAAATGCTTTTGTCCCTTTTGAGAAATTTAGAGACAAGAAAAAAATATTAATATTCAATTTCAATAATAAATATTTAATAACCTCTTTTTATAACCCTTAGGTTTTAATTTCTAATTTCCAAAGACCTAGTTTGATGTTGTAACCCTTATCATTCCCAAATTTGGAAAATTAGAAAATCAATAATATTTTCAAAATATCAAAGAAATTAATCCAATTTGAATTCCTTATTTCTCCTAGGTTGAGATGCAAATATTATTTTAATCTAGTAAGTTATCCCTTATAGCTTTTCTTTCATTAAACTATATTTTTCTACCTTAGTTTATAACCCTTATATCTCCAAAGTTAAAAGCAATAATAAAATGGGATTTCAACCTTACCTTTTTGATGCTAGTCTCCCCACTCTTCAATGCTCCCTTTGGCTGAATGTAATAGTAATGATAAGGTTCCCTTGGGCATTGGAATCAACGGAGATGCTCATATTTAATGCTAGAATGTATAAGTTGCTAAATATGGAAGATTTGACCTTCAAAGACTTGGATACTTACATGCTCCTTCTATCTTCCTTCCACTCTATGCTTGATTGGCTTTCTCTATCTCTACCTGCTATGTTATTTGGATTTCAAGCACTTTTATTGGAGGAGAAAACTCAAGATTGGTGACACATATCATGTCCGTTATATATGGGTGCTTCTTCTTTGTTACTCTTTCTTGTTCAACGTTGTTAGTCACTTTATAATGCCTGATCACTCTTGTGGGACTTGAGAAGAATAACAAGTGTCACCACATATACTAGGATTTTAAGAGATGAAGCTTCTAGTAATGTATGCTTGAGTGAGGTTCTTTGAAACCTATGCTTGAGCGCTTGAGAGACGAAGCTTTTGGTAACACTTTCTCTTCAAAATATTGATGCAAAGTGGATTTTATGCTCTTTGTATGTAGACATTTACCGTAATTCCTTCCAAGGATATTATTATAACTCCTTAAATATTTTAGTCTACCATTCGTTTGCTATGCTACGTTTCTTGAGCAACATGCAACCTTATTTTCTGTAGGTGGATTGATAAGGTGCTATGGAGCTTGAATAGCAATTTTGATGCTTTGTTTTGTGGATGATATTCACCAAGTTCTAAACGTAGCTCATTTTTCCTTTATCTTCTATGCCTCCAACATATAAAACCTATTCATATTTATAGTATAGATCTTTTTCATTTCTCTTTGGTAGAAGTAGATGCCTTTTTGGCGTTGTCTATATTACATTGCTATTTGTCTTACATTGTTAGGAGTAGACACCTTATTTTGTAGTGTAGATGTTGTTTGTCCCACATTGTTTTCCATATCACAGTGTTTTATGTCTCACATTGCTTTATGTTGGTAGATGTGCACTATTTTCTCTATGTACATGTAGCTTTGACAATGACCTCTTTTAGGTTTTGTTTTGTAGGTTCATCCATCCAATATGAGCCTTTTGAGTGGTTCTTGTTGCTTGGGAAGAAGAGTGTTACCATTCAGCCTTTCTTGGATACTTTCCCTATTGATATTGTGCTCTTTGAAGACACATCCAAATCTGCTCTTGTGCTTTAAAAAAAATAGATTAAAAATGGTGCAATGAAATGTACTATATATTGTACATTAACATCCATTTGCACTCTTATTTCAAATATGAAATTTTGGTTTCATGGTATATTTTTCTTCTCACAAATACAAGTTTTTTCAGGTTGTATTTTATGAGTAGACACCTCCATTTTTTCTTGGATACTTTTATGTTAAATCCAAGCTTAAATAAAAGTAAATAGAAGCTTTTTTGTTTATGCAATTTTTTGCATTTTCTTGTCTTGCATCCAATTTTGTAATGCTTTGGATCTGAGACTCACCAAGTCTCGATCTTGTAGCTTCTATTTCTATTTTTAGTTAGTTGTTTTCTTCTCCCAGTTTTGGAGGATTCTAACCTTTTTGGGTTGCTTTTTTTTACCACTACGAATTGCAGATATTTGTGATTCAATAGTGTCTTTAGACACTTGATACAAATCAGATTTTGTGCCCTTCAAGAACACAAAAACTAATTTATTTTGAGAGTAGTATAATAGTGTAAAATACATATAATAGACCCTTTTTTAATGCATTAATAATTTCACCTTATCACTCCAATTAGCTCTCGATATATTGCACTTTAATCAATCTACTGCAACTAATCAAGAATAACCTAAAATAAATCTTTAAAAGTTGTTCTGCAAATTCACTACAACTAATATTGTAGGATTTAGTCTTATTTTCTATTTTCAAAGTAGATGATTCATAGTTGATAGATATAATTCTGAAATCTAATAAGCTCCTAATTAATGTGAACATGAACCTTTCCTATTTTCACTTTTGAAGACTGTAATCTACTTTTCTTCACGTAACTTTAATCCATATAAGGTGATCTAATAAATATTATAAGGAGTCTAATTAATGAGTTAGATAGCACCAGTAGTTGCATATCTTTTTGTAATCTTATGTAGCTCATTTTTTTGCTTCTTTAGAGGATGTGAATCTTGGTTTCTAAGATCACCAAGTTGTTGCTTGGAGTAGGGTTTTGCAGCTCTTTGTAGATTATTTTTAAACAACTCCACCAAATGATGATTTTGAATTTTTTTATGAGCCCAGGATTTGGTGGCTTGTTCTCCTCTTGTAATATTCTCCTTTTGTTGTATATTTGGAGAAGTCTCTATCTCTGAAGTGGTGCCTTCTTACTATGAGAGGTAATCTTCAAATCTCCTAGATTTGATGAGCTTCTTCTGTCTTCAAGTCTTCTTGTCAAATTTTGACTTCAAGCAGGATATTCCTCTCAATATTTTGAATGCCTTGAGGTATTTCACTGGATTCTTCTTCTGTAATTTGGCACTCCTTGCCAAATTATCCTTCTCTTGGAATTGTTGTCGAATGACAACAATTGTCCCAAGTCCTTCACTATTAGGGACTTCTCCTTGGTAGTGGATTTCTCTAGCGATATCTCATTTGATGATTTTTTTAGTAAGGTTTTCCTAGCCTTTTTCTAGATGCTCGATGAGAACTTTCCAAGGTCTTTGATCTTAGAGATTTTTCTAGTCTTCACTTGAGACCTCTTCAACCTTATGCTCTTGGAAGTGTTGGCAATGTGATCTGCTTATATATTCGAGCATAACTCTCCTAGTATTTCTTCCAAATATGGAAGTCCTATAATGAGATATTCTCCTGATCTCCTTTGATTTAGGTGTTGAGTTGATTCTAAAGAAGATATCCTTCCTAACTTTATTGTAGGAAGTTTTCCAACCAACTGAATCTTATTTCCCTATAATAAAAATATTAATACCAAAATATTAATCTACTTTTGAATCAGATATTCCTTTTGAATTCTTCTTTAGTATCAAGGCTACTGTGGCTTATTTTTGTATCAAGGCTCCTGTGTCCTTTCTAGTATCAATAATTTTGTGGCTTCTACTTCAAGGCTGCTATGGCCTTTTCTGTATCAAGGCTTCTATGGTCTTTTCAGCATCATGATTTCTATGGCTTCTGCTTTAAGGCTTCTATGGCATTTTCTTCAAGGCTACTATGGTATTTTGCATAAAGGCTTTTATAGTTTTTTCTTCAATCTACAATAGAGACCTTCAATATCCTATCTTCACCATATATTTTCTTTAGAAGTCTTCTTCGATAGTGTTATTATCCTGCACAAGGAACTAATATCTACACTATGAGGGCACACTGACCTTAGAACAACGAAGTTGAAGTCTCCTAGATTTATATCATAAGAGGAGTACAAATTATTTGAGAATTAATTATCTCCAACAAAAGAAAATTTGGGAAAAAATTAGCAAATTTCAGATATTGTGGATCTTCACTAGATGATCTATCAATCTAGTGGATTGAATGTTGAGTACTGGTCTGCATGATTTTTTTTGTAAATTTGTGGAAAGACTATAGTAAAATGCAATCTTAGTATTTTTTGGGACTAAGATATCTTTTATTCCTCACTTGTGACTCTCCCTAATTCTATCAGCTAGCTTCTTTTGAGATCTTTTGACATTGACTAGTCCAACGATGCATCAGATTGAAAAAACACACATGCTTAATAATAATGGTGATTTTTTTGTAGATCTACACAAACTAGATCCATCGTAGATCTGATACCAATGTTAGATTTTGATACGATATCTAAAGAGAGATAACAATCACAAGATGTATAATAATATGAAATAAAGTAAATATACTAAATGATATGCAATAAACATAAATGATATATAAATGAATACAATGTAGCTATGGAGGAAATGAACACTCCATCAATAAATCTATTGGACTAAATTGCATCCATCACCATGGCGATACACATAGAACTGTCCCACCTACTAAGATCCCTAAGCTACTATGTCACTGACTCTATCCTTGTCCCTCTCTAACAATGAGACCTTCCTTATATAGGCAAAATATGATACTTAGAAAACACTCTATCTAGCTATACAAGTGATATTTTGTACATTTACACTTTAACATTGACACTTGTGCATTTATTACATTGCATGAAGTAACTAGATAACTTCCCCCTAAAGTAATATAATGTCCTAAGTATGTTACTTGGAAGATACATTTACATAATCCAAATTATGGAATATAATCTATTTCTAACAATATAAAATTTCTTAGTTACATAGTCATTCAAAGGTATTATTAGATTACCTGCAATGATCCATTCTACAGAACATCTAAAGATCGTTTAAAAGCTTTAAGGTGAATCATTGCTAGGAAATAAAATGCAATGAATGTATAGATTGAGCTCCCCACCAAAGAAACAAAAATGCTGAATCCAACAACAAATGATGCAAGTATTGCATGCATAACAACAAAACCTACAAGAAGAATTTTGAAACCAACTATTTTGATATAAATAAATAGGTTTTCTTGAATCCACTGGACAAATATCACTAGGGTTTCTTGAATCTCCTTCATCCAAACAAGTAGAATTTCTTGAAATATCTCGATACAGATGACTAGGTTTTCCATATGGTATTTTAAATCCTATCATGATCTATGAAAAACATAAGTATTTATCTATTATTTTTTTCCTTTTTTGACAAAGAATTTTTGTTATACATATACATACTTAAACACCCATAAATTCAAACCACTTACTTCCACAACTCACTACGGGGGTACCAAGCAACATCGTTGGTTGCAGCCAAGGTTTCAAAACTAAGACTTCAATGATTTATTTCCTAAAAAAATTACTTTATGATTGGAAATAAAGAAATTGGCATTTTCTACTTGCCTTTGCACTCATAAATGTCGAACAACACAAGGATATTGCTCCTGCTCCTCCTCCTTCTCCGCACATAGTTCCTCAAATAATACCACCTCCTCCTCCTCTATTTCCACATAAACCACCATCGTCACCACCCTATAGAACACCTCTTTCAAAACCACCACCTCTACCCCTTTTTTAAAATGAAGGCCTATTGTTCTTTATCAAATATTCCAATGATATATCCAAAGTGGTGTTGTCCATGTTCAAAAGACTCTACCTTTTTTCTTGTCAATAAAGCGAAATACCCTCTTTCACCATGGGTTTTCTCTCCTTTTGCTCAGCACCAATAAATTAGAAAAATCTAACAAGAAATTCCATAAGGGAATGATGTAGATATTTTAGTTGGAACTACGGTCTGCCTATATTAAAACCCTAAACCCTAGCTAATAACCCTAGATGTATTTTTTGAGAGCTTCAAGAGTTGAATGCAATAGAATGGAATGGGAACTATAATAATAGATAAAATCTTGAGAAGTCTAAAATAGCATATAGAAAGAAGTTAGAAGTCATCCACCACCCAAAGGAATTTAGAAACACAATATTTTCCAGGGGTACCGAGTATTTCCCATGCGTTCTTTCCAAGATAAGACATTACAACCGCACACGTCCTTTAACTTTTCCCGTGCAAATCATTTATTTTTTTTTAAAAGTGAGAAAGGCTAATAGGGCGGTTTTAAACCATCCTCTTAGGGCTAAGAGTAATATGGCAATTAAAAATTGCCCTCTTAGGGTGACCTTAAGAGGATGGTTACCCTAAGATGAAGATTTTAAACTTCCCTCTTAGGATCTATTAGGGTAGTTTTTTACCATCGTAAAAAACTACCTTATTTTAGCTATCATTAAATGCCTTTTTAGTGTAATGTTTACCTACAATAAACTTGACCTTTTTTGTTGTATTTGTTTTGGGTTTTATCTCCACATATTATTTTGCACCTTTAATTCCTTCTAAACTTACCAATTGATATTGTTGATAGGATTTATTTACCTCTTATTTTAAAGTGGAATATCCTTGATCTGATCTAGCTTCTATTATTGAATGATTTTCTTTCTTCATCTTGAATTTTATCTCATGGCTAGAATTTTTTATCTCTTTCTTCATAGTTTTTACTTTGAAAACTCTTGCCATGTATCCAATCTCAAAATAATTGTGGCAACAAAATACAATATTTTCATAATCTACTTGTTGATCCCATTCAGATTTAATCTTAATGGATTGTGGCAAAGGTTTTGAAATATCCATAGCAACACATATTTAAGTATATATAGCATGATTTCACTCCTTAGTTGTTGGTCCTTCCTTGATGAATTACCCTAGGGTATTTCCAATATTTTTTAAAACATCCTTATTTATAAGATGATATGGAAGTCCAAAAAGCCTAACCCACATTGGAAGCTTCTTAATAGTTTCTAACTCAACCAAAAAAATTTGTTCCATGGTCTCAAATAAAGTGCATCTCTTCCCCTAAACCATGGACCACCAACCATTATATTATCCCTAATTTTTGAACTGGAAAAGATGATGAGGAAAAAACATTTGGAAAGAAAAGTCATAGAATAATTTTAATTCAATCTACCAAGAAGACACCCAGGTTCAAACCTCGAGGGCAACCTGTTTGAAAAGGTAGTAGTCTGATCTGAATCCTCTTATTGTGTGCTAGACCAACGATGACAATATGAATTCTGAGTGATCGATGGTCCCCTCCATGCTACGTCATCAATAACAAGGCATAATAGGTTTGGTGGGAGTGGCCCCTGTGGTTTAAACCCTATGCTTTTCAATTATTAAAAATAGTGTGGTTGTGACCAACTCTCTTATGTAACAAAAAAAAATTGAATTCAATTCCCACTTCAACTTGATCCAATTTTGAATATCCAAAAGCCCTATCCATGATATATGGAACTTACATATTAGCCCTCTACTTTTAAAAAACATTATATCATGCTCAATCATCTCCTTGATACTTACATCTGGTGCACCATATACTACCTAGATCAAACTTACCATGTATTCGCTCTTTTGTTTATCTCCAGCTTGGGTCTTCATACTTCCAACTAGGGAATTTTGATTTCTAGCTAGGGCATCCTTACTTCCAATTAGGGTTTTCAAAATGAATTTCCTTCTACAATAGCCAATGTGACTTGATATTGGCTTACACTCCCTCTTGGTTCATGATTCCTCTATGCTCGCACTCGCTCTTGCTCCCAGCTTGCACTCTCTCTGGAAGGACCTTCAAAATCAGGATCAACAACATTGTCATTCACGGAATGAATTAGAAAGGAATCTAAAATTAAATACAACTAACAAACTTTTTAGGAACTATGCATTGTATTTTTTGAACTTGTCTCTTCAAATAACAAATATCAAACCCTTATTTAAGGGATTGAAAATGGAATAATCAAAAGAGCATTGTTTGGTATGTCACTCAAGACATGAACAGGAGAGATACAACTTGGCAAATGCTAAACCTTTGGATGAGTGTTGCAAGACTAAGGACCCACATTTGCAAGAATAATGTAAAAACACCTAGAAGGCAGAAACATCTTTCAAAGTACAAATTTTTGAGCTAGCTAGTGATCCATTAACAATGAAAACAATTGAACATTGGAATTTTGTATTCCAGTTCTTATGGAAGAGATGAATTAGTCATTCATATCCTTTGGGTATGCCTGAGAACTTGTACTTTTTGGGCCTAGTCTCAAACAGACTTTTCCATGCTGTTTATTACATCTCTTACATGGCAAAGAGCACCACTTGACAAGTCTTGGATAAGAACAGTCAGCTATTAAAAATTGACATTGGACGATCCATTGTCTAGCAATGTTTCAACATCATTTAACCTCAATTAGCATGCACACAATGAAAATATCTAGATAAGTACTGGGCTCCTTCTATCAAATCTTTTATGGACTTGGATTCACAAAGATAGAGATTCTTTGCTTGTCGGTATAAAGAGCAAGGTGCTTTCTTTCCTTGTATACATAAAAAAGAGACTTCTCATGTAGTAGTATAATACCTGGATGTAATTTGATCTTGGATAAAGAAATGATATAGATATATTCCCACACTCTACCCCCAAAAAGTAAAAATAACAATTCAGGAATAAAGACAAACTTATTGGTGTTCTCTCTCCACAACTTTATAATCTTTTGAATGGTATCTCTCTCCACAACTTTATCAGGATAAGCTGTCAAAAGCGCAATCACAGTTTGAAAGATAACCAAATTTAACACTCACACAGTTTGAAAGAAAACCAAAATTTCCCCGAGTGCTAAATAGTGTCAAGCCAAGTACTTTGACAACTAGCAAGAACAAATGCCTCCATACAGTGATTCTAGTGAACCATCTATTTGAACATCTACCAAAATTCCACAAAAGAAATCCCTATGTTTGATTTGTTAAACTTAATCTCCAACATAACGGAATCCATGGCACAACAATCAGTTATCATAACCATATCTAAAAGGATAACATGCAATCCAAAACAAGAACAAGATTCTTGTCATTCTCTGAACATGAAGGACAGCTAAATACTCAAACTATCCCATCACATGCATGTTGCATGTGTAGAATGCTCATAATTTTATTCTCCAAGTCAAAAAATTTTCTTTGGTAAGCCATAGCTCCACCACACCCATTTCCAGTTAATCTAAAACAGAGGTTGTCCAACAACATACATTACAAAATAATCAGAATAATGACTCAGTTTTGATGGTAGCTGACACTCCTCAGCATCCTTCCCTAGGAAGCCAATTGATGGCTTCAAGGTATGTGCAAGCCTGCCCTTGAAAATTAATCCTCGCTTCAGCACACCTTCCATTATCTAAATGAGTGGTATAACTCATATATATTAGTTGTAGTACGCGAAATCAATTTTTTGGTCTAATCATAACGAAGATCAATTACTCGCTTATCAACATAAAGATAATTTAAACCATCACCACATATATGCATGAAGACAACATGTTCCAGAGATGTTTACAAAGCATAAAGAGAAAACATAAATCAAACTTGTTCATCATAAATACCATTGGCATTAATTTACCCAATTACAAATTGATTCATTACACATATCTTTTCCAGTCGACCATCGGTTGTTCATAATGTAAAACTAGATAGACATATTATTGTCTAACCAATAAGGTAACACATTCTTCTATTACAGAGCTTTGATCTTTAGGGTCCTTGCTTCATAGTAGCAACAACCTCACTCACTTCTCAATAGAATTCATACCGCCACTTGATGTCGTTAAGGGTGGAAGCTTCAGCAACCACCAAGAAAAGACTACCTTGGGAAGGGATCAGAGATGACTCCAAGAAACTCATTGCTTATTTCTTAACATGCATTCTTAACATCAAATAAACACTCAAATGGTAACTCCTTTACAATTACCCATTACCTACTTGAAGTCTTTTTCAAAGTAACTCCATAGAAAAGCTTATGAGAGAATAAAAAATACACATAACAGAGGTATAACTAATATACTCCACATTCATTAACTAACAAAAAGAAAAAACACTTCATTCTTTCCCTAATAGTCATATATCTAGAACTCTTTAGAAAATATAGAACTTCCAAATTATGTTTATTTCTCATTTGTTTCCCTCTCTATTTATTTTATTGTATGAGGCTTGATTTAGTATTCTAGTTTTTGTTACTTATGAAAAACACTTACAAAAATATATATTTTTATTGGTAAATGGGGTTTTGAAAGGTTACCGTAACCTTTTACAAAAATATGAAAGTTAGGAGATGATCTCGTAAATAAACTATAGCAAAAACAAAAGAACCTTTATGAGCCATCAAGAGAAACCACAAAACTTATAGAGAGGAACACACAAGGGCTAAGGAGGAATCCTTAAGGAGAAAGCATAGATGACCTTGCAAAGGCAGTCGAGGAGGGAAACAACTAAAGCAAAAACCAATTCCTCTTCAACAAAAAATAAAAGACCTACATCAGTTCACCCATCATCACCCACGAGACTCTTAAATTCATTCAAAATTTTATATTGGTACTTATATTCCTCCAAAAGAGCATCTACTTGAGATAAAAAAGAAGATATCATCTTGGCAACCCTAAAGAGGGTCTTCATAATTTTTTGGAGGTCATAGAGGTAGGATTTATCAGAAAAAAATGGCTAGTATGACATGTGAGAAGCCAGTAGATGCATCTTCTTAGAAGATACTTCTATGGGGTGGCCTCTTTTGGAAACTAAGGTACTCTCTAGCTTGACCTAGAAATATAGGGAATCATATAATTGCTCATTATTGTCAATGATAATAGGTTCTTTGCATTTTTTTTAATGGACTTGCTTATAGTAGAATAGTGGTGAGTCTCGAACTTTAGATAGCTTGGGGTCCCCTTCACCTTCACTTCGTAGTTGAGCACACGATTGGTTCTAGAAGATGAAATACCTTTACCACCATTTTCATCCATAGGGGTGATAGCTTCTACCACTGCTCTCCTAGTTTCTTTCTTGAGCACATGTTTGTATATGACCATGTGAAGCCCCTAATGAAGTGGAAAATAATAAACTACCCTATTGATATTTAAGACCAAATGTTAAATCGATCTATAGAGGTACTCCAGTATTTTGATAATATTTTTCCCCCTTAGGTGGTTTAGAGAGAACAAATGAAAACTCCTTAGTATGGCACCAAGACCTTCCATTGTGAAGTACTATAAAATTGTTACCATAACAACTTCCTAGAATTTATGAGAGTTTTTTTAAGTATCTTTCCTCTATCACTATCCAGTTTCTCCCTATTATCCTTGAAAATAGATAAATCATTCTATAGAGAGTGTTTATCTCTATGGATTATCTCTATCATTGGGTAGACCAATGATTTTTGCTAGGAGATCAAAAATAAAAGTGAAAATCAAGCCATAAATGGTTACACGACCATCATCCCATATTTCAGTGAATTCCATGGATAAATTTTTGTTGCTACCACTAAACTTCTACAAGAAATAAAAAGGTTGTGGTTCAAAGAGTGCAACATCTCTAATAGCAGAAAGAAAGCTTGTATTTAAATACAATGAAACTATATCAACCAAAGGTGACACACAACATCTTTTTCATTCACAACCACTCAAAAATTATTCAGAGGAAAACAACATTCATGTGTAACCAAAGAACTTTCCTATCCCAAGAAACAACAATTCTATATTTCACTACTAAGTGATATTCTTTTTGATATCTTCCAAACCAAACATACAACACAACAGAATGTATGCATGTCTATATATAACTAAGTCTTGACATAGGTTCATTCATGGAAGACACACAATCCTACATATTACCCTTGATGATGTCTACATGTGGCTCATACAATATGTCATGGTTCCTATAATAAGAAGGTGGTAAGCTCCTCCTACATATTTTCCAAAGAAAGAATAATGCACAAGAATAGGTTTCAGGCCGCAAGTTACTCTTGTCAAAAGATAATTTTAACTAGTTTGAACAGAAAGATATTGCAAAAGTTAATCTTGTCAAAAGATAATTTTAACTAGTTTGAACAGAAAGATACTGCACCATTTATTTAGTTGGTTTTACCTATCTTTCCAAAATATTTAAACCCTATTCCAAAATACAATTAGATTTCCTAGACATCTTCCTTCATGAAAATTTAAACCGTTCAAACTTAGAGTCTACCTGGTTTGCTTGCCTACATCCCACCAAAGATGATTATAAAATTAGCTTCCACTGGTTCGCTTAACAATGTCTTTCCAAAAAATGATTTCTTCTTTTTTTTTAGTCGACTGTCCTCTCTTTTCTTGCTCTACACTCTATTCATTTTTGGCATCTACCTCCCTTATTTCCAAGCCGCACACATAGCTCAATGACTAACCAACCTCCTACAAACATTACAAGCATGATGATCATGACCCGACTGGCCGCACAATGTCCATTTTGGTTTTCATAAAATTTGCTCATAAATCTTGTTTTCTAAAAACAATACAAGCCTACCCTTTAAAGAGCACAATCGAAATTTAAAAAGATAATTATTTTTCCATTATTTTTTTTCCATAATTCAATAATAAACTCCTTCCAACAATTTGGTTATCCAAAAGAGATTATCAACCAAAATATATATATATATATATATATAATGGAAATAATAAATTCAACACTCATTTCTTTTTTCAAATAGATATTTCCAAACCAAAAGCAGTTTTAACATGAAAATATCATTATGCAACAAACAAGTTTTCAGATCATGACATGCATCTCCATGAATGGAATATTTATCCAAGTTGTCCCAATTAGTTTTCCATCTAATACCCATCACATCATTTCCCTCAAGGTATCTTGTTCTCAGTGGTTGCTTCTTTCTTCCACCTACAAGAAATATTTTTCCTGCAACAATGCGATTTATTAGCAGCATCACATTCACATTTATACATGTATAACTCACAAAACATAAACATGAGATTATCCTATATTCCATTGATAAATTGTTAAGTACCAAGATAGGTATTTAATATTGAATAATTTAATATTGCATTGTATAATGGTATGAGCCATAAATTAATTATTGAGTAAGGAAGGCGACATGTCAAATTAGAAATAGGTATGTCAATCATATTTATAACCGTTGGTGGAATATTGTCATATGTAACTGCAAGGAATATTGTCATATTATTATGCACTTTGTAAATCATGGAAGGTGAACCATCACACTCTTGTATAAAGAGAGATCTACCCCCATTGTGAAAGGATCTATGATGTATTCTTGGATATTTCTTGGCTCATGGAGCTAGATATCTTGTGGAGTGGCTTCCTTCCAAAAGGAACATTGTATGGTGTTCTCCTACCTCAAGGGTATAATCAATCTCTATTTTGTTGAGAAATTTATTGTGCAATTAATTTATTTGTGGATGCATGTTGAATATTTATGCAAATTGTTGAATGATTTATGGAATGAGAAGAGAGTTTCACTACATAAATCACGTACATATTCCACTATTATATTAGAATATAAGTGTTTTGCATCAATACAAAAATAAAGTCAATCAAAATATTCCATCCTCAAGCAAAAGTAAACCATAAAATTATGGAAATGAAAAGTCTTGCCAAGGGAGGGTCATGACATCCTCCCCCTCCTAGGCTTAACACAACCCTCTGTGTTACATTCAAGTTTTCCAACACATACAAACAATTACATTGCATGATAAAACAAAAAAGGAAAATGCTTTCAAAAGTCTGCTACTTTCTTGTAAGTAGCATTTCATTTCGAGAACTGATCCCACTAGACCTTGCATTGCTCCATAGGTCCTTTTTACATTGATTTGGATCAAAACTCAAGGATCCTTACTAGTCAAACCTCTATAGCCTTTGGGTTTGCCATATACAAATTTGAAAATTCCCACACATGCTTAGGGTTAGCAACATACTTCCTAAGCAAAGAAATGTGAAAAATATCATGAATATTGGACAAACTAGGTGGTAAGGCAAGTTGATAATCCATAGGACTAATATTATCTAAAATTTCAAAGGGTCCTACAAAACGAGGGTCCAACAAAATGGGGGTCCAATTTTGTGGATTTAATGGTGCTCTTCAATGGTCTCACCTTGAGAAACACTTTGTCACCAACAACAAATTCATGAGGTGATCTCTTCAAATTGATATAACTCTTTTGTCAATCTGTAGCTTCTTTTAGCATTTCCTTGATCATCCTTAACTACTACTCCATTTCTATGACCATATCTAGACCAAGCTCAATCCGATCCTCTATATTGTTCCATGATAATGGTGTCTTGCATTTCCTACCATACAATGCCTCAAAAGGTGCCATGCTTAGAGAAGAATGATACCTATTATTGTAGGTAAATTCTACCAGGTGTAAGTAATCCTCCCAATGGGTCTTCTGGTCCATACAATACATGCAAAGCATATCTTCTTGCACTTGGTTCACTCTTTCAGTCTATCCACCAGTTTTAGGGTGATAGGAATAACTTATATTCAACCAGGTACCAATGGCATTTCTTTGGCAATACTTCAATTTCATACCTTGGTTTTGTGATTAGTGAAACTGGAATTCAGGTAGATCCCACTAAAGTTGATGTCTTACTTAAGTGGTCCCCTCCTACTCTAACCGAGTTAAGGATTTTCCTAGGAC
Organism: Wollemia nobilis; assembly: GCA_028583015.1. Classification (NCBI taxonomy): domain Eukaryota; kingdom Viridiplantae; phylum Streptophyta; class Pinopsida; order Araucariales; family Araucariaceae; genus Wollemia; species Wollemia nobilis. The sequence goes on along the minus strand of JAQPPZ010000458.1, from coordinate 10,800,498 downwards.
TTGCGAATTTTTATCGCAAGTTCATTCCTCAATATTCCACTCTTGCAACTCCATTGCATTATCTCACTAAGTCTAAAGTTCCATTTCATTGGGAGAAAAACCAAGATGTTGCCTTTGAGAAATTAAAAAATAAACTTTGTACAACACATGTTCTATCCTTACCTAACCTCTATCAACATTTTGAGATTGAAACAGATGCATCTAAAGTTGATTTAGATGTTATACTCAAACAAAATGGTCATCCTGTTGCTTATCATTCAAAAAAAAATTTTGCTGCCAAGTTGAACTATTCCACATATGACAAGAAGTTGTATGCATTAGTTCAAGCTATTAAGTACTGGAGACACTAGTTTTTGGGAAAAGAAACTATAGTGCACACTGATCATATGCCTCTCAAATTCCTACAATCCTAAAGTAAAATTGAATAATCAAGATATATGAAGTGGGCCTCTTACCTCCAACAATTTCACTTGGTGATCATAGGCCTCCTACTGCTCTTGCATTAACAGTAACGTCTACTTCACACTTGGCATTTCAAACTTTTCCAAATAAGTATTCTCAGGATCCTAATTTTGGAAAAATATTTGAGCAAGTAAGTAAGCCTTCTTCTTCCAATTTGCATCCTTTCCAAGATTTCTACATCAAGGATGGACTACTTTACATATTGGACAAAGTTTATGTTCCTTGTGAGACAAAAGTGTCACTTCTTAAGGAAGCTTATTATACACTTTATGGTGGTCACTTTGGGAAACATAAAACACTTTAGAACTTGCAAAGATTTTTCTACTAGCCCAAAATACAAAGGGATGTGTTAAGGTTTCTAAAACAGTGTGCAGTTTCTTGTCACTCAAAACCAACAAATAGGAATTTTGGCTTAAGCATTCCTTTTCCCATTCATTCACATTATTTGGAAAGCATTTCCATGTATTTAGTTAGTGGTTTTCCCATGACATTGTGACAACATGATTGTGTTCGTGATTGTTGATAGATTCAGTAAGATGGCTAAGTTTATTCTATGCCACAAGACTAGTTCTGCATCAGACTTAGCCCAATTATTCTTTGATGGCATTTGGCGATCCTTTGATCTACCTACCAACATTATATCAGATCATGATTCATATTTTGTGGGTCACTTTTGGTATTCCTTGTGGAAATTTTGGTATTTTCCCTTAACTTTTCCATCGTCTATCATCCATAATCTAATGGGTAGACTAAAGTGGTAAACTATACAATTATATAGAGTCTACGAATATATCATCATGCTTCACCAACAAATTGGGACTTGAGTATCACTCATATTGAGCATATCTACAACAGGGCACTACATTCTTCTATAGGTCACTCTCCTTTTGAGGTTTGTTTGGGATTTTAACCTTTGGTACCTTATGAGTTACCTTTGTCCTTGCCTTCTCCTATCACTTCTCATATTCAGAAGGAGAAAGAGGTACACTCATTTATGTTGTAAATTTGAGTTATTTTATGTTTTCATTGATGTCACATGGATCACATTGAGTTTTTGTGGCCAAAGCATTTCATAAATAAGAATTTACGATATTTTGGAGAGCATGGATATATACAGGGTTTTTGTGAAAACCAAGGCAGAAAAAATAAAAGGTTTTATTTAAAACCATGGATGGCAGATTTGAAATGGTTTTTCTTAAAACCCATATTGGCTTTTCGTTTAATAGAAAAAGGTGCCCTGGTGATGGAGATATTTATTTTTAAATATTTAGTTTAAATTTTAAATTATTTAAAATTTAAATTTAAATTTTAAAATTAAATATATTAATTTTAAAATTAAATATATTAATTTTAGCACCGACTAAAGAAAGGAGTAAAGGCTATATTAATTTATAGTGCCAACGTCTAAAGAAATAGGAAAGGCATATATATATGCCAACAAAATCTTAGACTTCAAGACCCCCAACGCTTATTTTTCGAATGCCTTCGATTGGGGAATGAATTGCGAAAAGAGAGAGAAGTGTGACTTTGGTCTATTAAAAAATCATTCACAGAGTTTAATAAGATGCATAGGCATATTTGGACTAGCGGTTCGTGCGCTATGTGTTACACAGGAGGTCCTACGATCGAGTCCCACCATGGTTATTTTCTTTGTTGAAGCGCTCGAAGCGATGTTAAGTTTTTCGAAGGGTGTAGAAGTTTATGATATAAGTTTTTATTCATGTCCCTTTGGACACGTGAGGGCATGTGGACCAACGACATGCTGGCTGTGGTTAAAGCACTGAGCAAGGAGACGTCATGAGTTTGAATCCTGTCAGGGACAGAGGCAAGTTAATAATTTTTTTAAAATATATTTTATTTTTCTAAAGTTGTCATAGGAGGAAGAAGGGTTGTGATGCATGTTTAGAAAAATAATATTTCTTGGTGTTTCTCCTTTTGAAAGTATATTATATTATATATCGTTGGAAATATTATTTAAAGGGCTATTTTATTAAATTGCTTAGAGGGAGAAATAAGGTGTATGTAAAGAGATATTTCTGTTTTGTAAATGGTTTCAAAAATGAAGGTTGTTTTGTTCTTTTTCAAAGGTGATTAATTATTTCATGAGGGGACATGTTGTATCTTATTGAGTAGGAGTGATAAGGTGTTATTTGGATATTATTGTTGTGATGTTAATCATGATCTCTAACCCTTGTTGAAAGTTGAAAAAGAAGTTTGTTGAGTGTGGCAGATTTGGTAGACATCCAATAAGGCATCAAAAGGTATGAGCAATATTCTCCATTGACTTTATTTATGGTGGTTGATTTTTGAAATATCATTGGAGAGAAAATGATTGATTGTGGTTTCCTTTTCAAAAGTGGTTGGTTGAATGCTTCAAGGTTTTCTGGTTTGAGAGTTGTGTTTAAACATTTTTTTATAAGCATATTTTTTGAAGGCCATTGGTTAGGCAAAGAACTTGAGTTAGAAATGAACATGAGTATCATTGTTATGTGAGATTTGTGGTTGAGCATTGTTATAAATATTTGAGTTGGTTGATACATGCTTGGACTAGGGTTTTATGAGAAATAGTTGTCCCTTATGGTGATTGGTTGAGTTGAGTTGATTGAGCCTAGTCAAGTGATTGTGTGAGGTGATTCTTCAAGTCCCATGAAACAAACTATTCTATAATTTTGATTTGAGTTGAGATTGAGCTTTGAGATTAGAACATATTGAGTCTCTAACAATTCTCTTTATGCTTCTATAAGATTTGAGTTGAGTTAAGATTGACTTGACTTGAGTTGATATTGATTTGAGTTGAGATCATTGTGTATCATTGTTGTCATCCATTGTAGAGTGCATTGCCATTCATTGTTGAATTCATCATTGAGCCTTGCCTTCATAGATTTGTGGATGAGATTTGAGTGCTACTTGAGCATGATTGGTTGAGCCTTTGAGAAGGCTTTTGGGATAGATTTGTGGCAGTTTTTGTGTATGATTGATTGAGCCTTTGAGAAGGCTTTTGGGACAGATTTGTGGACAAATTTGGGATAGCATTTGAGCAAGTTCTTGGTGAGCTTGTTGAGCAAATTTTTGAGAAAGTTCTTAGTGAGCTTGTTAAGAATATTTTGAGCAAGTTCTTAGTGAGCTTGTTGAGCAGATTTGAGCAAGTTCTTGGTGAGCTTGTTGAGCATATTTTAAGCAAGTTCTTAGTGAGATTGTTGAGCAAGTTCTTGGTGAGCTTGTTGAGAATATTTTGAGCAAGTTCTTAGTGAGCTTGTTGAGAAGATTTTGAGAAATTTATTGTGAGCTTGTTGAGCAGATCTTGAGCAAGTTCTTGGTGAGCTTGTTGAGCAGATTTTGGGCAAGTTCTTAGTGAGCTTGCTAGAGTAGTTTTGGGCAAGTTCTTGGTGAGCTTGCTAAAGCAGATCAATGGATTGCCTACCTGAGTAGATCAGTGTATTGCCTAGCTTTGATCATATCAAAGTAATCATTTATATTGGGATAAGGATCCTTATTTTTGTGTGAAATATTATAAGGAGATTATCTTGTGGAGTACCCCACATTGGGGGAACCACATTAAATATTATGTCTCAATTGTGTGTGGTGATTTGTGCACTTGTTTACTATTGCTATTTATGTCATTAATGCACACTGCTATATTTGGTTATTGTAATTAAAGACACTAATTGATATTTTTTTTGAAAGAACGTAAAAATAGGGCACTATACTGTTCACCCCCCCTCTTAGTATAAGCTTGTGTTCTTCAATTTATTCAGCACTTGCACAATATTCAATCAAAGGTGATTGAGATTTTGTAAAAGACACAATAGAATCAAAAACATGCCATGGATCGACATCGAATTCCTCATCCATTTCAAGTTGGTGACAAAGTATGGTTGCACCTTGACAAATGATATTTTTTGATAAGACTCATAGCAAAATCAAAGTGATTTGCTATGGACCTTATACTATCCTTCAACAGTTGTTCGAGAATGGCTTTTGCCTTGATCTTCCCGTACACTTGGGGATTCATGACATCATCAACGTAGACCTTTTGAAGTTGTATTATGACTCTACATTGGAGATCACACCTGTTATCAGTCATCCTGTGGATGTGGTTCCTTATTCTTAGTTACCGTTGGATTCAGATCATATCTATGACACAAAGACTCAACAAACTCACCAGGGATCTACCACCTCTTATCTTGTGGCTCGACGAGGACAACTGCTGCATCAGGCTCGTTGGATTTCTTTTCATCAGATGTCCCATGAATTTCCTACTCTTCTGAAAGCATTGGAGTCCAATGCTTCTATTATGGGGAGGCATGATGAGTATTGATTTTTTATCACTCATATGACCCCTCTTTTATTTCCTAGCTAGGTTTGCATAGTTTATTTCTTGTAATTTAATATTGTAAGTGAGTCTTATTCTCAAATAGACTATAGTTCACTAGTTGAAAAACTATCATTTATAAGTCCTAGTTAGGAAGTGTGAACTCAAAGATAGCTTATGCTCTTATTTAGCTAACTACTTATCTTCTTGTTAGGTAAGTTGTTTTATGTGTAAATTATTATGCACTATTATAGCTTTTGCTATATGGTTATGTATTTTTGGATCAATTTATGATTTTGTGGAATTGGTTAAGTATTTTGGGCCTTTCAAGCCTATAAATACAGTTTGTATAATATTTAAACTTAGTTGGATTTTCAATCCTCTTCAGCATAGTTCCCAAGATATCTTAAGAATTGTTATAATTTTACATAAAATATTTGAAATATGTAAACCCTGTGATCCTAGAACCTAGATATTAAAGACCACAAAATTTAGAGTACTAATATCAATGAATTGGTTTTCTTGTTTTGGAGGAGAGTAGAGTAATAGAGAAAACAAAGTTGGAGAGGGAAGCATATGGCATCACAACTAAGCTCTAATATGGGCATGAACTTTCTCTCCATGTGTAATTTATTAAGGTGATCGAGGTTGTCATTCCACTTTTTCACAACTCAAGAAATGATCACATGTGTAAAATATTTGAAGCTTGAAGCATATCTTCAAGTTTTATACCAAATTGTTGAGCGAGGACCAAACTTATGGAGGAACTAGTGAAACCAAGAGATTTATCTGTAGATAATACAAGAGAAAAAATAAGAAAAATATTTATAATATGATCTCTCCAATGACCAATTTCATATTTCTTGCAACAAAAAAAAAGCAATTCAAATGTTGTTCCCAATTTCCCCTAAAGCATCTGAAAAAAAATATTTTGTTGTTAAGATTTACTTTTGAACATTTTTCTAGCCAAAATAATTTAGATGTCATTTTCGCTTTTCAATCCATCTAGAAAACATTTGAGTTTGATTTTTCTTTTTGCAAATAAAATTTAATTTCTAACCATTTATAGGTAGTGGGAGCATTGCAAAGTAATTATAGATAGTAGTTATACTAATAATTTGATGTTAAGTGAAATTATAGAGAAATTTGGGCTGAAAATGATAGTGTATCCTAGTCCTTACAAGATGTCATGGCTTCATAATAGTCATTAGTTGGCAATGAATTAATGTCTAATTAATTTTTAGATTAGGTATGAAATTTTGTATGATGTAGTTACCATGGATGTTTGACATGTCTTGTTGGGAAGACCATGGCAATATTATGCAAAGGATATTTATAATAGAAGATCAAGTATTATGATGATTGAGACGAGTGGTAGGAAATACATCTTGGTTCCTTTGAAGGAAAAATAAGATAGATTGGTCCAAAATAGTAAATTTATTTTAATGACAAGCAAATAATTATGAAGGATAATAAAGAAAGAAGTATAATGTTATGTCATAATTTCCAAATGAATGAAGGTTAATACAACACATAAGACAAGTGACAATGCCAAAGAAAGTGAGTTAGTTTGAATATTACAAGGATAATATTTATGAGGTTTGCTAGATTATCACAGGTCCCAATATCAAGATCTTGAGTCATCTCAAATATTAGAGCAATTTAATATCAATGGCCAATATCAATGAACATAACATTCATGTAAATAACAATAACATGAATTAAAATGGTCAATATCATTCATGCAAATAATATGAAGAAAAATTACAATAGAATTGCTCAAACTATATACAAGCTTCAATATCCACTACTCCTTTCATTATATAACCTTAAAAATGTGACTCTTCGAATCTATGAGTATTGCTCTCCTCACATATCCGAGAGATGAAACCTTTACTATTCCATGCATAAGATAAACCTCTGATGCCTCTTGGCTTCTTATATTACCACTTGTATACATGACTCTTGAATCTCTATTTACTCTTGCACACTTTATTCCATGATACTTGCACACTTTACTACATGACACATGCACTTTCTCACTCTTCACACTTACACACATAAATACATGACATTTGTACACATCTCACACATAGACATATACATAAGAAAAATATAAATCACACTCCTAAACTATGGACTCAAATCCTATTCTAATATTTACATTTGTACCATAGGTACCATGGGGGTACATTAGCATATGCCAAATAATGTAATATTATTCAACACCCCCTCTATTACATTATTTGGTTATTGAATAAATTTAGTTTTTTTAGTGTGATTATGACTCCCACAATTTAGGCAGTGAACCTATCTCGATCAATATCTATTCTTATGTCTAAACTTATTATTTTGTTTAAAGTTTACTTTTGGATAAAATTTGATGTGAATAAAAAACTTATTTTTTGGTTTTGTAGTTCTTTTTGATATCATTGTAGATTCATAACTTGTTTTATCTTCATTACGAACATCTTCAATACATTTCTTAGGAATCATAAAAATGATATTTTTAGCTTTTTTTTCAATAAATTGAATATGCTCTATTAATTTTTGACTCTTAGAAACTTTTTCTTTTTCATGAGCATTCATTCTTATTTGAAATCTATTTGTTTCTTCAAAAAACAAATTCCTTTGGAGTAGAAGTTCTTATTACTCCAAATTTTAATTTTTTATTTTTCAAATCAAATTCTTCAATGTAACTAGGAGTTTGTCGCCGAAGGAACTTCCTTCTACGAATGGTTTTCAAGCAACATTTCAGCTTAAACCGAGTCCTCAATGAGAAAGAGTTTCTCATAACAAAATTATCTCCTTTCCTCTCACTTCACAAGCCCTAGTGCACACATGAACTAGGCTCTAATACCAATGAATAGGATTAAAATCCAACTAAGTTTCAATATTATACAAACTATATTTATAGGCTTGAAAGGCCCAAAATACTTAACCAATTCCACAAAATCATGGATTGGTCCAAAAATACATAACCATATAGCAAAAGCTATAATAGTGCATAAGAATTTGCACGTAAAACAACTTAGCTAACAAGAAGATAAGAAGTTAGCTAAATAAGAGCATAAGCTATCTTTGAGTTCACACTTCCTAACTAGGACTTATAAATGACAACTAACTTGTCAACTAGTGAACTAGGATTCAATGTGAGAATAAGACTCACTTACAATATTAAATTGCAAGAAATAAACTATGCAAACCTAGCTAGGAAATAAAAGAGGGGTCATATGAGTGATCAAACATCAATCCTCATCATATGCTCCATAAATCAATGACCTAATGGATGAAAGTCTCTATAATCTATGTTTTAAGGATCTAAGATCTAATTCTTTGGAGGTCCAAAGCATCCAAGGGCAAATTCTAAAATTAGGTTATAGTTAGGGCAATGTTTATAGTTTGAATATGTTAGGCAATTTAACTTGGTTATGACTGGTAGGAAGTCTATTATTCTATGCTTGTGAGTGTATTTATTCATCTCTTATCTTCATCTTAGAAATACCAACAACTTACCCTTGAATACCTTATCCAAAATTGAAAAATCATACTAGACCCAAGAATCTAGTGGATATATCCCTTCATTACCTTACACAAGACCAATCAGATTAATTTCTTAACTTTCATCAACATCTTATTTAAGACCAATGATTTGATCATTTACAACTCTCTTCCATGTTCATATAATACTAGAAATAGGGTTTATTCAATTACGATATAAGACAAATGAGTATAGTTTATTAACTCCCTTCAATGTGTTGTTAAAGTCTAGTGAATTTGATTTGTTCAACACCATTTTGCATTTGATTCTAGACTAGCAATTTTAATATCTAACTCTTTTCATTGTTTTTGAATACCCATGAGTTAGTTTGTTCAAATCCTTTGTTAAATAAAATACCAACGAGTAACTAACTTTACCCCCTCTAACTTCTTGTTCTAAACCAATGAGTTTATTTGTTTAAATCCCTTGTATGTATGATACAAGACTAGTGAAATTTGATTTACTAATTCTTTTTAATGTCTCATTGAAGACCAATTAGTTGGGATTATCAACTCCCTTCTGTGTATTATAATAAAATTAGCAAGTTATTATGTTAACACCCTTCAATATCTTGTTCTAGTCTAATGATACATGCCACTTAAAATTAACTAGACATTACTAATTCATGATCAATTGATGTCCATTATTAAGCCATGACATGTTCTAAGGATTAGGATACACTATCATTTTAAGCCCAATTTTCTCTATCATTTCATTTAACACCAAATTATTATTATAACCATTATATATAATTACTTTGTAACACTCCAACTACTTGTAAATGGTTGAAAATTGACTTTTTATTTATGAAAAAAAATCAAATTCCAATTGTTTTTGGAAGGAACGAAAAGTGAAAACAACATCTAAATTATTTTGGTTGGAAAATGGTGAAAAGTAAAACTTAATGGTAAAAGCTTTTTTTTTCCAAAAGCTTTGGGAAAGATTGGGAACAAAATTTGAATTGATTTTCTTTGGATGCAAAAAAGAAGAAATTGATTGTTGGAGAGATCATATTATAAAGCTTTTCCTTATTTTTCTCCTTGTGTATTGTGTGCAAATAAATATTTTTGTTTCTCTAGTTCCTCCGTAAACTTCATCCTCACTCAACAATTTGGTACAAAACATGAAGATATGCTTCAAGCTTTAAATATTTGTACACCTGTGATCTTTTATTAAACTATGAACAAGTGGAATGACACCCCCGACCACCTTAATAAATTACACATGGAGAACGAGATCATGCCCATATTGGACCTTAGCTATGATGACATACACTCCCCTCTCCAACTATGTTTTCTCTACTGCTCTGCTTTCCTCCAAGACAAGAAAACCAATTCTTTTAGATTCATACTCTAAATATTGTAGTCTTTAATATCTAGGATCTCTAGGTTTACATCTTTCAAATATTTGATGTAAAATTACAACAATGCTTAAGATGTCCTAGGAACTATGCTCCATAATCAATGGCCTAATGGATGAAGGTCTCTATAATCTAAGTTCTAAGGATCTAAGATCTAATGATTTGGAGGTCCAAGGCATCCAAGGGCAAAGTCTATAATCAAATATTTTAACCCAATTGACAAATTGGACAAGTCATCCTATTTTGTTATGATTTTGGTCAATCTAGTTCTACTATGCAAAGTCTATGATATATGTAACAATGTTTTTCCTGCTTTGTGACTTAATCATCAATAGACTAAACTTTATTATTTTGGCTATCATCTTGGTGTATTGTTTAGCACTAATTAAGGAAATGGAGGTAGGAGAAGATACCTATGGTATCTGAAAGCACAAACCATCACTAGTGAGGATGACACTTTGGGACGCAAACTCATCAACACCATACCTCCTCCATATAAATGGTTAGCCTAAAATCACATCACAGACATCTAAGGATACATCATACACAATTTTATCTTTTAAAGGCTTTTGAATAGGTAATAAAGCTTTCAAGAGTATAAAAGTGATTTTCTCATTGTAGATGGATCAAAACAAAATTCCAAGTAATTCCAAGTACAAAGTTATGACCCTAAGAATGTGGTTAGGATAAAAATAGGTTTTTGGACATAGAGCCATGTCCCAAAAATGTCACATTCCTATATTATAATCTTAAGTTAATCAAGACTCTACATGACCTTATTATATTTCAAAACCTTTTAACCTTTAAAGTCATCTTCATCATAAATGTGTATTGATTACTATCTTCAAAACATGCATCTCCTTAAGAACAAATCATTATTTAAAAATAACTTAGTTATTAGATTCTTGGTTGTCCTTGTATGACATAATTTAAAAAAGAAAATAAATGAAGGATAAAAAAATAAAACATATCTTCTCAACTACTATGATTAAGCCAAATACATAAAAATAATTTCTACTCCTAGGATAGAGCAACACTAAAATTAAGCGATAGACTCCTCGTGAGTCCCCAGTTACCTCCACCCACCAACGATATTAGGTCGCATTCCAAACATATTCGAACTTTAATTGAATCATATTTAAAAATTAAAAAACAGTCTGAAAAAAACATTAGATCTTACTATATTAAATTGCAAGCCGTCAAAGAAATGTGCAAAATAAAATAATAAAGTACAATTAAAATTATTTTCCTTTTCCTTCTCAAAGACAACTTTTATATTTTTGAGCTTGTCATTAATATTCATTCTTATTTAACTTTTTGTTATAGTTGTCAAAAGAATGCAGGACATGATCATTTCTTAAATAAATTATACAATATCTCCTCTCATACAAGAAATACAAAATAAATTATATAAATAATGTATGTAAACTTTAAAATTTTATATTTTTAAAATTGTTTAATGTACAATTATTTTAAAATTAAAATTACTTATATTTCATTAAAAAATTAAAAATTTTATATTAAAACAAAGATCATTTACAATTTTGGATGAGACTTTTTCCAATCTTAATGACAAAAATAACAAATCTACATTAAACTAAATATCCATATCTATAATAAACTTTACATCATTACCTCATCCTTTAACTATATATTTTAATTATTTATATATATATAAATAAATATATTAAAAATTTTTGTTTATATATATAAATCAAGGAGCATGTGATAGAATTTGTAACTCCGAAATTAATTATCCACTTTAATTAAATTTTTTCTCAGAAGAACCAATTTGAAAATTTAACCGAAAACAGTTGCTTGAGCTACAAGAAAAACCGTTTTGACAAAGATCCGATGAAGATTTGGCTGAAAATTTAACCGAAAACAGTTGCTTGAGCTACAAGAAAAACCGTTTTGACAAAGATCCGATGAAGATTTGGCCGTAAACAGTTGCTTGAGCTACAAGAAAAACCGTTTTGACAAAGATCCGATGAAGATTTTGTCATCGTGTATCTTAAGCTATATACTTTAAGCTATAAAAATTGAAAAAAAATTATATATTTATATATAAAAAAAAATATATATATACTATCAATGGATCCATTGATCAATATTTAAAAAAAAAATTATATATTTATATAAATAAAACAATATATATACTATCAATGGATACATTGATCAATATTCTCGAACATGTGCAGTGAACCTTTATCCTTAAGCAATTCCAAGGAGCATGTGATAGAATTTGTAACTCTAAAGAAGTAATATATTTTTTACACCTATGGGTAAATTGCATCTCAATTGAATGGACCAAACAAAGCTAGATTCTGAAGAAGCGAAATCTCATTGTCTAAGCAGATTTGGTAACTTTGGATACCATCAATTATCCACTTTAATTGAATTGTTTTGGCCCGTTGGAAATTAATTATCCACTTTGACCGGTCGAAAATTAATTATCCACTTTAATTAAATTGTTTTGGTCGTAAAAGCTTTTCCTCAGAAAATTTAACCGAAAACAGTTGCTTGAGCTACAAGAAAAACAAATTTGAATTAACCGTTTTGACAAAGATCCGATGAAGATCTGCTTATGCGCGTTTGTTTGTTTGCAAGTCAGCCAATCCGTTCCATTTCAGATATTTTCCACTTCTTTACAGGAGTGGAGAAGGCTTTCAAACAGTTTCTGGCACTGGCTTTAGCGGATTCCGAGGCCATCCCGCACAATCTCGGCACTCTGCTGCGCGGTTCGCTTCGACTTCTGGACCTCTCGTCCAACAAATTTCTCCTGCCCGCGACTCTGGCTCCTCAATCTTTCCGGTGGAACTCGAGAGATGCAGGAACCTCCGGCACCTGCTCCTTGCCTCCAACGATCTCACCGGCTCCATCCCGCCCAAGATCGGCAATCTGACGGCATTGCAAGGGCTGGACCTATCGGAAAATCGCCTGACTGGCTCCATTCCAGCCACCGTCGAGAATTTGCAGTCTCTTCTCTGGTTATCCCTCTCGCATAACCGCTTGCAGGGGCCGCTCCCACGGAAAATAGTCAACTGCAGCAGCCTCGGTTACAACGATTTCTGCAACGATTTGTTTGGGAGGCACTTTTTATGGCGGATAACCTGCTTTCAGGCCACATTCCAAAGGCGATTACCGTCCTCTCCAATCTTTCCTTCTTCAATCTGTCGCCCAATCACCTGACGGGAACCATTCCCAAGGACTTTGCCCAGCTGGAGTGTCTTCAAAGCGGCACAATCTCTGCTACTCTTGGGAGGCTCACTTCTCTATCAAGCTTTAATGTTTCGTATAACGAGAAACTTGAGGGGCCTGCACCCACGGGAGGACAGTTGTCAATTGTTATTTGTAATACCATGATATGGCTTGTTCAGAGAACACATTATCAAGAGGTAGGACCTGCTTCAATCTCCCCTAAATATTAGTCTATATGATTCTATTTACAAACTACTGAATATAATTTTATTTGATTTTTATTATTGTGAGTTATTGAAATGTCTTTTGCTTAGAAAAACTGTACTCCACCCCTAAAACAGGAAACAGGAAGAAGCTTTTTTAAGTCAAGATGCCATGCTAAAAAGTATCTAAACTATGAGAATCATTTAGGACTTGTACCTGATCTCTCTGCATCCTTCAGTTGTCAAGATTGTTGGGGCTATCCCAACAATCTCGCAGTAGTGCTCATTTATTAATGCTAATTTATTGGGGCTATCCCAACAAGATGTTGAGGAGATTTCTGTCTGACAAAATCTCGCAGTAGTGCTCATTTATTAGTGATAATTTTTTTTGGTTTAACAAGAGGAAAGCATGTATGTTTGAAATCGTTCGGCGTGCAAACTGAGAGAGGGTAATGCAATAGTAATGGGGAAGAGTATAAATCTTAAAAAAATAAACAGAGATCGCTGTAAATCCTTCAAGTACAAATAATTCTGTTTGAAAGATATGCTTTGCCCCTACAACACACAATCGTACTCATTGCCCACGGGATTTGGCAGATTTTGTTTCCATCCACTTCACATAAAAAATGTAGCATTCTCTGGCCAACACGACATTCCATCAAAAATCATGTGTTGATGTTTTTCCAAGCTAATAAGACATCCAAAATTGTTATAAATCCGCCGTACTTCCTCACTCTCCCATCCCCCTCTTGATATAAGAGGGTATGCATTCAGCGCTTGATATAAGAGGGTATACATTCAGCGCAGTTGCTTTGCCAGACATTTCATTAATTCTATATATATAATCAAATGTTTTAACCTGTATTCAATTACTTTCTTCTGCCCGTCAACGTCGAGTGCCTCAACGTAAATTATATAGAAGTTCAGGAAAAATGAAATATTAGTTAAAGCCATAATGTTAGAATAAATGAAAAATTAGTTAAAGTCATAATGTTAGGAATAAGTTGGATGGTAGTGGTAAAGTGTTTGTCAATTGATTGTTTTAATTGGATTTTAGTTGGCCGGCCTTGAGAGTTGGGTTCTGATGGTATTATCAATTTCTTAAAAAAAGTTCAAGCATTGTCAGTTGGTTGTTTCAATTAGATTCCAGTTAGATGTTCTTGAAGGTTGGGTTCTTATAGTATTACCAATTTCCTAAAAAGAGTTCCAGGGTTGTCAGTTGGTTGTTTTAATTAGATTCCAGTTGGATTTCTTTAAGGGTTGGGTTGCTCTCTTATTACTAATTTTCTAAAAAGAATTTCAGCATTGTAGTTGGTTGTTTCAATTGGGTTTCAGTTGGATGTTCTTGCAGGTTGGGTTTCCATGATATTATCAATTTCTTAAAAAGAGTTTTAATTCCTAAGAAAAAGTAGAGAGAGGGTTCACATGGCATTATCAATTTCTTACAAAGAGTTTCAACTCCTTAAAAAATAAAAAAAAAAGTTTTAATGTGAACAAAATTTTATGGTAAAAATATACTAAAAAGATTAGAATTTGATGTTTTTTAAAATGCTTTCATCCCAGTTGGAAGAATACAACCGCCCAAGGAAGTAAGTGAAGAAGAGTACGACACGTCTATTGGACTTAATGAAGAAGAGTACGACAGGTCTATGTTGTCCAATTCAAAGCATCATTATCACGAATTAGACTCCGAGAAATCATTTCCTTCTATAGCCAAAGATGGATTCTATAATGTGAATGTTTAAGATGTTAATTAAAACGTAGTCGTTTAGAAATAAATGTTCTCTTTTAAGAAACAAATTGAATAAAGTTATCTAGTTTTGTAGTGAGTACAAGTCACACAAACTTTAGAAATAGAATATATTTTAAAATCATATCGGTTAGAATTAAAAAATGTATATTAAATCTCATGATGTCCTGTAAGTTTTTTTTAATTAATGAGAGTAGTTTTTAAAAGTTAAAGATTGGACTTTCCATTATATTTTTATAGTTACAAGTTCAAGTTGGTGATGGTGGACAAATTTTAGCGCAATTGGTTATGTTGAGTACGTCTGTGTTGGGGGTATTCCTCAAGCTGACAGCCACTCATGTTATCTATCGATTGTGTTCATTATTGGATGACAAGTTAAGTTATAACTATTTGCTAAAACAATGTCTTCCATAATCTTTAGTGGTATTGGTTTGATTTTAATGCACATATCAAGGATGTGTTTTGATTATTCAAATAGATGTGCTGCAATTTGCCATGAATATAACATTGCAACTATTTTTAAATTGTTATTTATTGATTTAGATGTTTTAATGAATATTGCAAACATAGGTAAATTACTAAAATGAACTAAATATTGTGTAAAATGTATGTAGGATGAGGATGTATGGCATGCATGTAGATGTCTGCTTGGCATAAACAAACTAGATCAGTGATGCCATTATTTTTTGTCAGATTGTTGCTTCATTTTTTTTTTTTTACTTTCCAGTCTGTATTACCTTTGTACTCCACTCCATCAACAAAAGCAGGTGCGTTTAGTTAAATTGCACTTCTATGTTAAGCCTTTCCTTTTCAATATAATTGGATTCCTTGGTTGCCTACTTTATTGACTCCGCATGCCATTGAAGTCATGCATGAGGAAGTATGAAGATGCACTAACAGTCAACATCAAATTTAGTAATCTGGCTAAGGCTTTCTTGCATAAACATTGCAAAAGTTAATTGAATTTAATGTTTGTAGTTTTTTACATCAAATTTCAATTATTCCTTTTCGAACTTTATCCACATCCTTCTGTTAGTATCATGTAGTTTTCTATATTAAGTTTCAATTATTCCTTTTGGAACTTTAACAATATCTTTTTTTTATTTTTGTTTTTATATAACGTTTATATTGTAGAAGTGTATATACATTTAATTTTATATAAACAAAAGATCTTTTATCAAAACAAATGTGTTTTATTTCGTGGCTTACCCGAATCTGTTGACCATCCTCGACGTAGGCTGACTTGTCTGAATAATCTGTTGACCATCCTGGGATGCTGCTTACCTGGCAACGAGAGGATCCTTGTTTACAAGCTGATCAGCAAGGGCAGCCTGGAGGATTGCACGGGCAGTCACGTGTACTGGAATGGCCACGTCAATTGAAGATAGCAGTGGGGTCCGCCATGATTCTCCAGTTTCTACCACGATTGCCCCGAACTTCCATGTCCAGCTTGAATGGTAAAATTTTATTTTTATTTTTAAGTAAAATTGTTTTGAATGGCGTCTATTTTTATTTTTTGGTTTGAATTTGAAAAGATCTATTTTTCTAATGAATTTAGGCATCTAAAAAATAGTATTATGTCCATTAGAACTGTTTTTAAATTTAGATTACTTCATAAATTTCTAAATGTAGAAAAAATGCTTTTAGCCTAACGAATTTTATTATGCTTTATACTATTTAAATAATAGTATTATGCTTAAAAATATGGTTATTTGTGGTTATTAATAGATTTTTTCTATAAATTTGAAGAAATGTTTGTTTTTAATTATGTAAAATATTTTTTATTTTTTATTTTATAATTGTAATAATTATAATATATTTTTAATTTAATATATATATATTTTGTAGGATCTTATTATTTAGTTTACTGGGGGAAGTGCTTGGGCTAACAATTGCCCTAAAACTCATTGTGAGGAGTACCCCAGAAAGATTTTTTATTTATTTTTATTTTTCATATTATTATTTAATTATTTATAATGATAAATTTTATAATATTTAATATTATTATTTTATTATATTGATATTAATTATTTTAAAAAATTTGTTATGTGAGATTGATTTAGACCTCAATTATATTATCTTATAACAACGTATTGATAGTACAACAACTTGGCTATTATACATTAGAACCTTCATCTTAACATTCTATTTATTTGTAATGATGTCACTTGTAGATGTTAATAGTTAGTATTGATCAGGGTAGGATTATATAATGTACTACCTTACACATTTGGAAATCCTCGATCGTTTTCCTCTTTAATTGAGAGGAGAGGTTCTCTCCCCTTTTTAAATCAAGGTTGAGCCCTCTCCCTAAGATCGAGTACAATGCTTCTCCTTTTCAATTAAGATAAGCACTCTTGTTTAAAATAAGGGTCTATCAAGTACATAAATGACCTCTTAAGCTAAGGTCGAGTGCTTATAACAAACCTGTTGTTAATCCGTATATAACACACGACCTTGAAGTTTTGGAGAGATTCCTTCGACCTCTCTATCTGTAAGGGAGAAAGCCTCGACCCCCAACCCCACCCCCACTTTTATAAGGTAAGGTAAGGATAAGCACTCAACCTTAAGAAGATCGGGAGAGGGAGAGCCAAGTTATTACATGTTGTTTATGGATCAAGGAGTCCCTTAAGATCTCCTTTTTGAAGTTGTTAGTATGCTCTTAGATAATAGGTAGGTTGTCGGAATAGCCTAAAAGAAGAGTTAGCTTTAAAAGAATACTTTAAAAGCAAAGGGACATGGCTTTAAATACTTAATGAGGGTCGAGTGAGAAGGGTTGAGTTGCTCTTGTTAGAATTCTAAACACTTAACGTTGAAAGGAAGTTTTGGTTCAGCTCGTTTTGAGCCCTTGATATACAAAGGAGCCCTCTATCTCCTCCCCTCTTTGATAGTTGCTTTCTTCGATGGTTTTTCCTTTAATAGAATACTTTTGAAGGGGCTCACTTCCTCTTAAGAGTTGAGATAAAGAGCCTCTTAATATAATACTAGATCGTTGTCACTTAAATGAGG
The DNA here is from genome assembly GCA_028583015.1 of Wollemia nobilis. Lineage (NCBI taxonomy): Eukaryota > Viridiplantae > Streptophyta > Pinopsida > Araucariales > Araucariaceae > Wollemia > Wollemia nobilis. The sequence continues at coordinate 10,782,660 of JAQPPZ010000458.1, read as the reverse complement.
ATAGAGAGCAGATAGAGAGCTTTCATATAGAGAGCTTTCCCCCTTTCAAATTCCTTTCAAAATTCTTTAAAGGAGATAGATAACTCTTCAATAGATCATGACATATTCTCAGCTTGCAGAGCACTTCCAAATACTACCTCAAGAAAGAATCCATGCTAAAGGAGGGAAGGAAAGAAGCATATTGTATGGAATAAAATAATCCATGCCTCTCAAAAAAAGCGGGTTGTGCCCTTTTTTAAATATAGAGGCACACACCTTATCTTGCAATGACTTTACCGCTTTTAAAATAAAGAGGTCGATAGGAAATTACACAAAGAGGATTCCTTTCTCCCCATTTAATAAGAGCGCAACCCAAACTCTCTCTATTTTGAAAGGCGAGAGGTTCAATAACAAGAGCTCTATTAAAAATCATGGGAAGGGAAGAAAGAAGAAGTATTAAGGACCCGATTTAGAGCTTTTACACTAAGGGCGGGCCTCCTCAAAGACTTAGGTTATGAAGGGGGTGATGAAGAGCCCTTTTAAAATAGAGGGCTTCAACCTTGAAATAGAAAGACTCCCATTCTTGTTTTCTCTGTTCCGCCATATTGACTACACTAATTGAATATTGTTGAGCCTCTCTCATTTAATGAGAAGAGAGTGCACCCCTCATTAAAAAATACCTTCTCCCATTCTTAAGAATCTCATTGGATGGGTTTTAAAATAAAAGGCTCTCTATTCATTTCTCAACAAAATCACACTTTTCCATACCTTCAAGTATGTCAACGGTCCCATGTTTTTTTAAAGGGCCTCTTTGAAATGAGAAAATACTACCTCCATTAAATTAAAAGGGCTTGCTCCCCTCTCCTTCGGCTTTTAAAAGGCCCTTTTAAACATGGGGGCATACTATTTCTAATTTATTTAAAAGGTTAAAATAGTTGGGCCATGGTGATATCACAAAAAGTTGCTCTTTAAAAGGGTTAAATGACTCTAAAAATTAGGACCCACCTCCTTCCCAAGCAAGCAAAGAAGCTTGATCTTCCGCTCTCTTATTTTAAGCCAAAAAACCCAAATAGATGAATGGAATGCCCTCTCTTATATAACATGCACCCCTCAAATCTCCTCTTTATTTTAAAAGGTCAACATCCCCACCCGAGACCCGCCAAACAGGTAGGGGATAATAATATAAATTTGATGCCTTTTTTATGTTTTCCATTCATCGTAAGAACGAATGGATGGATGTATGTGCACTGTGATTCAACTCTATCCCCTCTTAGCATATGTCGATTGACAAATATGGCACCCTCCCCAACCCCTCTCCTTTGCTGCTCGACTGAAATTGCATATCTAGATAGATAGTTGAGGGCACTCACTAAATCATAAATAAAGATGATCCTTTTTTAAAGAGCTCCAACTAAAACTAATCTTCAATGAGGAGGGGTGGACGCATGATTCTCTAATCACAACACCCCCTCTCCTATATAAGGTTAGCATTCAATCGATTTTGTTTAAGAGCTATCCACGTGATTTGATTGAACTAGACTTTGAACGATTATAAGGAAGTCGTTCTCAAGTTCACTGCATCTTCTCTCCGATCCTCCTAGACATTGTGAAGTGTGTTATGGAATAGAATCCTCTCTATTTTAAAAGTTGATTCTTCAGGTGGTTTTGGTCAACTACACTTCTTCTGAGGTGCTTTCGTGGAGTGTGTAACCATAGCAGGATTAGGTACCGGTTCGAAGTGGCTTGCTTATCTATAGAGGGAAGTTTTGTATATGAATGATAGAGAGCTTATTCACCAGAGAGGTGAATAAGGTCGAGCCTTTCCATAAAGGTTTGATGGTTGGGTCAATTAGATTAGGTTCTCGAGGACAAAAACCTTGTCATTTTTGGAAAGCTTCAAATTCAAGACTTAAAATCGTGTCTCCTCTCCTCTCTATATAAAGGTAAGTAAAGCCCTCTTCCCCACCATTTAAAAGGATCGAGCCTTTTTTAGGGCCTTTTTAAAACATGGGAGGACTTGCTTTAAAATAGAGAGATAGAGAGGTTTTATTTGATTAACAAGTCTAGTCATCCTCAGGGAAAGGGTAGAACAGGGTCATGAACAACTATGATCTTTAGAAGAGCTGCATGAAAAAGTATCTTTAATTGCGAGATTGGTTCTTTTTGGAGCCAAGTCCCTTCAGTCTTAAAGAGCCCTATTATGTTGTTAACCTAAAGTCCTCTCCTCTCTATATAAAGGTAAGTAAAGCCCTCTTCCCCACCATTTAAAAGGATTGAGCCTTTTTTAGGGCCTTTTTAAAATATGGGAGGGCTTGATTTAAAATAGAGAGATAGAGAGTGAGGTTTTATTTGATTAACGGGTCTAGTCATCCTTAGGGAAAGGGTAGAATAGGGTCATGAACAACTATGATCTTTAGAAGAGCTGCATGAAAAAGCATCTTTAATTGGGAGAGCAGTTCTTTTTGGAGCCAAGTCCCTTCAGTTTTAAAGAGCCCTATTATGTTGTTAACCTAAAGTCCTTGTTGAATTTGAATAAAAAGGCATGAATCTGACTTATGAGAACATATCTATCCCCAAGATGAGCCACATAAACTACTACACGTCGTACGGGAGACAACCAAGCCCTTGTTGAACTGTAGCTTGATGAGCCCCTGCCTTGAATAAAATAAAAGGTCATGAGTCTCTATGATCTATGGAGTTCTTTCATCTCTAAGAGATAATGGAGATTATGTTTTTACGTAGATAATAGGGCTCAAAGTTATGGATAATGGAGATGTTTTCATTGTTAATAAGGGGGGCTAGTTGATGGGCTTCCTTCTATCCTTGGTTGTTGAATATACGTGAGCACTCCCTTCCTTTTAAATTAGATAGGTTAACTTCAAATTTAAAAAGGAGGGACCTCTTGTCAAGGAAGGTTGTCTCTCTTAAAACAAACCTCTTTGAAAATAGAGCTATTTGAAGATAAGACTAAACTTTTGAGCGCTTTCAACTGGCCCGTGAGATTGAAATATTGCTGCAACTCCCTTTTAAAATAATAGAGAGGACCTCTCGCCTTCAATTGACTGATTTTAAAAGGCCTAGTTTTTCTCTTATCAAAGGAAGGAAAGGTATATAAAATGATTTATCACTCCGTCCAAAATCGAAAAGAAAGAGAAGGGATTTTTGGGAAGGGAGTGGAAGATAGACGAGAATAAGGATTGCTTTTTGAAATAAAATTCCCACCCAACCATAAGTTGGTCATTTATATGTAGGGCTCATCCCCCTATTGATGGAAAAAATATTGGGAAGAACCTTTGTCTTTTAAGGTGAAGGAAATCAACCCATTTGCCATTTAGAGGCCCACATCTTATTTTGCAATGACTCTACCACTTTTAAAATAAAAAGGTCGGCAAGGAATTACACAAAGAGGATTCCTTTCTCCCCATTTAATAAGAACGCAACCCCAAATCTCTCTATTTTGAAATGGGAGAGGTTCAATAACAAGAGTTCTAATAAAAATCACGAGAAGAAAATAAAGAAGTATTAATAAGGGTTTGTTTAGAGCTTTTACACTAAGGGTGGGCCTCCTCAAAGACTTAGGTTATGAAGGGGGTGATGAAGAGCCCTTTTAAAATAGAGAGGGCCCCAACCTTGAAATAGAAAGGCTCTCATTCCTGTTTTCCATATTTCACCATATTGACTACATTAATTAAATACTGCTAAGCCTCCTAATGAGAAGAAAATGCACCCCTCATTAAAAAATACCTTCTCCTATTCTTAAGAATCTCTTTGTAGGGGTTTTAAAACAAAAGTCTCTCTAGTCATTTCTCAACAAAATCACACTTTTCCATACCTTCAAATATGTCAATGGCCCCATGGTTTTCTTAAAAGGACTCTTTGAAATGAGAAAAGGCTACCTCTATTAAATTAAAAGGGCTCACTCCCCTCCCCTTTGGCTTTTAAAAGGCCCTTTTAAGTATGGGGGGACATACTATTTCCAATTTATTTAAAAGGTTAAAATAGTTGGGCCATGGTGATATCACAAAAAGTCGCTCTTTAAAAGGGTTAAACAACTCTAAGAATTAGGACCCACCCCCTTTCCAAGCAAGCAAAGAAGGCCCCATCTATCTTTTCAAAGGGCAAAGGGCTCTATATATCCCTTGTGTGCTTAGGAATCAAGTAACAAATTTTATATTAAGCTCATCCCCTGCACTATATTGAAGGGGCTTGATCCGTTATGGAATGAGGCAAAGTGATTCCTATCCTTATGGTATGTGTTGCATCTTGAAGGCTTGCTCCCTCCTTAAATATGGTAGGGCAGGCCTTTTTAAGATTTTCAAATCCAAAAATGACAGTCCCCATCCCGCATCTCATGAGGATGGAAGTACACATCTTTGCATAAGATCGAGAACAACGTTGTGGTTATGAATAAAGAGCTCGATATGAGATACGCCTAGAGAAATACCCTTTTTAAAATAGAGGGGGTCTCTCTCTCAAAAAGGGAGAATACAACTTTAGTGGATCGGGGAAGTGAATCTGTACCTCTCATTGTAAAGCGAATTTCTCTCCACCATAAATAAATGAAGTGTCGCTCTTGTCTAAAAAAGCCGAAAGTGAAGTCAACCTTTTAAAGCGAACTCAGATGGATATGAGATCTTTTTTGAAGCTGATTCCAAACCATTCTTTAAGAGCACCCAAACCAATGATTACAATGATGATCCCAATGATTCCAATGCCAATGATTTCTTTTTCGAACGCTCTCCTCCCCTATTTTAAGAAGGGCCTTTTGAGGTGAGGCTCTCCCCTTTAAAATTTTGAGGGCCTTTTCCATAGGAACAAATTCCAATGATTCCAATCCCAACTAATCTAAACCATGATCTGGTCAAGGTTTCAACTTTAGGGCGGGAGAAAAAAACATGTTGAAACAACACGAGTGATGAATCGGTTGGTAGTACCCGAGTGAGTCAAGGGTTCGGTTGTAGAAAAGGTGAATCCTTAAAATTGAGCTTATATAAGGTCTTCCTTTAGGTCATAGAGGCCTTGAATCGCCTAAAAAATCATCCTCTCCTCTCTATTATTAAAGTAAAGCTCATTCATATTATCGCTTTTATCAATCGGTATAATGACTTCAGGTGATCTATTTGTGATCAATGCCCGTGCGTAACCATGGAATGTATGTATGGGAGCCCTAGACCCTACACTCTAAGGTCTGGCAAATATAGATGCTTCATGTCGTCTATACCTTTTCCTTAGCCTATAATAAAAAATGGGAGGACCCTCTATCTTAAAAGGCCCTTTTAAACATGGGGGAGCATCTCATTATAAATCTCCATTATACCTCAAACAATGAATAGATAGGTCGAGCCCATCATATGATACGATATTGCTCCAGTAACATGAGGGCTTACTACCCATTCGAACAATAACTTATCCATTCAAGATATTGAGTAGGATTCTTCTTCATCTTCCCATAAGGAACCGCCCTCGCATGGAGTCGTATTCACTCATCCCTAGGCTCATACCAACTCTTAAGGGTATGAGTGGGCACTTTGGATAGTTGGTATTTGAACTTCCCCTCTATTTTGAACCAGTTGCAGCTTTTAAAATATGGAGAGGTCGAGCTATCTATAATAGAGCCTCTTGCTATCTTAAGATGTTGAACCGACTACAGAAGGGAGAGGGCGTCACTAGGGAAGGTAGGTCATCGCTATTTCCACCATCAATAGGGGGATAGATCTTACCATCAATGGGAAGGGTGACCTGTACGATTTTGGGATTGGTTCTTTATTCATGCGAATGGTGCTCAACTCAACTCAAAAAAGTGTATTTCGAGCTTTGAATCCTATTTTAAAAGTAATTTTGAGATTCCTTAAAGAGATCCCTTTTAAAATTAGTTCTTTATTCATGCGATGCAACTGAGCTTTTGAGGAATAGCTATACCTTATGAATTCATACCATGCACCTTTCAAAATAGAGGGATCAAGCTCTTAAAATTGGAAGAGGTCTTCAAGTATTGGAATGCTTTTCGGGGCTATTCCTCTTCCTTATGAAATAAGACCTAAAATATGAATGAAAGAATCTCTTGGAGGTATTGGAATGAAATGATCGCTCAGGTGGTCGAGGTCATTTATCGTCGGCCTCTGGATCGAGGACCCCAACACCTTAAGAGGTAGATAACTCGTGGGAAAAAGGAAGAATGTCCATGTCGAGCCCCCCGTTTTTAAAACAAAGAGCCTCCACTTTTTAAAAGCTAACGAAAAGTTTTATTTTGATGAAACCATAGAGATCGACTGATTCTTTGTTGGGGTGCACATCATAGATAGTTGTTGCGAGATGGGAAAGAAATCCTTCAAATTTTATAAGCTTCTTGGTGATAACGAGTTTAAAACAACTTATTCTTCCTTCTCTTGGGTGAGCTCGATGAGAGAGAAAATGTCTTCTTTCTTGTCTTTTTAAAGGGGGTGACTTCTTTCTCTTAAAGGTGGGGAAAGGGGAGCGACAAGAGACTTGACTGAGTTAGGAACTCGACCTTAAAATGTTAGAGACTCGACCACTTTTAGATAAGTTCACCAATTCCATAGTCTATAGTAGCTAGTTGTTGTTCAACGAGCTAATTCTCATATCTAAGTGAGCTTTTTAAAGGGGGTTTTCATATAAAACAATAGAACTAAGAGGTTAGCCAAGAGGTTTATTCTAGCCTACAATCACACACCTAGCTCTAGAATCTTCTACCCTTTTAAAGAGTCGTTGCCCATTTCTTACCCTTTTAAATGGTGGGGGAGAGGAGAGCTTTTGAACCTTATAATAAATCATCATTGATGCCTCTTTGAAGTTCTCTCGTCTCTAGGTAGAGGTAGTTGGTGAGCTCTTTCCCTGCCCTCTAAGCGTAGTATCGATGAAAGGTTAAGCTGATCAACAAGTTAGCTAGTCAATAAATGTCGGGTCCTCTCCCCTCTTTTTTCAAAGCTAAATATAGAGCGCTGCCACTTTGGGATTAAGAAGAAGAATCTATGAACCAACCATAAGAGCAAGGGCCCTATCCCTATTGAGATATACATTGAGATATAGAGCATTGCTCTGTTATAATAATAAGGGTGCCCTCTTCCCTTTTTAAAACAGAGAGGTATTGACCCCTCTCTATTTTAGATAAAGGGAATTATATAGTATTTTTTTAGAAATTCAAGCTCTAAGCCTTGTTTTCCCTTTAAAACATGGGGTTTAAATGGTGGGGGAGAGCCCTTTTAAACCCTAATACTGCTTGAAATAAAATAGAGGTTCAATCGATAGGCCAAGAGGGTTTTAATGTATGTAATAGAATCTAACAGGGGATACCATGCACTCGACTTGAATGGGTCCACCTTTCTGCTAGAAACAAACGAAGGAGAGTAGGCGCACCGACCACCCATTATTTCTTTCTCTTGCTCAGAGTAACTCAATCCTAAGTCTTCTTGACTAGCACGAGTACAACCTCATTTCTATCCTCGGTTGGTTCTTCTAAAACGATTCAATATCGATTTAATTTCAAAATAGAGGAACCCTCCCCTTATTAAGGTTCTCTTCTTCCCATTAAATATTTCTCACATTAGAATGGGCTCTTGATCTATAATGACCAGGCTATCTAGCTAAGCACTTATTCAAGGTACCTTCATCACTATCCATTCCATCTTGAAAGCCCGAGCTTTTTCTTATAGGGCATTTTTAAGGCTCTCTATTTTAAAAGGGCACTCAAACTCCAATGAATGATTGGGCCAACCCTTAATTTATTTAAAAGCCTAGTCTTTACTAAAGGAGATCAACATCTTCAAGATCCTTTCCCCCTCTCTATTTTAAAAGGTAAGAAAACCCTCTCAATTTAAAAGGGATCTGGTTATAGATAGAGGGAAACAATCATTTGTTTATTCTAAATACTTGCTTGAATTAAGAATTCTTTTGTAGGTTGTTAATACATAGATAATAGACTCACTCTTTTAAAATCTTGTTGCTCCCTCAAAATAGAGGGCTTCAAAATAGAGGTAAAGCCCCTCCCCTGCCCCACCTCCACCATTTAAAAGGGTATTTAAAAGGGTCGGACCCCACCATTTAAAAGGCAAAGGGTCGGGCCAGGTCTTTTTAAAACAAAAAATTTTCTTCTTTAGCTGGCCTTGGCAAAGCACACATTTAACAAGCAAGGGGTTTCTCCCGTGTCAAAATGAATAAATGTCTGGTTCCCCTTAAGATCTTAATAATAAGCAAGTGTGGCTTGGCTTTATATAGAGAGGAGAGCAAACCTCTCCTGATTAGATGTCTTAAGAGCATACTCGCTTCTAAAGTTTCCTTGGGTGAGATTTCAAGGTAAGCGAGTACATAAATAACTTTTCTTTTTAAGGTCACTTTTTAAATTAATAAGTTGGGGAATAAAGGGTTTTACTTATTCAATCGATTGAGGGTTTATCTCCTTTAGACCTGGCCCTCTCCCTTTTGAAGGCATCTTAAGTTATTACAGGTGTAATATGAATCGAGTGGTTTCCTCTGGGTCAAGCTCTCCCTCTTAAGCTTTAAAAAGGGGTTTTAAAATAAAAGGTTGATCTTCTCTGTTTTAAAAGGGATCTTCTTAAAAGGGGACCTTTTAAATTAAGCTTCTTTCATTTAATAGTTGTTTTTTAAGGCCCTCAACTCATTATAAGGATAGAGAGCTTGGATTCAGAGGGTCGAGTGCCCCTTTCAAAATAGAGAGCAGCCTTGGTAGTCTAACACAACCAATCGATTATGGGTGGGAAACCTCTCTATTTTAAGGTTAGCCGATTGTAAATTGATCCTAGAAATTTTTAACGAAAGAAGGGTTACTCTCTTGATTCCATGTAAAAAGACCGATCACCACATCCTGGGGTTTAAGAGGAAAGGAAGGTTCGGTTCCTACATCCAGCTTAAAGTTTTCAAGCTGTTGTGGGAGAGAATAGGATAATTCATTACCAAGAGAGTTGCACCTTGACAAGGCATACGATGAAGAGGGGTTCGAACTTGCGACCATTAGGAGAGGCCCTTTAGATAAAACTCCCACCAATCAGGCTATATCATGGCATAGCTCTTGAGAAAGATTATCTATTCTATATGGTAAAATCCCTAATTTGTACACAGGTATAGATAGTGTCTCCCCATTCCTTGTTGGTCTTGTAGAGTGATGAAACCGTCCAACCCTCCGCTTGTCTCATCATTGGTCCCCTCTTATATAAGGTTCACGTTTAAGGTTCTTTCCAAATGAGCAGGAGGTCTTGGTCGCTTCAGAACTTCAAGGGGTGCGAAGAGGTGGGCCTTGATAAAATGGCTATCTATGTTGAGTCTATCTCTTGACTCTCTGTCTCTTTCAACTAGTAGTTGCATTCCCATGTCTATGTCCTACTACAACTTGGACGAGTCCCTTAGTATGATTATGAGGATTGAGTCTTTTCGGAATGTGTGAGAGTAAAGAATGTAGAGCTCTTTCATCTAGAGCGTGATCATATGATAAAATGATAGAAATATGACACACGAGATTCACTTCCATTCGATAAAAAACCTCACGCCTCATTCATCGAAACGAGGCGCCTGTCCCTCAACCCCCGAACCAGTGGAATTCATCATTTTCTCTGGTCCAATTCAAAGCCATCATAGGAAAGAAAAAATATGTTTTATGAAGGAATAACAATGGTTTCGATGAGTGCAGGATTCAGACCTTGGAGAAATATGGAGAACCTCTCTTAATAAAGCCTAGGGGATGGCGGTAAGCATTATGAAAAGGGAGCATTTGAAATACTTGTAGGATCATGATCATCAGTAACTGCATCACGATCACAAAAATTGGAATCTTCAACTCATTAATCTTAATCTTCATCTCTCTGATCCAAATCATAGTCTCTCTCTTGATCATCAAAATCCTAATCTCGATCTTTAAACTTTGAATCTGGCTATCGATTTGACTCTTTAATTGGTTTAAGGTAAGCAATTGGGTCTCTCTAAAGAATATCAAAATCTTCCTATCGATCATGAAAGATAGAATTTGGATAACGAAGGTATGAATCATGATCATCAGGAGGAACTGAATCTTGATCTCGTCCTATAATTATGCCTAGGTCATCTGAAGCTAGTTGTGATGTTGCTAGTTCAATAGGTGTTGTTGGATCACTGGTATTAGAAGTTGCTGCTACTACTGGATAAGTTGCTATTGGATCTGCCAATATAGAGTTAAGGGTTGTAGGATATGAAACAAAGGGATCTGCTTCTACCGTAGGTGCCCTTGCCTCTACTTTTGCTTCTTCGATTGCTTCAACGGCTGCTTGTGGTGAATGAACATCAACCATTGCTTCCACCTTTGCTTCTGTTTACTACTTAGATGCTTCCTTTGCTTCTCGATCCCGATCTTTATCTTTATCTACATCTGGATCTTTATCTAGAATTGGAAGGGATGTTGTTGGACAAGGTGGTGTTGGTGAAAGACCTGGTAAAATAACGAAGCCTAGTGGTGCATAAAGTGCATGAAGTCAAAACAAAGGCAGATGTGCAAAATCTCGAAACACATTATCGATGTGCATAAAGTGTCAGATTGTGCTAAATTATGATATATGCCCTTATGGCCCTTATGGGTGATGCCTTTGCCTTTACCTTTTATGCTATTGGTGGAAATGCAATATGATCTACTACTATAATATAGGTGGATTGACTACTTACATTAGATATGTGTATGGATATACTACTTAAATGGGTACTGCAACCCTAGCTACTGGCTTTCCAACAATGGGCTCTAGATCTCGATCTTGATCTGACAACATACATACCACACTACCCCACCCGGATGGTGACCATTGCACCGCTATAGATACTAGATACCACAATAAGGGTGACAACATTATTAGTAAGGGTAGTAACCTATGCATCGTATAATGATACAAGCGCTCCCTCTTGAATCAAAAGACAACATCAAAAATGACTGCATCAATGACTTCATCAATGGCTTAACCATAAAGAATCAAGTGTGGAATCAACAACATAATCAAACTCGTAAGCAACATAATCGACTGCGAAATCAACAGGATCATATGCCTTTGTTGCCCCTGCTACCAGCCACTTAAATGGGTTATTTCAATGGGCAATGAGCTATCAAAATGTTGCTCCTAAAACTGCTCTCAGGTATGGAACTGCTTACTTTGGCACTGTAACTGGATCATCTGGATCAGTCAGTTAAACAATCGTTGTTGTTGGATCTTTAACGGAATCTACAACTTAATTAACAGGATAAACTTTTAGCTATGCTATTGGCTCTACGGAATCTACTGGGTATCAAACTGCTTGCTTCAGTCGAGATCCAGATTTTGAGAGTAGTGATTGAGAGCCTGATTCTTACGTTCGTGAGCATGACCCAAACCTTCGTAATCCATATACGCCATAAGCAAAGCAAGCAACAATACTATAGTCAGTTGTTCTAGATCGAAAACCAGCCCTAGTAGCAATAGAGGTAAGGATGGCAAGAGCAAAGCAAGCAATAGATCTAGCAGCAGATCCAATTATGGATCAAGACCTAGCATAATATCCATACCTAGTATTAACACCAATAGGAGCATAAGTAGCTAATACGTAATAAGCACTAGTAACATACCCAATAGTAGGACCAACACCATAAGCTAGGGTTGCAGGAGCAGAGCTATAACCATATCCATACGTTGGTCTAGTTAAAGAACCAGTAGTAGATCCATTAGTACCAATAGCAATACTAGAGCTAGTCCTATATCTAGTTGAAGAATGAAGAACCAGTTGACTAAGTTATAGTTCCTTAAGCATAACCAGTTGAGACCATAGATCCATATCGATATCCAGCAGATACGAGGGTGACATTACGAGTACCAATAGTAGCATATCCAAGTACGTATTCTATAGAAGCAAAGGTATAAGCATAGCCAGAACCAGTAAACCCACCAACATAACTATTAGTATCAATAGCAGCATAGGAAGCAAGGGTAGATCTAGTCGAAGGACCAGTAACATTAGTAGCAAAGACAGGTATAAATTAAGCATAACCAATAGCACCTATAGCATATTAAGTGCCTATAAACATACCTATAAGCAAAGGCAGAGATAGTAGCATAGGTGACATAAACTAGGATTGTAGAACTTTTATTTAAAGTTGTTGCTTATTCACACCCACATCCAGTAGTGTATCTAGTACTAGATCCTATGGAAGTACCAATAGCACCACCAATAGTATCAACATCTGTAGCTAAGATAGAAGTATACCTAGTATAAGATCCAGTAGTTCCAACTTATCTACCAATAGCAAAGGTATCTATTGGTAACACCAAGAACAAAGGCAAGAGCATAGGCATAAACAAATCCATAAGTATAGGTACCTAGTAGAGCAGTTTACCCAACATCTATTACAAGTTCTTTCGTATATGAAGCAGTTGAAACACCAGTATAAGCACTAGCACCATTATCTTAATAATTGATCCAATTTATGATCAATACCTAGCTACATATGATCTAGTTACAGATCCACCAATAGTAGCTTATCCAGTTCTATATACTCTAGTAGCATCAATAGCAGATATAGCAACAACATATTAAGTAGCAGATCCAACCATTGATCTAGCAATCGATCTAACTTTTGATATTTGCAATGCTATTGATGATTTTTTGAAGCACCACTACCACCACCAATAGTAATTATTGAACTAATTGCTCTAGATTGAGAGTCAGATGCACCAATAGTCAAGGCATAGCCAGTTGGTTTACCACCATTAGTAGATTGGTTCGATCATTAGCACCTGATAAGGCACATGCACTATCGACACTATTTGGCTTTGGATTTGCACTTGTTGGCTTTGTACCTAGCTTCACATTTGTTGGCTTTGGTATTTCTTCATAGTCTAATGCGTATGGTAGAGATTCTTAGTTTTATGATCAATATCGTGATAGGTATTTTAGTGATTGAAAGGAAGAGTCTGAATTTAGGGATCAAGACTTGGATTAGGACCCTATAGGACAATACCCTATGGGACCAAATGCTATAGGACCAACATCCTTAGTTACATATTTAGCCAGTGAAAGTTTTGGCTCCAAGAGGTGAAGATCCAGCACATCGAGACTTAGTACTAAATCTAGAGCGAGACCCTGTTCAAGAGCAAAATCCAATAGGACAGGTATACACGGTAGCCATGATCATGATAAAGATAACGCTAGTTGTTTACCCAACAACGAAGGCAAAGGACACAAAGGCAAAGGCTTCATTAGCAGCGTATCTATTTCTATAGGTATAGCAAAGGCGTATGTAGAAGGCAGTTGACCACCACCTGGCAAGGGCAAAGATAGAAGCAGGAGCAGCACCAAAAGCATCAAGAAAGCTAGGAGCAAAGCCAATTGTGGTTTAAGTTCCTTATCAAGACCCGTACCCTATAGCTTCCCTTCGTACGGTTATAGACCTAGAAGTAAATGCAGGAGCATCCCTTCCATTTCGAGAGCTAGAAGCAGGAGAGGTTGTTGTTTACCCATAAGCAGTAGTTAAAGGTCTACCATCATTCGGTTTAGAAAGTGGTTAAGCAAGTGATTTTGTAAATGGAGCATACTGGGTTCTCGCACCCACCCCATATAGATAGTTGCTTCAATCGACCCAACCCCCATTGAGAGAGGAAGAGATTCTATATACTCTTTTTCGAGTGAGGAGAATCTGACACTTTGACATGGCTACTATGGTCACTATAGAAACACTATTTCTCTTTTACAAGTGAGTAAAGATCTGATTCATCGAATCACAAAAGGGCTTAAGGATATATCAACAACAGGGATTTTCTTTGGCCTACCGAGGGGAAAGACTCACAGTCCACCGTACTGACTTATAGGGATAGGTATAAGAATATATTTGAGCAAGGTAATATTTAGCTAAAAGGGGGAGAAGAGCAAGGAAGAAGTTCTATCTGATGAACCAATTCCAAGGGAGGATATCGGAGCACATCATGTGCGAACTCGGGTTAGAAGCAAATGCGACCTCCTTCGCCCCCTATGTGCTGAGAATAAGAGGAGCCAAAAAGTTAAAGTAATTGAAGCTTCTCAACACATTGCTTGTGTGAAGATTGTTGAAGATGGAATGTGGGGAGAATTGAAGGAAGCCTTTCAAGGTCTTATTATTCCCTCAGCACCTCCAGGGCCAAGAGAAATGGGAAGTTAGCATAATGTTCAAAACTTCATTTATCTTTTGTGGCCATAAACTTTTGTCTCTTCGTTCTAAAAAGTGAGTTTTGTCTTATCTACTCAACCATTTAGTGCTAGAAGGGTTGCCCCCCTCTGTTTTAGTTATGCCAAAGCAACCAAATTTTATGCTCAGCTAGTAGAAGATGTTGAGAGAGACACTTGTTCCACCAGTGGGTATCAAAGTTTCTCCACAACAAATAGATTATGCCTCCTACACCATGCTTGTTGGATGTGGGGAATATTACTCAGGTTTAGGGAGGGATGCAAGCATATCAATTGCTTCATCCAACTAGAGAATTGGTCCAGTTGTTAGACTTGTTGAGAAAGATGCGAGGACAAAGAAATAGGTATAGAAAGGGGGCCCTACAGTTAGCAGATGAAATATGTTTCAAATGAATGTCATTCCAACTTGTAACAGTTAGTATCTCCCAGATCTAGCTATGGTTTTGCATGCCTTGGATTTATAGCTTATCTTCAATATGTTGCTCCCCCCTGCTGCTAAGGTTGAAGAAAGTGATCTAGATGTGAAACGCATACCGATAACTCTACAGATCGAGGTGGATCTCGAGTGAGGTTGACATGCCACAGATAAACGTACACATTCTAGGTTGTGCACTAGGAATGACTGACAATAACTTGAATAACCGATTCTGCCAACTCTCGGGTCAATATAGTTTCTAGTGCTAAAGAAATAGTTAGTGAATGAATGTGGTTTCATCCCAAGCATTGGTACGATTGGTCATATCCGGGATAGTAGCTTTGAAGATGATGCTTGCATCTAGCATGTTTTTGATCTTTGCGTTGAACATCGTGGAATATTTTTTGTTCATGCGGGATGGCCTGCACTCCTATTGTGCTCCTTGTATTGATAGTATTTGATGGATGCACATTGAAATTCCCTTGGGGTTCTTGTAGGTCTTGCAAGACTCTTTTGTACTTTATGATGGTTTTCAATATTGTTGCCTTCATATTCAGATCCCAATCATCACCACAATTGATGATCTTCTGTAAATTAGTTTCATTGAGGTTAACTCGCAACATTTTTGGTCCTTCATATCTAATGGTGTCAAGTTCCTCAATCATTTTGTTTGCATCAAACATGTGTGAGACCCTTTATCTATTTGCATGTTGTGAATGCTATACGCTGCAAAGTTTGGGGGAAATGCCAAATTTTCCTTTTCCTACTTTGTTACACATGCATTGCTTGTTTGAGTTCTTACGCTTGCAAAAGTACTCGATTTGGCTACCTTGAAAATGTTGAGTATGACCATTTTCTCCTTTGTGTATGCTCTCATTTGCTTTGATATCCAAACATATGCATCTTGGTTGGAAAACCTCATTATGCTCCATATTGCAATGGATAGGATTGCTCTCAGAGTGATATTCATTCTTTGCACACTCAAATTGAAGGACATCATCGTCTTTTGGCTCCATGTTGGCATTTAATCTCATTTTTTTTTGTTGTGGAGAGTTTTGAGTCATCCAAGCATGCAAGATGCTCGTTTATCGATAAGTTGCTTAGGTTGACGATAGACTTATGATGTCTTCTATAAAATTTTAGATGGTCTTCTTTTCCAATAGTGATCGACCTTCCCCATTCTCAGCTAGTCATGACTTAATAGGATGTCATATGCTGCATTTTACATTGTGATCACAATGATGTTGAGGACAAATGTATGTTTTACAGTAGTGATTTTTTTATTCTATCAATACTCACATGATTTGAACAATGTTCCATGGGTATTCATTGCGGGATTTGGGGGCCGTCTCGGAGATGTGTCTCATTGTTCTCGTCTTGGAATTTTGTGGAACATAGTTGGAATGCCATACAGGTCAACTTCCAAGAGATGGAAATTTGGTGGTTGAAAGCTTGGTGTGCCCAATTTTTGCCAAATCTTTTCTAGGAGTGTGTTCACACCTAATGCCCCACCCATTATGATATGTGTCAATTTGTGGCCTAGTATATTAATGTGTAGCAATATCAATTTTTCTTAGCAGCAGTCATCAATGCTGGGTTGATAAATTGGTCCTTTGTTGCTGTCTTTGGTGGCTATTTTTTAAAGGTATTTTAAATTCTTGATCCTCGGGCTATATTCCCCAAGGTGACATGCGGTTTGGGAATTATCTTCAACAAGGTTGCGACCTTAATTCAAATTGGTATACTTGACTGCAGGATTTAAGTTGATATTCTTTGTGATGTTGATTGCTTGTCACATGTGGGTGTGGTCATCACCCTTTTTTGGTCTTTGTGCTTGTCATCTTGTCCTTGACATTCGTATGACCCTTCTATCAATGCTTGCCCAACTTTGGCTGTTTTATGTCAATCAATTTGATATTTTGGTTCCCCCCTCCCTTTTTGGGACAATTCTCTTCTGATTGGTTGTATATCATTCATGTGCTCGATTTGGTGGAATTGGTACAATTACACACAAGGTGCCCCCATTCTTGACAAGGTCACTCGGTCGTATCATGTTGTATGTGATTGTTTGTGTTCCTTGCATCTTGATTTTTGATTTTGCTTCCCTTAACTGTTGCCTAAATAATGGCCACTTATGCCAATTTTGGAGGTGTTGGGCTTCTTGTTGGCCTCCTTATGCAATGCTAGTATTTGACATTTCTTGATCTTGACATTAAATGAACGCTTAGTAAGTGTTAATGCACCTCACAAATGTTGTAGTAGATATGTTTCAGACAGTTGGCATTGGTGTATCCATTTGTCCTACACTCTGTGTACCATATGTCCTACACTCTGTGTACCATATGTCCCATCTATATTTCTCCTTGTTGTCTTTGATTTCTCATAGCATGCACAACATATGTTTTTGAGCACTTCAATTGACGGTTCTCCCTTGTCACTATCTTTATTGTAGTCACTTGTCCGTCAGATCCGACTTTTGCCACCCATTATCTTCTTCTTAATCTCTAGGTTTAGTGCTCTGTTTATTTCTTTGTGGTAGGGTGTGGGTGGAACTACCTTCATATTCTTCCAAAAACTTAGAAGAAATCCATCTATGAACCATCATTTGTTTAGTTTGTTTGCAGGCCAAATCATTTTTACAAGTAGCTTATTTAAATGATGGTTAAAGGACTTCATCTATTTGATCATTGTTTTGTTTGGTATTGTATAATTTTGTGACAATTTCATTGTTATTGCTTACAAAACATAAGTTCTCCTAGAATGCACTCTTTAACTCATTCTAGGTGGCATATGGTGTTCGTAATTGTAGTATCAATCAATTGCCACACCTTTGAGCATTGTAGGAAAGGATGTCATCAAATGTGCGTCATTGTGTTGTCCATTAGCATTCTAGATGATGACACAAACCACTTTGTGGAATTGTGTCCTTCTTGACATCTTTGGAGAACTTCGAATATTTCTATTTTGTAGAAACCATTCTCCATTGGACATTTTTGCTTGTGTATGAGTCAATGAGAAAGGTGTTTGCACACTATTCTTAGGTTGGTTTTGGCTCTAAATGTGTATTGTTGCTAACGACTTTCCTTTGTCAATTGCTTGTCCAAACTGGATGCCAAGACATCTTCTAGTGTACATGCTTAAACTTCATGACCATTGTTACATATAGACCGTTATTGGCATGGGTGATTGTCATAACTCCACTCACTATCAAACACATTCCTTTGCAAGTACTTCCTTTTAGACTTCTATCTTGATGCACTGTTGGACACACCCTCCCAAATTTGCATGTGTTAGTTCTTTTGTAGTCACTCTCCAATCACACTGTCTTTTGTGACTATCACGAGTGACCTCATCATTTGTTGCTTCGTCATGGACACCTTCATTGCATATGCAATTGTCACCAACTTTGCTGACACAAACCTCATTGGCATGCGCGTTTCGTAATGGCTTGCATCATCGCGAGCGTGTTCATTACTCCTCATCTCATCAGGAGCGTCTTCAACACGCATTACTTCAATATGCTCGAGGTCAATATTCTACTCTTTTGTCGATAGCAACAATGTCTCCAATGAAGCCCGATTCTCTTTAAGTGCAGTTTGTTTGTTGTCTGAACTTAGGTTTCTTGTTTGAGGACTCCCCTCATCACAAGGGGCACATGCATTGGATCTCAAGTGATAAGATTTCCTTTGTCAACCAAATAGTCATGATGACATTGCCACTAGTCATTGCATGTTTTCATTCAAAAGAAATGATTAGAGGTGTTTCCACACTCTCTTCCCTTGTCATAAGGGGGCTTTATACCTTCTACATTTCCTTCCATTTGTAAAAGGGGCTCTTGTGGTTCAATTAGACTTTGTCATGCTTCCACGTGCACATTGTTGACACATGTTCATTAGTTATCACGTTTGTATACCACATGATCTACTCGGACTTGAGCATAGGCTCTCACTAATGTCGCCATTGTTATGTCCGCACACATTGTGGTCTGTTGGTCACCTTGTTCTCAAACTAGACTCAATACAATTTGAATGCCAAATATAGTATATAGTTTTACATAATCCAAAACAAGAATACGAGTAATAGTAACAAAACATGTAGTAAAGGTAAATAAACAACAATTAGAATATTCATACCAACAACAAAGATATGCGATTACTATATGGAAATAATGCATTGAAAAACCAGTTGTGTACATAGGACAACACCATGCACTCATGCAAATGTATATTTAAGCATCAAACACCATAACCATGATAGGTGACGATGGTATACAATAATACTCCATGAGACTAGAAATTGGTAAATATATACACAAATTAACAAGGAATGGTTGTAACCAACTAATCACCATACATCTTAATATTCAATTACATATGTGAAATTTAAAGTACCCTATAACTTTATGTGAAGTACATTCTTACGAACACTTAAGTGTCACACACGCACAGTCAACAACCTGTGAAACATATGAGAAAATGACAAACTATATACAAGACAAAATGCTCGAGTGGCTTCTCACTACTACGATGGCTCTTGAGCTTGTTACATGTTGGTCTTGCCATCCATTAATCCATGTGAGATCCATTTGATCAAACAAAAATTAAATTTCAGAGTTCATTATTGATTTTCTGGGTTAAATATTGTTTAATTGTTGGAGTATTTTCTGTAAGTTTGATTACTAAAATTTTTAGAACTTTCTTGATGAAATTAAATACTCTTATTGTAGTGCAGATGTTGATAGTGTTTAATTTTAGGTTCCTTCAATTGTTGTTGATTAGTATTTTGAGACTTACCAAGGGTTGTATTTTGCATAGTAGCAATTAAAAACTTTATCTTCGCTTTTAAGTTGTTTTTTTCAATAGTGACAGGAACACTAACTTTAGACTTGATGCACTTGGCTTGGTTTGAGTCTCTGTTACTATTGGAAGTCTGTCACTTAAAAGACAATCTCTTTGTCAATGATCAGACTTCCCCTTTGTTGTTTACCTTTGGTTCTTCCATATGATTCTTAACTTTTATAAGAAGACTTTGCTTATGTTTTGTTAAACTAACCATCTCTTTATCCTTCACGGATAAAATCTCATTATCATAGGCCCCTTGCAATGTATGTGCTTCGCTTTTCGATATTTAAGTTCGGTAGACATAGCCTAGTTTTGGTCATATAATGTTGAATATCCTCTTCTTGTTTTTAATAATTTGTTTACCTTATTTATTTATAGTTTCTATTGCAAAGACCCTGTTTTTTAATTAGTTGGTCTTAAAGGATTGAATCATCTATGATTTCATTTCAGTCAAATAATGCACTACAAATCAAGGTTGGGTTTCAATTAAATTCATCTTTCTTTATTTTTTTGGTATCTTGGGTTGCACCTTTTCATATATGGAATACTACCTCTTTTCATCTTGTCCCTCTTTAAATTCAGGTTTAATTTTTTCCTATCTTGGATTGTCTTTTTTCTATCTTAGTTCACACCCTTTTGTACTCAGATTGCACCCTTTTGCATCCCATGCTTAACACTTTTTGGTCTTAGGTTGTGTAGGTGGACAAAGCGATTATATGCAACCTTAAGAGCTAGCATGACAACGAGTCTCTAGTCAAGTCATTACATATACATTTTTGTCACATGTATAAGTATTAGGATGACGTGTGTTCGTAATAAAATAGTATGTAAAGGACTATAGGGTACTTTTTCATTGTTCTATGTACATGGGTATTGGGTAGTTAGGTTGTAGTTGGCCAGGTGTGGCAGTTGTCAGCTCCCCACTGATATCCCGTTGACCCTATGTATTCTCTTCATTCTGGTTGGGTGTAGTTGTTGTTGAATGTTGTCATTACGAATATGACATATTGTATAATTTGATTAGATTAATTGCTGATGTATTTTTGTTTCAGAAATTAACATGACATACTGTTGTTTGTATTTCATGGTTTGTTCTTTCTATGATTGCGTTCGCTTATCGTAGAATAGATTTATATTTGCTTTCTGTTCTTATTCTACTATACCAGATTCTCTAGTTATGCGTGACTTGAATATTCCTTGATTACTACAAGTTACATGCTTTCATCTTGCAGGTTTAGGTCTCAAACCTTAGTATCTCATGTTGCACCACTTGTGCATTGTGCAATACCTTCTTGTGTCTTGGAATCACCACCTGTTTGTATCTTGTGGCAGAAAAATGTCGATTGGATGCCAGGCAGAAGTTGGTTGGGTTTTAGGAATGTTTTGGTCAAGTATTGGTCATTCCAATTTCCAACCATTGGCAATTGGATGAATTTTTTTTCATAGGCCAATAGAAGGTATAGGCTATTTTTTTTTTTTTTTTTTTTTTTTTTCTTTTCTCTTCCCCCTCTCTTCCCTCTCCTCTTTTCCCTTCCTCCCCCCCTCCCCGGCCCCCCCCCCCTTCTCCCCTTCCCCCCTCCCCCCCCCCCACCCCCCCCATCCCATTTTACTCCCCCCAAGTTTGCCTGAACACTCCCAAGATCGCCCGCCTAGCACCGCATCCCTCCGATCGCAAAGACGGATCTCCCCCCGGCATGGCATGACTGAGGAGAGGCGAGCATAAAAAAACCCCACCAAAGCAGACTACCCCTCACCAACCGTCAACGAGACCGCAACGGATGGCCACCAAGTCAAACCCCTTCCTTCAGTTGGGGCCCATGAATGAGGAAATGCTATAAACAAGCCCATGTAAGGGAAAGGAATCGCAACTTCCCACGCCAATCAGGCTAGTTCCCCTTGCCCCTTCCCTTTTTTTTTTTTTTTTTTTTTTTTTTTTTTTTTTTTTTTTTTTTTTTTTTTTTTTTTTTTTTTTTTTTTTTGTTTTTTTTTTTTTTTTTCGTTGGTCCTTTTTTTGCTCATGCCCAATATAATTTATGATCATACATCAGAATTCAAAGCAGATGTTCTAGCATGTGGTTATGATATGACTTGTAATGGTTAATTATATTTCTCATGTACAATGCATAGAAAATTTGATATATATGCATTAAAGAGAGATCAGTGAATGACATCTATGCCAAATGATAGACTGCTATATAATATCCAAAAAGTCATGAGCTATTCTATCTATATGTTAGTGAAAATAACCTTATAATAGGTTACCTAGTAGTCAGGTAGTATTTATTATAATATATAAGGTTATAAAACAACATGCTATTATAAAATAAGGTAGGCACTAGTTTTAACTTTCAGTACAGATAGTTGGTAGCACAATTGGTTGTTGGTCATGATGGGCAGTCAAAATATACGAAGATTTTGTGTTGATATATTTTAATTGCTTTTACAAATGTCTTCAGCTTTCTTAGGCATTTTTAAGGGTGGTATCAATAAGTGTTCAATGCAAGTCTATTTTAATTCCAGTTCAATCTTAGGTAGCTTTTGATGCCAAATCAATCCATATTCCATCTTTACTATACTCCAAGCATTTAGTGTTGAGTAATTCATGTTTTCATTTTTATTTTTGAGTAATTCATGTTTTCATTCTTATTTTTAAATAAATGTTTTCTCTCATGGTTTGGAATTTATTTAAATTTATGTTTCTTGTTGACATTAATAGGTAGCAGCACTTGTTCCTAAAACTGAACTGGATGGTGAAGTGGGTGACACTCATATAGCACTGCAGGCACAATTGATGAGTCAATGTCTTCGCAAAATGACCCATGCTTTGTCTTGTTCACAAACTCTTCTTATTTTTATAAATCAGGCAAGTAGTATTTTCTTTAGTGATATGTAATGTTTACAAGCACATAGTTTTATGAGATATTTTATCAAACTACTAATCTGAAGCAAGTTCTGTAGACACCATTACCTTTCTCTTGAGAATACGATCGTTCTATGTATTGTCATTGCA
This sequence comes from Wollemia nobilis, assembly GCA_028583015.1. Classification (NCBI taxonomy): domain Eukaryota; kingdom Viridiplantae; phylum Streptophyta; class Pinopsida; order Araucariales; family Araucariaceae; genus Wollemia; species Wollemia nobilis. The sequence goes on along the minus strand of JAQPPZ010000458.1, from coordinate 10,760,243 downwards.
GGTGAGAGCAAAGATAAATACATTTGGATTTGGTAGTCCAACAGAAGTTACCACTGGGGGCAATGCATTGAAGTTTTATGCATCAGTCAATATTTGTAGGATTGGCACTGTAAAGAGAGGGGAAGAGGTATTTACCATATGATCTGTTTCTTTTAGTAGCCTATGGTTTCTTTGTTTCTTATCTTTTGTTTATATAAATATTTCCAAAGTGATGAATAACTTTAGTCTTGACTAATAGAATGTATTCCTGTGCTTAATTTGTATGCCCGCAAAGTCCAGCCTCTCTCTCAAGATTTTTTTTTTTGATAAAATAGTTCTGAAGCAGATTAAGAACTATTGTTGTAAGCACAATGAGCTTTTGACATTGTGGTAAGCAAATGTTCTGTTTGGCAGGACAGGAGGTTGCAAAGAAGACGGGTCCTCAAACACTTGGAAGTCATGATTCCAATTGAAATACTTCAAACATGCCTTTAGTCTTTTGAATCATATAGGTCTCAAAATTCAAACAAAATCACAAGTTATGGAACATAATTGTTTGTGGGGACAGGACAACGTAATGGAAAGGAAATAAAAACAATCAATCTTTAATGCAATCCTTGTCTTTTGCCAAAATGAACCAAATGTTCGTCATACATGTGACCTAATAATTTAAGCAATGGTTAAACCTAAGTTTAAGGATACAGAAACAGGGGTATTGTGTCCTGTGTCCAACATATCCAGAATGGGTTTGAGTACAGATATGCCACAGATACATATCCATTAAGCCTCACATGCTGCATGTATTAAGATATGGTCCAGTGTCATTGTGCCTATCTGGGATGTGTTTGGATATGTTATGATGTATCTTGCTTGTTGTGGGCCTATCTGGGATGTATTTGCATCAATGTTGCATGGAAATGGAAACAGTATCTCACATGGATACGTATTGGATATGGATACAGTTGGAACAATTGGCAAGCTCTTTGGCAACAGAAAGGAATTGAATTACGTATGGGTCCACTTGCTTGGTGAAGTGAAACAGGTCGGGCTCAAAAAAGAAGAATATACAAGAGAGCAAACAAAAGATTGGGATGTGAATCTTGAAAATCATGACCTGGGTATTTCCATGGTTGCATTTGATGTTGAAAATGATAAAACTACTTCTCATGTGGGTTGTATTCCAGTTTTGGTGTTGATTTTGAAGATTAAGAGCTAAGTTTATACTATATCCCATGTAGTTCAATTTTTCTGAACATGTATAGTTTGATCTATTAAGGTTGACATTTGACATTAAACATTGCTCTCTCTTTAAAACCTCTCTACTATAAAGAGCTCAGCTCCTCTCGGAGGAGCACCGATATAAAGAATAGGATGAGACTGCCAACACGGTCAGATTTTCGTCTCGCCTATCTATCCATAACATTTTTGCTATTTTGAATGACCCTCAGTACATAATTGACAGTTCAGGAATGATCAAATATGGGGAGATCATCAGGGATAATTTAATTAGTGAAAAATTGAATTCTCTTGAAAATCAATTAGCTCATCCTCTCCCCTGTCTCTAAATCAATAAGGTCGAGCTCTGACCTGGATTCGAGTTCCTGACCGCTGTCGACTAGTCTCTGCCACTGATTGACTAGTCTCTGCCACTGATTATATAAGATTGAAACAGGTTCCCCATTCATCTCACATCATTCAAACAAACCATATAGCCATATTATATGCGTCCGGCAAGATTTTAGCCTGGGTCTCCAAGATTTTAGATTTTAGCTCATGCCATTTTATATCTATTTATGATTTTCTAGTTCAGTTTGTCTATTCATTTTAAAAGTATATGGTTTTTACTTCTATTTTGTTCTTTTAATTAGGTATTTCCTTTGTCGTTTCTGCATTTTTGAAGGTTTTGAGGACTCGTGTTTTCTAAGGCATTTCCTTTTTCGGAAACCATACATGTGTCCAAGTTTCATGCAACTTGGTTTTAAATTGAGATAGAGTGCATGAATAATCCTTGGTTTAAAATGCCTTTGATGGCTTGAAGAAATGTTTTGTAGACAAGGTAATAAGGACACTGATATCTTCATCTGCATCATTTTATTTTTCATTTTCATGGGACATTCGATGAGCCTGTGCATGCTTGTTGACTTAACATCCCTCACTAAGCCATCTCATTTAGAAGTTACGCAGTTGGTGCACTGTTTAAAACTTTGAATAGTATACATTGCATGTTATTAAAAAATTAAATTGTGTGTGTATGCGCAAGCACACGCATATACATATTGCCCACCGTCCTCCCACTGTCATGAAATTTGGGGACAAAACGTGTCTCACAGAGATGAGTCTTCTTGTATTGCACCGTCCTTGTACTGGAAACTCTGTTGAATATAAGTTATGATGCATCTTGAATGTATATGAGATGAATTTGACAACATCTGTATCCAGATGTTTATTGACTATGAAATATCAAGTAAGGAAAGAAGAGAAAATAAGGAAAGGAAAAATAAATTAACTGATATCCTAAACTAACCCCCTAACTAACAAGTAAAATGAACCCTCCCATGGAGAAAAAAAACCTGAACTCTAGACTATGCTGGACCTGAACCTGAAAATTAACCCTGTAAGCTCTATGTAAGGGGGCCTGGGGGAAATGTTTATGTGAATGGAATTACATGGCAAATATTCGGGATATTTTTACTTTTAATAAATAGCCAAATAGCAGAAATTAGCCTTTGGAATTTTCTGTTTTGCAAAAGCACCTTATAACTCCTATAAAAACCAAATTGGCAAATACATACTTAAAAAGAACTAAATGTGCGTGAACATTCATATACATATGCATATGCTGGGCCAGATGTTCTGGCTTAATATTCATTCCTGCATGGTTAATGATTTAAAAGCAATGCTATGTGCAACGAGGCCACTTATGTATGATGCTACTTGTATTGCAGGAGGCTGTTCTGCATCACATATTCACAGGCTACCGTGAAGTACAGGTCTATTTGTCCTGTTACTAGCACAAGAGTTTTCACTGTTGTGGGAAAACAATACTACTCATTTCTGTTTTTTCCCACATAACTATTACTTCTTTATTTTTTCTTTTTCCACGTACCTAAACAGCTGCCAGCCTAGGGTTCCCCTAATGTAGACATGATATGTTTGGATTATGATGAGATAATTTGTAATAAGAAACAACTAAGTGGGCAGAGAACAGTCCAAATGTATGTTCTAATAAGTGAAAATAAACAGCAGCTATATATTTTTTTAAATATTTGATGCCAAAGTGAGGAGAAAGAGGATGCACAAATTTCAAACAAATTTCATTATTTTGGATAGATTAAATGCAGCTGAATAATAGCTTTTTCTAGAGAATGGAATAGAAATTTGCAATGATCTTTCGGCAGCTTTTGTTAAGAATGGTCCCAAATTGGAAGAGAGGTAATCTTATGCAAAAACCAACAAAATATTAAGTCTGTTTTAATTTCCTGATTGTTGTGGCATACAGGCCTTTATATCTTAAGGTAATGGAGGTTATAACATTTGAATCAGACTGTACAATAGGAAGAACATCATATGACTTTACAAAGGCATCTATTGTGACATCATGATTATAAATATTTGTATGATATTTGTGAGATCATCGTTATTGGTACCTTGGGCTTGGATTGTTTATCATGATACTTGATCAAAGGTTCCAAACTGATAAAGGTACACTATTGAACTAATAATATAAGGTAAAATGAAAATGTTCCTTGCTCATGCAAGAGGATCTCATATGCCCAGGAGGCATGCTGGATTGGCTGTGACCTAAAAAACCAGGATCTCATATGCCCAGGAGGCATGCTGGATTGGCTGTGACCTAAAAAACCATCTTACCTTTACCTTTTTAACTCTTGATGTCATCAAGTCACAGTTGGTTAATGCTGGTCAAGATCTCATTTTCTCTTAGTCTACTTGTCTTAAAACACAATATAAATTTATAGGTCAATTGGTGTATCATCATTTTGGCTGACAATTTCTAAGTTCTTAGTGCGGATAGCAAGGCAAAATATTAGTAAGTGTTCATAACCTGCTTGTTGATGTTATCCATGATGTTGAATGTGTACTATAGGTTTTATATATGCCAGACCAAGTGCAGAAAATAATAGCCAATACGGAAAAAAGCTTGCAGTATAAATAAAGATATCACGACCTAAATGAAACTCACAATACTATTGATGTATCTCACCAATCTTTATAATAGTTTACATGAACAATTTCTAAGTTCTCAGTGCGGATAGCAAGGCAAAATATTAGTAAGTGTTCATAACCTGCTTGTTGATGTTATCCATGATGTTGAATGTGTACTATAGGTTTTATATATGCCAGACCAAGTGCAGAAAATAATAGCCAATACGGAAAAAAGCTTGCAGTATAAATAAAGATATCACGACCTAAATGAAACTCACAATACCATTGATGTATCTCACCAATCTTTATAATAGTTTACATGACAGTCCAGTCTCTCATACAATTTGAGTGCAACAACATACACTTTGATGCATGCACCACACACAGTAATGTACAATACAATAACTCCTGATGATATTCATGATATCCTCAAAGAGACTGACATGGGGCAGATACATAGGAGAGGTGTATTGGGCAGAAGTTGCCAACTACCTAACTACCAAACCCTGAAACACCTGTGTACGCACATACAAAATTGAAAGTATCCCACGTGCATACATTGATAAAAGCAACTGGGTTGCCTAGTACATAGGTGACAACTCATGTGGCACACCTACATACAATACAACTATGGCAATTATGTACACGTGTAGCTCATTGGTGACTTGTGGATGTAGTCACATTGTGCTGGTGACAGTTCATCAAATCTGCTACCTATAAACCGACTCTCGTGCATATTGCCTTTCTGAGGGCGTTGAACACCATGAAAGTCATCATTGATTCTCTCTTCCTGCATTTATATTATTTTGAGAACAATCTACTGCTGTTGACTTTCTACAGCAGTGGCCTTTTAGTTTTTTTGCAGTGCCCTCTGTGATGGCATTAGTGGAAGAACACTGTTTTGTTTCAGTATGGTTGGAGGCATTTTTGACTGGTTGGTGATAATGTTTTCAATTATGGTGATTCCCTTAACTTGATGAAGCACATGTGCACAAGCCTAGGTGTAGCGAAAAATGACCACTAACCATTCCGCCACCAATGGAAAAATCATAGAGGTTTGGATACATAATACATTCACCAATGTGTATGATGAATTACATAGTCATGATTTGAGGCCAAAGAAAGGATTTCATTCATACTATATCCTTTAATGGAGTAGGACAAAATGGGGGTAAATTTTTATTGAAAGCAGACATCCGTTTTGAAACAATACTCTTCTTTTTTTGAGGAAGAGGACTGGGGATGAAGATTATCTGGACTTGATCAATAAATTTGTGAAGGTGGATATCAGGGATAAAAAAGGGAATGTCTATTCTTTCAAGACCATAGGTATGGCACAGGGATCCCTTGTTCTTTGCTGTTAGCCAACATGTACTCCTTGGACTTTGTATGCTTGATTTGCAGATGACCTAACATTCACTATTATCAGACAAGGGCTAAAGAGAGTGAAACAAGTATGCGTGAATGAGTATTTAAAAGAGAAGTTGGGTCTACGATGAAGAGAAAAGTAATTGGCTCTCAATCTGAGCATGATGAGTTGGATGCTCATTTTGTGGTGGTTCTTGCTTTCACAGCACCACTCTAAATTTGGGGTTGGCTATAATGGAGAAGCATCACTGTTAACGTTGGAGCAATAGTTCCATAAGGGATTGTAGTGGCATGATCGGATTTTTCATTCAATAATCTAGTAAAGGATGTTGGTAGTGATTTTTGAAACATGGAGCCAACAACCTTGTAAGGCATGCTATTAGTGATTTTTGAAAGATATAGCCAACAACCATGTAAGGGATGTTGGCAATGAGGAATGCACTTAGGCTATAGTGTCACAAGTTATGGTGGTAATAATGAATGTGCTTCGGCAGTAGTTTCTCAAGGTATGATGGCAATGATAAATAGGACATTTGTCCAATGGTTTTATAGCTGATGGTAGTCATGATAAATAAAATGTTTAACCAACAGTCTCATGAGGGATGGTAGCTAGAGTTAGACAATGCTTTTAAGAGGGATGGTTGTAGGATTTAGCGATAGCGAATGTCTTGTCAGGGAGGATTTAGCCCACTTAGTTATCAGTGCCAAAAGGGATGGTGGTGGCATTCTTTTTCCCTAAATGTGCCATATAATCTCTTCTTAATTAATATCAAATTAACTTCATTAGAGTATCGCATTGGAAGTGACTCCAAGTGTATGCTAGAAATGAACCCTCCTAGGCCTTTTCCCATGTGGACATATAGTGTATATCTTTATGAATCCAAGCCTATTGAGAGCTAGTTCTTGTCTAAGTATCATCCGTATGTGCATGCTGATTGGAGTTGCATCCCCTTAAAGCATTGCTTGATAAACACATCTTTTAGAAGAACAAGAGGGCAACAAGTAAAAAAAAATTGCAATTTTTTTATGAAAGTAACCTTAGCCATCTAAAAGTTATCAAGCATCACTCCTGCCTCGAGAAGAATGTAGGCAAAAGCACATAAAAGTCTGTCCGAAACCATGGATAGAAAATTAGCAATCAAGCATCTAGAAAAGATATGAATGTTTGATTTGTTTCTTTCATAGACTACCAATTGGAATATGAAGTTCCAATCTTCTGTATATGCCTTTATTACTAGACCATGATGAATCACCAGCTAACGATGTTTGTGTCTTCCATATTTCTTGAAATTGTTGTTGTCAACATGATTTAAGCTGTTTAGATTGCCAACGTTTTTTCAAGCAGTGATTAATTAGCCTTACCTAATCATATAAGTCATTTTTGAAATGTTGAAAAATGCTCTTCGATTATTCTATTTTCTATCCTACCAATAAGGACCTAACCCTTCTGGTCACAATGTTAAGATCCTCTCCTAACACAACCATTGTTATGTAATTGTGTAGTGTTGGTGTATGCTTGCACCTTGGGCGTCTAGTGTGTATGGGCCCATTATGATGTAACCTTTATTTTTATTATAAGTAGGAATTAGTAGCTTAGGTCCCCTCTTTCATGGTGTCCGACCCTTGAGCATTAGGGTTAGGGTAATTAAGAGTATATAAGGACATGGGTTTGGAGTAGAATGTATCTCATATTTTTCTCAAATTGTATTGGATCTCTGCTTCCAAGAAGGTTGCCCCCTTGAAGAGGCCTACAATATTTGTTCCGCTTGATTAATATAAGTTGTATTTCCAATCAGTTATTTTCTTAAGCACTTATGTTATTTCATTATCATGGTCATTTAGTTTATAAGCATTTCCTTTAATTCCTGCATTGCTATTGTGGTTATGCTTATTTTTATCTAAAGGTTCGTAACACATAGTTTGACAAGTCAAGTTTCAAGAAGCACATTACGAAGTTCTTAGAAAGCTGGTTTGTTAATTGTGTTTAAAGTTTGAGCCCTCTTTATTTCATGCAATGAATGTTAACATTGATCTTCGTAATTTCATAGTGCTCCCCATTTCAACAACCCTTTCCTTGCTAGTCTATTTCCTACAAATGTTGGTAAGAGGCCTAGTTGTCATAGGTGGTGTGAATGTCCACAATGGGCATGCACAAAGTTATCGGGATTCATGGATGTGTCTGTGTTTTCAATGTTGGTGTGAGTATCAAGGGTGGACTCTTTTGATGGTTGGGTGCACATACGTGATAAATTAAATTGTATTTCGAAAAATAAATTTATCAAAAAATTAGATATAAGAAATAAAAGAATTATGATAATTTGAAATTAACTTATGTATTCATCATTCGTATAATTTATGAATATCAAAATTAACAATAAAATTTCAAACATAAAGATTCATAATTTAAATAAGAAATTCTCTTCAAATGAATAAAAATGCATTCTTTGATAAGTCATGGTTAACAATCAAGGTTTTAAATCTATATTTGCTCAAGGTTGTTGGCCAATATAGTGTCATCGATAATCGGTCCAGTAATGTGGATGTTCCATGCATATAGCCCTTGTCTACATGAGATGAGACAAAGGTAGTTATGGATATACACCAAGTTCTTTGCATTCTTTGTACCTGTCTAATTCCACTTCTTAGAATAAATGAAAAGCATATGTGCTCCATCTCCATTCACAAAAAGAAGCAACACTAACTTGTGAAAGCAATTTCATATAGTTGTTATTGAGGTACATGTTTGCCATGATGCGTCCACTAACTAGGAGGATCTTTGCTTTTAGCTCTATCAAATAATTCATCCATTGTGCCAATTGGACCTTGCTCATGAACAAATAAGGAAAATTGTTTCCTAGTAATTGTTACTGTTGCCACATTTTGTAAAGGGGTACAATTTCTGAAAATTTTTGAAAACTTACTGTTGCTTCCCTCCTTCCTTCCTTTCCAGTTCCTTCTTGGCAGTTTCCGGTTCCTATGCTGTCTGTTTTTTCATCTTTGTTGTTCCAGTTTTTCAGCAGTTTCGGCAAGTTCGGGAAAAGCCCAAAATTGTCTAAGTGTTGGGCACTCCCGTGGTCGCTCCATTTTGGGAGCGATTTCGGAGTCGCTCCCTCTCCCGGGCGATTCCCAGCTTCACCCTTTTCTCCAAGCGACCGACGACATTTGGTGAAATTTTCTAAGTCTTGAAGTATGCGCGACGCCCGTCGTCGCCTCCATACTCCAGCGCCGCCCGTCGTCGCGGCAAGTTTTGAGCGAAATTGGGCGGAGAAGTCAGAGAGCAAAGTGAAAAATATTCTAAGTGTTGGAACTACAGCGACGCCTGTCGTCGCTCATTTCCTCAAGCGCTGCCTGTTGTCGCTGCAGTTTTTGAGCGACTTTGGGCGGAGAAAACAAAAGGTAGAAATTTGTAAGTGTTGGCTTGGGAGCGACGCCCGTCGTCGCTCCATTTTGGAGCGCCGCCCGTAGTTGCTCCCCCGTTTTGAGCGAAATTGGGCGTAGGGAGAGGTAAGAAAACAGAAAAAATTCTAAGTGTAGAGCCTCCCGCCGTCGCTCGGTTTTGCCAGCGCCGCCCGTCGTCGTTGTCTTTCTCCAGCGCCTGCCGTCGCCTCTCCCCCAGTCAGCGAATGTCAACAGGAAGAATCAAGTCGCTGAAATTTCTAAGTCAGAGGACCTCCCGAGTTTGCTCTATCCTGGAGTGACTCCTAGGGTCGCTCTCTTCAGCAGGCGACTTCGATCATTTCTCCCTTCATCAGCTAATTCTAGACCAAGACCAAACACTCTCGGAATTTGTGCCTATCAGGATGTGACAGAAGATGTGCTCAAGGTACGGGGTAGGTGAACATTGAAGGACAAACTGTACTGTGCCTACTGCATTAACCGGACCTAATTGCTCACCTACCAGATCTGCATGGAGCTGTACCATTTCCAAGTAGATCTTGCTGCAGGTACACTCACGACCATCAGAGGTCAAATCTCGACAGCTTTTGGCAGCTTTTGACAGCTTTTGCAGCTTTTGTCAGGTCTTGAATTTTGTGCTTAAATGTAATTTGGGGGGGAAAATCTTGCTATAAATAGCAGATGAACTTCATTGTAAAAGGGTGGAAGGGGGACATATTGCTAAGAAAGCTACTGTAACTAAACATTTTGCTTCTGAACCAAAATATACTTGGCTCCGTTATTTGTCTCTATATTTTATGCAGCCTTCTGCAGGTATTTCTGCATCGTGTCATTTATTTTTTGATTGTTGTCATTCTACATTTTGGATTTCAGCATTGGCAATTAAGTAGACTTGGAATACCGAATGAAGGATACATAGGATAGAGTTGTACTAACGGTTTTACATACATTGTTTTGATTGATGTTGGTTTAGTGATAGGTTAGTGACTATGCTGCTTGTTCTTCCCCACCCGAAACAAATGATATTTACATTTCTTTCTGCATTTCATTATCTCTTTCCAACACTCTTATCTAAAAAATCAAATAGATTAGTATAGGAAGTCGAACTTCTCCGGAGATTGGCATGGAAGGCATTCCTTCCTTCCGGCCTTTCAATCTAGGCGAATCTAGGGCACAATAGATTAAAATCCTTTCCTAAGTGGCAGATTCGTAACTAATAGTTTCTCCCGTGGGACACGAGTGTCTCTCACCCATAAGCGATATTGAAGCATCGATGTTCGCCTCGTCAAAGGAGAACACCGCGACTTCTGAACTTGAATATTCTCCGAGTCTCAAAGATCGGTCCAATATCAAAAGCTTCTTCATGCATACAAGATGGAGAGCTAGGAATGCAGGACAAGAGGTGCTGAGTTTTTGAGCTTGACATCAACGCTGTTGGAGAGCACCTGAGGCTGATTGACTATCAAGCCTACCAAGACGAAGCTTTGGAGCAGACAACTGAAACTGAGGAGACAACTTCAGAAAGCACGGATAACTACCATGACCCTGATCAAGATGATCAAGACGCAGACATGGCAAATCCTCAGCCAAATGCTCCTGAGTTATTCCCAGTTGTTGACTCCACTGGACCCCTCAACGTAGTTGGGCAAGATGTTGTTCCAATTATTGCTTTAAAGGCTATTCCCACGTATGATGGAACTGGGAAGATGGCGTATGAACATATTCAAGACATCCTGGCCTTGGCTTCGCTTCATGCCATCACTAATGAAAGTGTCAAGACTCGGTTGTTGGCTCTCTCTCTCCGAGGGAAGCTCTTATACTGGTATAGATCCTTGTCGGAGGGTGCTATCACGGGATGGACTCAACTGGTTGGTCGGCTGGTCAAAGGGTTCAATGAGTCTGTAGATCCATCCTCGTTGCTGGACTAGTTTCAAACCATCCAACGACATCCGCAAGAGGAGATATCATACTTCAATGTGAGGTTTGCGCGGTCCTGGAAAAGAGTGCCTATTGAACTACGTCCTTCCGATGGACAAGCTGCTCACTACTATGTCAGGGCGTTTAGCTCGGACATCAGTTTGGTCATTAAGTTGGCCCGCATTAACACTTTTCCTGAGTTATATGAGGTAGCCTAGAGGGCAGAGCTAGATATGATTGCCATAGGTAGATTTTCGCACAAGATGTAGCTGCCGATCTACCCAGATTTCCCTCAATCACAATATCCACCAGCGTCTGCTCAAGCGTCTTCTTCGTATCCCCATCCACCATGGAATCGTGTGCTGTGTCTCAATTCCCTCCTCAAGTGCATTTCCCTATGCCACCGACACCTCAGCCCCTGTCCACACTGCAATATCCAGCACTTCCCGCTCCTCCACAATACCCGGCATTGCCTCCAGCACCGCCGTTAGCTCTGTTGTCGTCGCCTGCCCAGTCAGCACAACCCAACATTGATGTGAAGTCCAAAATTCTGCAACAGGTAGAGTCGCTTACTTTCGTTTGTCAGACACTGTCCAACGACATGGATGTGATGAAGAAAAAGCAGGCCCATCAAGAATTTATTCCTAGGTGGCCATATCCTCCTCCGAAGCTTACAAGAGACCAAGCTCAGGCCAATAGGAAAAAAATAACCCCGAGGAGCAAGTCAACATGATTCGGGAAGAAAAGCGCAACTTTACGGTCTCAGAAGAGGACCCTGTGTCGATTCTGACCAGGAGCGAAAAAAGCCAATGGAGGTCGATGCGGCTCAGATGCAGCCTCTGAAGGTATACACCAGAAGAGAAAAGGTGCAACCTGCCATGGAAGCTCCTGAGAAAGCACCATTGCCTCCACCCGCCAAAGAGAAGGCATCACCAGCCAAGGCTCTTGTGACTCAACCGTCGGCCAAAACCAAAGAGCAAGCTCGAGAAAAGCTTAAGTATCCGTCACTGACAAAGCGACAAAGGGTTGAAGCCATGCTACAATACCGCACTAGGTACGAGCCGACAAAAGAAACAGAGGGCCCATCTTCTTCGGCCTACAACATTGTTGACGAGCTCAAGAAAACTCGGGAAGATCGCATGTATGATGCTCTTCAGCTCCCTGGTCAGGTGGACCTATTGCAAGAGTCACTGAAGACCATTAAAGGAGGAAAGCTACCACTGCCCGTGTTAGCTCAACCCTTGACAACTTCAATCACCAGAAAGAATAGGCCTCCGCCTTTCTACCTGTCTTTGCGGATGGAGGGGCATGTAGTTCACAATTGCATGATTGACTCCGACGCCTCAACCACTGTCATGCCAAGGGCTGTATGCGAAGAAATATGCATGGAATATACGTGAGCAGTCAAGGCGTCTTGTAGCTAGACGACACTCCTATGAAAATAGTGGGTGTCATCAAAGACATCCCTATCTAGTTGCATAAAGCGCCAAGATCGTGGTGATCCAAGAGGTTGTGGTTGTTGACCTGGAGCCCTACTTTGGCATGTGTCTCTCGAGGGAGTTTACCACCAAGCTCGACGGATATTTGTCGTTGGACTACTCACACATGGAAGTCCCTTTCAATGGACAATGACAAACCATCCACTTTCCTAGTCGAGAATTCTGAGGAAGGGCAGCAGAATGAAACGGTCCATTTGATGACCGAGGAATTGGCATAAGTGGACCTAGTGGAAGAAGCCATGTAGAGGATGAGTTCTCCTTGCTGGATTTCAACGCCATGATTGAATCAGACATAGGTTGCTATTCTGTTACCCAGCCTGAGAAACCCAAGGAGCAACTAAAGAAGAAATAGGTCTTGCCCCGAATGCGCTGTGGAAGCTATACTTTGACGACACCCGATGCAAGAATGGTGTTGAGGCAGGGGTCCTTCTAGTATCACCATCGGAATACAAGATTACTAGTCTGAGTTGCACGAACAACGAATATGAAGCCTTGTGCTTAGGCCTGAGGAAGGCGGAGAGGTTGGGGATCAAAACAGATCTTTGGAGATTTAGAGCTTGTGTTCAAGCGGATAACCAATAAGTGCTCCTACAAGAAGTATTACCTCAAGGCGTATCGCAACCGTGTCTGGGACCTGATGGAGTCATTTGACTCCTTGAATGTCAAAGCTATCTCCCGTGAAAAGAATAAACACGTTGATATCTTGGCATCCGTTGGATCGGTATGTTCGATGACACTATGCGAGAAGCCGGTTCATACCATCTATAGGCCTTTGCGATAAGGACACCCACTGGTGGGTGTTCGATTCTGATGAGCATATCATCAATTTTTTGATACATGAAGCAAGTTCAATCGAAGGTAGAGACCCTGATGACGAGCGGTACGAGGGGTTAATATAGTTGAAGAATAACCATGTCCCTAAGGGACTCATTACCCTTGAAATCCTGTTTGATCAAAATGATAGAGCAATATCTCACAGGATCAAGGTCGACTCCAAGCAATACAGAGATCTGGAACTAGAACCAGGAAAGGTGATTAAAGTTGGAATAGACTGCACCCCAGAGGAATTGGAATAGATTCGGGCCTTGTGTAGAAAGTATTAAGATATTGTAGCTTGGTGTTATCAGAATCTAAAAGGGTATGACAGAAATTATACAACACACCATAGAACTAGAAGAAGGGGTTAAGCCCTTTAGACAAAAGAGCGGTTAACCCGAAAGATCGAGGCTATGATGAAAGAGCTCTGAAGATGGTAGAAGCCAAGATCATATATCCTATCAAGCATTCTTCTTGGTCGCAATTCTGGTCCCAGTGAAAGAAGAATGGGGATATCCGCTCCATGACCAAATTCTTCATGTGGTCGGGCTCGAGGTTCTCTCTCTGATGGATTTTTTGCTACAACCAAATAGGGTTAGAGACAAGGACCAGACAAGACGACGTTCACCACCAAATGGGGAAGTTGCCTATCAGCATGCCATTCGGCTTATCCAACGCGGGGCCACATTCCGAGGGCCATGGACCTTGCATTTGGGAGTGCTAAATAAGATCATTGTCATTTATTTAGATGACATGACCGTGTTTTCCCACAAGAGGGAAGAACACACCTCTCATCTGGAACAAGTATTTGAAAGATGTCGTGAGTTCGGCATATCCATCAATCCCAAGAAATCAGTCTTCGTCGTCAAGGAGGGGAAGCTGCTAGGTCATGTAATTTCTGAAAGAGGCCTAGCAGTTGATCCTGATAGAGCAAAAGCTCTCTTGAAACTCCCCATCCTAGTAGACAAGAAAGGGCTCCGGTCCTTCTTTGGCCAGATCAACAAGTGAGGAAGTTCGTGCCTGATTTTCTCAAGTCATCAAACCTATGGCCGAACTATTAAAAAAGGATGTCGATTTTTTTGGATGAAGAAAGAAAGTGGCCTTTGAAGAGATTAAGGCCAGGATCGCTCAGGCGCCCGTGTTGATAAACTCGGACTACTCCAAGGATTTCATCCTTTATGTAGTCGGGGAACCTGAGAGCTACGCTGCGGGCTTGACCCAGAAGGGAGATGACGGCGAAGAGCGGCCAATAGCCTTCTTAATCCAAGTAATCTAGCTGCACGAAGAAAGATACAATTTTATTGAGCGACAAGTGCATGCAGTCATGAGATCCTTGAAGAAGTTAAGCACTTCGTCTCTCAGAGTTGGATTACAGTTTTTGTGATACACCCCAATGTCAGAATTTTATTATTCAAGGGGAACCGGGTCACAAAAGGGTAGGATGGATTGCTAAAATCCAAGAATTCGACATAGAGGTGTGACCAACCAAGTTAATCCGAGGTCGAGATCTATGCTAGGAATTAGCCAGAAGTGTGGCCGCCGAGGTGTCTGCTTATCAGTGGGAAGATCCGGTGATGGAAGGTAACTTTGTCAACTCCTTATCGAGGAGAGGATGGATAGATGACATAGTGTGGTACTTCACATGGAGATGTCCAAATCAGCGCAATGCCTCACAAAGGAGGTTTAGGCTTAATGCTCAAGTATGTTCTGCCGAGGGGTTGTTTTACAAAAATATTGATGGTGTTCTCTTACGCTGTGTTAAGGGAACGTAAAAACAAAAATTCCTCGACGAGTTCCATTTCGGAATGTCGGGAGGACACCTTTTAGGAAGGCCTACGACCTTAAAGATGATCAAAGTGGGCTATTATTGGTCCACCATCTTCGCGGATGCACAAGAAGTTTGCCAGAAGTGCGAGAAATGCTAGAGGTTCGCTGGTCGGAATAAGAACGCTCCAATGCCTTTACACCAATCCGGTGGAGGTTCCCTTCCAGGGGCTTAGACTTTGTTGGAAAGATCTCACCAGAATCCTCTATAGGGCACAAGTTCATCCCGGAGGAGGCCCCATTACTGTTTGGGCTCCCTTTCGTCATGTTTGATACGAAGGTTTCGGGCATTAAGCTTACAAGGTTTCTATTCGGAATTATCTCCTTCCGACGGAAGGGGTCCACCCCCGCTATCGCTCCAAAACTCAGCGCCGTCCGTTGTCGCCTTGAAAAATCTGTGATTCTGGGAGGTGCGCCAAGGGAAAGGCAGGCCGAAAAGTTTCTAAGTGTGAAGGACCTGCCCGAAGTCGCTCGTTTTTCTGAGCGACGCTGGGAGTCGCTCCTATTTTCGAGCGAAATTCGGCGGGCCCGTCTTCAAGGCGCCAGAAAATAATGAAAATTTTTCTAAGTATGAGTTGCCCGAAGTCGCTCATTTTTTCGAGGGATGCTGGTCGTCGCTCGTTTTTTGAGCAAACATGGATGGGGTGTGTACTTCAAGAGAAAGAAAAAAATTGCATTAAGTCCCAGCGAACGTCGGTCGCTCGCCGAGACGCCTAGAAGCTCAAGATCGCTCACTTTTTCAGCGACTCCAGGATTCACTCCCAGTTTCGAGCGACCTTCGTCCCCAACGCTTATTTCAAAATTATGAACCTCGTGGCGCGTGCCCAGGCGCCGATGGATGATGTCATCAAGGCCCACGTTTTAAAAGAAAGGGTGACTGCGCAATCCCCAATGTTTATTTCATTAAAGAAAAAGACGAACCCTGGGCCGATAAAGTACAAGTTGCGCTCCCCAAGGAAGATCTCATGCACGGCTATCGGAGAATAACGACGCGCCCATCCACTTCGCGCACCGGGGCTTTAATTCCACCACCCGCCATTAATACCAAGTTTTCACCTTTCTCTGTTAAAAGGGCACAGTCGCCTATTCAACTGCCAGAGTTAAATTTCGAGTTGCGCTAAAGATAAAATCAGAATTTCACCTGGCAAACGACTCTAATTTCGAATTTCCTTTGGTGCCATGGGTAAAAAATCAGCGGTCGAGAAGGGCAAAGCTCCTGAATAGGCAGCTTCTAGTGCGTCTCCGAGTGAGTCGCAAGAGTAGGCAGCTTCGAGCACGCCTGAGAGAGAATTGCCAAAGGAGAGGAAAGGCAAAGGCAAGGCAAAGAGCGCAGCGAAAAAAGGTCCTCCTCCGTCGCCTGTAGACCGCCTGGGGGGTTACAGAGACGGCGATTACACGCTCAGTATTACGCAGCTGCGACTCACAGTGAAGGAATGGTGCAACAAGGTCCCAGCCTCGTATCCTTTCGGTGCTGCATACCACTCGAACCTATCTTGGTTCCTATGTCCGCCTGTTCACCATTGCCTGGAGCTGGTTGAGGCCGTCGCCAGATATTACAAGCCGAGCACCCGACAAATTTGCGACCATGAGGGGAAGGTATTGTTTTCCCTCTGCAAGGAGAGCGTTCAGATGGTGTTTGTGCCAGGGCACTTGCCGAAACGGAATAACGTCGTTAGAAGGATCAACCTGGGCGAACAAAGAGACAGGTGCGCGGATAATCAAAAAATGAGGAAATTCCTCAATGCCCAGCTGAAACAACCACTGCAAGACAGAGAATGGCCGAAGTGGTCGATACCTTTGGAGAGCTTTAAAATCCGAGCTATCTATGCCATGCTGGCCTGGGTGTTAGGCTGCGGGTCGCCTATGGAATTCATTCAAGCCTCGTGGAGCTGAAGGAGGGAAGGAGCGCTGAGTTTCGGTATTGTTCGTTCCTGACATGGTTGTTCCTATTCCACATGCATGACCAGATGAACACTGTTCCGCTCCAGCAGAGGGATGAAAATGGCACGCAGTTGTCGGTGTATGAATGGACCAATGTCTTGTATAGGAGGGAATCACACTACCTGTTTAATTTTAAATTCTTAGGCGCTGCCCTAGCTCTCCTCAACGGCACAACGTCGTGCCCTCCTATAGACATGACAAAGCATCTGGTCCGACAAGAAATTGGGGACACGTTTAAACTGACGCAGGGCGTTGTCATCAGAGTGTTTGGATTCATAGGCAAGCCCTTTCTCCTATCGTACTTCTGTATCGAATATCATTTTGCCCTGGAGGCAGCACGACAGATGGACTACGTCG
The DNA here is from genome assembly GCA_028583015.1 of Wollemia nobilis. Classification (NCBI taxonomy): domain Eukaryota; kingdom Viridiplantae; phylum Streptophyta; class Pinopsida; order Araucariales; family Araucariaceae; genus Wollemia; species Wollemia nobilis. The sequence goes on along the minus strand of JAQPPZ010000458.1, from coordinate 10,742,982 downwards.
ACCAGGAATATGGTCAAGGCCGAAGAAAAGGCCTCATATTCAAATATCCGATCATCTGGGGCGACGTCGAGGTCCAAAAGCACGGACAACACCGATATCTCGCAGCTACCCTCCTGAGTTTCGGCCTGGTGGAGCTTCCCCAGCGTTGGAAGTATGATCCGATAGAGGCGATCAAGAAATTCACGCACTCATGCCCGCGGCCAGAGATCATGGCAGAAAGGAATAACCCGACCGGGAGCGACCTGGAGTGGCATATTGAAAAAATGTAGTCGCTCCTGCCGTGGCACGATTTCTATTGCATAGAGGTGGAATACGATCCCGAGCATAACAATGATCACAAAACAGACTCCACAGGCTACAGAAGGATGCTGTCAAAAGTGAAACCACTAGGCTGGAGCGAAGACAAAATAGCGCAGTGTTGGATAATGAGATGTCGTACAGGAAGAGACAAATCAGAGAAGCTGCTGGCCAGCGACCACGAGTTCTCCGACCTATATGACAAATACGTTGACATGTGGTAGCCGCTTTTTGTGACATCGTGCCCCGAGGCGTCCGACGCAAGCATAAATAGGGGACTCCACCTCAATGGTCAGTTGCACAAGGAGCTTCAAGCATTGAAATACAAAGGAGTCAAGGAGTGGGCCCAATGTTGCATTCAACTTCTGAAAAGTCGCAATAGCCAGAGCGGGAATCTGAACAGTCTACCCAAGCAGCGAAAAAGAGCTTGAAGCCGTCGAAGTCAAAGACCAAGATCAGATTCATGGTTTCAAGCCCACCACCTAACGCTCCATCCTCAGCCGCTGCCACTGTACCAGAAAAAGTGGCCGCAACAAAAGAGAAAAAGAGGAAAAGGTCTGAGAAGACCAAGGAAAAATGGTTCGGCGCCTGTAAAAGAGACTACGCAGCAGACCAGGCCTACTCCAAAGCGGTTGCCGCCAGGGAGATTGTCACCATCACCGAAGACAGCCCAGAAAAGGAGACAGACGCGTGGGTCGTTGGGGTTATCCGAACACCAGCTCAGGCGGAGCTCACAAGTATGCATTCCTTGTCCTCTCAACAGACTTCTGAAGCCCTTCTTGTTGCGCCCTCCTCCTCTACAGCTGAGCCCATTGTTGCTGCTTCATCCCAATCCCCCTTCACGCAACCCCTCTTCCCGAACCCAGTCTCCTTCGAAAGCGGCTGAATCTTCTGGCGCGGCCCCCACTTCCCTGTTCGCCCACAAAATGCCCCAACAAGATTTATCCCTGGCGTACTCCTTGTACGGAGAACTGGAGCTGGCAGAAAGACAACTGCAGACCGCGGACGACCAGCCCATGGCAGCCAAGGCATCCCAAGGCTCTCTCATGTTTCTCCAGGGAGTCAGGAAGAGGAGGGGTGAAGAGATCGCCGTTGTGGAGAAGCGCGCCAGGTTCGACCTGGATAAGAGGGTGATCCATATAGAGAAAAGGGTCTCCAAAGTGAAGAATCCTATCAAGGACATGATCGACGACGACTACGACTATCAATGCAAGGACAAGAGCTTTGATGATATCGTCGAGGAAAATGAGATAGGCGGGATCCGAAGGAGGGCTGACACGCTGTTCATCAAGCAGCAGGAGACGAAGCAGCATCTCTACCAGCTCGAAGACGACAAGAGGCAGCTGGAAGAAGATTTGGCGAAGTCGCGAGCACAGCTGGAGACTGCCCAAGAGGAGGTCAAAAAGTTGAAGGAGCAACTTGCAACCGCACAGAGGGAAACAACAAATCAGAAGGCGGTCGCAGACCATCTGGCCAAGGAAAAGGAAAGCGCGTTGGCGCAAGTTGCAAAACTGCAAGGGCAGTTTCAGGAGATCTAGAGACAACTGGAAGAGAAGGCTTCACAGGCCGCCACATTTTCCAAAGATAGAATCAAAGAATTAAGGGCTGGCCTTCTGAAGGGTTTTAGGACCCACGTCTCCAGATCACTTTCGGTCCTCACCTTCATTTTGAAGATTCAAGAAATATCTGCCCAGGGAAATCCTGTGGTAGAGGAGGCCGAGCGCTAAGCACAACAGTGGCTGGACTTGGCGATCAAACTTGAAGAGTGTGAGCGCAAAAGCCTCCAATTTGCTCCCATGTCACAGATTGCCCTAGACTGGGCCGATGCAAGGGTAACCTTGCAATATTATTTTGAAAAAACTGAGAAAATAAGGAGGGCCAGAAAGATGCTCGACGCATTGCTGAAGGAAAAGAGCATCTGCCTGGTTCCCTTCCACACCCTTTCTTCGCTCGGATTCTCGAGCTTTGTGAAAGATGGAGGTTGTCTGCCTAGAGAGCAGTTGATGCCAATTTGGGAAGCATTTGAGGCAGACACGTCAGAAATAGACAGCTGGACAGACCCAGTTCTGGAAGAGCAGGTTACTCAGTTGGTGTCTCGATTTTGCAAAATCAGCACCTGCCTTCATGAACTAGGGGAAAGATACAACATGATCGACATGCACCAGGTTACGGCATTCAGGCGTATGCTGAAAGAAGTCAGCGACTTAGAGCCCTTCCAGGAGGCAGCTTGGGCCCAGGCTCAGGCCACTTATGAGCATGTTTGTGATCGCCTCAATCCCCCAGAGTAGGAAGAAGAGGGTGAGCGACACTCTGGAGAGTAGTCAGAAGGAGGAGAAGAAGTTTCAGGAGAAGAGTCCGCTGAGGACGATGCAGAGGAGGAGCAGCTGTCGTAGCGGGAAGTTCAGCAAGGGCAGCAACAGCAGCAGAATGATGCGGGGACCGAAAAAGACTCCGTGCCCAAGGGATAAAGGCATAGGTCCTTGCATCGAGGCGAACTCGATACCCCGCGAGCCGCCAGGAATGTTGCCACATTTTGTAAAGGGGTACAATTTCTGAAAAAAATTGAAAACTTACTGCTGCTTCCCTCCTTCCTTCCTTTCCAGTTCCTTCCTGACAGTTTCTTGCAGTTTTCGGTTCCTATGCTGTCTGTTTTTTCATCTTTGTTGTTCCAGTTTTTCAGCAGTTTCGGCAAGTTTGGGAAAAGCCCAAAATTGTCTAAGTGTTGGGCACTCCCGTGGTCGCTCCATTTTGGGAGCGATTTTGGGAGTCGCTCCCTCTCTCGGGCGATTCCCAACTTCGCCCTTTTCTCCAAGCGATCGATGACATTTGGTGAAATTTTCTAAGTCTTGAAGTACGCGCGACGCCCGTCGTTGCCTCCATACTCCAGCGCCGCCCATCGTCGCGACAAGTTTTGAGCGAAATTGGGCGGAGAAGTCAGAGAGCAAAGTGAAAAATATTCTAAGTGTTGGAACTGCAGCGACGCCCATCGTCGCTCATTTCCTCAAGCGCCGCCCATTGTCGCTGTAGTTTTTGAGCGACTTTGGGCAGAGAAAACAAAAGGTAGAAATTTGTAAGTGTTGGCTTGGGAGCGACGCTCGTCGTCGCTCCATTTTGGAGCGCCGCCCGTTGTCGCTCCGCCGTTTTGAGCAATGATTGGGCGTAGGGAGAGGTAAGAAAATAGAAAAAATTCTAAGTGTAGAGCCTCCTACCGTCGCTCAGTTTTTCTAGCGCCGCTCGTCGTCGTTGTCTTTCTCCAGCCTGTTGTCGCCTCTCCCCTAGTCAGCGAATGTGAATAGGAAGAATCAAGTCGCTGAAATTTCTAAGTCAGAGGACCTCCCGAGTTTGCTCTATCCTGGAGTGACTCCCAGGGTCACTCTCTTCAGCAGGCGACTTCGGTCATTTCTCCCTTCATCAGCTAATTCCAGACCAAGACCAAACACCCGCAGTTTTTGGGATTTGTGCCTATCAGGATGTGACAGAAGATGTGCTGCCAAGGTACGGGGTAGGTGAACATTGAAGGACAAACTGTACTGTGCCTACCGCATTAACCGGACCTAATTGCTCACCCACCAGATCTGCACGGAGCTGTACCATTTCCAGGTAGATCTTGCTGCAGGTACACTCACGGCCATCAGAGGTCAAATCTCGGCAGCTTTTGACAGCTTTTGTCAGGTCTTGAATTCTATGCTTAAATGTAATTTGGGGGGAAAATCCTGCTATAAATAGCATATGAACTTCATTGTAAAAGGGTGGAAGGGGGACATATTGCTAAGAAAGCTACTGTAACTAAACATTTTTCTTTTGAACCAAAATATACTTGGCTCCGTTATTTGTCTCTATCATTTATGCTGCCTTCTACAGGTATTTCTGCATCGCGTCATTTATTTTTCTGATTCCTGTCATTCTGCATTCTGGATTTCAGCATTGGCAATTAAGTAGACCTGGAATACCGAATGAAGGATACATAGGATAGAGTTGTACTAACGGTTTCTGTTACATACATTGTTTTGATTGTTGTTGGTTTAGTGATAGGTTAGTGACTGTGCTGCTTGTTCTTCCCCACCTGAAACAAATGATATTTACATTTCTTTCTGCATTTCATTATCTCTTTCCAGCACTCTTATCTAAAAAATCAAATAGATTAGTATAGGAAGCCGGCCTTCTCCGGAGATTGGCACGGAAGGCATTCCTTCCTTCCGGCCTTTCAATTTGCTGGGCGAATCTAGGGTGCAATAGATTAAAATCCTTTCCTAAGTGGCAGATTCGTAACCAACAGTTACCTCTTCACCATGACCATATGTTTTTTGTAAAGATATATTGAACTTCTTGTTCCTTAAGTCACCCTTTGGGCGAGTGAGGCATCTTTGGAGGTACCCCCCCTATTTTCAGGCTAATAAAAGAATAAAACAAGAAACATAGACATCAGCTAGGGAGGGTTAGTTCTCTATAAGATGAAAATAAATGATTAAAGATATTGGGGAGTATGGATTGTAGGAATAGGATACAACATACTACAATATAATTGTATTATAAATATATAAACGAAGGTACACAATGAGAATAAGTTATATATACTTGTGGATACATTGTGCACACATGTATCTTACACAATCCAATTATTTGCAATGCATTATGGCTTGGTCAAGTGACACACATAATTGCGTTGGCCAAGCATTCCTGATATCTCCCACAAAGATGCATACTTATAGGCATCATAGGACTGGTAGGTGGTTGGTAGCTTCCTAAATACCACCAAACTACCTGTGTACAATAAATTAAAATACCCCATAACATAACATTATTATGAACGCATTGCCATGTACACACACAACACTATGTGATCACTTATGACAACCTTGTTTACACGTATCACCAGCACTCTGCATATGCATGCACACATACATTTGTACATGTGTGTTTATGCAAACGTGCCAAATCATCTGCCTACATCTACCCCCTCCTCTAGACTAGTCAACGTCCATGTGGACAAACCGACTGAACTTTGGGGTAGATGCATTGTACACAATACTTGAATCTCTTATCGCTTCCTACCTATTTCTATTCCATTCGTCTTCCACACATAGCTGCATTGCAAATTTTTGCTATTAAAACATTGTTTTTCCATTTCTTGCTTCACTTTGTGCACTGCTTTGAATGACTCTAGATGGCGTGCATAGTTTGTAGACGATGTGCATGATGCATGAACAACATACGATTGTTTGGCTTGCTCTAGATGGTGGACAATGTGCATCAACTTGCATCGATGGCAGATGATGTCCATTGATGGTGGGCAGCATGCACAGACTGCAAGCACCTACTATAAATGATGTGCATTGATTGTGGACTGCATGCAAGTGTCGATGGCTTGCATGATTGCTTGCACCAACAACTTGCTTGCATCAATGCACTAACAACAAAAGACATGCATGGACTGCATGCACTTGCAACAAACAACATATTCTGACAAGGGATGGCATGCAAGAATTGTGTGCACCAACGACTTGTATTGACTACATGCATGGACAACATGCATGTATTGACGACTGATGATGTGTATGCATCGAAGATAGAAGATGTGCATGCATTGAAGGCGGATGTGGCGCAACAATGAGATTATGTGTAGAGTGCCCACCAATAGCTTGTATAGGCAACACAACATGGTAAAACACTTGTGTTGTTCAAATCTGCTCCTCGTAGGCTTCAACAACTTCCTTCTCTATCCAAACAACACCCTCTTTATGTTAGACAACAATCAACTTGCATCGAAAGCCCTCCTCTTTGTGTTGGATGGCAATCACTTTGTGTCACATGGCAATCTCCTTGTGGTGGATGCTAATCTCTTTGCATTGGATGACAATCTCCTTGCATTGGATGACAGTCTCCTTGCATTGGACAACATTATCTTTATGTCAAACTATACTTGTCTTAGCATTTTCCTCTCCCCCAACAATAAGGACATTGCCTCTAACAACAATTTCCTTGCCCTAGTTTATAGCAACTAACCCTCAAATGACAAGCATTTCCTCTAAAAACAACGGTTTCTCATCCTCGAAAGACAAGCATTTATGTTCCTTTGACAAGGATTTCTCTCTTAGATGGTAGGGGTTTCTCTTCCTTTTAAGACATGGGTTTCGCTTTCACAACGATCCATGCTCGAACGACCATCTCTATGTCTTGGATGACAGTCCAAGACATGATTTGCAATAACCCTCACATGATTTGTGCAATGTGGAAAAACCCATCCATACTTCGAACATCCTTCTTCCTTACTTGGATGATATCCTTCGTCATCCAAATACTCATGCATGTTCTAATGGCATCCTTCATCATTTGGACTACACTCTTCCTCACATTCATCTTTAAACAGGTTGTTGGTTTTAGTCGTATTCTTGTCCTCCTTTTGTAGATAAAATCATTGAAACGAAAATGTGCCAAGATTTCTCAAGGTTTGAAATTCTTGCCCTAGAATTTCCATGTTTGAGTTAGAGGTAAATGCCTTCGAATGCATTGACGTCAATGGTTGCACAACTCATTGCATGTCCACCATGGCATGCTCAACCTCCTCCATTGTAATCAAGTTCATAGTGCCCTTTGCTTCTTGTTGAGGGATTTGATTCTTCTCAGGCTTCTTGAGCCTTCTATACATTATTGGCTCATCTTAATTTGCACCACTTGAATAGTCTCATGCGAAATGCCCCTAGAGTTGACATCTTTGGCAGTGCACAATGTATCTGCTGTAAGTATCATACTCAATTTATCTTCTTCTATTGCCTTGGCAGTTGTGACCAAAGTTGCCACCAACGATACTTATCTTTGGAACATTCTCCCTCTATGTTGTATATACCTGTAGTGATGATTTTATGTTGTTAGTTGTGTTCTTCATGTCACACTCATTATCAGAGTTATTGTTCTCATCACTTTCATCTCCAAAGTTCTCTTTGTATTGACTTCTTGATCACAATAGCTAGATGATATCCTCGAATCATCCTTTGAGTTGCTTTCATCCTCGTATTTGTCGCTCTTTGTCTCTGGAGCCACTCTCATTATCATAGTCACTTTGATCTTTGGAGTCGCTCTCATCTTCATTAAGATGACCGAGCATTTTAGTGATGTCACATCATTTTCCAAGTTCATGGCTCACTCAAAGGCCTCTTCATATGATTTTGGAGGGACTACCCTGACCTTCTTTCGATACAAAGGAAGAAAGCCCTTCACAAACCACCTTTGCTTCAATGGATATGATTCATATGACAAATCCTCCTCGAAATGGCTAAAAAACTCCTTCAATCTCTTGTTATTTGCTCCATCTTGTAGATTTCTGCACTCATCATCATTGAGGAACAAATTAAATTTCCTTATGAAGGCTTCCTGTAACTCCGCCTAGTTGTGGTACTTGCACTTTGACAATTCCATGAGCCAGTCCATTGCGATTCCATAAAGTATTGGAGGGATAACGTCCTACAATCTGCTTCACTCATCTCCCCATTTGCCTTTCACATTGTAAGACAAATTTTCTAGTGTCTAAGTGGGTCCTCTGTTCCACCACCATGAAAATTGGGACACTTGTGTCACACCAATATTAGTCGTTGTTGTGACCCGTTGCTTCGATGTAGGCAATGTTTGCCCTTATGTCTCACCGTTGTCATACACATTGTCAAATTTACCACATTCACGCACCATGAAACATGTCAAGTTGTAGTTGCTCTAATGTCGAACTCCCATTACACTCACCATTAGATAGACTAACTTGCAATTGCTCCAGTACCGAACTCCATCACACGCACTATCGGACATGCTATCTTGCATTTGCTATAATGTCGGATTCCCGTCCCACTCACCATTAGACACACCAACTTGCAGTTGCTCCGATGTGAGACTCCGTCTCTCTCCCTATTCGACACACCATAGTTGCTCCAATGTTGGATTCATGTCTTGCTCACAATTGAACATGCCAATCTGTAGTTGCTCTAGTACCAAACTCTCGTCATATGCACTATCAAATGTACAACTCAATTCAACCACTATTAGCCTTTCTAGACGAACTAAGTTTTCTCTTTTTTCAGACTTGTCACATTGTGCTTTGTCACACACAAACTCGTTTGTGTGCACATCTTTGCTTGCATGAACTTGTTCGATTACATGCACGTGTTTGATTGCATTAACTTGTTCAATTGTGTGCACATCTTCACCTCTGTGCATGTCTTTGCTTGCACGAACTTGGTCAATTACCCTGCACAAACTTTTTCGTTTGCATGCATGTCTTCACCTGCACACACATGTTCTTTGCGCTTTGTATCTTCATGCATGTTTTTGCACTTCTCGTCATCACACATGCCTTCGTGTATTGCATTGTCAAATACGCTTTCATTTGTTGTGACATCATGCAAGTCTCCATCAACTACGCGATCCTCTTGGACATTCATGTTGGGTTGCATGCCTTTCTCTCTTAGCCCTTCATTGACATCAAAAACAAGTCAGCATAATTTTTTGTTGCAAACTTCAATCTTCCCTCCACCTAGGGACAATGCACACTTGACTATGTTCTTCGTCGACCACATTTTAATCATGCTATTGTTGTCGTTGCTTACTTTCTCAAGCGATATGCTTGTTACAATTCCATATCACCAAGTCCAACCCAACTTTGTATAGGCAATGACACTAGAATGTAGAAATAGAACACAACACGCCACAATTTAGTTGCGCTATAAATATATAAAGGTACACAATGGGAATAACTTACATATACTTGTAGATACACTTCACAGATGGTGTGTATGTTGCACAACCCAGATATTTGTAGCACTTAATGGTTTGACAAAGTGACACACATACTTGTCTTGGCCGACATTGACCAACATCATAGTTCGAAAAACAACTCCACCAATACACATTCCCAACATAGGTGTCATAGGGCCGGTAAGTGGTTGGCAACTTCCAACTACCACCGAAATACCCATGTACATCAAAACATTGAAATACCCCATAACATTACATTATTATGAACAATTATATTGCCATGTACACAGAACAACACCATGTGACAACTAACACATACAACAACTTTAATTGCATGTATTACCAACACTTTGCACAAGCACCCATGCACCTATATGTTTTTACAGTCATATGTTCATGCAAATGTGCATTCATGCAGAGTTGTCAAATCATCTACCTACATGGATTTTGATTTGCCATTGGAAACAATGTGTCCTTTTATATTTTAGATTTGGAGAAGTAGATTATCTCAAGCCACAACTAATAGCCTTATACATTGGGCATTATGTATTCAACTTAGTTCCTAGATGAGATTAGAAAAGGGAAAACACTGCAGTTGTCAACCGTCTATCGGTCTCGCTGTAAAATCTGAGAACTAATTAAAGCACAATCAGAAACACATGCAGAACAGGAAAACATATGAAGACTTCTAACAGTAATTTTATATGCTGTGTGTGCACAGAACTAACAAGTATGAAAGAAACAAAATCAACAGTTTTTGTGACTAGAAAAAGGCTGAGTACAAATAATTCACTTGAGATGAACAATCATAAGCCTGGATGTACTCAGCAGCAAATTGTTGGCTCATATGCTTGCAATTCTATATCACAAGATGAAAGAAGATGCAATGGGGAGACATGATCAACTATGATGGGATGAATTCAACAAGACTCTTAACGAGCACTCTAAGGCAATCTCTTCTCCTCCAAACAATTACACAGTCCCTTCTTACATAGGAGATATTACATGGTTTTTGCTTTATAAGGAACTGATTTTCTTCCTAGAAAGCTGATTTTATTAATTTTTTTTTTTAAATTAGTTATATTGGGTTAAAACGGACCCCACCCCCCCCTATTTCATTCCTTTTTTTTTTTTTTTTTTTAATTTTCTATACATTGCTTGGCAAAATTTTGAACCTAGGTCTCCGGCTTGAAGGTTGAGGTATTTAAATAGTTGACCTCATGCCATCTGATAAATGTTAAGTTTCACCCATGAGATTGGAACCTCGGTTTTTGGTGTGAAACTCCTCACTCCTGACCAATTGCCCAAAACCTCATGGACTTCTAAATAACATTTATTACGAAAGCTACTTTAAAGTTTTTTTATTTTTTATTTTTAAAACTTGTTTATTATTTGCTTTTCATGATATTGAGATTTTTCCCTTTTACTTTTTCCCTAAATACATCCCTTGTTCTTTTACATTTGCTGCTCTTGCATCATAATATTCCATGTCTCTAGCTTCAGAGGCTCCACGCCTTTTTGCTTTAGAAGTTGAACTTTAAATCTGTTTGTTGTTGCATGTAAAATAAGGATACAACATGCCCTTGCTTTTTTTGTTTTTTGTTTTTGTTTTTGTTACTATGTAAGTAAAAGCTAGATTTAGCTTTTTCTATAAATAGGTGGCAACTTCGTACTTTTTAGCTTTTCTATTTTGGGAGCTACTTTTGCTTTCGTGCACATGTGCCTTTTTGGTTTTCTGTTCAACAAAATTATGAAACTTATTAGCTAATGGCCATTGGCCTTATTGAAGATGGTAAAGGGAAACATGAATTTAAACAATCCTGAATCAAATACTCCATTTTTTAACATTTTATCAAATTAAATTAGTCTTTGCGAATTTAGTTTTCATAGTTTATAAGTTTGTAAGTTGCTAACTAAAAAGTATTGTAGGATGAGTAGGGTGTCAAAATAAGCAAAACCTGTATGCAATCATCAACATATCTACATGAAAATGTCATCACGTAGAAGTCTTATGGTAAAAATGTGCATCAAAAGGTCCAAATGGGGGATTTGGCATTGCCATTACTTACAAACCAATGTAATTGGTTAAGGGAGTAGCCAGCTGCTAGCCTGTTACAATATTGATGCTGCCACCTGTTTTCAAAAATAAATCAGAAACTTGCATTTGAAGTCCATGGCCCTACATGTAGTTTGAATGTCCTCCATTGCCATATCTATTGCCCAGGAAGTATGAACTGGAATGAACTTGGTCCAGTCGGACAAACCTGGTAACTATGCTCTCAACATCCATTTGTAAGGTGGCTCAAAACTGGCAACATTGAAGGGTGCACATCTGAGTACATTTTATGTAACTGGTGTTATGAAGGATACCCTGAGATTAGTAGAAAGGGTTTTAGGGTTTGAAGAAATAGGAACAATTGGGGCCTGTAAATATCAAGTAGAAGTAGAAAATTGGCACTAGCATGGGGGCTAAAGATGATCTTTAACCGTTTTAATACTAATACAGGGAACTTGCCCTGTTTTGGCCCCCAAGCTTCTATTTCATGTTTCTTGGTCTCCAAGCAGGTGTCCTTTTTATGGTTTACATCAATAGACATGCTTGACATGGAGCTTCATTAAGACTGGTTTTAATCAACATTGTACTTAAATCAGTTCATCCCTCAGTTCTCCTTTTTTCACTACAAGAAAAGTGCATTCTAGCCTCCCTTGCAAAATTCTCTGCAGAAAGACCTTGCGTAGCTCCATTTCAATATTTTCTAGGTTTTTGTTTTGGGAGGGCAGTGTTTAAAAAACAAGCAGATGACAAAATCCCTCAGAAGTGTCCTTGAATTTATCCAGTTTCGTTTATGTCCTTGTGTGCAAGATTTCCAACAATTGCTCACTGCCCTAAACTTTCCTGAAACAGAAAATTTGGACAAAATTCCCTCTTGGTCATTACTAAATGCTCAAAGTACAAGGTATATTAGAGGTTTTGAGCTATTTTTGTTCCTCCCAATTCAGTTTGGTTAGGAAATCTACTGAACCTGTGATTTTAGTGTCCAGATTGTCTTTTTCACCAAGTCTTTGTTTCGGGGAGTGGGGGGAAGGAAGTATAGGCAAAATTCCAAACCATGATGCTTTTTCATGGTGTTTTGGGCTATTTTAAGTAGTTGAGTGTTGTTGTTGGATTCACAGAGGTTGTATAATTCCATAAGTTTGGTTTTTTGTCCAAGTATTAGCTGAGTGAGTTGAATCTGTTCATTTTCCTGGCGAGCCAACTCAATTTCATTGATTACTCCACTACTTGATATGAGTATATTGTCTTGGATATGTTATTTTATGTTTTCTGTCTGTTTAACATAAAAGTTCTTTTATCCTTAATTTGCAGGAAAGTGTCAAGCAACATATATTGCCTAAAATTATTTCAGAAAATGAAGATGCTTGAACATAGCATTTGACAGTGTATGTTTGCATTATTCTACAATGGCACTATTTCTTTTGTTGAAATCATCCTTGCTGAAGGGATTTCAAAGTTTGTAATGCCAATTCTCTTCTTTCACTGTCTGAAAAAGTGAGCCTTCATAGTTCTTAAGCTGGAGAAATAATAGGTTGGTATTTAATTTCAATATTTCACTAATTATCTTCTGTATCTATTAGAAAACAGAATGAGATCAGTATAGATTGGTGTCACCAGGCATAATAAAAGAGATTTTATTTTTAAATTGGTTATATGGGTTTGAAACGGATGCTACCCATATTACAGGGACAATACAATATTGTGGTATTGCAACGAAGTGCATCATCACAGGCTGCCTTGTTGCGGGATTGTCCATCACAATGCAGAGATACAAGTTTGGGTTGCACTCAATTTAATCCCTTTTACCACCACTCCATGATGCCTTAGACACCATTTTTACCACCACTCCATGAATTCATGTTTTTCATCTGAAGAAAATAAATTTTATTTGCTATAAATTGTTATAAAAATTCTTCTACTCTTCTGCATTCATTTACTGTGTCTGGCAGTTTATGTCCTTCAGTTGAGAAGAATTTGCTTCATGTCACATTTGTTTTTTATTTGGTAGTTCTTTTCAGTCTTTTCATGGAGATTCCTATTTTATTTGTGCTAATGTTTGAATCATTGTGGCAGGCATATGGAAATCAGGTTCAAGTTAAAATTGTGAAGAATAAACTGGCACCTCCTTTTAAGAAAGTAGAATTTGAGCTTGAGTTTGGCAAGGGCATTTCCACTGAAGGTGAGATCCTGGATTTTGGATCTAAGCATGGATTAATCTCAAAATCAGGGAACTTTTATATTTTGAATGGCGAAAAATTTAACGGTAGAGATAGAACCATAAGGTTTCTTACAGAGCACTTTTTGACATCCGTGATGAACTGGCAGAGAAAATAAAAGAGAAGTTGTTAGACCATTTAAGAGAGAAACATGACCATGAAGAGAATTATGTTAGCGAATCAGCGGAGAAACATGGCCTTGTAGAGGCTTCTGAAAATGCTACAGAGGAGAAAGTTGCTTCTTATAGCAATGGTGAAGATGCAGAAGTGACAGTAGTGGCTGAACCATAGTACTTCATGATTAAAAAGATGATTTTGTTATGTCTTCTATATCAAATTAGGTAAGAGTTGCATATGATTACCTCGATAAAAGATTTTCTGGAAGGTGTCTTCTACCTCAGCAAAACAGAAAATGAGAATGCGTAAAACATGGATGTTGTATTCTATAGAATACTTCAGAAATAGCTTTTACAAGGAGGTACAAATGATGCTAATGAATGAATATGTCATTCTGTATATTTTTCTTTGTTGCACTATATAGTCAGTGGCCGTCTAAACATCATTTCTGATAATCATCTGGTATCTATCCTATATGTTTGATTGTGCTTGCGAAATGCATTGTAATGATTGGATGACTTTTATTTTTGATGGCTAGTGATATTTGATATTTTGTTGCTATTAGAGAACTTTTTGAGGTTTTCTATGAGACTCAAACATCCTAGTAGACTTCTCAAAAATCACATACTAACTGTACAAGGCTTTTTTTGGACAAGGCTTTTACCGTGACAGACCCAACTATTCATTATCCCTGTGTGTGGATGTGAGTATTTTCAGATAGACCATAAGCATATCCCGTATGTCAGTCGAGACTCTTTCAACCCATATGTGAGATAGAGTTCCTCATATGATTGTATCATCCTTGTTTCAGCTTTGGTTAGACTTATATTACTATACAGCCCTAGGCACCTAGAGCTAGCTCATCTTGCAAATTGATCAGGACTACCCCTCCAAAAGCAAGCGGGACTCTTTCAACCCATTATTGCGATTAGGGATCACCCAACAGAACTACTACTCCAGAAGCAGACGAGACTCTTTCAACCCATTGCTGCGATCGGGGTTCACTCTATGGCTTTCGAAATGATGAATAATCCAGGGATTCAAGTTCTCACCCCGTTTTGATATTTGCTCTTATCATATTTTGAATGTTTCACTTACATTTTTCTTGAGCAAGGGATTTGTATAGTGATTTTGATTCACTATGTCACTTTAGATTTGAACTCTGAACTTGAGATTTAACTTTGTATCAATGTATGAGTAGGGGAATTCTTGTCCTTTTTCCAAGGTTCACCTATCTAGAACAAACTATTTGTAAGATAAGCAGGTCATAAAACCCATATCTCTAGATACCTAGGATAGCTTTCGTAGCTTTCATCCTCTCTTGTATTAGTAGAATTTTATATGGTTTGCTTAGTGACGGGATCCTGATATGTTAAGAACTATCACAACTAATGACCTCATCTATAAAAGCAAAGCAATATTTCTACAATATCTGAAAGACCCACTAGGTATGGCTGAGTGATTGGAAAAATTAGTATACATACATATTTCTCCGCAATAGGTGTTGTGTATGACTACAATGAATTATGATAAATGCAAGGGTGCATGATTGAGACACAAACGTGTAATCATTTGTAATATTTGACAGATGTATTACATTCTATCGTGGAATGCAATGGATGAAAAATGCCTAAATGCAATGCAATGAAATGAATGCATGTATGAAAATGTAAAATGCAAAAGCAAATGTTTTTGGATTTTATGCTTTACTAATGTTTTTTGGAATTTTATATATTTTCAAATTTTTATGGATTTTTGAGCCTTTATATTTGACCAAACGGCGAGTACATGCCCTTGGAGCTTTTTGGGGTTGACCAAAGGTTTAAAAACACCTTTGGAGCTTTTTGGGATGACCAAGTGATTCTTAGAAACCCTTGGAGCCTTTTAGTTGACCAAACTACTCACCAGAGAGCTTGGAGCCTTTTAGGATGACCAAGCAGCTTTCAAAACTCTTGGGGCCTTTGGGTTGACCAAGCAATTTCATGGAAATCCTTGGTGCCTTTTGGGATGAACGAGTGGTTTTAAGGAACCCTCGAGGCTTTTGGGTTGACCAAAGGGATTATAGATGCCTTTGGGGCCTTTGAATGACATGACCAAGTGGTTTTTGGAACCCTTGGTGCCTTTTGATATGCTCTTAAGAATAGAACACCTTAAGATGAATGATGTTGAGAGGTTCAGGCTCTTCAACACCCCCTAGAGACGTCAAGTGATAGGTACCCAGGCCAATCTTTTTAGATATGATATAAGGGCCTAGCCAATTAGCCATGAATTTGTCTCGCATATCAGGCAGCAAATTCGAGTTATGTTGGTTTTCTTTCAGCACAAGATCCCTAAATTCAAAGTCTCTCTGGTGGACTTTGACATTGTAAGCTCATTTTAATCACTCCTGATAAATGCGGAGATGCTCAAGGGCATTCACATGACGTTCATAAAGCAACGCCAATTGATCTAGGCGGGCTTGTCACGTAGTGTCGTCATCAATGAACTCTTTCAATGAGACACGCAACGTTGGAATTTCCAACTCTAAGGGTATAATGGCCTTAGTGCCATATACTAGTGAAAATGGAGTTTCCCTAGTGGGCATCCGAATGCTAGTCCTGTAAGCCCATAATGCAAGGAGCAGTTGTATGCTAATCCTTGTGGTGTTCTTGTACCATATTTTTCAATATGGCTACCACAATCTTGTTTGAGGCCTCAACTTGCCTATTTGCATTTGAATAATATGGAGTTACAAAACTGTGTTTGATGCGATACTTAAACGTTTAATCTTGCACAATTTTGTTCTTAAATTAAGTTCCATTATCCAAAACTATTTTGGATGGTATCTCAAAGTGACTTATAATATACTCCAATATAAATTCTTCTATACAAGCTCCAGTTGTCATTGTTAAGGGAATGGCTTCTACCCACTTTGTAAAATACTCAGTAGCAATAATAATGAATGTATGTCAACCTGATGACGGAGGAGAGATATTTCTAATAAGATCAAGTCCCCACTAAGTAAATGGCCAAGCCGCTTGAATGGGCTATAAGACCTATGTTGGCAAGTACATAAGATTAGCATGATGCTAACATTTGATGCATTTCTTGACATACACATTGCAATCCTTCTCTAAGGTAGACCAATATTAACCCATTCAAAGGATGCGCTTGATGATAGTCATGTCGCTGAAATGGCCACCGCACGTACCATTGTGAGCTTCTTAAATTGTCCAAGATGACTCTTGGGGCTCAAGACAACGAAGGAGAACTCTATTGTAGCTTCATCGGTACAAAATGTCTCCTATCAAGACATACATAGTCACTTTCTATTTGAATGTGCATCTTGCGATATGCAAAAATCCCTCAGGGATCATACCAAGTTTTAAGAAGTCTTGGATTTGCGACATCCAATTCTGGTAAGCCCCAGCTTCAACTGCTAAGACGACTTGCTCCCCCTGTGTATTTATTTATGTAAATACAGACTGGGAAACAACCTTGTGGTGAATGGTGGTGCCACTCATCACAGGACTCTGAGAGGTTAAAGACCCCCAAGGTGCCTTCTTAAGAAAGTCTTCTGCTCTGTAAAACCAATCAAATTTTGGTTCTACACTAATCATGTTGACTAATTCTTTGTTATCAAAGGCTACACACTTCACTACAGGATGCGAGAGCATCTTGACATGGATGGTAGTGAAATTAGTAGATGGATTCTGTGGGATTAAGGATCCTAAAGATGCCATGGTATTTATGAACTTGTTTGACGAACGAGGGATTGCATTAATGTTGTACCATTCCAATTTAGCTAGATAGGTAGAAATAAGATCTTTGTAGGCTTTTAGTACCAGACATCGACACTGAAATAGTCCCTTCACTTGGTTAACTATGAGCAAGGAGTCACCAAAGATGTTTAATCTTTTAATGTTCATGGCGACAAATGTGTGGAGGCCCAAAAGTAGGGCTTCATATTCAACATTGTTGTTGGTGTATGAAAATTCTAGCTTGAATGACAAGGGAATTGGGGCTCCTTGTGGCATGAAGAACACTATTCTTGTACCAGCTCCTTGCTCGCACTTTGAACCATTGAAGAACAATGTCATATCAGCATTATTTTTTGGTTCTTTGGGTTCGGAAGCTTCAGATATGGCAAAGAATGCATCATCCAAAATATCAATGGTAAGAGGCCTGCTATTTGAAAACGATGCCTCAACCAGTTGATCCGTTATGACTTGTCCCTTAATGGACTTTTGGTTGATGAATTCCAAATCGAATTCTGTCAATAGCATGATCCACTTTGCAGTACGCGTATTATGATATGTCTTGCTCATCATATACTACAAAGGATTTTGTTTTGATATAACATATGTCGTATGACTCAACATGTAGTGCTACAATTTCTTGGTAGCGAACACTACTACTAAACACAGTTTTCCACATATGCTTATCCTAGATCGTAACTCACCAAGGTTTGGCTAATATAATATATGGCTTGCTCTTTATCTTGCACATTATTTTGGGCTAACATGATCCCTGATGTAAATCCAGTCATCGATATATAGCAAAAAAGGTACATCTGGCCTTGGTGGAGCTAGTACTGGCAGCATCGCCAAGTATTGCTTGATCTCAGCGAAAGCTGCTTGGTAGTCCACATCCCAGTTAAATGGGATCCCCTTGTGTAGAAGTCGATTCATGGGTTAACATCTATCTGATAATTGAGCGATAAATCGCTTTATGGATGCTACTTTGCCCTGAAGGCTTCTTAGTTCTTTGATATTGGTGGGAGGACACATCTCTAGAATAGCCTTCATATTCACTAGATCGACCTCGATGCATAATTTTGAAACGATGAATACCAAGAGTTTACTTGAAGTGACGTCAAATACACACTTCTTAGGATTCAATCATACGTTATGCTCTATGAGGCAATCAAAAACCTTTCTCAGGACCCCCACATGCTTAGAACACAATAATG
Source organism: Wollemia nobilis (assembly GCA_028583015.1). Classification (NCBI taxonomy): domain Eukaryota; kingdom Viridiplantae; phylum Streptophyta; class Pinopsida; order Araucariales; family Araucariaceae; genus Wollemia; species Wollemia nobilis. Next base: position 10,724,609 of record JAQPPZ010000458.1, on the reverse strand, counting down.
ACTTAGCTAGCATGTCATCAATATAGTCCTCTAGGATCTTATGCATATAGTCATGAAAGATGTATGTCATAGCCCTTTGATATGTGAAACCAACATTTTTAAGACCAAATGGTATAACTTTATAGTAAAATGTTCCCCATGGCATTATAAAAGTAGTTTTATACTAGTCTTCGGGCTTAATTCGAATTTGATTGTAACCAGAGAAACCGTCCATAAAGGAAAGAATTTATTGACCTACTGTCATGTCTACTAGAGCATCGATATTCAACAACAGAAATGAATCTTTGGGTGTTGCCTTGTTGAGATCCCTAAAGTCCATAAAAATATGGATTCTTCCATCAGGTTTTCCTACATGCACCATATTGGATACCCATTCTGGATAGTCGATGGAAATGACAAACTCTACATCCAACAACTTTTACATTTCATATTTCACCATTAAGGCTACTATTGGATGCATCTTTTTGAGCTTCTGCTTGACTAGCTTCTTGGACAGATCTAGCGAAAGGTTATGAGTAACTAATTTCGGATCTAGACCTGGCATATATTTGTAATTCCAAGCGAAAAGATCAAGTCTCTCTTTTAGTAGAGGGATGATGCTGTCATGCTCAGTTGGAGTGAGACTCTCTCCAAATTTAACCTTCTTTGGATTAGTGGGATCTTTATTGATATGCACATCGAAGGTTTTATCTACTGACATATGTGATCCCTCCTCAAGCTGATGAGGGGTAGGAATCAAATGGATGTCATCAGTTGGGTTTATAGGTTCCTCGTTAGAAGCATCCTTAGTGTGATAAATATCATGAGCACAACCTGGTGCAAAATGAAACAGTTGCAATATTTCTTTGTTAGGGAAGAAATATTCAAGCATGACCGATGAGTCAGTGCAATCCCAATCGATAGCATCCATGTTTATATGCATGAGTTTAGACATATCTGCTGGATTACAGAGTGAAGTGGTCAAATCAATGGATACCATATTTATGGAATGAAATTGATCTCCAAGATCATACAAACTAGACTCTACATCACTGATGCAACTCCCATACCTAAGATTTGGCTCTAATGGCATGGGCACAAACAGGTCCTCTCTATGTGAGGTATGAATGATAGAATCTCCTATATGCACTTAATGTAATATAGGATCATTTGGCTGAAGGAGCTCTATGTAAGTCAGTGGAGGCAGAAAAACCATCTGATAGAACTCGTCCAAGGTTGGCCTCCTCGCCCTTAGGCGGGCACCAAGATGCAGTTGATTATAAACCTTCTCCATGTCTATTCGCTAATGATGGTAATGTAAATAAGGGGGTCCAAGATAGGCCCTCTCTATCTCATATTCCTCATCACTATCATAATATAACCCTTCAATCGCCCCTACAGGTGGGGGGCGTGCCGGCAGATGTGGCCCCATGTATCTTATTTCTCGGTCACTGTCCTCACTATCCAGAAAAATTGGATAAAATGTTCGTATATATGACATTGCCAAGAAAACTAGCTCTGTTTCTTCCTCAGAGTAATTAGTGTTAAGAGTCACTTCATCAATAACATATTTTGATTCTGTAGGTGATAGATGTTGTGGATACATAAGCCTTGGATCGACCACTTCAGCTCCATAACTATGACTGCTGCTATGGATGGACCACTCTATCGTGTCCACAAACATTAGGAGATTAGCTAGACGAGGCCTTAAATAGGCTTGCTCTATCTTGTTTTCATAATCGTTCTCAAATATGAAGTTCTCATCTATCTCATCCAATTTCTCTATGGGTAGAAAATGGCATAAAAATGTTAGACCCACGAAAGCCCGCTCAATTTCCTCCTTAGATTGATCATCATTTGAGGACTCGCCTTCAGTGTCATAGCTTGGTCCACTTATTTCGAATATGTACTCCTCTTCCTCTCCACTACGAATATCTCCTAAATCGAGATCACCTAAAATGGTGGGGTTATGCCCCTACATACTTGTATTGTCAGTTACATTACAAATTTGGTGACCCAGGTTACCTTTGGGGTTCTGCTCTAAGAACCCTTCATGCTCTACTTCTGGTGGCACAATGGTGATGATAGACACCATTGGGTTAATCCCCCGAAGGCTAGAAATATTAGGATGATATGGATTTAAATATACATCATCCCCTAGACTAAGGTACAAATGATCTAATGATGCTACGAGCAAGTCATCGTGTCCCTGTATCTGTAATCCTAATCCGAACCTATTAGTTGCCAAATAATAATGTCCTACGTCCTTGCTCAAAGATACCAAGGTCGTATCCATGCCAATGATATAGCTCTAAAATGCACATGGCATACTCTAGGTTCGACAAGTAACAAACATTTGCTATGAACTATTCATCGTCATCCTCATCCATGGGCGTTTGCATTAGAATCTGATCCAACCCAACATGGTTTAATTTTTTTTTATTGGGTGGCTCACCCAATGGTATTATAGATCCAACCAAATATTGATGGGCAATTGGTCGGCCCATCTCTCGTGTAGTCTCCAAAATAGGTTCGAAGGTAAAATTTTGCATGAGATATTCACCTAAACCTGTATTGGCTAGGTGAACAATCACCCACGGTGCGGATGACCTTGCTGATGATGCATGCGAGGCACGATGAGGTGCCTCCTCGACTTGATCTTGAGCTTCTTCCACCTCCATGGGAGTGGAAGCCTCAACGGTGACTAGTTCAGATGCATTCTTTGCTTCTTTCTTTCCCAATTTCATCTTTAACTTCTCATCATCCTGATACATTGTTGATGCACAAATATCGATGTTTGAACATGTACTGTCTGTTTGCCTCTTGGAACCTTTACCGGTGATGCATGCCATATGTCCAAGTGCATTGATGGGAGTATGAGACCCCAAGGCAAATCTACTAGGTTCATGAACTTGAAAGGTTCTTCGTCCAATGACACCACGTGAACCTATCTCTCGTGTATGTATTTCACACACTAATGCAATATCGAGGGAATACAATGCATTTCATGAATCCAAGGCCTCCCAAGTAGGATGTTGTATTGCATGGCACCTTCTATCATGTGACACATTACAAAAATGTTCTTTAGCCATACCTGAATAGGTAGGACAATTGTGCCAACCGTAGAGCATTGTGCATTGTTAAACGCTCTCAATGTAGAAGTGGTCGGTACGATGTGTGATTTGGGAAACTTTAGATGATGCAGTGCCTTTATCATTATTATATTGATTTATGAACTAGTATCAATCAAGACCCTCTTGAATGGCACATGGTTGACACATGCGATGATATGCAGTGGTGGGTCAGCCACACTTGTAAAAACCATTTTCACTTCATGATCGTAAAATTGGATCATTGGCTCCTGAAACTGTTGTGCATGTCCCACGAAGTTCGTGAATGCTTTCGTGTCTTAGGATTATATCTCAATGGACCTCATAATGTCCATAAGAGTCTCCCTCTATCTAGGGGACTGTTGTATTATCTCATATATTGACAACTTCGTAGGAGTTTTCTATAGGTTTTGGACTAGCCTACTCATTATGATCACCATCGGTCTCATTGGTGGGCCTGGAATATTTTGTGCCAGCATTTGATGGGGCGTGGCTTGTATCTGAATGGGAGCATGAGGTTGATTCGGTTGTTCATACCTCCCATGCCTAGTAACGATGTTGACCATGCCTACAAACCCCTGGATAGGCGATTAAATGCGCACTTGGTTGACCTGGCAAACATTATTATGAGGCACCTCATGGTTTGGCAGTGGATTTTTGTAAATCCCCATGTTTCGATTGTCTAGTGCCTATAGATAGTTAGACACTACAAGCTCACCCTTCTCTATCATATTTTGCACAATGTGTTTGAAAGAACAACATACCTCGATGTCATGGCCATTCATGCAATGAAAGATGCAAAATAAGTCATCCTGATAGCCCTTCGACTTGGGCTGATTTGGATCAATCAACTTAAATCTGGGTAATCTTATCACCTTGGCCTCGCACAGTTGATGGAAAATTGATGTCAGTGATTCTGTCAATGGTGTGAACTGGCGAGGTGGGCATTGTTCTTTGTTTTTGATCTTGTAATTGTTTTTGTGTTTTTCGTACTGCGTAGGAGGAGGATGGGCCTAATAATTCTATTTTTGCTACCTCTTATCCTCTTTTTAGAGATTTAGCACCACTTGATTCACATGGGTCTGCTTGCCCTATTGCTTTGTGGTACTATTATTATATCCCTCCTTCCTGGTCTTGAGCTTCAAGTTGCCTTCCTGCAACTTGATGTCCTCAATCACCTTGGCTTGCACCAAAGCCTCTTCGAATGTCAAATACTATTGTAGCTGCAATAGTAACAAGATGTTCTTAGCACAACTCTTCATGAAAATTTGGTTTATCTCTATGGTAGGAATAGGTAATGGCAAATTTGTCATTAATCTTCTCCATATCTTTCTGTACTGTTCAATTGGCGCTAACCTAGTGCAGCCAAATAAGAAAGATTAACCTGTTTCTTGATGCCAAAGAAATAGCACTCAAGAAAGGCATCAGCTAACTACTCAAAACTGGTTATGTTGTATTTCTTTAGCTAATTGAATCACTCTCAGGCTAGACCAGAAGTGTCATGATAAAAGTATGCAATAACAATGCATCATTGCTTGCAATATGGAAACAAGCATCCAGAAAGCTCATGACATGTTCCTGCACCTCTTCATCACCCTTAAATTTGTCTAACCTGGGCATATTAAAATGCTCAGGGTATGGAGGTGTAGGCACTGAGGGGTCTAAAGGTTCATTGTGAATCTTCCTCAGTGTCAGCTTTTGAACAGTCGCGCCTTGCCTCTCGATCGCTTTGACCTTCTCAGCCAAAGCCTTATAAGCTTCTAAAGACAAAAATTCCTCCTCCCTAAGTTGGCATGGAGGCGATCTAGGAGATATGATCCTTTCCTGTCGATGTGGAGGGCATTGCTCCTCCTCCTCCTTAGCTCTAGAACTCTTAGGATATTCTTAATTGTATCCATTTCTATCATGTTCCTCATATTGTTGTTGCATCTGATTATCGACCGAAGGTGGTCACTCTTTTTGTTGGGTAGTAATATGAGTATGAACACTTACCCCCTCCTGGTGCATATCGGCTTGTGAAAAAGCCTTCCTGTGCACCCGCTATCTATGCTCATCATGAGAATATAGGCCAGTCCTGGCTAACCTATCCTTCTACTCTATGCACTCCTTCTGAACAATGATATGCTCCTTGTGCATGCGCTGATCATATAGCCTCTGTCTGATGAGCCTCTACACTTGAATATTTTCATCTTCAATATGTTGCCTCTCTAGGCAAGTATCCTCCAATTGATCTTGGAGGAGTTGGCATTTTTGCTCAGATACCAGTCAATGTGATCTCTCAATATGATTAACCATAGGAGGCCTCTGGTATGCTTGCTCTGTACGAGCGACCTTGTGGGTTTTGTATCCATTGGACTGATGTGTTGTGCCTTTACATCTATCTATAAAGACATCATCAACATCTTGTTGTGTCCTATAATGTGTACCACCAGGTGTGGATGGTGGATGTGTGACATGAGGGTGCTTATAAGTCTCTCCATGCTCTCTAGTAGTCCTTATGACGCTCTCGCTATGCTCACTCGAGGCACAAGTGGGCAGGGCTTAAGGCTTGCAGCCTAGCTACTCTAAAACACTACCTAGACCATCTAACTATCTAGACCTCCACCTCTCATGGGGTGGTGTTCCATTAGCTCCCACCTTTGATATATCAATGGTGATCTTGCATGCTAGAGCATGTGTGGGAGTATGGGTAGACCTATGCTCAGCAGCGAGCCTGTCTAATTGCCCCTGAATGGGCGGATTTCTATTCCTTCTATACTCAAAAGGTGAAGGTATGGTACCTTCTATGGACCTAGTGTGAATGGGTACCCCTACATGACATACTCTTTAGCAAATCCTGTGGACGCACGTGCAATGCAGTCTCGATAATGGCTTCCAAGTGGAGCACCCTCAGGATGACAAGCTCCCTACTCTAATATACATATAGAAGAATGTACTAACACTCCTCTATCGGGGGTATGCCCGATGGGGTCCCCTTGTGTCGAGTTATCTCCTCTAATGCTTACCAAACGATGTTTGGTTTACTCATGTGGTCGAGGACTAGACACGTGCAATTATGAATCAATCGGGGCTTGGTCATTGGCGTTAGGCTTGCGCCTTTGCCAACCACCCCATGTATCCACCATAGTGTACCTAACATATAGATGTATCTTTATTAGCAAACAAGGTATACAATGATGATTATCTTCTATTTTAAAGTTTAAAATGAGCCCTAAACTGTTTGATGTGTTTTCAAGATGTGTTGTATCAGTAAAGAAACTCTCGCATGTTTTGAAATATCGTTGGATTTTATTCTTATTTTAAATTAGCTTTCACCTATATACTCGCACAAGTCAAAATATGGGAATGAAGTCCATACTCAAAGAGGTAGCATAGGTCCTCCCAGTTCCTCACCCATTTTCTCCCGATCAACGTCATACCCTTCGAAGAAACTCCATATGCAAATTTTCCAGGGTACGAAAGGTTCTTGGACTCAGTATTGGTCTAGTATCCAAAGGTACATAGGATTTGGGCCAATGGATGGATGTCAGTTCCTATCTCACTGCAGCCCTACTAATGGTTGGATATAAAGCCCAACTCACTAGCGTTTAGTTGCAAAGTGGTGTGTGTGGTTCCTTTTATTGTACAAAAATAAATGCATCATGTAGCACTCATGCTCATTCTCTATATGATATGTAAATGAAATAAAATTTTAAATTCATAGAATGCCAACTAATCTAGATGCTATTTCATAAAATGCACATTACGATGATAAATGGCCTCTATTTGGGTCTCACACATGCAAAACCACATCATGACTCTTATCAAGCATGTTGTAGCTTAGGCAGACTACAATCACAGGTCTATTGTTCCTAGCAGCACCTTTCTAAAGTGCAGAAAGCAAAACCCTAAGTACCTAATTCATTTTCTACGTTCGTTTCATCCTTAAGCAATTTAATTCCTATTTTGTTGTTCTGGAAAAATATAGAGAGAAAACACATAAATAGAAAGTTTTAGAAGGGGTTACCTCATGTTCCCATCTAATCTAGCTTTGTAGATTCTTTGTCTGTTCTGTCTACTGCTCACCGTAGACCAGACCTACGGTTCCAACTGTGGCCCACGTGTTGAACTTGTGGTTCAATTTTTGGGTCGCAATTGATACTTGAGGTCTATACCTGCAAGTCAAAAAAATAAGAAGACATAGTCAGATCCAAAATTAGTGTAATTCTACCGTGATCTCCATCTGACGTAACCAAAAAGCGACTACCTAGCTACTGCATTGCTTAGTATTCAATCATTAAAGCATAAAATTGACAAGATAGCATAGACTCAACAAAATTGAAAGTTTATTCTACTGATGTTAATAAAGAATCTGGATTACAATCTTGCCCCTCTTAGGGTCACTCAAATGATGATACAATGAATACAATGCCAAAGCCATCAATAGGGTAGGTGCACTAATGATGCTTTTTAACTAGTCACAAACTGCCTTAGGGTGGAGTTGGCCCCCTTCTTCGCGTTGAGGAAGGATTATGATATAGACTCCTTGGAATCTATTTCCCTGCGATCAAGAAACAACATAAACACAATAAAAAAGATAGGCAAAATCTCATGATGAGGCCCTTTGAGTAAACATGTGTAAAGGTGTAATTGAAAACATATAATTAAGAAAGCATAAAAAACACCTCTAAACTATGTTAATTGAATCAATATTTATGGAATAGCATGAAGGAAAATAGCAGCTAAACTATGCATGGATCAATTATACGAAATGAAGCATAAAAGTGCATAAATAATCCACAAATGTCCTAATTAATGCTTAACATAAAGAAATTATTTTAACCTAATTCTACCAGTCAGAAATATTCTAAACTACAAATGAACCATACAAATGATTAATGTAATCTAATTAGACGAACATACATGAAAATAGTAAGGTGGTTATACCTTTGTTGCAAACCGTAACTATGGTGAGTGATATGCACTGTAAACCATGGCTGACAGCTGTGGTTAGTGAAAGCATGTCTACAGAAGCATGGCGTACCGGATGCGATGCAAACAAAATAGATAATGAAACGCTAAGTCCTACAAGATGCGAAGAACAAGTGCATGAAGGAAATGACGCATAAAATGAGATGTAAGCAAAACAAAAGTGAAGCCTCTTTTATTAATGTTGCTTGTGATCCGGTTACAATACGTCCCCCCCCTTTCAGGGGCTCGGAGCGTTTGATACAGTTTTGTTACATCAACGGATGGTACGCTTCCAGGGTCTTCCGCGTGCCCACATTCGAAATGGGCGGGCCAAAAGTTGCCGCCGCTTGTGTGAGTGTGTCCGTCATTCCTTGCTGCCCCTCCGGTGTTCCTAGCGTTGAGATCCTATGCACAGAGAAATAGCAAATGGTTAATAGCATATGCGGATAGAAGGAAACATGCAATCCCCAAGGCCTCCGGCTAGTGAATACATAAAATAGCAAAACGATGGTCAAAACATGTCATAATGAATTAAAAATTTGACAGAAGCATCTAGACATCATCAGGGACACATTGCAAAAAGAACAGTTAGGAAATCATGCATGGATTTCTAATCGCTCCGGGGTGGGACGTTGGGGACTATCACAAAATGTGCAAAGGTGACCTCCCAAATGTCCTATCCAGAGGCCTCCAAAATTCTTGCAAACTTGGGGTTAGACAAAAAGGGGCATTTTGAGATGACCCAGAAGGTCAGATTTGGCAGATTCTGCCCAGATTGTCCTGTATCCGAAGGCGCTCCCTATAGGTTAGTAAACGCATAAAATGATAAAAACACAGTCAAAACAGGTCAGAATGCAGTGAAACTTGAACAGCAGCATAAGTAAATCAAATACAACATGATGCAAAAATAATAGTAAAGAAATCTAATGTAGATTTCTAATCGCTCTGGGGTGGGGCGATTAGGACTGCAATAGTGTGGGGGCGCCCGGGGGCAGGACGCCCACCATTTGGGGCTTGGTTTTGACACCAATCCAAGTGGGATGGGTCCAAAACCTCCTAGGGGGTTGTGTCGACAAATTTTGTGTGGGATTGTGGCCGATTGTTCGGGTTTTGGGTCTGGATTGTGCTCCTAGTATTCACCCGATAACCTCCCTTCCAAAAGAGAGATTAAGGATGTAGGAAGCACAATGAGGGATGAGGGTATAATTTGGCAGCACTCCGTTGCTCCAAATGCTCCTGCTCTATTCTTTTTTTGGGGTGAGAAGGCTCACCATTTTATAGACCTGAGGGTCTCCTTTGAATGCGCATGCGAGGGCGCCACTTGGCCATCATGCCTTATCAGGGGAGAGAAGATTCCTCCCTGATTAAGGGCTCCTTGATTGAGGCCTCCATGACTGCCTCTTTGATCTTTGAAACGCTCACTCACACTCCCATGCCTTGAAGGTGGAGTTGGGTGGCGAATCTGGGCTGCCATTTGTCAAGGTTTGACTTTTTTCCCGTCAAACCTGCTATTCGTCCCACCCTGGAGCGATTGCTGCTAATCATCCCGGGGTGGGGCGAATAGGATTCTAATCGTCCCAGGGTGGGACGAATAGGGAGCAAAGTGCTTGAAAGGTGCCAAACTGACCTCTGACCTTCCAAAACTGCTTTGGGAGTGGTTAGGACCACTGTTTAACCTCTAGGGGCTGCCCTAGGGGGTATGTATGCCAATACGGTCAGTGCTTGTAGTCACATAATCGGATTGGTGTTGTTTTGGTGTCTATAGATGCCCCTTTTTGGGATGCGCTGTGCGTGGTGCAATGCTGAGCAAAAATAGATAACCAAAGCACTTAATTATTAGGGTTTCTCAGTAACCTAACCAAATTTTGATGCCCCAAGTATGGAAAGGGCACGCATTCTTGAATCCTTGCTTCTGACGAGCTAAGGAGCTTAACTCAAGTGTAACCTTTTTCGGTGAGGTGTTACTTGATCTTGGACATTGTTCAGTCATGAATAGGCAAAGGGCACAACCTTTTGTCTAGGGAACCTTGTGTTCATGCTTCCAGAATGCCAAGTGTTTGTTCAGCTTGTGATTATTGCTTGTTTGCTGCCCCAAGCAGGAGCGTGATTGTCTTTGTCAATGATTCTTTGAATGCATACCATTTCCTTGATTGGGTGTGTATTTGTTGATTGGTGACTAAGTGTGACTACCCCCTCAAGCGACGAATCGATGAGGGAATGACCAAAAATGAGAAAAGCGATGAGTCGCTTGACCCAAGATGGCATTGGTAAGGGTGCCTTCAGTTGTTTTTCGTTGAACGCTTATGTAGTTTCCCAACAATCGAACCTATTTTTGGTGGGTTTTGACCCTTTTTGTGACGCCTATTGGGGTTGAAATTGTCAAAAATCCTCCTTCCCGTGGAGCGGTCCGGCTATGGTAGCCTTATTAGGGCGTAGGATAGTGATAATTTGTGACCCCGACGTCGGTTTTTCATGCCATGAATGTCAGGTGCAAAGGCACCTTTGTTCGACAGATTTATTGCTATTTTTGGTGCATTTTTTGGATGCAGTTTTTGTTGCTTTATTTCTTGCTCGTAATCGTCCCAGGGTGGGACGAATACCAATTTTGTAATCATCCCAAGGTGGGATGAGTGCTAACTAGAGCGCTCATCCCAGGGTGGAATGATTACAGGCCTAAGAGCCTATATAAGGGCCAAAACTAGGTTTTGGGCTCATTTGCAATCTTTTTTTCTGGCGATTTGGAGCAGTGAGGAGGAGTGCGAGTTTGCGTAGTGGAGCTCAAAATTTTGTGGACACGCTGCCAAAATTTCATGGACACCATGAGTGCGAGAACTGGATCTTCGAGTGGTAGAGCCGAGGCGAGACCGGTATGGTGTTCCTTCTCTCTGCTTGTTATTTCATTTTTCTTTTTGCTAATTAAAGTTGAAACCCTAATTAATTTTTTGTATTTTGTTTTTGCGTCTACATTAAGGTTGAAACCCTAGTGATGATTTTATTTTATTTTTGTTTGTTTGTTGATTATTTTAATGTTTTTGTACTTGTTTTCATATTAAGGTAGAAACCCTAAGATGATATTTTTTTGTTGTTTTTTTTAATGTTTTTGTTTTGTTTTTGTTTTTTAGGTTGTGAAGAGTCGGTACCGCCAGCCGACTATGTTCTCTGATGCTCGGGATGCTTTGACTGTTGTGGATTGGGAGTGGCTTGATGCCCTTGGGCTCAAGCAGGTGATGCGTTTAGAGCCTATGGTGGGGGATCGAGCATATTTGACTGCCCTGATCAATTTGTGGGATCCCCGCACCAACACCTTTCATCTCCCAACAAGGGAGATGACGGTTACTCTAGAGGACATGTATTGGATTCTATGGATTTCGATAGATGGACTTCCTATTCGAACGACTCATCGTGACCAATGGACAGTGATGCTAACACGGTGTTTTAGGCAGGCGGTGGGGATGGGGGTGGATAGGGCTATAGAGAGGGCAGAGGTGGACTGCCTGATAGGCAAGATTCTGGTGCGGTGGTGGTTGGAGAAGGGCGTATTGGGGGTGAGGCATGCGTTGCTCATGACCCTCATCTCCAATATGCTACTTCTTGACTCCTCAGGTGCGAGGTTCCCTTGGAACCTACTTGAGTTGGTGTTCAGATTGGTGGAGTGTCCGACATCAGCTCCACTTATTATGAGATGGGGTCAGACGCTATTGGCACAGCTATACGACGAGTTGTACGAGGTCCACTATCGGAGGCGAAAGGGGATCGGGTGCAGCTATCTTTTGTAGTGTTGGGGTGGCAGCACATAGTTGTGGAGCGGCCATAGGGGTTGCCTTGGACCACTCGGGGTGAGATGGTGGATCGGGAGATTGGTTATGCCACTTTATGGCGGAGGTCAGAGGAGCATGGACAGAGTCGACGGTGGGCAGGTGATGTAAGTCACTATACTGATGCCTTCTCACATCTAGCTCTAGGGCAGGTGTTCTGGTGGCCATACCGGGACTGTCCAGCCTGGCCTGAGGCTGGCGAGTGGCTCCGATGGGTGCACAGGGGTAGATGGTTGATTGGGCGACACAAGACAGAGCAGGAGTACTTCCCGTATGTCCGGGTGATGCGATAGTTTGGGGTGCACCAAGGATTTCCTGGTGAGCCCTTGATCTATCGACATCGAGGCGATGAGAGGACTCTAGTCTGGCCGATCATTGAGCCACTGGGCGAGGAGTCTGATGTAGTTATTGATGTCCCCGATATGGACAATGTTGGGGTGACTACAGAGTATGACTAGTGGTGGACTATGCGGTGATGGCGGGGTGAGGGGCCTCTAGGAGGCACGGATGCGGCAACAGTAGGAGGTGGGGGTGCAGAGGCACCGATGGAGGGTTGGGGGGCTCCGCTTGATGATGCGAACATGGTGGAGGTAGATGACTTCACTGGTGAGGGGGATGATTTAGGGGTTTCGGAGCAGCCGGATGCATAGGATGTCCCGGAGTAGTGGGTGCCGGAGCAGCATGCCGTCCCAGAGGTGCCCATGCCTCAGGCAGTCTCAGGGGATATGGAGGCTAGGTTTCATGCTGAGATAGCATGATTGGAGGGTCTCTTATGGAGACGGGAGGAGGAGCACAGAGATGTTTTGCAGGAGAGGGATCTCCTACGGACTCAGTTGGCATAACGGGATAACGCATTGGCTGTGTATCACCACAGGATGTGGAGTGGGGTCGGTACCGGGTGGAGTTAGAGGCAGAGGTTGTCCGCCTTGGTGGACAGTTACCTGAGCTCGATGGAGGTGGCTCGTCGCACCGTACGAGAGGCAGTGAGACTGAGCAGTCTGCATCCTCTCATCGTAGGCGGCTGGGTGAGGGTAGCATTGGTGGGCAGGGTGCGAGGGCTGGCAGCAATCGCCTTGAGAGGTCCCATAGGACCCATACTACTAGGGGTAGTTCTAGTCACACCGATCCTACGTGATCATGGTGGCCGACTCCCTAGGCTTTGGGGATTTTGAGTTTTTGATTTTTTTGTGAGGTCAGAGGACCGTCTTATTGTAGCCTGAGGGCATTTTTGACTTGATATATACATGACTCTCTTTTTTGATTATATACTTGTCATGATTTATTGTTATTTTATGCACATTTATTTATGTTGATGTATGCATATGTTATTATGAATGTGGATGTTTTTAACTATATGATATGCATATGGAATGGATGGAATGATTTGTTGGTATATTGGCGGTGGCACCATAGACTGTATAGGATTTACTGGCTTTCTGTACTATGTGATTGCTTTATGAAATGACTTTGCATGTGTAATTTTTTTGTTTTGTATTTTTTGATGGTGATGTAAGTAATGAAATGTACCACAATTGTTTTAGAATGTAGTTAAGGTTTTTTTGAGACTCAGATGCTTTAACTAACTAGTCAAGACTGTACATTTATCTTACAAGACTTTCGAACAAGGTACGAATCAGACTTGAGTTTGACCAAGTTATTTCACATCCCTATGTGTGCGATTGAATTTGTTTATGTGGTATTTGTCAGGATACCGCCAGTGCCAGATAGGCTATCAACCAAACCTATACTGAGGATCACCTAATTAGCTCCACTAACTCCTTTGTTGTATTTAGTAAGATTAATCTATGACGTAATCTAGGATACCATAAGCTAGCTCATCCACATGCAAACATTGATCTATACACAATTTAATGCGATAGATATATCGTCATGCGGGAGGTTTGCCACCAGTGACCAGCAGGCTATCCACCAAACCGGTATTGAGGATCACCTCATGACCTTTCGAATGTTGAGAGTTCCAGGGATTCAAGTTCGACTCCCTTCTTTTCTTCAATTTTATTGGGATACTTGCTCTCATATATAGTGATAAAAATCACTGTTTATTTTTGTTTTTTTCTTTTGAGCAAGGGATTTGAATTTTGAGTGATGAGGATCACTATTTCTTGTGCTTTTTGATGTGTGCACTTTGAGGGTTTTGATGTCAAACTTTGGAGTTTGTACTTTGACTTTTGCAGTTTTTTGATGTTTGCAACTTTTTGGGAATTTGGGATTTTTGACAGTGGTAAAAACCATTGTTTATTTTGGGGAATTGGGTAGGGAAGATGCTTGTCCTTTTGCCAACTCTCAGCATTCTTGGGGTCATTCGCACAGGGGGATGAGCGAGATAACATTTTCACTGTATGGTATCCTGGACCGCTTTGCAGGTTTCGTCTTTCGTTTACACAACTTGGGAATTTTTATGTGTTTTAAACTTGTGTTGGGATGCTATGTAACAAGGTGTGATCCAAGTAAAACTCTACCTTGTAAAAATCTGTCTGACTTTGTACAGTATTTGGCTAGAAATCTAAAGACAGTTGAATGACGAAAACCCTAAATACATTAGAAGACAACTGACTATGATATGGTGAAAATGTGGATGGCGTTATTCTTGTTGGATTATTTACAAAGTGGACAAATGTGGAAAATGATGGAATTACCGAGTAATTACAGTCTATGGTGCGTTTGACTCATGTATGACCAGCGAATATGCAATGTATGTATGCGATGCCTAATGCAACTTATTTTTTTGTGTTTTGATTTTTAAGAGTATGCATGAAAGTGAGATGCAATTTTTTTTGTTATTTTTTATTATTTTGTTGTTTTTGGAATATTCGTTATGGTTGGTTTAACCCGAATGGGTGTGGACCAAGTGATTCTTATGGATCCTTGGAGGTTTTGACCAAAGGGATTATAGATACCTTTGGGGCATTTTGGGTGACCAAGCGGTTGTGGGAACCCTTGGAGCTTTTGGTTTGACCAAAGGGATTATGGATACCTTTGGGGTGTTTTGGGTTGACCAAGCGATTGTGGGAACCCTTGGAGCTTTTGGTTTGACCAAAGGGATTATGGATACCTTTGGGGCGTTTTGGGTTGACCAAGTGATTGCGAGAACCCTTGGAGCTTTTGGTTTGACCAAAGGGATTATGGATACCTTTGGGGCATTTTGGGTTGACCAAGCGGTTTGGGAACCCTTGGAGCTTTTGGTTTGACCAAAGGGATTATGGATACCTTTGGGGCATTTTTGGTTGACCAAGCGATTATGGGAACCCTTGGAGCTTTTGGTTTGACCAAAGAGATTATGGATACCTTTGGGGCATTTTTGGGTTGACCAAGCGATTGTGGGAATCCTTGGAGCTTTTGGGGTGGGCCATGGCTCTTTTAAATGTTGAATGGCCTCAAATGACTGATGTTCAAGGGTTCTAGTTCCTTGATTCCATCAAGAGAGGCGAGTCGATATGTTCCAGGTCCTATTTTATTGTCGATTACATAAGGACCTAACCAATTTGTCGTGAACTTGTCCCTTAGATGGGGCGGCAAGTTAGAATTTTGTTGGTTCTCTTTTAAGACCAGGTCACCAACCTGAAAGTCCCTCAGGTGAACTTTCATGTTGTATGCTTTCTTAAGTCGCTCTTGATAGATACGTAAATGCTCGAGAGCATTGACGCATCGTTCGTCGAGTAACGTAAGTTGGTCTAACCGGGCCTGCCACGTAGTGTCATCATCGATGAACTCTTGCATTGATATGCACAGGGAAGGTATTTCCAACTCGAGAGGCATGACTACCTCGGAGCCATACACTAGCGAAAATGGAGTTACCCCAGTGGGCATCCGAATGCTAGTGTGATAAGCCCACAGAGCAAGTGGTATTTGAATGTGCCAATCCTTATGACTATCTGCGACCATATTTTTAAGGATGGCAACTAGCATTTTGTTTGATGCCTCTGCTTGCCCATTTGCCTATGGATAATAAGGTGTCAAAAAATTATGCTAAATTTTGTACTTTGTTGTCAAAGCACGCACGTCTTTGTTCTTAAACGACGTCCCATTATCCGAGATGATCTTGGATGGAATACCAAAATGACATATGATGTTATGTAAAATAAACTCCGCAATGCGGGACCCAATCGTAGAGGTAAGCAGAATTGCTTCCACCCACTTAGTGAAGTACTCTGTGGCCGTTATGATAAACGTGTGATGACCTGACGATGCAGGGGAGATCTTTTCGATGAGATCTAAGCCCCACTATAAAAATGGCCAAGCCGATTGGATCGGCTGCAAGGCTTGAGAAGGTACGTGTGTCAAGTTAGCATGGTGTTGACACTTCATGCACTTCCACACATATGCGCAACAATCTCGCTCTAAAGATGGCCAATAATAGCCCATGCGAAGAATGCGCTTTACGATGGCCATACCACTAAAGTGGCCATCGCATGTACCATCGTGCACTTGGGTGATCGCCCAAGTGGACTCTTGCTGGTCCAAGCAACGAAGGAGGATTCCTTCGTAGCTTTGATGGTACAAAATATCTCCTAGCAAGACATGTTTTGTCGCTTTCTATTTGAATGATCTTTTTGTGGCATGTGACAATCCAAGTGGGAGGCTACCTAGCTTGAGATAGTCTCTTATGGGTGTGTACCAATCCTGCTGATCAAAAACCTTGATGGTATGAACGACCAATCCCTCTTGAAGTTCGTCCCTAGCAAAAGCTGAGTGGGAAAGAACTTGTAAGAATAGCGTTGTGTTGCTATTAAGAGGGGTTGGGGAGAACAAGGACCCCTAGTTGGCGTGATTCAGACTATCATGGATTCGAGAGAACCTATCCTGAGATGGTTCAATCTAGATCAGGTGGATTCTTGGAATTATGTCAGAGCTTGCACGCTCCATCGTGGATTGTGATAATGTTTTGACTTGAATGGTTGTCATCTCACCAAAAATGTCTTGTGGGATTAGTGACCCCAAGGAGGCCATAGTGTCCACAAAATGATTCGATGATCGAGGGAGTGCCTCGATGTCGTACCATTCAAGATTTGCCAAGAATTTATCCACAAGGGCTTTGTAGGCCTGTAGAACTAGGCATTTGCATTGGAATACCCCTTTCACTTGGTTGAAAATTAACAATGAATCACCAAAGATATTCAAGCATTTGATGTTCATGGTGATGGTTGTCTGAAGACCTATGAGCAAGGCTTCATATTCAACATTGTTATTGGTGCACGAGAAATCAAGTTTAAATGATAAAGGCATTGGAGCCCCTTACGGTGTGAAGAATATGATTCCTATGCCACCCCCTTGCTCACATTTAGAACCATCAAAAAATAGGGTTATGTCGGCCTGTGACTCAGGCTCATCAGAATCTGGCGATTCTAAGACATGGAAGACCCCATCATCGGGTAGCTCTATGGTCAGAGGCTGATCATCTTTGAGAGGAGCCTCTGCTAGTTGATCGATGATGACTTGACCTTTGATGGACTTTTGTCCAATGAATTCAATGTCAAACTCCATCAACAACATGATCCATTTCATTGTGTGACTACTATGATAAGTACGACTCATCATGTACCGCAATGGATTCTCCTTAGACACAACATACATCGTATTGCTCAACATGTAATGGCATAGCTTTTTGGTGGCAAATACCACTGCTAAGCATAGCTTCTCAACGTATGCATAGTTAAGTTCATAACTGACCAAGGTGTGGCTAAGATAATAATTAGCCTGTTCTTTATGTAGTTCATTTTTTTAGGCTAGCATGGTGCCTAGTGCCACCTCAGTAGCTGAGATGTATAAATAGAATGACACTCTTGGTCTAGGTGGTGCCAATACTGGCGATGAAGCCAAGTATTGTTTGATGTCATCGAAGGCTGACTAGCACTCGTCATCCCAATGAAATGCTACCCCCTTGTGTAATAATTTATTCATGGGTCGACACTTGTCAGATAGCTGCGCTATGAAGCGCTTGATTGATGTGACCTTTCCCTACAAGCTTCTGAGCTGCTTGATGGTGGTTGGGGGAAGCATTTCAAGGATTGCCTTGAATTTATTTGGATCTACCTCGATGCCTCATTTTGAGACTATGAAACCCAAGAGTTTTCTAGATGTGACGTCAAATACGCACTTCTTGGGGTTTAGCCTAACTTTGTGTTCGATGAGGCGATCAAGGATCTTGCATAAGTCATCGAGATGATCTTGGCACAAAAGAGATTTGGCCAACAAATCATCCATATAATCTTCCAAAGTTTTATGCATGTGATCGTGGAAGATGTATGTCATAGCACGTTGGTAGGTGGCACCAGCGTTTTTAAGGCCAAAGGGCATGACCTTATAACAAAATGTCCCCCAAGGCGTCGTGAACACCATTTTTAGTTGATCATCGAGATTGATACGAATCTGGTTGTATCTTGAGAAACCATCCATGAGGGAAAGCATTTCGTGGCCTGTTGTAGCGTCTACCAATGCGTCAATGCTAGGCAAGGGGAAATCGTCCTTGGGACTCACTTTGTTTAAATCTCAAAAATCGATGCATATGCGAATCCTCCCATCAGGCTTTTTGATGGGTACCATGTTGGACAACCATGGTGGGTAATCTATGCAGATGACAAACTATGCATCCAACAACTTTTGTAGCTCATCTTTGACCATTAAGGCCACTATTGGGTGCATCTTACGTAGCTTTTGCTTGACTTTATTGACTATCGGATCAAGCGTTAGATTATGTGTGACTAGCTGTGGGTCTAGTCCCGACATGTCTTTGTAGGACCATGCAAAAACCTCCTTCTTCTCTTTGAGAAGGGCAATGTAATCGGCTTGCTCTTCGAGGGATAGACTTACCCCCAACTTGATGATTTATGGATTCATTGGATCAGAGCCGATGTCTATGTCAATCATCTCTTCGACTGACATGTGGGACCCGTCCTCCAACTGGTGTGGAGTTGGGATCAGGTGGATATCATTTGCTGAATTTAGATCTACGTTGGGAACGTCGGGTTCCTCTTTAGCATGGAAGATATCTTGAGTCTGTCATGGGGTGAAATGAAGCATCTCACCACAAGGCCAATACTCTGATGGGGATGGTGGCGAGTTAGCATGATCCCAGTCTATGGCATCTAGGTCTAGATACAATGGTCATGTTGGATCGACTGGATTGTGGATGGGGGCGATTAAATCAATGGAGATCATGTTGATGGAATGAATTTGGTCTCCATTATCGCATGGGCATTGACTCGGACATCCTTGGTGATCCTTGTACCTCGGATCTGGCTTTGTGGGTATTGGAACAAAAGGATTGGCCCTATGTGTGGATAGAAGGACAGGGTCTGCCCTTGGCACTGGTGGCCCTATAGGGTCTCTAGGTGGGAGGTGCTTCCTGTATGCCCTAAGTGGTGGATGAAGCACTTGGTCCAACTATGCTTGGTTTAAATGCCACCTATGCCTTGGTACCATATTTAGTTGTTCAAAAATATCATCGATGTCTATGGGGTGTTCTCGTTGCCTCATATGGTTGAGATATGCCATCTTAGTCTCATCCTCGTAGTCGCTATCGGAGATCCATAGGCCTTCATTGGCTCTGACAACTATGTGAGGCATGTGAGTCTTGTTCTATTCGAGTAAGTTGATTTGGTCCCATCTGGGTTGTTTCGCTCTCTACGGGAGGACTGGATTCTCTTGAGGTGGTAATTGCTCGATTGGAGCATTAAAGGGGAACATTGCCATGAAGTTCTCCTAATGGTCGTCTATGGATGTCACTTGCGAGTGATTTCTATCAGACTCAAAAGGGTCCCAAGGTGCTACCTCATACTCTGACTCATCTTCAGAATATCCCCTTTGATGTTGTCCATATCCCTCTTGGAGGTTACTTCTTGAAATTCTACCTTTCTTGTTCAAAGGGGAGGGGTTGTTGAGGTCAACAAGGTTCGTTGTTAACAATGGGAGATAATCCCCCAATGTGTATGTTGTGTTAGGATTGGCATATGGATCTTGTGCCAACCCATCCTTGTTTCCTAGCCCTAGGCCTTGCATGGTTTCTACCAAGATGTTGAGGGGCAAAGGGTGGTTGAACCCTACTCTTGATTTATCATATGGCATCTGATATCTTGGTTGACAAATAATGCACATTCCTTGTTCATATCTGCCCAATATGTTGAGCAAGGTGCAGCGACAGTATTGTCATTATTGTCAACATAGTCAGATAGATCGGTTGATGCAGTGGACAGGAGTTCAAAGGTTATTTAGAGTATGTACAGTGATGTTAAATGCTTATGAGGATGTTAGTCAAAAAGTGACTAACTATAGAAAAATAGCTGATGCACTTTTTTGCATATTTTCCAAGAAGACCGAAGTGGCCCATATGCTAAAGATCAAAGGAAAAGCAAAATACAGCAAGAAGGAAAAAGTGTTGCGATATTGCAACATGTTGAGCAAGAAAGAAAAAGTGTCACGATATCATGACATGTTGAGCAAGAAGGAAAAAGTGTCACGATATCGCGACATGTTGAGCAAGAAGGAAAAAGTGTCGCGATATCGCGACATGTTGAGCAAGAAGGAAAAAGTGTCACGATTTTGCGACATGTTGAGCAAGAAAGAAAAAGTGTCACGATATCACAACATGTTGAGCAAGAAGGAAAAAGTGTCACGATTTCACGACAGGTAGAGCAAGAAGGAAAAAGTGTTGCGATATCGTGACATGTTGCATTTTCACGACCAAAAGAGAAGAGAAAGAGTAAGAAGGAAAAAGTGTCGCGATATAGTGACATGTCGCATTTTCACGACCAAAAGAGAAGAGAAAGAGTAAGAAGGCGAAAGTGTCACGATATCGCGACATGTATTTTCACGGGAAAAATCCAAGAAAAGGAGTAAGAAGGCGAAAGTGTCACGATATCGTGACATGTATTTTCACGGGCAAAAGCCAAGAAAAGGAGCAAGAAGGCGAAAGTGTCACGATATCACGACATGTTGTATTTTCACGGGCAAAAGCCAAGAAAAGGAGCAAGGAGGCGAAAGTGTCGTGATATCGCGACATGTTGCATTTTCATGACCAAAAGCAACAAAAGAGGACAAAGAGGCAGAAGTGTCGCGATTTTGCGACATGTCGCATTTTTGCGATGCAAGAAGAACCCAGTTGAAATAAGAAATGTGACACTGAATTGAAGTCAGTACGGTAGTTATAGGTGCCGTTATAGAGTGAAATCATGCAAATAAAATAAGAAGTGTGACAGTGAATGGAAGTCACTACGACAGTTATAGGGGCCGTTATAGAGTGAAATCATGCAGCTAAAATAAGAAGTGTGACAGTGAACGAAAGTCACTACGACAATTACAGGGGCCATTATAGAGTGAAATCATGCAGCTGAAATAAGAAGTGTGACAGTGAACGGAAGTCACTACGACAGTTATAGGGGCCATTACAGAGTGAAATCATGCAGCTGAAATAAGAAGTGTGACAGTGAACGGAAGTCAGTACGACGGTTACAGGGGCCGTTACAGAGTGAAATCATCGAGCGGTGGTTATACTGAACATCATTAGACGAAGACCAGGAGTTACAAAGAGAAAATATTGTTATACTGAACGTCATCAGACGAAGACTAGGAGTTACAAAGAGAAAATATTATTATACTGAATGTCATCAGACGAAGACCAGGAGTTACAAAGAGAAAATATTGTTATAAAAGGAGTGTTGCATGGAGAATTCAAAGTGGGCTATAAGTGTGTGTGTTTCGTGAATTGTGAGAGAGGTTGGGTAAGCAATAGACCAATCAAGGTCTTGTAAAAGTGAAGGCATTTTTATGTCAATCTTCTAGTTTCAAAATTGAAGTCCAAGTTGGTGCTTGGCATCAGGGGTTGGTGCTCCTTCCAGTTGGTGTTGGTAAATCGGGGTTGGTGCTCTTTTCTATTGGTGCAGATAAATCAGGGGTTGGTGCTCCTTCTAGTTGGTGCTGGTAAATCAGGGGTTGATGTTCCTTTTTATTGATGCAGATAAATCAGGGGTTGGTTCTCCTTCCAGTGGGTGCTGGTAAATTGATTATAAAGTTGGTGCTTTGCAAAGGTTGGATTTGGATGGGAGTCCAAATAGTCATTTTGAGGAGTAGCCAAATTGGTGAACCTCGATACATCTTGTGTTGTGTGATGTTCTCTTGTTATACTTGCTTTATTTGGTTTTAAGTTTTCATTGTTTCGGCTTTAAGAGTTGTAGATTTAAGTTTAAAGAGCTACACTGATTCACCCCTCCCCTCTCAGTGTCATTGTGAGACTAACAATTGGTATCAGAGCGAGGTTCCCTTTTTAGGCTAAATCAGTTAGGGTTGATCTTGGATTAGTACGCAATGGGTAAGAAGAATAGATCCTCCTCCAATAAGGCATCTCAGTCAGTTTCAGTTCCTGTGGAAGAGAAAATTGAACTAGAAAAGGTAGAAGGAGTGAATTCTGAAGTATGTGATGAAAACCTTGAGGTTGAAGTAGATCTAGAAGGTGAGTTGATCGCTACACTTGAAGAGTTGAATATAGAAAGGAAAAAGAACAAAATATTGTCCAAGAAGTTGGAAGAATATGGGGATAAGATTGAAGATCTCTTCTTACAAATTCATAAAGCCAAGAAAATAGAAGAAGCCTTGAAGTCACACCTGGATGATAAAGTCGATGTATGTAGCAAACATGAAGAGGAATCTAACAAAGTTATTAGTGATCTAAAGCTACAAGTAGAAGAGTCCAAAAGGATTGAAGAAACTCTCAGGTCATAGATCAATGAGAAAGAGATTGTTTGCTGCAAACAAGAAGAAGAGATTATTTTATTGAAGAAACAACTAGAAGAGGCCAATACAAATCTCAAATTTGAGAAGAGCACATAGTTGCTAGATGAAATGATAAGGCAACAAAGAAGCTCCATGGCTAAGCTTGGTCTTGGATGTGAAGCTGAACAACCTTCATCTTCCAAATATGCAGAGAAGAAGAAGTTCACTGTTGAAGGATCGAAGCAAGAAAAGTTTGAAGCTGAATCTTCAAAAGGAAGAAAATATCAAAGGAGATCTATAACAAAGCAACCACAACAAAAGAGGTTCTATCACTCTCACTCTATTCATAATAATGCTTTTAATGGCTATTGTTTTAGATGCAACCATTATGGTCACAAGGCAATTTATTGTGGATTGAATAATAGATCAAAGAGTTATGCTGGTAGAAATACATCTGCTTTTCTGATTGAACACCATGTGCAATGTTTTAAATGTAATGGTCATGGGCACATAACAAGGTTTTGTCCAAACACTTTTGTATCTAATCTAAGGCAAGACAGTAGATTTCATCAGACACAAAGAATGCAACACAGACAGGGAATAAATCATGTGCATAAAAGAAAGGAAAATAATCATCCATCAAGGATGCACAAGAGACAACCACCCAAGAGAAATGTTCAAGTTCACGAAAAGGTTCAAAATAGGGATGTAGTTGAAAAACTCAAGCCCAAGTTCAAGAAAGTTTGGAGAAAGAAAGAAGAAAGGAAATCGTGTCTCCTTGGATTGAAGGAGACTACTCCTCTATTGCACTAAGCAACTCCAGGTAGCACATCCTCATGGGGAGCAATATTAAAGTTTTATTTTAATGCTCCTATGTATTTGTTTGGTTATCTGAGGATGAAAGGCAAGTAGTCGGGGGAGTTGTCGTATAGTTGTCAAAGTGTGTTTCAGTTCATGTAGTTGTTTGTGGAGGTGCCATGAAGGGTGGTGATTAAATTGAGAGTTGTCACCATTGGTAGTATTGCTATATGTCAGTGTTGTACTTTTGATGGTTCTTACTGCCATTGTTCAAAGTTATGGATTATAACAGTTCAGATAATTTGGTTTAGTGAAAGAATGTTGCCCTAGCCGCATATATGTGTTTTGATAAAAGCAGTGTGTATTTGTACTACACATTGATGTGAAGATTGTTAGATCTATTATGACGCTTTGGTGAAAATATTTAATTCGCGTGCAAAATCAGAAAGCTCACATTTTATTATTGCATTCAAAGTGGCTACATGAGTAGGAAGTTACATCAATACAAATTGAGTACAAATATTCAGGGAGACCCCACAGTTGGTGTTCAGACAAGAAGAAGAGTAGTAAGTAACTACTCTCTATTATCCAACATTGAGCCCAAAAATGTTGCTGACGCAAGCAAAGATGAAAGTTGGATGAATGGCCATATTATTTTTCTTTTTGTATACGTAGATGATATCATATTTGGCAACAACAAAGATGAGTCGTGTAAATATTTAGCAAATAAGATGCATAAAGAATTTGAAATGTCAATGATTGGTGAACTTTCGTATTTCCTCGGGTTGCAAGTTAATCAAAATGAGAAGGGCATATTTATTTCTCAAATTAAATATGTGAAAGAGATGCTAAAAAATTCACAATGGAGGATTGTAAGCCGACTTAGCACTCCCATGACGATAGGTTGCAAGTTGAGCAAGGATGACAAATCTCCACATGTTGATCAAACCATGTACATATCTATGATTGGGAGCTTATCGTACCTGACAGCTACCGGACTAGATATTTTGCAGGCAGTATGCATGGTAGCACGATTTCGAGGCTAGTCCCAAGGAGACTCATGTGACAGCAGTGAAGAGGATTCTTCGATACCTCAAGGGTACTATGGAGTATGGGTTATGGTATCCGAAAGGTAAGGACTTCACCCTTATTGCGTATTTAGATGCAGATTGGGCAGGATGTGTAGATGATAGAAAGAGTACCAGTGGAGGTGCATTCTATCTTGGAGACAGGTTGGTCGCATGGCACAGTAAGAAACAAGAGTCAGTCTCCTTATCCACAGTAGAGGCAGAATATATTGCAGCGACAACGTGTTGTACGCAGGTATTATGGATGAAACAAACCTTGAAATATCTTGGTATTAACTTCAGTGAGCCAATTTCAGTTAAGTGTGATAACACCAGTGCCATTAACATCTCAAAGAATCCGGTTATGCATTCTCGCACAAAACATATTGCTATCCGGTATCACTTTTTGAAGGAGAAAGTTGCGAAAGGTGAGGTTAAGTTGGATTTTGTTCCAACTACAGAGCAAGTAGCGGATATCTTCACAAAACTATTGCCCAAGGAAGTCTTTGAGTACCTTCACAATAAATTGGGAGTGGTCACGCTTCCCAAGAATTGACTAGCTATCGAGACCACATTCTCAGGGGGAGCATTTGTGTATTTGTTTATCTTTTTGCTCATGTTTGTGATTTTTGCTAAGTGTAATAATTTTTGCCTGAGAATGTTGTGCATGGACTCAGGGGGAGTTTGCAGCAGCCCTTTGGTATTATTGTCAAAGGGGGAGAAGAGTTACAGGAAATTGCACGTGTGTTGCCAACAATTCCAAAGGGGGAGATTGTTGAGCAAGGTGCAGCGATAGTATTGTCATTGTTGTCAACACAGTCAGATAGATCGGTTGATGCAGTGGACAGGAGTTCAGAGGTTATTCAGAGTATGTACAGTGATGTTAAATGCTTATGAGGATGTTAGTCAAAAAGTGACTAACTACAAAAAAATAGCTGATGCACCTTTTTGCATATTTTCCAAGAAGACCGAAGTGGCCCATATGCTAAAGATCAAAGGAAAAGCAAAATACAACAAGAAGGAAAAAGTGTCGCGATATTGCGACATGTTGAGCAAGAAAGAAAAAGTGTCATGATATTGCGACATGTTGAGCAAGAAGGAAAAAGTGTCGCGATATCGCGACATGTTGAGCAAGAAGGAAAAAGTGTCGCGATATCGCGACATGTTGAGCAAGAAGGAAAAAGTGTCGCGATATCGCGACATGTTGAGCAAGAAGGAAAAAGTGTCGCGATATCGCGACATGTAGAGCAAGAAGGAAAAAGTGTCGCGATATCGCGACATGTTGAGCAAGAAGGAAAAAGTGTCGCGATTTCGCGACATGTAGAGCAAGAAGGAAAAAGTGTCGTGATATCGCGACATGTCGCATTTTCGCGACCAAAAGAGAAGAGAAAGAGTAAGAAGGAAAAAGTGTCGCGATATCGTGACATGTCGCATTTTCACGACCAAAAGAGAAGAGAAAGAGTAAGAAGGCGAAAGTGTCACGATATCGCGACATGTATTTTCGCGGGCAAAAGCCAAGAAAAGGAGCAAGGAGGCGAAAGTGTCGCGATATCGCGACATGTATTTTCGTGGGCAAAAGCCAAGAAAAGGAGCAAGGAGGCGAAAGTGTCACGATATCATGACATGTATTTTCGTGGGCAAAAGCCAAGAAAAGGAGCAAGGAGGCGAAAGTGTCACGATATCGCGACATGTTGCATTTTCGTGACCAAAAGCAACAAAAGAGGACAAAGAGGCAGAAATGTCACGATTTCGCGACATGTCGCATTTTTGCGATGCAAGAAGAAGAACCCAGCTGAAATAAGAAATGTGACAGTGAACTGAAGTCAGTACGGCAGTTATAGGGGCCGTTATAGAGTGAAATCATGCAGCTAAAATAAGAAGTGTGATAGTGAACGAAAGTCACTATGGTAGTTACAGGGGCCGTTACAGAGTGAAATCATGCAGCTAAAATAAGAAGTGTGACAGTGAACGAAAGTCACTACAACAGTTATAGGGGCCATTATAGAGTGAAATCATGCAGCTAAAATAAGAAGTGTGACAGTGAACGGAAGTCACTACGATAGTTATAGGGGCTGTTACAAAGTGAAATCATGCAGCTGAAATAAGAAGTGTGATAGTGAACGGAAGTCAGTACGTCGGTTACAGGGGCTGTTACGAAGTGAAATCATCAAGTGGTGGTTAAAATGAACATCATCAGATGAAGACCAGGAGTTACAAAGAGAAAATATTATTATACTGAACGTGATTAAACGAATACTAGGAGTTACAAAGAGAAAATATTGTTGTACTGAACATCATCAGACGAAGACCAAGAGTTACAAAGAGAAAATATTATTATAAAAGGAGTGTTGTGTGGAGAATTCAAAGTGGGCTGTAAGGATGTGTGTTGTTTCGTGAATTGTGAGAGAGGTTGGGTAAGCAATAGACCAGTCAGGGTCTTGTAAAAGTGAAGGCATTTTTATGTCAATCTTCTAGTTTCAAAATTGAAGTCCAAGTTGGTGCTTG
This sequence comes from Wollemia nobilis, assembly GCA_028583015.1. Taxonomy (NCBI): domain Eukaryota; kingdom Viridiplantae; phylum Streptophyta; class Pinopsida; order Araucariales; family Araucariaceae; genus Wollemia; species Wollemia nobilis. Next base: position 10,697,663 of record JAQPPZ010000458.1, on the reverse strand, counting down.
GCATCAGGGGTTGGTGCTCCTTCCAGTTGGTGCTGGTAAATCAGGGGTTGGTGCTCCTTTTTGTTGGTGCAGATAAATCAGGGGTTGGTGCTCCTTCTAGTGGGTGCTGGTAAATTGATTGTAAAGTTGATGCTTTGCAAAGGCTAGATTTGGATGGGAGTCCAAACAGTCATTTTGAGGAGTAGCCAAATTGGTGAACCTCGGTACATCTTGTGTTGTGTGATGTTCTCTTGTTATACTTGCTTTATTTAGTTTTAAGTTTTCATTGTTTCGGCTTTAAGAGTTTTAGATTTAAGTTTGAAGAGCTACATTGATTCACCCCCCCTCTCAGTGTCATTGTGAGACTAACACAATCCATATCCATGCCAATTACATTGGCTAAGGTATTTCAAGGCAAAGTCTGGGTTGGACAGATAGTCAACATTCTCAGCAAATGGCTCTTCGTCCTCTTCCTCTTGTAGGTAAGGTTCGATGCCGTTGTCGAGGTCCCCATATACAAAATTTATCTGATTTAGTGGGTAGCCTAAAGAGACGATAGTGTCGATGGGGAGGTGAGGTCTCCCCATGTCTTGCATGGATTTGAGCATGGGTGTTGCCATAATGTTCCGCACTAGGTACTCCCCTAGGCCGTATTGGCCATCTCAATGGTAATCATCGGCGGTTGATGGGGAGGGAATGGGAGTTCTCCCTGAGTCCACTCCATGTTGGGTGAACCAGGAGTCTCGAAATCCATTCAGCTGGGCACATCTTTGGTAGATATGGTTGAGACTAATGGTGGTACCTCCTTTAGGGGTTTATTCTCGTTGTCCTTCGGTGTGGCCACCATAGGTGGCATCATTGGTGAAGGAAAAGACAACGAAGATGGGCCCGATTGGTGAGTTGATGGACTTAACAATAGTGATGTAGGCAGAATCGGAACCTGTGTGGACAAATTCAATTGAAAGTCCAAATGCATCGATGGGAGGGTCGATTGTGGCATCAACTACATCGCATTGCAATAGTTAAAGGGCTCTAAGTCTGTCGGGACTACATGTACTTGCCCTTCATATGTGTACTTGAGGCATTTATGGGCTATCGAAGGGACACACTTCATGTCCCTAATCCAAGGTCGGCCTAGCAAGATATTATAGGCCATATCACCCTCAAGGATGTGACACAATGTAGGAATGGTATTTTGTCCTACTTGGATGGGCAGGAGAATTATGCCAACCGTAGAGCATAGCGCGTCATTGAATGCTCAAAGAGTGTAAGTGGATGCCACAATGTGAGATGCTGGTAGCTTAAGGTGTTTTAATGTCATTGTTGTGATTATATTACTGGACGAGCCAGTGTCCAACAACACCCTCTTGAATGGAATCCTGTTGACCTGTGCAATGATGTGTAGGGGTGGATCCACCATATCACCAGTCACCTATTTTAGTTCATATTCCCTAAAGGTTATGACTGGTTATGTGCATCATTTCACATGTCCCATAAAGTTGTTGAAAGAATTGGCTTCATGGGGTTGTAGCTCAATGGCTTTGAGTATCTCCATTAGAGCCTCCCGATGGGGTGGTGATTGTTGGATGAGATCATAAATGGAGAGCCTAGCCGACATGGTCCTTAAACTTTGAGTAAGTTTAGTCCGAATCGTGGCCACTGGTCTAGGTAGGGGAGGTTGTGTAGGGTGTTGTGGAGGTCATGATGTTGATGGAATATCTCTTGTAGCTACAATGGGGGCAGTTGTGTTTGGGTATCTCTTGTTCCGTGTCACTATGCTTATCATCCCTACGTACCCTTGCATGGGGCAGTTTTGTGTCACTTCGTTTACTTGTAAAGTTTTTGCCGACGCATCATGGGCGGGTAGGGGGTCTTTGAAGACCTCCATATGTTGGTTGCTCAGTGCTACGGGACTATCCATCGCGAGTGTTTTGTTGTCTATTAAGTCCTGCACTAAGTTTTTGAATTTCCAACAAGTGTAGATGTCGTGTCCTTTATGCTGGTGAAATCTACAATATAAGTCTTCCCTATAGCCCTTGGGTTTTGGCACATTGGGGTCTATGGGTCGACTTTTCGACAAGTTTATTAGGTTTTTCGTGAACAAGCGATCAAACAAGGAGTCTTTAGACTCCGTGAATTATTGCCTAGGGCGACGCTGCTGATTTTGCTCTTGTTTATGATTTTATTTTTCATAGCTATCAAGAGGAACTCCCTAATAATTAGCCTTTGGGGGCTGTGTCATTTGTGTAGGATTTGGTATATTTATGGCAACCTGATTGACCATGATGGGTTTCGATTGTGTGGGCCCAGTTTTAGCATTTTTTTCCACTCTTTCTTGCATAGCTTGGCAATCTCCCCATCTTGTATATTGATCTCCTCAATTATCTTGGCTTGCGCTAGGGCTTCTTCGAGGGTTGCATATTGCTGCAACTGCAATAACATGGAGATAGACCTTAGGCAACTTTTTGAAAAAATTTTAGTCAGGTCGACCATGGGAGGGAAGTAAGATAGCTTTGAAAGTAATGTCCTCCACCAATTCCCATAAGCATCCATGGTCTCTTCATTATACTACCTAAGGCTATCTAGGTCACTTAAGGATGCTTTATTCTTGGTGTTGAAGGCAAAATGTTCGAGGAACGCATCCACTAGCTGATCCAGGTTATTGATGCTATGCTTCGGCAACTGGGTAAACCAATATGAGGTAGGGCCTATGAACGTGGTTATAAACGTTCTCAAAAGCAATGCATCATTGTACTGAATGCCAAAACATTTACTCAAGAACCTTGTTACGTGCTCTTGGGCATCCTCATCCCCTCTAAAAATTGCCAATTGAGGCATCTTGAAGTGGTCGGGGTATGGAGGTGCCAAAACTGAAGGATGCACAGGGTGACTATAGAGCTGGCGTAATGTGGGCTTTTGGGGCCCCAAAGTCTTGGTCTCCATAGACTCTAAGTGCTTTAGCAATGATTTATATGCATTGGAGGATTTGATCTCCTCTTCTTTGGTTTGTTTCCATTGTGGATTGCGAGGAACTTGAAGCCTATGGAGGGATAGTCGGATAACACCCCCCTTGCCTTGGTAGGGAGTTTTAGCCCACTCTTCTTCTCACTCAAATTACTCATAGGCTTCTTGAGGAGTTTTTGGGCGTGGCCTATAAACATGGACGGGTGCCCGAGGAAGGCGCCCCTCATTGGTTATAGGAGTGGTCTCCCGCTTAGGTCTTAGAGGTCTTGGAGGCAACACTTGATAAGGTCATGGATACCTGTCACGTACTAAGGGGTTGTGCCTCTCATAAATTTTTGTCTTATGCATGCGAGGGGTTGGAATCCTCTCATGCATAGTGTTCTAGAGCAACTCATCTATCTGATGCTGAATGCGCTCTTTGTTAAGATGATACAGGTGCTCTAACTGCTGCTGATCTTGCTCAAGCTGCATGATTTGTGCTTGGCCGATGGCATGTTTGGCAAATGCCAAGTCAATTTGTTCTACCATATTAGGTCTAGGAGGCCTAGATGCCTCCCCTACATATCTATCTCGGTCATGGTGATCTGATATCTCTATAGGTTACTTCCCTCTATCGAGGTTAGCATCATTCACCCGAGGCTCTGGCCTCAATAGGTGATCTTGATAATTAGCAGGTGCGAAGGCGCATTGCTCCCACACTATGTATTGCTCTTGAGGAATATACTAGTTTTCCTCGTGCTCCCTTTCATACATGTGAAAGGGGTGGGCAAAGTTGGCTCACCCTATCTAAAGGGCCTTGCACTCTAGATTTGGCCTATTAGTTCTGATAGTAATGAGAGGTGGAGGAGGGATGATATAATCATATGGGCCCTCCTTATGAACCCTATGCTTTTCTAGCACTTCATCACACGGTGGCCACTCATAATGAGTGTCTAAGGGGGTATTCCCATGTATATAATCCTCCTGAGAGGGTCTATGTTGAACGGGAGTGCCCCTCGAAGGGTTGCCTCTATAGTTCTATTCTGTAGTGGTATGATGTGGACTATGTTGTGGGTCAGGCCGCCAAGGTGGTATAACCAAGTCCTTAGGGCTATAACGGAGGTGACTTGTGCCTCCTTGCATACTTTTCGTAGCTTCTGCCCATGATTGGTCTTGGCTACGGGTATACACCATGGTGGTGGTTTTCTAAAAGATATGTATGTTTTTATCTCCTTTACAATTTTTTATGCTACACCAAACAAAAGGGGACCACACAAACAAAGAAATGATTATCTCATTTATAGATTAAATGTGTGTCCTAAATCTGGTTCAGTGTATTTGATTTTTGTTGTGCAAACATTGTAAAGAATTTTTTTTATACATGCATAATGAGGGCTCTTATATCTCTAAAATGGTCACCCCTTCAATATACCATTGCCAGGCCGTTATATCGAACATCTCAATATACCCGCCATTACGTGAGGGAAACTATTGGTACGCGAGAGCAGAATAGTAAATGGAACATAGGCTGTACGAAAGGGAAATAACTCTGTTTTTGACACCTAGCATAGAAGACTTTATCCTCATGTGCAGGGAATCACCCCCGCTACACTTGGTCAGCTTTCGTCAGGATTTACATCTAGCAACAGTCACGATCAGGGTTATGTATGCAAAATCCAAGCCAAGGTGGTGATGAAATCCATCGTTGGTCTTGATCAAGTGTTGGGGTATTAAGACCAACTCCTTGATGTTAATATTATTAGGTGGTGTGTGTGGTTCCTTTTACTTGTGCAAAGAAAGAAAACATACCGCAAATGATGATTTTAACTAATGTAATGCTTCAAAGTATGTTTTATCTTTCAGAGACAATTAGTAGCAAAAAAGGAAATCACAAGACCTAACTAGAACTAAAACCTAGAATGAGGACTTGCCACTTGTGCAAGTATCATGCAAGCAAACCAAAGAAAAATGCATTCCTAATAAAATTCCTTCCATTTGATTTACTCTATTTTTTTTTATTTTCTCTTTTCTTATTGCAAGAAGGAAAATGAACTACTTAACTTCTCTATGCCAGCAAAGAAAATAAAAAAATTGCAGAAACAAAAAATAGAAAAACATAGAGGATGTTCAGAAAACCTACCTCCACTCTATCCAAACCAGATGCCTATGAGTTTCTACTCAAAAAATACATAGGGCTTTAATCGTCCCATGGTGGGACAAATAGCAGGTTTGTATTCGTCATAAGGTGAGACGAATATGTATTCGTCCCAAGGTGGAACGAATGTCAGGTCTGTATTCGTCATAGGGTGGCACGAGTAGCAATCCAACACTCGAAGGATTAACACCTACAAGAAAAAACACAAAATTTGGATCAGAAACTTGATCCCAATAGTAGGGGACAGGGTCCCACCGTGATCGCCACTGAAAGCATGTCTACGGAATCATGACGTACCGGATGCAATGCAAACAAAATAGTTAATGAAATGCTAAGTCCTACGAGATGCGAAGAACAAGTGCATGAAGGAAATGATGCATAAAATGAGATGTAAGAAAAAAAAAAGTGAAGCATATTTTATTAATGTTGCTTTGTGATCTGGTTACAATACGTCCCCCCTTTAGGGGCTCGAAATGTTTGATACAGTTTGTTACATCAACGGATGGTACGCTTCCAGGGTCTTTCGCGTGCCCAAATTCGATATGGGTGGGCCAAAAGTTGCCACTACTTGTATGAGTGTGTCCGTCATTCCTTGCTACCCCTTCGATGTTCCTAGTGGAAACATCCTGCACATAGAGAAACAACAAATGGTTAATAGCATATGCGGATAGAAGGAAACATGCAATCCCTAAGGCTTTCGGCTAGTGAATACATAAAATAGAAAAATGATGGTCAAAACATGTCATAATGAATTAAAATTTTAATAAAATCATCTATACATCATTAGGGACACATTGCAAAAAGAATAGTTGAGAAATCATACATGGATTTCTAATCGCTTTGGGGTGGGATGTTGGGGACTGTCATAAAATGTGCAAAGGTGACCTCCCAAATGTCCTATCTAGAGGCCTAAAAAATTCTTGAAAACTTGGGGTTAGGTAAAAAGGGACATTTTGAGATGACCCATAAGGTCAGATTTGGCAGATTCTACCCAGATTTTCCTGTATCTGAAGGCGCTCCCTGTAGGTTAGTAAACGCATGAAATGATAAAAACATAGTCAAAACAGGTCAAAATGCAGTGAAACTTGAATAACAACATAAGTAAATAAAATACAACATGATGCAAAAATAACAGTAAATAAATATAATGTAGATTTATAATCACTCCGGGGTGGGGCGATTAGGACTACAACAGTGTGGGGGGCGCTCGGGGGTAGGATGCCCACTGTTTGGGGCTTGGTTTTGACACCAATCTAGGTGGGATGGGTCCAAAACCTCCTAGGGGGTTGTGTTGACAAATTTGGTGTGGGATTGTGGCTGATTATTCGGGTTTTGGGTCTAGATTGCGTTCCTAGTATTCACCCGATAACCTCCCTTCCAAAAGAGAGATTAAGGATGTAGGAAGCACAATGAGGGATGAGGATATAATTTGGTAGCACTCCGTTGCTCCAAATTTTTTTGCTATTTTTTTTTTGGGGTGAGAAGGCTCACCATTTTATAGACCTGAGGGTCTCCTTTGAGTGCGCATGCGAGGGCGCCACTTGGCTATCATGCCTTATCAGGGGGGAGAATATTACTCCCTAATTAAGGGCTCCCCTTGAAGGTGGAGTTGGGTGGTGAATCTGGGCTGCCATTTGTCAAGGTTTGAATTTTTGCCCATCAAACCTGCTATTTGCCCCACCTTGGAGCGATTGCTGCTAATCATCCCGGGGTGGGGCGAATAGGATTCTAATCATCCCAGGGTGGGACGAATAGGGAGCAAAGTGTTTGAAAGGTGCCAAACTGACCTCTAACCTTCCAAAACTGCTTTGGGAGTGGTTAGGACCACTGTTTAACCTCTAAAGGTTGTCCTAGGGGGTATGTATGCCAATTCGGTCAGTTCTTGTAGTCACATAATCATATTGGTGCTATTTTGGTGTCTACAATTAGATCTCTAATAGGTTTACCCTCAAAATTAAGGGCATTTAGCTTGACCTCATTGTACAAGTTTATGTTCAAGGGTCGCCTTCGTTGTTCTCAGACTGATTTGGCAGTTGATTCGATGTGAAGGGCCTTTGTTTGCCCAAATGTATGCTTCTTAGTTGTCCTAGGCACCTAGGGCATCCACAATGCAATTCATCATTAATCTTGGCAAGTAGGTAGGGGATAGGTGCAATAGCTCTCTCAGTATACTCGATTGAGTGTACAATTTGATAGGGCTTCGCTGTTAAAATCTCTAATTTTCTCTCTCTCTTATGCCCTAATTTTATGGGGTACTTATAGGATGATCCAAGGGTTAGGGGTGGCTTCATGGAGAAGCCAAGATCAAGAAGGGGTGGTTAGGAAAGTTGGATTGGAAGCTTCTGTCCTTTAACCATCTTCTTCTAGATTCAATGGTTGTTCAAACCGATTTGGCTCAAATGAAGGCCAACTGAACTTCAGTTCAAACTGTAGGTCTCAACTGTGGTTTAGACTATAAACCACAGGTGTTAGCTACAGTTCAGACTGTAGACCATAGGTCTAGACTGTGGTTCAGATTGATTAGGGCAAGGAGCCAAAATTAAGTGGTTAGAACCACTGCTCTATCTTGGAGTCTATCCAAGATCTTCCATATGGTATTGTAGCATGTCCATATGAGTAGTCATCCTCAACATGACGCGTTGTAGGTGTCTACACAATTTTATAGCTTTATCCATGTTGGGGACAAAAAATTGGTTAATTTTTTTGTATTTATGTAACAACCCTCACATTTAATTTGTCAAACCAGGGAGCTCGTAGAATTTTAAAGTGCTATGATTAAGACTGCTCACACTACCAATTCTGAGATGAGTTCGCTAAACTATCATTGGGGGTGTTTATAAAATAGCAATTGATTCATTCACATTAATAAAACTTATGCATAAATAAAATACGTGAAAGTAAAACACACCACACTGCAAAAGAAATTAACTAAAAGCAATAAGCACACTTTGCATAACTAAAAGACACACCACGCTAAAGCGAGTTATTTAATCTAGAAAATAAACACACTACACTACATAATTAAATCTAATAAAATAACTAGAAAGTAGGAGAGGAATATTGGATTGGAGTGGATCCAGGCTCCAACAGATCCTACCTAATTAATCACAAAGATGAAGTGCTAATTAAAAAACTCTCGAGCTATGCACTATTTTTTTACATATGCCAATATTCTCTGATAAAAAATCCTCCCCTATTTTTGGGAAGTCTATGTGTTTATATAATACATGAATAACTCTTTGTTATAGTATGGTTACACCCGTGGGCCTTGTTATAGTCAAAATTGGGATTGTTTAGTTACTGTAACAGGAACCCGATACAACAATTAACTATTATTCATCATTTCTGAGAGAGAATATTTTTTGATGTGATTTCTATGTCGATTGTGTTCTACCTCCTTGAGTGGTTATGCACCTCCTCCAATATAGCTAGGAAAACTCATACAACTGGTAATCTCTAAGGATGGCTTGCATGACATGGAGTTGAAGGTTCATCATGGTCAATGGAATCCTCCTCAGCTGCTTTGATCAACGTTCTTGATATCGAGGTGCCTACATCTAGAGTAAGGTGCCTACTTGTAGAGTAAGGTGCCTACCTTTAGAGTAAGGTACCTACTTGTAGAGTAAACCACCTACCTCTAGATAAAGGTTCTTGCTTGTAGAGTAAGGTGCTTGCCTCTAGAGTAATATGCCTGCTTATAGAGTAAGGCACCTACTCTACAATCAAGTGTCTGCCTCTCGAGTAAGGCACCTGCTTGTAGAGTAAGGCACCTGCTTGTAGACTAAGGCACATACCTCTAGACTAAGGTGTTTGCTTGTAGAGTAAGGTGCTTGCCTCCAGAGTAAGGTGCTTGCTTGTAGAGCAAGGAACTTACCTCTAGATTAAGACACCTTCTTGTAGAGTAAGGCATCTACCTCTAAAGTAAGGTGCCTACTTAAAGAATAAGGTGCTATTGTGGCTGATCCACAACACACCCCAAACTTGGGGACCCACATTTTTTGCATGCTTTCATAGACAATCTCAGTGACCCAGATGCTAAAAATCAAGAAAAAGGGGCAAAATTGCACAAGGATGAAAAGTGTCACGAAATCACGACATGTCGCAAAATCGCGGCCGAAAATGAAAAAGTGTCACAAAATCGTGACAAAATCACGGCAAAAAATGAAAAAGTGTCGTGAAATCGTGACAGGTTGCTCTGGCGCTGCCAAAAAATGAAAAGTGTCGCAAAATCGTGACATGTCGCAAAATCGCGATCAAACCGGTCATATGGGGCAGGAGGCAGAAAGGTGTCGCGAAATCATGACATGTCGCAAAATTGTGGTCAACACAGTCAACGGTAGCAGGTGGGAGAAAAGCATAGTGAAATCATGACGTGTTTGATTTTCGCGGCCCAAAGAGGAGAGAGAAAGACGAAGTAGAAAAGTGTCGCGATATCGTGACATGTCGCAAAATCGCGGGTCAAACCAGTCAAATAGGGCAAAGCAGAAAAGCATCACGAAATCATGAAAAGAAACGACAAAGGAGCATGAAGAAGAAATATGTCATGAAATTGTGACATGTCGCGTTTTCGCGGCTCCAAACGGTGAAGTTGTATGGAACAAAAAAGGCGTAGCGAAATCGCGACAAAAAGCAATGAAAGAGGCACAAAGTGAAAAACGTCGCGATATCACGACAACATGTAGCAAAGGTTCCCGAAGTGAGAAAGCGTTGTGATTTCACGACAGGAAAGCAGCGAGGGCGTACGCAGGAGAAAAGCTTCACGATTTCGTGACATGTCACGAAATCGCGACATGTCGCGTTTTCACGGCCAAGAAGGCGGACAAGGCTGCATGCTATTTTTTGGACGCAATTTTCATGGAACCATTACAGAACATGCAAAAAAGTGTGGGACACATGGCGTATAGGCTGCAAAAGCGTTACAGAGAAGATCAAATGTCTTAATGTCGAGCATAAAGCTAAAATACGAGCAACCACTAGAAGATGAAAACGAACCATTGTGGAAGGAGAATCAATTCAACAGCAAGTTTAAAAGCAGAGGCGTAGATTGGTGCAGGGGTCAGAAACCGCTAGAGCAGAGTTGCAGTGCTAGAGGCCAGAGGGTCATTCTGGGCCTGCTTTGAGGCTGTTTTCCTTCCTTTGCTGGTTTTGAGAAAACCAGAAGATCTGCCATTGTAACATGATTTATTTTTAATGCAGAGTGTTCAAAAATTTGCATTTTGTGGGCAAGAAAGAAGGAGATCTTCTATGCATGCTAATGGATTTAATGTTTATTCTGTTGTTTTCAGATTTTAGATTTATAGATAATGTTAAATGCCACTTTTGTGGGTTGCATTAGGTGAATATTTGAAATCTGAATCTTTATTTCAAACCCTAGGAGACTAGCACTTAACTTACCGAGATTGTGCATGTTTGCAGGTTCAATAAGTTAGGTTTCATGCATGGAAACCTCACATCTTCGGTTTTGCCAGGACGGGATGGCATCAAACTGAATGCAATTTTTAATTTCTTTTCTTTTACATTTTATTTTCTTTTGCTGTATTTTATTTTTTAGAAGCTCCAATTTTATTTTCAAGCATTAAAATAAAAATAAAAATAAAAATAAAAACTTCAAAATTCATAAATAATTCCATTCATGTTATGGCATTTCATTAAATTTCATTTTGAAGTTATAGCATGGTCATATAAGGATCAAATCACTTTTGTTTTATAAGGGTTCAATGAACAATCATTAATTTTCATGGTAAAATAAACCACAGTGCCCCTTGTTTTCAGTTACTTGCAACCACTAAGGTGTTCCAAGCATTTTAATTAAATATCTTTCATACACAGATGCAAAATGCTCACATAACAGGAACCTTGGAGAAGTTACATGTTTAATTTCTTTGCAAGCAGAGGATTTAGAACCCAAATCCTATCGGAGAGTGTGTTTTCACAATCGGGTGAAAATACCACTCAATGTATTGGCACTAGAAGGAGGGCATGTTCGGGTTTATTTTATCGTGATTTTATCTTTAATATTCTGGGCATGTCGGGTTTATTTTATCATGATTTTAGATGCTACGGGTTTTTAATTGCTTAAGAGCTTTACATTGCTAAATATTTTAAGTCCATTTTATTAGCATCTTCGGCCTCTAACACCACTCAACGGATTGGTGCTGGGAGGGCCGAACGGGTTTATTTTTAGTGTTATTGAAATTTAAATTTTTTTTTATGCTTTAATTCTCTAACACTCAGCAGGCTGTAAAAGGACGGCCTGAATTGGTTTATTTTATTCTATTCTAAGCAATTCAGGTATGCTGTAATATTTTTCTGATTGTTCATACAGAATTAGGGTGATTTGATTTAATTTTTCAGAATTTTGGTCTCATGCAATTACTTTTCATTTGATTTTAATGAGCACATCTCTTAGTTGATGCTAACTTGATTTTTTTTTTTTTTTTAATTGCAGGTTGAATATTCAACAGATTTGGTTCTAAAGTTACATTTTGAGTTTCACTAATGGCAACACTTGAGGAGCAAATGATATCCCTAAGAGCTGAAATAACATCTCTAAGAGAGAGAATGGTATTAATAATAGAGGATCATTATAAGGGTTTGTCTATACCTGTGGTACCATATCATGTTCCTAAAATGTTATTGGATTTTTTATGGTGTTTTAATCAAGAGGTACCACTAGGATACTTGCAAAAACTGCATGTTTACAAGGATGCATTATGTAAATTCCAGATTTTTTATGAGGAGATAGCTTGTAAGTTATTTGCATACATTTTGGATGATAGACCATTCTTTTGGTATAGCCAACTACCCATGGAGGTTAGGACTTCTTGGATACAATTAGAAGTAGCCTATCTTCATCATTTTGGTAATCAAGCTGACTTAGAAATATTGAAAAATCAATTTACCTCCATATGTAAAGAGTCTAATGAATCCTTGAGTCAATTCAATGGAAGATTTTGGGAGTTGCACTCCCAAATGTGGGAAAATTTTAACACATTGGAAGAGGAAGCCATGGAAGTATACCTAGGAGCCATACACCCCACACTTGCTTCACTCATTGAGGAAAAACTGAGTGGTTTGTCCCTAGAGAGAATCCATGAGGTCTTAGAAGAGATAGAACGACAAGGTCTTGAAGAAGAAAAGGCACAACATGTTCATATGATAGATTGTTCTTTTGATGCCAACCTACACCAACCATCAAACATAGCACCCTCCACTCCAATGATATCTAAGGTAAATGATCAAGGGGATGAACTTGAATATCCAAATCTTACAACCACCTTAGATGTAGTCCAAGGAGAGATGCAAAGTGCTAAGCCAACATTCACTAGTGAGGATTATGCAGAAATGATCTCATTCATAGAGATACATGATTATCCGGATGAAGGGGTTCTAAATTCAACAATGTTTGATATATGTGATAAGACGGAACCCACCATAGAATTAAATGAAGTGGTTGAAAGTGAAATTGGAAGAAAACCAATAAATGAATTTGAAGATATGATAGAGTTTCACCACTTGTTCTTGGAAGATACTATTGATGAGATGTGTAAAATTAAGGATCAAGAAATTCTTCACCCTCCAAATTATGATAATGAATCATGGGTTACTAATTTGGACAATGATAGCCTTATAAATTTGAATTCAAGAAATAACCCACTTTTGGAAATAATTGAACCATCTAAGGAAGGTGAAGATGAATTTGATGAGAAACACATTGATGATTTGGAAGATGTTGAAGAAATAGTTGAACGTCACCACTTGATTTTGGAAGATGATTATTATGATGCTTGGAAGAAGTGGGAAGATTTCACTCATTCCAAAACTACTAATGAAACTTGTGTGCCCATTGATATACAGGACAACATAATCGCCTACTCAAAGGAAGACATTACAACTCCTGTACAATTTGAGGATGTTTTGGAAGAGGGTTTCAAATCTCATCAAATTTTGGAAGATTATAATGATCCTATTGCCAAGAACAAAGAAAGAAGAGAATCTATGAATGAATCAAAAGATCATGTCACAAATGCCATGGAGTTTCATCCCACAAGTTTGGAAGATAATTTTTATAATGGTTGGGGAAGATATGATAATGCATTCTTTTCTCACATCTCTATAAATGAAACTCATATTTCACTTGATATGCAGGATGTTGAACCTTCTACATCATATGAAGATCTCATATTCACAAGATTTGAAAAGGTGACAAAATTTGATCATGTTGAATATAAATTCATTGAAAGTGTGGATGCAAGTTTGCATGATGATTTGGAGGATTCAAATGAAGAGATACCATGGATAGTGAACAAAGAATTAGAACCAAATGATGAAGAGATGGATCAATTGGAAGCAACTCAAATGAAGGATCATCAAGATGAGTCATGGGACATACACTTTGACCAAGAGTGTTTGAGGATTGAAAAGGATGACCATATTTTGAATTTAAATAATTTGAATGATGAAATGTCATTAAAGGTAAATGAAAAACAAGGTATAATTTTTAATCACACCTTTAATAACATGGTTATAATGAATGGAAAAGCAGTTGATGCACTTGAATTGTTAAACCAAATTCATCAACAATTAATAATTGAATCTAGGATAAAAACTTTTAATGATCCTAATTTAGTAAATATCCTAGATGCTTGTAAATTGTTACACAAATTTGATTGGCCTATAAATTTGGAAAATGATTTGGCTTTGAAATTTGTAGAAATAGGCTCCTACTTACAAAATTGCATATTTGAAAAGGATAGCCTAATTCTAAATCAAGGAGGGAATTATGAAGTTTACAATTTAAAAAATAGACATGATGAAATTGAAAATCATTTATTGTCTAATTGTTCTAGTAATTTGATGCTCACCTATGAGAGTCTTATTGGAACTAAATCAAATTGGTATGGTGAGCATGGAAAGTGGAAGTTTGTTGCATTGTTTGGTCTAGTGTTGTTTTTGTGGGATTCCCGCAACATTTGGTATGCATATCATGTTATATTTTTGTTGAAATGTTCTAACCATGTGTGGGATCCAGGAAAGTGATAAGCCAAGCTTTGCATCATCTTGTATTATAGTGTACATTTGTATATAGAGTTTGGTTTTTGTTTTTTTTGGTTTGTGTTTTCAAATTTTCATTTTTGGGATTGCAGTTTGGTTTTGGATTAAATAAGATTTGGATTTAAAGTTGTGTGTTTATTTGACATGTTTTGTTTGTCTATATAAAAAAAAAAATGATGAAGAAATTGCCTTGAGATGCTAACTTATGTTCTAGATCGGAGAAATATGGAACATTGGAATTGTGTTGTAGAAGCTCCACAAGTAACACAAACAATTTAATAATATCGTTTGAAACTTGTGATGCATGAAGTAGTCAGTTATATGGCAACATTTCATCTGCATTTCAAAGGACAATGCATTCATATTACATCTCACTTTGCACATGCATGCCATCGTAGTTGCATATGCATTTCAAATACAAATCATTAAAGTGTGTCAAATCCTCTTAAGGTTATGCTATCACATAAATAAGAAGAAAATCCTAAGGTTGGAAACTGAGTCTTGAGATATCTAGAACCAAGCACGTCTTATACATTAAAAAGGATCTTGAGCAAAATGATCAAAACCTAACTTGGAAGGAAAGGTTGGGCGAAAGAAGTATTTCATGTCTATCCTATTTATGCAGCATGATCCTTAAACAATGGTTTTGACCACTTCCATAGAGCTTAAAGCCTAAATTCATAGTAGTAAGGATAGGGTTAAGTCCTCATCGAACTTAGGTTGAGGATCCAATTCCCCAAAGCTTTGATTTGACCTACATGGAGTAGTAAGGATAGGGCATAAATTCTCATCTCGCTTAGGTTGAGAATCTAATTCCCCAAAGCTCCCATGTCTCATTTCATAATAAATCTTGGATTGGAAGGATCGTACTACTTGTCCTCTATAAAGGATGGGTAGTCATCCCCAAGGTCTAAGCAATAAAATTAATATTTTCCATTTACATCTAAAGTTTGGATTGGAAGGATCGTACTACATGTCCCTAGCAAGGATGGGTAGTCATCCCTAAGGTTCAAGAAGTAAAAAATAAATAAATTTTTCCCATCTCACCTTTATGTTGGATTGGAAGGATCATACTACTTGTCCTCTGTAAAGGATGGGTAGTCATCCCCAAGGTCCAAAGAAATGAAGATAAGTTTTGGATTGTGGGGTTAGATATGCCCATGCATGGCAACATGTCTTGTCTAAAAAACAAGACCACCTGATTGTCCAAAGGGTTAGACTAGCATGACCATTTCTTCCATAATTGGTTAAATTATTTTGCTCAAAGTGAGGTAATGAATTCTAAATCAGAATAGTAAGGATAGGGTTAAACTCCCATCTCAATTAGGTTGGGAGTTTGATTCCCCAAAGTTCTGATTTCACATCCACTTGCACATGGGTTCAAGATAGTAGGGACTCATAACCAACTTTGGGATATAATAAGCAATTCATTATACATATAGTTGATCCTAAGAGGGTTTGATAATCTTGAATGTTTGTGTATGATACTAGAAGAAAGACTATGCATCTTATAAAAGCAAAATCTTTAAGCATAGTTATCAGGCCACACAAATCATTCACAATCTCACATATGCATCCATGTAAAACTGACAACGGAATGTTGAGCAATTTCAAACGATAGGGAATGAAATTCATTGCACACATCGAGCTAATACTTGATGATTCTGATGATTCATATACTTTTGATCTTTGGGCATTTGTTTATATTTGTTTATGTGCTAACACATGTTTTCATGTTTGTATACTTCTAGGTAGGGTTCTCACTAAAATGCTCAAGAGCATTTGACAACAGAGTCGCCATTTGTTGTGGCTGATCCACAACACACCCCAAACTTGGGGACCCACATTTTTTGCATGCTTTCACAGACAATCTCAATGACCCAGATGCTAAAAATCAAGAAAAAGGGGCAAAATTGCACAAGGATGAAAAGTGTCGCGAAATCGCGACATGTTGCAAAATCGCAGCCGAAAATGAAAAAGTGTCGTGAAATCGCAACATGTCGCAAAATCACGGCCGAAAATGAAAAAGTGTCGCAAAATCGCGACAAGTTGCTCCGTCGCTGCCAGAAAATGAAAAGTGTCACGAAATCGTGACATGTCGCAAAATCGCGGTCAAACGGGGCAGGAGGCAGAAAGGTGTCACAAAATCGTGACATGTCGCAAAATCGCGGTCAACGACAGTAGGTGGGAGAAAAGCGTAGCAAAATCACGACGTGTTTGATTTTCACGGCCCAAAGAGGAGAGAGAAAGACGAAGCAAAAAAGTGTCATGATATCGCGACATGTCGCAAAATCATGGGTCAAACCAGTCAAACAGGGCAAAGCAAAAAAGCGTCGCGAAATCATGACAAGAAATGGCAAAGGAGCATGAAGAGGAAATATGTCGCGAAATCGTGACATGTCGCGTTTTCACGGCTCCAAACGGCGAAGTTGTACGAAATGAAAAAGGTGTAGCAAAATTGTTGGTCCGACTTTCATACACACCCTATGAAGAATGAGCACAAAACTCTGATAACACTTATACGGGATAAATCCCACTCACTTTAGGATCTAGCTGGTTATCCAAGGTGTGAGTTACAGAGTCGGGTCGAATGTCAATTCACTCTTTTTCGCTTCTGGAATAGTTTTCAATATGGACTGTTTCTTACCTTACAACGGGCTCAATGAACTTGTTCGAGAATGTTCGATAGTTGTCACTTGTTGACAATCAGATTTAAAATTAATTCTTTGATCTAGCTCTCATGGGTCAGCAGATTTAAATAAAAGACAAATTTAAAAGAAAATAAAAATGGATCATTTCACGGTAAAACAAAGAGAGGGTAGGGTAAGGCAGAAAGAGAAGTTTATCAAACTTTAACTGTAAAACCTAAACTACCAATTTTATTTATACTATCAGCTTCACAACAGAACAAATCAAAGAAGAAAGTGTCCAGTTTTCTAAGATCACTTTCTACTAAGAGCATAAGGCAGAGATGGAACAGATCTAACAGAAAATTATAAACCGAAGGGAAGTCGGTTAAAATTGATATCTTTCACCGACCACCTAGCTCGCATAGTGAGGACAGAGCAATTAGAACAGACCTGAACCTTAAATCTGTAATTTTCCCTAGCATACAATAGAACAAATGAAGCCCAACAACATATTTAATCTTGATATTGCAGATTTACAGCATATATCTAATAAACTTTAAAGAAACGGATAACAAAAGAAGATGAACTTATCACAATCTGCAAAATATTAGGCTCCTGGCCATGCTATCACGTAAAAACAAAAGCACATCAACTCCAAGTCCAGAAAAAAAGTATTTAACAAAATTTGCAAGAAATTGCTTCAATAGCCTTTTATTTCTAAGTTTTCGCCTCCTACGATTACATTGAGAAGAAGTATTTATAGACTCAGGACAGACCCTGATCTTTTTAGAAATATCTTCTTCTCCAACCGTAAATCTTATCATCTTAAACCCTAGGACCCGGGTTTTACAATATAAAGCCATTTAAAACAAAGTCTGGATAAAACTTAACCATTCTGCAAATCAATACAGTCACTTGCCATAAATGGAGAAGATAGAATTCGAATGCCACTTGCATTCACCCGCAACTGTGAATAAATGCCCTCATTAATTCCCTCGGGTAATCTGGATGAGTCACCACTTCTCCGACATTTCATCTCCGCAGAGCCATCCCTGAGTTGAAAATATCTGCAAGCTATTAATTCTGCCATAAATTTTCATTAAATGCATTCACCGGAAAATTTCGGTAACTATGTGTAGATATTTCCATTTTCTGGCCAATTCTCGACATACTCCATTAAATGGGCAGCTGCTTAGTCACCGTAAAGTCTCTTTGCGGCCAGATCTGAAAAAATTGGATGAAACAGCAATTCTCGGCATCTTTCCTTTCAATATGGCCGTCTTTGATTAATTTGCACTAAGCTTTACCTTTATGGCCATTTCTCCGCTATCATGCAAGTGACAGATGGCTTCCTGCATGAAAGAACAAAAGATGGATTAGTATTTTAAAAATATTAAATCAAAACTTTAATTATTAAATCAGATTTAAAACCCTAATGTTTACTTGCATGTCGGCCTTATTTATCTGATACGTGGCCTGCAGTGCTTTGACACGTGTCACAAAATCGTGACACGTGTCCATTTCCAACTGTCTTGCATTTCTGGCCCTTTTCTGCCAAGGTCGCGAAAATGCGACATGTCGCGATTTCGCGACATGTCACGAAATCGCGACATCCCTGGCCTTGGCAGCTCTTCTTCCCAACATGGTCGCGAAAATGCGACATGTCACGAAATCGCGACATCTTTTCGACAACTGCTTCTTTTCTTTCCTCCGTCGCAAAACGTGACATATCGCGATTTCACGACATGTCATGAAATCGCGACCACTTCTGCCCTTAAGTGCTTCTCTGTCTTTTCAGTCACGAAAATGTGACATGTCACGAAATCGCGACCCTCCTTCATTCCTTGGCTGCCCTCTCCCACTGCATCGCGATTTCGTGACATTTTTCTCACTGCAACCTTGCCTTCGCCCTTTGTTGCAATTTCGTGATGTCGCAAAATCATGACGTCACAATTTCACGACACCTTTATCTCTTGGGCCCCCTTCTGCCAATTATGTCACGATTTCGCGACAATTCTATGCCTTAGTCGATTTCTTGGTTTCTTTTGCTGCCCCTAGCTTCTCCTTTGCGAATTCTCCACCATGTCTTTTCAACTTTCCACCATGTCACGAAATCACGACATGGTGGCTCCTTGTCTTGCTTGCTCCCACCATGTCACGATTTCGCGACATGGTGGCACCTTTGAAGCTGCTGACCCTGGCGCGTCGCGATTTCGCGACGCCCAGCCTGCTTTGGGCCCTTTCTTTCAAACCGTCACGATTTTGCATTTCGTGACATCTTTCTCACTTAGACTTTTTTCATGCATTTTCTCTTGCTGTGTTTTGACTCGGACCTGTCGCGATTTCGCGACATGTCGCGAAATCGTGACGTTCTTTCCTCAAATCGCGATTTGAATGTCGCGATTTCACGACACCTTTCATGCCTTAGTCAATTTTTTCTTCCAGCAGTAGAGCGAAAATGCGACATGTCACGATTTCGCTACGTTCCGTACAACTTCGCCTTCTCTCTCCAAACTTGTCGCGATTTCGTGACATGTCACGATTTTGTGACATTCCGTACAATCCTGCTTTCTCTCTCCAAACTTGTCATGATTTCGCGACATGTCACGATTTCACGACGTTCCGTACAATCTTGCTTTCTCTCTCCAAAACTGTAGCGATTTCGTGACATTTCCAAAAATGGAAATGTCACGATATCGCGACATTTCCAAAAATGGAAAGTGTCGCGATTTCGCTACGCTTTTCTGACTTAGCCGATTTTCTGAAAACCTGTCGCGATTTCGCGACATTTCCATAAATGGAAGTGTCGCGATTTCGTGACTTTGCCAAAAATGGAAAGTTTTGATTTTCAATGAATTTATCTATCTGTTTTCTGCATTTTTTTCGTACTCGGTGTAAGATTTTCTTTATCCATGAATGATTCTAGCATGTAAAAAGTGAAGTCCGAGATAACAAAGCCGTAATGCAAGAATACTTGGATACTTTGACACATGCAAAACTTGAAGAAGAAAGAGGCAAGTAAAAATTTGGAATTAAAACCTGAAAATCATCAAGAGGGTCCCTACCGCAAAAATGAAAGCTCAAAGTTTTCAAAGGATGGAAATTCATTTTTCAGTGGGGGTGTGTTGCTTCTCAACAAATGGCGATATCTATGGGTAAAATAGTAGCATTATTTTAGAACCCAGGACTCTAGTTTCAAAACAACATAGACCATGTATCATGCCTTGCCACAGATATTCTTCAAAATAAATTGACTACTAACTGATAGTTGTTAAAATTTCCCAAGGACATACTAGGCTGAATTACTTAAGGAAGATTTCTGATGTGCAATTACAAGCGTATAAAACTTTCTTCAAGAATGACTCGGATCGAATGTTGAACTCTGGATTGATCAGCTTTTCTAGATTGTAAAAAGGGGAAACCGAGTAGAGCTCTGTTTACTAGTTTAGCCTTTTACAACTTCGACAGAGTTACCCTTTAGATTTACATGACCCAAATTTACAACTGTAAGGTAGAATCTACAACTTGGTAGAAGAAAAACATCTTTTGAAATCTTGGCTGCCTCTTTCATTATATAACTCTTTCCTTTTTTTTTTTTTTTATCTTTTATATATATATATATATATATTGGAAATAACAGAGTGCCACTTCAACTTTCATCTTCTCTCTTGAAATACATCAACATCTGAAAAGCCTTAGAAAGAATAACAATTTTCTTTTAACATTTCATCAATCTGGAACTGCTTCAGCCTAGGCACTGATAGCCTCTATGGATACTCAAATAATTACATGAATCATAGTCCCCTCTTATAACCAACTTTTCTTGGATTCCCCGGGAGTTTCTCCAACAAAACAAACATAGCAGTTTCTTTATAATTAAAACAACCGTGGCAAGCAAGACACAAAATCCAATCATCCTTCCACTGTTGTTCTGACTAAAAAAATAGTTCCACTGTTCAGTTCAAACAGACTATCTCACAATTGTGATAATGAACACTGGATTGATCAGCTCAGAATAAAAACAATTTTTGGAAGGCTGACTTTTTTTATTGATGCTCAGGCAAAGGTTAAAGAACAAAATTTTAAAAGCCAAAGAACTTTGTACAGACTTCCAAGGATAAACACAGGCCTCTAAAAACAAAATAAAATAAAACTGCACAGACTTTAAAATAAAACTGTACAGGCAGCAAAGAAAACAAAACTACAGGGTTATTTACAAAGGAAACAAAATAAAACTGTACAAGCATTAAAGGAAATGAAATAAAACAAGACTGCAGAGCTATTTACAAAGAAAATAAACTGCACAGACCTTAAATAAAAATAAAATACATAACTTTAAAATAAAACAACACTGTACAGACAACAAAGGAAATAGAATACATAAATGTACAGACCTGAAAGGAATTAAAACTGTAGGGTTATTTACAAAGGAAATAAAATACAGAACTTCAAGATAGACTGAAATTGCACAGACAATTAGGATTAAATAAAACAAAAGAACACTGCACAGACAATTAAAAAAAACTAAAGTAAAGCAACTAAAAACTGTACAGGCAATTAAAACTAAAACTAAAAACTGTACAGGAAGATAGAATTAAATAAAATAAACAACTGTACAGACATTTAAAAGTAAACTAAAATAAAAAAAACACTAAAACAAACTAAAAACTGCAGAGCTATTTACAATGTATACACATGTTACAACTTCTTTGTGACTCATTCAAATGATACATTGGACGGAACAACCGAGAAATAATGTTTTAAGTACTGACCATTAACAGGGAGGTCCAAAAAATTACCATCAAGGTCTTGTAAACGAAATGCATTGTTACCTAGAATCTCAGCAATCTGGTAGGGGCCTATCCACAGTGGCTGCAACTTTGTATGCTTACCCTTCTTCTCATGGGCCTTGTCCCATAGAAGCACCAAGTCTGCCAGTTCGAAAGCTTTCACTTTGGCCCTCTTGTCAAACCAGCGCTTGACGGTTTCTTGGTGCCGATCGAAGTGTTCCAGGGCTTGGAGTCTTTCATCCCGCAAGTTAGTTAGATCTAAAACACGAGCCTCTCGCATCGCCTTGATCCTCAAAATAGTCTAAGACAAATTGGTAAGTAGGTAATTTCGGAGAGATGGGAACAATTGGCTGGGTACCATACAACAAAGCAAAAGGAGAAGTTTTAAGAGCCACTTTATATTTTATCCGGTCAGCCCAAAGTGCATATTTCAATAATGTATGCCACTCGCTGGGTTTGTCTCGTTGCAGATTTCTTAATGGCATTCATTAAATTCTTGTTTGTGGACTCAGCCAGCCATTGCCTTGGGGATAATAGTTGGATGAGAATCTGATAACTATCCCCATCCGGTATGCCCATTCTCGCAAACTCCAATGATTGGAAGGCTGGTCCATTATCACACACCAAATTCAGAGGAACCCCAAACCTAGTTATGACATTTGACTCTAGAAATTCAATCACTTCATGAGTCTGTACTTCTTGTGGTGGCCGCCGCTTCAACCCATCTTGTGCAGTAATCGTAGCCGTTAGAACATACTTATGCCCCGCTTGAAGAATTTGGATTAATCACTCCCACAAAATCAAGTCCCCATTGCATGAAAGGTTTATTTATTACAACAGGCTGCAATGGTAGAGCCCGGTTGGCCTCTTTGGCTGCAAAAGTTTGGCACTGATGGCAGGTTCTTACATGCTGATGTGCATCTTTAAATAGTGTAGGCCAGTAATAGCCTGCTATTAATATTTTATGCATAGTAGCAGAATCCCGATGAATGCCCCCGCCCCTAACTTTTCATGAAAACCGGACATGACTTCATTGACTTCACTCCGAGAAATGCATCTCAAGAAAATGCCAGCATAATTCTCCCTATACAAATTACCTGCTTTGAGGAGATAATGAGTAGCTTTCAGCTTTAATGCTCTCCTTTGGGTTCTGTTCAAGTGAGACGGGCAAATTCCAAATTGCAACAGATGAATAATATCTCCATACCAGTCATCAGATTCAGAATTTAACTGATTAACTTCTTCCCGTATAGGTACTTCGACAATGTGTCGGGACAAACCAAGTCCCCTGATCAATTTAGCAGGCCGAATCTCTAAGTCATACTCTTGCAGCCTTGTAACCCAATTACCCCTCAGTTCACCCAACTCATTCTGACTTAGAAGGTATTTAACAGCTGGGTTTGGAACTATAGCATGAATTCTGCTTCTTAATATATAGTGCCTGAACTGCTTAATCGCTCTTACCAAGGCATAAGCTTGTTTGTCTAAACGAGAATATTTCAGCTCAGCCCCCTTCAAATTGGTACTCTTGAAAGCAATTGGATGTTCTCCGGTTTCCCTCCGTTGGGTCAGAACTGCAGCAAGTGTATGTTCAGAAGAGAAGGTGTACAGATAAAAATCTGCACTAAAATCTGGGCTTACCAGAACTGGTGCTTGTTTGATGGCCTGTCTTGATTTCTTGGAAGGTCGTTTTAGCTTCCGTGGTCCGGACAATCTGAGCAGCTTTGCTTTAGCATGTCATTCATTGGCTTGACTATCTCTCGCAAAACCGGAGATGAACTTCCTAACAAAGTTAATTTTTCCAAAGAAGGACCTCAACTCTTTCTTGGAGTTGGGAAATGGTATGCCGGATATGGCTTCAACTCTTCTCGGATCCATGGAAATGCCATCTTTTGTGACCAAGTGCCCAAGGAGCTTTCCTTCTGTTACACCAAAAATGCACTTCTTCGGATTCAAAGAAATACCAAACTCCCCGCATTTGTTAAACACAGACTCCAAGTGTTTTACATGGTCAAACCGAGATTTAGAGAAGACCCGTTAAATCATCCATGTAAACAACAATGCATTTACCCATAAGGCCCTTGAAGGCATGATCCATTGCTCGTTGAAATGTAGCTCCGACATTTATTAATCCAAATGGCATCCTCTTGTAAGCAAAAGTTCCCCACTTAGTTGTGAAAGCAGTATTCATTCTATCTTCCTTCTCAACCAATATCTGATTATATCCTGAGAAACCATCCAGGAAAGACATCATCTCCGAACCATTGACAATCTGTAGCACCTCATCCATAGAAGGCAGAGGGTAATTATCCTTTTTAGATGCCTTGTTTAAATTTCTAAAATCCACACACAGGCGGATCTCTCCATTTTTCTTTCTGACTGGCACCAAATTAGCCACCCAAGTAGAATGCCTGATGGGAAAAATAATGGCGGCACTCAAGAGTTTTTCTACCTCTTTCTGGATGAGGGGCTCTAACAGAGCATTGACATGCCTCTGTTTTTGCCTGAAAGGCTTGCAAAATTCTTTTAAAGGTATAATATGAGTGTAAACTTTAGGATCAAATACCTTTAAGTCTTTGTATGACCAGGCCATAACATCCTTGGACCTGTGAAGAAAATCAATCATACCTCTTTTTATTTCTGGATCACAGTTCTTAGCCAACTTGATGTGCTCTGGGATCTTCTTCAGTCCCTATGTTCAAGTTTTCAGTCTCACTGTCTGTGGCACCCACATAATCCTCAGAATTCACCTTTTGCTTGATTTTGTCAACATCAAAGAGCCGCTCCAGCTCCACCATTCCTTTTGGAATTCTGTTGTCCTTCAACCTCATTATTCCCCTGTCATCATCTAACTGCTCCAGCAGAGTATCCCTTTGGCCCTCATCAATTATAGCATTTTCAAATGTGTTAGTACTCTGCAAAAAGTTTACAATCTGTTGATCATCGCAGAAAACCTGAAAATTATCTATATTGTTTGGGACTCGAAGGACAAGGGACTAACTCAATTGAAAACTTGTTCCATTTAAATTCTTCCAATGGTTTTAAACTTGCAATCGAAGAAGCCAAGACATCCGCATGTGAATTCTCGCTCTCTCGGGTATGTGTGTCGATTAAAAGCATCAAAGTCTTCTACAAGATCCCAAGCCCGATGTTTGTATCCTTTTAAATAAGATGCTTTACACTCGGAATTTACCCTTGACTTGATTTGCCACTAATTCTGAATCAGTAAAAACTTTAATATTTCTTGCTCCTTTGTCCAAAGCAAACTTCAAACCTAATACCAAAGCTTCATACTTTGCTAAATTATTTGTACAAGGGAACTGTAGGCGGTAAGACATAAAATATGTCTGACTTTCAGGCCCTTTAAGGACTGCCCCTGTTCCAGAACCCTGTTTAGATCTAGCCCCATCCACATGAAGTGTCCAGACTTCATTAGTATGTACAGGATGAGCTTTATTAAACTTGTTAATCTGTCCCGTTGTTAAATTGTAGACTCCAATATCTACCTCTGCAATATTTACAGTTTCATTCTCTGCATTGTATTCTGTAATTGTATGCTTGTACCTGGGTTCTCTTTCAACCCGTAATTGATTTGCCACTCCTTTCCATGGCAACCACATGTGTGAAAAATCTGTTGCCAAGTATCCGTTCAAAGATCTCGACCAATCCCTACTCAACAACATCCCGTACCCCACAGGGATATCCACAACCCGAATTTCAATTTTATGTTGAGCCCTTGGCTCAGATGCTAATTGGATATGAATATTTTGAAGTTCTCCAACAACTTTAACCTCTCGATTTGTCCAATTGGACAACTCTCCTTTCAGACTTCATTGGGGTCAGACCCAATTGCTGACAAATGGCCAAAGGCATAACATTAGCAGATGCACCCGAATCTACCAAACAATTATGTAAGTTCTTCCCAAAAATACGGACAGTCAGTAAAAAGGGGGGAACTTCAGTTTTTTCTTTGTACATGGCTAGATTGGCATTTGCTATTTTCTTCCCCTTGTCCACAGGTTTAGTAGTGGGGCCAGAGTATGTTTTTATCAGATTGTCTCTCTCGCTTCTGAAATCTATGCCAACTCATGTAGAGTAATGTTGGCCTTAATATTTTTCATATCCTCCACTATGTTATATCCCTTGTTAAGTGGAGGGACAAAAGCATCTGGTCCTCTCAAATTCCCTCCCTTTGGTGGAGATGGATTATTGCTTGGAGAGGGGTCAGGAGGAACATTGTGAGAGTTGTCCAGAGAGGTTGACGTAGTATTAGGCTCTGGATTCTTGTTCCTCAAGTTGTAATTATCTCTTCTCGTATCGCTGGAAAGCCTCGCACCTCATCCATAGGCATTTCAACTACATTCTCGGATTCATCTAGGAAAGTGAAAGAATCCAGGACCATAGCTGCACTATGGCCGGATGAACTTGGGCCATCAGCAGTTCTTTGATTTTTTAGAGAGATCAAATCCCCAGACAAGGCTTCAAATGCATTACAAAATTCCAGACAATCCAACTCCCCATGCTGAGAAGTGGCATGTATTCTGCACCAGTTAGGCAGAGCTAAATCGCAAATATTCACATCATGGCTTTTACCCTTGTAATCTTTATTAGGTTCATACGGGGGCCGGTTGAATCTGTTCGGTTGATATGAATACTCGTTGGAGTTGTCCCCAGTAGAAACTTGCCTTTTAAAACTCAAGAAATCATTGGCCAGCTTCTGAACAATCTTTGAGACTTCTTCAACTCTTGCATTGTCAGCCTCTTTGCCTGGGTTCTGTACATTCTCAACAGGTGCTACAGCCAATGGATTTGCTGATGGTAGAGTCTGACAAACTGGCAACATCATCTGATGTGGAATAGGATTGAACACAGGGGCAGCTTGTGCAACCAGAGGAACTTGCTGAGCATTTAAAGGCTAGGGTCCCAACTGTCTTTCCAGAATCAAAGCTTCTTTATAAGCTTCTATCAAATTAGTAACAGTGGGATCTCTCTTCAAGAAGATAGAGGTCATTGGATCCAGAGAGTTTCTAAAGATCTCTAATGCCAGGTCAGCATTCGGTACATAATACCCAGTAAGTCTACCATAAGCTTTCTGGAATCTAACATTATAGGATCTGATAGATTCACTTAATTCTCTTTTGATGCCAGAAAACTACTGGTACAATATACTAGGATCTATCACTTCCCCGAACTGTGACACAAAAACTTTTTCTAAGTCATTCCAACTCGGTGACAGAATCATTAGTGAGGTTTAGAAACCAATCATAAGCTCCCTCCTGGAGAGTGAACGGGAATAGTCTGCAAGCAACATCCTCATGCTGTACATTTAATAATTTCAAAGCATTCTTGAATGCAACCAAATGTTCTTCTCAGCTTCTTGTCCCATCATGTTTATATCCTGGGAGATATCTTTCCGAATTTCTGGGTAGGTCATGGGCTATACCCGAAATATTCAAAGCAGTGGAGCCCAACCAATTTGCCATTACTACTTGGTTGACAGTGATATTCTGAGTTGTGGTTGGAGTAACTATCAACGGTGATAAAACTATTTTTGACAGAGACTTGGCCCTTCTGAGGCTACTTCTTCTCAGAGTTTCTAATTCAGGGACAAGGAGCTCTCCACTTCGGGGTGGGACCTTGTTACCCTGTATGTAGAATCCAACTTTTCACAAGCACTTACAAACTTACAATCCTTAACAGAGTACTGAACTTGAGGTCTTCTCTGGCAATCTTAAAATATTGTACTGACAACTTACAATACTGACCGGAGTTCACTAGGCCCTCCTTCTAGCGCCATTTTTAAATGTTGGTCCGACTTTCATACACACCCCGTGAAGAATGAGCATAAAACTCTGATAACACTTATACGGGATAAATCCCACTCACTTTAGGATCTAGCTAGTTATCCAAGGTGTGAGTTACAGAGTCGGGTCGAATGTCAATTCACTCTTTTCCACTTCTGGAATAGTTTTCAATATGGACTGTCTCTTACCTTACAACGGGCTCAATGAACTTGTTCAGTAATGTTCAATAGTTGTCACTTGTTGACAATCAGATTTAAAATTGATTCTTTGATCTAGCTCTCATGGGTCAGCAGATTTAAATAAAAGACAAATTTAAAAGAAAATAAAAATGGATCATTTCACGATAAAACAAAGAGAGGGTAGGGTAAGGTAGAAAGAGAAGTTTATCAAACTTTAATCATAAAACCAAAACTACCAATTTTATTTATACTATCAGCTTCACAACAGAACAAATCAAAGAAGAAAGTGTCCAGTTTTCTAAGATCACTTCCTACTAAGAGCATAAGGCAGAGATGGAACAGATCTAACAGAAAATTATAAACCGAAGGGAAGTCGGTTAAAATTGATATCTTTCACTCGGCAACTCTAGCTCGCACAGTGAGGACAGAGCAATTAGAACAGACTCGAACCTTAAATCTGTAATTTTCCCTAGCATACAATAGAACAAATGAAGCCCAACAACATATTTAATCTTGATAATACAGATTTACAACATATATTTAATAAACTTTAAAGAAACGGATAACAAAAGAAGATGAACTTATCACAATCTGCAAAATATTAGGCTCCTGGCCATGCTATCACAGAAAACAAAAGCACATCAACTCCAAGTCCAGAAACAAAGTATTTAACAAAATTTGCAAGAAATTGCTTCAATAGCCTTTTATTTCTAAGTTTTCGCCTCCTGCGATTACATTGAGAAGAAGTATTTATAGACTCAAGATAGACCCTGATCTTTTTAGAAATATCTTCTTCTCCAACCGTAAATCTTATCATCTTAAACCCTAGGACCCGGGTTTTACAATATAAAGCTATTTAAAACAAAGTCTGGATAAAACTTAACCATTCTGCAAATCAATGCAGTCACTTGCCATAAATGGAGAAGATAGAATTCGAATGCCACTTGCATTCACCCGCAACTGTGAATAAATGCCCTCATTAATTCCCTCGGGTAATCTGGATGAGTCACCACTTCTCTGACATTTCATCTCCGTAGAGCCATCCCTGAGTTGAAAATGTCTGCAAGCTATTAATTCTGCCATAAATTTTCATTAAATGCATTCACCGGCAAATTTCGGTAACTGTGTGTAGATATTTCCATTTTTCGGCCAATTCTCGACATACTCCATTAAATGGGCAGCTGCTTAGTCACCGTAAAGTCTCTTTGCGGCCAGATCTAAAAAAATTGGATGAAACAGCAATTCCCGGCATCTTTCCTTTCAATATGGCTGTCTTTGATTAATTTGCACTAAGCTTTACCTTTATGGCCATTTCTCCGCTATCATGCAAGTGACAGATGGCTTCCTGCATGAAAGAACAAAAGATGGATTAGTATTTTAAAAATATTAAATCAAAACTTTAATTATTAAATCAGATTTAAAACCCTAATGTTTACTTGCATGTCGGCCTTATTTATCTGATACGTGGCCTGCAGTGCTTTGACACGTGTCGCAAAATCGCGACACGTGTCCATTTCCAACTGTCTTGCATTTTTGGCCCTTTTCTACCAGGGACATGTCGCGATTTCGCGACATGTCACGAAATCGCGACATCCCTTGCCTTGGCAGCTCTTCTTCCCAACATGGCCGCGAAAATGCGACATGTCACGATTTCGTGACATGTCGCGAAATCGCGACATCTTTCTGGCAACTGCTTCTTTTCTTTCCTCCGTCGTGAAAACGTGACCTGTCACGATTTCACGACCCTCCTTCATTCCTCGACTGCCCTCTCCGACTGCGTCACGATTTCGCGACGTCGCGATTTCATGACATGTTTCTCACTGCAACCTTGCCTTCGCCCTTTGTCGCGAAATCGCGACGTCGTGATTTCGTGACACCTTTCTCTCTCGGGCCCCTTCTGCCAATTATGTCGTGATTTCATGACAATTCTATGCCTTAGTCGATTTCTTGGTTTCTTTTGCTGCCCCTAGCTTCTCCTTTGTGAATTCCCCACCATGTCTTTTCAACTTTCCACCATGTCGCGAAATTGCGACATGGTGGCTCCTTGTCTTGCTTGCTCCCACCATGTCACGATTTCGTGACATGGTGGCGCCTTTGAAGCTGCTGACCCTGGCGCGTCGCTAAATCACGACGCCCAGCTTGCCTTGGGCCCTTTCTTTCAAACTGTCACGATTTCGCGACGTCGCGAAATCGCGATGTCGCGATTTCTTGACATCTTTCTCACGTAGACTTTTTTCATGCATTTTCTCTTGCTGCATTTTGACTCGGACCTGTCGTGATTTCACGACATGTTGCGAAATCGCGACGGTCCATATGCCCCGGGCTGTTCCTGCAAAAAATGTCACGATTTCGCGACACCTTTCATGCCTTAGTCGATTTTTTCTCTCTCGCAACCACAAAAATGCGACATGTCACGATTTTGCGACGTTCCGTACAATCTGCCTTCTCTCTCCAAACTTGTCGCGATTTCGTGACATGTCACGATTTCACGACGTTCCGTACAATCCTGCTTTCTCTCTCCAAACTTGTCGCGATTTCGCGACATGTCGCGATTTCGCGACGTTCCGTACAATCCGGCTTTCTCTCTCCAAAACTGTAGCGATTTCGCGACATTTCCAAAAATGGAAATGTCGCGATATCGCGACATTTCCAAAAATGGAAAGTGTCACGATTTCGCTACGCTTTTCTGACTTAGCCGATTTTCTGAAAACCTGTCGCGATTTCGCGACATTTCCATAAATGGAAGTGTCGCGATTTCGCGACTTTGCCAAAAAAGGAAAGTTTTGATTTTCAATGAATTTATCTATCTGTTTTCTACATTTTTTTCATACCGGTGAAAGATTTTCTTTATCCATGAATGATTCTAGCATGTAAAAAGTGAAGTCTGAGATAACAAAGCCAAAATGCAAGAATACTTGGATACTTTGACACAGGGAAAAACTTGAAGAAGAAAGAGGCAAGTAAAAATTTGGAATTAAAACCTGAAAATCATCAAGAGGGTCCCTACTGCAAAAATGAAAGCTCAAAGTTTTCAAAGGATGGAAATTCATTTTTCAGTGGGGGTGTGTTGCTTCTCAACAAAAATCACGATAGAAAGCAACGAAAGAGGCACGAAGTGAAAAACGTCGCGATATCGCAACAACATGCAGCAAAGGTGCCCAAAGTGAGAAAGCATCGCGATTTCATGATAGGAAAGCAGCGAGGGCGTACGGAGGAGAAAATCTTCATGATTTTGCAACATGTCAAGAAATTGTGACATGTCACGTTTTCGTTGGGCGCGATGGCGAGAAAGGCTACTGCAGGAAAACGTCATGATATCGCGACATGTCACGATTTCGCGACATGTCGTGTTTTTGCGGCCAAGAAGGAAGACAAGGCTGCATGCTATTTTTTGGACATGATTTTCATGGAACCGTTACAGAACGTGCAAAAAAGTGTGGGACACGTGGCGTACAGGCTACAGAAGCATTACAGAGAAGATCAAACGTCTTAATGTCAAGCATAAAGCTAAAATACGAGCAACCACTAGAAGATGAAAACGAACCATTGTGGAAGGAGAATCAATTCAACAACAAGTTTAAAAGCAGAGGCGCAGATTGGTGCAGGGGTCGGAAACCGCTAGAGCAGAGTTGCAGTGCTAGAGGCCAGAGGGTCATTCTGGGCTTGCTTTGAGGCTGTTTTCCTTCCTTTGCTAGTTTTAAGAAAACCAGAAGATCTGTCATTGTAACATGATTTATTTTTAATGTAGAGTGTTCAGAAATTTGCATTTTGTGGGCAAGAAAGAATGAGATCTTCTATGCATGCTAATGGATTTAATGTTTATTCTGTTGTTTTCAATATTTTAGATTTATAGATAATGTTAAATGCCACTTTTGTGGGTTGCATTAGGCGAATATTTAAAATCTGAATCTTTATTTCAAACCCTAGGAGACTAGCACTTAACTTATCGGGATTGTGCATGTTTGCAGGTTCAATAAGTTAGGTTGCATGCATGGAAACCTCACATCTTCGGTTTTGCCAGGACGGGATGGCATCAAACTGAATGCAATTTTTAATTTCTTTTCTTTTACATTTTATTTTCTTTTGCTGTATTTTATTTTTCAGAAGCTCCAATTTTATTTTCAAGCATTAAAATAAAAATAAAAATAAAAATAAAAATAAAAACTTCAAAATTCATAAATAATTCCTTCATTTATGGCATTTCATTAAATTTCATTTTGAAGTTACAGCATGGTCATATAAGGATCAAATCACTTTTGTTTTATAAGGGTTCAATGAACAATCATTAATTTTCACGGTAAAATAAACCACAGTGCCCCTTGTTTTCAGTTACTTGCAACCACTAAGGATTTAGAACCCAAATCCTATCGGAGAGTGTGTTTTCACAATCGGGTGAAAATACCACTCAACAGTGCCTACTTTTAGAGTAAGGTGCCTACTTGAAGAGTAAGGCCCCTACTTCTAGAGCAAGGAACCTACTGAATATACCTTAGGTTCATGAAGCAGAAGCATGCTAGGTCCTCGTAGGACTTTGACTAGTCAAAATACGACAAAAATTAGCAAATAAATACACAAAACACACTTCACACATAAATTAGATAATGTACACAATTTTATTAAACATACACATAATATTTCATAGAAACATACAAGTCCTATTATATTGCCGCACAAAGACTGTTAGTACTCATACAAAAATATGAGAATTTTTGGTGCTCATCATCCCCCATGCCTAATATGTGCCATGATTGGATATGTCACAATAAATATGAAACGGTATATCCTAGTTTAGGCACCGTACGACTAGGGTAGAAATCAAATTTTCCTTTAATGTTTGGAAGGCTCGTTTGTAGTCTTTCATCCATATAAATTCTACGTCCTTTGAGAGTAGGGTGTGTAGTGGTTTGGCAATTTTACTGAAGTCGATGATAAATCACCTATAGTACCCAATAGAGCTAAGAAAAATTCTTATGTCCCTCTACATATTAGGGTTGGATAGGTCCTTTATTACCTTAATTTTCTTCTTATCAAATTTGATCCCTTCTACTAAGAGGTGGTGTCCCAACACTATACCCTCATGCATCATCATAAAGCACTTTTTGTTGCTGAGGGATAAATTATTTTCTTCGCATATTTGGAGCACTTATTCTAAGTTATTCATCACCTCTCCAAAGGTTTCACTATAAATGGTGAAGTCATCTATGTACACTTCTACTACTTCCCCCATCATATCCAATAATATGCTTAGCACCACCCTCTAAAATATGCCTGGTACATTGCACAACATGAAGAGCAACACTCTGTAGGTAAACATTCCCCATGAATAGGTAAATGTTGTCTTGTCCTGGTCCTCATCTCCAATATAAATTTAGTTGTATCCACTGAATCCATCAATAAAGGAGAAGTATTTCCTCCCAGATAGCATATCCAATAATTGATAAATGAAGGGAAGTAGAAAGTGATCCTTCTTGGTCACCTTATTTAGCAATCTCTAATCAACATATATTCATAATTTCCCATTTTTCTTGGGGACCACCACAAGTGGTGATGCCCATTTGATATTAGATATGGGGTATATGAACCCTACAGATAAGAGCTTCTACAACTTGGCTTTTATGATTTATTTCATGGTGGGGTTCATCCTCCGTTGTGGTTGTTTAATTGGAATCACCTGGTCTTTGAGATAGATTTTATGGGTGTAGATTTTTGGACCGATTCCTTTTATATCCAAGTAACCTTATGCAAATGCTCGTTGATGCCTAGTTAAGAGTTCTTTTAGCTCTATCAGCTATGTGGGTGTCAACCCACTACTAACATTCAATGTTCTACCAGGCCCATCATCAAGTTGGTCAATTTCCCTATTATGTTGATGGTTTGGGCCGCTTTCCATCTTGGTTTATTTAGACAAAGTTCCTTTATTGCATTGGTTTATATAGGAACAACACAAATAGCTTTGAAGAGTGGAATAGTAACTATCAAGTTATTCAAGCTAGAAATAATGTCAAATCCCAGTTGTGTTGGATTACTCTACTCCTACAACTGTTTAGGAAATGGAGCTTCTATATTTTTAGTAACATTTTCTTCTTCCACCTCTTATAAAAGAGGGGATTCCGCTACATTTTTCTCCTCCTCTATCAGAGGAGGTTTTTCTACTCCTAACTACCTACCTAACCTAAGTTGAATAGGATTACAACTAATTTGATACATAATATACATATATCTAGCTAGTTGGTATGTTGGCTGGTTTACCTTATTATTTGGGTTCACATTTGGCTACACTGGTAATTGAGCAGGTCTCATCATAGGAAGAGCCAGTAGGATTTACTATGGTGGAGCCTAAACCATGTTATGTGGATCTGATTTCCACAAAATGTGGTTCCTCCACTGTTGTCCAAAATGTTGGTATGGCATCCATGGTTACTGATTAGGAAATGTAGCTCCTAGAGGTACATTCATCCAAGATGGAGGTCCCCACCACCCCATATTAGGTGGTTACAGCTAACCTTGTGGCATATATAGTCCTCCTCCAGAGGGAGACATCCCTGTTGGCATATTTACTATAAGGGAGTTGCTACCAATTTCTTTGATTGCCCATGAAATAGGATTCATAATGTCAGCATCCTCCTTGATATTGGGAAGTTGCAGGAATAGTCACATTTTGTGATTCAACTGGTAAACTATGCATACTCTAAATTTTTCCTCCATGCATGCATTCATAGCATGATTCCCTATGCATTTTGGGTAGAAGTAGACCAACACAACTTCATTTTATTGCTTCTTCTTCTCTAGCAAGAGCATATCCAACTATAATGCTAGATATGAGAGCATTTCATTCTTAGATCCTCCAACATGTTTCCAATATCTATTTTTGTGATTGATGTGATCGCCTTCATGGTTCTGGAAGTGGGCTTGTCTCTCCTTCATGAGTAGTTTTGACACAATTATCAAATGTCTTCCATCGGATGCTAGTAAACATCTCCTCCATAAATCATGTTGAGTGCCTCGAGTGATTCATCATTGAGTCCCCTAAAAAAATGCTTTTGAAGGACTTATCACCTAGATTTGTGTGAGGGGATCATTGTAAATTAAAATTGAACCTCTCCTAATACTCCTATAGAGATTCATCATTGTATGTGTCATACTTAGAACTTCTTCTCTGGAGTCCTGTGCTCTATTAAAGTTTTGGTACTATTATAGGAAGAGCTTCTTCATTTCTACCTATGTGGTGATCTGTTTGTTCCCTAAAATGATGAGCCAATGTAGAGCTAAGTCATCTAGTGTTGACACGAAGAGTTTTAGCTTATGTGCATCTGATTTTTAGTCCATAGACCTAAATAATATGTCAAATTTAAACAAAAATAGGTCAAGGTATTCAGTTGGGTATCCCCCGAAGTTAGGGAAATGGATAGGGGATATGTTCTTCATTTTGGTTTTCCCTGCACCTTCCTCTATCAGGAAGCTAAAACCAGTTGAAGTATTTTCAACCATTTTTTCAAGAAATGTGGTTTCTAATATAGATTCTATAGCCTTTCGGTCATTCTGAACATTTGGCACTAGAGCCTCTAGTTCAGCTGTGTTGAGTGGTATTTTCACCCGATTGTGAAAATATAATCTCCTTTTGGATTTGAGTCTCAAATCACCTCTTGCAAAGAAATTAAATAAATAACTTCTTCGAGGTCTTTGCTATGTTAGCATTTTGCATAAATAAAAATATTCAATTTAAACCTTAGTGATTGCAAGTAACTGTAAACAAGGGGCAATGTTGGTTTATTTTATTTTAAAACTTTAATGATTGTTCGTTGAACCAAAATGAACTAAATGTGAATCGACCTTAACAATGAAATATTTTATTTTTGGAATTTGAAAATTTTTCAAGTGTTTATTTTATTGGAAACTGAATCATTACCTTGCTCTTCATATTCATGGAAGTTATATAAGATTTACATAAACTCCGTTGAGGTAGTTTGAATCAAGCTGGGCAGTTTCTAAACTGAAGAAAGAAAACTACTTACCCCTCCTATAATGTTGTTAACGGAATTAATGTAATATATGATATAATAAATATTATAACATCCCCCCTTATTACATTAATTTTGACTACACATAGCATTGCGGAACAATTCAAATTTGAATCGAGCAAGCGCTTTGGTGAAGATGTCCGCTATTTGCTCATCTGTGGGAATGTAGTGGAGCTGGATATCATGCTTTGGAATCTCATATCGAATGAAATGACACCTAGTGTCAATGTGTTTGGTGCGATCATGAAAGATAGGATTCTTGACAAGATTCATAACACCTTGATTATCGCAAAATAAATGTAAAGGAAGTTTCTTTGGAAGGCCTGTATTTGTGAGGATGCGACGTAACCATATGATCTCGCAGACTGGTCCACTAGCTGCTCGATATTCTGCCTCAGTAGAAGAGATAGCAACAACATGTTGCTTCTTGCTATGCCAAGAGACAGGACCAGATCCAAGGTGAAAAATATAACCTGTAGTTGATTTTCGATCATCTATGGATCTAGCATAATCAGAGTCCGTGTACCCTTGAAGATAGAACTTGTTCTTTTTGTATTCCAGGCCGATAGAAGTCGTACCACTGACATAGTGAAGAACTCTTTTTGCTGCTTTTCAATGGCTAAATTTAGGATCTTGCATGAATCATGAAAGATAACCCACAACAAAACTAAGATCTGGCCTGGTGTTTGTGAGATAGATGAGACTCCCAATCAGCTGATGATAGAGAGTACTATCTATTTTAGGAGATTCATCGAATCGGGATAACTTAAGTCCTGCTTCCATTGGAGTAGCTTTGGGCTTGCAGTCAGTCATCCAATACTTATCAATTAGAGTCTTGGCATATTTCTTTTGAGTAACTTGTATGCAATGCTTGTATTGAGTTACTTCTAGACCAAGACAATAGTGGAGAAGTCCAAGATCTGTCATTTCAAAAGAGGTATTGAGATCTTTCTTAACTATTTTTATCATACTCTCTGAATCGCTGTTATGATCAGATCATCCACATATAGTACTAGAATTACTATGTTAGAACCATTTTTCTTGATATATAGATTAGAATTTGCAGGACTTCTTCTAAACCCATGTTGCACTAGGTGACTATCAATTTTGATATACCAAGCTCGAGGAGCTTGTTTAAGTCCATATAGAGATTTGATTAGCTTACAGACTTTCTGTTCTTGCCCTTGAACTACAAAACCTTTAGGTTGAGTCATATAGACTTCTTCTTGTAGGTCACCATTTAAGAAAGCACTCTTTACATCCATCTGATGTAGCTACCAACCAAATTGAGCTGCCATTGCACACAAAACTCGAATAGTGGTCATTTTAGCAGTAGGAGCAAATGTCTCTTCATAGTCTATGCCTTCTCTTTGTGCATAGCCCTTTGCAACAAGTCGGGTTTTATATTTATCTATTGCACCATTTGCCTTATATTTGATCTTGAATACCCATTTGCAACCAATGGGTTTCTTTCCTGAAGGCAAATGTACTAACTTCCAAGTTTGATTTTTTAGTAGAGATGTATGTTCTGCATCCATAGCAGTTTTCCATTGATCTTTATTGAGTGCATTTGAGACTGATGTGGGTTCTTTTTCATCTAGTATTGTCAGATAGAACTTTTCATCTTCCATATCTATATCCTCATCTTCTTCTATATTCATAGATAAATCATCAAAATGTTGACAAAGGTCATCAACATCTGTTACTGATGTTGCATCATTTGATCTTTTGTGTTGAGTCATACTGCGAGTAGCAGGTCGATCTAGAGTTAGATCTGGAAGTGATGTCAATTTTGAATCTTGCAATGTACTAGTATACCATTTAGGAACCTTCTTCTGAGGAGGTGCTACTTCTTTCTTAGGTTCATCTTCCTTAAGGTATACAAGTGTGTTATTTGATGTGAAAGTTTCATCAAATACTACATCTCTGCTGATGTGGGTTTTCTTGGTTATAGGATCAATCAACCGATATCCTTTTGAATACTCATCATAACCAAGAAATATACATTGTTGAGTTTTCTCATCTAGTTTCCTTCTTTTCTGTTTAGGAATATGCATAAAATCTTGGCATCCAAAAACTTTTAGATGAGAAATTGAGGGTTTCTTACCACTCCAGGCTTCTTGTGGAGTTTTTCCTTGTAGATCCCTTGTAGGTGCTCTATTTAGTAGGTAATATGTTGTGTTTACTACTTCTGTCCAATATTGTTTTTCTAAGTTTGCTCCTTTTAACATACACCGACTCATTTCTACTATGGAGCGATTTTTTCTTTCTACAACTCCATTTTGCTGCGATGTATATCTTGTAGTGAGTTGTCTCTTAATCCCATGTTTTTCCAAAAATGCTAAAAATTCCTTGGAAATGTATTCCCCCCCTCGATCTGAATGGAGGGTTTTGATGGAACAGCTTGTTTCCTTCTCAACTTGTCTCTTGAACTAATGAAAGTAGAGAAGAGCTTTTGACTTGAGTGCAAGGAAGAAGACCCCTATTTTTTGGGAGTAGTCATCAACAAATAGCTAAAAATACCTCTTTCCACCATGACTGGATGGGAAAGGACCACACAGATCTATGTGGATTAACTCCAAGGGTTTCTTAGAGCGATAAGAACTAGTCTCAAATGGAACTCGATGTTGTTTCCCTGCTAGACAATCTGAGCATACTGGGAGAACGGAGGAAAGCTGAGGAAGCCCTTTGACCATGTCATATTTGCTTAGTTTGAGTAAATACCTGGAACTAAGGTGCCCGTATCTTTTATGCCATAAGGAAGTAGCTGTTGTGGTAGTGGCAATGAGGGCAGTATGGGATGTAGAAACTGTATCCAAGATGAATAATCCATGTTTGTAGGAGCCAGTGGCAATGTGTTGACCTTGGTGA
Organism: Wollemia nobilis; assembly: GCA_028583015.1. Classification (NCBI taxonomy): domain Eukaryota; kingdom Viridiplantae; phylum Streptophyta; class Pinopsida; order Araucariales; family Araucariaceae; genus Wollemia; species Wollemia nobilis. The sequence continues at coordinate 10,659,240 of JAQPPZ010000458.1, read as the reverse complement.
CTGATGAAACATCTATTTTTTTAATTTTCAACTTGAAAAACAACATCCATATTTCTATCTAGCATCTATGGAACAAATAATAGATTGTTGGCAAGACCAGAAACATAGAGAACTTTCTCTATGGCATAGTCTCCATCAGGGAGAGTGACTGTAACATCCCCTTCACCTTGTACTTGATAGACCTGATTGTCTGCAATAGTGACAGGCTTGCCTTCTCTGGCGTGAAAGGTGTGAAACCAGGACTTGTTCCCAGTCATATGCTTGCTTTCTCCAGAATCAATATACCATACAAAATCTAATTTGGAAGAGGCAGTATGGGTCATGAGCACCTTGTGTACTCTTTTGGAGTCATTATCTGAAGATGAATTAGAATTATATGAATGGTAATTTGCATAAGCAACATGACCCTTTTGTTGGTTGCGATGCTGGGGATATTTTTGCTTCCCCTTGCATTTATTATGTTATGAGGGATCATTTTGTTGTTTGTTTTTGAACCAACACCGATTGGTATCATGATTGTTCATATCACAGATCTTGCAATATTTATCTCGCTGGAGATTGGGCTTGCTTTTGCCTTTGGAAGAAGACCCTCCCTTCTGCAACTGTCCTGTCTTGTGACCCTTTTGATGAGAGGAAAGAGTCCTCATCTTTTTGTACTTGATTGGCTTCTTCAGTTTGAAGCAAATTAACCAATTCAACAAAAGTTAATGTTCTGCCAGAAACATTGAGTGAAGTAATAAAAATTTTGTAAGATGGTGGTAGGGCCCTCAAAATAATAAATATCATAAGATCATTAGTGACGGGTTTGCCCATAGCATTGAGTTTAGCTTTAAATTTTGCTACTTTGCAGAGAAAAAATTCAACAGTTTCCCCTGAATTCATAGTGAGATTGTGAAGCTGGGTTTGTAGGTGAAGAATTGTGGAATTATTCTTCCCTTCATACACAGTAATCAATGCTGCCCAAGCATCTTTACTAGTTGTGGCATCACAAATATGAGGTTGGACCTCATCTGTTATGGCAAGTAACAAAAACATAAGGCCCTTCCTGTCCTGATCATCAAATGTATCTTGATCTGTCCCTGCTGTGGTGGGACGAGAGGTAGTGCCACTGACAACATCCCATAATTTTTTGACTTGAAGAATGGCTTTCATTTTATGCTTCCATGGCACAAAATTGGTGCCTTTAATCAATTGGGCATTTGAAAGATACTTGTGCACTGTAGCCATTATTTAGGGTTCCTTATAGCACCAAACGATCCCCTTTTCGATATACCGTTGCTAGGCCAGTTATACCTGAACTGAAGCAAAATAATACCCGCTCTTACGTGAGGGAGACTATAGGTATTATGAAGATCAGAACGGTACGTGGAACATAGGCAGTACTGAAAAGGATTGCTTTGTTGATGGCACCTACCTTAGAAAGACAAGAATCTGCATGCGTGGGGCGTAACTTCCCTAAACACTTTGGAGTCCAGGACTTTCATCAAGATTTAAGCCTAAACACAATAGCAATAGGAGTAAAAAATTCACTCAAAGAGATTTTAATGACACCTACCTGAGAATCTTCGGAAGAAGAATAATTAGTTGGAGGTAATTAAGTCAAAAAACAAAACTAGGAGAAAATTAGTGTTGATGATCAGTGTGTGCAAAGAGATAACTGCTTTTGAAGAACCTGTGCAACATGTGCTGAGAGAAGTAGTGGATGCGTTTATGTAGATGTTTTTTTTAATTGCAGAAAAAAATGCAATAATCAAACAAGCATGCTCACAAAATGCTTCTCACATAGGTGTCGGGTTCAACCGAAAATGCACCCAAATTTGACAAAAGAAGGTGTCGAGTAAAATCGAAAATGCACCTTTGAGGGCAAAATAGAGTATAATGCCTTTGAACAATTGCTTTTGAAAGAAAAAATAAGCAATTTACATGTCTTAAAAATAATGACAAGCTCGACGAGGCGTCAACAAGACCCTCAGGGCATCAAAATGCCCTCATTGGGCGTCATCGGGCCCTCGAGGTGGCAACAGAATCGATGGGGCATCATTTTGGTAGCAACTCGAAAGGGTTTGATTGTCAATGTTTTTTAAAAAAATAATATACCCTCACTTGCCCTTGCTTTGCTCCAAATTCAGGCAAACAACCCACAGCTCCTACAGGCTTCAAACGAATTTACGTTACACTTGTGGCAGCTCGAAAACCCTAGGGCGATGAGGTGCCACGTGGCCACATCGTAATCTTCAAATGGCACCGGCCGCACCATTAAACTGCACTTAAGGGGGCGATATCGTCTGTCATCGCACCATTAACACTCACAGACTGCGCTTAAGGGGGCGACATCGTCTGTCACCATTAACACTCATAGACTGCGCTTAAGGGGGCGATATCGTGTGTTTAGAAGGGGACAAAACTAATAGAGACGATCATGGGCATGTCGTAATATGCAAATGGCACCGGATCTGTCATCGCACCATGAACATTCACAGATTGCGCTTAGAAGAGGACGAAACGAAGCCACTGGCTTTGAAGCCATGGCCGGTTTTTTGACAGGAGTAGCAAGGGCCTTGGCAGGCTTCTTGGCTGCCTTGGACATGGCAGATTTGGTAGCCGCCGCACCCTTGTCGCTGTCATTTTTTTTTTTTAAATTTCGTCGCCGAAGCTGTTGGATTTGAAGTCATGACTGGTTTTGTGGCAGGAGCAGCAGGGGCCTTAGCAGGCTTCTTGGCTACCTTGGACTTGGCAGATTTGGCAGCCGTCGCACCCTCCTTGGGCTTAGAGGCAGATTTGACCGAATTATGACAGTGAAAAAATGAAAAACGATGACAATAAGCAATCTTCTCCTCTTTGATGGTGCCACTTCCTCAAAAATGGAGAATCCAATAGGTCAGCATCGGAAAGATCAGATTCACCGCCAGCTTCCTCAGATTTGAGTTGAGCCGACCCGAGAATCGAAGACAACAGGTCTCCCTACAAATTGTTGCAGGTCTTTCTCTTTGCCTAATTTCTTGAAACACGGTCGGATTTGAGACTGCATGAACCACTCGTGGTTCTGGTGAGAATCCAAGGTTTTGCTGGCCATCGAAACTACCACTGTTGATATTACCGGCAATGAAGACAATAGCAATGCAAGCTCCTCCACGTTATTCAAATTGCAGTCTTCAGCGTGAATGCATCATCTGGTAATGGAGTGAATCTAGTAATGGAGTGCCTGCCTGAATAGCACATTGCCCATAAAAATTCATAGCCCAAAAATCATTCAATGCTCTGATGCCATATTGGAAACTGAATCATTACCTTGCTCTTCATATTCATGGAAGTTATATAAGATTTACATAAACTCCGTTGAGGTAGTTTGAATCAAGCTGGGCAGTTTCTAAACTGAAGAAAGAAAACTACTTACCCCTCCTATAATGTTGTTAACAAAATTAATGTAATATATGATATAATAAATATTCTAACATATTTTGATGACTGTAAATTAAAATAAAGTTAAACTCTCTAGAAAATAAAAGTGCAAAAAAATGAAAATAAGATGCAAAGAAAATGAAACTAAAATGCATTCAGGGTGCTGCTATCCTATTTCGACAAAACCGAAGATATGAGGTTTTCTGCATGCAACCTAACCTATTGGACCTGCAGAACATACACAATCCAGATAAGTTAAGTGCTGGTTTCTAGGGTTTTGAATGCGGTTTTCAGATTTAGACCTTCGTATGAAGCAACCAAGATAACTTGCATAAACTCCATCTATAAGCCTAAAATCTAAAAAGGGGAAAAATAAACATTTAATCTCGCATGCAAAAAATAAATCCTCCTTTCTTGTCAATGAGATGCAACTATCTGAAGTTTTCTGTATTAAATATGTATCAATTTACATTAACAAAAAGTTCTAGTTTTATCAAAACCAAAAAAAGTGGAAGAAAACACTCCAAAGCAGGCCCAGAATGGCTTGTCGCCTTTAGGTCTACAACTATGCTCATAGCTATTTTCGACCACTTTACCTGTCTTTGCTTCTGCTTTTAAAATTTTTGGTATGGCTCTCTGTTTTGTTGTGTGATGTTTCGTTTCATTTCCCAGATCCCTTCGTTTTGTCTCCCCCGTCTCTTCATTGTTTTTGGATTTTTGTTTGGGCATTGAAACGTTTGATCTTCTTTGCTAACTGTAATCGTTGGTCATGAAGCGTTACACCATAACCCTTACACCTTTGTGCCATGTGTTTAGTGCTTCCCCTGTAGACTCTGTAATGGCCCCCTGTGAATCACAAAAAAATAGCATGTCATGATATTGCGACATTTTTATGTCCGCAACTTTGCTCTTCTTGTATCATGAAAATGAGACATGTCGTGATATCGTGACACTTCTATGTCTTTGGTCAGAAGAATGCAACATGTTGCAATATCGTGACACTTTTCTATCTTTGGTCACAAGAATGCAACATGTCGCAATATCGCGACACTTTTCTTCCTTTGGTCATGAGAATGAGACATGTCGTGATATCATGACACTTTCTTTTTTGGTCACGAGGATGCAACATGTCACGATATCGTGACACTTTTTTATTTCGAACTGCGATAATGCAACATGTCGTGATATCATGACACTTTTTCTTTGTGGGTCATGAGAATGCAACATGTAGCGATATCGCGACACTTTTCTTCTTTCGGGTCACAAGAATGCAACATGTCGCGATATCGTGACACTTTTTATTTGCGGGTCGTGAGAATGCAACATGTCGTGATATCGTGACACTTTTCTTTTTTTGGGTTGCGAGAATGCAACATGTAGCAATATCGTGATACTTTTTCCCTTTTGGTCATGAGGATGCAACATGTCGCAATATCATGACACTTTTTCTCTTCTGGTTGCGATAGTGCAACATGTCGTGATATCGTGACAATTTCTGTCTTTTGGTCGCGAGAGTGCAACATGTTATGATATTGTGACAATTTTTGTCTTTTGGTCGCAAGAGTGCAACATGTCGCGATATCGCAATAATTTTTCTTTTTTTGGTCGCGAGGATGCAACATGTCGTTATATCGTGAAACTTTTCATTCTTACTCTTTCTCCTTGCTTTCTGTCGCACAAACATAACATGTCGCGATATCACGACATTTTTTCTTCATGTTCTATCTTACTGCTCTTAGCTGCGAAAATGCAACATGTCGCGATATCACGACACTTTTTATTCTGCTCTATCTTGCTACTCTTAGCCGTGAAAACGTGACATGTCACGATATCATGACACTTTTTATTTTGCTCTATCTTGCTGCTCTTAGCCGCAAAAATGCTACATGTCGCGATATCGCGACACTTTTTATTCTGCTCTATCTTGCTACACTTAGCCATGAAAACGTGACATGTCGTGATATCGTGACACTTTTTCATTCTGCTCTATCTTGCTGCACTTAACTGTGAAAACGCGACATGTCACAATATCGCGACACTTTTTATTCTGCTCTATCTTGCTGCACTTAGCCGCAAAAATGCGACATGTCACGATATCGTGACAATTTTTCTTTCATGCTGTATTTTGTTGCTCTTAGTCACGAAACTGCAACATGTCGTGATATCGTGACACCTTTTCTTTCTTAGCCACAAAAAAGCAACATGTCACGATATCGCGACACTTTTTCTTTCTTGCTTTTTCTTTGATCTTTAGCATCTGGGCCACTGTAGTCTTCTTGGAAAACATGCAAAAAAAAGGTGGGTCCCCAATTTTGGGGTACGTTGTGGATCAGCCACAACAAATGGTGACTCTGATGGGAAATGCTCCTAAGTATTTTGGTGAGAACCTAACCTAAAAATATACAGACTTAAATACAAGCATCAACACAAATACAAAGAATGCGAATAGATAAAAAATACATGAAACATCAGAATCATTAAGCATCATCTCGGTGTGTGCAATGTGCTCCATTCTCTATCACTTGAAATTGATCAACATTCCATTGTTAGTTTTACCTGAATGCATATGTAAGGTTATGAATGATTTGTGCAGGATTTAATGCATGACAAATATGCTAGAGACATAATGACCTGCTTTATAAAAGCTCAAACCTTTTAATATCATACACAAACATTTAAAACTGTAAAACCCTCTTAGGATCAAATATGTGTATAATGAAGTAATTTATTAGATCCCAAAGTTGGTTATGTGTCACTACCATATTGAACCCATGTGCAAGTGTAAGTGAAATTAGAGCTTTGGGGAATAGGATTCCCAACCTAAGCGATATGGAAATTTAACCCTATCCTTACTACTCTGATCTAGAATTCATTACCTCACCTTGAACAAAATGATTTAACCTATTATGGATGAATTTTTCAGGCTAGTATGTCCGTTTGAGCAGTCAATGGTCTTGTTTTTAGACAAGACATGTTGCCACGCATGAGCATACTCCACTGCTAGTCAGGCGTCTATAGCCTCGATGGAGATTAACCCCATAATCCATGATTTGGATTCATTTTTTCTTATTTCTCGGACCTTGGGGATGATTACCCATCCTTGCAAGGGACATGTAGTACAATCCTTCCAATCCAAAATTAATGATGAAATGAAAGATATTTACTTTACATTTGATTTCTTGGACCTTGGGGATGACTACCCATCCTTACAAGGGACATGTAGTACGATCCTTCCAATCCAAGATTTATGATGAAATGAAAAATAGAAGCTTTGGAGAATCAGATTCTCAACCTAAGCGAGATGAGAATTTTGCCCTATCCTTACTACTCCATGGAGGTCAAATTAGAGCTTTGGGGAATTGGATCCTCAACCTAAGTTCGATGAGGATTTAACCCTATCCTTACAACTCTAATTTTAGGCTTTAAGCTTTATGGGAGTGGTAAAAACCACTATTTTAAGGATTATGTTGCATGATAGGACAGACACGAAATACTCCTTTCGGCTCACCTTTTCTTCCAAGCATGGTTTTGATCATTTTGCTCAAGATCCTCTTTAATGTGCATAGAACATGCTTGGTTCCAAAATAGTTCGGGCATCAGTTCCCAACCTTAGATTTTTTTTTTTATATGTTATATAATAACCCTAAGAGGATTTGACACTTTTTCAATGATTGTATTTGGAATAAAAGTGTAACTGATATGGAATGTAATGAATGCATTGTTCTTTCTAAAATGCGGATGGAGTATACCACCTATGTTGCCATAATTTGTAAAACTGACAACTTCATGTATCACAAGTTCCAAACGATATTCTTTAATGTGTCTGCGTCACTTGTGGAGCTTTCAGCAATACAATTCCAATGTTTCATATTCTCCTGGTTTTAGTCAACATTCATAATGGCATAAGTTGACATCTCGTTTTTTTTTTTTTTAAACGAACCAAACATGTCCAAAAGACCAACACACAAAACTTAAAACCAAACCCAAAAAGCAATTCCAAAAATGAACTTGAAAACACAAACCAAAACCAAAAACCAAAATCTATATACAAATGTACAATATAATACAAAATGGTGCACAATTTGAACTGTCATTTCCTAGATCCCAAACATGATTTGAGCACTTCAACAAACATATAACACAATAAGCATGCCAATTTTTGTAAGAACCCAAAAAAATAAGATTAGACCGCACCATGCAAGACACTTCAACTTGCCTCGCTCACCCCACCAATTAGATTTAATTCCATTAGTACTCTCATTGGCGAGCGTCAAATTACTAAAATGATTAGACAATAAATGACATGGTGGCGCCTTTGAAGCTGCTGACCTTGGTGCGTCGCGATTTTGTGACACCCAGCTTGCCTTGGGCCCTTTCTTTCAAACCATCACGATTTCGCGACGTCGCAAAATCACGACATTGCGATTTCGTGACATCTTTCTCACTTAGAATTTTTTCATGCATTTTCTCTTGCTGTGTTTTGACTCGGACTCGTCGCGATTTCGCGACATGTCGTGAAATCGCGACGGTCCGTACGCCCCGGGCTGTTCCTACAAAAAATGTCGCAATTTTGCGACGTCGCGATTTCGCAACACCTTTCATGCCTTAGTCGATTTTTTCTTCCAGAAACAGCAAAAATGCGACATATCACGATTTCGCTACGTTCCGTACAACTTCGCCTTCTATCTCCAAACTTGTCACGATTTCACGACATTTTGTACAATCCGGATTTCTCTCTCCAAACTTGTCGCGATTTCTCGACATTTCACGATTTTGTGACATTCCGTACAATTCGGCTTTCTCTCTCCAAAACTGTAGCGATTTCGCGAAATTTCCAAAAATGGAAAGTGTCACGATTTCGCTACGTTTTTTTGACTTAGCCGATTTTCTGAAAACCTGTCGCAATTTCGCGACATTTCCATAAATGGAAGTGTCACGATTTCATGACTTTGCCAAAAATGGAAAGTTTTGATTTTCAATGAATTTATCTATCTATTTTCTGCATTTTTTTCATACCGACGAAAGATTTTCTTTATCCATGAATGATTCTAGCATGTAAAAAGTGAAGTCTGAGATAACAAAGCCAGAATGCAAGAAAACTTGGATACTTTGACACAGGCAAAACTTGAAGAAGAAAGAGGCAAGTAAAAATTTGGAATTAAAACCCGAAAATCATCAAGAGGGTCCCTACTGCAAAAATGAAAGCTCAAAGTTTTCAAAGGATGGAAATTCATTTTTCAGTGGGGGTGTGTTGCTTCTCAACAGAAATCACGACAGAAAGCAACGAAAGAGGCACGAAGTGAAAAACATCGCGATATCGCGACAGCATGCAGCAAAGGTGCCCGAAGTGAGAAAGCATCACGATTTCACGACAGGAAAGCAGCAAGGGCGTACAGAGGAGAAAAGCTTCACGATTTTGCGACATGTCATGAAATCGTGACATGTCACGTTTTCGCTGGGCGCGATGGCGAGAAAGGCTACTGGCAGGAAAACGTCATGATATCGCGACATGTCACGATTTCGCGACATGTTGTGTTTTTGCGGCCAAGAAGGAAGACAAGGCTGCATGCTATTTTTTGGACGCGATTTTCATGGAACCATTACAGAACGTGCAAAAAAGTGTGGGACACGTGGCGTACAGGCTGCAGAAGCGTTACAGAGAAGATCAAACGTCTTAATGTCAAGCATAAAGCTAAAATACGAGTAGCCACTGGAAGATGAAAATGAACCATTATGGAAGGAGAATCAATTCAACAACAAGTTTAAAAGCAGAGGCACAGATTGGTGCAGGGGTCGAAAACCGCTGGAGCAGAGTTGCAGTGCTAGAGGCCAGAGGGTCATTCTAGGCTTGCTTTGAGGCTGTTTTCCTTCCTTTGCTAGTTTTAAGAAAACCAGAAGATCTGCCATTGTAACATGATTTATTTTTAATGTAGAGTGTTCAAAAATTTGCATTTTATGGGCAAGAAAGAAGGAGATCTTATATGCATGCTAATGGATTTAATGTTTATTCTAATTTTTTTAGATTTTAGATTTATAGATAATGTTAAATGCCACTTTTGTGGGTTGCATTAGGCGAATATTTGAAATCTGAATCTTTATTTCAAACTCTAAGAGACTAGCACTTAACTTACCGATATTGTGCATGTTTGCAGGTTCAATAAGTTAGGTTGCATGCATGGAAACCTCACATCTTCGGTTTTTCCAGGACGGGATGGCATCAAACTGAATGCAATTTTTAATTTCTTTTCTTTTACATTTTATTTTCTTTTGCTATATTTTATTTTTCAGAAGCTCCAATTTTATTTTCAAGCATTAAAATGAAAATAAAAACTTCAAAATTCATAAATAATTCCTTCATTTATGGTATTTCATTAAATTTCATTTTGAAGTTAGAGCATGGTCATATAAGGATCAAATCACTTTTGTTTTATAAGGGTTCAATGAACAATCATTAATTTTCATGGTAAAATAAACCACAGTGCCCCTTGTTTTCAGTTACTTGCAACCACTAAGGTGTTCCAAGCATTTTAATTAAATATCTTTCATACACAGATGCAAAATGCTCACATAACAGGAACCTTGGAGAAGTTACATTTCTTTGCAAGCAGAGGATTTAGAACCCAAATCCTATCGGAGAGTGTGTTTTCACAACTGGGTGAAAATACCACTCAATAGGTGCCTACTTCTAGAGTAAGGTGCCTACTTGAAGAGTAAGGCACCTACTTCTAGAGCAAGGAACCTACTGAATATACCTTAGGTTCATGAAGCAGAAGCATGCTAGGTCCTCGTAGGACTTTGACTAGTCAAAATACGACAAAAATTAGCAAATAAATACACAAAACACACTTCACACATAAATTAGATAATGTACACAATTTTATTAAACATACACATAATATTTCATAGAAACATACAAGTCCTATTATATTGCCGCACAAAGACTGTTAGTACTCATACAAAAATATGAGAATTTTTGGTGCTCATCATCCCCCATGCCTAATATGTGCCATGATTGGATATGTCACAATAAATATGAAACGGTATATCCTAGTTTAGGCATTGTACGACTAGGGTAGAAATAAAATTTTCCTTTAATTTTTGGAAGGCTCGTTTGTAGTCTTTCATCCAAATAAATTCTACGTCCTTTGAGAGTAGGGTGTGTAGTGGTTTGGCAATTTTACTGAAGTCGATGATAAATCACCTATAGTACCCAATAGAGCTAAGAAAAATTCTTATGTCCCTCTACATATTAGGGTTGGATAGGTCCTTTATTACCTTAATTTTCTTCTTATCAAATTTGATCCCTTCTACTAAGAGGTGGTGTCCCAGCACTATACCCTCATGCATCATCATAAAGCACTTTTTGTTGCTGAGGGATAAATTATTTTCTTCGCATATTTGGAGCACTTATTCTAAGTTATTCATCACCTCTCCAAAGGTTTCACTATAAATGGTGAAGTCATCTATGTACACTTCTACTACTTCCCCCATCATATCCAATAATATGCTTAGCACCACCCTCTAAAATATGCCTGGTACATTGCACAACATGAAGAGCAACACTCTGTAGGTAAACATTCCCCATGAATAGGTAAATGTTGTCTTGTCCTGGTCCTCATCTCCAATATAAATTTAGTTGTATCCACTGAATCCATCAATAAAGGAGAAGTATTTCCTCCCAGATAGCATATCCAATAATTGATAAATGAAGGGAAGTAGAAAGTGATCCTTCTTGGTCACCTTATTTAGCAATCTCTAATCAACATATATTCATCATTTCCCATTTTTCTTGGGGACCACCACAAGTGGTGATGCCCATTTGATATCAGATATGGGGTAGATGAACCCTACAGATAAGAGCTTCTACAACTTGGATTTTATGATTTATTTCATGGTGGGGTTCATCATCCGTTGTGGTTGTTTAATGGGAATCACCTGGTCTTTGAGATAGATTTTATGGGTGTAGATTTTTGGACCGATTCCTTTTATATCCAAGTAACCTTATGCAAATGCTCGTTGATGCCTAGTTAAGAGTTCTTTTAGCTCTATCAGCTATGTGGTTGTCAACCCACTACTAACATTCAATGTTCTACCAGGCCCATCGTCAAGTTGGCCAATTTCCCTATTATGTTGATGGTTTGGGCCGCTTTCCATCCTAGTTTATTTAGACAAAGTTCCTTTATTGCATTGGTTTATATAGGAACAACACAAATAGCTTTGAAGAGTGGACTAGTAACTATCAAGTTATTCAAGCTAGAAATAATGTCAAATCCCAGTTGTGTTGGATTACTCTACTCCTACAACTGTTTAGGAAATGGAGCTTCTATATTTTTAGTAACATTTTCTTCTTCAACCTCTTATAAAAGAGGGGATTCTGCTACATTTTTCTCCTCCTCTATCATAGGAGGTGTTTCTACTTCTAACTACCTACCTAACCTAAGTTGAATAGGATTACAACGAATTTGATACATAATATACATATATCTAGCTAGTTGGTATGTTGGCTGGTTTACCTTATTATTTGGGTTCACATTTGGCTACACTGGTAATTGAGCAGGTCTCATCATAGGAAGAGCGAGTAGGCTTTACTATGGTGGAGCCTAAACCATGTTATGTGGATCTGATTTCCACAAAATGTGGTTCCTCCACTGTTGTCCAAAATGTTGGTATGGCATCCATGGTTACTGATTAGGAAATGTAGCTCCTGGAGGTACATTCATCCAAGATGGAGGTCCCCACCACCCCATATTAGGTGGTTACAGCTAACCTTGTGGCATATATAGTCCTCCTCCAGAGGGAGACATCCCTGTTGGCATATTTACTATAAGGGAGTTGCTACCAATTTCTTTGATTGCCCATGAAATAGGATTCATAATGTCAGCATCCTCCTTGATATTGGGAAGTTGCAAGAATAGTCACATTTTGTGATTCAACTGGTAAACTATGCATACTATAATTTTTTCCTCCATGCATGCATTCATAGCTTGATTCCCTATGCATTTTGGGTAGAAGTAGACCAACACAACTTCATTTTATTGCTTCTTCTTCTCTAGCAAGAGCATATCCAACTATAATGCTAGATATGAGAGCATTTCATTCTAGATCCTCCAACATGTTTCTAATATCTATTTTTGTGATTGATGTGATTGCCTTCATGGTTCTGGAAGTGGGCTTGTCTCTCCTTCATGAGTAGTTTTGACACAATTATCAAATGTCTTCCATCGGATGCTAGTAAACATCTCCTCCATAAATCATGTTGAGTGCCTCGAGTGATTCATCATTGAGTCCCCTAAAAAAATGCTTTTGAAGGACTTATCACCTAGATTTGTGTGAGGGGATCATTGTAAATTAAAATTGAACCTCTCCTAATACTCCTATAGAGATTCATCATTGTCTGTGTCATACTTAGAACTTCTTCTTTGGAGTCTTGTGCTCTATTAAAGTTTTGGTACTATTATAGGAAGAGCTTCTTCATTTCTACCTATGTGGTGATCTATTTGTTCCCTAAAATGATGAGCCAATGTAGAGCTATGTCATCTAGTGTTGACACAAAGAGTTTTAGCTTATGTGCATCTGATTTTTAGTCCATAGACCTACATAATATGTCAAATTTAAACAAAAATAGGTCAAGGTATTCAGTTGGGTATCCCCCGAAGTTAGGGAAATGGATAGGGGATATGTTCTTCATTTTGGTTTTACCTGCACCTTCCTCTATCAGGAAGCTAAAACCAGTTGAAGTCTTTTCAACCATTTTTTCAAGAAATGTGGTTTCTAATATAGATTCTATAGCCTTTCGGTCATTTTGAACATTTGGCACTAGAGCCTCTAGTTCAGCTTGTGTTGAGTGGTATTTTCACCCGATTGTGAAAATATACTCTCCTTTAGGATTTGAGTCTCAAATCCCCTCTTGCAAAGAAATTAAATAAATAACTTCTCCAAGGTCTCCGCTATGTTAGCATTTTGCATAAATAAAAATATTCAATTTAAACCTTAGTGATTGCAAGTAACTGTAAACAAGGGGCAATATTGGTTTATTTTATTTTAAAACTTTAATGATTGTTCGTTGAACCAAAATGAACTAAATGTGAATCGACCTTAACAATGAAATATTTTATTTTTGGAATTTGAAAAATTTTCAAGTGTTTATTTTATTGGAAACTGAATCATTACCTTGCTCTTCATATTCATGGAAGTTATATAAGATTTACATAAACTCCGTTGAGGCAGTTTGAATCAAGCTGGGCAGTTTCTAAACTGAAGAAAGAAAACTACTTACCCCTCCTATAATGTTGTTAATGGAATTAATGTAATATATGATATAATAAATATTCTAACATCCCCCCTTATTACATTAATGTTGACTACACATAGCATTGCGGAACAATTCAAATTTGACTCGAGCAAGCGCTTTGGTGAAGATGTCCGCTATTTGCTCATACGTGGGAATGTAGTGGAGCTGGATATGATGCTTTGGAATCTCATATCGAATGAAATGACACCTAGTGTCAATGTGTTTGGTGCGATCATGAAAGATAGGATTCTTGACAAGATTCATAACACCTTGATTGTCGCAAAATAAATGTAAAGGAAGTTTCTTTGGAAGGCCCATATTTGTGAGGATGCGACGTAACCATATGATCTCGTGAGCTGCTCCACTAGGCTGCTCGATATTCTGCCTCAGTAGAAGAGATAGCAACAACATGTTGCTTCTTGCTATTCCAAGAGACAGGACCAGATCCAAGGTGAAAAATATAACCTGTAGTTGATTTTCGGTCATCTATGGATCTAGCATAATCAGAGTCCGTGTACCCTTGAAGATAGAACTTGTTGTTCTTTTTGTATTCCGAGCCGATAGAAGTCGTACCATCGACATAGTGAAGAACTCTTTTTCTTTGCTTTCCGGTGGCTAACTTTAGGATCTTGCATGAATCGTGAAAGATAACCCACAACAAAACTAAGATCCGGCTCTGGTGTTTGTGAGATAGATGAGACTCCCAATCGGTGACGATAGAGAGTACTATCTATTTTAGGAGATTCATCGAATCGGGATAACTTAAGTCCTGCTTCCATTGGAGTAGCTTTGGGCTTGCAGTCAGTCATCCGATACTTATCAATTAGAGTCTTGGCATATTTATTTTGAGTAACTTGTATGCAATGCTTGTATTGAGTTACTTCTAGACCAAGACAATAGTGGAGAAGTCCAAGATTTGTCATTTCAAAAGAGGTATTGAGATCTTTCTTAAATATTTTTATCATACTCTCTGAACTGCCTGTTATGATCAGATCATCCACATATAGTACTAGAATTACTATGTTAGAACCATTGTTCTTGATGTATAGATTAGAATCTGCAGGACTTCTTCTAAACCCATGTTGCACTAGGTGACTGTCAATTTTGATATACTAAGCTCGAGGAGCTTGTTTAAGTCCATATAGAGATTTGATCGGCTTACGAGACTTTCTGTTCTTGCCCTTGAACTACAAAACCTTCAGGTTGAGTCATATAGACTTCTTCTTGTAGGTCACCATTTAAGAAAGCACTCTTTACATCCATCGATGTAGCTACCAACCAAATTGAGCTACCATTGCACACAAAACTCGAATAGTGGTCATTTTAGCAGTAGGAGCAAATGTCTCTTCATAGTCTATGCCTTCTCTTTGTGCATAGCCCTTTGCAACAAGTCGGGATTTATATTTATCTATTGCACCATTTGCCTTATATTTGATCTTGAATACCCATTTGCAACCAATGGGTTTCTTTCCTGAAGGCAAATGTACTAACTTCCAAGTTTGATTTTTTAGTAGAGATGTATGTTCTGCATCCATAGCAGTTTTCCATTGATCTTTACTGAGTGCATCTGAGACTGATGTGGGTTCTTTTTCATCTAGTATTTTCAGATAGACCTTTTCATATTCCATATCTATATCCTCATCTTCTTCTATATTCATAGATAAATCATCAAAATGTTGACAAAGGTCATCAACATCTGTTACTAATGTTGCATCATCTGCTCTTTTGTGTTGAGTCATACTGCGAGTAGCGAGTCGATCTAGAGTTAGATCTGGAAGTGATGTCAATTTTGAATCTTGCAATGTACTAGTATACCATTTAGGAACCTTCTTCTGAGGAGGTGCTGCTTCTTTCTTAGGTTCATCTTCCTTAAGGTATACAAGTGTGTTATTTGATGTGAAAGTTTCATCAAATACTACATCTCTGTTGATGTGGGTTTTCTTGGTTATAGGATCAATCAACCAATATCCTTTTGAATACTCATCATAACCAAGAAATATACATTGTTGAGTTTTCTCATCTAGTTTCCTTCTTTTCTATTTAGGAATATGCATAAAAGCTTGGCATCCAAAAACTTTTAGATGAGAAATTGAGGGTTTCTTACCACTCCAGGCTTCTTGTGGAGTTTTTCCTTGTAGAGCCCTTGTAGGTGCTCTATTTAGTAGGTAAGATGTTGTGTTTACTGCTTCTGCCCAATATTGTTTTTCTAAGTTTGCTCCTTTTAACATACACCGACTCATTTCTACTATGGAGCGATTTTTTCTTTCTACAACTCCATTTTGCTGCGGTGTATATCTTGTAGTGAGTTGTCTCTTAATCCCATGTTTTTCCAAAAATGCTAAAAATTCCTTGGAAGTGTATTCCCCCCCTCGATCTGAGCGGAGGGTTTTGATGGAATAGCTTGTTTCCTTCTCAACTTGTCTCTTGAACTGATGAAAGTAGAGAAGAGCTTTTGACTTGAGTGCAAGGAAGAAGACCCATATTTTTTGGGAGTAGTCATCAACAAATAGCTAAAAATACCTCTTTCCACCATGACTGGATGGGAAAGGACCGCACAGATCTATGTGGATTAACTCCAAGGGTTTCTTAGAGCGAGAAGAACTAGTCTCAAATGGAACTCGATGTTGTTTCCCTGCTAGACAATCTGAGCATACTGGGAGAACGGAGGAAAGCTGAGGAAGCCCTTTGACCATGTCATATTTGCTTAGTTCGAGTAAATACCCGGAACTGAGGTGCCCGTATCTTTTATGCCATAAGGAAGTAGCTGCTGTGGTAGTGGCAATGAGGGCAGTATGGGATGTAGAAACTGTATCCAAGATGAATAATCCATGTTTGTAGGAGCCAGTGGCAATGTGTTGACCTTGGTGACTAATGAAACATCTCTTTTTTTCATTTTCAACTTGAAAAACAACATCCATATTTCTATCTAGCATCTGTGGAACAGATAATAGATTGTTGGCAAGACCAGAAACATAGAGAACTTTCTCTATGGCATAGTCTCCATCAGGGAGAGTGACTGTAACATCCCCTTCACCTTGTACTTGATAGACCTGATTTTCTGCAATAGTGACAGGCTTGCCTTCTCTGGCATGAAAGGTGTGAAACCAGGACTTGTTCCCGAGTCATATGCTTGCTTGCTCCAGAATCAATATACCATACAACATCTGATTTGGAAGAGGCAGTATGGGTCATGAGCACCTTGTGTGCTCTTTCGGAGTCATTATCTGAAGATGAATTAGAATTATCTGAATGGGAATCTGCATAAGCAACATGACCCTTTTGTTGGTTGCGATGCTGGGGATATTTCTGCTTCCCCTTGCCTTTCTTATGTTGTGAGGGATCATTTTGTTGTTTGTTTTTGAACCAACACCGGTTGGTATCATGATTGTTCATATCACAGATCTTGCAATATTTATCTCGTTGGAGATTGGGCTTGCTTTTGCCTTTGGAAGAAGACCCTCCCTTCTGCAACTGTCTTGTCTTGTGACCCTTTTGATGAGAGGAAATAGCAGTGGCAGGTTCCTCATATTTCTGCACTTGATTGGCTTCTTCAGTTTGAAGCAAATTAACCAATTCAACAAAAGTTAATGTTCTGCCAGAAACATTGAGTGAAGTAATAAAACTTTTGTAAGATGGTGGTAGGGCCCTCAAAATAACAGATGTCAGAAGATCATCGGCGACGGGTTTGCCCATAGCATTGAGTTTAGCTTTCAATTCTGCCACTTTGCAGAGAAACAATTCAACAGTTTCCCCTGAATTCATAGTGAGATTGTGAAGCTGGGTTTGTAGGTGAAGAATAGTGGAATTATTCTTCCCTTCATACACAGTAATCAATGCTGCCCAAGCATCTTTACTAGTTGTGGCATCACAAATATGAGGTTGGACCTCATCTATTATGGCAAGTAACAAAAACATAAGGCCCTTCCTGTCCTGATCATCAAATGTATCTTGATCTGTCCCTGCTATGGTGGGACGAGAGGTAGTGCCACTGACAACATCCCATAATTTTTTGACTTGAAGAATGGATTTCATTTTATGCTTCCATGGCACAAAATTGGTGCCTTTGAGCAATTGGGCATCTGAAAGATACTTGTGCATTGTAGCCATTGTTTAGGGTTCCTTATAGCACCAAATGGTCCCCTTTTCGATATATCGTTGCCAGGCCAGTTATACCTGAATTGAAGCAAAATAATACCCGCCCTTACATGAGGGAGACTATAGGTATTATGAAGATCATAACGGTACGTGGAACATAGGCAGTACTGAAAAGGATTGCTTTGTTGATGGCACCTACCTTAGAAATACAAGAATCCGCATGCGTGGGGCGTAACTTCCCCTAAACACTTTGGAGTCCAGGAATTTTGTCAGGATTTACGCCTAAACACAATAGCAATAGGAGTAAAAAATTCACTCAAAGAGATGTTAATGACACCTGCCTGAGAATATTCAAAAGAAGAATAATCAGTTGGAGGTAATTAAGTCAAAAAACAAAACTAGGAGAAAATTAGTGTTGATGATCAATGTGTGCAAAGAGATAACTGCTTTTGAAGAACCTGTGCAACATGTGCTGAGAGAAGTAGTGGATGCGTTGATGTAGATGTTTTTTTTAATTGCAAAAAAAAATGCAATAATCAAACAAGCATGCTCACAAAATGCTTCTCACATAGGTGTCGGGTTCAACCGAAAATGCACCCAAATTTGACAAAAGAAGGTGTCGAGTAAAATTGAAAATGCACCTTTGAGGGAAAAATAGAGTATAATGCCTTTGAACAATTGCTTTTGAAAGAAAAAAAATAAGCAATTTACATGTCTTAAAAATAATGACAAGCTCGACGAGGCGTCAACAAGACCCTCAGGGCATCAAAATGCCCTCCTTGGGCGTCACCGGGCCCTCGAGGCGGCAATAGAATCGATGGGCCATCATTTTCGTAGCAACTCGAAAGGGTTTGATTGTCAATGTTTTAAAAAAAAAAAATATACCCTCACTTGCCCTTGCTTTGCTCCAAATTCAGGCAAACAACCCACAGCTCCTACAGGCTTCAAACGAAGTTACGTTACACTTGTGGTAGCTCGAAAACCCTAGGGCGATGAGATGCCACGTGGTCGCGTCGTAATATTCAAATGGCGTCGGTCGCACCATTAAATTGCGCTTAAGGGGGCGATATCGTCTGTCATCGCACCATTAACACTCACAGATTGCGCTTAAGGGAGCGACATCATCTGTCACCACACCATTAACACTCATAGACTGCGCTTAAGGGGGCGATATCATGTGTTTAGAGGGGGAAAAAACTAATAGAGACGGTCGTGGCCACGTCGTAATCTACAAATGGCACCGGATCTGTCACTGCACCATGAACATTCACAGACTGCGCTTAGAAGAGGATGAAACGAAGCCACTAGCTTTGAAGCCATGGTCGGTTTTTTGGCAGGAGTAGCAAGGGTCTTGGCAGGCTTCTTGGCTGCCTTGGACTTGGCAGATTTGGCAGCCGCCGCACCCTTGTCGCTGTCGATTTTTTTTTTTTTTAAATTTTGTCGCCGAAGCCGCTGGATTTGAAGCCGTGACCGGTTTTGCGGCAGGAGCAGCAGGGGCCTTGGCAGGCTTCTTGTCTACCTTGGACTTGGCAGATTTGGCAGCCGTCGCACCCTCCTTGGGCTTAGAGGCAGATTCGACCAAATTTTGACAGTGAAAAAATGAAAAACGACGACAATTAGCAATCTGCTCCTCTTTGATGGTGCCACTTCCTCAAAAATAGAGAATCCAACAGGTTAGCATCAGAAATATCAGATTCACTGCCAGCTTCCTCAGATTTGAGTTGAGCTGACCCAGGAATCGAAGACAATAGGTCTCCCTACAAATTGTTGCAGGTCTTTCTCTTCGCCTGATTTCTTGAAACACGGTAGGATTTGAGAATGCATGAACCGCTTGGGGTTCTGGTGAGAATTCGAGGTTTTGCTGGCCTTCGAAACTGCTGCTATTGATATTACCAGCAATGAAGACAACGGCAATGCAAGCTCCTCCATGCTATTCAGATTGCAGTCTTCAGCGTGAATGCATCGTCTGGTAATGGAGTGAATCTAGTAATGGAGTGCTCGCTCGAATAGCATATTGCCCATAAAAATTCATAGCCCAAAAATCATTCAATGCTCTGATGCCATATTGGAAACTGAATCATTACCTTGCTCTTCATATTCATGGAAGTTATATAATATTTACATAAACTCTGTTGAGGCAGTTTGAATCAAGCTGGGCAGTTTCTAAACTAAAGAAAGAAAACTACTTACCCCTCCTATAATGCTGTTAACAAAATTAATGTAATATATGATATAATAAATATTCTAACATATTTTTATGACTTGTAAATTAAAATAAAGTTAAACTTTCTGGAAAATAAAAGTGCAAAAAAAATGAAAATAAAATGCAAAGAAAATGAAACTAAAATGCATTCAGGGTGCTGCTATCCTATTTCGACAAAACCGAAGATATGAGGTTTTCTGCATGCAACCTAACCTATTGGACCTGCAGAACATACACAATCCAAATAAGTTAAGTGCTGGTTTCTAGGGTTTTGAATGCGGTTTTCAGATTTAGACCTTCGCATGAAGCAACCAAGATAACTTGCATAAACTCCATCTATAAGCCTAAAATCTAAAAAGGGGAAAAATAAACATTTAATCTCGCATGCAAAAAATAACTCCTCCTTTCTTGTCAATGAGATGCAACTCTCTGAAGTTTTTGTATTAAATATGTATCAATTTACAATAACAAAAATTTCTAGTTTTATCAAAACCAAAAAAAGTGGAAGAAAACACTCCAAAGCAGGCCCAGAATGGCTTATCGCCTTCAGGTCTACAACTCTGCTCATAGCGGTTTTTGACCTCTATACCTGTCTTTGCTTCTACTTTTAAAATTTTTGGTATGGCTCTCTATTTTTCTCTGTGATGTTTTGTTTCATTTCCTAGATCCCTTCATTTCGTCTTCCCCTGCCTCTTCATTGTTTTTGGCTTTTTGTTTGGGCATCGAAACGCTTGATCTTCTTTGCTAACTGTAATCGTTGGTCATGAAGCATTACACCATAACCCTTACACCTTTGTGCCACGTGTTCAGTGCTTCCCCTGTAGACTCTGTAATGGCCCCCCGTGAATCGCAAAAAAATAGCATGTCACGATATCGCGACATTTTTATGTCCGCAACTTTGCTCTTCTTCTTGTATCGCGAAAATGAGACATGTCGCGATATCGTGACACTTCTATGTCTTTGGTCACAAGAATGCAACATGTCGCGATATCGTGACACTTTTCTATCTTTGGTCACGAGAATGCAACATGTCGCGATATCGCGACACTTTTCTTCCTTTGGTCACGAGAATGAAACATGTCGCGATATCATGACACTTTTTGTTTTATGGTCACGAGGATGCAACATGTCGCGATATCGCGACACTTTTCTCTTTTGGGCGAGAATGCAACATGTCGTGATATCATGACACTTTTTCTTTTTGGGTCACGAGGATGCAACATGTCGCGATATCGCGACACTTTTCTTCTTTTGGGTCACGAGAATGCAACATGTCGCGATATCGTGACACTTTTTCTTTTTTGGTCGCGAGGATGCAACATGTCGTGATATCGTGACACTTTTCTTTTTTTGGGTCGTGAGGATGCAACATGTCATAATTTTTTTGGATGAACATGTCGGATATCGCGACACTTTTCTTTGGAAATGCAACATGTCGCGATATCGTGACATTTTTTTTTGGTCGCGAGAATGCAACATGTTACGATATCGCGACACTTTTCTCTTTTGGTCACGAGAATGCAACATGTCGCGATATCGTGACACTTTTTCTTTTTTGGTCACGAGGATGCAACATGTCGTGATATCGTGACACTTTTCATTCTTACTCTTTCTCCTTGCTTTCTGTCATGAAAATGCAACATGTCGCGATATCGCGACACTTTTCTTTTTGTCGGGAAATGCAACATGTCGTGATATCATGACACTTTTTCATTCTACTCTATCTTCTTGCTTTCTGTCGTGAAAATGTGACATGTCACGATATCATGACACTTTTTATTTTCTCTATCTTGTTGCTCTTAGCCGTAAAAATGCAACATGTCATGATATCGTGACACTTTTTCTTCATGCTCTATCTTGCTGCACTTAGCCATGAAAATGTGACATGTCGTGATATCGTGACACTTTTTCATTCATGCTCTATCTTGCTGCTCTTAGCCGCGAAAACGTGACATGTCACGATATCGCGACACTTTTTCATTCTGCTCTATCTTGCTGCTCTTAGCCGCAAAAATGTGACATGTCACGATATCGCGACACTTTTTCTTTCTGTTGTATTTTGTTGCTCTTAGTCATGAAAACGCAACATGTCGTGATATCGTGACACTTTTTCTTTCTTGCGAAAAGCAACTGTTACTACACTTTTTCTTTCTTGCTTTTTCTTTGATCTTTAGCATATGGGCCACTTCAGTCTTCTTGGAAAGCATGCAAAAAGGTGGGTCCCCAATTTTGGGGTACGTTGTGGATCAACCACAACAAATGGTGACTCTGCTGGGAAATGCTCCTGAGCATTTCGGTGAGAACCTAACCTAGAAATATACAAACTTAAATACAAGCATCAGCACAAATACAAAGAATGCCAATAGATCAAAAATACATGAAACATCAGAATCATTAAGCATCAGCTCGGTGTGTGCAGTGTGCTCCATTCTCTATCGTTTGAAATTGATCAACATTCCATTGTCAGTTTTACCTGAATGCATATGTGAGGTTATGAATGATTTGTGCAGGATTTAATGCATGACAAATATGCTAGAGATATAACAACCTGCTTTATAAAGGCTCAAACCTTCTAGTATCATACACAAACATTTTAAAACTGTCAAACCCTCTTAGGATCAAATACGTGTATAATGAATTAATTTATTAGATCCCAAAGTTGGTTATGTGTCACTACCATCTTGAACCCATGTGCAAGTGTAAGTGAAATCAGAGCTTTGGGGAATAGGATTCCCAACCTAAGCGAGATGGGAATTTAACCCTATCCTTACTACTTTGATCTAGAATTCATTACCTCACCTTGAACAAAATGATTTAACCTGTTATGGATGAAATTGTCAGGCTAGTCTGTCCGTTTGAGCAGTCAGTGGTCTTGCTTTTAGACAAGACATGTTGCCACGCATGAGCATACTCCACTGCCAGTCAGGCGTCTATAGCCCCGATGGAGATTAACCCCATAATCCATGATTTGGCTTCATTTTTTTTATTTCTTGGACCTTGGGGATGACTACCCATCCTTGCGAGGGACATGTAGTACGATCCTTCCAATCCAATATTAATGATGAAATGAAAAATATTTGCTTTACTTTTGATTTCTTGGACCTTGGGGATGACTACCCATCCTTACAAGGGACATGTAGTACGATCCTTCCAATCCAAGATTTATGATGAAATGAAAAATAGAAGCTTTGGGGAATCGGATTCTCAACCTAAGCGAGATGAGAATTATGCCCTATCCTTACTACTCCATGGAGGTCAAATCAGAGCTTTGGGGAGTTGGATCCTCAACCTAAGTTCGATGAGGATTTAACCCTATCCTTACTACTCTGGTTTTAGGCTTTAAGCTTTATGGGAGTGGTAAAAACCACTGTTTTAAGGATTATGTTGCATGATAGGACAGACACGAAATACTCCTTTCGCCTCACCTTTTCTTCCAAGCATGGTTTTGATCATTTTGCTCAAGATCCTCTTTAATGTGCATAGAACGTGCTTGGTTCAAGATAGTTCGGGCATCAGTTCCCAACCTTAGGATTTTTTTTTTTATATATGTTATATAATAACCCTAAGAGGATTTGACACCTTTTCAATGATTGTATTTGAAATGAAGATGCAACTGAGATGGAATGTATATGCAATGTGGAATGTAACATGAATGCATTGCTCTTTCTAAAATGCGGATGGAGTATACCACCTACGTTGCCATAATTTGTAAAACTGACAACTTCATGCATCACAAGTTTCAAACGATATTATTTAAAATGTTTGTGTTACTTGTGGAGCTTTCTACAACACAATTCCAATGTTTCATATTCTCCTGGTCTTAGTCAACATTCATAAGGGCATAAGTTGACATCTCGCTTTTTTTTTTTTTTAGGACAAACCAAAAGTGTCCAGAGGACCAACACACAAAACTTAAAACCAAACCCAAAAAGCAATTCCAAAAATGAACTTGAAAACACAAACCAAAACCAAAAACCAAAATCTATATACAAATGTACAATATAATACAAAATGGTGCACGGTTTGAACTATCATTTTCCTGGATCCCAAACATGATTTGAGCACTTCAACAAACATATAACGCGATACGCATGCCAATTTTTGTAAGAACCCAAAAAAAACAAGATTAGACCGCACCATGCAAGACACTTCAACTTGCCTCGCTCACCCCACCAATTAGATTTAATTCCATTAGTACTCTCATAGGTGAGCGTCAAATTACTAAAATGATTAGACAATAAATGATATTCAATTTTATCTTGTCTATTCTTGAAAGTATCCATTTCATAATTCGATTCATGATTTAAAATTAGGCCTTCCTTTTCAAATGTGAGATGTTGCAAACAAGAGCCTATTTCTAAAAGTCTTGAATTCAAATCATTTTCCAGGATTTTAAAGCAATCAAAATCATTCAAGACTTGACAAGCATCAACAAAATTTGACATTTCATCATTAATGATATTAGCATCCAAAGGGACATCATGTAACCTATTACTTAAAAATTTTGTAGCTACTACCAAAGGTAAAGATTTCACCTTGTCATCCATACTCAACCCATCATGGTTAGAATTTACCACAACTTGATGAGTGTTAGTAGATTTTTCTTTTTTCTCATGGTCTTCTTCATCATCCAACACCTGTTCAAAAACACCAAAGTTAGGCACCCAATCAAACATGCGTCCATATTTTTCAAAACAAGAGCCTAGTTTTTTAAGATATGTGTCGCGTGACACCTTTCTATGATCAATGGCTTGAGTTGCCTCAAAATCCACATTTTCATTAGGATCATCAATAGTATCAAACCCACACCCCTTAGGTTTTGTAATTTCATCATTTTGAGATGGCATAGACATTGTAGAAGCAATAGATGGATCAAGATTTTTGATTTCTTGCCCCTCAAGGGGAACAAAATCAATTGATTCTCCTTCTTTATCCATGGTAGTAGAATCATTATCCTTCTCCAACCTTTGATGAGATTCCAAGCCTTCTTCCAAAACATTCTCAGATTGTACAGGACTTGTAATATCCTCATATGAAAGGGCAATTGTATTATCCTGCATATCAATAGGCACACAAAATTCATTAGAAGGTTTGGAGTGAGCATACTCTTCCCATTTATCCCCAGAATCATAATAATCATCTTTCAAAATCAAATTGTGATGCTCAACTATTTCTTCATCATATTTCAATTCATCAACATGTTTCTCATCAAATTTACCTTCACCTTCCTTAGATGGTTCAATTACTTCCAAAATTGGGTTATTGCTTGTATTCAAATTGATAAGGCTATCATAGTCCACATTTGTAACCCATGATTCAAGTTTAACATTTTTTGGAAGGTGTGAATTTTCTTGGCCATTATTTTCAACAATGTCATCCAACGTGTCATCCGAGAAAGATTCATCCTCATAGAATTCATCTTTTGGTGAGTCAAGGGTTCCCAATCTATCACATGTTTCAATACTAGTTGGATCTAGTACTCCTCCCTTGCCTAAAATCATATTATTATGAAAATCATTGAAATTGATTTTAGAAACATCTTTTGAATCAAGATGAGTATTTTGAAGTTGATTCATACTTAAGAAAGATGGTTGATCTTGCATAGTAGGTTGAGGATTTTGAAATTGATTGAAGCTTGGGAACGATTGTTGATTCTGAAATTGATTCACACTTGAACTTGGTTGAGGTGGATAAATCATTGGGTGGGTAAGGGAGGTATTAAATGATTGAATATTATATGATCCAAAACCCACACCATAATTTTGACAACTCAATTGTTGCTCAATTGCCATTGCTTGAATATAGGCTTGTGACAAAGATGTGATTTGAGGCATCCCTCGCAAATATGTGGAAGTGAGTGGGTCAAGAGCATTGACGTATATTTGGAGAGCCATTTCTTCTCAAAGAGCATAAAATGTCACTAATTGAGTGTATAGTCCAAAGAACCTTTCAAAAAATGACTTCACATTTTCACTTGGTCCTTTTGTAATAGTGAAAAACTGATCGTACATGAGGATTGGGTCAACTCGCTTTTTGTTGAATTGATTAAGAAATGTTGCCTCTAGTTGAGCCCAAGAAGTGATAGACCCTAAAGGTAGACTTGTAAACCAATCATATGCCACTTTGTCCAAGGTGTAAGGGAACATTTTACAAGCAACATCATCATACCAAATTGTTAATTGGTTCACATAAATTTTGAATGCTTGAATATGTTCTTCTGCCGTATTTGTCCCATTAGAAAAAAATCGAGGAAGACATCTCTCAAAACCAAAGGGAAAATAATGTTGAACTCCCGGTATGTTCAATGGGCTACCTGGCATCCATGGTGTAAACATAGCCATTAGTGAATCTTAAAGAATACAACTTTAAAATCAAATCCAAAACACATTATTCCTGTATGAACAATAAATAAAAAATGTTAGAACAATGCATAGCATACATGAATTGCTTAACGTAAAGTAAACCAATTCAGGCCCTCCTTCTAGCGCCAATATGTTGAGTGGTATTTTCACCCAATTGTGAAAGTACACTCTCCTTTAGGATTTGAGTCTCAAATCCCCTCTTGCAAAGAAATTAAACACTAACTTCTCCAAGGTCTCTGCTATGTTAGCATTTTACATAAATAAAAATATTCAATTTAAATGCTTGGAACACCTTAGTGATTGCAAGTAACTGTAAACAAGGGGCAATGTTGGTTTATTTTATCCTGAAACTTTAATGATTGTTCGTTGAACCAAAATGAACTAAATGTGAATCGACCTTAACAATGGAATATTTTATTTTCGGATTTTGGAAAATTTTCAAGTGTTTATTTTAATGACTGTAAATTAAAATAAAGTTAAACTTTCTGGAAAATAAAAGTGCAGAAAAAAATGAAAATAAAATGCAAAGAAAATGAAACTAAAATGCATTCAGGGTGCTGCTATCCTATTTCGACAAAACCGAAGATATGAGGTTTTCTGCATACAACCTAACCTATTGGACCTGCAGAACATACACAATCCAGATAAGTTAAGTGCTGGTTTCTAGGGTTTTGAATGCGGTTTTCAGATTTAGACCTTCGCATGAAGCAACCAAGATAACTTGCATAAACTCCATCTATAAGCCTAAAATCTGAAAAGGGGAAAAATAAACATTTAATCTCGCATGCAAAAAATAACTCCTCCTTTCTTGTCAATGAGATGCAACTCTCTGAAGTTTTCTGTATTAAATATGTATCAATTTACAATAACAAAAGTCTCTAGTTTTATCTAAACCAGAAAAAGTGGAAGAAAACACTCCAAAGCAGGCCCAGAATGGCTTATCGCCTTCAGCTCTGCAACTCTGCTCGCAGAGGTTTTCGACCCCTGTACCTGTCTTTGCTTCTACTTTTAAAATTTTTGGTATGGCTCTCTATTTCGCTCTGTGACGTTTCGTTTCATTTCCCAGATCCCTTCGTTTCGTCTTCCCCCGCCTCTTCATTGTTTTTGGCTTTTTGTTCGGGCATCAAAACGCTTGATCTTCTTTGCTAACTGTAACCGTTGGTCATGAAGCGTTACACCATAACCCTTACACCTTTGTGCCACGTGTTCAACGCTTCCCCTATAGACTCTATAACGGCCCCCCTTGAATCACAAAAAAATAGCATGTCACGATATCATGACATTTTTATGTCCGCAGCTTTGCTCTTCTTCTTGTATCACAAAAATGAGACATGTCGCGATATCGTGACACTTCTATGTCTTTGGTCACAAGAATGCAACATGTCGTGATATCATGACACTTTTCTATCTTTGGTCACAAGAATGCAACATGTCGCGATATCGCGACACTTTTCTTCCTTTGGTCACGAGAATGCAACATGTCGCGATATCGCGACACTTTTTCTTTTCTGGTCGCGAGGATGCAACATGTCGCGATATCGTGACACTTTTCTCTTTTGGATCGCGAGAATGCAACATGTCATGATATCGCGACACTTTTTCTTTTGGGTCGCGAGAATGCAACATGTCACGATATCGCGACACTTTTCTTTTTTGGGTCGCAAGAATGCAACATGTCACGATATCGTGACACTTTTTCTTTTTGGTCACGAGAATGCAACATGTCACGATATCATGACACTTTTCTTTTTTGGTCGCGAGAATGCAACATGTCACGATATCGCGACACTTTTTCTTTTGGTCGCGAGGATGCAACATGTCGCGATATCGTGACACTTTTTCTCTTTTGGTCGCGAGAATGCAACATGTCGCGATATCATGACACTTTTTTTTTTGGTCACGAGAATGCAACATGTCACGATATCATGACACTTTTTCTTTTGGGTCGCGAGAATGCAACATGTCACGATATCGCGACACTTTTTCTTTTTTGATCACGAGGATGCAACATGTCGCGATATCGTGACACTTTTCATTCTTACTCTTTCTCCTTGCTTTCTGCCATGAAAATGCAACATGTCGTGATATCGCGACACTTTTCCTTCTTTGCCAAAAAATGCAACATGTCACGATATCGCGACACTTTTTGTTCATGCTCTATCTTGTTGCTCTTAGCCGTGAAAACGCGACATGTCGCGATATCGCGACACTTTTTCATTCTGCTCTATCTTGCTGCTCTTAGCCACAAAAACGTGACATGTCACGATATCGTGACACTTTTTCATTCTGCTCTATCTTGCTGCTCTTAGCCACAAAAATGCGACATGTCGCGATATCGCGACACTTTTTCATTCTGCTCTATCTTGTTGCTCTTAGCCATGAAAACGTGACATGTCACAATATCGCGACACTTTTTCATTTTGCTCTATCTTGCTGCACTTAGCCATGAAAACGTGACATGTCGCGATATCACGACACTTTTTCTTTCATGTTGTATTTTGTTGCTCTCAGCCGTGAAACTACAACATGTCGCGATATCGCGACACTTTTTCTTTCTTAGCCATGAAAACGCAACATGTCACGATATCGCGACACTTTTTATTTCTTGCTTTTTCTTTGATCTTTAGCATCTGGGCCACTGCAGTCTTCTTGGAAAGCATGCAAAAAAAAAAAAGCCGGGTCCCCAATTTTGGGGTACGTTGTGGATCAGCCACAACAAGCTGGTTTTATGGTCTGATACTCTATGAATTTTCACATCCAATATTCCTCAGAGGGTGTCCTCTAAAAAAAATTATTTCGAATGATCTGATATTTTTCTAGTCGATGTGACGAGGAAGAGTTTTACACAAAAATATGATGTTCACTCTAGTGTACTACTGGTGGTGATTCGAGAGAATCTAATTCAAATTCAGAGATTTTGGCTGACTCATGTTTCTCTTGTGGGATCTATCTTATGAAATGATCGTTGTGTCATCTTTTTCTCAATAGACTCATACAAAGTTAGAAGGTTTAAGGGGTACTGTAATCAGTCTATTAGTGGCGCTTCCTCGAAAATTATGCCAAAACATTGGGGGTGAAACACTGGTTAATTTTCTCCTATTTATGTCACAACCCTTGCATTTAATTTGTCAAACTAGGGAGCTCGTAGACTTTTTAAGTGCCACAATTAAGATTTCTCACACTACCACTTATGAGATAAGTCTAACAAACTATCATTGGGGTGTTTATAAAATAACAATTGATTTGTCTACACTAATAAAACTTATGCATAAATAAAATATGTGAAAGTAAGACACACCACACTACAGAAGAAATTAACTGAAAGTAGTAAGCACACTTTGCATAACTAAAAGACACATCATGCTAGAGCAAGTAATTTAATTTAGGAAATAAAAACACTACATTGCATAATTAAATATAAGGAAATAAATAGAAAGTAGGGGAGGAATACTAGCTTGGAGTGGGCCTAGGCTCCTCTATATCCTGCTCGATTAATCACAAAGATGAAGCGCTAATGGAAATAAACTCTTGAGATTTTATTAATAATGCAATGTTTTGTTACATACACTAATATTCTCTAATAAAAACTCCTCCCCTATTTTTGGGAAGTTTGCATGTTTATATAATATACATAAAACTTCCTATTATAGTATTGTTAGACCCATGGCCCTGGTTATAGTATAAATTGGGACAATTTAGTTATTGTAATAGGCACCCGATACAAAAGTTAACTATTCTTAATCGTTTCTCAGAGATAGAATATTTGTCAGTGTGATTTCTATGTCAATCATGTTCTGCCTCCTTTAGCGGTTATGCACCTCTTCCATTATGACTGGGACAACTCATATAGTTGGTTATATCCAAGGATGGTCTACATGACTTGGATTTGAAGGTTCACCATGGTCAACATAATCCTCCTCAGCAACTTTGATAAATGTGCTTGATATCAAGGCGCCTTCATATAGAGTAAGGCACCTTCTTGTATAGTCAAGCACCTACTTGTAAAGTAAGGTACCTACCTCTAGAGTAAGACACCTACTTGTAGAGTAAAGCACCTACCTCTAGAGTAAGGTGCTTGCTTGTAGAGTAAGGCACCTGCCTCTAGAGTAAGGTGTCTACCTCTAGAGTAAGGTGCCTGCTTGTAGAGTACGATTCCTACCTCTATAGTAATATGCTTGCTTGTAGAGGAAGGCACCTACTTTTAGAGTAAGGTGCCTAATTAGAGAGTAAGGCACCTACTTCTAGAGTAAGGTGCCTACTTGAAGAGTAAGGCATATAATTCTAGAGTAATGCACCTACCTGGAAAGTAAGGTGCCTACTCAATATACCTTAGGTTCATGAAGTAGAAGCATGCCAGGTCCCCATAGGACCTTGAATGATCAAAAGATGATAAAACTCAACAAATATCTATATAAAACACACTTCACACATAAATTAGATAATGCACACAATTTTATTAAATATACACAATATTTCACAAAAACATACAAATCCTATTATATTGTCATGCAAAGACTATTAGTACTCATACAAAAATATGAGCATTCCTAGTGCTCATCAATCCTATAGAAGACCCTCATGGAAAGTTATCCCCACCTCCTCCCTACCTCCCAACCTTCATAACACAATGTCTACCCTAACCTTCATTCTCCATCCATTCATCACTTACACACCTGATGTTACCCCTAATACTTCTATCTATAAATAATGTGATGATGGTGAATTCATGATAAAATGTACCTACCTTTTGATTGATCAACCCATTGATTGCACCATCTACGTTAAGGCCCTTTGGCTTAAGAACCTCATCTCCAAAATTGTGTTTTTTTCTTGGTTAGCTACCCAAAACAAAATTCTAACTTTAGATAGCCTCATACACCATGGTCTCCAGCTCCCCAACCAATGATTTATTTGTATATCCAAGTGGAAATCAGTCACTTCTTTCTCGAGTGTTCCTTTTGGTCAAAATGACAACACCCAGGGAAATAAAGGTACTTTCCTCAAATTTTTCTAAGCAATGGAAAAGGGGTCACGATAGCACGATGTTTTGGAGAGAAAAGAGCAAGCCAAGGAAAAAAGTCATGATAGCGTGACATTTTGATGAGCCAGGACCAAGCAAATAATAAGAGTCATGATAGCACGACATTTTGATGAGCCAGGACCAAGCAAAGAAGAAGAGTCATGATAGCACGACATTTTGATGAGCCAGGACCAAGCAAAGAAGAAGAGTCATGATAGCGTGACATTTTGATGAGCCAGGACCAAGCAAAGGAGAAGAGTCACGATAGCATGACATTTTGATGAGCCAGGAGCAAGCAAAGAAGAAGAGTCATGATAGCACGACATTTTGATGAGCCAAGAGCAAGCAAAGGAGAAGAGTCATGATAGCACAACATTTTGATGAGCCAAGAGCAAGCAAAGGAGAAGATTCATGATAGCATGACATTTTGATGAGCCAGGACCAAGCAAAGGAGAAGAGTCATGATAGCGTGACATTTTGATGAGCCAGGACCAAGAAAAGAAGAAGAGTCATGATAGCACGACATTTTGATAAACCAACCATGATGTCTAAAGAGAAGTTGGGAAGATCTCTGTAACAAGAATATCTTAACCTTTTTGGTTAGAAGCTCCATGACTTGAAGAATATCACTGTAACAAGAAATATCTCGATCTCCAACCACTCCTTTGCTAGAATAAGCCCATGGGCAGTTTGTTGTAACAACTTTCAGTTTTATGTTATGTAAAACTCTATATATAGGATGAGCGACCTAATTTCATGGTCGGATCTTAGGTGTTTACAAGGCTATGTATTCAGACTTCTAAAATATTAATAGAGATCATTCATCCTGGTTCTGAGCTCATTTGGTGTGCAAGTATGTATGTGATTGTCTATTGCTAAGTTTAAATCTATGCTGAATGTATCATACATTAATTCTTAAGCTAAATTTTTGTATTAAACGTTCTATTAGATCTGCAATTTACTTCATGGATAAACTGCTGTAGAGATAGATATACACTGAATGATCTTGGTTTCTATGTTTTGGGTCTTATTATGCTTTTTTGCAAAAGGTTGAAGTAGTACTATGTTGTTTCTTAATATGTACCATATTATTCTCCTAGCATTGGCTATATTTCCCTCTCTTTAAGCATTCCTTTCTCTCTCCCCTTTTCCCATAAAAAACAAGGAACCAACCTTCTCTGGAGACTAAACCAGGCAAATTCTATTTGAGCCTGGTCGTTCAATGTTGATGAAGTCTTGGATGCAAATCATAACCTAAGGCAGATTTCGTTCCAACAGTTTTTGGCACACCCGGTGGGACACAAATCCCATGCATTATATACAGATCAAAGTCCCGATGAAGCCTTTGCCCTGTTAACCTTTCTATTATCACCTGATGACTCCGCACCAGAAAGGAACCCTAAAAAATCCTTACCCAACTTCTGGTTATGAACCATATTTATGATAACCAGATCTAAAGCTAAAAATTTAGAAGAACCCATAGAGTTCTTCGAACTACATCTTGGTAGCCTTCGAGCTAACCCAGTTTTGGTTGCTAGAATAGTTTCTACTCATAATAGCAATCCAAGACAAGCACATACTCCTCTTGCAGCCTTCCTTAGCACTGCTGCTATCGAAACCTTAGCTCTAGTTACCAACACAACTACAATGGCTGGAAATCTACCAATATTATCCTACCCTCTATGGAATCATACAGGCCCTTTGAATCTTGCAGTCCAACACCCAATACCAGTAGCAGCTCTGAAAGCGCTACCCCAGTATGATGGTACTAGAAAGACAACATATGAACATTGCTTGGATGTGGCTGCATTAGCACCAATATACGACATCATGGAGGAAGACGTGATGATTAGACTACTGGTTATTTCCTTAAAAGGAAAAATGCTCTACTGGTATAGAGCCCTTGAAAACCAGTCTATATCTACCTGGGCTCAACTTGTTGGTAAATTAGTGGAAGAATTTAATGAGCATGTCGATCCCTTTTCCTTGCTAAATCAGTTTAATGCCATTCAGAAGCATCCTCAAGAGGAGATCATGGATTTTAATATCAGGTTCAGTCAAACCTGGCAGAGAGTCCCTGATGGTCTGAGACCAGTGCAATAAGGAGCTATATACTACTATTTAAGAGCTTTCAATTCAGAAATAAGTATGGCTATCAGACAGTCCCGAGTGAATACTTTCCCTGAAATCTATCAAGAAGCACAAAAAGTGGAAAAAGGACTTGATCGCCATAGGAATATTCCCTTCAAAGATGATTCCACCCATTTTTCCAAATTTCCCTCAAGTTTCAAGTGTTGCTTTCCCAATTCCCCCTGCAAATCCTAACGTTGGTCTTCCCAAATGGAATGGACAACCTAGCATCCCACTTCTACCAGCACCCCCTACCCTTCCGATGCTCCCTTCTATCCCTGCACCCTCCCCAACATCAAACACATCTACTCAAGACACCCAGTTGGCGATCTTGCAAGATTTGCAAGCCTCTTATAAGACTCTATCAAATAAATTCATATCTATGGAGCGTAGAGAAGCGAAAAGAAACTCTCAGCCGAGACGTTATCCACAAGTGACCAGAGATCAAGCCTCCACTAGTGGATGAAATTATGAAAAAAAAAATACAATTTACGCTAATGAAGAAGGTGGACCCAGTAATGCTTCACCAGAATCATCCTTCTAGTGTTCCACATGCAATGATCCTCATGGTGAAATTGCTTGCATGATTCATCAACATCAGGTCTAGAAGGTGGCTACAAAAAAAGCTGAAATGTCCCTCAAGGGTTAGGTAAACATGATCAGAGAAGATGATCAAAATTTTATGATGCCCTCCCTAGAACAAGTCTCAGTTCTGACTAGATCAGGAAAGAAACCTTTTCAGGTTGATCCTAAGGACCTTAATCCTTTAAAGGTACCTACACCTGCAAAGATTCCTATTGAGAAAATACCTCCACAAAATCTATATCCAAAAGGAACAAAGATCCGAAAAGAAACACCTTCGACTAAAGAGACAGAAACTCAAGAGCAAGCCAGAGAAAAGTTGAGGTATCCTTCACTAACTAAACATCAAAGAGTTGATGCTACTCAGGGATACAGGAATAGGTTTGATACGACAATAAAAGAAAAGAGTGTTGATTCTCTTCCATTCAATATTGTTGAAGAAATGAAGAAGACTCCCTCCAAAGCCACTATGTATGAAGCCCTACGGATCCCAGGACAGATAGACCTACTACAAGAATCATTGAAGTCTATGAAAAATAAAGATAAAAATCTAGTTAAATTAGATTCTGCCCAAGCAAGTCTTACTTCCACCTCAGGAAAGAATAGACCTCCCCCTTTTATTTGTCTCTCCAAATGGAAGGATGGGTAGTCCATAATTGTATGATTGACTCTGGAGCCACAACTACTATTATGCCTAAAGTAGTATGTGATATTATGGGGATGGAATACACAAGGAGCACTCCAGGAGTCTTACAACTGGATGGAACCCCTATAAAAATAGTGGGCATGATCAAAGATATTCCTATAGTTCTTCATAGGCTCCCTCAGCTTACAGTTATACAAGAAGTAGTAGTAGTAGATTTAGAGCCTTATTTTGGCATGTGCCTGTCTAGAGAATTTATTGCCAAAATAGGAGGATATCTCTCTCTTGATTTTTCACACCTCAAAATCCCATTCAAAGGAAAAAAGGGTGAAGATATTCAATGAGAAACCTTCCACCTTCCATGTCGAGAAGCTTGGAGAAGAGGAGAAAACCTCTACTA
Source organism: Wollemia nobilis (assembly GCA_028583015.1). NCBI lineage: Eukaryota > Viridiplantae > Streptophyta > Pinopsida > Araucariales > Araucariaceae > Wollemia > Wollemia nobilis. Next base: position 10,624,115 of record JAQPPZ010000458.1, on the reverse strand, counting down.
CTGTAAACATGATGATTGAAGAACTGATAGACTTGAGTCTGATGGAAGAAGCCCTTAATGAGTTACAAGAAGAAGACCAATTTTCCCTCCTGGATTTCAATGCCATGATCGAGACAGATCTAGGGAGCTACACCATTCAGAAACTTAAGAAAAGCAAATCTACTTCTTCCCCACTACCTGATATATCCACTAATCAATTGTGGAAGCTTTTCTTTGATGGCACTAGATGCAAAAATGGAGCTGGAGCAGGCATTGTCCTAATCACTCCAACTGGTGAAGAGAAATTCTTCTCTTACAGGTTAACCTGGAGCTGCACCAATAACACAACAGAATATGAGGCACTCTGTTTGGGTCTAAAAAAGGTAGAAAATATGGGCATTAAACAACTACAAATTTTTGGCGATTCTGAGCTAATAGTAAATCAAGTAACAGGGAAATGTGTAAGCAAACAACATTATCTTAAGGCTTACAGAAATAAAGTCTAGGATTTGCTAGAATATTTTGAATCCCTGAACATGAAAGCAATCCCCAGGGAGAAAAATATGCATGCAGATTTGTTGGCTTCAGTAGGGGCAAACTTCTATCCTATAAGCAATGTTATTCAAAAATAAAAAAATAGTCATATTGATATACAGACCTTCTGTACCTGATAGAGATACCTTTCGGCATGTTTTTGAGAATGATCAGCATATAGTGGACTTCCTAGTCCATGAGATGAATTGCTCCAAAAATAGAGTAAATGAAGATGAAGAAGAGGAAAATGTCATCCAGTTGAAAAATAATCACATCCCTAAGGGGCTGGTCACACTTGAGTCTCTATTTGATAACAATGATAGGTCAACAGGCCATAAGATGAAAGTTGACAAACACAGATATAAGGAAGCTAAAATGGGACCTGACAAAGCCATCAAAGTAGGGGTGAATACTACAGACAAGGAACTGGATGAAATCAGAGAATTATGTAAGGAATTTCCAGATACAATTGCTTGGACCTATGGTGATCTAAGGGTGTACTCAAAGGAAACAATCCAACATACAATCGAGCTTCAAGAAGGTGCTAAGCCTTTTCATCAAAAGCAATGACCAATAAATCCAAAAATAGAAGCTTTGATGAAACAAGAGTTGTTGAAACTGCTAGAAGCTAAGATTGTATATCCAATCAAGCACTCGACATGGGTCGCTAATCTGGTACCGATAAGAAAGAAAAATGGAGATATTCGACTATGTGTTGACTTTCGCAATCTGAACAAAGCTTCGCTCAAGGATCATTACCCCCTCCCATAGATCGATCAGATCTTACACATAGTTTTAGGAGCTGAAATTTTTTCTCTCGGGTATAATCAGGTATGGGTCAAAGATGAAGACCAATTTAAAACAACGTTCACGACCAAATGGGGAACATTTGCTTACCAAAGGATGCCTTTTGGGTTATCAAACGTTGGAGCGACTTTTCAAAGAGCCATGGACGTAGCCTTTGGAGAACTTGTAAACAAAATAATAGTGATATACCTGGATGATATGACTATTTTCTCTCACAAGAAAGAAGATCATATAACTCACCTCAAGAGAGTACTGGAAAAATACCGAGAGTTTGGGATATCCATAAACCCCAAAAAATCTATTTTCGCCGTGGAGGAGGGAATCTTACTTGGTCATGTAGTTTCAAAATCCGGTCTAGCCATAGACCCCAACAGAGTAAAAGCCTTACTGGAACTCCCCCTCCCCCTAAACAAAAAGGGCTTGCAGTCATTTTTTGGTCAAATCAATTTCGTGCGCAAATTCATAGCAGATTTTGCACAAATTGTTAAACCTATGACTGAATTGTTGAAAAAGGATGCCATTTTTAAATGGACAGATGCAAGAAAACAAGATTTTCAATAGATCAAGGAGAAAATAGCTCAAGCTCCTATCCTGGTAAACCCAAACTACTCCAAGGATTTTATCTTGTATGCCATAGGTGAATAGGGAAGCTACGCCAAAGTACTCACTCGTAAGGGAATCGACAATGAAGAAAGGCCTATTGCTTTTCTGAGTCAAAATATGCAAGAACATGAGGAAAAGTATAATTTCATTGAAAAATAGATTTATGCTATCATGAAGTCCCTAAAAAATTTTAGGCACTTCTTATCACAGAGCAAAATCATAGTCTATACAATTCACCCTGATGTACGAAGCTTCATTACGCAAGGGGAGCTCGATGATACAAGAGCCGATTGGGTAACTAAAATACAAGAGTATGACATAGAAATACACCCAGCCAAACTAGTCAGAGGTAGAGCATTGTGCCAGGAACTTGCAAAACAAGCATCGACAGATTATGTAGCTTGTCAGGCTCAAGAATCAATATCAGATGAAGATCAATCTTCAGAGCAACTTGATTGGGCAGATGAGTTAATTAGGTATTTTTAGACTGGAAGATGTCCGACAAGCTTGAATGCTTCCCAGAGAAGAAGATACAGGATTCAAGCTCTAAAATACACTTTATTACTTGAAGGATTATATAGGAAAAACTTGGATGGAGTACTGCTTCGATGTGTGTCAGAAGAACAGAAGCAAAAATTTTAAAAGAATTTCATGGAGGTCTATTAGGAGGACATTACTTTGGGAGAACTACCACACTAAAAATCATCAGGACTGGGTGCTACTGGCCAATGATTTTCTTAGATGCTTTCAAAATCACAAGAAACTGTGAAGAATGTCAGAGATATACGAGAAGGAATGCACCATTACCCCTAAAAAAAATTCAGGTTGAAGAACCATTCCAGCAATGGGGCTTAGATTTCATAGGCATCATAGAGCCAAATTCATCGACAGGTCATAAATACATTCTCATGACCATTGATTATTTCACAAAATGGTCTGAAGCAATACCCACAAAAAGGAATGACCAAGAAGTAGTGATAGAATTTGTAGAAAGCCTGATCACGAGGTTCGACATCCCAGATGCCTTGGTCATAGACAATGGCTCACACTTTGTGGGAGCCAAGATGGTCGACTTCGCAAGAAAATATGGGATATACTTAAAGATGTCTTCAAACTATTATCCTCAAGGTAACGGATTAGCTGAGTCCACGAATAAAAATCTACTCAAGATTTTGAAAAGAACACTCAAATATAATAAAAGGAGTTGGCATTCTTTGATAAATCAGGCGCTTTGGGCTGATAGGATCACAATAAAAAAATCTATCAACACATCCCCTTATTCTCTGGTCTATGGTAAAGAGGTTGTACTCCCAATACACATAGAGATACCAACTCTAAAATTGTTGGATCTAGCTGGTACCGAAGAAGCAGAACCAATGGAAAATAGGCTGATCCAACTCCTACAGTTGGAAGAATAGAAGGAACAAGCCTATGATCACTATCAAAAACATGCAGTTGCAATGAAGGGATGGTTTGACAAGAAAACAACTCTAAGGAACTTCAAAGTAGGAGATCTAGTCCTGAAATGGAATGAAAAGAAGTCAAAACTAGGAAATCATGATAAGTTCGATACATTCTAGGATGGCCCTTTTGAAATCATTGAAGAAAAGTAGCACAATTCCTTCTAGCTAAAATATGAATAGGTCTAAATACTATCCATTCCTGTTAATGGTTTTCACCTAAAGCTATATTACAAGTAACGGGTTTTTACCTATCCTTGTATATATTTTGTTTCTTATGTATGTAAATGACCTTGTAAATATGTTACTTTTTATAAGCTTCTCCATTTTTTTTATCACGATTTCATGAATTTTGGGCACAAGAGTGTCTATCCTAGGAATAATTTCATGGTGGCACAAATTTTGGGTATTCATGGCTCCCTTTTAGATAAATTGTTGCAATTTTATGACTTTTGGGCAGAAGAGTATCTCTGCTAGGCATAATGTCATGGTGGCACAACTTTTGGGTATTCATGGCCCCATTTCAGATAAATTGTCATGATTTTGAAAATTTTGGGCATAAGAGTGTATCTCCAAGGTAGAATGTTGTGGTGGCATGAATTTTGGGCATTCATGGCCCCCTTTCAGATAAATTATCATGATTTCATGATTTTTGGGCAGAAGAGTGGCGCATGTTCTAAATAATCATAATGTCATATCAGACTTGATACCTTGGGCAATAGTGTGCCATGTCAGGCCTAACATTTTGTATAGTTGTGAGCCATGTTAGGCCTAACATTTTGTATAGTTATGATCCACATCAGAATAATCAGAGGTTTTTGATAATAAAAGCATGTGTCTCGGGAACACAAAAGGCACCACTCTTAAAAATGAAATCATACTTGCTGATTGGATCCAAGGATGACATTGTCTTATTGGCTTGGTACCATAGTAGAGAATTTTCATTGGCCTATATCATAAATGGCAACTCGAGGTAGTTGGTATCCTTAAAATCTGGCACACTAACCGAGACTCCTACCAATGTTTGAAATCAGCATTGAGATGCGTACTACCAATCATAATTACTCCACGTCACCCTAGTGGTTTAATTGCATATATTTTTGCATGAGCATGCACAATGTGTTATATTATCAAATTTTCACCTCCCCTATTTTCATCTTCTGCTTCCTCAATCGTCCTACTCTCGTGTTCTAATAGTCTCCCAATTTTTTTTTGTGATTTACAGATGGGATTCCTGTGTTCTGAGTACTCGAGTTACAGACAATAGCATCACAATGGCTACCCCCTAGCTCCAGGTTCTACGTCTGCACCTTCAAAGAAGAAAAGGAGTTCGAGCATCAAAGTAAGCAACTTTGTAGATCTCGATGGCCACATTACAGACACGAAGCTGACATGGAGAGATCCAGGACAAATCCACAAGGATATAGCTTCCAGGCTAGTCGTAGATGCCTCTCCTTCGAACCCAAGAAATTTCCCCTACTACTCTATGCTCTACTGGTATGTATGCCCCCAGGTCCACCCCTGCCTAGAATTAATTAGAGCAATGGCAAAACTATATGATGTAAAAAGTAGGAGTAGTAAAAAATTACAAAGGAGAGACCCTTTTTACAATAGATCCTGACACAATCAGAGTAGTTTTTGCCCAAGGATATAAACCTCCAGTTCCCCCCATTTTGTTTGATCCAACCAACTCTACGAAGTATTATCTCAATACCCCAAACATAAGGGCTTTCCTCCAGCAGAATATTGAAAATGATCTCCCTAAAGGTTCCATCCCCCAATCTCCCATTCCCTTGTCCAAGTTAAAAAACAAACAACTCTTCTCTATGCTGGCCATGGTAGCAGGGTTGGAAGATGACTCTCAGGTTCATGGGTGGCAAGTTGTAGTGGCGCAATGCATTTCAATTTATAAGTTTTATGATAAAATGCACCTGGACCCAAACAAAGTTCCACTTTTCTTTGACTAGCCATCCTACTTAGCTCAACAACTACATGCAAGACTTTCAAAATTGCACACAGAAGCCCTAGATGCTTTCAGGTACTCCTCCTATTTGGTTTGGCTCTTCTTATTTTTTCAATCAAAAAATTTGAAGTCTATATCTGTAACTCAAAAGTATGCAAGAGGAGAAAATATGTTTGTATGTGAGTGGACTCCGCTCCTCTCAAATGAAAGTTCATATTATCAATTCAATATGGAATTCCTGGGCCCTGCTCTACAAATTGTGCTAGGACATATGCCAAGGATTCCTAAGCAAATGGAAGAGACCCTGAGACGTCCTCATGTAGAAGAAGGAGACTGGTTCATCCTGACCCAAGGGGTGGTCATAAGGCTTTACGACTTCACAGAGAAGCCTTTCTTGTTGCCTTACTATGTCACCAAGTGACTCTTCACCTTAGAGTATGTAAGGCAACAAGAATTCATCAACTGTACATTTGGGATAGGTACCCAAAAAACCCACACTTGCCTCATGCCCTTCCAGTTTGAAGGGGTAACTATGTCAAAGAAGGGAGATCATCAAAAAATTGCTCAAGTATTAAGAAACATGAAGCTGGTGGAGCTTCCACAGAGGTGGAAATATGATCCCGAAGATATATTCACTAAAAGGTAGGCCACTCTGAATAAGGCTCCCTTCCAAAAATTCCATGCCTCTGATAGGGACATTGAGCAAGGCCAAAATAATAGTGAGGATCAGCCTCTTGAATGGCATGTCGAAAGAATGCAGCCACTAGCTTCGTGGCATGATTTCTATGAACATCTAGTGGATTACAGCCCATATTCTTGCCCAACTCACAGAATCGACACCAAGACTTTCAACAAAATGAAGAAAAAGGGAGATGACTGGGATGATGCCAAAATCTCGGCATGGTGGCAAATGCGGTGCCACATTAATACTTTCACAAGATATGGGCTCAAAATGGATACAAAGTTCTATACCAAATATGATGAGCACCATCAAAATTGGTCCAAAACTCTAGTTGACAAGGTCCCACTTGGAATAGGTGGCATTCTCCCAAAACAATCTAAGAAATATGCTGATAAGGAAAAGGGGAAGGAAGTTGTGGTTGAATAGATAGAAGCCCCCAAAAAGAGACATCGACTATATCTTCCATGTTTAGGATCAGATATAGAGTTTGAAGATGTTGCTCCACTCAAACGTAAGAAACCAATATCTGTGTTGAAGAAAAGAAAAGCAAAACTAGAAAAGGGAGAAAGCCAAAAGAAGAGAAAAATACAAGAATCCTCTTCTGAAGAATCTGAAGAAGAAGAGGAATGAGAAAAGATAGAAGATAAGGAGGAAATAGGGGAAAAATCTGAAGGAATATCAACATGCACAAGAAGAAGAACAAGTGGCTAAATAAGCATAAGAGGTTGCCAAAGAAGTAGAAAAGAGTGGCTAAAGAAGTAGAAGAGGTTCCCCAAAAAGAGCCTCCAAACCAGGAGCAGATCCCACCACTGGTAACTGATGGTACAGATATTTCATGTCTGAAACATATAGCAAAAGTCTACACAGAAAAATCATAGGAAATTGGAGGCTCCAATCCACAAAAGGAACGGGAAATCTCTCCAATTGATCTTGATACTCCCTCTTCTTCCCCTCATTCCCATAGAATTTCCCCTTCCCGTTCAAAAGATAAAGGTGTTTCAAAGCCGTCATCACCTCCTAAATCCCCACAAGTTTCACCTCATCACACCCCAACCGGGTCTCCCTCTCAACAAATAAGCATGGAATCTTCCCTACCACCCACTCCGTTCCCCCTTTCCACAAATTTGTTGAGTCTCCAATCCCTACAAAGCACCTCTTCTTCCAATAATCCTACTATCGCCAAATTCTGAAAAATGAAGAAAGCCACGATGAATGCCGCCACATGGCTGAAGTCACGAAGTTCTCCAAGTGCCACTGATATGGCCCAAGTGCGGGAAGGAACAGTATTAGACCCGATCAGCATGCAACGGTCTACCATGAAGATGACTCCCCTGGTATAGAAGCCTGAGAAATAGATGACTCTGGATGACTATCAAGCTAAAATAATTACAGAAGACATGACCCAACTGCCAATGGAGGATGAGTGGAGCAAGGCCCAGACTCACATGGGGATGATTTATCTGAATGCGGAGCATTACAAAGAAAAATTTCTCAGAGAAGAACAAGCTCGACAACGGCTAGAGGAGGCCTTCAACCAACAGAAAATCACTAAAAAGGCTCTCAAGAATGATGCCAAGAAATGGGAACAAAAGTTCAATGAAGCCACTTCCTTCCAAGAAAAGGCAGCAAAGGTAGAGGAACAGGTCCAAATACTACAACAACAAATGGAAGACCTGAAGAAGCAGTTGTTGGAAATTTTAGAGAAGACTCAGGGGTTCTCCAAGGAAAAGGTGATAGCGGTTCTAAAAAGAAAAGCTTGCGAGAGTTAGCAAGTTGGTCCTGAAAGCTAGACCCACTCTGGCCTACCTTTCCAAAGTTAATAGCACACTAAGTCAGGTAGAAAAATAATTTGAAGCTTCAATTAAGCTCTTGACGCCAAGAGTATCTGTAGCTAACAAAATCCAAGTCTTGGCAAACAGTACACAAGCAATAGCCGGCTACAGAGCCCAAGATGAAAACTGGTCTCAAGCCAAAGTGATTGCCAGGAACTTTTTCAAGCGGCATAAGTTGGTAGTGGCAATGTTTTTGGGTGGGCAAGTCAATTTCAAAGCACGCTAATATGGCTGAGGACTGTGGTATGCCTAGCTTTTGGGATTCATATTCTAATCTCTTAGCAGAAGATAAGATAAAGGCTATTTGGCAGAATTTCTTTGATGATATATCAGAAATTAATAGTTGGGAAGAGCCGGTACAAGAAGATCATATTTTTAGCATGGCCCAAGATATCACCCAAATAAACTCTAGTCTTAATGAGCTATACCTCAAGTCAAAAAATCTATCTTATGATAAAATAGAGGAATTGGAGTACTTGTACGCCACTTTCAAAGAAAAGGTAGACACTGATGAAGAGACCTGGAAAAAGGCATGTGTCGCCTATAATGAGGTTGTTCAATCTAGGGACAAACAAGATAAGGAGAGGCAAGCAAAGGCCAAGAAGGCTGCAGCAAGCAGTACAACACCTCCAGGCCAAGAAGAAGCAAATAAATCTGATGAAGAGTCCCTGGAAGAATGATCACTCCCAAGCCTTATTTTTTGTTGTTTTTTGCACTTGGTATCATTCCCTTTCTTTCCCCTCATTTTCCTTATTTTTAATTCTCTTTTTTTGACTCTCATTCTGTAGACACCTAAAATGCATCATGTCGAGGGCGACTACTCATATGGACATGCTACAAGACCATATGGAAGATCTTTGACAGACTCTAAGATAGAGTAGTGGTTCTAACCACTCAATTTGGGCTCCTTGGCCTAATCATTCTGAACCACATCCCAGACCTACGGTCTATAGTATGGACCGTAGCTGACACCTACGGTTTACAGTCTAAACCACGGTTGAGACCTGCGGTTTGAACTGAAGTTTAGTTGGCCTTCATCCGAGCCAAATCGGTTTGAATGGCCATTGAATCTAGAAGAAGGTGGTTAAAGGACGAAAGTTTCCAATCCAACTATCCTAACCACCCCTTCTTGATCTTGGCTTCTCCATGAAGCCACCCCTAGCCCTGGGACATCCTATAAGTACCCCCCATAAATAAGGCAAAAGCATGAAGCTAATATAGATAATTTGTATAGCGAAGCGCTGTAAAATTATCAAGAGAGAGAACATTAGAGATTTGAGCAGTGAATCCTTGTCAAATTATAGACTCAACTGAGTACATTGAGAGAGCTACTACATTTATCCCCTACCTATTTGCCAAGGTTCATGATGAATTGCATTGTGGATGCCCTAGGAGCCTAGGAGAGCCAAGAAATGCACATATTTGGGAAAACGAAGGCCCTTCACATCGAATCAACCGCCAAATCAGTCTGAGGACACTAAAGGTGACCCTTGAACATCAAATTGGACAAGGAGGTCAAGCCCACTACCCTTAATTTTGAGGGTAAACCTATCAGAAAGCTAACCGTGGTTGTCAACCATGGTTTATAGTGCAGACCGCTCATCAGAGCTATGGTTTGCAGTAGAGGTATCACCACCTTAATTTTCTCATTTTTGTCCATCTAGTTAGTTTAGATTAGCTATTTGCATGGTTTATTTGTAGTTTAGAAGATTTATGACCGATAGAATTAGGTTAGAATAGTTTCTTTATGTTAAGCATTAATTAGGACATTAATGGATTCTTTATGCACTTTTATGCTTCATTTCGAATAATTGATCCATGCATAGTTTAGTTGTTACTTTCCTTCATGCTATTCCATAAGTCTTTATTCAATTAACATAGTTTAGAGGTGTTCTTTATGCTTTCTTGATTATATGTTTTCAATTACACCTTTATGCATGTTTCCTCAAAGGGCCTCATCATGAGAGGCTGCCTATATTTTTGACTGTGTTTATGTTGTTTCTTGATCATAGGGAAACAGGTTCAAAGGAGTCTATATCATAATCCTTCCTCAATGCGAAGAAGGGGGCCAACTCCACCCCAAGGCAGTTTGTGACTAGTTGAAAAGCATCATTAGTGTGCCTACCCTTTTGAGGGCTTTGGCATTGTATTCATTGTATCATCATTTGAGTGACCCTAAGAGGGGCAAGATTGTAATCGGGATTCTTTATTAACATCAATAAAAGAAACTTTCAATTTCGTTGAATCTATGCTATCTTGTCAATTTTATGCTTTAATGATTGAATGCTAAGCAATATAGTAGCTAGGTAGCTGCTTTTTGGTTACGTCAGATGACGATCATGGCATAATTTCACTAATTTCAGATTTGACTGTGCCTTTCTTATTTTTGTGACTTGTAGGTATAGACCACAACTATCAACTGTGGCCCAACAATTGAACTACAGGTTCAACACATGGGCCATAGTAGAAACCGTAGGTATGGTCTATGGTTAGTAGCAGACATAATAGATAGAGAATCTGAAAAGCTGTATCAGATGGGGACATGAGGTAGGCCCTTCTACAAATTTCTATTTATGTGTTTTCTCTATATTTTTCCAGAACAAAAAAATAGGAATTAAACTACTTAAGGATGAAATAAACATGGAAAATGGATTAGGTCCTTAGGGTTTTGCTTTTTGCACTTTAGAAAGGTGCTACTAGAAACAATGGACCTATGATTGCAGTCCGCCCTAGGCTACAGCATGCTTGATAAGAGTCATGATGTGGTTTGCATGTGTGAGGCCCTATTAGAGGCCATTTATCATCGTAATGTGCATTGTCTAAAATAGCATCTAGATTAGTTTGCATTCTCTAAATTTAAAATGTTATTTCATTTACATATCATATAGAGAATGAGCATGAGTGCTACATGATGTATTTATTTTTGTACAATTAAAACAAACCACACACACCACTTTACAACAAAACGCTAGTGAGTTGGGCTTCACATCCAACCACTAGTAGGGTTCAATGACGGTGGGCATGATTTCCATCCATTGGCCCAAATCCTACGTACCCTTGGATACTAGACCATACTGGATCCGAGAACCTTTCGTACCTTGGAAAATTTGCATGTATTCTCTTTGGAGGGTATAACACTGACTAGGGGAAAACGGGTGAGGATCTGGGAGGACCTGTGCTCCCTAATCGTGTGTGGGCTTCATTACCACACATTATAGGTTGGATTATGTGACTTGGAGTTCATCACCAAGTTATCGAGCTATGAGCGTATAGGTGAAAGCCATTAAACTAAGAATAAAATCCAATGATTTTTCAAAACACGCGAGAGTTTCTTTACTGATACAACACATCTTGAAAACACATCAAATAGTTTAGGGCTCATTTAAAAAAAGAAAGAAAGAATATAATCATCATTGTATACCTTGTTTGCTAATAAAAGATACATCTATATGCTAGGTACACTATTGTGGATACACAAGGTGGTCGACAAAGGTGCAAGCCTAACGCCAATGACCAAGCCCCAATTGATTCACAATTGCACGTGTCTAGTCCTCGACCACATGAGCAAACCGAACATCGTTCGACAAGCATTAGAGGAGATAACTCAACATGAGGGGACCCCATTGGGCATACCCTTGATAGAGTAGCATCAATACATTCTTCTAGATGTAGATTAGAGTAGGGAGCTTCTCAACTTGAGGGTGCTCCACTTGGAAGCCATTACTCGAGACCGCATTGCACGTGCATCCATGGGATCGGCTAAAGAGTATGTCGTGTAGGGGACCAGATTGGTACCCATTCGCACTAGGTCCATAGGAGGTACCATACCTCCACCTTATGAGTATAGAAGGAATAGATATCCACCCATTCAGGGGCAAGTAGATAGGCTCACTATTGAGCATAGGTCTACCCATACTCCCATGCATGCTCTAGCATGCAAGATCACCATTGATATATCAAATGTGGGAGGTAATGGAACACCACCCCATGAGAGGTGGAGGTCTAGATAGTTAGATGGTCTAGGTAGTGTTTTAGAGTAGCTAGGCTACAAGCCTTCAGCCCCACCCACTCGTGCCCCGAGTGAGCATAGCGGGAGCATCATTAGGACTACTAGAGAGCATGGAGAGGCTTCTAAGCGCCCTCATGTCACATGTCCACCATCCACACATGGTGGCACATAGTATAGGACACAATAGGATGTCGATGCCATATTTAAAAATAGAGGCAAAGGCACAACACATCAGTATTATGGGTACATAACCCACAAGGTCGCTCGTATAGAGCAAGCATACCAGAGGCCTCCTACGATCGATCAGATTGAGAGATCACATCAGCTGGTATCTAAGGGAAAATGCCAACTCCTCTAAGATCAATTGGAGGATGCTCACCTAGAGAGGCAGGGCATTGAAGATGAAGATATTCAAGCATAGAGGCTCATCAGACAGAGGCTATATGAGCAGCGCATACATGAGGAGCGTATCCTTGTTCAGAAGGAGCACGTAGAGTAGGAGGATAGGTTAGCCAGGGCTGGCCTATATTCTCAGGATGAGCATAGAGAGTGGGTGCACAAGAGGGATTTTTCACAAGCTGATATGCACCAAGAGCACGTAAGCATTCATACTCATATTATTGCCCAACAAAGAGAGTGACCACCTTCGATCGACAATCAGAGGCAACAACAATATGAGGAACAAGAGGGAAATGGATACAACCAAGAATATCCTAAGAGTTTCAAAGCTGAGAAGGAGGAGGAGCAACACCCTCCACCTCAACAAAAGAGGATCGTACCTCCTAGAATGCCTCCATGTCGACTTAGGGAGGAGGACTTTCTATCTTTAGAAGCTTACAAGGCTTTGGTCGAGAAGGTCAAAGCAATCAAGAGGCAAGGCGTGGCTATTCAAAAGTCGACATTGAGGAAGATTCACAATGAACCTTTAGACCCCTCGGTGCCTACACCTCCATACCCTGAGCATTTTGATATGCCTAGGTTGGACAAATTTAAGGGTGATGAAGAGGTGTAGGAACATGTCATGAGATTTTTGGATGCTTGTTTCTAGATAGCAAGCAATGATGCATTGTTATTGCGTACTTTTGTCATGACACTTTCTAGTCCATCTTGAGAGTGGTTCAATAAGCTAAAGAAACATAGCATAACAAGTTTTGAGCAATTAGTTGATGCCTTTCTTGAGTGCTATTCATTTGGCATCAAGAAATAGGCTAATATTTCCGATTTGGCTGTGCTAGCTTAGCACGACGATGAGCCAATTGAATAGTATGGAAAGAGATGGAGGAGATTAATGGTAAAGTTGCCATTCCCTATTCCTGCCATAGAGTTAACCCGAATGTTCATGAAGAGTTGTGCCAAGCACATCTTGCTACTGTTGTAGCTATAATAGTATGCAACATTCAAAGAAGCTTTGGCGCAAGCCAAGGTGATTGAGGACATCAAGTTGCAGGAAGGCAACTTGAAGCTCAAAACCAAGAAAGAGGGATATAAGAAGAGTACCAAAAAGCAACAGGGCAAGCAGGCCCATGTGAATCAAGTGGTGCTAAATCTCCAAAAAGAGGACAAGGGGTAACAGAAATAGAATTATTAGACCCATCCTCCTCCTGCATAGTATGAGCAACGCAAGAACAACTATAAGGGCAAAAACAAAGAGCAACACCCACCTTGCCAATTCACACCATTGACGAAATCACTGACATCAATTTTCCATAAACAAGGTGATAAGATTACCTAAAGTCAAGTTGATCGATCCTAATCAGCCCAAGTCAAAGGGCTATTAGGATGACTTATTTTGCATCTATCATTGCATGAAGGGCCATGACATCAAGGTATGTTGGTACTTCAAACACATCGTGCAAAATATGATAGAGAAGGGAGAGCTTGTGGTACTAGGAAATCCATAGGCACCGAACAACCGAAACATGGGGATTTATAAGAATCCACTACCAAACCATGAGGCGCCTCGTAATAATGCTGGCCAGGTCAATCAAGTGCGAGTCGAACCACCTACCCAGGGGTTCATAGGTATGGTATACAATGTCATTACTAGGCATGGGAGGTACGAACAACCAAATCAACCTCATGCTCCCATTCAGATACAAGCCACGCCCCATCAGAGGCTAGCATAAAATATTCTAGGCCCACCAATGAGACCGGTGGTGACCATAAGGAGCAGGCTAGTCCAAAACCTGTAGATAACTCCTACAAAGTTGTCAATATATGAGCTAATACAATAGTCCCCTAGGCATAGGGAGACTCTTATGGACATTCTGAGGTCCATTGAGGTACAATCCTAGGATGCGTAGGCATTCATAAACTTTGTGGGACACGTACAACAGTGTCAGGAGCCAATGATCCAATTTTATGATCATAAAGTGAAAATGGTTTCTACAAGTGTGGCTGACCCACCACTACATATCATCGCATGTGTCAACCACGTGCCATTCAAAAGGGTCTTAATTGATACTAATTCATCAATCAATATAATAACGACTAAGGCACTGCACCATTTGAAATTTCCCAAATCACACATCGTATCGACCACTTTTACATTGAGAGCGTTTAACGATGCACTATGCTCTATGGTTGGCATGATTGTCCTACCTATTCAGGTAGGGCTAAAGACCATTCTTGTAATGTGTCACGTGATAGAAGGTGCCATGCAGTACAACATCCTACTCGGGAGGCCTTGGATTCATGAAATGCATTACATTCCCTCGATATTGCATCAGTGTGTGAAATACATACACGAGGGACAGGTTCACGTGGTGTCATCGGACGAAGAACCTTTCAAGTTCGTGAACCTAGCAGATTTTCCTGGGGGTTTCATACTCCCATCAACGCACTTGGACATACAGCCTACATCATCGATAAAGGTTCCAAGAGGTAAATAGATAGTACATGTTCAACCATCGATATCTATGTCAAACAGATCTGAACATACCACTACCACTTCTCTAAAATCGAGTGCATCAACAATGCGTCGAGACGATGACGAGAAGCTAAAGGAAAAATTGGGCAAGAAAGAAACAAATAATGCGCCTGAACCAATCATCGTTGAGGCTGCCACTCCCATGGAGGTGGAAGAAGCCCAAAATATAGTCGAGGAGGTACCTCAACCTGCCTCGCCTGCATCATCAATAGGGTCATCCACACCGTGGGTGATGGTTAACTTAGCCAATACAGGGCTAGGTGAATATCTTGTGCAAAATGTGACCTTTGGTCCTATTTTAGAGACTGCACAAGAGATGGGCCGACCACATGCCCATAATTTTTTGGTTGGATCCATAGTGCCGTTGGGTGAGCCACCCAACTAGATAAACTTCATCTATGCTGGGCTGGATCAACTTCCAACACGAACACCCATGGATGAGGATGACGATGAACAGTTCATGGTGAACGTTCGTTACTTGTCCAACCTAGAGTATGCCATGCACATTTTTGAGCTATATCACTAGCATGGTTATGGCCTTGGTCTCTTTGAGCAAGGATGTAGGACCCCGCTCAAACTATGTTATCAGTTGGCAACTGATAGGTTTAGATTGGGATTATAGATACAGGGACACGATGACTTGCTTGCAACATCATTGGATCATTTGTACCTTAGTCTAGGGGATGATGTGGATTTTAATCCATATCATCCTAACATGTCTAGCCTTCGAGGGAATAACCCAATGGTGTCGGTCATCACCATTGTGCCATCAGAAGTTGAACATGAAGGGTTCTCAAAGCAGAAACCCAGAGGCAACCTGGGTCACCAAATCCGTAATGCAACCGACGACACAGGTATGCAAGGGCATAACCCCACCATTTTAGGTGATATCAATTTAGGAGATCTTTGTAGTGAAGAGGGAGAGGAGTCCACCTCCAAAATAAGTGGACCAAGCTATGACGCTGATGGTGAGTCCTCAAACGATGATCAATATGAGGAGGAAATTGAGCAGGCCTTCATAGGTTTGGCATTTTTATGCCATTTGCTACCCATAGAGCAATTGGATGAGATAGATGAGCACTTCATAGTCGAGAGTGATTATGAAGATGAGATAGAGCAGGCCTATTTAAGGCCTCGTCCAGCTAATCTCCCAATGTTTGTGGACACGATAGAGTGGTCCACCCATAGTAGCAGTCATAGTGATGGAGCTGAGATGGTCGAACCGAGGCTTGTGTATCCACAACATCTATGGCCTATGAAATAAAAATATGTTATTGAGGAAGTGCCTCTTAACACTGATTGCTCTGAGGAAGAAATAGAGCCAGTTTTATTGGCAATGTCATACATACAGTACAATTATCCAGTTTATCTGGATAGCAATGACAGTGACCAAGCAATGAGATTCATTGGGCCGCATTTTCTAGATCACCCCATCCCTGTAGGGGTGAATGAAGGATTATGCTATGAAAATGATGAGGAAGATAGCTTAGAGAGGGCATCTATTGGACCCCCTTATTTACGTTACCATCATAAATGAATATACATGGAGGAGATTTATAATCAACTGTGTCTTGGTGCTCGCCTAAGGGTGAGGAGGCCAACCTTGGACGAGATCTATCAAATGGTTTTTCCACCTCCATCGACTTACATAGAGCTCCTTGAGCCAAATGATCCTATATTGTAGTTAGTGCATAGAGGAGATCCTATCATTCATACCTCACATAGAGAGGACCCATTTGTGCCCATGCCATTAGAGCCAGATCTTGGGTATGGGAGTTGCATCAGTGATGTAGAGTCTAGTTTGTGTGGTCCTAGAGATCAATTCCATTCCATCAATATGGTCTCCATTGATTTGACCACTCCACTCCGCAATCCAGCCGATCCATCCAAACCACTGCATCTAAACATGGATTCTATCGATTGGGATCGTGCTGACTCACCGATCGAGCCTAAAGATTTCTTCCCTAACGAAGAAATGTTGCAACCATTTCATTTTGTGCCAGGCTATGCTTATGATGTTTATCATGCTGAGGATGCTTCCAATGAGGAACCTATAAACCTAGTGATGACATCCATTTGATTCCTATGCCTCATCATCTCGAGGAGGGATCACATATGTCAGTAGAGGAAACATTCGATGTGGATATCAGTAAAGATCCCACTAATCCAAAGAAGGTTAAATTTGGAGAGAGTCTCACTCTAGCTGAGCATGACATCATCATCCCTCTACTGAAAGAGAGACCTAATATTTTCGCTTGGACTTACAAAGATATGCCAGGTCTAGATCCAAAATTGGTTACTCATAACCTTTTGCTAGATCTATCCAAGAAGCCAGTCAAGCAAAAGCTTAGAAATATGCATCCAACAGTAGCCTTAATGGTGAAAGATGAATTGCAAAAGCTATTGGATGTAGAATTTGTCATTTCCATCGACTATCCAGAATGGGTATCCAATATGGTGCCTATAGGAAAACCTGATGGAAGGATCCATATTTGTATGGACTTTAGAGATCTCAACAAGGCAACACCCAAAGATTCATTTTCATTGCCGAATATCGATGCTCTAGTAGACGCGATAACAGGTCACGAAATGCTTTCCTTGATGGATGGTTTTTCTGGTTACAATCAAATTCGAATTAAGCTCGAAGACCAGCATAAAACCATGTTTATAATACCATGGGGAACATTTTGTTATAAAGTTATGCCATTTGGTCTTAAAAATGCTGGTGCCACATATCAACGGGCTATGACATACATATTTCATGACTATATGCATAAGATCCTAGAGGACTATATTGATGACTTGCTAGCTAAGTCATTACTATGTTTTGAGCATGCGGAGGTCTTGAGGAAGGTTTTCGATCACCTCATCGAGCATACTGTATGATTGAATCCTAAGAAGTGCGTATTTGGTGTAACTTCAGGTAAACTCTTGGGATTCATCATTTCAAAGCGAGGCATCGAGGTTGATCCAAAGAATGTCAAGGCCATACTAGAGATGCATCCTCCCACCAATATCAAAGAACTAAGAAGCCTTCAGGGCAAAGTAGCATCCATAAAGTGATTTATCACACAATTATCGGATAAATGTTGACCCATGAATCGACTACTACACAAGGGGGTCCCATTCAATTGGGATGAGGACTGCCAAGTAGCTTTCACTGAGATCAAGCAATACCTGGCGATACCGCTAGTACTAGCTCCACCAAGGCCAAGTGAGCCTTTTCTGCTATATATATCAATGATCGAATTTGCATTAGGGACCATGTTGGCCCAAAAGAACATGCAAGGCAAATAGCAAGCCATATATTATATTAGCCGAACCTTGGTGAGTTACGAGCTAGGATATGCATATGTGGAAAAACTGTGTTTAGTAGTAGTGTTTGCTACCAAGAAATTGTGACACTATATGTTGAGTCATACGACATATGTTATATCAAAACAAAATCCTTTGTAGTATATGATGAGCAAGACATATCATAATACACGTACTGCAAAGTGGATCATGCTATTGATAGAATTTGATTTGGAATTCATAAGCCAAAAGTCCATTAAGGGATAGGTCATAGTGGATCAACTGGTTGAGGCACCACTATCCAACAGTAGGCCTCTAACCATTGAGCTTCCGGATGATGCAGTTTTTGTAGTATTCGAAGCTCTCAAACTCGAAGAACTAGAGAACAATGCTGATATGACTCTTTTCTTTGATGGTTCGAAGTGCGAGCAAGGAGCTAGTGTAGGGATAGTATTTTTCACACCACAAGGAGCTCCAATGCCCTTGTCATTCAAATTAGACTTCCCATGCACCAACAACAATGCTGAGTATGAAGCCCTAATTTTGGGCCTCCACACAACCATCGCCATGAACATTAAAAGATTAAACATCTTTGGTGACTCCTTGCTCATAGTTAACCAAGTGAAGGGACTATTTCAATGTCGATGTCTGATACTGAAAGCCTACAAAGATCTTGTTGCCACCTATTTGGCTAAATTGGAATGGTATGACATCGAGGCAATCCCTCGTTCGTCAAATAGGTTTATAGACACCATGGCATCTTTGGGATCCTTAATCCCTCAGAATCCATCTATCGATTTCACTACCATCCATGTCAAGACGCTCTCACATCTTGCAATGGAGCGTGCAACCTTTGATAACAAAGAATTAGTCAACATGATTAGTGTGGAACCAAAAGCTGATTGGTTCTGTAGAGCTGAAGACTTTCTCAAGAAGGCACCCTGGGGGTATTTAACCTCCTAGAGTCCTATGGGGAGTGGCACTACCATTCACCACAAGGTTTTTTCCCAGTTTGCATTTACAAAGATAAATATGTAGGGGGAGCAAGTCATCTTAGCAGTCGAAGCTAAGGCTTATCAGAGCTGGATGTCGCAAATCCAAGACTTCTTAAAACTTGGTATGATCCCTAAGGGATTGTCGCATGCCACAAGATGCACATTCAAACAAAAAGTGACTAAGTATGTCTTGATAGGAGATATTTTGTACCGACGAAGTTACGATGGAGTTCTCCTTCGTTGTCTTGAGCCCCAAGAGTCATCTTGGGCAATTTTAGAAGCTCATGACGGTACGTGCGGTGGCCATTTTAGTGGCATGGCCATCATCAAGCACATCCTTTGAATGGGTTATTATTGGCCCACTATGGAGAAGGATTGCAGTGTGTATGTCAAGAAATGCATCAAATGTCAAGCATCATGCTAATCTTATGCACTTGCCATCGCAGGCCTTACAACCCATCCAAGCGGCTTGGCCATTTGCTCAGTGGGGATTTGATCTTATTGGCAATATCTCTCCTCCGTCATCAGGCCGAACATACATTCATTATTATGACTACTAAGTATTTTACAAAATGGGTGGAATCCATTCCCTTAACAACGACAACTGGAGCTCGTATAGCAAAGTTTATACTCGAGCATATCATATGTCATTTTGGGATACCATCCAAAATAGTTTCGGATAATGGAACTTCATTTAAGAACAAAACTATGCGAGCTTTAACGTCTAAGTATCACATCAAACATAGTTTTGCAACTCCATATTATCCATAGGCAAACGGGCAAGCTGAGGCCTCAAACAAGACTATGGTAGCCATATTGAAAAATATGGTACAAGAACACCACAAGGATTGGCATATACAGCTGCCTCTTGCATTATGGGCTTATAGGACTAGCATTTGGATGCCCACTAGGGCAACGCCATTTTCACTAGTATATGGCACTGAGGCCATTATGCCCTTAGAGTTGGAAATTCCAATGTTGCACGTCACATTGAAAGAGTTCATTGATGATGACACTGCATGGCAAGCTCACCTAGATCAATTGATGTTACTTGATGAACGTCACGTGAATGCCCTTGAGCATCTCCGCGTTTATCATGAGCGATTAAAATGAGCTTACAATGTCAAAGTCCACCAGAGAGACTTTGAAGTTGGGGATCTTGTGCTGAAAGAAAACCAATAGAACTCGAATTTGCCGCCTAATATGCGAGACAAATTTATGGCTAATTGGCTAGGACCCTATATCATATCTGAAAATATTGGTCCAGGTACCTATCGCCTAACATCACTAGGGGGTGTTGAAGAGCCTGAACCTCTCAACATCATCCATCTTAAGGCGTTCTATGCTTAAGAGCATAGCAAAAGGCACCAAGGGTTCTGAAAACTGCTTGGTCATGTCAGTCAAAGGCCCCAAAGGCATCTATAAGCCCTTTGGTCAACCCAAAAGCCCCGAGGGTTACTTAAAACTACTCGGTCATCCCAAAAGGCACCAAGGATTTCCATGAAATTGCTTGGTCAACCCAAAGGCCCCGAGAGTTCCGAAAACTGCTCGGTCATCCTAAAAGGCTCCAAGCTCTCTTGTGAGTGGTTTTGTCAACCAAAAGGCTCCAAGGATTCCTAAGAATCGCTTGGTCATCCCAAAAAGCTCCAAAGGTATTTTTAAACCTTTGGTCAACCCCAAAAAGCTCCAAGGGCATGTACTCGTCGTTTGGTCAAATATGAAGGTTCAAAAATCCATAAAAATTTGAAAATATATAAAATTCCAAAAAAATTGGTAAAGCATAAAACCCAAAAATATTTGCTTTTGCAGTTTGCATTTTCATACATGCATTCATTCCATTGCATTGCATTTAGGCATTCGTCATCTATTGCATTCCATAGTAGAATGTAATGTGTCTGTCAAATATTACAAATGATTACATGTTTGTGTTTCAATCATGCACCCTTGCATTTATCATAATTTATTGCATTCATACACAACACCTATTGCTGAGAAATATGTATGTATACTAAGTTTTCTAATCACTCAACTATACCTAGTGGGTCTTTTAAATATTTTATAAAGCTTGCTTTGCTTTTGTAGATGAGGTCATTAGTTGTGATAGTGCTTAACATATCAAGATCCCATCACTAAGAAAAACATATAAAATCCTGCTAAGACAAGAGAGGATGAAAGCTGCAAAAGCGGTCCTAGGTATCTAGAGAGATGGGTTTTATGACCTACTTGTCTTGCAAATAGTTCGGTCTAGAGTGGTGAACCTTGGAAAAAGGACAAGAATTTCCCCTACTCGTACATAGATACAAAGTTAAATCTCAAGTTCAAAGTTCAAAGTTCAAAGCTCAAATATAAAGTGATATAGTGAATCAAAAGCACTATACAAATCCCTTGCTCAAGGAAAACATAAGTGAAACATTCAAAATAGTGATTTTCATCACTACATAAGAGCAAATATCAAAATGGGGTGAGAACTTGAATCCCTGGATTGTTCACCACTTTGAAAGCCATAGAGTGAACCCCGATCACAGTAATGGGTTGAAAGAGTCCCACCTGCTTTTGGAGTAGTAGTTCTGTTGGGTGATCCCCAATTACAACAATGGGTTGAAAGAGTCCCGCTTGCTTTTGGAGGGGTAGTCCCGATCAATTTGCAAGATGAGCTAGCTCTAGGTGCCTAGGGATGTCTAGCAATATAAGTCTAATCAAAGCTAAAACAAGGATGATACGATCATATGAGGAACCCTATCTCACATATGGGTTGAAAGAGTCTCGACTGACATACGGGGTATGCTTATGGTCTATCTGAAAATACTCACATGCACACATAGGGATAATGAATAGTTGGGTTTGTCACGGCAAAAGCCTTGTCCAACAAAAGCCTGGTACAGTTAGTATGTGATTTTTGAGAAGTCTACTAGGGTGTTTGAGTCTCATGGAAAACCTCAAAAAGTTCTCTAATAGCAACAAAATATCAAATATCACTAGCCATCAAAAATAAAAGTCATTCATTCATCAAAATGCATTTCACAAAGCACAATCAAACATATAGGATAGATACCGGATGAATATCAGAAATGATGTTTAGACGACCACAAACTATATAGTGCAACAAAGAAAAATATACAGAATGACATATTCATTCATTAGCATTATACCAATCCATTTCATTGCATTTCATATATGGGTGATTAATTGATTTAATTCTTGTAATGAGGATTATCAATTAGTTTGCATGATTGTTATACATTATGTGGTGTCGTCCAATCGATTGATACACACATTTTACATTCATTCCTTATGTTTTAAGTGATTAAAACATACAGGTTCATTTCCATTAGATTATGATCATGAACATAATGCATTACCATACATTGCATAGGCATATCATGATATCATCACATAAATTAAATCCATACAATAAAGCAAATTTAAACATGGATTTAAAAATAAATACTACATCCATTTGCATCCATTATACATCACACATCTAAGCATATAGATCACTGCATAACATCATCATCATAATCATAAATCAAATAGCTAGCTAGTGCATGTCATCCATACATCACATCATATAGCATCAAATAATCATAACATATAAGCATTGCATACATGTGCATCAAATAAACATAAAATTAAAAACACATGAGTACACATAATGAGCCATAAAATTTCATATATCATATATATATGTGTCAAGAGTACATAGGGAGAGTATAAAATGCCCATAGGCTACAAATGTGTAGGTCCTCAACCTTACACCAAAAATGATATACATAACAAAAATGTAGTCTACATATGATAATGCCAGTCTGATCCCCCTGTACTGGAGCTCTCGCCGCCTCCCTCAACCCCGTGCTTGGGAGCTGGATCTATTGTCTGCTTTGGTGCCTATGGTGGGTCCTGTTGAGGATCTTTCCTACCTCCTAATCCAAAGAAGCCTAGCACACAAGATACTGGTATGGATGTGTGAAGCGACCTGTGACTAGATGTCATAGAGGACTAACCTACATATCTGGTCTTAGTGTGGGAACTACCTCTGTGAGTGCTAGAGGACCTGTGTGTCCTCTTGGTCCTGTGAGTCCAATGACTAGAACTTGCCATGGACTACCTTGTAGTCCTGGATATAATCTTATGAGATTCTATATAATATGGATCCTCTAGGAACTCCCCACCTATAAACCTAATATATCCTACTAGCTCATCTAATCGAGCCACCCTGGATGTATGTTTGGTATTGACATCCTCTAGTAAGACCTGTAAGTGTTGAATCTCTGCCATAGGATCCTGGATGCCTAGTAGTAATACTGTTGGTGCTACTGGAGGTCCCATGACTGTATAAGAGGGTGGAGGAGCCCCTCTCTATGTTTTGAGTAGATCCCTCTATACCACTACTACATATTGCTGTGCTAATACCAAATCATGGGAACTAATGAGCTCCTACACTCGAGTCTCAACTGTTGTAGCCTGAGTTATGAGGCTTATGATCTGCTCCTCAGCTTGTGCTAGCTGCCTATACCTATCAGCTATCTTTGCCTCTAATGTGGCGATAGTAGTATCTCGTTCCAGCTATTGAGTCTAAAATATCTCTAGCTGGCTCTATAAATTTGCAACCTAGGATAGGAGCTGCCCCTCTACATTGTCTAGAGGCACCTCATCCTCCTCAACCTCCTCCTCCTTCACCTCCTATGGAGCCTTCTTGATGGTGGCATTTGTACCCCATCTACCCTTAGTCTGTTGGCACACCCAAAACCCATCTGGATTTGTTGTTGCCTCTGCCTAATCGTTTGTACTACCTAGAGGTCCAGATCCATACCATCGTAGCATCGACCACCAAGTGTCATACATCAGGGTGGTCATGGCATTGCAAATCCCAGTATCTTGGAAGTCATCAACTGCATCTATGAGTGTTGTAGGCTGGATCCAGGGTAGGTCCCTCTCTAAGGCTAGGTGCTTGTAGATGAAGGGGATCTCTGGGATATCCTACACCAGATCGAACTATCATAGGACATGAGAATATAATTGGTACTCCCTAATCTTGACCTTATGTCCGAGTAACCATTTGTCTCGACAAGCCTATTGTAGCCACTCACCTACCTCAGGCCAACCCAAAAAATCCATATATGATTGCCACTCAATGTCATCCGATCCAAGTTCTACAAACTGAGTGATGTAATGCTGGGTGTCACCAGAATGAGTCCTGCTCCTAAAGCCCTCCTCCTTGCAAGGCCAACAGGTGGTATAGCACTACTACTCATCATCAATGGTAGTGATATGTAATGGGAGCTCTACCACCCCTAGATATTTAGTAGTAGACTGCAGCTGATGCCTCAATGACTCCGAATGGTAATCTAATACAACTCCCTATAGAGTTAGCAAAGCAAGGTTCTCCCAAAATCTAGATGCAGTGGCTAAGTAGTGGAGCTCTGGATAACTCTCTAGATGCTTGCTAAGAGGTTTTAAGGAATCCTCACTCGAGGAATCTGGAAGTACAATCTGAACCACAAGGATCATGAAAATAGCAGCATGGACTGAAAATATGTGCTTACCTTCCCAGTAAGCAATGTGGACTCCTCCATGGTCAATAGAGAATTGATCTTCCTAGATCCGATCTCTAAAGATAGCATAAAAAATAAGCCCCTTGGCCTGAGAGGCAGAAGAAATGATGGCCTCACCATCGATAGGGATCCTAAAGATCCGATAGACATCCTCTAAGGTCACAATCATTTCACCTATAGGTAGGTGAAATGTATTGGTCCACGCATTTCAATGCTGGGAAAATGCAATTAGGTAGGTCTGATCTACCCTAATAGTGGGTAGATAAAAAACATAGTCAAATTTGACGGCTTTGAACCACCTTCGCTCAACATCCATGAGTTGTTCATGGAGAGTATTAAGCAGAGGATCTCACTCTCTAGAGGTCAAACTCTGAAATAAAAGCATAATATAAGAGAAAATCTAACTAAAAACAAGCAAAAACATCTAAAAACGACATAAAAAGAGTTAAAAACATCTAAAAACTGATAAAAACACAAAAACATGTAATCAAGAAGTCATAAAAATCAAAAATATCACCTAGACAAGTCAAAAATGAATTAATTGACATTAAATGCCTATTAAACTTAGAAAAAATTAAAAAATTTGATCAATTTTCCTAGAGTTTGTGAACCGCGGGTCAACCCTATGGTCCACCTACAATAAAAAATTAACCATTGGGAGTTTAAACACGGACTACAATTGACAATTGCGGTCCCTAATTAGTCAATTGGTAACCACAACTGATACCTGTGGTATCCAACTAAGACTCGAACGGGGTTAATTCCCCACCTGAAAAATAAAAAAATAAAATTAACCCTAATTAATCCTACCTAGCCTAAACTATAGTGTGGTTCATTGCCAATAGTTTAATTTGGTTAATTAGCCCATTAATTAATGAGGTTAATTTTTAAAATTGGTAATGGATGCGTGGACTCGGTTTTGAGTTACCTTTACCGCACTGAGGCCTCGGCTAGTAGAGGGTTGTCCGTGGTCCGCCATCATGGAGAGTGTGAAGAGTTTGCTTGAGTTTTGGTAGGGTTTGAGGTTAGTTTTATCTCTCTCCTATCAGAGCTCTCCAGATCACCAATCGCTTTCAAGGAATAATGAGGTAAATTTGAAATTTGAAATTTTTATAGCCTTTTCCTATTTCGCATAGACCACGACTGAGACCTGTGGTCCAAAAATTAGGGTTTTTTGACTGTAGGCCCTAGTCGTGGTTTCCAAAAATGTTAAAATGGGAATCGCACATCCTAGCTGCATTTTGGGACAAGCATAAAATTTGGTCAAATCCCACCATGGGAGGGGCTAAAAGGACAAATGAATGCTTCCTAATGGATCAAATTGTCAATAGGAACAACCAATTTATAAATTTGGTGATATTCAAAGCACCATGGTCATCTAATAATTCAAAAATAACAAAAAAATTAAATAATCAAAAGCCAAATGTGCCTCATATTCAGTGATCTACCCTATACACTTGGCGGTTGCAGCGACTTGCGATCTATGCAATTCGGTAAGATGAGTAAATTACCATTAAGACATTTGGGGCAAAAATGTCATCGTGGATATGATATGATTCTTTTCAATCCCTAAGAAGGCCTTCGAGGCTGGACTGCTCCATAGGAATGAGGCATTTCATGTCATTTCTCCTATGACACCTATTTTAGCAAATCATCGACAAATGTGATTCAACACAAATCTAATTGGATTTGTATCATTTTGATTTCCTAATACGGCTATGGTAGCTTGACTGCTCCATGGGATAGAAATATGCAATTACTATTAATAGTTGCAATCATAAGCTGAACTAGGCCTAGCCAAGGCATTAAAATGTTCAAATCTAAATTTGTTCAGATCATTCATTATGGTCAAGCGACTTCGTCGCTTCAATCATTGTCATTACCCTCATCGACTCATTGCTTGAGGGGGTAGTCATAATTTCATAATCATAATCAAAGTCAATAGAAGATCCCTGAGATCGTAGATCCCTTGATCTTATCAAAATTATGTTTGTTCTTGCATATCATTGCTAACAACTATCATAAGCTTCCCCCTTTGCTTGGGGTAAACAACAAATATGATAATTTATTTGTAGCTATCATCCTTTTAGATTTATAGGTGCAAAAGCCTACTTGGAATTGATGCTATTCGAATGTCTGATGACGAGTGCAAACTTGTCAAAATGTAAGTCTTTCATGAGTTGGAAGCAATTATTCTAGGATGCACGTCCTTTTGCTAGACCTAGGGCATCTAATGTTGATCCAACTATTGATCATCATAGAACCTTCGGCATCATTTTAGGAGGTATATTTTTTCTCAGCATTGTTCAATCTCACAACACATCTTAAAAGTGGCATCTGTAGACACCTAAAACATGTCATGTCGAGGGCGACTACTCATATGGACATGCTACAAGACCATATGGAAGATCTTGGATAAACTCCAAGATAGAGTAGTGGTTCTAACCACTCAATTTTGGCTCCTTGGCATAATCAATATGAACCATAGCCTGAGCCTATGGTCTACAATCTGAACCATAGCTAACACCTACATTTTACATTATTTATCGCGACTGAGACCTATGGTTTGAACTAAAGTTCAGTTGGCCTTCATCCGAGCCAAATCGGTTTGAACAACCATTGAATCTAGAAGAAGGCAATTAAAGGATGAAAGCTTCCAATACAACTATCCTAACCACCCCTTATTGATCTTGGCTTCTCCATGAATCCACCCCTAACCCTAGGACATCCTATAAGTACCCCCCAGAAATAAGGCAAAAGCATGAAGCTGATATAGTTAATTTGCATAGCGAAGCGGTATCAAATTATCAAGAGAGAGAACATTGGATATTTGAGCAACGAAGCCCTATCAAATTGTAGACTCAACTAAGTACATTGAGAGAGCTACTACATTTATCCCCTACCTATTTACCAAGGTTCATGATGAATTGCATTGTGGATACCCTAGGAGCCTAGGAGATCCAAGAAACACAAATTTGGGCAAATGAAGGCCCTTCACATCGAATAAACCACCAAATTAGTCTTAGGACACCGAAGGCGACCCTTGAACATCAAATTGGACAAGGAGGTCAAGCCCATTGCCCTTAATTTTGAGGGCAAACCTATAAAAGAGCTAACTACAGTTGTCAGCCGTGGTTTACAGTGTAGACCGCTCATCAGAGCTACGGTTTGCAGTAGAGGTATCACCACTTTACTTTTCTCATTTTTGTCCAACTAGTTAATTTAGATTAGCTATTTTCATGGTTCATTTGTAGTTTAGAAGATTTATAACTGGTAGAATTAGGTTAGAATAGTATCTTTGTGTTAAGCATTAAATAGGACATTAATGGATTCTTTATGCACTTGTATGCTTCATTTCAAATAATTGATCCATGCATAGTTTAGTTGTTACTTTTCTTCATGTTATTCCATAAATATTTATTCAATTAACATAGTTTAGAGGTGTTCTTTATGCTTTATTGATTATATTTTTTCAATTACACCTTTACGCATGCTTCCTAAAAGGGCCTCATCATGAGAGGTTGCCTATCTTTTTGACTGTGTTTATGTTGTTTCTTGATTATAGGGAAACTGGATCAAAGGAGTCTATCTCATAATCCTTCCTCAACATGAAGAAGGGGGCCAACTCCACCCAAAGGCAATTTGTGAGTAGTTGAAAAGCATCATTAGTGCACCTACACTTTTGAAGGCTTTGGAATTGTATTCATTGTATCATCATTTGAGTGACCCTAAGAGGGGCAAAATTGTAATCAAGATTCTTTATTAACATCAATAAAATAAACTTTCAATTTCATTGAATCTATGCTATCTTATCAATTTTATACTTTAATGATTGAATTCTAAGTAATACAGTAGCCAGGTAGCCACTTTTTGGTTACGTCAGTTACCCAATGGATAAAGGCTCTAAGTTATAACATTCAATTAACAGAATTAACCTAGGAGGCACCAAGAATGCTTGTCAAAATAACAAAACCCAAGGAAATAAAGGTACTTTCCTCAAATTTGGCTAAGCAATGGAAAAGGGGTCATGATAGCATTATGTTTTAGAGATAAAAGAGCAAGCCAAGGAAAAAATTCATGAAAGTGCAACATTTTTTTGAGGCAAGACTAAGCAAAGAAGAAGAGTCATGATAGCACGACATTTTGATAAGCCAGGACCAAGAAAAGAAGAAGATTCATGATAGGGTGACATTTTGATGAGCTAGGACCAAGCAAAGAAAAAGAGTCACGATATCATGACATTTTGATGAGCCAGGACCAAGCAAAGTAGAAGAGTCACGGTAGTGTAACATTTTGATAAGCGATGACCAAGCAAAGAAGAAGAGTCATGATAGTGTGACATTTTGATGATCTAGGACCAAGCAAAGCAGAAGAGTCATGATAGCGTGACATTTTCATAATCCAGGACCAAGAAAAGAAGAATAAGTCATGATAGCACAACATTTTTATGAGTTAGGACCAA
The DNA here is from genome assembly GCA_028583015.1 of Wollemia nobilis. Classification (NCBI taxonomy): domain Eukaryota; kingdom Viridiplantae; phylum Streptophyta; class Pinopsida; order Araucariales; family Araucariaceae; genus Wollemia; species Wollemia nobilis. The sequence continues at coordinate 10,595,014 of JAQPPZ010000458.1, read as the reverse complement.
GCTAATAAGAAGAGTCATGATAACACGACATTTTGATGAGCGAGGACCAAGCAAAGAAGAAGAGTCGCGATAGCATGACATTTTGATGATCCATCATGTCTAAAGAGAAGTTGGGAATATTTCTGTAACACGAATATCTTAACCTTTTTGGCTAGAAGCTCCATGACTTGAATAATATCCCTGTAATAAGAAAGATCTCAATCTCTAATCATTCCTTTCTCTAAAGTAAGCCTACGGGCAGTTTGTTGTAACAACTTTCAGTTTTTTGTTATGTAAAAACTCTATATATAGGACGAGTGACCTAATTTCATGGCCGGTTCTTAAGTGTTTGCAAGGCTATGTATTCAGACTTATAAAATATTAATAGAGATCATTCACCTTGGTTCTGAGCTCATTTGGTGTGCAAGTATGTATGTGATTGTCTATTTCTAAGTTTAAATCTATGTTTAATATATCGTACATTATTTTTTAAGCTGAATTTATGTATTAAATGGTCTATTGGATTTGCAATTTACTTCATGAATAAACTGCTTTAGAGATAGATATACATTGAACAATATTGGCTTCTGTGTTTTGGGTCTTATTATGCTTTTCTATAAAAGGTTGAAGTAGTACTGTGTTGTTTCTTAATCTGTACCATATTATTCTCATAACATTGGCTACATTTCCCTCTTTTTAAGCATCCCTTTCTCTCTACCCTTTTACTATAAAAAGCAAGGAACCAACCTTATCTGGATACTGAAATAGGAAGATCCTTTTTGAGCTTGGTTGTTCAATGTTGACGAAGTCTTAGACTTAAATTATAACCTAATGTAGATTTCATTCCAACAGTTCCTTTGTTGACTCGATCATGATATCAATCCTTACCATATTCAAGATTACCTAGGCCCACCCCAAAACTCTGATTGAACTTTTTAACCAATGGCCAAATCCCTTCAAAAACCACAAAATAAAATCCCTATTGTATTTGTGCTGCCATCATTTTTATAGTAAATTTGATTGGAGTGTAACAAGCATACTTTATCAAATTACCTCAAGGATCTCTTCATAATTGCCAATAGGATCCTCAACTACACCACCAAAAATGCTTTCTTGTATCCATGCTCTAGAACCCCAAGCCCTTGGATTGAATCCTCCATTACCTATGTTCTCCACCTCTCCATGGACCCCATCATTCCACCCACACACTCCAAATCTAGAGCTAAATCAAAATGGAATCCTCCCCCATCAAGTTGGATTAAGTTGAATTTTTGCAACTCCTCTAGAGGTAACCTTGGGTCAACTAGTGAAGATATAATCATCAAAAATCATGAAGGAAACATAATCCTCACCTATGCTAAGAATCTTGGCACTCTCACCAATCATGCTATGGAAGCCAAAGCTCTTTATCGAGGATTATTAATCACAAGTGATATTCAATGCAAGTTAGTGGTCGAAGGAGACTCGCTAAAAATTATCAACTATTCTAAAACCAATAAGAACCCTAGCTGGAGGGTAAGGAACATCATCTATGAAGTCAGATGGCTTCTCCTCAGTCACTTTGAGACTATTGTGTAGCATGTGTTCAGAGAAGCTAATGGAGTTGTAGACTTGCTAGCCAATTTGGGCCACTCTCTGAGGTCCCTCAATATTTGATACAATGATTTCCTTGTAGATCTTGAAATTGTATCTTGAGACTACCTTGGTCATACCTGATCCCTAGCCCCCTTCTCGGGTGTCTGGCCCCTTGTTCGGTGTCACTGCCCATATTTCACCATCTTCTCTTCCCATGTGTCACCCCTACTGGTTCACCCTGATTCACCTCTCAATTCCCTCCCCCTATCAATCTATGTGTACCCTGTCCACCCATACCCCTATCCCCATCGATCATAATTAATCATCCATCATCAACATTTTCTACTACTTGCATCGAGTCCCAATGTTCACCTCGTCCTGGGTGTCACACCCATGATATCTTGTTTTACCTCATTCATGTGAATTCATCCTCATGATCTTAATACTTGGGGCCTATCCAATCACCACATTGTAATCTATAGAACTAGGCCTTGTCATATGTGCTTTCCTAATATCGAGCATGATTCCAGGTGCATCCATATCTGCACCACCTTTGGAAATCATTGTAGAAAAATTAATTTGGATGCTTCAAATTCCTATTTCATGATCATCCACCATGCCAATAATTACCATTGATTCACCATTGTCCCCCCTACACAAAAATTGAGCGATGCTAATGGACACACATCCCATTAATTACCACCCTTCGTACCCCAAATCACTCCATAACATCTTAACTCCTAACATTTTTAGCATGCATTATGGTTGGAGTGTTAAATTGAAGCCGTGTTTGAGAACTTCCTATTTCACTCAACCTTACTCACATCCTTTGCATCCTAAGTCGTGAATCACTTGTACTATTTCCCCCATGGCAATACTTGAACCGTCAACCCTAAACCTCAATCCTATGATCGAGGATATCCTCCACACTTGTCTCCCCTTCTTAAGAAAAATTATTGATAACGAGGAAGACATTACAAATGCTATTGTCAGTTCCTAAGAGGATGGTCATACTTTTTTTTGTGGCCTAGAGTTTACTATTTATGTGCAACTTCTCGTGGAGGTGATCAACCTTCCTATGGATGGTAGAAGCATTCATAGAGACAAATAATTGATGGTAGTGAAGCTTGAGTTCTTGGACAAAGGTAAGGATATCCACACTACTGATGGAGGTGTTGAAAGAACTAAGATCCCTAGTCCTTGGGATCATGTAATGATTCCCATACTTTAGTTTTTCATTGTTGATAAAATTGATTGTACTTTGTGAAGCTTCCATATTGCTTTCTTGAACCATTTTAGAGGTAAAAAAAAAATCAACATCCTTGATTACCTTTTTAGATCAATTAAGTTTTCTATCACAAATATCTATATTGGGAAAGCCCCCTATACTATTCATCAATGTCTACATTATATCCTCTACAAGCAAACCCTCGATACCTTTTCCAGAAGATCTTATATCACTACTACACCCTACCCCTTGTTCCCTCAACCTTCCTCACCCCCATCTCTCCCCTTGCCTCCCTTATACCCCCACCACACCTACCCTAGTCCTTTATAGTACACTCCTAGCCCTTATTTATCTACCCTTGGCTCCTCACAGTCTGCCCCACCCAACCTACCAACGTTTGCCCCTTTCATGTCTCCTCATATTCCCCCATATACCAAATATTCTAGTAGCTCCAGTACCAGAACTGACATTTAGTAGGTCCTTATCGATGACTAGGACCTCGACTTCCCCTCCCCTGCTACTCTTTTAATTAAAATGAAAGCCACATAAGTTCCTAAGTGTAAGCTAAGAGAAGTAAAATGATCTTTGTCAAATTTTCTCCAAAATCCTAGCCCTTTTTGTATGTATACCTCCCTATAGATTAAAAATCTCAAAATTGATTCAGCTTCCCTTACTAAAACTAGTGAGCCGAACAAAAACTTTTATTCTTCTCTAGAAAAATCAATTGATGTAGCCAAAACCTCTATTCGAGTGAAGAAAAATATAGCTTCGATAATTTTGAATGTTATCAGTGATAAGAGTGCTCTCTATAATGTAGTTCTCAACCACCTAGCCAACTTTACGGCCATCCTCTTTGTGGCTACCAAAACTATTAAGTCCCAGTGGATCGTCCTCCAATAGGTTTCAAAAAATGTTAAGTCCTAAGGGACCGTCCTTTGAGATCCAAACTCATTATATTCCATACACTGGCAAAAGGTTACATTATATAGTGCTGGAGAATAACAAATCATAGCTCAGAATAGTGGTACCCCATTTATTCTTGTAACTAAATCATATTTTAATAGCTAGCTCCTAACATAGAAAATACTAACCTACTAACTATATGCTCTCAAAAAAATATAGAATAACATCTAATATTTATTTACATAGAGAAAACACATTCAAAGTCCAACATTCTCCCCTTTAAATTTGAGAGGACTAACAAGATAGTCTCTCAAATTTATATACTAAGCTTTAGAAAATCCTTTGGTGAAGATGTCCACTATGTTGTCCAAAGTGCTGCAATGTTTTAGCTCAACCACATTTTTCTCCACCATGTCTCTAATGAAGTGATACTTCATGTAGAAGTGCTTTGACCTACTATGGTGGATAGGATTATGTGCCAATTGTATGACACTCATATTGTCATAATACAATATGGTAGGACCACTTTTTATCTCACATGTTTCTTCAAGAACTTTTATCAACCATAAGGCTTGGACACTAGCATTTGTGATTGCTATGTACTCAACCCTAGTAGATGATAGTGCTACAGTAGTTTTCTTTTTATACCTCCAAGTAATTAGTCTTTACCCAAGACTAAAACAATTCCATAAAGTGGATTTCCTATCATCTATGTTGCTTCCCCAATCACTATCACTAAATCCAACTAATTTTACATCATCATTTTTGTGGTAATGGATCCCATAATCTATTGTACCATTTACATATCTCAAAATTCTTTTAGTTTCTTATAGATGAAGTTCATATGGATCAACCATATACCTTGATACTAGAGAGACAATATATTGAATATCCGGTCGTGTGTTAGTGAGGAAAATTAGACTCCCAACCATGCTCATGTAAGTGGTCTTGTCAATTTTTGGTGCTCCATCTTCTTTACTTAATTGGATCCCATGACTTATTGGAGTTGCAACAGACTTGCATTACTCCATAGCAAATTTATTTATCATGTATTGAACATATTTATGTTGACATATGCAGATCCCATTTCTTGTTTGATGTACCTCCATTCCTAGGAAGTAATGCATCAAACATAGATCCTTCATTTCAAACTCTTTCATCACGGATTTTTTGAACTCCTCATTAATTTTATCACTACTACCCATGAATATTAGATCATCCAAATATAAGCACACAATAAGGATATCTTTACCTTGTTTCATATAGTAGAGAGTAGGTTCACTTTTGCTCCTAGTGAATCCATTGTTTTGAAAGTAGTCATCAATACGTGAGTACCATGATCTTGGTGCTTGATTTAGACCATGCAATGCTTTCTTCAATTTGTAGACAAGGTTATCCTTACCTTGTTCTTCAAATACTTGAGGTTGTTGCACAAAAACCTCTTCTTTAAAGTACCAATTAAGGAAGACACTCTTAACATCCATGTGTTGAATTTTCCACCCTTTGTGGGCAGCCACCGAAAGTACTAGTCTGATGATCTCTTATATAGAAATTGAAGCAAAGGTTTCCTCATAGTCAATCCCATACTTTCGAGTAAAATCTTTTGCTAGTAGCTTTACCTTGTGTCTTTCAATGCTACCATCAACATTGAAATTGGTCTTATATACCCATTTACATCCAATACATTTCTTTCCCTTAGGAAACTTCAGTAGCTCTCATGTATCATTATTTTTATAGAGGTCATTTCCTATTTCATAGTTTGTTGCCATACATCATGATTACATGCTCTTTTATAACTAGATGGCTCTAGCTCTACACTAGTCATTAAATCATAGTTTACGACATCTCCCTTAGGCTCTTGGGAGTCTTCATCACCATACATATGAAAATTTTCAAGTCTTTTCAAGACTTTATTCATCTCACTAGCTTGACTTCTAGTGTACCTTATTTGAAAATTCTTGTCCATCATTTGAAAATAAGGATGGTACTGAAGTGTTATCTTACCTCTTGGTAGGTATCTTCTTCCATTGGCATTGGAGAAGAACTTGATGATCTTTGTGGTCTTTGTGGAGGACTTGGAGTAGCACTTGTTGTACTTGAAGTAGAACTCCTTGGAGGACTTCCATGGTTGTTCTTGTTAATGGGTTGCACTTGAGAGGAGCTTGCATCTTGAGATCCATCATCAAAATTTTTTTTTGATGACCCCATTCTTCCCTTTCATCAAAAATTACATCTCTTGAGTTTACAAATTTGTGTGTTTTTGTATTGTAGAGCCTATATGCTTTTGAAGACTCACAATACCCAATGCAAATACATGCTTGACTTTTGGGATCAAGTTTCTTTCTTGTCTCATCAAGAATGTGTGCATATGCAAGAAAACCAAAAACTTTGAAGTAATTTACATTTGGCATTTTGCCATACCATCCTTCATATGGAGTTATCCCATATAAACTAGAAGTGGGACTCCTATTCAAAATGTAAACACTTGTCCTAATAGCATCAGCCCAATACATGTTACTGAGTTTATTTGTTTGAAGCATTGATCTATCCATTTCTACAATAGTGCGGTTCTTCCTTTCAGCCACACCATTTTATTGTGGGGTATAGGCAATAGTGAATTACCTTTTGATCCCACAATGTTTACAAATTTTAGAAATGCATTTGAGTAAAACTCCCCTCCTCTATCAGTCCTTAATAATTTTACAACATACTCACTTTGATTTTTTACATTATTTTTGAAATCCTTGAAACATTTAGATGCTTCATCCTTAGTTTTCAAAAAATAAATCCAATACATTCTAGAGAAATCATTAATGAAAATGAGAAAGTAAGAATTATTACCCAAGTTTTTGGTATGCATTGGACCACAAATATCTGAATGTACCAATTGTAGTGGATGGCTTGCTCTCCATGCTTGACCTATTGGAAACTTTGTTCTTGAGTGCTTTCCCAAAGCACATCCTTCACACACCTCTTTGTGCTCTTCAACTTTTGGTAATCCACACACCATAGCTTGTGAAGTCAACAACTTCAAGCTTAAAAAATTAAGATGTCCATATCTCAAGTGCCAAAGCATACTTGGATTAGCTATTGCCAAAATAGCAAGTTGAGTACCTACTTTTTCCCCAAACTTAAGAGGAAATAATATTTTCTTTGTCATAGGTACATTTGTGAAAACTCTATTACAATTGTTTTTGTCAAAAATTACACATTTTCCATCTTCAAAAACAAGTTTATAGTTCTTCTCCATTATTTTTCCAAAACTAAGCAAATTATGTTGGAGTTTAGGAGTGTAATAGATATTGTTCACCTTCTTTGTGCCTTCATTTTTTGGAACCTCCATGGCTCCCATACCTTCAACTTGTAGTGCTTTGTCATATCCCAATTTTATCTTGGAATTGTATGTGGAATCCATTATAGCAAATAACTCTTCTTTTCCACTCATACGATTTGAGAAACTGGTATCAAAAATCTAAGTTTCATTAAGATTTTGATTTGATTTTCCATATGTGAGAAATTTTTTTGAAGAAGTTCCTTCCTCTTCTCCATAGTTTCCATAATTATTACTTTTCTCTTCTTGAGAAGCCTTGAGTCTACAATATCTAGCAAAGTGACCAAGCTTGCCACAGTGATAACAAGACTTGTTTGATTTGTCACCTCCTCTTCCTCTTCCTTTTCCTTGGTAGCCACATCTTGATCTACCTCTTTATATTCCTCTTGAATATTTTCATCTCCTTTTTCCTCTTCCTTGTGCATTGCCATGAGTCCCACCTTCCTTGGATGAGAATTCTTTTTCATCACCTTCAAATATTGATGATGTAGAACCTTGGAGTATCTCTTCATGGGACATCAAAGAACCAATTAGTGCATCAAATGTTAGAGTAGAAAGATATTTATATTCTTCAATAATAATAGCAATATGGTTCCACTTATGAAGAAGTTTTCTCAATAATTTCTTCATAACCACTTTAGTTTTTATATCTTCTCCAAGTGTCTCCATTTTGTTTACAATTTATTTAACTCACACAATAATCTCCCACTTTTTCATCTTCTTGCATTTTGATATTCTCAAAATATCTCTTAAAAGTTTGAAGCCTCACTTGCTTCACTTGATTGCTCCCTTGATAATTATCTCTCAAGGTTGTCCATGTTTTCTAGGGTTGTTGAACAAGAAGCAATCCTAGGAAAGGCATTTTTCTCCAAAGCTGCTTGGAGATGGTAGAGAGAAAAATAGTTCTTATTTTGGGCATTCTTCTTAGTAGTTTTATCAACTACACTTAAAATAGTCCAATCTGCTGGTTCAGTGTAGCCTTATTCTAAAATGTCCTATAACCCTTTACCTATGAGTAATATCTTCATCTTGATAGACCAATAATCATAGTCCAATCCATTAAATTCAAGAATGGGCAAGTTGTTATTGGTAGCCATTAATGCTTATGAGAAAAAACTTGGAAAATAGATAAATAATACCTCTTTGCTTGCTATTCTTCAATAGAACTGTAACTCACCATGCAACGTCTCCTCCTTTGGGTAGTAGTGTGACTCACCAAACGATGTATTGCACGATGGTGTTACAACACTTTTGGTGACTCCTTGTGAAACTTGCACCAAAAAATAACCAAATATCCAACTCTTAAACTCAATAGTATTTGTGATCTTCTCCTCCACTCTACTACACAAAGTAACTACTCTTCACTTGTAACAAATTTGTACTCTTTTCCTTTGAGTACATCTTCAAAATCCACATAGATCAATGCTAGATGTCGACTATAGTAGAAAATATCAGAATTAGTAGAATGACGTCTAGTGCTCTTCAACTTGTGATTTGTGGTAAGTCATGGAAATGCAGGCAATCAATTGACGTCCTCTTTACGTAGAATCCACTATGATTTAATCCACCAATCACTACATATTCCACAAATGTCTCCCTTGTTACGCGTAACCAATCACAAATCATAAAATTCAGATTAGATGAATCTAAAACAATGACCAAGAAATCAAAATAACAATATGAAAATGTCACACATTTATTTTGTGGAGTTTGCTCTACCACTTGTGAGACTGTGACATGGTATTCACCTCACAACAAAGCAGTATCCATAAGAAAACAACTTGTATGTCTTCATAATGACGTCGTCTTCACCTTTACAAAATCCACGATAGCCTCTAAATATGTCTCTTCACTATGAATCATTCTCAACATGTACAACCTCACTCAAACGTGCATGCATAAAAAATTACCAATTGTATGTCTCTACAACAATTTTGATACTTGAATGATGCAATGCTCTCTTCGAATGGATGGTGTCTTTATTTCATTCTCATGGATAGCTGCAACAACATTCCTCAGTACAACAGGCTTTTCCTATGACAAATTGTGTTTGCGTTAGACCATCTCATGTAGAACTAAATGACCATATCCTCACAATAAATCACATTCATGTTAGTCTGTTTCACGTAGAATTAAATGACTATCTCCTTCATGCAGATCTCAGCATGTCCTTACAATCAAACATGCAGTAGTAGTGACAAATGTGTATTCAACAACAAATGAGAGACGTCTTCCTACACTTAGTCTCGTAGGTATTTCAATGGCCAAACTCATTGTCTCTAAGTCAAAGTCAACTAGAGATGTCTTCTATGTCTTTCTTCTCTCATGATCTTCTCATGCACAAAGACGTTTTTTATGTCAAGCAAGTCAAATAATCTATTTGATAAACCATCGTGCATTATTACATCAAAATATTGCACAAATGCAATGATGCACTAGTTATTTTCCAAACTTTATCAACTCTGAAAGAACACAATACACACACTATCATGAACAATGGTCATCAATGAACTCATATTTATCCCTCTCCTCCAATGAACTGAACTCACGAATGCATGATGGGCAATCCACTGGATCTGATACCACAATGAGATCGAAACTCATTATATTCCATATGTTGGCCAAAGGTTACATTATATAGTGTTGGAGAATCACAAATCATAACTCAGAATAGTTGATGTAGGAGCATTCAATGAAATTTGATGCAGGAGAATCCAGTGGCAGCAGAGCCATTTTCAAAAATTTGTCTAAGGAAAGAAAATCGATATCACAACATGTCACGAAATCGTGACCAAAATAGGAGAGAGAATATGTGGAAAAGAAGTGTCACGATATTGCGACATGTCATGAAATCGTGACCAAAAGAAGAAAGAGAAGGCGAGGAGAAAAGATGTCGTGATATCGTGACACAAAGTGGAGAGAGAAGCCAGCGGGGAAAACTGTCGCAATATTGTGACAGAAAAAAGTGTCATGATATCGTGACACAAAGTGGAGAGAGAAGGTGCCCGAAGAAGAATGTCGTGATTTCATGACATGTCACGAAATCGTGACCGAATAGGAGAGAGAAGGTGCCCAAAGAAAAATGTCATGATTTTGTGACATGTTGCGAAATCATGACTGAAACAAGAGAGAGAGGTCGTCCGAAGAAGGATGTTGCGATATCATGACATGTCGTGAAATCACTACTGACAGAAGGCAGGAAGGGCCAGAGAAGAAAATGTCGCGATATCATGACATGTCGCGAAATCGTGATCGAAGGAGAAGCAAGAAGGCAAGGAAGGAAAATGTCGTGATATCGTGACATGTCACGTTTTTGTGACCAAAACTGAAGAGAGAAAGCAGAGAGCAAAGATGTCACGATATCGTGACATATCACGAAATCACAACCAAAATAGGAGGGAGAAAGCAGAAAGCAAGGATGTTGCGATATCACGACATGTCACGAAATTGCGGTCGAAATAGGAGTAGGAAGGTGCAAAAGAGAAAATGTCGTGATATCGCGACATGTCATGAAATCATGACCAAAGGACGAGCAAAGGCGCAAGGGAGAAAGATGTCATGATATCACGACATGTCACAAAATCACGACTAAAAGGGAACATGAAGGGCCAAAGTGGAAAAATGTCATGAAATCGTGACCCAAAGAGAAGAAAGGAGGCAAGGAAGAGAAATGTCGTGATAAGGATGTAGAATTAGGGAATTGCAGTAGAGGATTGAGAAAACTAAGCTGCACGCTAGTTATTGTAAAGCTTGTGAGCTGTAACTATAAAAATATTCCAAGTATTTGAATGAAATATTGGGATTTGGGGTGGCAACTTTCTGTTCTGCGTCAGATGGTATCAGAGCCAATGTTCCTGAGTGTGTAACAGATTTTTGAACGTGAGGCAGTTACACCAGGATCTATGGGAGGGTTCTGAGAGAAGAGAGGGTTTAAGGTCCTTGAGCGTATGAGCGGATCACTGATAGTGAGGCGGCTACACCAGGATCTGTTAGGGTTTGTGAGCGAAGTGAGAAAGAATGCCTCCAAGAAGAAACCTTGGTGGTGGAAGAAACATGGTGCCAGCAGAAGATTTTAGAACTTTGCAAAGGCAAGTTCAAGCGCTGCAAGAGGAGTTGCATAGAGGGTTTGAGCCCAGGAGAGAAGAAGGTAGTGAAGATGAAGTGGATGAAGAAGAGAACCAGTTTAAGGAAGAAGAAGAGGCCGTAGATCCTGCATAAGCCAGGTTGTACAAAGCCATATCTCAGATTGGAAAGAAACTGAATATGGAGGTTTTTGTGTATTCAGGAAATCTAGATCCAAAGGAGTTGATTGAATGGATCAATGATTTAGAGGAATACTTTGAGTATGAGGAGATTAAAGATCTTGAGAGGGTCAGATTTGCTAAGACCAAGCTGAAGGGTCATGCCAGCATCTGGTGGAAAGGAGTGTAGTTGGAATGAAATAGAAGAGGAAAGGAGAAGATCACCAAATGGGATCGAATGGTGGAGAATCTGAAGAGGCAGTTCATTCTAGGGGATTACGAATTGGACCTATTGAGAAAAATGCAGGGTTTGAGACAGTCGAACAAATCTATCAAGGAGTATACAGAGGAGTTCTATAAGATATCAATTAGAACAGGCCATTCTGAGGCAAACAAGGAGAAGGTAGCCCGTTATATCAATGGATTACGAACCAGTATTCAAGAGGAGTTGAGTCTGGTTAGGATGAGCACCATTGAGGATGCTTACCAGTTTTCTCTGAAGGTAGAAGAGAAGTTGAACAGAAGGTTTGAGGGTAAGTAGAGAGGAAAATATCAAGGCAAAATAACTGGAGGAATAACCAATGGAGGAAATAATGGAGGACGTGATGAGAAGGACGAAGAAGCTAACAACAGTCAGGAACAAAAGCGAGATGATGATTCCAGATCTCGTGGTCAGAACAACTACACGAGAGGCAGAGGTAGATCTAGATGAGGGTTTGGAAGAGGAAGGTTTCAAAGAACCTATTTCCAGTGTGGGGAAGTAGGACATCAGATGTATGAGTGTCCCGAACGAGAGAGGGCAAACATGAGACCTGAGGGACCTGCCTGAGTTGTAGTCATTGATGACGGTGTTGCATTCAAGCACTCTAAGGAGGCAGAGATAGGGGAAGTCATGGTCATAAGGAGAGCCTTACTGAATGAGGAGGAGAAACCATAATAGAGGAGAAGCTTGTTCCGCACAAGGTGCAAAAGTTCAAGTAAAGTATGTAATGTTATTATAGACAATGGAAGTACTGATAAATTAATCTCCAAAGAGATGGTTGCTATGTTACAGCTGGAGAGGAGGAGACATCCACATCCATATCAGATTGCGTGGTTGCGAAAGGACCACAGGGCGTGGGTCCGTGAATAGTGCGTAGTCATGTTCAATATTGGGAGATACCAGGATGAGGTCCTATGTGATGTTTTTCCCATGGATGCCTGCCATTTGCTGTTGGGAAGACCATGATAGTTTGATCGGTGTGCAGTGCATGATGGTCATGCAAACACGTACTTCATGACAAAGAAGGGAGTGCACCACAAGTTGAAGCCATTGCAGGCAGTGGATGAGAAGGTGTGTAGTAGTGTCAGGATCTATCTGGTAGAAGGCAAATTTTTTTTTGGCTAGGAGACGAGGTTTAAGCAGGCTGTAGAGGCAGGTGTACATTTGGAGATGTTGTAGAATATGGTGGCCGAACAGAACAGAAGTGAAGATCACTTCTCCATTAACCCCGGGTGTCTGATGCAGGAGCATCCAGTGGCATCTGATGTAGGAGCATCTAGTGGCAGCAGAGCCATTTTCAAAAATTTGGCTAAGAAAAGAAGATGTCGCGATATCACGACATGTCATGAAATCATGACCAAAATAGGAGAGAGAAGATGTGGGAAAGAAATGTCGCAATATCACGACATGTCACGAAATCATGACCAAAAGAAGAAAGAGAAGGTGAGGAGAAAAGATGTCATGATATCGCGACACAAAGTGGAGAGAGAAGCCAGCGGGGAAAACTGTCATGATATCGCAACATAAAGTGGAGAGAGAAGGTGCCTGAAGAAGAATGTCGCAATTTTGTGATATGTCACGAAATCATGACTGAACAGGAGAGAGAAGGTTCCTGAAGAAAAATTTCATGAAATCACGACAGAAACAAGAGAGGCCATCCGAAGAAGGATGTCACGATATCGCAACATGTCACGAAATCACGATCGATAGAAGGCAGGAAGGGCCAGAGAAGAAAATGTTGTGATATCGCAACATGTCACGAAATCATGACCAAAGGAGAATCAAGAAGGCAAGGAAGGAAAATGTCACGATATCGCGACATGTCGCATTTTCACAACTAAAATTGGAGAGAGAAAGTAGAGAGCAAAGATGTCGTGATATCACAACATGTCACAAAATCATGACCGAAATAGGAGGGAGAAATCAGAAATCAAAGATGTTGTGATATTGCGACATGTCATGAAATCGCTGCTGGAACAGGAGCAAGAAGGCGCAGAAGAGAAAATGTCACGATATCACGACATGTCGTGAAATCACGACCAAAGGACGAGCAAAGGCGCAAGGGAGAAAGATGTCATGAAATCATGACTAAAAGGGAACAAAAAGGGCCAAAGTGGAAAAATGTCACGATATCGCGACATGTCACGAAATCACGACCCAAAGAGAAGAAAGGAGGCGAGGAAGAGAAATGTCGCGATATCACGACATGTCACGAAATCATGACCCAAAGAGGAGAAAGGCAGCGAGGAAGAGAAATGTCACGATTTTGTCGCAAATCGCAACCCAAAAAGGAGAGAGAGGGCAAGGAAGCAGGAATGTCGTGATATCGCGACCAGAAGAGAAGAGGAAGAGCGAGAGGAAGAATATGTCACGATATCATGACATGTTGCTTCACGACTCAAAAGGGGCAAACGGTTATAGGGGCCATTATAAAACGAGTCCACTGAGCGACACGTGGCACCAAGGTGCAAAGAAAGCAAGCAAATACTAAGATGCATGGGAAATGAAAATGACTAGTTATGGAGTGGAAACAAAGGGTCGTACGAAGTAACTTGATAGGAGCGGCGGTCAGACGGTGGTGACAGAGTCGTGCAAAGTGGAGCTATGGAGCGGACATTGTACTCCGCCCTTTCAGGTAATGATGTTTCAGCGGGTCGGGGCCTCTATAAAAACCCAGTCATTGTAATGGGCTAGGGATGCAAAATTAGGGAATTGCAGTAGAGGATTGGGAAAACTAAGCTACACGCTAGTTATTGTAAAGCCTGCAGGCTATTACTGTAAAAATATTCCAAGTATTTGAATAAAATATTAGGATTTGGGGTGGCAAATTTCTGTTCTGCGTCAATAGTTAGAGCCCATTTATTCTTGGAACTAAATCATATTTTAATAGGTAGCTCCTAACATAAAAAATACTAACCTACTACCTATATTCTCTCAACAACTTCTAGAATAACATCTAATCTTTAGCTACATAGAGAAAACACATTCACAGTCCAACATCCTCTAGCAGGTTGTGAATGACCTTGGTGCTGCCCATGCACAACTCAATATTATCTTCAAGGATGCAAAGGATGCCCGCACCACCCCCGATAGTAAGTGATGGTGCTACCCTAAACGTGCTATCCTTCCTTGGTATGGGATTAGCCCTTGGGATGGGATCATCCCTTCTATTTTATAAATCATCTAATTTATGTCTTTTGGGTTTATCATAATTTATGATAGAATTTTTAGTGCTAGCTTGTAAGACTAATGTAATCAAGTTTCAATTTGGATGTAATAAGATTTTGGGATCCCTTCCAAGATCCTTACATTAATGTAATTTCTCTTTACTAACCAGAAAATCATTGATAGCTTAGAAGACTTGTATGTGAAATGATATGGTTATGTCTCATACTATCAAATATGGGTGTATAAAAATTTGAAAAACAATGTTGAATTATGTCAATCAAGGTGTTATCAAATTGATCAAGAATCCATCCTTTAATGAAAGAACAAAATATTTTGAAGTTTAGTGTCACCTCATTAGAGAACAAATTGGGAATTCACCAAATTTAGCTCTAGTGTGTTTCCACCAAAGAATACTTGACATCTCAAATTTGTTTTGTAGCTCTCTATGTATTCCAAATAATGTAATAAGGTAGGATGTTAGATAACTATTACATTATTACACATCACAAGAGATTACATAGAGGTTGTATCAGTTATCTTGATCCATAACTTCAATCTTGATTCATTTGTAATGATCTTGATAGCTGATATGATGTATTAAATATACAATATTGAATCAATGAAGAAATTTACTATTTCTTGCTGGATCCTTCAATGTGCACAATTTTATTCAATACATTTATATTTTAGGTTTTTAGTTTTAAATTCAATTATAATGTTTATGTTTGTTTTACCCCTTTTTTAAAATTAAAATTCTAAAATTCCACTTAATCAAAATTAACATTGAAATAATATCGTCAAATTAACAATGTTTATCGAACCAAATCTTAGTTTTTTCATTTACAACAATTTCAAAAAAAAAATTGTTCTCACAATAATATTTTAAAAAAATTCAAAAAAAATATTACTTGACTCCAAAAAATTTCAAAGTCAATAGGACTCCACTCTGCAAAGAATGAAATTAAAACAATCAATTGCTACCAACAGACACCTTTCCATTCTAAATAGGTTGTAATTTAAACCCAAGTTTATAAAAAAGAGCTTAAAACCTTAAAACCCTAAATGTATAAAAGAGAACCTAAAATCTTAAAACCTTAACCACTAAAATGTCCTTATAAAAACTAAAATATAACAATTACCATCACACTCTATTGTAAAAATCATCCCAACTTTCATAATTTTCTAGATGAAAACCCAATAAAAACCTTGATTATAATTCTATGAATTGAAATTTACCCTACCTCTATGCACTTGCCCTACCCATAAGGGTGTCGGCTCCTTTTACCATATGACGACGTTGTTGTCAACCTTCTACAAGAGTTAGAGCAGTTGAACTCGTCATAAGACCAGCTTCCCATAGCAAACTGATCTCGAAAGTAATTTCTATATCAAGTCCCACCGGATCATTGTATGTGTCAATTATTAATACCCAATGATATCGACAATCTTCTCTAAAAAAAAATTAATAAAATAAATAAAAATAATATCAGATTTTGAAGCATGAGCGCATTCTGACCACCAATCGAATCGACATTCTCGTCTACAATGCATTCCTTAAATTG
This sequence comes from Wollemia nobilis, assembly GCA_028583015.1. Taxonomy (NCBI): domain Eukaryota; kingdom Viridiplantae; phylum Streptophyta; class Pinopsida; order Araucariales; family Araucariaceae; genus Wollemia; species Wollemia nobilis. Next base: position 10,578,765 of record JAQPPZ010000458.1, on the reverse strand, counting down.
TGTTTGACAAATTTCACCTTCAGATAACTCTACCTGATCTCACCTTCAGATAACTCTAAACATTAGAAGTTGAATATTAAAACCAACCATCCATATACTAATGCCCTCGACGTATACACAATGAATATACTACATGTTCCTCAACGTTGTCTCACTCAAGCTTTTTGTTGTTTTCACAAGCGTCTGAAAATCATAGATGGATAGAAATGACCCACACGTCTCCGCAAAGGCAACTCAACTTGCTTCTACCATTTCCTGTAGTTGAATGCTAAGGCTATGAATTTTTACAAAATAGAACCAAAATAATAGACACTTCTTTCACTAATTCTTGTATAAATATTTTTATACTTGTAAATATTTGTATATCCAATTGAATGCGTTGATGCAATAGGATCAAACCACTGAAGGCTACCTGAGTGCTTGTAGCATATAAATCTGGTTTGAGTTTCAGGGTAGAGCCGTGCGGTGCACATCACTTTTATAACCAAAATTGAACACGACTGATAAGAAGTTGCCTATTTTTATATTTAAAAAAAACAACTCTCACAACAAAATTTGGTATCATGCTTGAAATTTGATATGTGGTATTATATGTAGTCAAATATTCGAGGAAAGGTATATCTATGGATGCCAAACATAACTTTCACGTTAGTTTTAGTTATAATTATTAATTTAAAAATAAGATAATTTTGGTATCATGCTTGAAATTTGATGTGGTATTATATGTACTCAAATATTCGAGGAAAGGTATATCTATGGATGTCAAACATAACTTTCACGTTAGTTTTAGTTATAATTATTAAAATAAAAATAAGATGAAAATCATTTATGCATGCCAATAAAATTAAAGATGAAAATTATCTTGAGATTTATTGTAGTTTTCAATTCATTGTCCAGTTTACTTCATTGTTCATATTTTCAATTTTTTTTTTTTAATTTAACCTTTTATAATAATTATCAACCTGCATTTAATAATATTACTTAAAATCAAAGTTTATAAACATTTTTGTTTTGATAATAGGTGAAATATAAAATTATATATATATACATAAATTTTAAGACAGGAGAGAATTGAAGAATTGAATGATGTGGTTTTACTTATATTGGTAGAACTTTAAATAAAGTGGCAGATTTCTTTGCTAAAACAGGTAATTTTAAGGAGGTAGGAGGTAGAGGTAGGGGTTCAGTTGTAACAACCCCGGTCTATTCACCTGGTTGTACCACCAAAATCAAGATAGACTTTTCACAGGGATTTTAAAAAAAAAAAAAAGTTTAATGTGACAGTTTTATTTATGCCAACTTGCTCAATAACAAAATAGATCCACCCAAGTATTACATTCATGATTTCATTTTAGTATTGGTATATCATACCACTTTTGGGTTCAGGACTACTGCAGACAGCCACCCAAGTGGACGAGATTGGCCAAATCTCGTGGTGGTGCCTTTTTGTGATTTTGATTGTCCTCATTTACTTCCGTTATTTTTGGCATGAGGGTCGAATCATGATGGGGGTTATCCTTTAGGGCCCATAACACCTAAAGGGTGGATGCTTTTTCCCCATACCTTGTCATACCGAACCTTCGACTTTGAGTCATCTTGTCTATTTTGTATGAAAGGTAGCAGCGTACATATACCCAGTGTCTAACTGATTATCCCTTCCCGAATTCAATTAGAGCCATGTCAATACACTGACCTTGGACTTAGTCTCTCATGCACATTGTAACTCACGCACGTTTATCCCATACCAAACGACGTGGCATGTCTCGCATAGTCAAATGAGCAAGGGACTTATCACAGTACTTTTCAAGAAACAACCTAGAGAAGGTGTCCCATACCACCTCTCATTAAAATATCTGACCTGATCACAAACTTTGACCCATCTCGTCAGTCCATAGTTGCTCTCAAAATCTATCGAGTACATGCTCATACTACGATAACCTTGGGTGATTTCCTTTAGTCCTCCCTACACGGAGAATTCTAAAAGATTTCTTTTTTTTCCTTAGAAGTCATGGTTAATGGTTTAAGACCAAGAAAATGTTTTCTTCTAAATTATGAAATAGAGAATTCAATTCTCAATAGCAGTTCTATCTACACTTTGAACTACTTTTTTTAAAAGATGTAAAGATATGCATTCTTTATATACATCTATAACATTTAGGCAACCAGGCTCATATAAGTAAGTTTACTTCAAACTCAAACTACTTATATTTACAAGAGTACCTTATGGTTAAATAATCCCTTGTAATATTTAGAGAACCCCTTAATTCCATTTTTGAACCCATTGAATAAGTATTTATTCTCTATAAAAAGACAGAGTTCTCTAAGTAAATCATTGTTTCTTTCGGTAGCCAACAAGATTTCTTTGTTTTTATTTATACACCATGCTGCCAAGACATTTCTTATTTTGAATTTCTACGTGATTGCTTCACATAAGACAACCACAACCATTACTACACAATTAACCATATTTGCGAATACTCATTGAACATATGGGCCAACTGCAATTGCTTATATATCATACTCACTTATAAGATTTTGCTACAATCAATAGCTAAAGGTATGAGTTTACATTTATCAAAGTAGCGACAAACTACTTCATTTCCTAAGCCATGTTTCTCACTTGGGGACAATGAATGATTCACTGGAAATATTAAACTCAAATGTAGTTGAACAAAGAGAACATGCAAGTCTATTTCTTCCTTTAAATTCTTCAAAAGAACATCTAATCTAACACAAAGCTAGAGTGTGGTAATCATTTTCCATTTCAAAGATATATACGCCCTGCAAATAAACTCCTAATCTAACAGGTAAAGCATTTCAATTTATTTGACACTGGGAAATATTGATAAGCTTCCCTTCCCAAAGTTCATTCAACCAATCACATAAACTCAATAGAAGAACACATGTTTTAATTGTACAGGACAACACCTGGTTTAATTATATTTACTTTTTATTGAACAAGATATATAATCGGTAGTCAAAGTCATATCCTCATAAAAATGTTTGCTTGCAATAGTATACATTCAATTTACATACAGTCATTTTATATTGCACTGATATCTATACAATTAACAATAAGATATCTCATTTAAATTAGATCTTTCGATTATTTATCTAACGGAGTTTACAAACAAGATTCTATTGTTTGGTTTTCATAATATCCATCTTTCATTACACCCAACCAACCGTCTTCTCCAGAAGATGCAGGTTGAACTCGGGCAGTCTTCATACAACTCTTCTTGAGTTGAGCAGGACATTACATCTACAACAAAGAACCCCTGTCACATCCTCCTTCATTTTGCAAGAGGAACAGGTTTAAATATGTGTTTCCATTGTCATTCATCTTAAGTATTTGGCTACTCATATTCATACGTCTTGCCTTGATTGGGGATCAGAATCGGCTATAATATGCATGCATACTACTAATGCATTTACTCTACATGCCTCACAGCAGATATTTGCAAGACAAATAATCAAATCAACACTTTTGGTAAACTCATTGCATACACCTATTTTTAATTCAAATGTTTGGAGTTCCCAGGTAATATTTTCTGCTTCCTATTTATTTTTCCAAATAAAGGACACGACACACACTTTTAACCTCTTTAAACATAGGCAAAGCTCAATCCGAGATGTACAAAATTACAACACTTAATATTCTTTTTGTTTTTCCCAAGCAAGGGTCAAATATTGGAAGCAAAGCCAACAAAAAAAACATGGCAAACTCTTTTCAGATAACGAATATTAATCATAGAACCCAGTGGAAAACAACAACCAAGAGACCATTACCATATCATTTTCAAGTATTTTAACACATGGAAATAAAAGAAACCATCTCGACCTGGGAATTGGCGTGCAATCCTCTATCCGTTGTGCAAATCAATGGTGTGTTGAACCAGCTTCTTCTGTCAACGTCCAGAGCCAAAACTCCCTCTTCCACTTTTCCACATGGTCGTCTCTCTTTTTGCTTTCACTCCTCCTCTCAATCTTATCTCCTTTTTTTTCCTTTTTGTTTCATTGCCCACTTCCCTATCTTCTCTCCACAACTTCCTTAAATCCAGGCCTCTTATCCAAAATGAAGGACATGCATAACTCCCATTTGGAAGGGCGTTGTTGCAACTCATAACCACACGACCATCATCATCATGACAGGGCATTGTGAAGTGGAAGCTTCAGTCCCATTTCAAATTTGCTCGCACATTCTTAATACCATAGAACAAACATTACCAACATATAATATTTACTATATGACATATGCCCAATCCATAAGCATTTTGTATTTTATTATTTTTAATTTATTAATATTTTTTATTTCATAATATTCTCACTCAATAATCATCAATTTCCAAAGCAATTTAAACACAATATTTTCAGTCCATCACAACTTATAAAAAAGGTGGCTCCCATGCCATAGCATCTTCATTGCCACATATAAAAAGACAACAACATATAATGATAAACCAAATTTATACAATCAATATGCAACATAAGGGCAAGACATATGACTAATGCAGACCCTTTTCTTATGCACCTACATGAAATATTCCACCATGAACTTCCATGTGTTCACTAAGCTGAATCATCACTTCCCCAATTTTACCTTTTTCGGAACCTACACATAAGACCATTAGTAGAGATAAATTAAATATTATTAATTTCATTTACTATCAATGGTTGCACGAGGGGTCATTACATCATGTGGCATAATGACATGAGTATTAAAGATGAGAGGATTAGGTAGGTTGGAGAGCAAATCCAAAGTTTCACTAATCTCGACAACCATTATAGATATATGGTTTAGGATATTTGGGTCCAATGTAGATCTTCTTTTAGTGTTGTAACCAAAAGTGATTAGTTCTTAGAATCTTGGGTTTTAAAGTTATGAAAGTTTGTTGAAAAAGTTAAAAGAAGGAAATAGATGTTCTTATTGACTAAATATGCAAGAGATCATCCCAATTTATACTAATCTTGTTTTAATATTATTTTTTCAATTTTTTTAAAATAATATATATATATATATATATATATATATATATATATATATATATATATATATATATATATATATACTCTTAAGGGCCAAAATAATCATGACTATAGCCGTCAAATTTCAAACCTGCTTTGTATATTTTTTGGCTTCTTTTAACCGAACGCCTGGGTTGGCTGTAATACAGCCCTCAAGTTGTTTTGAACAAGTTTTATGAAGTGATTGTCGTATATATTCAGTAACGTTGTATATTGGCAATGAGATTTCGTCCAAAAAAAAGCCTTTTTTTTTCAATCTAGCATTGATTTAGGAGGAAGACAAGTTTATTTACTTTTAGTCACTTCAATTGAAATGGAAGAACCAAATACGGCTTTTGGATCTTACCATTGAAATTTAGATGGGACAATCTTTCAAACCAATTAAGGAGATTGGTGTTCTTTGATTTATTATAAATGAGACGATCCAATATCTACGCATGCCACTGCATATTCTTTGAACAATTTTAAAGTCTTACTAAACAATTTTATTCTGAAACGGACTGATTATTCATGGATGTGTACAAGCCATAAACTATGAAAGTTACCAGTGTGTTGCGAATTATGGCAGAATCATATATTCATATCAACATGGCCCTATAAATGATCGATGGAAGCTTGTTCACCCATAAAGCTATGCACCACTATCAAACACAGAGAACATAAGATTTAGATGGGGATGGATTTGATTAATAATTTATTTAGGAAGGCGAAAAAAACATGAAATGTCAATGAAACGCACTAGATTCACAATTTAACCACAATGTACCTCCTCCAAACGTTTTTGAAGATGGAATAGATTTTATGGTTGTTAAGATATGTGTTTTCCTACCTTAACCTTAACACTCACAGAAGCTATTGGTTAACATTTGAAAAAAATATGACACACACTTAAAAATAAATAATTAAATAAAGGCGAGTATATATATATTTTATGTAATGGCCACTCCTCTTACATATATCAAAGATTCTCTGCCATCTAGTGTAGATAGATCATGGAGATGAGATGAACGTGTTGTGGGGATGTACTTTAGAAAGATCACGGAGAAGAGATGGAGATGTTTTGGAGGTGAAGCTATCCGTAAAATAAAATTATTATAATAAAAAATAAAGATGATAATGTTTAATGGGTTTGGTTTAAGGGGTGGGAAGTGAGAAGTTTTATATTTTATATTAAGGTTTCAGTCTTTAAACTTTATCGGAGGACAAACATGCAAACGAGTGAATAGTAGCAGAGGCTTAAGTAAGCCTTGTTTTTATAGTTTTCATTTTTCATGTTTTGAGAAGTTTAAAAAACAAAGGATTTTCACGAGGAGAACATAGGTAGGAAGAAAGGAGAGTGGTTTATGGAATACTAAGGATGCTGTAATGGATGATAAAAATATTTATTAAAAAATATTATTAAAAATGAGATGATTGAGTATAATATAATGGTTTTTATAAATAAAAATTAATATGTAAATTTAATGGATATTGGTCAACATTTGTTTAGAGATTTAAAAGTGGATAAATTTTTCATATTATTCTATTACTTTCCTTTCAAAAAAATATATTTTTCCTCCTTATCTTTTCTAGTTCTAAAACCAATGATAAAATAATGGACAATAGCCCATGGCTTATAGGGAGAGAGAGGTTGTATTAAAAATAATAGGGAGAATATTGTATGAAGAAAAAAACTATTGAAGTGATTTCAATGTATGTAAGGATTTTTAGAATGACATATCAGTTTATTAATAATAAGGTTTCAAAGGATGAAAATACTCTAGTTTTTTTTTTGTTTAGAAGTGATCAACTACTAAGGAATGAAAATATGTGTGTATACTTAGATATGTGCTACCATGAAAAATTCAATTTTTTTTTCAATATTTAGTAATATCAATTCGAATAGAAAGATGAAATAAAAAAGGATTAAAAAATTTAATTCTAATATCATATATTTTATGAGACTAGACACATGGCAAGCTATCCCAAAGTGAAAATGAACAATAAATAAATAAATTTTTTTAGAAATGAGATAAATTTCAAGATGAAGCAAGGAGGTCATAATCTAGCCAAAGTTGGCTTAAAGCAATAAATTTTTACTCTTAAAATTGTGTCAAAGAAGCTCCTCTACTTCATCATGTGGAGAAGACCACCACAATTCATTTCAAGTAAATATTATAAAAAATAAAGTTGAATGCAATGGATGAGGAATTAAAATGTGCAATTTTAAATTGAGAAGGAATTAAATATATAAAGGAAGATATAGAGGAATATTTTAGAACCAAATAAGGTCAAAAAGGTCAATTGTAATCCAAGAATTAAAATGTGCAAGTTTAAATTGAGAAGGAATTAAAGATATAAAGGATGTTATAGAGGAATATTTTAGAACCAAATAAGGTCAAAAAAGTCAATTGTAATCCAAGTAAATCATACATAATTTTGTAAATATTATAAAATGATCTCCTTGCAATAACATAATAGTATATAATTTGTTGCTTACATTTTAGGATTTTAAAGAGGATATCTATTCCAATTTAGGGTCTTTAGGGTGTAATAAGAAAATAAGTACCATGGAAGAAGACCCTTTAATTTTAGTTTTTTTTTCAATGTGTTATATGGGATTGAAACAGGCCCCACTCATATTACATCATCACCACATAGTTGTACTACAAAAAATCTTGGATATTATCCATATATCATTTTACAAGATTTGAACTTGAGTCTCCTTGAAATGTTGAGGAGTTTAATTTGTTGAGCTAATTCCACTTGATTCATTTTAGAGTTTTTACAATAACGTAAAAAAGAATTTGTTTTTTTAGGTTATGGCTTGGGTTTTAAATTCTATAGGATAGCATAAACCTATAGATGATATACCACATTATGAATATTCTATAAAAATGGAAGAGATTGATGAGGATAAAAGCAATTGTGGGAAAGAAAAAATGAGAGGAACACCTTCAAAATAACAACACATAGAAAGGAAAACTCAAAGGGATATTGATGTGGTAAACCAAAAATAAATATCACAAGCATTAAAAAGAATTGGGTCTAGGAGCATAAATAATAATAAAAAGTGATTTGAATAATATGGGTATAAATAATATCCCTAAAATATAGTTATCAAGGAAATAATTGGTTGTTATACTCCTAAATTTATTATAATATAAGAAACAATAATAAGTAATGGTGAATGTAAGGATGCACTCAAAATATTTGGAATATGGGGGATTGTCTAGCAATATCTAATATCCAAGATTTGTGGTTTATTATAAAAATATGGGTTAGTTACAAATGTGATGTATAATTACTAAAAATAAGAAGTAAGTGGATTCCTTGTCATTTTTACAAAAATATTATGAAATATGAAATCATAAATGTGTATGATCTAACTACAATTACCATTTTTTATAGATTTTAAAGCAACTTTATTTGTTGAATTCAAATTCAATGATGATTCACATATGTGATCTATGGTTTTTTGGAGGAGACTTTAACACAATTTTATATCCTTAAAAAAGGAGAGGTATTCTTGGATTGTCTTATTCAATAGAGGATTTTGTTTCACTTATCAATTAAAATTATCTTTGGGATGTTCCTTGAAGACTCTAATATACATGGGCTAATAGGTTTACTAGTAAAAATCATATAATAAATGGAATATATAGGATTTTTCTATCTAATGCATGGCTACAAGTAAAGTATAAAATTTTAGTAGATATTTTTTATGAACAAGATTAGATCACAAAACCTATTTTTGAGATGCTATCTACTTAATAATTTGTTGGAATTTACAATAATTTTCAAAAGACTTTGAAAGCATAGGAATAATGATGATTAGATGTAAAAGAATGAAATAAGAGAGAAAATAGATAAAACTACTAATATAAATAATTGAAATAGGAAGAAGTGGTGGTTGCTTGTAGGAATCCCCACAATATTACATTATACAAATTGATACAATGGATTAGTAATTGGGAGGTATTTATAGTAGATATCTAATCCCGAAATATAATTATATAACATATGAATCAAATTTGACATGACTTAAGATCAAAATTCAAGTTATAAGGTTAATCATACTAACCGTTTAACTGATATTGCTAGGGTTGATTAATTCAAATTATATGTATAGGATTACAAACCATGTATATGGGTTTACATCAAGAATATTTGTAAGCTTTCATAATTCGTGTCAGCCTTGGCCAATAAGAGGATATTGCATATTATAATACCCCCATAATATGAGTTGAGGTCCAAGGAGAGGAGACATTAAATATGGTAATATATCCTCTCATAGTGGATGCTCTAATAGGCTATTATCTAGTGCTCATTATTTTTATCTTCATCATTTGATAGATTATCACCCGTCTCTAAGAATATTGCTTTAATATTTATGAATCTTGATATTTATATATTCATAAAGTATCATTTCTTCTTATAATATTTTTAAGTATGTAACTTCTTTAAAGACCTTAAATTTTCCCTAGATTATTCAGGCTTAGCCTTCATTGATTTGAAATATATAGTATGGGCATATATATGAGGAAGTACTTCATAATTCTTCATAGAAACTTTATAATAAGAAAAAAAATTGAAAATACCATTAATATTTATAGCCTATGGATTATACATAGTCATTCCACTCATATGAATAACTAATTCAACCATATAGAAAGATGAAGTGAGATTTAACTTAATATAGTTTATATATTTTTCAATTATATTTATTTATCCCATGTAGTAGCTATATCAACTTGTAGAGACTTAAAGTAAGATATGTATGCTCAACATTGTGAAATTATATAATATTAAGATTTAAGAGCTTTGCTTCTAATATTTTAACTTCAATGGAGTATATTATTTAACATAGATCCTTCCAAATAGTCCACATCATGATGGGATCACTCAAAACTTTAATATTAAAAATTATACATGGATTCATTGGAGCTTCATCCTTGTTAGCTCGTGTAGACCTATCATGAGAGACCAAGGATTTGTATGATTAAATCTCATGTAGGAAAGATCAACTATCAATGTCAAGGTTTTTGTTTCAAATGCAAATGTTTGAATTTTATGGATTTCTTGGATAAATACCTAAGTTTATTTTTGAAAACTAAGTTATAAAAAATGAAATAACTTTGAAATAACAATGCATAAGACAAAATCTAACCTAGGTATCATTTTATCTTTTAATGAAGATTATTCCTAAATTACAAGAAATAAATATTTTTCTTTTGAGCAAGGGTCCAAGATAATGCAAAAAATAATATTAACCCAAATGCAAGCTACATGTAATTCCACTTTTACACCTAAGTTAACAAAGAAGATAAGAAAATCAAAATAAGGTTAATCTAGAGCTTCTTAATTTACCATTCTTCTTTTAATATGCTTAAATAAAATAAAATGACTAGCCTAAGGATTCCTTAATATTTTTCTTTTAAGCATGTTAAACTAGAAATAATAAGAAACAAACAACAAGAAATAAGCACATAGAAAAATGGGAATAAAAATAGCAATAATAGGTTTCCAAATATAGTGCCTAAAGCATAATTATGCTTTGTATCTACAACCCATAATTTTTCAATATCACACCTCTTTGATTCAATATGTGATTCTACTACACTAGAAAAACAAGACATGGCAAGGTTATTTGGTTCTTAGGTCTCTACTTAGATGAGGGGAACTACGATATTCCTTATTCCATAGTCATACCTTTAGGTCCCTTTAGTTGACCAAATGTATGCATAGAGAAATTTTCCTAGCATGTATATAGAGTAGAATCATGCCTTGATGAGGTAAGGTACAATTTTAGTTTGATAATATGGCATTAGGGAATGGTCTATTGTTTGTCCAAGGAAAAATATGAGTTTGTGAGAGATAGAACCACATATTGTAAAAAATAAGCTATAATTTTACCTATGTGCAGGTTGCAAGTGATAAATATAATATAAGAGAGGTGACACTTTGATTCTAATCTAAAGATAGATAAACATGACCAAGGTTATTGTTAAGGTAACTATGTAGTGATGACAATCAAAACCATGCCTTGGGTAAGGCAGGTGGTTTTTCACATGTGAAGAAGTAATAGATAAAAGGCAAGAGGATATGAAGTATTAACATAAAAGGGGACTCGTAGGGGTTAATATAGATAGTAAGGATAGGTGATGATTACTAAAAGGGAGAAAAAATGGTGGTATTTTTCCTTTAAGCTTTTGGTCATAGAATTGAACATTTATAGAACAAGATACAGTGCAAAAACCTACCTAAAAGAGAAGAGGGTTGAGTAATATTTTCAATTTTGTTTGAGTATAGTAACAAGTCTTGATGAAAAATTAATTATAACTATAAGAAGAGTAGCATATTGTTAAGATACTAAAATTCTAAGCTTGTGCAACATAAAGCAAAGAAAATAAAAATTTTAGTTGATCAAAAGAAAATAAAATGAAAAAATACCAAAAAAAGGCAAGCGAGGAAGGATGAAAACCAAGAAAAGATGTCATTCTCTCTTAACTTGTCAGGATCGCCTCCAATTCTTTAAGAAAATTTTAGGAATCAAAGAGCCAGAGTTTATTTAGCTAGATATTAATTACTTGGAATGATTCCCAAAGCCTCAATTTATATATTTTTAGGCCTTGGCGAATGGAGCTTAGAGAATTTATGGTTGATTGAAGGGGTAGGAAAGGATTGTTGAATTTGAATCTCCAAATCCAAAAATGATTATCCTTGGGGAATGAGTGGAGGTGGTGAGTACCTAATGTAAATGACACCATAATTGGCCCAAAGTTGAAGAGGGATGGAGGGTCCAAGATTTTTAGTCCTTGGCCTTGAAGCACATAGTTGTAGGTCAATGTTTGCTATCATAATTCCATAAATGTGATCATTGGGGGTCGCTTACATGGAGGATTGGCGCTAAAAAAATTGAGTGGAAAAACTGTCAGTGTAGAACCACACCTTTGCTTGGAAAGCCATGCTTTCATCTGAATACACAAAACCTTTGGAAAATAAGATTATAATTGATAAAATTACACTTTTTTAGGTTTGACAGAGAATTAGGATAAATTGGACACATGGATGGTCCAATTTTGGGAACTTATATTTGATCCTTTTTTATGCATTTGTGGTATAATAAATGCATAAAAAATAATTGTAGATACCCCTAAATTTGTAGAAGGATGGTTCTTGAATGACTATTATACTAAGATGGGATGATGGTGAAAAAGTGTGCAATTCGAAGTACTTCAAAGAATATACACCCTTATGGGGTATTAATTGCACTAATGTCCCCATGTCCCCAACCTAGGATTCCCCATAAATTTTCATAGGGGAGACAAAGGACACCAATGAAACACAAATATGATGGAAAGCAAAGACAAAAGAAGCAAAAAGGAAGAAGGAGAAAGGAGAAGGGTTGGGTAAAAAAAATTGGGTGGGGGTAATACTAATTTATTTTTACCTTGCACTTGGAGAGAAAGGGAGCTCTAGAGAACAATGCACTTTAAATCCATTATTCATGATTACGATAGGTAAGGTAGAACCTATAGATGTAGGTGATCAGGTAGACATATATATTTTTTATGTAATGGCCACTCCTATTACATATCTCAAAGATTCTCTGCCATCTAGTGTAGATAGATCATGGATATGAGATGAACATGTTGTGGGGATATAATTTAGAAAAATCACGAAGAAGAGATGGAGATGTTTTGGAGGTGAAGCTATCCATAAAATAAAATTATTATAATAAAAAATAGATATGATAATGTTTAATGGGTTTGGTTTAAGGGGTGAGAAGTGAGAAGTTTTATATTTTATATTAAGGTTTCAGTCTTTAAACTTTATTTGAGGACAAACATGCAAATGAGTGAATAGTAGCAGAGGCTTAAGTAAGCCTTGTTTTTATAGTTTTCATTTTACATTTCTTGAGAAGTTTAAAAAACAAAGGATTTTCACGAGGAGAACATAGGTAGGAAGAAAAGAGAGTGGTTAATTTCATGAGGAGAGAAGGAGAGTGGTTTATGGAATTCTTAACTAGTAAGGATGCTTTAATGGATGATACAAATATTTATTAAAAATGAGATGATTGAGTATAATATAATGGTTTTTAAAAATAAAAATTAATATGTAAATTTAATGGATATTGGTCAACATTTTTTAGAGATTTAAAATTGGATAAAATTTTTATATTATTCTATTGCTTTCCTTTCAAAAAAATATATTTTTCCTCCTTATCTTTTCTAGTTCTAAAACCAATGATAAAATAATGGACAATAGCCCATGGCTTATAGGGAGAGATAGGTTGTATTAAAAATAATAGGAAGAATATTGTATGAAGACAAAAACTATTGAAGTGATTTCAATGTATGTAAGGATTTTTAGAATGACATATCAGTTTATTAGTAATAAGGTTTCAAAGGATGAAAATACTCTAGTGTTTTTTTTATTTAGAAGTGATCAACTACTAAGGAATGAAAAAATGTGTGTATACTTAGATATGTGCTACCATAAAAAATTCAATTTTTTTTTTCAATATTTATTAATATCAATTCGAATAGAAAGATGAAATAAAAAAGGATTAAAAAATTTAATTCTAATATCATATATTTTATGAGACTAGACACATGGCAAGCTATCCCAAAGTGAAAATGAACAATAAATAAATAAAAAGTTTTAGAAATGAGATAAATTTCAAGATGAAGCAAGGAGGTCATAATCTAGCCAAAGTTGGCTTAAAGCAATAATTTTTTACTCTTAAAATTTTGTCAAAGAAGCTTCTCTACTTCATCATGTGGAGAAGACGACCACAATTCATTTCAAGTAAATATTATAAAAAATAAAGTTGAATGCAATGGATGAGGAATTAAAATGTGCAATTTTAAATTAAGGAATTAAAGATATAAAGGAAGATATAGAGGAATATTTTAGAACCAATTAAGAGGTCAATTGTAATCCAAGAATTAAAATGTACAAGTTTAAATTGAGAAGGAATTAAAGATATAAAGGATGTTATAGAGGAATATTTTAGAACCAAATAAGGTCAAAAAGGTCAATTGTAATCCAAGTAAATCATACGTAATTTTGTAAATATTATAAATTGATCTCCTTGCAATAACATAATAGTATATAATTTGTTGCTTACATTTTAGGATTTTAATGAGGATATCTATTCCAATTTAGGGTCTTTAGGGTGTAATAAGAAAATAAGTACCATGGAAGAAGACCCTTTAATTTTAGTTTTTTTTTTCAATGTGTTATATGGGATTGAAACAGGCCCCACTCATATTACATCATCACCACATAGTCGTACTACAAAAAATCCTGGATATTATCCATATATCATTTTGCAATATTTGAACTTGAGTATCCTTGAAATGTTGAGGAGTTTAATTGGTTGAGCTAATTCGACTTGATTCATTTTAGAGTTTTTAGAATAACGTAAAAAAAAATTTATTTTTTTAGGTTATGGCTTGGGTTTTAAATTCTATAGGATAGCATAAACCTATAGATGATATACCACATTATGAATATTCTATAAAAATGGAAGAGATTGATGAGGATAAAAGCAATTGTGGGAAAGAAAAAATGAGAGGAACACATTCAAAATAACAAGACATAGAAAGGAAAACTCAAAGGGATATTGATGTGGTAAACCAAAAATAAATATCACAATCATTAACAAGAAGTGGGTCTAGGAGCATAAATAATAATAAAAAGTGATTTGAATAATATGGGTATAAATAATATCCCTAAAAAATAGTTATCAAGGAAATAATTGGTTGTTATAATCCTAAATTTATTATAATATAAGAAACAATAATAAGTAATGGTGAATGTAAGGATGCACTCAAAATATTTGGAATATGGGGGATTGTCTAGCAATATCTAATATCCAAGATTTGTGGTTTATTATAACAATATGGGTTAATTACAAATGTGATGTATAATTACTAAAAATAAGAAGTAATTGGATTCTTTGTCATTTTTACAAAAATATTATGAAATATGAAATCATAAATGTGTATGATCTAACTACAATTACTATTTTTTATAGATTTTAAAGCAACTTTATTTGTTGAATTCAAATTCAATGATGATTCACATATGTGATCTATGGTTTTTTGGAGGAGACTTTAACACAATTTTATATCCTTAAAAAAGGAGAGGTATTCTTGGATTGTCTTATTCAATAGAGGATTTTGTTTCACTTATCAATTAAAATTATCTTTGGGATGTTCCTTGAAGACTCTAATATACATGGGCTAATAGGTTTACTAGTCAAAATCATATAATAAAAGGAATATATAGGATTTTTTTTATCTAATGCATGGTTACAAGTAAAGTATAAAATTTTAGTAGATATTTTTTATGAACAAGATTAGATCACAAAACCTATTTTTGAGATTCTATCTACTTAATAATTTGTTGGAATTTACAATACTTTTCAAAAGATTTTGAAATCATAGGAATAATGATGATTAGATTTAAAAGAATGAAATAAGAGAGAAAATAGATAAAACTAATAATATAGATAATTGAATTATGAAGAAGTGGTGGTTGCTCGTAGGAATCCCCACAATATTACATTATACAAATTGATACAATGGATTAGTAATTGGGAGGTATTTATATTAGATATCTAATCCTAAAATATCATTATATAACATATGAATCAAATTTGACATGACCTAAGATCAAAATTCAAGTTATAAGGTTAATCATGTTAGAATTAAAGTGCACTATGCCTCTGTTTTGACACTTTTCAGTTTATATTGACACTTGTCAGTTTATCATATAGGCCTTCTGCCTATATATGTAACTCATTTCATGTATAATATTATCTCATCAGTTTTCCTCCTAACATCTAATGTTAGAGTTAAAGTGCACTATGTCTTCAACTTGACACTTGTCAGTTTCTCTTGACAAGTGTCATGTGTTGAATATAGGCTTATGCCTATATATTGTAACCATTTGTATCAATAAAATTAATCCCATAAGTTTTAGTCCCAACATTTGGTATCAGAGCAGGATTTCCCTACCCTATGAAACCCCTTGAGGGGGGATTTCCCTCATGGAAATCCCCCCTCCCCCCTTAGGGAAATCCCCCCTCCCCCAAGGGAAATCCCCCCTCCCCCCCTTAGGGAAATCCCCCCTCCCCCAAAAATCCTCCCTCCACTATTTTTTTTGGTTTGTTTTTTCTTATTTTTTAAAAAAAATTTACCGAGGGAGTATGCTCTCCATCATTTGATGGATCAGAAACCAGATGGAAAATATTTTTAAGTTTGGGAATTTTTAAGTTTATCTTGGAGAGAGGATTTCAACTTTCGCATTATTTGATTTTTATTTTTTTCCCGTCATTATTTCCTCTGGTTCTGGTTCCTGCCTCTCCTGTCTGCCAAGGGTTTGAGCTTCTCTTCTGAGACACAGTAAATATTTATGTGGAGTTGATCGGAAGGCTCATAATTCAATCCCGTTGGCTTGATTTTTTGTGGTGGAATCCGTATGAAGAATATTGTATCTCATGTTGTCTGTGGCATGAATGACAAGCGAGGTTTTTGGTTTTGGATATAACGTTTTTCTATTTTGTCAGAGGGCTTAAGATTGGTTTAGATTTGGGGAAATTTGATCGAGGTTTTGAGGTAGAATGGGAAGCGAGGCTGCTGCTGGGGTGCTCCGGTTTTGGAGTGAAGAGGATAGAGCTTTGGTGAATTCTCTTATAGGGCCGAATGCCTTTGAGCACTTGATGATGAGCTATGATTCTTCGGAGGGGCTTGTCTCTAGGCCTAGAGATTGCACATTGCAACAAAAGCTCCAAAATCTTGTGGAGTCATCGTCGATAAGCTAGACCTATGTGTTTTTCTGGTAGTTGTCGAGATTGAAGACTAAATATGTGGTTCTCGGATGGGGCAACCGCGTTTACTATTCATGGGCATAACTGTGTACAACCCTATGAAATATTTTGACATGACCGAGCCATGAAACATATGAGAAACAAATGCGGGAAGCAGCGAAGTCGCTGGATTACATAATTGATACAGTTTCTGCTCAAAAGGCTTTATTGTGCTTACGGGCTTCATCTCTTCATCCTATCTGTGGTTATCTCCTGGTCACGGCCTGTTGCGATAGAGGTCGACGAAATGGCTCGAGGGAGTCGACGATGGCTTGATCATGGACTTGGGCGTTCGTAACGGTCCAGTGGATGACGTGATCGATGGCGCGGCTCAAGGGGATACTCGACCACTTGGCGAAAGTGAGAAATTGGGGATATAGTGCCATTTGGCCATGATATTAGCCTACGAGTGTTTGCAATGTCATGCCCAACGAAGATGAAGATGGATCCGAGATATTTTCGTATGGGATGTTGCGAGTTCAAAATACCGTGAAGAAGACCAAATATTTTCTTTTGATTGAAGGAGAACATGTTGTTCTGTAATTTTTTGTCTATTGGCGGATTCGATTTTGTGTAGTAGAAGCAGAGTTAAATATGACAACTGTAGCCTCGGTCCCCTTCACTTCCTATTTTCCACAAATTATGCGCGTTGTGTCATCAAAGTTTTTTTAATCCACCAGATCTATCTTGAATATGGCTGCGCGTCTACGATCTGCATGATCCGATGGAGCCACATGGGATTTTTGTAAAGATGTTGTGTTGTATCTGTTATGTACTTGTGTGCAAGTTCAGTTCCAGACTTCTGCATAGGAGCCATATATTTACGATGAAGTACATGTGAGTCTGTCCCTACCTATAGAGCTGTTAATGGAAAATATTGTGCCATTTGTTTTTTGGCACCGGTGCGATTTTACATTTTGTTAGACCTGCATTGAAATTGTGTTATTTTCAAGAGCATGGAGGCCAAAGTGAATATTGTTGCTGACAAACAAACACTGCCCTCTAGTTTGTCCACCAAGCTATCTCCATAGGCAGGTGTGCAGATTTGGTATCACACATAGATGCACATCGACGTCAATAAAAGTAGTATGAATCATGAGCTTTGTGGGACGTATTGATCTCTACGGTGAAAGGTTTTGTTATTTGTTGAAGAGTGTAAGAGTTTGATGCACTTTTTGAGGAGGTTTCTAAAGTGGATTCTAAATATGGAACTATTTTTGTGGCAGCTGTGTTTCCTGAGCATCAGGAAGCTGTTCAAGACAGAGATCTGAAATTCTTGTCAAAGGCTGTGGAGGAAGCATATAATGGAGTTAACTGTGGACATGGTGGGCCTTTTGGTGCTGTTGTGGTTTGTAATGATGAAATTGTTGTGAGCTGTCACAACATGGTTTTAAAGTATAAGGGGCAAGGGGCATGTTATTATTAAAATTCGAAGGGGACCACTTTCATTTTTTTATATAAGGGAACTTAATAAAAATTCCCTGTGTTTTTCACATGGGAAGTGGAATGTGGAAGGCCCACATGGCCTGTTTATTGTAATTTTCAAATTTTCAGAGATGATGGCCCACATGGCCCATGTAATTCCCCTGTGAGGAAAATTTTTAAGACTATTTTTTTATTTCGCCTGAGAGCGATGCCACCATTGAGCGATGTTGTTTATTTTGCTGCCTAGAGAGGCATGCTATTGTTTTTTCAACAAGTTGAAGGCCCCATTCAAACCCAAGTATAGGGGTATTTATAGTCGTTGGAAACATTTTTTTGTGACAGACACAATGGTGGTGTCATATTGTAATTTTGAGGCTATTTCAATTGAGTTTTTTAGCCTCAAAGTTTTTCTACCTTGGAGTGCATTCTTGGTTGTACCCGACACTCCCAAGGTACTTGTAAGTGAACCTAGTATCTAGTAGTACCCTCTATCTACTTGGCGGATGCAGTGGTTGGTTACCCATGCATTTTGGTAAGATGAGGTGCCTACCATAAGGACACTTATTCTAGGGACTATAGACATAGACACCCTAGATTCTATCTGAGGTTTTTTTGAATCTACTTCTAAAGACTACAGACGAAGACACTTCAGAAGATTCTCTTCTATTCTTCTTTCTTCTTCTCCTCCATACTTGGATTCTAAGGCTCAATTTTATTGTATTTCATGGCTCATTTTTCCTTTGTATTAAGGTGCATTTTCGGTAGAGACCGACACCTTCTATATTGAGTTCACCATAAGGAAGGATTTGATATTTATGGTGGGACTAGTCAGTGACCTACGAGAGGCAACATCCTCTGAGGATGACCTACAGAGGCAACATACCTAGAAGTGGCTGACCTTGAGGCACCCATGATGACCCTGAGGAACTTAGACGGCTGACCCAGTGGCAACAGACCCGTGGAATTGGCTGACCCTGAGGCAACAGATCGAGATGTATACACAGTGAATCTAGCATTATTCACAGTTGGAGAGCCAAGAACAAAGAGCACGAGCCTAGAACAAATCAGCAATAAGAGAGGATGATTGGTTGTTTTAGAGAAGTCAACATTAAGGGGGAATGTTACCTAATGTTGACTTGTTTCATTTCTTCTTTAGTTAGGATAGTGCACTTTAAGGGGGAATGTTAGAGATAAAGTGCACTATGCCTTCACCTTGAAACTTGTCAGTTTATCTTGACAAGTGTCATGTGTTGAATATAGGCTTATGCCTATATATTGTAACCATTTGTATCAATAAAATTAATCCCATAAGTTTCAATCCCAACATATCATACTAACCGTTTAACTGATATTGCTAGGGTTGATTACTTCAAATTATATGTATAGGATTACAAACCATGTATATGGGTTTACATCAAGAATATTTGTAAGATTTCATAATTCGTGTCAGCCTTGGCCAATAAGAGGATATTGCATAATATAATACCCCCATAATTTGAGTTGAGGTCCAAGGAGAGGAGACATTAAATATGGTAATATATCCTCTCATAGTGGATGCTCTAATAGGCTATTATCTAGTGCTCATTATTTGTATCTTCATCATTTGATAGATTATCACCCGTCTCTAAGAATAATGCTTTAATATTTATGAATCTTGATATTTATATATTCATAAATTATCATTTCTTCTTATAATATTTTTAAGTATGTAACTTCTTTAAAGACCTTAAATTTTCCCTAGATTATTCAGGCTTAGCCTTCATTGATCTGAAATATATAGGATGGGCATATATATGAGGAAGTACTTCATAATTCTTCATAGAAACTTTATAATAAGAAAAAAATTTGAAAATACCATTAAGATTTATAGCCTATGGATTATTCATAGTCATTCCACTCATATGAATCACTAATTCAACCATCTAGAAAGATGAAGTGAGATTTAACTTAATATATTTTGTATATTTTTCAATTATATTTATTTATCCCATATAGTAGCTATATCAACTTGTAGAGACTTAAAGTAAGATATGTATGCTCAACATTGTGAAATTATATAATCTTAAGATTTAAGAGCTTTGCTTCTAATATTTTAACTTCAATGGAGTATATTATTTAACATAGATCCTTCCAAATAGTCCATACCATGACGAGATCACTCAAAAATTTAATATGAAAAATTATATATGGATTCATTGGATCTTCATCCTTGTTAGCTAGTGTAGACCTATCATGAGAGACCAAGCATTTGTATGATTAAATATCATGTAGGAAAGATCTACTATCAATGTCAAGGTTTTTGTTTCAAATGCAAATTTTTGAATTTTATGGATTTCTTGGATAAATACCTAAGTTTATTTTTGAAAAATAAGTTCTAAAAAATGAAATAACTTTGAACTAACAATGCATAATACAAAATATAACCTAGGTATCATTTTATCTATTTTATCTTTTAATGAATATTATTCCTAAATTACAAGAAATAAATATTTTTCTTTTGAGCAAGGGTCCAAGATAATGCAAAAATAATATTAACCCAAATGCAAGGTACATGCAATTCCACTTTTACACCTAAGTTAACAAAGAAGATAATCAAATCAAAAGAAGGTTAATCTAGAGCTTCTTAATTTACCTTTATTCTTTTAATATGCTTAAATAAAATAAAATGATTAGCCTAAGGATTCCTTAATATTTTTCTTTTAAGCATGTTAAACTAGAAATAATAAGAAACAAATAACAAGAAATAAGCACATGAAAAAATGGAATAAAAATAGCAAGAATAGGTTTCCAAATCTAGTGCCTAAAGCATAATTATGCTTTGTATCTACAACCCATATTTTTTCAATATCACACCTCTTTGATTCAACATGTGATTCTACTACACTAGCAAAACAAGACATGGCAAGGTTATTTGGTTCTTAGGTCTCTACTTAGATAAGGGGAACTATGATATTCCTTATTCCATAGTCATACCTTTAGGTCCCTTTAGTTGACCAAATGTATGCATAGAGAAATTTTCCTAGCATGTATATAGAGTAGAATCACGCCTTGATGAGGTAAGGTACAATTTTGTTCTAAGAACATGGCATTAGGGAATGGTCTATTGTTTATCCAAGGAAAAATATGAATTTGTGAGAGATAGAACCACATCTTGTAAAAAATAAGCTATAATTTTACCTATGAGGTTGCAAGTGATAAACATAATATAAGAGAGGTGACACTTTGATTCTAAGCTAAAGATAGATAAACATGACCAAGTTTATTGTTAAGGGAACTATGTAGTGATGACAATCAAAACCATGCCTTGGGTAAGGCAGGTGGTTTTTCACATGTGAAGAAGTAATAGATAAAAGGCAAGAGGATATGAAGTATTAACATAAAAGGGGACTCTTAGGGGTTAATATAGATAGCAGGGATAGGTGATGATTACTAAAAGGGAGAAAAAAGGGTGGTATTTTTCCTTTAAGCTTTTGGTAATAGAATTGCACATTTATAGAACAAGATATAGTGCAAAAATCTTCCTAAAAGAGAAGAGGGTTGAGTAATATTTTCAATTTTATTTGAGTATAGTAACAAGTCTTGATAAAAAAAATAATTATAACTATAAGAAGAGTAGCATATTGTTAAGATACTACAATTCTAAGCTTGTGCAACATAAAGCAAAGAAAATAAAAATTTTAGTTGATCAAAAGAAAATGAAATGAAAAGATACCAAAAAAAGGCAAGCGAGGAAGGATGAAAACCAACAAAAGAAGTCATTCTCTCCTAACTTGTCAGGATCTCCTCCAATTCTTTAAGCAAATTGGAGGAATCAAAGAGCCATAGTTTCTTTAGCTAGATATTGCTTACTTGAAATGATATCCCAAAGCCTCAATTTATATATTTTTAGGCCTTGGCGGATGGAGCTTAGAGAATTTATGGTTGATTGAAGGGGTAGGAAAGGATTGTTGAATTTGAATCTCCAAATCCAAAAATGGTTATCCTTGGGGAATGAGTGGAGGTGGTGAGTACCTAATGTAAATGACACCATAATTGGCCGAAAGTTGAAGGGGGATGGAGGGTCCAAGATTTTTAGTCCTTGGCCTTGAAGAAAATAGTCGTAGGTCAATGTTTGCTATTATTATTCTATAAATGTGATCATTGGGGGTCGCTTACATGGAGGATTGATGCTAAAAAAATTGAGTGGAAACACTGTCAGTGTAGAACCACACCTTTGCTTGGAAAGCCATGCTTTCATCTGAATACACAAAACCTTTGGAAACTAATATTATAATGGATAAAATTACACTTTTTTAGGTTTGATGGAGAATTAGGATAAATTGGACACATGGATGGTCCAATTTTGGGAACTTATATTTGATCCTTTTTTATGCATTTGTGGTATAATAAATGAATAAAAAATAATTGTAGATACCCCTAAATTTGGAGAGGATGGTTCTTGAATGACTATTAGACTAAGATGGATGATGGTCAAAAAGTGTACAATTCCAAGTACTTCAAAGAATATACACCCTTATTGTGTATTAATTGCACTAATGTCCCCATGTCCCCAACCTAGGATTCCCTATAAAGTTTCATAGGGGAGACAAAGGACACCAATGAAACACAAATATGATGGAAAGAAAAGGCAAAAGAAGCAAAAAGGAAGAAGCAGAAAGGAGAAGCGTTGGGTAAAAAACATAGGGTGGGGGTAATACTAATTTATTTTTACCTTGCACTGGGAGAGAAAGGGAGCTCTAGAGAACAATGCACTTTAAATCCATTATTCATGATTGTGATAGGTAAGGTAGAACCAATGGATGTAGGTGATCAGGTAGACATATATATTTTTTATGTAATGGCCACTCCTATTACATATCTCAAAGATTCTCTACCATCTAGTGTAGATAGATCATGGAGATGAGATGAACATGTTGTGGGGATATACTTTAGAAAAATCACGAAGAAGAGATGGAGATGTTTTGGAGGTGAAGCTATCCATAAAATAAAATTATTATAATAAAAAATAGAGATGATAATGTTTAATGGGTTTGGTTTAAGGGGTGGGAAGTGAGAAGTTTTATATTTTATATTAAGCTTTCAATATTTAAACATTATTGGAGGACAAACATGCAAACGAGTGAATAGTAGCGGAGGCTTAAGTAAGCCTTATTTTTATAGTTTTCATTTTACATTTCTTGAGAAGTTTAAAAAACAAAGGATTTTCACGATGAGAACATAGGTAGGAATAAAAGAAAGTGGTTTATTTCATGAGGAGAAAAGGAGAGTGGTTTATGGAATTCTTAACTAGTAAGGATGCTTTAATGGATGATAAAAATATTTATTAAAAATGAGATGATTAAGTATAATATAATGGTTTTTACATATAAAAATTAATATGTAAATTTAATGGATATTTGTCAACATTTTTTAGAGATTTAAAAGTGGATAAAATTTTTATATTATTCTATTGCTTTCCTTTCAAAAAAAAATATTTTTCCTCCTTATCTTTTCTAGTTCTAAAACCAATGATAAAATAATGGACAATAGCCCATGGCTTATAGGGAGAGATAGGTTGTATTAAAAATAATAGGGAGAATATTGTATGAAGACAAAAACTATTGAAGTGATTTCAATGTATGTAAGGATTTTTAGAATGATATATCAGTTTATTAGTAATAAGGTTTCAAAGGATGAAAATACTCTAGTGTTTTTTTTGTTTAGAAGTGATCAACTACTAAGGAATGAAAAAATGTGTGTATACTTAGATATGTGCTACCATGAAAAATTCAAATTTTTTTCAATATTTATTAATATCAATTCGAATAGAAAGATGAAATAAAAAAGGATTAAAAAATTTAATTCTAATATCATATATTTTATGAGACTAGACACATGGCAAGCTATCCCAAAGTGAAAATGAACAATAAATAAATAAAAAGTTTTAGAAATGAGATAAATTTCAAGATGAAGCAAGGAGGTCATAATATAGCCAAAGTTGTCTTAAAGCAATAATTTTTTACTCTTAAAATTTTTTCAAAGAAGCTCCTCTACTTCATCATGTGGAGAAGACCACCACAATTCATTTAAAGTAAATATTATAAAAAATAAAGTTGAATGCAATGGATGAGGAATTAAAATGTGCAATTTTAAATTGCGAAGGAATTAAAGATATAAAGGAAGATATAGAGGAATATTTTAGAACCAAATAAGGTCAAAAAGGTCAATTGTAATCCAAGAATTAAAATGTGCAAGTTTAAATTGAGAAGGAATTAAAGATATAAAGGATGTTATAGAGGAATATTTTAGAACCAAATAAGGTCAAAAAGGTCAATTGTAATCCAAGTAAATAATACGTAATTTTGTAAATATTATAAAATGATCTCCTTGCAATAACATAATAGTATATAATTTGTTGCTTACATTTTAGGATTTTAAAGAGGATATCTATTCCAATTTAGGGTCTTTAGGGTGTAATAAGAAAATAAGTACCATGGAAGAAGACCCTTTAATTTTAGTTTTTTTTTTCAATGTGTTATATGGGATAGAAACAGACCCCACTCATATTACATCATCACCACATAGTCGTACTACAAAAAATCCTGGATATTATCCATATATCATTTTGCAATATTTGAACTTGAGTCTCCTTGAAATGTTGAGGAGTTTAATTGGTTGAGCTAATTCCACTTGATTCATTTTAGAGTTTTTAGAATAACGTAAAAAAGAATTTGTTTTTTTAGGTTATGGCTTGGGTTTTAAATTCTATAGGATAGCATAAACCTATAGATGATATACCACATTATGAATATTCTATAAAAATGGAAGAGATTGATGAGGATAAAAGCAATTGTGGGAAAGAAACAATGAGAGGAACGCCTTCAAAATAACAACATATAGAAAGGAAAACTCAAAGGGATATTGATGTGGTAAACCAAAAATAAATATCACAAGCATTAACAAGAAGTGGGTCTAGGAGCATAAATAATAATAAAAAGTGATTTGAAAAATATGGGTATAAATAATATCACTAAAAAATAGTTATCAAGGAAATATTTGGTTGTTATAATCCTAAATTTATTATAATATAAGAAACAATAATAAGTAATGGTGAATGTAAGGATGCACTCAAAATATTTGGAATATGGGGGATTTTCTAGCAATATCTAATATCCAAGTTTGTGGTTTATTATAACAATATGGTTTAATTACAAATGTGATGTATAATTACTAAAAATAAGAAGTAATTGGATTCCTTGTCATTTTTAAAAAAATATTATGAAATATGAAATCATAAATGTGTATGATCTAACTAAAATTACTATTTTTTATAGATTTTAAAGCAACTTTATTTGTTGAATTCAAATTCAATGATGATTCACATATGTGATCTATGGTTTTTTGGAGGAGACTTTAACACAATTTTATATCCTTAAAAAAAGAGAGGTATTCTTTGATTGTCTTATTCAATAGAGGATTTTGTTTCACTTATCAATTAAAATTATCTTTGGGATGTTCCTTGAAGACTCTAATATACATGGGCTAATAGGTTTACTAGTCAAAATCATATAATAAAAGGAATATATAGGATTTTTTTATCTAATGCATGGTTACAAGTAAAGTATAAAATTTTAGTAGATATTTTTTATGAACAAGATTAGATCACAAAACCTGTTTTTGAGATGCTATCTACTTAATAATTTGTTGGAATTTACAATACTTTTCACTTTGAAAGCATAGGAATAATGATGATTAGATGTAAAATAATGAAATAAGAGAGAAAATAGATAAAACTAATAATATAGATAACTGAAATAGGAAGAAGTGGTGGTTGCTTGTAGGAATCCCCACAATATTACATAATACAAATTGATACAATGGATTAGTAATTGGGAGGTATTTATAGTAGATATCTAATCCCTAAATATAATTATATAACATATGAATCAAATTTGACATGACTTAAGATCAAAATTCAAGTTATAAGGTTAATCATACTAACCGTTTAACTATAATGCTAGGGTTGATTACTTCAAATTATATGTATAGGATTACAAACCATGTATATGGGTTTACATCAAGAATATTTGTAAGCTTTCATAATTCATGTCAGCCTTGGCCAATAAGAGGATATTGCATATTATAATACCCCCATAATATGAGTTGAGGTCCAAAGAGAGGAGAATTTAAATATGGTAATATATCCTCTCATAGTGGATGCTCTAATAGGCTATTATCTAGTGCTCATTATTTGTATCTTCATCATTTGATATATTATCACCCGTATCTAAGAATATTGCTTTAATATTTATGAATCTTGATATTTATATATTCATAAAGTATCATTTCTTCTTATAATATTTTTAAGTATGTAACTTCTTTAAAGACCTTAAATTTTCCCTAGATTATTCAGGCTTAGCCTTCATTGATCTAAAATATATAGGATGGGCATATATATGAGGAAGTACTTCATAATTCTTCATAGAAACTTTATAATAAGAAAAAAAAAAAAAGTGAAAATACCATTAAGATTTATAGCCTATGGATTATTCATAGTCATTCCACTCATATGAATAACTAATTCAACCATCTAGAAAGATGAAGTGAGATTTAACTTAATATAGTTTGTATATTTTTCAATTATATTTATTTATCCCATGTAGTAGCTATATCAACTTGTAGAGACTTAAAGTAAGATATGTATGCTCAACATTGTGAAATTATATAATATTAAGATTTAAGAGCTTTGCTTATAATATTTTAACTTCAATGGAGTATATTATTTAACATAGATCCTTCCAAATAGTCCACATCATGATGGGATCATTCAAAACTTTAATATGAAAAATTATACATGGATTCATTGGAGCTTCATCCTTGTTAGCTCGTGTATACCTATCATGAGAGACCAAGGATTTGTATGATTAAATCTCATGTAGGAAAGATCAACTATCAATGTCAAGGTTTTTTTTTTTTTTTGGTAAGAGAATATTATAATTAACACCGGGTTTTAAATGGTTGACCCAAAACCATTTTACAAAATAGGGTCCACTGACCAACTGGACAAAGGCCAAGCCCTAAAAGTTTAAACTGACAACAAAAATGGCCAAGACCTACTCTTCCATTAGAAAACAGCCAAACTAAACTATGGAAGCCTAATATTATGGCCATCAGAAAAGAAAGACGCAAAAAAGAACTAACAAAGACAAAAACTAATCATGCAAGCACCATGCAGAGTAGCTTGTGCCCATATAAAAATAATAGAATATGGTCAAAAAAAAAAAAAAAAAAAAACATCCCATAGAATGGACAGCCAAGAGGCCAAGCAGTCTTCCTTGTAGTCCTCATCTAACTTCTTATCATCGTTCTTGCCATCATATTTAGATTTTGCCTTTGACTCCTTGTGCCCCTGGAACTGTCGGCTATAAAACGAAGATTTAAGGAATCACACAAATCAACAACTGCACCGATGAGGCCGACAGGACTCTTCAATCGGTTGATACTTGTTGGAGGCTGATGAAATTGTCATCTTCTCCAAGACTATTATGGTGGGGTCTGGTGCCTCATTGTCAGGGATCTCCAACACTTTGTTATTTCTTGCTAGGGCCTTTTTGTGACATCGAATCCAAACACACCTTGGGAAATACTTGAGGCCAAAGCAGATTTTTCCCATGCATGAATTTGTAGATAAAAACCTATATCGATGCCCCACCAACTGCAAAAACACTAGTCACATGAACAAAAAAACAAATATGACAAAATCCATTATAAGGTTCAATTTTTTTTTTTTTTTAAATGCCCCCATTTTCTGTCATTGATCCACTTTGAGCCTTCCAATCTAAAGTTTTTCATTATCTATCACCATTGAGACCGCATGAGGAAGATTTTCAGTCCACGTGATCAAATTTGCTGCTACAATGCCTTCATTTGCCGACCTTATCACCTGCCATGTTTGCTTCCCGAAGGTATGCAAAATTATGGCCTCATGTCGGTCATGAATTAGAGCCCTTGCTTCATGGATGTAGTCATCAAATCTCCAAGGAGCTCTCTTAGTGTTCTTTAGAAGATTTATAATAATAAGAGAATCACCTTCCACCAACAGCTTCCCCGGATAATTCTCTCGCCACCTTGAGGCTCCTCCAAACTGCCCTTGCTTCAACCACATTGTTAGTTTGAGCTCCAAGATGTTCTGCAAAAGCTACAAGCACCTCACCCTTGTGGTCTCTAAGTAAGCCACCAGCCTCGACTTCACTCGGGTTGCCCCTAGATGCCCCATCAAAATTTAACTTAATCCACCCTAGGGGGGGTGGGGTCCATGTGATCATGGTTCTAGGACGGACTTGAGGATGATTGAGGCCATCAGTGAGAGGTAAGTTTAATGACCGGCCTAATGAAGCTTCAAAAGGATTTGGAGGTCTAGATGCCGCAGGCACTAAACAAGTATTCTCATTAGCATATGCTAAAATTTTTGACAGACGAGAGGATGACTGAGAAACCTTATCCAAGAAGGCCCGACGATTCCTTTCCAACCATATCTGCCACAAGTAGTGATGAAGGCAGATCTTCCACATATACCTAAGACGCCTATTCAAAAATGGGGAAGGCCACTGGACAAATAAGTAAAAAATGGACTGAGGATGGACCCAATAAATATGAAACACTTGTAACAGACCTAACAAGATTGAGACAGAAAATTACAATACAGAAACAAATGATCAATAGACTCCCACTCGGACATACAAAGATAACACCTATTAACAACAATCACACCTCTTTTTATTAAGTTATCCATGGTGAGGATCTTATTTTGGATGGCCAGCCATGCAAAAAACCCAACCTTCGGAACAATGCTTTTGGGCCAATGTCAAGGTTTTTGTTTCAAATGCAAATGTTTGAATTTTATGGATTTCTTGGATAAATACCTAAGTTTATTTTTGAAAACTAAGTTATAAAAAATGAAATAACTTTGAAATAACAATGCATAAAACAAAATCTAACCTAGGTATCATTTTATCTTTTAATGAAGATTATTCCTAAATTACAAGAAATAAATATTTTTCTTTTGAGCAAGGGTCCAAGATAATGCAAAAAATAATATTAACCCAAATGCAAGCTACATGTAATTCCACTTTTACACCTAAGTTAACAAAGAAGATAAGAAAATCAAAATAAGGTTAATCTAGAGCTTCTTAATTTACCATTCTTCTTTTAATATGCTTAAATAAAATAAAATGACTAGCCTAAGGATTCCTTAATATTTTTCTTTTAAGCATGTTAAACTAGAAATAATAAGAAACAAACAAAAAGAAATAAAAATAGCAAGAATAGGTTTCCAAATCTAGTGCCTAAAGCATAATTATGCTTTGTATCTACAACCCATAATTTTTCAATATGACAACTCTTTGATTCAACATGTGATTCTACTACACTAGGAAAACAAGACATGGCAAGGTTATTTGGTTCTTAGGTCTCTACTTAGATGAGGGGAACTACGATATTCCTTATTCCATAGTCATACCTTTAGGTCCCTTTAGTTGACCAAATGTATGCATAGAGAAAATTTCCTAGCATGTATATAGAGTAGAATCATGCCTTGATGAGTTAAGGTACAATTTTGGTCTGAGAACATGGCATTAGGGAATGGTCTATTATTTGTCCAAGGAAAATAGGAGTTTGTGAGAGATAGAACCACATCTTGTAAAAAATAAGCTATAATTTTACCTATGTGTAGGTTGCAAGTGATAAACATAATATAAGAGAGGTGACACTTTGATTCTAAGCTAAAGATAGATAAACATGACCAAGGTTATTGTTAAGGGAACTATGTAGTGATGACAATCAAAACCATGCCTTGTGTAAGGCAGGTGGTTTTTCACATGTGAAGAAGTAATAGATAAAAGGCAAGAGGATATGAAGTCTTAACATAAAAGGGGACTCTTAGGGGTTAATATAGATAGTAAGGATAGTTGATGATTACTAAAAGGGAGAAAAAAGGGTGGTATTTTTCCTTTAAGCTTTTGGTCATAGAATTGCACATTTATAGAACAAGATATAGTGCAAAAACCTACCTAAAAGAGAAGAGGGTTGAGTAATATTTTCAATTTTGTTTGAGTATAGTAACAAGGCTTGATAAAAAATTAATTATAACTATAAGAAGAGTAGCATATTGTTAAGATACTAAAATTCTAAGCTTGTGCAACATAAAGCAAAGAAAATAAAAATTTTAGTTGATCAAAAGAAAATAAAATGAAAAAATACCAAAAAAATGCAAGCGAGGAAGGATGAAAACCAACAAAAGAAGTCATTCTCTCCTAACTTGTCAGGATCTCCTCCAATTCTCTAAACAAATTTGAGGAATCAAAGAGCTAGAGTTTCTTTAGCTAGATATTGTGTACTTGGAATGATATCCCAAAGCCTCAATTTATATATTTTTAGGCTTTGGCGGATGGATCTTTGAGAATTTATGGTTGATTGAAGGGGTAGGAAAGGATTGTTGAATTTGAATCTCCAAATCCAAAAATGGTTATCCTTGGGGAATGAGTGGATGTGGTGAATACCTAATGTAAATGACACCATAATTGGCCCAAAGTTGAAGGGGGATGGAGGGTCCAAGAATTTTAGTCCTTCGCCTTGAAGCACATAGTCGTAGGTCAATGTTTGCTATCATAATTCTATAAATGTGATCATTGGGGGTCGCTTACATGGAGGATTTGCGCTAAAAAAATTGAGTGGAAAAACTGTCAGTGTAGAACCACACCTTTGCTTGGAAAGCCATGCTTTCATCTGAATACACAAAACCTTTGGAAACTAAGATTATAATGGATAAAATTACACTTTTTTAGGTTTGATGGAGAATTAGGATAAATTGGACACATGGATGGTCCAATTTTGGGAACTTATATTTGACCCTTTTTTATGCATTTGTGGTATAATAAATGCATAAAAAATAATTATAGATACCCCTAAATTTGGAGAGGATGGTTCTTGCATGACTATTAGACTAGTATGGGATGATGGTGAAAAAGTGTGCAATTCCAAGTACTTCAAAGAATATACACCCTTATGGGGTATTAATTGCACTAATCTCCCCATGTCCCCAACCTAGGATTCCCCATAAAGTTTCATAGGGGAGACAAAGGACACCAATGAAACACAAATATGATGGAAAGCAAAGGCAAAATAAGCAAAAAGGAAGAAGGAGAAAGGAGAAGGGTTGGGTAAAAAACGTTGGGTGGGGGTAATACTAATTTATTTTCACCTTGCACTTGGATAGAAAGGGAGCTCTAGAGAACAATGCACTTTAAATCCATTATTCATGATTGTGATACGTAAGGTAGAATCAATGGATGTAGGTGATCAAGTAGACATATATATTTTTTATGTAATGGCCACTCCTCTTACATAGCTCAAAGATTCTCTACCATCTAGTGTAGATAGATCATGGAGATGAGATGAACATGTTGTGGGGATATACTTTAGAAAAATCACGAAGAAGAGATGAAGATGTTTTGGAGGTGAAGCTATCCATAAAATAAAATTATTATAATAAAAAATAGAGATGATAAAGTTTAATGGGTTTGGTTTAAGGGGTGGGAAGTGAGAAGTTTTATATTTTATATTAAGGTTTCAGTCTTTAAACTTTATTGGAGGACAAACATGCAAACGAGTGAATAGTAGCGGAGGCTTTAGTAAGCCTTGTTTTTATAGTTTTCATTTTACATTTCTTGAGAAGTTTAAAAACAAAGGATTTTCACGAGGAGAACATAGGTAGGAAGAAAAGAGAGTGGTTTATTTCATGAGGAAAACAGGAGAGTGGTTTATGGAATTGTTAACTTGTAAGGATGCTTTAATGGATGATAAAAATATTTATTAAAAATGAGATGATTGAGTATAATATAATGGTTTTTACAAATAAAAATTAATATGTAAATTTAATATATATTGGTCAACATTTTTTAGAGATTTAAAAGTGGATAAAATTTTTATATTATTCTATTGCTTTCCTTTCAAAAAAGGATATTTTTCCTCCTTATCTTTTCTAGTTCTAAAACCAATGATAAAATAATGGAAAATATCCCATGGCTTATAGGGAGAGATAGGTTGTATTAAAAATAATAGGGAGAATATTGTATGAAGACAAAAACTATTGAAGTGATTTCAATGTATGTAAGGATTTTTAGAATGACATATTAGTTTATTAGTAATAAGGTTTCAAAGGATGAAAATACTCTAGTGTTTTTTTTGTTTAGAAGTGATCAACTACTAAGGAATGAAAATATGTGTGTATACTTAAATATGTGCTACCATGAAAAATTCAATTTTTTTTTCAATATTTATTAATATCAATTCGAATAGAAATATGAAATAAAAAAGGATTAAAAAAATTAATTCTAATATCATATATTTTATGAGACTAGACACATGGCAAGATATCCCAAAGTGAAATTGAACAATAAATAAATAAAAAGTTTTAGAAATGATATAAATTTCAAGATGAAGCAAGGAGGTCATAATCTAGCCAAAGTTGGCTTAAAGCAATAATTTTTTACTCTTAAAATTTTGTCAAAGAAGCTCCTCTACTTCATCATGTGGAGAAGACCACCACAATTCATTTAAAGTAAATATTATAAAAAATAAAGTTGAATGCAATGGATGAGGAATTAAAATGTGCAATTTTAAATTGAGAAGGAATTAAAGATATAAAGGAAGATATAGAGGAATATTTTAGAACCAAATAAGGTCAAAAAGGTCAATTGTAATCCAAGAATTAAAATGTGCAAGTTTAAATTGAGAAGGAATTAAAGATATAAATGATGTTATAGAGGAATATTTTAGAACCAAATAAGGTCAAAAAGGTCAATTGTAATCCAAGTAAATCATACGAAATTTTGTAAATATTATAAAATTATCTCCTTGCAATAACATAATAGTATATAATTTGTTGCTTACATTTTAGGATTTTAAAGAGGATATCTATTCCAATTTAGGGTCTTTAGGGTGTAATAAGAAAATAAGTACCATGGAAGAAAACCCTTTAATTTTAGTTTTTTTTTCAATGTGTTATATGGGATTGAAACAGGCCCCACTCATATTACATCATCACCATATAGTCGTACTACAAAAAATCTTGGGTATTATCCATATATCATTTTGCAAGATTTGAACTTGAGTCTCCTTGAAATGTTGAGGAGTTTAATTGGTTGAGCTAATTCCACTTGATTCATTTTAAAGTTTTTAGAATAACATAAAAAAGAATTTGTTTTTTTAGGTTATGGCTTGGGTTTTAAATTCTATAGGATAGCATAAACCTATAGATGATATACCACATTATGAATATTCTATAAAAATGGAAGAGATTGATGAGGATAAAAGCAATTGTGGGAAAGAAAAAATGAGAGGAACACCTTCAAAATAACAAAACATAGAAAGGAAAACTCAAAGGGATATTGATGTGGTAAACCAAAAATAAATATCACAAGCGTTAACAAGAAGTGAGTCTAGGAACATAAATAATAATAAAAAGTGATTTGAATAATATGGGTATAAATAATATTCCTAAAAAATAGTTATCAAGGAAATAATTGGTTGTTATACTCCTAAATTTATTATAATATAAGAAACAATAATAAGTAATGGTGAATGTAAGGATGCACTCAAAATATTTGGAATATGGGGGATTGTCTAGCAATATCTAATATCCAAGATTTGTTGTTTATTATAACAATATGGGTTGATTACAAATGTGATGTATAATTACTAAAAATAAGAAGTAATTGGATTCCTTGTCATTTTTAAAAAAATGTTATGAAATATGAAATCATAAATGTGTATGATCTAACTACAATTACTATTTTTTATAGATTTTAAAGCAAATTTATTTGTTGAATTCAAATTCAATGATGATTCACATATGTGATCTATGGTTTTTTGGAGGAGACTTTAACACAATTTTATATCCTTAAAAAAGGAGAGGTATTCTTGGATTGTCTTATTCAATAGAGGATTTTGTTTCACTTATCAATTAAAATTATCTTTAGGATGTTACTTGAAGACTCTAATATACATGGGCTAATAGGTTTACTAGTCAAAATCATATAATAAAAGGAATATATAGGATTTTTTTATCTAATGCATGGTTACAAGTAAAGTATAAAATTTTAGTAGATAATTTTTATGAACAAGATTAGATCACAAAACCTGTTTTTGAGATGCTATCTACTTAATAATTTGTTGGAATTTACAATACTTTTCAAAAGACTTTGAAAGCATAGGAATAATGATGATTAGATGTAAAAGAATGAAATGAGAGAGAAAATAGATAAAACTAATAATATAGATAATTGAAATAGGAAGAAGTTGTGGTTGCTTGTAGGAATCCCCACAATATTACATTATACAATTTGATACAATGGATTAGTAATTGGGAGGTATTTATAGTAGATATCTAATCCCTAAATATAATTATATAACATATGAATCAAATTTGACATGAATTAAGATCAAAATTCAAGTTATAAGGTTAATCATACCAACTGTTTAATTGATATTGCTAGGGTTGATTACTTCAAATTATATGTATAGGATTACAAACCATGTATATGGGTTTACATCAAGAATATTTGTAAGATTTCATAATTCGTGTCAGCGTTGGCCAATAAGAGGATATTGCATATTATAATACCCCCATAATTTGAGTTGAGGTCCAAGGAGAGGAGACATTAAATATGGTAATATATCCTCTCATAGTGGATGCTCTAATAGGCTGTTATCTAGTGCTCATTATTTGTATCTTCATCATTTGATAGATTATCACCTGTCTCTAAGAATATTGCTTTAATATTTATGAATCTTGATATTTATATATTCATAAATTATCATTTCTTCTTATAATATTTTTTAGTATGTAACTTATTTAAAGACCTTAAATTTTCCCCAAATTATTTAGGCTTAGCCTTCATTGATCTAAAATATATATGATGGGCATATATATGAGGAAGTACTTCATAATTCTTCATAGAAACTTTATAATAAGAAAAAAAATTGAAAATACCATTAAGATTTATAGTCTATGGATTATTCATAGTCATTCCACTCATATGAATCACTAATTCAACCATCTAGAAAGATGAAGTGAGATTTAACTTAATATATTTTGTATATTTTTCAACTATATTTATTTATCCCATGTAGTAGCTATATCAACTTGTAGAGACTTAAAGTAAGATATGTATGCTCAAAATTGTGAAATTATACAATTTTAAGATTTAAGAGCTTTGCTTCTAATATTTTAACTTCAATGGAGTATATTCTTTAACATAGATCCTTCCAAATAGTCCACACCATGATGGGATCACTCAAAACTTTACTATGAAAAATTATATATGGATTCATTGGAGCTTCATCCTTGTTAGCTAGTGTAGACCTATCATGAGAGACCAAGGATTTGTATGATTAAATCTCATGTAGGAAAGATCTACTATAAATTTCAAGGTTTTTGTTTCAAATGCAAATGTTTCAATTTTATGGATTTCTTGGATAAATACCTAAGTTTATTTTTGAAAAATAAGTTATAAAAAATGAAATAACTTTGAACTAACAATGCATAAGACAAAATCTAACCTAGGTATCATTTTATATTTTAATGAAGATTATTCCTAAATTACAAGAAATACATTTTTTTCTTTTGAGCAAGGGTCCAAGATAATGCAAAAATAATATTAACCCAAATGCAAGGTACATGCAATTCCACTTTTACACCTAAGTTAACAAAGAAGATAAACAAATCAAAAGAAGGTTAATATAGAGCTTCTTAATTTACATTTCTTCTTTTAATATGTTTAAATAAAATAAAATGACTAGCCTAAGGATTCCTTAATATTTTTCTTTTAAGCATGTTAAACTAGAATTAATAAGAAACAAACAAAAAGAAATAAGCACATGAAAAAATGGAATAAAAATAGCAAGAATAGGTTTCCAAATCTAGTGCCTAAAGCATAATTATGCTTTGTATCTACAACCCATATTTTTTCAATATCACATCTCTTTGATTCAACATGTGATTCTACTACACTAGCAAAACAAGACATGGCAAGGTTATTTGGTTCTTAGGTCTCTACTTAGATTATGGGAACTACGATATTCCTTATTCCATAGTCATACCTTTAGGTTGCTTTAGTTGACCAAATGTATGCATAAAGAAATTTTCCTAGCATGTATATAGAGTAGAATCATGCCTTGATGAGGTAAGGTACAATTTTGGTCTGAGAACATGGCATTAGGGAATGATCTATTGTTTGTCCAATGAAATGAAGAACACAAGCTTATACTGAGAGGGGGGGGGTGAACAGTATAAGACCTCTTTTTACTTTTTCCTTTATACTTCAAAACAGTAAAGCAATATATCCAAAGCAATATCAAAGCAATGCACAAAACCATCCACAAAGTGACACAACAATTTACATGGTTCATCCACAAAACTTTTCTCTAAAAGTTATCTCAAA
Source organism: Wollemia nobilis (assembly GCA_028583015.1). Classification (NCBI taxonomy): domain Eukaryota; kingdom Viridiplantae; phylum Streptophyta; class Pinopsida; order Araucariales; family Araucariaceae; genus Wollemia; species Wollemia nobilis. The sequence goes on along the minus strand of JAQPPZ010000458.1, from coordinate 10,541,973 downwards.
GTTCTTTGGGAAACCTTCCCAATTACAATGTTTATGAGCCTCGGCTCAAAGGAGAAACCTTCCCCCAATCTGAATTTATGAGCCTCTGCTCAAAGGAGATACCTTCCCCTACCTCTTGCTCCGGTTGGTGATCCTCTAGAAGACCTCTCGCCTCCGCTGCCCTTAGCAAATGGAACTCTATCCATAGAAGACACCTGTCTTCCCCGCTCTCGGTTGGAGACCTCTGTCCTCAACTCTATCACCTCAAAGCTGGTCCTCGAATTTGCACTAAACACAGTCCTTCGGTCTAGCACAAATGTCCTCGTCCTCTGTCTTTGATCAACACCAAACACAGTCCTTCGGTCTGGCACAAATCTGTCCTCAGGTTCTTCTCATAGAACCAATGCACCTCTATCCTCAAGTTCTCTGATAGAACTATCAACCTCAGCTTCACAAGTCCTCTGCTAAGACTGTCCAAATCACAAGTCCCCACGGAACTGTCCAAAACCTCTCACAAGTCCCCAATGGAACCTGTCCAAAACCCGCTCACAAGTTCATCAAGAACACTTGCTTGGCATGAACCCACAAAGAGAATTGTTAGAGACCCAATGTGATTCATCAACCTCATAGAAGCATAAAGAGAATTGTTAGAGACTCAATATGTTCTATACTTAACTCCCAATCTCAATCTCAACTCAATCTCAAATCTCAAAAGAATAAGATAGATGTAGTATGCTTTTCTCAAGAACATGAAACACAACCCAACAATTGCCAACCATGCAATATCTCATATAACAATGATACTCATGTTCTTTCCAACAACCAATATCTTTTCTCAACCAATTAGGGCTTCAACAACAATGCTCAAAGACAAGGTTTAACCAACATCATTCAACTCAACATTAACCTTGAAGCATTCAACCAATCATCACAAGAAAAGGAAACAAGTAGAAATCCTTTTCCCTCCAAAGATATTTGAACAAAACAACCACCCACACAATATCACCAAATGCATAGAATAACTTGTTCAAATCAACTCAATGGAGTAAGCCCAATATCATGTATCAAGTAAAAGCAATAACTTGATCAACCAACCTCTATGGAAGCAACTCAACCATCAACCTCAACACAGCCATCTAAGGGTTTCACCAACTCAAAGCAAGTATCAAGACTCACAACCATAAACCCTAGTGCACAATGCTTCCACTACCTCAAACCAGAATTATGCATTCACCAAAACTCTCATCAATGATAACAATGCATAAGTAGTCTTCAACAAACCAGAAACTAGGACTTACACCCAACCAAAGGAAACCTTGTTGAATACCTTTTCACTCCAATCTTATTTCAGGAAAACATACACCAATCATACTCATAAGAAGAATGTGCCCATACCTTATTGAAGTGAAGGAACCCCTTTGGAAATCTGCCACAATCACAAAGTTCTTTTGCCAATCTTCACAAAGGTTAGTAGATCACAACATAATCAACATTACTCCACTTTTCAATAATCATCACCAAGGTCTCTAATTGCACAACTTCCTTATCTCTCCTAAAACCACTTGTACCATAAACTAAATCACAATAATTATTTCAACAACTTATTACACCTCTCTAATTATTTTTTACATTATAATACCTTTTAATCTCACAAATATCTAAACCCTTATAACTCCCCGAATTCTAATAATTCAAACAACAAAATTTAAATTAAAATATTTAGCCTTTCAAGCCCTTATGTCTCCCTATGCTTTAGAATAAGAACTATTTTAATTTAAAACAAAAAGACTTACCCGAATGTGTTGTCGTCACCATAGTGATTGAACTCACAATCTTGTAGGCTTAGCGCTTGCCCCATCTTGAGAGGGTAACAAGTCTTATCGCATGACCAAGCACCATCTGATCTATCTACCGGATGAGATCAAAAACCAATAACCAACATCTATTCCTTATTCTATTTGGGATCACACATTTTGAATGAACTACTAGTGAGCATCCGAACATTTATGTTACACAACATTGGTTTTCGTATGAATTACAAAACATTTCTACTGATCCCTTTGTCGATCGTGCAAATGGTTTTGAACTTAATCAATCGCACATGCCTTGCTACACCATTTTGATTTCAATGTTGCCTCTTGTCTCTAATCAACACTCCACTAAAACCTTTGAAACTCGTGTGTCGCACGAAGCACAGTCTTATATCCTTCTTCGATTATTTCATCGAACGAGCGCCTTTCGAATATCGCACACCATTAAATGAATTTAATAGCCTTATTATATATGCACTTTCATTTCGCCCTTTATTTCCAAATACGTCGGCATTTCCAACCATGACGGAAAATACTTTAATTTAATTTTAAAATATTAATTTAAATTTTAAATAAATAAAATTTAAACTAAATATTTAAAATTAAATATCTTCATCATCGGGGCACCTTTTTCAACGAAACGAAGAGCCAACTTGGGTTTTAAGAAAAACCCATTTCAAATCTGTTGTCCATGGTTTTAAATAAAACCTTTTATTTTGTCTGCCTTGGTTTTCACAAAAACCCTTCCGCTTCTTGACATCAATGACAACATCAACACTTGAGCAAAGGCAATGTACCCAATGTACCCAAAATTGCCAACAATCTCCCCCTTTGTCATTGATGGCAAAACTTTACTAAAAACACATCTTCAAGAGCCAAAACTGAAACCCACAACCGAGAATCTACCTTTGAAGTTTTGCTCCCCCTGACTTGAAGCTTTCCTCTTCACTTGAAGCTCTCCCCCTTACTCATATCTCTCCCCCTTTGTCATCAATGGCAAAGGGCCACCTTTGGGGCTCGAAACTAAGAATGAGCCTCTTAGCTTAGTCCCTCCCCCACCTCCTGTTGAGGTGATTAATTCTGGGGTGGGAGTAAAACTCCCATTAGGCATTGATCATCATCAGCGTCTATAACTTCCTTGTCGGGCCTTCTCTTGAACTCTTTGTCCATATTCCTGTTCCTGGTCATTGTTCTCGATCCTTGGACCTCGATCATGCCACTGTTCCTGTTCTTGTATTCTGGAATTTCAGCTCTACACTGTCTAGCTATGTGACCTTCATTGTTGCACTTGTAACAAGTAACAATGTTATTTCTTTGAGGCATACCTGTTCTTTGAATCCACCTGTTCTGACTAAACCTGTTCCTATTGTTTGCCTTGCAATGAACTGCCTTGTGCCCAAACTGATTGCAAGAGTAGCAATACCCATAAAAGAAATCACCACTTCTGAAACTGTCATTTACCTTCTTCACTTGAGCCATGCAATGTACAGCCATGTGACCAAACCTGTGACAAGCAAAACATCTGCCTTGAAACTTTCCTTTATTTGACTTCTTAGGTCCTGAAAACTTCTCCTTCTTCTCATTCCGAAATCTGTTTTCTGTTTCTATGCATCTATCATTCAAGGACTCATGATCTGAAATACTTTCCTCATTAGAACTCTCTTCCTTTTGGAATCTCTTACTAGACTCTCCAACTTGTTTCTTGTGAGGCTTAACAAAACCAAGACCTGTTTTATCTGTTGGATTTCTTTGACTTTGGATGAGAGACTTAACCTTTTTGGAGCTTTCTTGAAACTTGTACAGCTTATCCTTGTACTCTTTATTTTCCTCTTTCAACGAAGCCATTTTCTGTTCTAATTCACTATACTCAAGCACCTTAGATTCTAACTCATTCTTGAGTTCTTGTGCATTAGCCATAGAGACATCAAGACTTTCTATAAGTTCATCTCTCTCCATACAACATTCATCTAACTTATCCTTGAGTCTAGCATTCTTCTTTCTTTCCTTTTTCAAAGCACTAAGAGCACTAATAAGTTCACCTTTAAGATCTACTTCACTTTCCTCTATATGTTTGCTTTTAGAATCATCAAGGCCTTTTTCAGATTTCTTATCACTAGAGGTGCTACCCTTTTCAAAAACCATACATGCATCTTCCTTATCATTTTTTGAAGCATCCTCATACATACTAACAACCAATTCATTATTTGTGCAATCATCCTCAAGGTGACCAAAATTTCCACATCTAAGACATTTCATGATAATGAATCTATGTTTCGGTTCTTCCTCTTTTTCTGATATGAACAACATCTCATTTTCATTATCACTTGAAGAACTTTCACTATCACTACTAGAACACTTACTTGCTTTGTCTAGGTAGAAGCTCTTCTTGTGCTTGTGAGAATACCTCTTTCCTTTATTGTTGTGCTCATCTTTGTTCTTCCTTTGATGCCTATGCCTTTCAGAATCCTTGCTCTTACAATCTTGTTTAACTTCATCACTTTCATCCTTGGCAACAATACAGTTAGTAGCATAATGACCAAACTTTCCACAATTGAAACATCTCACGTTTTTCATATTTTTGTGCTTTCTAAAGAACTTGCCTTTCTTGCTGTAATATGCCTCTTCATCACCAGAAGACTCATCACTCTCTTGAAGTTGTTTACCTTTGGAATTCTTGGTAGTCTTGAAAGTCGCCTCCTTCTTGACATCAACCTTCACTTGAGTTCTCAACTCAAATGTCTGCAAGTATACTATGGAGCTCATCTTTTTTCAACTTATCCAAATCTTTAGCTTCCTCAATAGCAGAAATATTTTCACTAAATCTATTAGGAAGAGATCTTAAAATCTTATCACAAACATCATTTTCAGCAAGCTCAAGACCTAAGTCTTTCATGGAGTTAACAACTTCATCCATACGAAGCATGTAGTCACTAATATTTTCATCATCATTCATTTTGAGTTGTTCAAACATACCTTTGAAGTGTCTCAACTTGGCCTTTCCGACATTTGTATCACCTGTATGAACCACCTTCAACTGATTCCACATTTCACTAGCTGTCTTGCAGTGAATCACTTTGGTGAGATCTGCTTTCTGTAAGCCTTTCAAGATTGCATTCATTGCTTTTGAATTGCTGTGATGTAGGAGCCTTTCTTCTTTAGTATTAGGACCATGTTCAGGAATAGTGTACTCATCTTCAATCACTTCCCAAACCTCATTCCCAAGTGCCATTAGATGAACCTTCATCCTTGCACTCCAAAGACCAAAATCTGACCCATCAAGAATAGGTGCTGCATTGCCACTTGAATGATCCATTGTGTTCTTTACTAGCTTTTCCTTCAAGCTGTTAAACTTTTCGAAGGAACCCGCTCTGATACCAATTGAAGAACACAAGCTTATACTGAGAGGGGGGGTGAACAATATAAGACCTCTTTTTACTTTTTCCTTTATACTTCAAAACAGTAAAGCAATATATCCAAAGCAATATCAAAGCAATGCACAAAACCATCCACAAAGTGACACAACAATTTACATGGTTCATCCACAAAACTTTTCTCTAAAAGTTATCTCAAAGTTCTTTGGGAAACCTTCCCAATTACAATGTTTATGAGCCTCGGCTCAAAGGAGAAACCTTCCCCCAATCTGAATTTATGAGCCTCTTGCTCAAAGGAGATACCTTCCCCTACCTCTGCTCTGGTCGGTGATCCTCTAGAAGACCTCTCGCCTCCGCTGCCCTTAGCAAATGGAACTCTATCCATAGAAGACACCTGTCTTCCCCGCTCTGGCTGGAGACCTCTGTCCTCAACTCTATCACCTCAAAGCTGGTCCTCGAATTTGCACTAAACACAGTCCTTCGGTCTAGCACAAATGTCCTCGTCCTCTGTCTTTGATCAGCACCAAACACAGTCCTTCGGTCTGGCACAAATCTGTCCTCAGGTTCTTCTCATAGAACCAATGCACCTCTGTCCTCAAGTTCTCTCGATAGAACTATCAACCTCAGCTTCACAAGTCCTCTGCTAAGACCTGTCCAAATCTGCTCACAAGTCCCCACAGGAACCTGTCCAAAACCTGCTCACAAGTCCCCAATGGAACCTGTCCAAAACCTGCTCACAAGTTCATCAAGAACACTTGCTTGGCATGAACCCACAAAGAGAATGGTTAGAGACCCAATGTGATTCATCCACCTCATAGAAGCATAAAGAGAATTGTTAGAGACTCAATATGTTCTATACTTAACTCCCAATCTCAATCTCAACTCAATCTCAAATCTCAAAAGAATAAGATAGATGTAGTATGCTTTTCTCAAGAACATGAAACACAACCCAACAATTGCCAACCATGCAATATCTCATATAACAATGATACTCATGTTCTTTCCAACAACCAATATCTTTTCTCAACCAATTAGGGCTTCAACAACAATGCTCAAAGACAAGGTTTAACCAACATCATTCAACTCAACATTAACCTTGAAGCATTCAACCAATCATCACAAGAAAAGGAAACAAGTAGAAATCCTTTTCCCTCCAAAGATATTTGAACAAAACAGCCACCCACACAATATCACCAAATGCAAAGAATAACTTGTTCAAATCAACTCAATGGAGTAAGCCCAATATCATGTATCAAGTAAAAGCAATAACTTGATCAACACAACCACTATGGAAGCAACTCAACCATCAACCTCAACACAGCCATCCAAGGGTTTCACCAACTCAAAGCAAGTATCAAGACTCACAACCATAAACCCTAGTGCACAATGCTTCCACTACCTCAAACCAGAATTATGCATTCACCAAAACTCTCATCAATGATAACAATGCATAAGTAGTCTTCAACAAACCAAAAACTAGGACTTACACCCAACCAAAGGAAACCTTGTTGAATACCTTTTCACTCCAATCTTATTTCAGGAAAACATACACCAATCATACTCATAAGAAGAATGTGCCCATACCTTATTGAAGTGAAGGAACCCCTTTGGAAATCTGCCACAATCACAAAGTTCTTTTGCCAATCTTCACAAAGGTTAGTAGATCACAACATAATCAACATTACTCCACTTTTCAATAATCATCACCAAGGTCTCTAATTGCACAACTTCCTTATCTCTCCTAAAACCACTTGTACCATAAACTAAATCACAATAATTATTTCAACAACTTATTACACCTCTCTAATTATTTTTTACATTATAATACCTTTTAATCTCACAAATATCTAAACCCTTATAACTCCCCGAATTCTAATAATTCAAACAACAAAATTTAAATTAAAATATTTAGCCTTTCAAGCCCTTATGTCTCCCTATGCTTTAGAATAAGAACTATTTTAATTTAAACCAAAAAGACTTACCCGAATGTGCTGTCGTCACCACTGTGACTTGAACTCACAACCACCTCTTGCCTAGGCTCTAGCGCTTGCCCCACAGATGGAACAAGTCTTATCGCATGACCAAGCACCATCTGATCTATCTGCCGGATGAGATCAAAAACCAATAACCAACATCTATTCCTTCTTCTGTTTGGGATCACACATTTCGAATGAACTACTACCGTGAGCATCTGAAATAGTCTACGTTGAGCACAACACCTTGGTTTTCATACGTATTACAAAAACATTTCTACTGGATCCCTTTGTCGATCGTGCAAAATGGTTTTTTGAACATTAATCAATCGCACATGCCTTGCTACCCATTTTATTGATTTCAACATTGTTTTGTCTCTAATATCAAATGCTGCACTAAAACCTTTTAAACTCGTGTGTCGCACGAAGCACAGTCTTATATCCTTCTTTGATTATTTCATCGAAAAGAAGTCGTTCTCTCCTAACTTGTTAGGATATCCTCCAATTATTTAAGCAAATTTTAGGAATCAAAGAGCCAGATTTTCTTTAGATAGATATTGCTTACTTGGAATGATATCCCAAAGCCTCAATTTATATATTTTTAGGCTTTGGCGGATGGATCTTTGAGAATTTATGGTTGATTGAAGGGGTAAAAAGCATTGGGTGGGGGTAATATTAATTTATTTTTACCTTGCACTTGGAGAGAAAGGGAGCTCTAGAGAAAAATGCACTTTAAATCCATTATTCATGATTGCGATAGGTAAGGTAGAACCAATGGATGTAGGTGATCGGGTAGACGTATATATTATTGTTAGGTAGAATTAATTTAAAGCTTGGAGCAATTTAAATTTGTTGGTATGTTTTAGGAAAATCATGCACCGTAGGGTTACATTATTTGTGGGATGCCCGCAATAATGTGCCCCACAATTTTATGGTTACACTATGATTTTTAATTTCCCTTTCATTGTAGAATCATAGCTTTGTTATGGCATCCATGATTTCATGAGATTTTAGGAGAGAGAAATAGGACACGATAACATGATAGGGCAAGAAAAAGAATAAAGAGAGAATAAAGGAATAAAGATATATGGATAAATAGATAGATACATAGAGAAAGGTATTGATGATGCAATTAATTTTATTGTGTGGCTAGATATCATTGAGCTACAAGAGTGATGGTTGCATATATAAAATAATTTGATAGAGCTCCTAACACTAATGGATAGAGCAATCCTATATGTAGTTGGGATTTAGCACATAGTAGAGTTGTCAAGGATAGATAGTGATTGAGCTATGATAGCTACATTGATTAAAAGGTGGTACTTAGATATGATGGTCACACTAGAGATGTGTGGCATATTTTAAGAGTTTCAATTAGGAGGAGATACACTTAGAGTATGGAGGATATGAGGCATGCATTAGAGAGATTCATAGAGGACCTAGAGTTCTAAATGACCAGTAGCAAAATTCAAATACATGAGTTCTTTGAGAGGTATGGTCTAGATATGATGTCATGCCTACTATGTGGGGTAATAGTGGAGTTGATATTGAGTCACACTAGTAGGTAGGTGTTGTTGTAGGTTCTCAAGGGAGTGATAATATATATACATAGTCAATAGGTGTGGTTTCCTTAGTGATTGTTGGTTTTGACATGATTATATCAGGTCTTATAGAAGGTCATATACAAATACTTAAATGGTTTTGCATACTCTACTCTAATCCAAGTGTGGTACTAGAAGCACATTAAGGTGAGACACCCATAAGGATTACCAAGGTATGTGTAAGATTCACAGAGATCCATAGTGTATAGGTGGGATCATCACTTTGAGTGGATCTCGATATTTTAGGGGATCTCTAGCATGAGCTCAATAGATAGTGGATGAATAATAGAATTATCACATTATGTGGAGTTTGTGGAAATGACATCCAATATGGTAGGAGGATAAATTTGAGTTGGTATAAGTATATCAAACATAATTGGTGATCACAAATTAGGGGGGGCAAGAGCTTAATTGGTATGATTAAGTGTTGTGGTAGTTTAGGATAATCCAAAAAATAGTAAAGCTATAGGATTATTTATACTATCAAGAAAAGGAAGAGGAGGTAGGAGTGGTGGACAACTAGATCCCACTAGCTTTATACAGGAGAAAAAGGATGACCCCCCTATGATTTATCTAGGATTAGAGATGAGTTGGAAGTAGTGCATGGATACTACAAATGTTTTTAGGGGGTATTATTAGAATGGATTTCACTAACCATGCCAATTTTACATCAAAGAGGGATGAGCATTGAGATGTAGTGATATTATAGGTGGGCATATAAGAGGTTATATGAGAGGTAGGCAAGGATGTAGGGGTAATATTTATTGGCTACAAAAAATATACCAATAGCAATGTAACCTAGGGTAGGAGAAGGTATAGGGGTAGGACTCATGGATGAGGATAGGGTAGAGGTAGGCCCTAGCATCAATATTAAGTGGATGGGCTCCATAATTGTATAGGATATTCTAGACAAAGTGGGGCATATGTATTATCTTTGGTAGAGAGTAGAGTAGCTAGACTCCAAAGTGAGTGGACATAATCAAAGTATAACTTCCAATTAGGATAGCAATAAAAGTGAAATGGAATATTTGCAAATGTTGTTGGGGACTATAATTGTATAGAGGGATAAGGTATAAGGAAATCATACCTAAAGGATAGTCAAGCTACAATAAGATATTAACTGACTGATGAATGCATAGGATACTTCTTAAGCCAAGTATAATCAACTATGATGGGAAGTGTCTAGGCTAGACCAAGAGAGGTAGTAGACTAGATCTAATGGGACAAATATTAAGGGTATTGGGAGGTAGGAGAAAGTTATCTTAGGAGGAGAGGAAGTAATGAATGATATATAAGTGTATATGGATAGAGGGGCTTATTAATGCATGCTCTATCATCAATCCATTCTAGAGAGGCAGAGATAACCATCACCTTTGACTTTACACTCATAAAGTATGAGTAGGAGTAGGTTGAGTAAATGGAAAATATCATGATCCATGGACATGACACCACTAGGAACACCACCATTGATAGAGGGATGAGCAAGAGAGGCTATATTGTAGAGCTAGGAAATGAGAGGTGTACCAATTTAGTTATTATGGAACACCTCCTTGTTAGAGTATATTACATTATTTAGGTGCATGATGTTAGGACCCTCCTAACATGTCCTAATTACTTATATTATTTAATAATTATATTCTAGGGTCACAAACCTTCACTCTTACAACTATTAGATTAAGTATTTAAATGCAATCCACATATGATAATAAGGCATCATCGAAAAAATATATAAATTAAGTCTATTGTGGGTTTTCTACCTTACAATCAAAAAGTGATTCAATATAAAAATGATCCAGCTTCCTGCACCATTTAGTTTCATACCATTTGGATCAAAGCTAGATCAAGGAGAAAATTCACCATTAAAATTTTTTCCCATCACACATTTCAGCCAGTCCACATTCATGAGGACGCAAACAACATTCACGCTTCACGAATCCATGTCAAAATCCTTGCAAAAAATTAAACCTTCTCCTAAGGTACGAATTAAGTTGTCTTACACCCAAATTGCTCGACCTTTCACGTGGTGACCAGTGGCTATTTTGAAAAAGCTAAAATCTTCAATGCAGCATCAAGGTTTTTGACGTCCGAAATGCAAAGGAAAAAAATTAAAATTATTTTTTTTTTTTTTTGCTCACCTGTACCAAGTCATATTGATCGTTACCTACACCAACCACAATGGCTGAAGGACGACTATCACTGGATTCCATTCATGAGAAACACGAAAGGCTCAATGAAGAAGTTCAACAGGAAAGAGAGGAGAATACCCATACCACAAGAGAACTCTTCGAGAAAATATTTGCAATGGATGTTAAACTTGATGCCATCAGTCAAAATTAGGCAACAACACATGCAAATTCACCCAACCATGGGTCATCAAACCGAGCAATGTTAGGAGGTCCAAAAACTTCCATTCTACCATGGACAACCAAATTAGACTTCCCAAAATTTGGAGGAGACCCTACAAACTGGATCTACCGAGTAGAGCAATATTTCTCACTAAATCAAATTTTGGAAATGCAAAAAGTGCATATCGCCTCCTTCCACTTGGAAAACAACGCCATCCAATGGTACCAATGGTTCGAGAAAACTAATGACACTCCGATGTGGTCAACCTTTACATAGAATCTATTAGTGCAATTCGGCCCTAGCAAGTTTCAAAGCTTTACAGGGGCCCTCACTAAATTATGCCAAACCACTTCGGTAAGCGAATACCAAGTAGAATTTGAAAGGCTAGCTAATCGAACATTTGGATTAGATGCTGCCTTCTTTCAAGAATGTTTTGTCAATAGATTAAAATAAGAAATTTGAATAGAGGTGCAAATGTATAACCCTACAAACATGTTAGAGACCATCATCTTGGCAAAATTAGTGGAGGACAAAATCAAGGCACAGAATCGGTTCACAAAACCAACTTGGGGGAAACCATAAAACACTTATACCAACCCCAAACCAATGCAAAATGGACGAACCCAAAAATCCTACACAACCCCCAAAATTAACCCCGCTCTACCAATTAAGTGTCTGAGTTTTGAGGAAATGAAGGAAAGACAAGCTAAGGGTATTTGCTACCATTGCGATGAGAAATTTGATAGAAATCATAAATGTGCCTCATGAAAATTATATATTCTAGATGCCACAGAGGAAGGGAATTCTACTAAAGAGGAACCTGAACTCAAAGTAGAGGTATTATCCAACACACTTGAAAGTGATGAAGAAAATGCACCAAAGGTTTCCTTCAACGCCCTTGCCGGATTTTTTGCCCCTCAAACAATGCGAGTTAAAGGGTATTTTAAGAAATAAAAGCTTGCCATGCTCCTAGATTCTGGTAGCATGCACAATTTTATCGATCCAAAGGTGGCTAAAAAAGCAAATTGTTTTATAGACCCTTGCAATAACTTCGAAGTGATGATTGGAAATGGCAAAAAAATTGCATGCAAAGGAAAATGCAGAAATATAAAACTAACTATCGGGGTTTATAACATGAAAGGTGACATGTACGTCCTACCCCTAGGTGGGTACGCCATTGTACTAGGTGTACAATGGTTACAAACCTTGGGCGTAGTCCAATGGGAATTTTATGAACTATGGATGAAATTCATAGCAAAGAACCAAACCTATATTATCCAAGGCCTAAAATCAAGACCTTCCCAAATCGTCAACTCGCATAGAATGGAGAAAATTATCCGAAGAGGAAACAAAGGAATGGTCACCCAATTATTTTCAATTCAACCTAGTCACAAAGAAGACAAAACACCAGAGTTACAAAATATTTTAGACCACCATAAGGCGGTATTCAATGAACCAAAAGGACTACCTCCACAACGAAGTCACGATCACACTATTCCACTATTTCCAAGGCATCACCCTCCTAATATTAGACCTTATCGTTATCCATACCTCCAAAATATTGAAATAGAGAAATTAGTACAAGAGCTTCTTAAGGCAGGAGTCATTAGACCTAGAAAAAGCCCTTACTCCTCTCCAATTATTTTAGTTAGAAAAAAGGATGGCTTGTGGCGTTTATGTGTCAATTTTTGAGCGCTTAATAAAATGACCATAAAAGATAAATTTCCTATTTCGGTCATAGACGAGCTATTATATGAACTCCACGAGGCAGCTTATTTTTCCAAGTTAGACTTATGTTGAGCAAGGTGCAGAAACAATATTGTCATTATTGTCAACACAGTCAGACTGATCGGTTGATGCAATGGACAAGAGTTAAGAGGTTCTTTAGAGTATGTACAGTGGTTTTCCAAAAGATAGAAGTGGCCCTTATACTAAAAATCAAAAGAAAAATCACAAGGAAGAAAACTGTCGCGATATCGCGACATGTTGAGGAGAGAGAAAAATTGTCGCGATATCGCGACATGTTTGAAGAGAAAGCGCAAGAAAGAAAAACTATCGTGATATCACGACATGTTGAGGAGAGAGAAAAATTGTCACGATATCACGACATGTTTGAAGAGAAAGCGCAAGAAAGAAAAATTGTCGCGATATCGCGACATGTTGAGGAGAGAGAAAAACTGTCGTGATATCGCGACATGTTGAGGAGAGAGAAAAACTATTGCGATTTCGTAACATGTTAGAAGAGAGAAAAGAAGAAAGAAAAAATGTCATGATTTTGCGACATGTTGGAAGAGAGAGAAGAAGAAAGAAAAAGGTGTCATGATTTCGCAACATGTTTCATTTTCGCGATCCAAAGCGAAGAGAAAGAGGAGAGAGAAAAAGGTGTCGCGATTTCGTGACATGTTTCATTTTTACGGTCCAAAGCGAAGAGAAAGAGGAGAGAGAAAAAGGTGTCGTGATTTTGTGACATGTTTCATTTTCATGGTCCAAAGTTAAGAGAGATTGTACAAACGAAAAAGTGTCGTGATTTCACGACATATTGCAAGGAAGGTTGTACGGATGAAAAAGTGTCGCGATATCACGACATGTTGTAGGAAAGAGAGTCCAAAAGAAAAAGTGTCGCAATATCACGACATGTCGAGTTTTCACGACCCGAAGGCAAGAGAGAGAGCCCAGGAGAAAAAGTGTGGCAATATCACGACATGTCGGGTTTTCGCGACCCGAAGGCAAGAAAGAGAGCCCAGGAGAAAAAGTGTCGCGATATGTCGCATTTTCGTGACTTAAGGATGAGAGAGAAAATAAGAAGGTAGAAGTGTCGCGATATCGCAACAAAATTAAAGAAGAATAGTATGGAGATGAAAGTGTCACGATATTGTGACATGTTGTGTTTTCGCGGGTGCAAAGCCGAGAAGAGGACAAAGAGGCAGAAGTGTCGTGATTTTGTGACAGGTCACTTTGGCATGAGCAAAGAAGAGAACCTAGCCGAAATAAGATATGTGATAGAAAACTAGAGTTATACGGCAGTTACAGGTGCAGTTGTAGAATAAATTCATGCAGATAAAATAAGAAGAGTTAACTAAAGTCAGTACGTCAGTTACAGGTGCAGTTACAATGAAAACGCATGCATGCATAGAAAAGAAAGTGAACAGTCTCTAAGGAGAATACAAAAAGTCATGACCAAGAAGACGAACAGTCATGGTAAAGGTATATGTGTCAATTCGTTGCATGTAACGTAATGCCTACTCTATATATATATATAAGGAGTTACATATAAAAGGCGTTACAATTGACAAGTGGCAGATGAGAATATGAAAGTAACAGTTACAATTGACAAGTGGCGTATGAGAAATGAAGGAAGGAGTTACAACTGGAGTTACAAAGATTCAATATGGTTATAAAAGGAGGTCTGCGCGGAGGATTACATGCTACTAAAATTGAGTGAAAGTGCTGCAAGAAGAGGGTTGAAAGAGAGCTGCAAGAGTGTATTCAGTAGAGCAGTAAGAGCCATAAAAGAGCAGTAAGCAGAGCTTTAAGAGCGTGTGTGTTTTGGTGAATAGAGAGAGGTTGGGTTAGCAACAGACCAATTAGGGTCTTGTATAAGCGAAGGCATTTTTATGTCAATATGATAGTTTCAAAAGTGCAGTTCAATTTGGTGCTTGAATTAGGGGTTGGTGCTCCTTTTTGTAGGTGCAAATAAACTAGGGTTTGGTGCTCCTTTCTATAGGTACAAATAAACCAGGGGTTGGTGCTCCTTCTAGTGGGTTCTGGTAAAGTGATTGTAAAATTGTATTTTGCAAAGGCTAGATTTGGACAAGAATCCAAGCAGTCATTTTTGAGGAGTAGCCAAATTGGTGAACCTCGTTACATCATGTGTTGTGGAATGCTCTCTTGTTATATTTTCTTTATTGAGTTTTAAGTTTTCATTGTTTCGGCATTAAGATTTGAATATTTAAGTTTTTAATAGCTACACTGATTCACCCCCCCTCTCAGTGTCATTGTGAGACTAACATTATGGTCAGGATACCACCAAATACGAGTCAATGAAAAGGATATTCTTAAGATGGCCTTTCGCACTCATGAAGGGCACTACGAATTCTTGGTGATGCCATTTGGCCTGACTAACCCTCCTACTTTCAAAGTCTAATGAATAAGGTATTTCACCCTTTTCTTCATAAATTTATATTAGTTTTCTTTGATGACATTTTGATTTATAGCAAAACATGGGAAGAACATTTGGACCATGTTAGACAAGTGTTCCAAATCTTGGAGGAAAATCAACTTTATGCAAAAAGATCAAAGTGTTCCTTTGGAAAACAAGAAATTGAATACTTAGTGCATATTGTCTCAAAGGAAGGAGTTATGGTAGATCCTTCCAAAATCGAGGAGGTGAAAAATTGGCCTATTCCAAAAACCTTAAAAGCTCTACGTGGGTTTCTTGGACTAACGGGATATTATAGAAAATTTGTCCAAAATTATGGTAAAATCGCTGCTCCTCTAACAACATTACTTAAGAAAAATGCTTTCAAATGGTCATCTAAAGCGGATGAGGCCTTTATCACCTTGAAAATTGCAATGTGTACCACCCCTATTCTAGCCATGCACAACTTTTCTAAACCGTTCGTCATTGAAAGTGATGCTTCAGGAATAGGAATGGGAGCCGTACTCATACAGGATGAAAGGCCTCTAGCTTTTATAAGCAAAGCATTATCTCCTAAGAATTTAGCTCACTTTACGTATGAAAAAGAGATGTTGGCGATTATCCATGCTATTCAACATTGGAAGACTTACCTTATTGGCCAACATTTCACTATACGCACTGACCATCATAGCTTGAAGTATTTTTTAGAACAAAGGACTAATACCCCAGAACAACAAAAATAAGTTACTAAAATTCCTAGCTATGATTATGAAATTACATATAAAAAGGGAAAGGACAACATGACAGCCGATGCACTTTCTAGAAAATTTGAAGATATGCCTAAAGTCCATGCTCTTTCCTCCCTTATTCCTAAATGGGTAGATGAGGTGCATGAATAATGGATAAATGATCCTACTATCCATGCCTTAATTCAACAACTTCAACATAATCCTGGTAGCAAAAATCCATAAACTTGGAAGGACAATATATTAAGATATAAAGGGAGGATGGTCCTCACCCCCAATTCAACTTATCGTGAAAAAATTCTTCATGATTTACATACCTCACCCACTGCAGGCCACTCAGGGTTCTTAAAAACCTATAAAAGAGCCACTACCTCCTTCTATTGGGTAGGAATGAAAAATTACATCAAAATTTTTGTAAAAGAATGTGAAGTTTGCCAAAGACAAAAGGGGGAGACCCTCGCTATTCCAGGATTACTTCAACCTCTTCCTATACCCACCAAAACATGGGCAGATATTTCTATGGATTTTATTGAAAGATTACCAAAATCAGGAGGAAAAACAACCATTTTCGTAGTCGTTGATCGTTTATCTAAATATGCCCATTTTTGTTCCGTGGCTCATCCTTATACCGCTAGCACTATAGCCCACTTCTTCCTAGATAACATATTTAAATTACATGGTATGCCCTCCACAATTGTTAGTGACCATGACCCAACCTTCATTAGCACCTTTTGGAAGGAATTGTTCAAATTACAAGGTACTCAACTTCGTATGAGCTCCGCTTACCATCCTCAAATCTATGGCCAAAAAAAATTTGTAAATAAATGCTTGGAAACATACCTTTGATGTTTTGTTTCTACTCAACCACTCCATTGGGTAAAGTGGCTTTCACTAGCGGAATGGTGGTATAACACTTCATACCTTACGCCCATCAAAATGACTCCTTATGAAGCACTATATGGTCAAACACCACCATCCCTCACTTCCTATATTCTAGGGACTACAAAAGTCCATGCGGTGGAAACAAAACTTGCTAATAGAGATGACATACTATGGATCCTAAAAGAGAACCTACACATCGCCCAACATCGCATGAAGCAGCAAGCTGATCAACATAGAAATGAATGTAGTTTCCATGAGGGAGATATGGTTTTCTTACGTCTCCAACCTTACCATCAATCCTCTCTTAAACAAAAAGGTTCTCAAAAGTTAGCACCCAAATTTTACAAGCTATATAAAGTTCTCCAATGTATTGGGACCGTTGCTTACAAACTAGAACTTCCTCCCTCTTCCAAACTTCACTCCGTATTTCATGTATCTTGTCTTAAGCTCGCAGTGGAAGCCCATATCATGACACAACCCACTATCCTTGAATTCTTCGATGATGGAGTACTTCTAGTCAATCCAGAAGCTATCTTGGATCGTCGTTCTCATCACCTTCGTACTCGTGATATCACGAAAGTTTTAATACATTGGAAAGGTCTACCTTTAGAAGACGCAACATGGGAAAATTTTCAAGATATCCAGCAGCAATTTCCAAATTTCCAGCTTTGAGGACAAAGCTCCTTTAAGGGGGGTGGCATGTTAGGACCCTCCTAACATGTCCTAATTACTTATATTATTTATTCATTATATTCTAGGGTCACAACCCTTCACTCTTACAACTATTAGACTAGGTATTTAAATGCAATCCACATATGATAATAAGGCATCATCGAACAAATATATAAATTAAGTCTATTATGGGTTTTCTACCTTACAATCAAAAAGCGATTCAATATAAAAATGATCCTGCTTCCCGCACCATTTAGTTTCATACCACATGCTAATGTACCACCTTGGGTACATTACTAGAGTAGGAGTTTACTTTAGATTAAATTTATGTAGTTACTTCAACATGTAATAAATGCACAAGTGTTAGAATGTGCAATGATGTAAATGTGCATGTAGTCCATATGTACATAAGTCATAGGATAGAGCCAAAGGTAGAGTAAGGGCAAAGGAACCTATCTCCTATATAAAGGCCTTATAGTGAGTGAAATAAGAGAGGAGATAATATAGAGAGTGCATAGTATAGATTGATAGTGTGGTACAATGTAGCTCTTCAAAAATAGTTTATGGAGTGTTCATGTCCTCCATTATATTGCATTGTACTATTTTTGTAAGCTTTCATTAATGGCATATTTTTGAGTTATTGCAGAAGTTTCTCTTATCATTTTCCTACATATTATCATGCCATTATCATATAGTTATCATAGTTTGATTATTTTACATATTGTGGTTGTCTTTTCCTATATCATATACTAATAAAAAGCTAAGAGTGGTACCAGAGCACATGGTAGATCGATAGGAAATAGGGAGAGCCACAAGTGAGATTGAGAGAAATCCAAAAATCTCATTTATAGAATTTTTGAGATTGCATTTGACTAGAGTCTTTCCACAGGGTTGTAGAAAAACTCGTGAATACTAGGACTCAACAAGGATTCCACTAGATTGACAAATCAACTAGTGAAGATTGATCATATCTAGATTTAGAATTTCTTCCATTACAATCCTAATACTTTGTTGTAGGAAAAAGGAGATTCAAATAAAATTGGGAAGCTTCCTACATAGATCTAGGAAGAATATCTTCTTTGGAATCAATCTAGCACCAAAAGCAACAAATGAAAGAATAAATATTTGGAGGCCTATAGAAAATGTCCTATTTCTAGAGATTGCAGACCTATAGAGAGAAGAAGAAGAAAAGGCCATAGGAGCCTTGTTGTAGACTCGAGGAAGAATAGACTCTATAGAAGAGTCTAGGAGAAGATTAGAGGTTGGTAATTTCCATTAAAAGTATGAAGTAGAAGTAGAAGAGACTCGAGAAGATTCCATGAGAATATTAGATGTTGGTGATCTCCATTGAAGACTATAAATAGCATATTGAAGAGACTCTAAAGAAGAGTCCTGGTGAAGATAGGAGATTGGTGATCTCCGTTGAATATTGAAGACTTCACCCTGAAGAAGTAGAAGAAATCAACCTAAGAAGCTGAAGAGACCTACAAGAGATATGGTTCCAATTTTTGAAAAGATAGAAAAGGACTAGCAAAAGTCTTATTCTTAAAGCAGTAGATTTTAGAGATCCAAGAAGGATATCTCATTGCTAACAATTCCATAGTAGAAGGTTGAAGAAAATGTCTCATTGGGAAGACTAGAGAAGCTACAAGGGTGAAGACCCTAGAGAAGAGATCTCAAGGAGAAATAAGGAGAAGGCTTGGAGAGCCTCATTGAAGAAGATTCTAAGAAGGCCATTAAAAGGAGTTCCTAGGAGAACTCATTGGAGAAATTTACCACCAAGGAGAAGTTCTTGATAAAGGAAGTTTTTGGGAAAATTGTCACCATCCGAGAACAAGCCCAAATAGAGATATATTCGGCAAGGAGCTTGCCAAATTTTGGAGGAGATTGGTGAAGACCTCAAGACTTTTAGATTCTTGAGAAGAAGGCCTAGATTGAAGTCAAAATTTGACAAGGAGGTTGAAGGAGAAAGGAGCTAGACATTACTACCAAACCTAAGAGGTTTGAAGATTGTCTTTGAAGGCTAGAAGGCTCATTAAGAGAAAGGAGATCTACTGGTTTCTATAGTAGAAAACTGAAGGGTTCTTGAAGGAAAATTTCAGCTATGATTTGGAGGAGTTCCCTACCAAATATTTGAGATTCAAGGACACCATTTTAGTGAAACAATTGAATGGAAAAGAGTAGCAACTTGGGAAACATTAATAGCTACTAATTTTTATATTTCTAGGATACATCCTAATGGAGAATTGAAGTCACCTACCATAGTTTCAAGGCAGCAAGTTATAGGGTTTCAAAGTTGCAAATAGGTGAGATAGAGAGCTATTTCGGACAGCCAAGAAGAGTTGCAAGTTCATCCAGTTAAAGGTAGCAACAAGGTGAATCTAATCACCTAGAAATCCTTCATCTATATAGATCATTAAGGTAAGCAACTTGGGTGCAAATAGGTTCATTAATTGAACTTTAATTTAATTTGTTATCAAGTTCCATTAAGCACCATATTAGAGTTTTAAGAAGTTGCAAAGAGAAGGTTGCATATTATAGTCTTCAAGAGAGTGCAGAAGGAAGTTTATTTTAAGGTTTATACCTACACATTAAAATAGGAGTTAGATATATTTTGAAAAAAAGGAAAATATCATCTTCCTATTAACTAGTTAAAACAAAGAAGACATTACTTTTAAGTTAAAGTTGCAGAGTTTATTAGTGCATTTGAGAGTTCTTCAAGAGTTATTACTAGTGCATCTTACAAGTTACTTTGGAGGAGAAATAAGGTGAGATTACTATTGCACTATTCTAGTTATCCTTAAGTGCATTAATTTGGAAATATTATTGGTGCATTAAGGATTAATCAAAGGTGAAAATTAGTGCATTGAACTAGTTACTCTCAAAGGTTATTATGTGCATTGGTTGTTAAGTTAAAGTGAAAACCAAAGAGCACAAATCAATGTACTATCAAAGTGTCTAGAGACACTATTGAGCATGCAAAACTTGTATCATATCTTGGTGAAAGAAAGTCACCAAAAGGAAGGCAACATAATTTACTCTCAAGAAGCCATCTTATCAGAGAAGTTAGAGAGCTTTAAAAAGGAGATATTCGATCTAAAACCTTGGTGAAAGTTAAGGTACACTATCTTAACTATTGAAGCAATATTTACATTGAAAAGGAAGCACCATTCTTGTCCTTTAAAATAGCAAAATAAGGGAAAATTATATAGGCTCTAAAAGGTATTACAAACAACCATAAATACATAGTTTACAAGCATCCATTCCAGCTAGCAAGGGGGCAATATTTTGAGCAAGAGAAGTGAGCCAAAGGAGGGCTCATGTCAATCAAGTCTCAAGGTGTCTAAAAGTCACCATATCCACCACCAAATTGAGCACCCACAATAGTAGTTACCTACAAAATTAAGCCAACATAAGGAGCTTATTATCTAGTGCATATCCACATAAGAGGGATAGCATAACAGCATCTACATAAAGTGGCTATCATCTAGTGTATATCAACATAAAAGGAATAGTGCTAAGGATAGCATGAAGAAGTGGTTATAAGGTGCATTACCCAATATTCGACTTAGATAAACCATCAACTGAAATGAAGCACCTAAATCCATCATCAGGAAGCCATAGACCCTCCATTGTAGTGATCTTGATACATCTTAGCTAGAGCCACCCATAGAGCATCATCGTTCATTTGGAAAGAAGAAATAGAAGACAAGTTACTAAAGGTATTTTCTGGCAAGAAGTATACAAAGAGAGAGATATTGGAAGGAATTCTACATGCACAAAACCTGAGTACCACTTGCAACGTGAAGCCCATGCATCTTGTGCCACTTGAAACATTCAAACTAGATGCCCATATCTTCCTCAATGTACACCTAGGAGAGAAATGCTCAAGAGGAAGGATAAAATCTATTATAGAGCATTAATCTACATCATTGGAAGGTTACACAATGTAGTCATTATTGCACTTCATACAAGCAGCATGGTGAAAGAACCTAAATCAATGCCCAAGATCAAAGTCTAATGCCTACAACACATGGTATATCATTTGCAACACTAATATTAGGGCAACACCTTCTAAGGGAAGGAAATTAAGCATTGAATAACCTGGAAGTGACATTTGTCACTTGGACCAAGAACATATCCATATTAATAGCCACCCAAGGATACTGCACAAAGAGGAGAGTAAATTGAAGCTATTTCTAGCAAAGACAAGAAGTCACACAGTGAAGGAAGTGCATCCGGTGCAAGCATTGAATGCAGAGGAGTCAAGGTGAATTTAAGTGGGATTAAGAGAAAATTCGAGCTATGATTAAGAGTGAGTATCCAAGGAGTTGAAGAGGATTCAAAGGAGCATTAAAGACTCATTGCCATCACTATCATACGTCCACCATTGAAGGAATACAATGCCTACTATTTAGGAGTTGCAACATTATAAAGGTAAGGTTTCACCTTGATTAAAATTACTTTCATAAAGGAGTGATAAGGTGTATAACATAAGGTTGAGTTCATTTATTATTTACATTGGAGATACTAGCAAAATCAACCTTAATACATTGGAAAGCAAATCAAAGGAGTTTATCCTTAATAGTATTTCAAAGCACATTAGTTGAAATACAATTATCTAAATATTTGCAATTAAATATCATAGGAGTGTATCGCTCCAAATTTTTTGCACCCTTACCTTCAGGCTATAGGATCCGTGCCCGGAAGGGGGATGTGAGAAGGATGGGACAATACCTCGGACTGAGAGGCTCTTTGAAGGTCCCGCCTCTCGGGGAAGGGGTATTAAGGTGATTTTTTGACGGATGGTGGGTTCACCAGGAAACTTTTGAATGGCGGTTCCACGCCTAGGTTGGGAATGTGTTTGATGTGTTCAATTTTACATTTAATCATTCAAATCCTAGGTTTGGCCAAATGAATCTAAAATGTTCTACATGAAATGCAGGTTTAAATGAATACAAAAATATAATTAAATAGAGAATACAAGAAATATACTAGATTGGAAAAAGGTCATACCTGATCTAGATGTCTAATGGAGGTTCTAATTTTTGAAGAAGTCCAGATCGTCTAGAATTTGATAGGATCATCTCTGATCTGACAAGATCGTCTGAGATCTGACGAATTTTTGGGCCATCAACGTCGTCGGGACGAAATCATCTCAATTTTGTCGAAATCGTCTCGATATCGCCAATTTCGTCCAAGGGCGAAATCGACGATATGGTGATGATTTCGTACAATAAGGGATGATTCCCTCTTGCAAAATCGAAGATGAATTTGCTCAAATTTTGGACGATATCGTCCAATAGTGGACGATATCATCATTTGTATGAAATTGAACTTGTTTTACTTGCATTTTTAATCACTGTTTTATTAATGATTTTTATTATTTTTTTGTTTATGTTGCAGAGAGGATTACTAAAGATCCAAGAATGGAAATACGAAGGGCTAAGGGATGACTTGGCCACTCTATCTTAGGTAGAGTGAGATCAATTGGCTCAAGTCAGCTTGTAGCATGTGGCAGATATGCCATAGGTTTCTACAGATATGGGGCTATTGACAGCCCTAGCAGAGAGGTGGTATATGGGTTCTTCTTGTTTTCAATTATCGACAGGGGAGATGTCTCCCACATTGGAGTATGTATGGAGGATTTTGAGGATCCTTATATAAGGACGACTAATAAATCTTGCAGCAAATCAGGGCCACACGATGATACGACTGTGCGGAGATCTGAGCTTCACCCTGGAGAAGGGTGGAGTGAACATCGAGTCACTACGCAAGATGCCTGGAGCATCTAGACTGACATAGGTTTTGGCTGGGGTGGTAGGTGGTCTATTGTTATGCCATCAGAGTGGATGCAGACTACCATGGCTATTGATAGATGTGGTCTACGACATGAGAGACCATGGGTACAGGTTTGCTTGGGGGAGCTTTATACCATGTCGATTGTATAGGATCCTGCATGGGGTCATATACAAGGACGACCGATGTTTGGTCATGACATCATTACTACAGGTTTGGTGCTGGGAGCACATCATGGTACGAAAGCCAGTAGGGCTCCCACTAACAGGGATTAACGGGGAGAGACCCCGAGTTTTCTATTGGTGGCTCCAGAGAGGGTCATAGCGGCGGATAGATCTACCACTATCTCGGAGACTACTTGACGACCTTGTCTCCGACCAGATCACTTGGAGGCCTTGGAGAGATCATCCAAGGTGGGCCGAGGATGGACAGGAGCTGGATCGCATTAGGAAAACTTGTTGGCTGAGGATGGAGAGGAGAGAGGTGGAGCTCCACTGCTATGACTGAGTTTTGAGGCAGTTCGGTCTACAGTAGGGGATCCCATCTCTTAGGGACTACAAGTTTTCTCGGACCATCCGGCATAACACTACAGTCAATAGGGCTCCAAATATGTAGTGCTTCTAGAGTGAGGACACAAACAATGCCCCCATTCAGCTAGTGGATGGGGATGACGTAGGGGTTGCTGACGACTACGATGCCTAGTACGTAGGCATCCGCCCTCCTCGGATGACGAGGGCTTAGGGTTTGATTCACGTAGTTGTGCATCAGATGGGGAGGCAATGCCAGGAAACCATTAAGGTGGCATAGGGTCATGACGGGAGAGAGTAGAGGAGGCCACAAGCTCAGCAGAGGCCACGGTAGTGGGAGAGGAGGGAGGAGAGACCCCCTTCTCCATGGAGAGAGAGGCCACCATCGCCCGATAAGGGCAAGGGTGTTGAGGTAGGAGAGAGTAGCGAGATGGCTACTATTCAGGTAGAGACTATTCATATCTAGGCTCAGGTGCAGTACTTGTAGGATGAGGCTGCATGACACCAAGAGGAGGCCACACAGCTCAGAGATGAGGTCGCACACCTTAGAGCACAGAGCGAAGGGGCGAGCACTCATGACCTAGCATGGGCTATTGCCTAGATCACATTCTATCAAATGCTATACCACCATATGGTACCAGAGAGGCAAAGGTTATCACTGTCGGCCCCCATTGCGAAGCCTGTCATGATGAGGTCATCGAGGACATCATCACGATCAGAGTCTAGGACTCATAGCACCACACGGACTACGATGGGGCCACATCGTCCACCTCAGCGCAAGGGAGAAGATGAGGCTGAGAACTCGAGGGGTTCTCAAGGCTAGCTGCTACAGACTGCATTGCACAGATTGATACATAGTGTTTATTATTTTTGATAGAGGATTGAGTATGCCGAGGTACAGATTGTGGCATACCGATCTAGTTTTGAGATGATGTATATATTATTGATATATATATATATATATATAGATGAGTTATTTTTGATCATATGTCTTGTATTATGTGTTTGTATGATGCTTTAATGTTTTGATGTGATTGATTTGATGATTCATGTAATTATGTCGTTTGGAAATATTATGGTTTGAATGTCATGCTTTTAAAATTTAAATGAAATAATCTGATGTAAACAAATTGGTTGTTTGTGGGATAATTTGATAAAAATAAAAGGGACTTTTAACAATAATTTCAAAGGACATTGTCGCTATTTATGACCATTTCATGGAGTCGCCGCTCGCTAGGTCGTCAAGCTAATCCTAGTATAGAAATATTGCTAAAAGTAAAAGAGTGCTTAAGAGACTGTCTTAAGACTTTGTTGTGATGATGAAAAATAGTGGTGATGATGATGATGATTTGTTTTTAGATTTCCATGAAAATATTATGCATGAAATACGAAAAGAAATATGATTTTGCTAGGCATAAATTCCTAAGTATGATAAAATTTTGAACAATTCCTTAGAATTTATACCATGGTTGCAAAACTGAATTTGAACATAATGTCATGAAATAGAATAAGTGTTTGTTTTTTTGTAAAGCATAATTGTGCAACATAATGATTTAAGTCATATGTTTTTATTATTTTAAATAAATGGGAAATAAAATTAGTACAATGGTTTGCGCTAGGCATAGAATATTTAGGTATAAAGTTATACCATCATCGCGAAATCCAAAGAAGAAAATAATAGTTTTATTGCACGGTTGATTTTTAATTTTTTAAAATAAACAGAAAATATAAAGATGAGGACTTGCACTAGGCATAAAATTTCAATTTTGGTTTTGGAACTATACCATCGTCGCAAAAGTAAAAATGTAACTTTATTGCATGTTTTTTGAAAATGATTTTTATTTTTTTGATAATGCATGTAGTTGTCTTTATACTAAACAACTATTCTCAGATAAGAAAATGAAATTATTCCAAACAATTTGCAAAAATATTTCAAAGTATCTTAAAGACAAAAGTTAGATTTATAAGGAATCCCATGTGCATATGTGAGTTCATTTTCGATCTTGATTTATCATAATGATACACAAAATCTCTTAAATACAAATGTGTGTGCAATTGCTTTGTGCATTTACCAGTTTTGAGCAAGATAATTTGATACAAGTGATTTGAATGAACCAAATAAGTGTTCATTAACCATGATTTAGATGCATATAACCATACCGGACTACTATGTAAGTCAGGTTATCAAGAGCTAGATAATCCATAAGCAGACATAGGTCTGTACAAAATAAGGTCGCTAATGTGACAGACATATCACCACGCTAGGAGTTACCCAAGGCCAAGTGGGTTGGGCACAAACCACCTGTTATGGGGCTTACCTCATAGTTTTAGAATAATTAAGAATTCCAAGGATTCAAGCTCATCAACCCTTCTTTTATTTTCAATGGGTAGGGAAAGGGATTTTATTGCTTTTGCTTTTGCTTTTGCTTGTTTTGCTTTTTTTTTTTGTATTTTTCTTTTGCTTTGATATTTGAGATAATGCTGAAATAGTGCTAAGAGAGTACAAAATGATTATGAAATAATGCTTCTTTTTCTCATGATTTTGCTTGATTTTTCTTTTTCTTTTGCTTCCTATTCTAGGGATACTTACTCGGATTAGCTGTAGAGCAAGGGATTTTTATTCTGGGTAGGGATGAGCTTGTCCTTTTGTCAATTCTCAAAGATTCTAGACCATGTGCATGATAGGATAGCAGGGGAAAATTTTTGCTCAAGAAACCACTTCTACTATGTAGCATAGCATGGACATTACAAATATAATCATTTTATTGTGAAAGGATATGCTTGGTTTAAGTAAATAACAAGATCAATTCTCTATGCTCAAACTTTATTTAATTGAATTTTGTGGACTTTGATATAAGAGAGATTAGTAATCATGAGAGATAAAATCAAGATATTTATTTTTGTGTTTGCAAAAGTGAGAGATTCCAAATAAATGCTAATTTATCCAAAATAATTTGAAAATATAACTGCAATACTTTAAGAAGAAATATATACAACAAATATTTGTGAGGAGTTTGATAATTTTGACTCTCTCTTTCTTCTCTATATATTTTTTGGTTTCGAAAGAGTCAATAATATTGTTGTTTGTTTTTGTTTAAACAGTTTTATACATTTTTAAAATGAGACAACATACAAAATATATACAAATGATGAAATGACCAAATTTTATGCGTAATATCGCTTAAGATGCATAATATTCATAGGTTCTTTTAAATATTTACCATCTAAGGTAGCTAATTTGTATGCTCTCGATTCAAATTTAGCAGTGATAATATATGGTCCAAGCCAGTTGGGTTCAAATTTACATTTAAGGTCTTTAGTTGCATTAGTATTTTTTTGATTTTCTTTTAAAACAAGGTCGCCGACCTCAAAGGATTGATGATGAACTTTCTTAGCATATGATCTTTTAAGCTTGTTTTGGTAGGCACGAAGATGCTCCAAAGCATTGATGCGCTTTTCATCTAGGAGTTCCAGCTGACTGAGTCTGCCAACATGATATTCATCTCCTACTTCAGTATCTTGAAGTAGTAGAGCCAACGAAGGAACTTCTAATTCAAAGGGAAAAATAGCTTAAACGCCATAAACCAAAACAAAAGGTGAAGTACCTATGGGAGTACGAACACTAGTGCGATATGCCCACAAAGTTGGATATAATTGAATGTGCTAGTCGCGGCCAGATTTATTGACCAATATTTTAAGGATTTTAATTAATGTTTTATTAGATGCTTCTACTTGACCATTACCCTGAGGATAATAGGGAGTGGACCAGCGATGTTGAATCTTATATTTTTGGCATAATTTCTTAACATATTTATTTTTGAAACAAGTTCCATTGTCTGAGATGAGATTTGCAGGAATTACAAACCTACAAATTATTTGATTAAAAATAAATTTAGAGACTTGTGTTCCAGTGCAGGAAGCTAAAGGCATAGCTTCAACCCACTTTGTAAAATACTCAGTGATGGTTATGATGAATTTGTGTCCATCAGATGACACAAGATTAATTTTGCCAATAATGTCTAAGCCCCATTTTGAAAAGGGCCAAGGAGATGAAATAGCCTATAGTTCTTATGCAAGGGCATGGAGAAGGTCAGCATGTTTCTAGCACTTATCACAATGGTGCACATAATCATGTGCATCAGTTTCCATGGTAGGCCAAAAGTAGCCTATCCTAAGGAGATTTTTAGCAATGACACTACCATTGAAGTGTCCTCCACAAGATCCATCGTGGGCTTCACTCAAAGCTGATTTGGATTCTTCTAGATTCAAACATCTCAATAGGATACCTTCAAAAGATCTCCTATATAAAGTATTGCCAATTATTACAAATCAACTTGCTTGTCTACGTAATAACCGATGCTGGTTCCTATTAGAACTGGCAAGGAAAGTCCCATTGTGAAGAAAATCAAATATATATGTATAGCAAGGTTCAAGAGTAGTTTCATTGATTAGAAACACATCCAGAGGTTCTAAGCATGACTTATTTGAAGCGGGTTCCTGGAGTCGATGAATAATGATGGTGGCATATTCGTCATCTAACTCCAAGGGCAGAAGAGATGCAGCTACGACCATAGCGTCAGCCGCACGATTGCTAGTTTGAGGAATAGCTTCTAAGGTAACTTGATCAAATAGAGATATTAATTGTAAAACATATGCTTTATATGGGCATAATTTATCATCTCTGGTTTGATAAACATCATTGATTTGATTTATGACGAGTTGTGAGTCATCAAAAACCAATAAACTTTTGATTTTCAATGCCAAAGTAGCTCGTAATCCAAGGATAAGAGCTTCATATTCGACAGTGTTATTGGTGCAAGAAAATGTTAATTTGAAGGACAGAGGTATAAGATGTTTTTGTGGAGATATTAAAATAATACCCACACCAGCCCCACTCATGCATTGGGCTCCGTCAAAGTATAAGGACCATTGCTCTAAATGGTCTGCCTCTAGTTTAAGGCATTCATCAAGAAAATCAATGAGGAGGGGATGAGTAGATTCTAAGGGTGTGGCGGCTAATTGATCAGCTATGATTTGACCTTTAATAAAATTTTGTCCTATGAAGGTGAATTCAAATTTGCTTAGCGCAAGAACCCACTTAGCTGTGCAAAAAAATAAATATGGTCGACTCATGAGATATCGTAAAGGGTCAAATTTGGCAATAACATAGGTTTTCTGACTGAGCATATAATGTCATAGTTTTTGTGTAGAAAATATGACTGCTAGACATAATTTCTCTAATATGGTATAACGAGTTTCATAACTTATTAAGGTTCTGCTAATGTAATAATTAGCACGTTCTTTCTTCTCATCATCCAGCTCAGCTAACATAGCTCCTAAGGCAGAATCAGAAGTAGAAATGTACAAGATAAAAGGACGATCAGATCTAGGTGGTGAAAGCACAGGTGGGTTAAGGAGGTATTTTTTAAGAAGTTCAAAAACTTCCTTACATTCATTGTCCCAATTAAAAGGGACATCCTTCTTAATAAGCTTATGAAAGGGACTGGTTTTGTCCACCAGCTTATCGATGAAGCGACGGATAGCTTGAAGCTTACCTTGTAAACTTTGTAACTCAGATATATTGGTAGGTGCGGGCATATCAGTGATAGCCGCAATCTTGAGAGGGTCATTTTAGATACCACATAAAGAAACTAAAACCCCTAATAATTTATTGGACTTGACTTTGAATATACATTTGGTTGGATTTAATCAAATAAGATATTCTCTTAACCGATTAAATACTTTTCTCAAATCATCTAAATGATCATCTTCATTAATAGAGCGAGCTATAATATCATCTACATAATCATGTACGATATCATACATCATATCATGAAAGATATAAGTCATGGCTCATTGATATGTTGTGCCTGCATTCTTTAAACCAAATGGCATCACTTTCCAATAAAAGGTACCCCAGGGGGTAATAAAGGTTGTTTTAGCCTGATCTTCAGGAGCTATCCTGATCTGATTATAACCAAAAAATCCATCCATTAGGGACATCATTCCACTCCCCGCAGTAAAATCAATGATTTGATCCATGTTTGGAAGAGGAAAATCATCTTTAGGGCATGCAACATTAATATCTCTAAAGTCTGTGCAAACCCTAAATTTGGTAGCTTCTTTCTTGGTGACTGGAACTACATTCGAGATCCATTCAGCATAATCAATAGCTTATATAAAAATAACATTCAGGAGTTTTTCTAGCTCCCCTTTGACTAGCAAGGCCACTTTGGGATGCATTTTTCTGAGTTTTTGTTTAACAAGTTTAGCATCCGGATGGACTACTAGATGATGCATGACTATAGAAGGGTCTAAACCTGGAATATCTTCATATGTCCAAGCGAAGACATCTTCATATTCTTTAAGGAATGCAATGTATTGCTCTTGTTTTTCTTGACTTAATTTTGATCCAATACTAATGATGTGAGGATTATCCTCAGTTCCAATGTTAACCTTAATGATGTTTTCTACTTCCATGTGTAGATCTCTTTCAAAATTAGGTGGGGCAGGTGAAACACCCAATTCTTGTAATTCCTTTAAGGTTAACTTGGATAATTCATCTTGAGGAGTCGTGGCCTCAAGCTGGGCTATAGTAGGTATAGAACCATCAAAATAAAAACCATTGTGTAACATCTCTTCCACGGAGACATCATGGAAAATATCTCCCTCCAACTCATCGTCGGATTTAGCAATAATTTTAGGATAGGCTATGGATAGCATATTGCAGGTAGAATAATTATTCTTGGGATACAAAGAATCTTGTTTATCTAGATAATCTTGATAACATATGAGTTGATCATAATCTTCAAAAGGGAAGGGTTGATCCTTACTAGGAAATAGACCCACACCACATCGGGCGGGCCATGGTTCTACCTCAAAGGGTTCTTTCATACCATCTTGGAGAGGTCCCAAGCATTTCCATTTATATCCCAATTTAAGTATTATGGATTTAGCTTTAATATATTCATTAGCAAAATAGCATCGAACATATCCATCACAATGCGTCTTGATGTTTCGGGGTATTCTTCCCCAATCATATCCTTTATAAATAAAAGCACAACTCTTGACTTGGTAGATACTTCCCATAGGTTGTGGGAGGCCCAAGGTATGAGGAGAAGGTGACAAATTACTTAATATAATGGAATATTGCATAGAAGCATTTGTTTTTTTTGATATAAGAATTTTAGATAAATCAGGTAAGAATTCATCAGAAAGAGCATAAGAGGTAGAAGGATCATTCCCTATATCTTTAGATGTGGAAGGTATGATAGATGTAGATAATGTGGAGGTGTTAATAAATGGGTCTATAGGTTTTGAAATTATAGGGATGGAACATGAAGGATTGGTTGTGGATTTAAGATCTTTTTGAGGTTCTAGTGTGGTTTGTTTAGAAGATTGTTGAGCTATATATGAGGGTGAAATTAATGGAGGAGAAATAGATGAAGTTATGGGTGTGTGTTTCACATGTTTAGATGAAAAATAAGAATTAGGATGTGTGGATGATAGAGCAGGGCAAAATTGAACTCCAACAGGTTCCGCCAAAGCACACATATCAAAGGGTCTAGGATCACCATGGATAGTGACCAACCGATTTTTAAATTCGAATTTAACACATTGGTGTAAAGTTGATGGGACAGCCCACATTGCATTGATCCAAGGATGACCCAAGAGTATATTGTATGATGCTGGGCAATGTACAATAAACACGGTCGTGTCTAAGGTTCTCGGACCAACTTGTAATGGGATGGTGATAACTCCACATGTTTCTTGTGTTTCATCATTGAAAGCTTTTATGATCATGTCAGTTTTCTTCATTTCATCACTTCTAAACCCAAATATTTGGTAGAAGTCAAAAGTGCAAATGTTTAGAGATGAACCATTATCAATCAAGACCCTTTTGACTACTACATCTCCTATTAGGGCGAGTAATATATAAGGGGTTATCCTTATGTAAACTATGTTGTGGGATATCTTTATCCCGAAAGTCAATACAATCGACTTCTCGAGTGATGATAGTATTGGACATGGCTTCGAGGTTGAATATTTTGAGGTACCATCATTTGGCTTAATGTGAGCATTAATTCATCCCTATGGGTAGGAGAAGATCTTAACAAGTCGAACAGGTAAATTCTGGCTGTAGTATTGGATAATTGTTCATTAATATTGTAAAGAGGCTTAGGTTGAACATTAGACATATGATTCCCTTTATTGGGATTTTTCAAAATAAATGGAGCTGATCCATCAGTCTGAGTTTGATCCTATTGAGAATTGTGAGCCTGTTGTCTGGTAACAACTCCGATGGTACCTACAATGTTATATTGAAGACGCTAAATTGGTCTTTGTCTAGCATTTATGGCTTGTTCATTAGGAAGGAACTGATTAGAAGAAGGTCGAGTAGTAAATCTTCTAGGAAATGGTTCTTTCGGAACCATAGAATCTGTGATAGATTGAATAGGATCTGATTCATCTTCAGAACTATTCTATTGATTTGAGGTGATATCTATTTCACTTTCAGTATCCGATTCTACATCACTAGGATCCGGTGTTTGAGTATTATATAGGGGTCTGGATGTAACCATGGATAAAGTCATGTCAATTTTTTGTAAATCATGATTAGGTAAATGTCTGCTAATAGTTCCTACATATCGGGTAGGAGGAGGGACATTATGATGCTCAATTTGATTGGCCACCTCTTTACCATGTTTTGGTAAAGGATGTTGAAATATATCTAATGATTGATTAGCATTTTGATTCTGATTTTGGGGAATGTTCTTTTGAGCATTATTAGGAGGATTTTGTTTAGGTTGAAAGGCTTGCACCTCCATTTCATTATTATCAATCAAGTCTTGTATTTTATGTTTTAATATTTTGCAAGAGTTTGTAGCATGTCTAGGTCCTCTATGAAAATCACAATGTAAATCAGCTCTGTATCCGGGTATAGTTGGATCAGGTTCCCGGATAGTCGGTAATTGAATCAAACCTCTTTCGAGTAATTGGGGTAGAATAGTTAATAATGGTTGATTCAATCTAGTAAACTCTCGAGGTGGTTTATCAGTAGGTTTTAATATAAACTTCTCTGTTGTTTTCGTAGTATTAACATTAGCAATGTTTCTACTATTAGTGACTTTGTCACCTACAACTTGTTTGTTTTTATATTGATTTCTGGATGTTTTCTCATCATCTTTCTTTTTGAGCTGACCTCTTCTAATGAGAGCATCTTCCACCCTTCGAGCTAAGTCTATAGCTTGATCGAAGGTGGTCAAGGTAGTAGTTGATAATTCATAGGATATTTGTTCTTGCAAATTATTAATAAAAATGTCCAACATTTCCCTATAAGGTAGCACAAAGTGCGGTTTTCCTATCAACTGCCTCCATATAGCTAAGAAATCAGCAAAACATTCATCTTTGTCTTGTTTTAAGTTGTATAAATCTTTAATGGTCACGTGTCTCTCGATGTAGGCACTAAATTGGTGGACAAAATATTTAGCTGTTTCTTCAAAATTTCTCAAAGAATGAGTGGGTAGTTGATAATACCACTCCAATGCCATTCCTCCTAAACTTTTCGGGAACATTTTTAGTAATAGCAAGTCATCATGTGATATATCATGACATGCTATCCTAAACATGCGAAGATGCTCTATGGGATCTTCAGTTCCTTTATATATATGCAGGACGGGCATGGGAAAGTGCTTAGGGTATGGTTGTGCTACAACTATGGGATCCAAAGGCTGACTACACATCTCTCGATAATTGTACAAGGGATGGTAGGGATCTATCTGGTCCATGCGGGAAGCTAACTATTTCACCATGGCTTCTAGATTACTGGTTTGCCCACCATATTGGTTCGATAGGGTATTAATATGGGATTTGTGAGCATATGATGGAGGGACATGAAGATTAGATGCTATATTGCTATTGTGTAAATTGTTGGTAGGAAGGGTGTTATGAAGAAGTTTTGAAGTTGTATTATGTTGTATCCCAGATTGTTGAAAATTGGTGTTTGGCTTAATTTTAGGTTTTTGTTGATTTGAAGCATATTGATCGATAGTTTGGCAAAATAAAGCAGTGAATGAAGATCTCTTTTGTGTGGGAATGATTTTAGGCTCAATAATAGGTTCCTTAGGGGGTTGGGTAACCTGTTGTTTTTGCATGTTCTGAATCATAGTGACCATATCTATATTGGATGGTCCAGATTTATCACTTTCTTGATTGATAATAGAAAAAGGATTAGTGTGCACGTTAAAAATATGTTCCATGGCTACTTGAGTGTCACTAATTTGTCCTCTATCAATACGAACTGCCATATTAAGAGCACCAATGTTATTACTAAGAAATTTCCAAAAATGATCTATATTATCAAAAGCAACAGTTCCGTCCGGAGCCATTCTAGGGGATGAGGATCCTTCCTCTTTAACATTTTCTTCTTGTTCATCTACAACAAGCTCATCTTCTGGCTGTTCTAGAGTTCCTCCTTTCGAAATTGAATCCTCAGGAAGGACATTTGGGTTTTTTGTTTTGTTTCCTAGCCAATCTTCTTCTTCTTCTTCGTCAGTTTGTTTACCATTCCTAAGTCTAGGCATTGTGCTTAAGTTTAGATTTCAGCAAATATATATATACTTATATATATATGCAACAATCTTAAGAGGTATATATTTTAATTATATACCTACTATAGTATTTAAAATAAAATTTTTTGGTTTTGTTATGTTTTTGGTTTTTCTTGTTTTTTTTTATTTTTATTTTTTCTGTGTTTTTATAACAATATTATAAAGATAAAAAACAACACACTAAATGCAAGAAATAATAATAATGAAAGCAATGATCTAGTTTTCTATAAAAAAATTATAAATATCATTAATGGGCTCAAGTTCTTCAAGAGTCATGAAATGTTCTTCAAATTGAAAATTTTCTTTCAAGAATTTGACAAAAAGTGCTATAGTGATATTATTTGTCTCAGACTCTGGTTGGTAGAAATAAATTTCATGGCAATACTCTCGATATAACACAGCTCTAGGAACTCTCCTCCACCTTTCCCTATCCGTAAGAATGACCTCTTGGTCTTCTACACGACCTAGGAATTGGTGTATAACAGTTGCATTCTCGAGGTATTCCTCGAAGGTGAACAATTTTGAAGACACGAGCTCTCCTATAAGCTAACCACCTATGGCAAGCTCTCTGAAGTTCATGATAAAAAATGAGTTGATGAGGATCCAGGATTCTATCTATGGAAAACCTCTTAATTTGCTTAAGTTCGGTTTATCTAGATGAAATAATACCCAATCTCCTATTAAGTTCATCCCACAAAGGTGGAACTCTATATGTTTGAGATAGTCTAAGCAAAGAATTAAACTCTATGGCTATTATTTGATTTTCAACATTAATGGTGATAACTAGTCTTTTCTTAGGAGCTACCATCTAAACATGATATGCAACTTAACAATTTTAAATGCATCTATTTTTTTTTTGTTTTCAAAAGGTTTTAGTTTCACGTTGGGTTCACCAAAATGTATCGCTCCAAATTTTTTGCACCCTTACCTTCAGGCTATAGGATTCGTGCCCGGAAGGGGGATGCGAGAAGGATGGGACAATACCTCAAACTAAGAGGCCCTTTGAAGGTCCCGCCTCTTGGGGGAGGGGTATTAAGGTGATTTTTTGATGGATGGTGGGTTCACCAGGAAACTTTTGAATGGCAGTTTCCATGCCTAGGTTGGGAATGTGTTTGATGTGTTCAATTTTACATTTAATAATTCAAATCCTAGGTTTGGAAAAATGAATCTAAACTGTTCTACATGAAATGCAGGTTTAAATGAATACAAAAACAAAATTAAACAGAGAATACAGGAAATATACTAGATTGGAAAAAGGTCATACCTAATCCGGATGTCTGATGGAGGTTCTGATTTTTGAAGCATTCCAAATTATCTGGAATTTGATAGGATTCTCTCCGATCTAACAAGATCATATGAGATCTGATGAATTCGTCAGACGAATTCATCAAAGACCTGCAATCAGAGAAATAGACACTGAATACAAAAAATGCAACTATGCTGATAAAGGAAAATTATGTAAAATGATAATAATGAAGTTAATAAGATAATTCCAAATAGAAATGCAAGTAAATTATCATGCTTTAATAGCTAATCATGATTTTATTATGTACTTAAGCTACATGGGTGAACTCCAAAATGTAGAATAGCAAAAAATAACAATAAACTGATCTAAATGCAGAATGAAACAGTAGACGAAAAGAGAAAAGTGCAAACTCTGGGCTCTAATTGCCCCCAATGTTGACTGCAGTCGAAATCGTCTGTAGAGTGTGAAATCATCTCGAATTGGTGCGTGATCGTCCTAGATTGTACAAGATTGTCTACGACGATCTGAGCTTGCTCCAGCTGAAGAATAACAGAGTTCCTACAAGAAAATTCAAAAGAGACAAAGACAAATAGTAGTCTAAGACGTTCTAATGCATGTAAAACTCGAAGTGTAGTAAAATTCAGCTAGGGGAATGTCAAGGGGAGGGCCTAAGATTAAATAGGCATAGGAAGGAGGTTAGGAGGTTGGAGATCATCCTAATCTGGAAGATCTCCAACGAGGGAGGTCTCTAACGGCACAGACATGCTTCTGCCCAACTTAGAGACGTCGTTGAAACATAATCTAATTATGAAAAATTAGTTTTGGGATGAAATCATCTGGACGTTCTGCTCCAGACGAATTCGTCCGATATGAGGCGATATCATTTGATCGATGACGATATCGTCCAACGGTCACAACAAATCCTAAAAATGGCATGAAAAACAAGGAAAGCGGTTTAACAGGCTGTTTGGGGTTAAAATTTAAATTTGAATTATTACTAAAATAATTTTAATTATTTGCTAAGGTTTACTACACCAATTTTAGGGTGCTACAATGAGATATAATGGTTTCTACTTAGTAAACCAAATTATTTTTATTTATTTTTTGAATTTACATGGTGGAATCGATAACTGCCATGAATTTGGGCAGGTTGTCCAACTTTTATGGCTGCCACAATATTTTGCATTGTCTACCCTAGAAGCCACCACACAGATCTTCGC
Source organism: Wollemia nobilis (assembly GCA_028583015.1). Taxonomy (NCBI): domain Eukaryota; kingdom Viridiplantae; phylum Streptophyta; class Pinopsida; order Araucariales; family Araucariaceae; genus Wollemia; species Wollemia nobilis. Next base: position 10,505,052 of record JAQPPZ010000458.1, on the reverse strand, counting down.
ATAGTCTACCCCTATAACCACCATGCCACAATCATTTTAAACCTTTTATACCACTGAAAGCACCAAGAAAGGGACAAGCGTTTAGTCCGACGAGGCCCAAGATTTGAACCTTGGACCTCTGTCCCCCTTATGGGGTTTGGATGAACCAATTGGTCTACACCTCGGACCTAGTAAACCAAATTATTATTATTGCAAATATTATCAATTTCTAAAAATTCCAAATTAGGGAGTTATAAGGAATACTACTTCAAACCTTAGTTAATTGGAATTTAGAAAATTGAACCATTGAATTTAAGGATAGAGAAGCAATATTATTGCTTGCTTAATAGAGTTGGAATTTATTGCTTACACTTGTCTCATAATTACATTAAAGGGACAAAAGGAATCCAACCATAGAGAACTCCATCAAATTGATAAGTGCAAAGTTCAATAGGAGAAATAAGGAGAATAAAAGTTTATTATTATCAAAACATTACAAAATCAACTCAAAACATGAACTTGTAGTAATTAAATTTTTTATCAATAGTATATCACATTCTAATCACTAGAGAGATATAAGAATTCTATAAAACCTAATTCTTGAAAGATTTTATCAAAGTAGTTCACATATTCTAAACCAAGGAATCATAAGGTACACTACATCAAAAGGATCTTTCAAAAGTATTCTAAAAAATACTAAAGAATTGATAGAATCCTACCATATACTAAAATAGAAAATAACAAGACGGATATTTCATCCCAATAAACACTACAAGAGAACTCAAGATCGAAATCCATCCAATATACCATATCACTTCAAACTCAAACAAATTCATAGGTTGAAATGAAAATGACAATTGGTATATTAATTCTGGAGCAAGTCATCACATGACAGGAAATTTACAATGGTTTGATTGTCTTGAAGTCACTAACAATTACAAATTGAAAATTGTAGATGGAAAATTATATCACATACATGGATATGGTGTTTAAAACCTAATAAATAATTTCCAAATTTCTATTACATAATGTAATATATGTTCTTGTATTATCATCTAATCTTATTTCAGTAGCAAAGATATTAGAGAGCAAAAGAATAATTGATTTCATAGAAATTTTTGGAGTTAATATGTAAATCAAAATAATATTAAAGCTATTGGATAAATCCATAGAATTATATATGTTTTGGATTTTATCAAAACTTCACAATATATTATTGTGTTTCAAAACAATACTAATACATTTTATGAGGAATAGATTGGTGAGAATGAAGAACCTATATATCATAAAAGTAGAAGAATAAATAGAAGGTTCAAAATTAAAATATTGAGAGGATAAAAAAATATGCTCTACTTGGCCATCTACAAAATAAATAAGAATAAAAATAACTAGAACAAGATACACATTCAAATTCATACAAAGAAGATAATGAAGTAGAGGAGAAAAACTCAAATTCCAGAACCAAGACAAATATCCATATTGAAGATTAAAGTCTTCAACACCTAAATAATGTAATAGAGGGGGGTGTTAGAGTATATTACATTATTTAGGTACATGCTAATGTACCACCTTGGTTACACTACTAGAGCACGAGTTTACTTTAGAGTAAAGTTGTGTAGTTACTTCAACATGTAATAAATACACAAGTGTTAGAATGTGTAATGATTTAAATGTGCAAATACATGCATTCCATATGTATATAAGTCATAGGATAGATTCAAAGATTTATTAAGGGCCAAGGAACCTATATTCCTATATAAAATCCTTATAGTGAGTGAAATATTGAGAGGAGATAATATAGAGAGTGCATAGTATAGATTGATAGTGTGGTACAATGTAGCCCTTTAAAATAGTTTATGAAGTGTTCATGTCCTCCATTATATTGCATTGTACTATTTTTTTAACCTCTCATTAATGATATATTTCTTAGTTATTGTATAAGTTTCTCTTATCATTTTATTTCATATTATAGTTCCATATCACATAGTTATTATTAGGATTGAAATAGATGAGATATGTCATTGATACAAGAATGATACAATATATAGGCAAGAGGCCTATATGAATACATGACAAGTGTCAAGATAAAGGTATAGTGCACATTATAATATTCTAACATTCCCCCTTAATGTTGAATTGTCTAAAGAACCTAAACATCCTCATTTATTACATAATTTGAACTAGGATCATACTCTTTGCACTTGGATTTCCAACTATGAAAAATGCTAGATCAATGATGTATACATCTCGGTCTGTTGCCTCAATTTCAGCCACTTCCTTGGATATTTTGCCTCTGTCTCAACTGTCTAAGTGGCTCAGGGTCATCTTCGGTGCCTTAGGGTTAGCCACTTCTAGGTTTGTTGCCTCCGTAGATCATCCCCTAGGTATGTTATCTCTCATAGGTCACTGACTAGGTTCATCATGAATATCATCCTCCTCATGGTGAAAATTAGTCTATAAGGTGTCGATATCTATCAAAAATGCACCTTAATATAAAATAAAATACAACCCATATAAGAGTGTCAGTATCTACCAAAAATGCACTCAAACATTACAATAAAATGAGCCATAGAATACAAATGTGGAGGAGAAGAAGAAGGAAAATAATAGAATCTTCTGAAGTGTCTTCATTTGTAGTCTTCAAAAGTTGATCCAAAAAATTCCTTGGATAGAGTCTAGGGTTTCTATTTCTATAGTACCTATAGTAGATGTCCTTATGGTAATCACCTCATATTATCAGAATGCATGGGTAACCAGTTGTTGTATCTGCCAAGTATGATAGAGGAGAATACTAGATACTAGGATCACTTACAAATTTCTTTGAGAGTGTTAGGTTCTACCGAGAGTGCACTCCATGATATAAAAAATAAAAATGAAATAGCCTCAAAATTTTGAATTGGACACCACTAATGTTTTCATCTCAGAAAAACCTTTTTGATTACTATAAACACCCTTATGTTTGGGTGTCAATGGGGTCTTCATATTGTGGAAAAATCAGTAGCATGCCTCTCTAGGTAGAAAATAGAAAACGTCACTCAATGATGGCATCACTCTCTGGTGGAATAAAAGTAACAAACATCTATTTTTCCTCTTGACAGAAGATTAAAAAAAAATTACTTTCAAAATTTACAAACATGGTGTTCGCTTTTACATATTAGAAGTGACAAAATAAATGGGATCCACCCATTTTACACATCACTTAAATTTTTTTAGCATTAATTAAAAAAATGTTGATCACTTATTAAAGTGACACCCCATGATCCTACTTAATATGAATGGTAGATAGGTGAAGGGCAATTTTGTGTCCCATAGTGGCATCATTGATGACAGAGCTCTCGATAAACATTACTGGTGAATCTGCTACCACCATAGGTAAATCTACCACAATTTCGTTCAAGAAGACATAGAGAGCTTGTGCAGCTTAGTTTCAAACAACTATGACACTAAGGAACAAGTATAGTACCAACAATAACTTTTGTTATAACGTTGAGCTAGAGATATTATTTCCAATTATAGATTTGAATCCAGTAGTCACTGGGTAGTAGTAGCTCCAACCACTCCATCACTGACATCTGGCGTGCCTTCGATTGCTATTTGGGAAAAGTTTTGAAATAAGGAGATGATAATGGCCCATGATATTCATCTCGATCAGAGGGCCCACGAGGCCAATAAAATAAGCAAATTGCAATTTCAAAGAAGCTATGTGACCTACACACTAACCAATTGTGCCACCATATTGGGGTACAATTTTTACATAGCTTTCACATTTTTGGTATGGATAGATATCTCGTTGATCTACACTAGGAGCTTGGGTAGTGAGTTGTCATTTTTAGTGAGTAGGGAGCATGACATGGGGTAGGAATAACAGATTCTATAATATCAATGCAACAAGAAACTAACAGTGATATTTCATAATAGATTTTGGAATCATAGGGATCAAAATTGCATCTCTGAAGTGACACTATGTGTGGTGATTTAGTGGTGTGTTGCTTTGACTAAAATTACTCCTGATGTTGATTGCCCCTATGGCCCATTTTGTTCTAAGATCCAAATTTCTATGGATTACAAATGATTTTGAGCATATGGATCTATTGGAAAATGGCCCTGCATCATCTCATGTGATGGAATCTATCCCCATTGGATGTCAACTGATAGACGTTGCTCACAATTTTCTCATGCAAATTTTGGTCTTCCCTCATAAAATTTTGTAAATACAGAATTTTTTGAGTACCAAACGAATCAGGATCCATGGATGTAAGTATCACTAGATTTAGGTGGTGCATATTATGACTAAAAAAATTGAGGTGAGCCACAAAAGGCACAATGAATCAACTGCTACATCTCTCCTGGACTCACACCATAAATTTGAGAAATAGATTTGTTGAAGTAACGGTAAATTTTCAATTCTTTTCGATTGATCTGACCACTAGCACCTCTATCGAAGACAAACATGGTGACCCAACCACATGAAGATGTAGATCCATATGTAATGGTAGAGTGGCACATTTTTAAAGTACAATGAAAACATTTTACCACTGTCAATTACCTCCATAAAAGAGATTTGACTTGCAAGACAACCAAAGGAGATCGTTGTAGTATCCTTCAAGGCATGCGATATAGAATGGGTAGTTTAATTATTCTACTATAGAGTTGCAGGGGTTGATGCATTGATAAACACTGTCATTCTACATAGCAAGCACACTTCCTCTTAGAATTATAAATTGCTATTCACAAAAAATGCATAGTCCCCTTTTGAATCTCATATTCGGCACACCAAGCCAAATTTATAGGGCTACACAGTAGGGTTGCATCGAACAGGTAGCATAAAAAAAATTAAACTTGCAGACATTGACCTCGCATGCAATGCCCTATATGATAGAAATCATACCACATCTATTGATCTCTATATAGCTCCTCAAACATGTGGAAAAATGATAAAATTGATCCAAAAAAACCTCTTCGATCAACATAAGCTCATCCAATAAGCTTAGGAACAAAAAAATTACCTTTTACTACATGGCATTGTCCATTAGTAGTGCTTCGTAGTGCTTATGTGTCTTTGAAACCCTGATTCCAAAAATTACTACACTAGAGAAAATATGATCCCCACCATGATCTTCGACACTATCAAACCACAAAAAAATTGAAGCCATTTGCCATGGGATTCGAGACTTGGGCTGTCATAGGCATCATGGTAACCACCTGAATCACATCCACATAAACTAGAAATTGACCTCCCATGGGCAAAAAACTAAAAAATAGAGATAAAATATGAAAATAAAATATGATATTGAAAAAAATACATCTACTCCTCAACATCTCATGGCTCCAAGCAATGAAGCTTCAAGGGCAGCCATGAGTTCTTCTCCATTGCTTTCTGGTTTATGATCCACAAGAGTGTAGAGCATATTCCATAAGCAATGGAGAAAGGTGTTACACATGGCAGAAGAGCGACTACGCTCTAATACCAAATGTTGGGGTTGGAATAGATGAGATATGTCATTGATACAAGAATTATATAATATATAGGCAGGAGGCTTATATGAATACATGACAAGTATCAATATGAAGGCATAGTGCACATTATAATATTCTAACAGTTATCAAATCTTGCTTATTTTATATTTTGTGGTTGCATTTACTATATTATATACTCATTAAAAGCTAACACTCCTAGGAGAGACATGTATATGATCAAGTGTGTTAATTTTATGATTATAGTGTATTAAGGCATATAAGATGATGTACTATGGATGAGAGATACATATAGATATTATTTTGGTTTTTTTATTAGTCTATTTAGTTTGTGGTAAATGTGTCAATGATGATATATGTATGATGATAATTAGAAAAATAAAAATAGATTAGATGATATGGGTGATAATGGAAGACTAGTTGAATTAGGTTTAACAAGATAAATAGTGATAAAAAGATGAATTGAGGACTAATAGAAGTGAAATGATGAAAACCTGCACTATGGAGAGACTAATAATGGTGGTCAATTTTGGCCTAATATAGTTTATGTATGGTATAACTATGTGCAATGGCTAGTGAAGGCCTATAGTAGGATATATATAACATAGTATAATAACTATAAATAATAGCTAATGAATGCCTACATGAACTATTATCCTCTTTGATTTTCCTAATAGGGAGAGTTAGGAAAATCACCACTTGCATGGAGTAACATAGTAGGGCCTCTCCCAAGAGCACAAGGTTTGACTTAATTAGGAGCCTTTAGGATTTTTTACAAGGCTAGCTCCTTTTTGAGATGCGATATTTATATACACTTTGAACTTCAATGGAAAAAGAGATGCGAGAGATAAAATAAAAATAACTAAGAAAGACAAAAAACTAAAGATACAAATGTGGCAATGTACCAACAAACAAAATAAGATCTCCCTATACTATAGAGCTAAATGCTTTGTGTTAGTGTGAACACTTTCTCTCCTCAATATAGATAAGGCCAAATGAGAGTTAGAAATACACATACACATAAATATATGGGTCATAACATGATAACCATATATGGTTACTAAAAATAGACACGTAGACCTCTCATATACTCACATGCATGTAAAACTCATAAATAGGTAAAGACAACATACACACATACATATAGATATGGCTTAGAGCATGAGAATCATAGATGGCTACCCAAAATAGTTACATAGACCTCCAATATATATATATATTCAAAAAAATTTATAAATATTATGCTAGAAGTGGGGGTTCAATAGCCTATAAGCCACTCAAGATTCTCCTAATTGTTATATAGGAATAAATGAAAGTAAATATTACAACACTTATAGATGCAAACTTGTCAATACTTTAGAAAGCTAAGACTACTATTTATAGATTACAATAGGGAGATTTTCCACCAAAACTATGTAGACATTTCATAATGACTATTCATTTGGGCACCAAGTCATGTGTTGACTAAATTCATTGTGTCCTTTAAATATCTTTAGACCTAAAATCATTAATATTTGATTTTTTTGAGTACTTGGATGCTCTTTTACCTTTGTTATTGTCGTCAACCCTTTTTATGGAATTCCAAAGTCCAAGCATGGGAAATTAATATCACTTGGCTTAAGGTTTTCTCCTAGTATGACTCTCATTACATTTGCCTTTATATGCCAACTACTTCCCTAGGTTACCACATCTTCTTTGTATAAAATGATCTATTTATCTTAGAAGACTATACACCTCAACACAATATAATTGGGGTCTAGAGTCATGACCCCAATTAGGGAATATGGGGGGCTATTGACCCTCCATGTAGGGGTTTGAGGGTGGGATCCCTCGAAGTAGATTTAGTTTCCTAAAATATTATAACATGTACAACCCAACCTTATGATATTTTATTGGTCTTTTATCATTAGGACTAATTATTGTCTAGCTTTCAAATTCTTAGATATTTTATGTTAGTCAAAACTTTTCCTCCAGTCCTTATAAATCTTATGTGCTTTATTTATTATTAGAAATTTTATTCTTTCATTTTCTTTGGACCTTTCAAAAATTCCAATCTTTGGGGTTTTACCTTATTTGCACTTATCAAAAGTTTTGTTCTAAAATTATGCTTCTCAATTATTTTACCTCCATTTAGACCATTTTTCAAGCTTATCTAAGTGAAATATTTTTTTAATGTAGTGAGAATTCACTACATGAATGACATGGTTGATGGCCAATTAAGGCCTAAAATGGATAGTGGTTAGTTAAGACCTTAGTGAATAATATAAATTAAAACTACGTATAAAATATATACAAGTGTTATCTACAATGGCCAACTAAGATATGTACAAAAGATGGTTGATAGCCAATTAAGGCCTAAATGAGATAAATGAATAGTGGCTAGTGAAGGCTTATATGAGCAATGTAAGAAGTGACTAATGAAGGCCTATATGAACAAAAACTATGTACATAATATATAGAAATGCTATGTAAAATGGCCAACCAAGGGTTATGTGGAAGATGGTCAATGACTAGTTAAGGCCTATAAGAACAAGAGTGAACAATGACCAATCAAGGTTGATATAAAAATATAGTATAATAGCTATGTACAAATATTGGTAGAGACCTATAACTAATGTGGCTAGTGGTTGGTTAAGGCCTAAATTGAATAGTGACCAGTTAAGGTCTAAAGATTAAAATTGGTATGTTAAGGCCTTAAAAAATGGACATAGATCGATCAAGACCTAAAGATGATTAGTGATCAGTTAAGACCTAAAAGATGAATAATGGCTAGTTAAGGCCTAAAAATGAACAATGTGTTGTTTCCATTGCACAACGTACCCCAATTTGGAAACCCACTCAAAATTTTGGTATTTTTTGTTCTTTGTTTTATCCAATTTTGCTCGTATCAAGGTCTTTGAAAATTTGCTTTCACTTTGAAATTGTTGACATCTTTGCATCTTGAAGGTTTGAATTTAGTTGCAATGCTTCAAATTGAATATTTTTTATTATTTGCATCTTATAATTGCATCATCTCAAATCAAATAATTTAATTAAAATCATTTTCAAAGATTTAAATAATTAATTTTATTTTAGGGTTATTCAATTTTATTACTTTTGCCCTAAAATTAATGCAAAATGGAAATGGAATATCTTGTGTTAACAAACTCCATTTGAGCTCATTCAAAACTTGGTAGATGTTGATTTTCTCTTTCTTATGGTGCAAAAATTACAAGATTTTAGATGTTTATTTCATCCAAAAATAGCAGTTTACTATAGTAGTTTATGAACTTTAAAATGTTATATTTCATGAACCGTGATAAATTTATGGATAATATCAACAATTTTTAGTACCATTTTGGCCTATTCAGATGCATGTATTTTTCATTAAATAATGGGAACTTTAAATTTTGACTCAATTTTGGATAGAAGGAAAGTTATGATAATAAATAAAATAAAAGTTGGCTTTGTATTAATATTATGATGAATATGTCATAATACAGATAATACAAGGGAAGGAAAATAAATATTAATGATAATATTCATAACATTTCCACACCAAGTTTGGAAATACAAGGAGAATAAATAGTTACAAAGTTATTGAAACATTTTTGAAACTGAATCAAACTATATTTTTCAAATTATAAATATGTCAATGAGACTCATGAAAAAGGGTCGAAAGAAGTTGGAGTGAGCACAAAAATTTGGAGTGAGTAGAAGAGAAGATAGAAGTTTGCCATCACCAAAGGTTTTCTTCTAGGTTGCTTGTCAGAGAAGATTTCATCTCTGTAATTGATTGATAGAGGTATTATGAAGAAACATTTTAATAGAAAATTATATCCATAATATATTCATGTTATTGTGGTGAAAAATATGCAGGCATGTGGTATTTTTATTTTAAATGATTGAAAATATTAATCAATTCCTTTGAATATTGCACCAGATCTAATTTGGAATGTGTGAATACTAGTTGGATTAGATTAGGTTAAGTTTCAGAATATTTCCTTCTACAGATTCAGGGTGGGGATTTCATAAGTTGTTGTAACCTGTGTTTTATTTTTATTTATTTTTTTATTTTTATTTTTCCTAACCCTAAGTCCTTTTTATTTTATTTTATTTAAGTTCATTGCATGAGAAAATCAAAACCTTAATAATTTTATGCATAGTTTTAATTTTCCAAGTTAGGATAAATGTTTATTTCATTTTATTAAATTCTTAGCATTTCATATTTGAAATAAAAATTAGGGTTATAATTAATTAAATTTACCAAATAATAGTAATTAAAGTTCATACATTAATTATTTGGATAAATTTAATTAAAATCATTTTATAAAGTTAACGTTTAAATATTTGCATTTCACAAGTTTTATTATTTGCAATATTAGATTTTTTTTTTTGTATTTACATGGTGACATCGGTAGCCGCCACGAATCTAGGTAGGTTGTCCAACTTTTATGGCCACCATAGTATTCTGCGTTGTCCGCCTCGAAAGCCACCACATAGATCTTCGTGTAGTCCACCCCTATAACCACCATGCCACAATCATTTTAAACCTTTTACTCCACTGAAAGCACCAGGAAAGGGACAAGCGTTCAATCCGGTGAGGCCCGAGATTTGAACCTTGGACCTCCGCCCCCTTATGGGGTTTGGATGAACCAATTGGTCTACACCTCGGACCTTCAATATTTGATTATTGAATCTTACATTTTGGTAATTAATTTCATGAAACAACAACATTTTTCAACTTAAATCAAAATACCAAACCACAGGCCCCTTGTTAACATTTACTTGCACCTCTGAGGCATTTCGCAACATTTTCACATTTTACAAACATACAAGCACATTTAAGAAATTAAGCAAACAAAACCTTGGAGAAGTTTTAAATTTCTTTGCAAGAGAGGATTTTTTGACAGGATCCTAACTGTGAGTGTATTTTCATAATCAGGTGAAAATGTCACTCAACACAATGGCTAATTAAGTCCTAAAAAGACTTTGTGGGCTATTGGAACATAGGTGGAGTAGGTATTATAGAGATATGATCAAGGGATGAAGGATGAATATGATTAGGTAGTGCATAGAGGATAATCATGACACAACTACATATAATGAAAACCTCTTATTCAAAATTAAATGGTTGATATATCTATGGAAGGTATTAGTTGGTTATTGAAACAATAAGGAGGCTTGTCCTTACACATATGTGTAAGGTGTCATATGTTATGTGAGATTTGCAAGGTCTAAAGGAAAAGGATGGGTAGTAATCATATTTTGTGTGATTCTATGTAGATGGAATTCATTATATATGTTAGATAGATATGCAAAATGTCATATATCAATCGAGAAGTATGATGAGTTCCAACCTACTAGAAGGCATGGAAAGTGAATCACCACTAGGTAGCTAAAAATGTGGTCTAAGGATGATGAAAAATAGGAAGATATGATGAAATAAGGATTAACAAGATGTTCTAATACTGAATATGCAAACAAGATTATGCATGATATTAATTAGACATATCCAATGAATCCTAATTTCATGGTGTGAGTGGAACAGAAGGAAAAAGGATGAAATAGATGCTTGGATAACCTGGAGGACCAACATGATATATGGATATTATGGTTCATTTAACAAGTCTATATAGTTAGGCATGTTATCATCCTAACACATTGTATCCACATAATCTCAATGTTTGTGTGGGTTACAAAGAGGGATAAAATAGTTAGAAAATAATTGGGTATGCAAAGGGACCAATGATATATATGGATAATATATTCTGATTTAAAATAAGCATAGAAGGATATGCATTCCACATATATGAATGTTCACTCAGAATATAAAGGGATAAATATGACTGAGAAGAAATTCACTTAGGTCAAGGTCTCACCCAGGAGGAACTCTCATATCTATCAATAAAGTATGCTATATATGACATACTCATTTGGAATGGGAGAGGAATTCCAACCCATATGATATTATCATGCATGCATGATGATACCATGCCAAAATAAGAAGATAGATATGGGGGTAGAAAAGAGGGAAATGTCAACAAACTATGCTAGCAAGATAGCCAAACAATAGTGAGTAATGCATGAGATTAGTAGAAGGAATTAGGCATATTGGTTTAAAAATATCTAGAAAAGAGGAAGCAAAACTAATTATATCATAGTGATGCTAGGTGACCTAACATAATTAAAGGGACACAAGAGATCTAGCTATCTCTAGAATTAAAGAGGAGAAATTATACTAAATATTTATGAATGGATGGTATAGATGATCCAATAGTCAATCATTAGCACCCCACTCTTTTATTGTCTCTAGAGTAATCAAAGTGAATCTAAGTGTCGATTTGCAATTGAGGGATAAACCAAATGTTGAGAGGATATGGTTGGGAATAAGGGTGCTAGAAAATTAAAGTCCACTTATTATGGGATGTGACCATGAAAGAGGTCAACAATCCTATTGTATTATCAATGAACATAGATAAGTGAGTCATTTATGTTTACAAGATGAAAAAGAAAATTGTTGGCCTCTATTAAGGCTTAACCAAGGTAATAAAATATATTTAAGGGTAGGATCCGGTATCAAAGAAGCAAAAATGGTTTATTAATGTGTTTTATACTAATGAAGGGCCATAGATCTACTAGACATGAGTTACCTGGTGCTAAAGGGATGAAAGTTTCATGTCCTAACTAGGATCATCATTTGACATCATTGCATATCTTATCAATTAAGTTAGGTATAGTTCTAATACTAGGAAGGAGAGGTGAAATATAAAGTTATCAAACGAAATGGTTAATAAGGGAAAATCCCTACCAGTTATAGGGGGTTTAAGAGTACCTTAAAATATATACGAAAGTTTTCTATTTATCTAGTCTCTTTGAAGGTTGGTGGGTAAGCCAAAGAAGTGGCACTAAAAGAAAAATAATTTAAAAAAAAAGGATGACAGATACTATATTGGATACAAAAGGTATAAGGTATGGTGAATGACACCTATTGGCACCTTTGGAAGTGCATAACAAAATGGATTCCAAAATATGATCAATGTGGCTAAATATAATTTGAAGGTCAATCTATTTTGTGTTGCATTGTGAGGGAACCAAGAGGTGTAAGCTAGAACTATAAGGCCCAAAAATGGAATATGATGTTATGGTCATAAAGAATACTTGGAGGTATTGTATGTCATTGATATTTTGAAGAGATAGTGTTATTACCTACAAAAGGGAGAGGACATAACCTAACCATTAAATATGTTCTTTATGATCACAATATTGATATCTAAAAGTTGAAACAAGGAGGAAGATATGATCATACCCTTATCACTTAGAAGTAATATAATAGGAGAAGCAAGGCTTTCTCTCTCCAATGCTTAACTAAAATCTATAAATTTTATGATCATTGGAAAGAAAAGCATTGATTCATCCCTAGATCTCATAATGTCCCCTAGGGTAATGGTAAGGTTAAGCTATAAAATATGGAGGTATTCTGTTTTAAATACAAATAAAAAGTAGTTGAAGGTAGAAGGTTGTTACACCTAGGTTTTTCTAGATGAATATAGATGGGGAAAAGAGAGTTAAGGGTAAAAGGAGTAGTGATACAACTAAAAAATGCAATAAACATGTCCATGTAAAAGAAAAAATTTCTTCTAGCATCATATAATTCATGCATATGAGTAAATGGGGTAATCATCATATCTCAGTGGGTAAAGCAAGCATAGAACTGGTAGCAATGACCTAGTGCAAGTGCAATACAAGTGTAGAACTAAGTATGTAATCCTAACTAATTTTATTATCCCACTCTTGTAATGTTTTTGAATTCTACATGAATAGGCCAAATTATGCAAGTATTAAGAAGTAATTATGCAAATGACAAACAACCGTGCAAGTAACTATGTAATATATAACAAGTAACCATACATATATGAACAAGAAGTCATGTAGTATGATCAATCAGGCAATGTAGAGTCATGCATAGTATCACTTGAGATACATAATATTAATAGGCTCTTTAAGTTCCTTTCCATCAAGGGTTGAAATGTGATAGGCTCTAGATCAAACATTGGAGAATATTACATTATTTGTTAAATGTAAATATTCCCCCATTGTACCTTTATGGTACAAAATGTAAATATGCAATAGATTGGGGTTTGAGTCTATATTTTATGAGTTATTTATATTTCAACTTTATGTAATTGTGTAATGTGTAGGATATGCATAAGTGTCATGAATGTTAGTGAGCAAGTGTGTAATGAGAGAAAGTGCACAAGTATCATGTATGTAAGTGTGAAAATATGTAATGTGAGGATGTGCACAAGTGTCATGTATTAGGATTTCATATAGGAGAGTAAGTGTCATGTAGAATCATGCAAGTGTCATAGAGTTAAGTTTTCATGTAAGTAGAGAGTGAAAAGTCTCATATACAAGTGGAAAGATGAGAATCCAAAGGAAAATAGTAGAAAAGGTTGCAATTCCAAATATGTGAGGAGTTCAATAGTCAAGTATTGAAGAGTCACTTTTATATATCTAATTATGGAGATAAATATTCATACATTGTAATGGAAAAACAATTTTTAAATGATCACCACAACAAGAATTTATAATATTGAAGCTTGTATATAAATTTTGAGCAATTTTATTGTAAGTATTTTCATGTTATTATGTGAAAGATTTTGGCCTTTTAAATTCATATTTGATGTTATTGTGAATTTTATTAGAATTTATATTGGTTAGTATATAATTTAATTTCTCTTATATAATGCTACCCTTGACTATTTATATTAAGGCCTAAGATATTGTGGCTCAATTATACTAGGACTTGAGATAGTTTGGATTAAAATACAATAATGGTATCATAGTTGTTGCTTAACTCTATCCATTTTTTATAGTCATATTTTGAGCCACCTTCATATTTGGAGTCTATCCACTTTAAAGGTAGTGAAGACTTGGACTCTATTTTAAAGGTTTGAAGGAGTAGATATTGAGGGGATAATTAAAAGTCACCCTGATTTGGATGCTAGGGTCTATCCACTTGGTTCAAGGAAAAACAATGAAGAAAATGACTCAATAAGATATATTAAGAGCTAACTCAAAAGAAATATAGACATGAAAGAACATTCATAGTCACCCTAATATTTATTTGGATTCTCCATAAAAGAGAACTATATAAATATATTAAATATACTCAGACCTAGAACTTGAGAGAAAATGAAGGTAGTAAATTGAATGGACTCAAGATAAGACTTGAGAAGAAGTAAATATAGTATGTTGAATGCACTCAGGCTAATACCTAATAATAATACAAGATATAATATTGAATGCACTTATATTAGAATCTAAGAAAGAGAGAGTGCATAAGGATAAATTAAAACATAGATAAAATCTAGAGTATAGTATAAATAATCGAATTGAAACTTTCTACGAAGATATATTGAAATATTACTGTGCAATTATTCTATTCAAAGTAGTAAAATGTTTAAGGTGAAAGATCAAGCAAAGTGTAGACAAAAAAACATAAGTTAAAATAGAGTAAAGAGTGAGTAGTCTAAAGCACCTGAGTAAATTAACCATTACAACTACCATTAATAACTATAAATATTAACTAGAGAAATGATAAAAATAAAAACAAAGAGGATTTTACTAAAGTGGATATGTAATCTTGATGGGGTTGCATTCAATGTAATATAAAGATGACAATGATTAAGAGTAGTTAGGTACTAAGATTATTTAGAGTAGACAAGTGTTAAGTAAGAGGATTCAATGTAAAGGAGGCCAACAAAGCCAATGTGGCCAAGATAAGGCCAACATCTAACTAGTAAAGCATGTAAGTGTGGCTAATAGAAGACCAATGTCTAACTAGTAGAGTATGCACAATAAAGAGAATACCAATATAGACATGGAAAATTGACCCATTAAGATGATTCATTTTTCTTAGTTTACCTCTTATAAAAGTAAGGCCATATTTGAGCTTATAGATCAACATTGAAAAGAGCTTTCCAATGGTATATGATATGACCCATTTGAAAATCATTTGACCCCTCAAAGTGCAAAAAAAAACGTATAGGGATATAGTTGTTGCGAATTTGGCAATAGTTGAAACTGTTCAAACTACTGTCGAATTTTCTAAAAATGGAAAATTTTTCAACCACCTGAGCATAATTTGGATTCTATCCAAAATAGGCCCAAAAACCCACCTCTAGAAAATTTGGCACCTATAGGAATAGTTCCAACTATTGTTGAATTCGCCTTAAAATGGAATTTTCCCAATTTTTCCAAAACCACCTCAATTTGTTACCTTGAATCTCGTAAATTATGGCTCAACCACATCAATTCAAGCTATCAAATAGGCACTATACCATCTCAAAAATATAATGGAGAAGTGTGTAAACTAGTGAAAAGAATGGGTAAACTATGTTAAGGATTGTGAGAGAGTGTTGCAGGTGGAATTTTGGAGCAATTTTGTTGTAGATTAAATGTTGGAGCAATTTTTTTGTAGGTTAGATGTTGGAGCAAGTTTGTTGTTGATAGTATAACATTTCAAATATTTTTACTTGCTACTTGGATCCATTTTTTTACCTTTGCTATGTCAACCATCAATGATCGAATTAGGGATATCCCCACTGTAAGCAGGTTAATTTTACAATTATATTAGCATTATCATTTCATTTTATGCACTTGTATTTCACATCTAGCATATTTTATTTTTAAAAATCAGGATCATATTTGAGCTAAATTTTCCTCCATCAAATCATCTCCATTCTCTGCAAATATTATACCATTAGATCGAGCTCAAAAATAGCCTTCCAACGGTATAATTTTTGTTCCATTCTAAATCCATTTGGTCCCTCCATATACATACCATTTTTTTGCACCTTTACAACAATTTTCTATCCTCCATCTTCTTTTTTTGTCATTTTTAGAGAATTTAGTAGTTACCAAAATAGTTCCAATAATTGCTAAATTAGCTAAATAGAGAACCAACTGTAGCACAATGGTGAATCATTCCTAGTGGGAGGTGTTTTCTAGATGTTATAATGATTATTAAGCTAAACTCAACTCACTTGCCAAACCGTACGGTCTCATGTTTACTCAAACTACCCTTGTACGAATTGTAATCACCTTGTACGAACTTTAATTACCTACCCTATACGATCTCAAATAATACAGTGTCAAATATGGTACGATATTGCACTCAAAAAAACTAATGGATGCTATTTTGAAGGTTGTCGTACATAGTTTTGTAATCAATCAAGTTGAGTCCCCAAACTGCCAAATCGGGTAAGTTTCTATCGATTGCCTATTTTATCAAATTGGGAAAAGTGCTTTGTACAATTTGTACAAAAGATGATGTACAATATGTATGAACTAATGGTACATAATGGTGTTATTTTAGATTCTCTAATGCTCCAATCTCTCTATGGGAGGTTTTGTAAAGGTTTGATAGTCCAAACAATGCAATCTCCATCATAGGTAAAACATCCTAATAAGGCTAGTGAGAGATTCCATGCGCTTGACTACGTCTAGAAATCATTCAATTCTCTATAATACATCTATATCAAGGTCCTAAAGTCCCTAAATAATTATCCAAGATTCACCAATGTCAATTCCTTAACCAAGTTGCAACAATGCATAAAACTAACATATAACAATAAGATAGAAAACTCAATTACACAATATCCATCCACAAATCATTGTTCATAATTACCAGGATCACACACAGTCATCCAAAAATGTCATTATGCTCATTAATATCTATATATTTGATTACAATGTGGAAAACTATATCCATGTAATTACAATAACTCAGGAATCGACAACTCTAAGTACTAACTCTCTATAGTAATCAATAACTAGTAAACTAGTAGCCAGACCTACAAATTTGAAAATGGGACCTTATATAATATTTTCCAGGCCATTCCAAAGTAGTTCATAAGAAAATACATTATTTACAAATATCCTTGTACAACTGAATACATTATTTTGGCTTTTTCCTAAGTTTAGCACCTTAGTTAGCAAATCTATGCACCATTTCATCTTGAAATTACATTTCCTTTACATTTGAGTGAATTTTGGTGCACCCTGTATGATTTGTTGTTGCCCTGTATGATCTACACATAAAGTTGTATGATTTTTCCCTTCACTGTATGATTTGCTCCCCATTGTACGGTTTAAAAAACTTGAGAAAATTATCACAAAACTATCAAAATTGAGCAAATCACTTCTTCTGGGAGGTGGATTTTCTACCTACATCTGCCCTCCCCTTTACTTTGGTCAGTGTCCTTGCCGACTCATTCTATTTCTTCCTTTCTACTTCATATTCTGCTACTATAGTTGTTAAGTCCTTAACCTATGACTTATACATCTCTCACTCATTCTTCAGATTTGTTGCATAACTCCTCATTTTGATGACTTTGGCTCCATGAAAGTTAGCCTTCTCCTTAGAAACTTTCAAGAAGTCCATCATTTTTTTTATGCTTGGAGGTACTCTTCTTCAACTTCTATTTCAAATGAGATTCTGCTCGAGCAGCCACCTGGAGTTCTTCATTCTTCTCATCAATGTTCTCTAGGTGGTGTTGGATATATTATTCAAAGGATTGAACCTGATCTTCTTTAATATTTATTTGGGCTTGCTTTTCTAAGACCATATCATTCAGCTTCTTGTTGTCCCTTGTTAGCTCCTCTATCTTCTTGGCCAGGTTTGTCATTTTCTCATTCTTCTAAGCCAAATGAGTTTTCATCTACTCATATTTTACTCTAAGTTGTACCTCCAACTCCTTGATTTTGTCCTCCACCATATGTGATATCTATCGCTTCTCCTATTCAAGCATGCTAATATTTGCTTCAAACTTAGTTTTGAGGCCTGACAGATCCTCTTCCATCTTCTTGATTTTCTCTTCCACAGTATTTTTGCTCCTTTGCAGTTCCTCTTCCATTGCAGCCATTTCCTTTTGAGTGGATGTAGTATCCTCCTTCTAATCCTCATTGAGCTTATGGATTTGTTCTAATACAATGCTCAACCACTCTATCTAGTGAGTCAAGAAGTTCAAATTCCTTAGGGTTATATTCATTCCAGTAGTGACCCTCTTATACTCAACTTCTTTCGTATTGATGGGGCAGGTTGGATGACTCACTCGATCCAAATATATCCTCGGGTCCTTCTTGTAATTCGTGACCACCCCTTCTGGTAAGTCTTTTCTTCCCAGCATTATCAATACCTCTTCCTTGGGTAACCTATGTGGATTTTATGTGTGAATATCTACTATCTTCCTTATGCACTCCACATTGTTCACCCACTCTATTATCTTATCCAATTCAAGAGACACTTGTTCTTCCCACAGCTTCAGATCTCCCACATAGCCAATGCTGAATTCCAATATAGCACTATTCATCACATAGCCCAAATGAGCAAAGAAATGTTCCACCTTATATTACACTCCACATGCCTCCTCTTCCATTGTAATTATTTGGAACCATGGTATTTCCAAAAAATAACTAGATTGCATGCCCCGTCGTTCTTCTTCTATAGGAGTTCTTAAATATTCTTCCTCCCTAAGGTGGCTAGAGCTTCCTCCCAGCTCTTGAAGTGCTCTCTCTATATCTATATTTTCTTGAGGTGGAGACTATCTTATAGTTTTTTTCTCCTCCTCACTATCCATAATATTCACAATCTCCTCCTGAGATTGTTGCTGCTCAACTTGATATTGGAATTTTTTCGATTCAACTGTGCCCATTTGTTGCTCTTCAATATTTTCCTAGGCTAATTCTTGTTCATTATTTCCCACCTGTTGTTCCTCCATTAATTATTCTTCTTGAATTTGTTGCATATCCTATTTAGAAACAAATTCCTCTTTTTCTAGAGATGTCCTCATAGTTCCTGATGCATCTCCCTTACTTGACCCTCCTGTTACAAACTTGTAAAGAGGCTTTTTCTTGGGTTCTTCTTCTGCGGTTTTTATTATTGTCACCAATTCATCCTGGGTAGTGGCTACTCCATCATGCCCTACCTCAATGCCCCTAAAAAAATCAAATTCATCCATCCTCTCAAACTATATAAATTTTTTTGGAAATTTCATTATTTTCTCCACCTTTATCCAACACAGCTCATCTAGTTTCGTCGCCTCTAAGTCTGACTATTCCATATGTTGTATTTCTAGAATTTGTTTACTTTCCCTTTCTCTCACTGCCTCCTCATCATTATTTGTATGGGGCTTCTCTCCATTTCCTGAATGAGAGGTTGCTCCTGTTGCCTTTGTGTAGGTACTTGTTGTTTTAGTTCCAGCTCCAGCCGTCTAGAACATTTCCTTTGATGGTGTACATCGACATCCTTTTCTGGAGATGTATCTCCTTGAGATTCACTTCGATGTCGCTTGCTCCTTGTTCATGGTTTCTTCGAAGTTGCTTTTTATATTTATACAACCTTCACCCACTTCAATATCGTTAGTTGGTCTGGCATGATTTCTCTAAGCGGTGTCAACCCTAAGAATTGCATTCTTGCTTTTGTGAATGCATTCATTAGCAATCCAATTGCATGGAAGGCCATCCTAAAATTCTTCAATTTCTTGGTTAGTGCCTCATGCATCCTTCTCTTTAGAAAGGTACCCCAATTTTACTATATTTCCTTTGTGATACCATTTGCGTATTGTGCCATCCACATAGGCATATTCATCACCCTTATGTCACTTGACAGTCGAGCCATGATTGTATTCATTGCACATGCCCAATGTTATCCTTGCAGCTGGCTCTGTTTGATTTTGTATATCCCTATACCTAAAATCTTTGCCTTTATCAGTGATTTGACAATTTTCATAGTGTTGACCAGATGGTATGCCTCTATTGGGTCTACCAAATTCTTCACTATCTACATACTGTCCTCTAGTAACCTAAATGTTTTCCAGAAACTTTTGGCTGAGATATCCACCTTGACAAACTTCTTGCCCACATTGACATAAGAAACTCAGGATGATGCATTATATGCCTGAACTATCTGTAAAAGATAATTCTAGAAAATATCTAGTGGAAGGGTGGAATCTGTGCAATGACTACCACATGTACATCTGTGAATGTCTTCCTCCAAGGGTGATCTCTATTCTATCATCATTCCATCACTTCCTACATGCATCAAATCTATGCTATACAAATATGATTTTTGATAATTCCACCTAGCATTCCTCATGTTCATTGCTCATGTGGTCTTCCTGATGTGGCACATGTACCTCACTCCTCAATTCCCTCTGTGAGGTTCTTTCTTGGACCATTCTTCCCTCTTTGTGCCTTGGTGGTGTTCTATATAGGTGTGCCTACCAATGTTGTTGTCCCTCCATGACCTGTATCCCCCTCTTCTCCAAGGATGATTACCACACCTTTCATGAGATTGAAATTGTCACCCTTGTTGCTATCATGGGTATGCCTCCCTTTCATGCAGTGGACCTGGTGATCTCTCCACCCTATGAGCTAAAATCCACCTTAATCGACATCTAAATTATTCTATTGAGATCATTCCTTCAACATCTCACCGATTAGATCAACCTCCTCTTCTGCAATTAGAGGCATACCAAAAATCGTACAACCTCCTATAAAATCATACGTTGTATGGTTTTATGCTCCTTGTATGATTTTACCTTCCTCATGGATCGTACACTATTCTTCTTTTATCTGTAGTTCTTTTCCCAATCTGTCAGTCTTAAAATCGGCCCAACTTCTCCAAATAATACAAATGCAACATAAAATCATACAATGTGGTAATGTTCTATACAATATTATTTTATGGTTGCCCTACCCTTTATAGTTCATACGATTCCATACAATTCTGTACAGTCTTCTTAAAAACTACCAAAATTGGAAACATAACCATTCCATACTGAACTATATTTTCCAAAAATGGTACATGCTGCCCTCAAATTGTACATTATGACTTCTCCAACCCTAAATGAAGGATAATTCAGGATTTCTACCTCCTTTTTCAAATCTGCCACCAAACCAATTTTTGGAATACCCCGATCTACTTTTATAATGCTTTTCTTCAACAATTCTTCAATTATTCCAACCCTGGCATAATTTTCTTCAATTCCACAATTTTTTGGTTGTGTTGTATAGCTGTACGGACTTCTTTTTCCTTCCCTTACATACTACAACTCGATTTCTTCTAGATTGTTCTAATTTTAGAGTTTTAATCTTCATTTTTTTTGCAATTTCAACACTCCAATCTACTTCCTTCGACTCCAATCATCAATTATTCACTCCTTAGGTCGTACAATGATGTATTTTACCATCCTTACTACTATTTATCTAAAAAAATTTGAACTCCTTCCTCTTTTACGAAGTAAACCCTAGTTTTCTCCTTCTTGGGTCAAATATTGAAGCTGGGAAAACTTCTTTGTGCAAATTTTTAAATGAGTCTATACAAATCAGGATATTAGTGAATTTTTATTGCTCATATGGTCGTCTTTGTTGGTTGCAAACTTTCCACCTTCGCGATCCTAAAAAAAAATTCAATTTTACTTGTACAATTTGATAAAGTTTGTTATTGAGCCTCCTTATTTAAAGTGATTCAAAACCTTAAAAAATCCTATTTTTGATTGCTCAAAATCGTGACATTTTGCATGTTTTCCCTCCATAATGTGCAGATGATCGACAACTCAGCAAAATTTTAAATTTTGTCTTTTTCCCCCACTTTTTCCTCCAACCGCTTCTTTCTCCTATGCATGCCACATTTATTGAGTAGTTGGAAAATAGTACATCCACCAAAATTGTACATTGTTTAATATAAATCATACAGTATACAAGTTTGTATGATTTCCTTGTCATTCTGATTTGTACGATCCTTCATTGTATGATTTTATCTTGCACTTTTTTTGTGTACAATCTCTACACTTAGAAAATTTTTGCTTTCTTTTTCTCTGGAGAGGTCGTCGTTTCTGGTTTTCAACCTTACCTTTCGTAATTGCGTCCCGAGGGATTTTCACAACTAAGGCACACATTTTTTTCAATCTTATTTTTCTTTTTCTTTTTATTTCTTTTTCATCCTAGTCTATTTACACTTATCATCTTGGTAATTGTACAGTGCCATTCACTTGTACGATCCCATCCAAGTATTGACCTCAAGGCTTGATCATCACATTTTTGTTAGTGGTATCCTCCTATACCTCTTGTTCCCTTGATTGGCTTACCTCTTCCCGTGATGTTACTGCCTATTCGGTTCTTCCCCTACAATGTGTACAATTTGGGATTGTACACTAGAAAGTTGGAGTCTCCTCACCTGGTGGTCCCTCCTCTTATTGTACAGGTGATTTATCTCAAGGTAGTAGTGTCCTCACCACTCTACTATCATTTTATTGACTCCTTCACCTATCTTCGCAAATCAATTCTTCCTCCAAGCTTGGCAATCAAATTCGCTGATGGCCTAGGTTTCTTTCCTTTGCAAAATGTACCTATCCTCTTTCGGCTAAGTTTCCACCATGTGGGTATCTCCTCCTTCTATTTTCTCATGGCCTCAAACTTCTCTATACTATTGGTGGCTCCTTCCTTCCTTGGAGTAATTGTCTATTACCCAATGGTTGTTGAGGTCTTTATTTAATTATGGGTGGATGTCCCCCTACATGTCATAATGTACCTTTTAATCTTGGTACACCTTACTAATTCCTTTCCTAATTTATGTATACTAGAGGATTATCTCCTAGCCATATTGGAGTAGGAGGTTGAAATCTTCTACGTCCTCTACCTCCTCTATTTGGAACATCATCATGGTCTTGATTATTCTCTGGTCACCTACCTTCTCCTCGTCTATAATGGAGTCTTAAAGGTCTTTGTCTGATTCCTCCTCTTGTTCTTTAATTATTAGGAGTAATTTCTACCAACTCAATATTAGCCAGTGGACTCCGATTAGGTGACAGCTGTTACAATTTTTTGATTCTTCTATTAGCATGGACTAAGCGGTGCTTCCATATTCTTTCTTCAAAGGATCTTTGGGGAAGTGATGCTACCAATACTTCTCTATATGCATCTGAGAAGTCTATTAGAGAACTAGAGTTAGATCAACCGTCTACCCTATGTTCTGACCAATTGGTTGGAAAATTCATAACTCTCTCTAATATCCTTACTTCCTTCCTTTGTCTTCTCAGCTGTCGATGGGCTATTGCATATGCTTGCCTATCAATACAAGGTATTTTCCCTTGAATTCTCTATGCTTCTCTTTTTTTGGATGCGATATTTGGAGGATCATGATTTCTTTGTATATTATAAGGGTTTGATGGTGCCTCCTTATCAACTAAGATCTCTTACCAACCATGACATTCCTTCTTCACTAGAGTACATTCCACCAATCTATTTCCTTGTAACTGAGAAGTTGTGGTAACCTCCTCTATGTCATAATAAGGAGCTTTTGTGTCTCCATTAGTCCTTCATTGTACACTTGGTGAGGTTAGTGGACTTAAGTTGGTACCTTCATTTCCTCCACCATATCTTGGAGTTAGTTCTTCGGCTTTCTCATATTTACTTTCATCTTCCCGTAGGCTAACTTCTCGCTGCTCATCCAATCTTCGTATGGTTTCATAAAAATCCTCAATGAGTTATTCCATCAACCTCACATTGTGACTCCACAATGTTTGATACTCTTCTTGCAATTTTTGCATTTGCATTCACATCCTCTGTTGAAATAGCCCAATTTGAGCCAATGGATAAAGTCTAACTAATACCTTGTCTACAACTTCATCTGTCATCTTATGGAATCTCCATTTTGATTGTGTCCACTCCATCCTCATCACGTACTATTAACCATGTCCTTCTTTGAGTTCTAGGTAACAATGCTATCTCCTGACAAACTCTTAGTTTGAGAGAGACTCCTCCATATTCCTCTTGTATGGTTCCATTCGTTATTCTGACATGTACTCGTATGCTTCTTCTCTCACCAGTTCAGGGTGTCAACTCTTGCTATGTTATCACTAATTGTGTCTCTTTCCTATCTGCAAATAGGTGTGCAAGTCCCATATCAAGTTCTTATTGTGATGGATTTAGCTCATGATGAGCTTCTTCTTGAGCTTCCTCTTGTCTTTGTCATTCAATTTCTTTTGAAGCAATGAAAAAATACTAGACCTTATAAGGATTCAACTTGGAGCCATTTAATGTATTAGGTACATATATCCCATCCAAGTTCTATAACTTGACTACTCCATTACTCATTACTTCAAGTACTTTATATGGTCCAAGCTATAGCATCTTCAGCTTACCTAGCTTGATTTCCCTTTTTCTATAAACTTTAGAACTAAGTCTCTAGGACTAAGTTCCAACTCCCTCAAGTGCTTGTCATGTCACACCTTGCGTCTTCTATGAGCTATCTCAATTGCCCATTGTGCCATGACTCTTCTTTCATCTAAATTGGTCAGTGTCATCAGTCATTCCTATAAACTCTCTTGATCCCCCAAGCAATGCTCTATCACAAATTTCAAACTTGGTATCAAGAATTCGACTGGTACCACTGCTTCTTGTCCATACATTAGTTGAAAAGGTGTATGTTCCATTTTTGGTTTAAAAGTTGTTCTATATGCCCAAACAATGGATGGTAATATTTCCTCCCAGTCTACTCCTTCTATTCTATAGGTTTTATATAGAGTAGATACTAAGACTTTGTTTATCACTTCCACCTGCCCGTTCGCTCTAGGGTAGTACAGACTAGACAATGAGTGTAGGTTCTTAAACTTTGTTGTCAACATATTGATAATATCATTAACAAAGTGTCCTCCATGATCACTTGTCAATTGTAGTGGAATCCCAAATCTTGTGATTACCTGTTCATACAAAAATCTCACTGTACTTTAAGTTGAGTTATCAGGTAATGCTCTTCCTTCCACCCACTTTGTTAGATATTATGTGGCTACGACTATGTATCTACATTTCCATTTCTAAGATGTTTTTAATGGTCATATGAAGTCCAATCCCCATCGCTTAAAAAAATCTTATGGTTGTGATGGATGTAAAGGCATGAAGTCTCTCTTGATCAAATTTCTTGATGTTTGGCAAGTATCACATGATTTCACATACTCCTTTGTATCATTGTACAATGTGGGCCATCATAGTCCATCTAGAAGTACTTTCGTGGTGGTTGTATCAGGTCCCATATGTCCTCCTGCTAACCCTGCTTGAGCTTCTTTTAATGCCACCTTGAATTCTTCCTCAATTACACATATTTGTAAGATACCATCGCTTCCAATTTTATATAGTAACACTGCTACTATCTGAAAGGGTGCTGACTTCATGATGACTTTATTATTTTTGGTTGTTGTCATCTCTTGTGGCAACTCGCCTATGGATAGATATTGGCAAACTAACTTGTACCATGATGGAACAACATTGATGGCAAATAGTTGTGCATCCAAAAATTCATTAGGAACTCCCATTCATATAGGCTCTCCTGATCGTATTCAAGACAACTATTCTATAATCACATGTTTCTTACCAGGTCTCACCACCACTCGTAATATGAATTCTTGTAGTGTGATGAGCCATTTATTGACTTGTCCTTGAATTACTGGTTTGTTTATCAAGTACAATAGTGCTTGGTGGTTGACATAGAAGGCAAAGGTATTTGCCAGTAGGTAATGCCTAAACTTTTGAACTATATACACCATTCCAAAAGCTTCCTTTTTTGTTGTACTATAGTTTCTCTCTAGCCTTGATAGAAGACGACTAGCAAATAAAATAGGTTGATCAAGCTTAAACTATCCTTCTTGTGCTAGAGCACATACAATTGTAAAATTTTATGCATCAATATGGACATGGAATTCCTTATCCCAATTAGGAAACACCAATATTGGGCTACTTACTAACTTAGCCTTTAACTATTTGAAGGATCCTTGATGCTCCTCTGTCCATCTAAAAGGAATATTATTTTTCATCAAATAATCTAATGGGTGGGATACATGTGCATAATTCTTGATAAATATTTGATAGTATCCTATCGAACCCAAAAATGTTTTAAGTGAACTCACATCAAAAGGTTCTTCCATGTGTAAAATCACATGGATCTTATCAGGATCTGTCTTCAATCCTTCACTACACACAATGTGTTCTAAAAATTTCCCATATGGTACCATAAGAAACTATTTCCCTAGGTTTAATGATATCAGTGCATTTCTACACCTACTCATACAATCACTAAGGGTAGGAAGATATTCACTTATTCTTCCCATAAACGGACCAATCATCCAAGAATGCCTTAAAATTCCCTGTGGCTAGCTGGTCAAATATGTACAGTATGATATGTTGAAATGTAGTTGGGACGTTGCAAAGCCCAAATGGTATTTGGTTATGCATAAATTCCATTCTCCATAATAAATGTGGTCTTCAACTTATCCTCCTTGGAGATGTTTATTTGATTGTATCTTGAGAATCCATCCAAAAATGAATAGATCTCATGTCCTACAACTTCTTCCAAGATAGAATCTATAAAGGGAATGGGAAAGGGATCCTTTATAGTTACAACATTTAGACTTCTAAATTCAATGCATATTCTAATATTATCCACTTCCTTCTTCAGAGTGATCACTATAGGTGAGACCCATTCACTGTTTTTCACTTTGAATATAATTCTTGCATCCAACATCTTTTATATATCTGTGTTCACTAATGTAGCATACTTTGGATTCATTCGATATGGTCTCCTCCTTACTAGTTAAGCACCAAGCATTAGTTTAATCTTATGGATGCATAATTCTGGTGGAATTCCTTTTAGATCCTTATATGTCCATGTGAAGACATCCTTGTACTCCAAGAATATCTTAAAAGTTGCTGCCTTCAATATTGGATTCCAATCATCGCCACAATGAATCAACTTAGGCTCCTCCTCCATTCCTAGGTTGATATCCACTATCCGAGGTCCTTCATATTTGATACTTTTTGTTTCAATCGTATATTTCTCCATAGTATTGGGGTGTGCTAGTCTTATATCAATATTTGCATCTCCTACTATATATTCTACAAATATTTTTAGAAATGTCCATTTCTCTTCGATTTCCTTCTTAGGTTATTTGTTCACTATTGTTTTGTCTTGTTTTTCCTTGATCTCTTCTAACTCAATACAGAGACAATTGGGCTGAAATATTTTGTACTCTTCCATTTGCCAATGAAGAATTATACTATCAGATCGAGATTCATATTCACTACATTTATCTAGGTACAACATTCCTTCCCCATCAGGTTCATGCCCTTCATATTCTAAGGAATTCTTTGATTCATAGGTTGTAGCTACATCTTCGCTAATTATTTGATTGACTAGATTAATCATATATTTATGTTGTAATTTTTTAAAAGTGATCTGATTATTTTCCCAATTGTGATTAACTGTGGATATTCATAGCCAACCTCTTCCTAATAGAGCATCGTATGTAGGTTTCTACATTGTAATCACAACAAAATACATGAAAAATTCTTGGTTAGCTATCTTTACTTATGCTTTTAAGATTCCTTTTGTCTCTATATCATTCTGGCCAGAACCATATAACTGGAAGTTCAATGCCCATAGGGATGGAGCACCTAGTTCTAGCTAAGTTATCTCTGGTAACACATTGACATTGGATCCTCCATCTACTATAACTTGTGTCAATTTGTGTCCTAAGATCTCCATATGCAATAATGCAAGTTTCTTTCCCACATCAATCATCAATACAGTAGGATCCATAAATTGATATTTTTGCTCTTCTTCTTGGATTGGTTGGATTTGTACTTCCATCACCTTCTATGGCTATAATTCTTCCACCATTGACTTCTGTAATGTTGGAATAAATTCTAACAGGTTGGATACTTTAATTTCCACTGTTGTATCCAAAACTTGTGCTGCCAAATTTTGTACAACTACCTCCTGATCTGATGGTTTTCTTAATTTCTTTCCTATTCTCATTTTTGCTGGTTTAGCTTTCTCAACATCCTCTTGAAATGTTTTCTTTGCTTCTTACCAATGTTGCTTTTCTTTTGTTGGCTTAGGATACGTATCCTTCTTGCCAACTGCCTCTGTATTGAGTCAGAAGAGATCAAGGAGAAGCAATACAAACTGAAAGTTAGCCAAGAGACTAAGAAGGAAACAGAAGATAAGTGGACGTTTCCAAAAAGTTTTGTGGAGTATACAATAGGAGACACAGAGATTGATACAAGACTGGAACACCCTAAGAACATAATGAAAGCTACAAGTGAGCCAGAAAATATCAAGTGTGAAGTACCTAAGATAGTGGATATCAATATAGGAACATAGAAAGAACCTAGGATAGTCCACTATGGCGATGATTGGAATTCGGTATTGAAGGTAGCAACTTTCAAGATATTCTTGGAGTACAAGGATGTCTTCACATGGAAATATAAGGATTTGAAAGGAATCCCACCTGATTTATGTGTCCATAAGATTACACTAATACCTAGAGCTCAACCTGTGAGGAGGAGGCCATATAGAATGAATCCAAAGTATACAACATTGGTGAATACGAAGATAGAAAAGATGCTGGAAGCAGGAATTATATTCAAGGTGACGAACAATGAATGGGTTTCACCTATAGTAATAACCTTGAAGAAATAAGTCGATAAAATAAGTATATGCATAGAATTCAGGAGTCTAAACGCAGTAACCATTAAGTATCCCTTTCCTATTTCATTCATAGATTCTATCTTGGAAGAAGTTACAGGACATGAGATATATTCATTTCTGGATGGATTCTCAGGATACAATTAGATCAACATCACTAAGGAGGATAAGCTGAAGACCATATTTTTTATGGAGAATGTCATATACATGTACAATAAAATGCCATTCAGGCTTTGTTATGCCCCAACTACATTTCAATGCATCATACTGTATATATTTGACCAATTGGCGATGGGGAATTTCAAAGCATTTTTGGATGATTGGTCCATTTATGGGAAGATCAAGGAGCATCTTACAACTCTTAGTGAATGTATGAGCAGGTGCATAAATACACAGATATCATTAAAACTAGCAAAGTGTTTTCTTATGGTACCATATGGAAATTTTTTAGGACACATTGTGTGCAACAAAGGATTGAAGATAGATTCAGATAAAATTCAGGTAATATTACACATAGAAGAACCCTTTGATGTGATTTCACTCAAAATATTCCTAGGGTCAATAGGATATTATCAAAGGTTTATCAGAAATTATGCACATGTAGCCTACCCATTATATTCTTTGACGAAAAAGAATATTCCTTTTAGATGGACAAAGGTGCACCAAGGAGCCTTTGAGGAGTTAAAGGCTAAGTTGATAAGCAGTCCAATTTTGGTGTTTCCTAGTTGGGATAAGGAATTCCATATCCATGTTGATGTCTCAAACTTTACAATTGGATGTGCATTGGCACAAGGACATTTTAAGTTGGATCAACCGATTTTCTTTGCTAGTCACCTTTTTTCAAGGCTGAAAAGAAATTATAGTACAAAAGAAAGGAAAGCCTTGGGGATGGTATATGCAGTTCAAAATTTTAGGCATTACCTATTGGTGAACCCCTTTGCATTTTATGTCGATCATCAAGCATTGTTGTACTTAATAAACAAACCAGTAATTCAAGGACAAGTTAGTAGGTGGCTCGTTACGCTCCAAGAGTTCGTATTCTGATTTGTGGTGAGACATGGAAAGAAGCATGAGATAACAAACCAGTTGTCTTGAATACGATCACGGGAGCTAGCAGGAACATGGGTTCTTAATGAATTTCTAGATGCACAGTTATTTTCCATCAATGTTGTGCCATCATGGTACAAGTTGGTTGGCCAGTACCTATCCATAGGGGAGTTGCCACAAGAGATGACAACAACCAAAAAGAAGAGAATAATCATGAAGTCAAAACCTTTCAAAATAATACCAGGATTGCTATACAAGATAGGAAGTGATGGTATCTTGAGGAGATGTGTAATGGAGGAAGAAGTTAAGCTGATATTAAAATAAGCCCATGCAGTCTTAGCAAGGGGACACATGGGACTAGATGTGACTGCAAAAAAAATATTGTTACTAGGTCTATGGTGGCCCACATTTATAATGATGCAAAAGAACACGTGAAATCTTACGATACATGCCAAAGAGCAGGTAAATAGGCCAGTAGGTACTTTATGCCCTTAAACCCATCGCAACCACAAGTTGTTCAAAATTTTGGGATTAGACTTCATAGGACCATTTAAGACATCAAATATGGAAATGTATATATATCATAGTGGCAACAGAATGCCTCACAAAATGGGTATAAGCAAGAGCATTACCTGATAATTTTGCTAAAATTACAACACGATTCTTGTACGAGCAGGTAATAACATGATTTGGTATTATGCTATGAATAACGAGTGATCATGGAGGACACTTCATTAATGATATTATCAAGATGCTGACAATAGATTTTAAGATTTTACACTCATTGTCTAGCCCATACTACTCGAGAATGAACGGATCGAGTGGAAGCGACTAATAAAGTCTTAGTATCAAGTCTTTATAAAACCTATGGAATAGAAGAAGCAAACTGGGAGGAAAGGTTGCCATCCATTTTGTGGGCATATAGAA
The DNA here is from genome assembly GCA_028583015.1 of Wollemia nobilis. Classification (NCBI taxonomy): domain Eukaryota; kingdom Viridiplantae; phylum Streptophyta; class Pinopsida; order Araucariales; family Araucariaceae; genus Wollemia; species Wollemia nobilis. Next base: position 10,474,097 of record JAQPPZ010000458.1, on the reverse strand, counting down.
CAACTTTTAGACAAACAATGGAACATACCCCTTTCCAATTGATGTATGGTCAAGAAGCGGTGGTGCCAGTCAAGTTCTTGATACGAAGCTTTAGATTTGTGATAGAGCATCACTTGGGAGATGAAGAAATTTTGGAGGAATGATTGATGACGTTGATCAAAATAGATGAAATAAGAGTCATGGCATAGTGGGAAATCGAGGTAGCCCAGAAGAGATGAAAGGTGTGGCATGACAAGCATTTGAGGAAGTTGGAACTTAGTCCAGGGGACTTGGTTCTCAAGTTTAATAGGAAGAGGGAGATCAAGCTAGGTAAACTAAAGACGTTATGGATGGGACCTTATAAAGTAATTAAAGTATTGGATAATGGATTGGTTAGGTTACAAAACCTAAATGGGATGGAAGTACCCAACACTGTAAATGGCTCAAAGTTGAAGCCTTATAAAGTATAGTGTTTATTCATTTCTTTAGAAGATATTAAATGAAGAAGATGAGAAGAAGCTCAAAACAAGGCTCATTGTGAGCCATGTCTACAGCAAGAGGAGTTGGATTTAGCACCCACAAGACTTTTTTTTGAAATGGAGAAGAGAGCCAATAATTGAACAACAGGAATTAGCACCTGGACCTTGTGAAAGAAGAAGAGTGCGAGTACATATCAGACATGCTAATGGGACCATAAGAGAGGGAGAAGAGTGGATCCCTCCAACAATAGAAGGCTATCATGAGAGAGCACTATTACCAAGATCTTTGAACAAGAGGTACCCACAGATAGCATAGGAAACCACCTCGACAACTAGAAGGACGAAGAAGGGTATGGCTGGCAATGTTTAACAAAGATAGAGTGGACACATTTGAGATGGAAATTCCAAAGGATGCTAGAGAGGAAAGGATAGAATAAGAACTAGTAGAAATTTCCCCATTGGCTTAGATAGGGCTATTATAGTAGAGTATGGGAACACAAACTCAACAATTCTAAGAAGAGTATCAAACACTACGATGTCACAATGCAAGACAAAGAGCGCAAGTAATTCAAGAATTGGATGGTACCATATAAATATTGGATGAAAATATGGCAATTAGATTACAAGATATTGGAAATGAAACTGAGGTTGAAGACTTAACTCCAAAAAATTGTGGAGGAAATGAAGGTGCAAGTACAAGTTTACCACCTCCACCAAGCGAGCAGCCTACGATAAATTAGGGCGTAGGAGTACTTTGGTGAGATACAGAGGAGACCACCACATCACCTAAATTACACCATAATGTAGTAGGTATAACAGATTCTAGTGATGAAGGAATGTCATGGTTGGTAAGAGAGCCTAATACAGATGAGGATAAATTAGAGAATCCTTATAATCCTTAGAGGGATCAAAGTATTCTACTTAGAGCATTGAGACCAAGGCAAGTTAAGGGAGTTTAAGAGGACAAACTCAAAAATGATACATGGGCATATGTAATATCTCACTAGAAACTGAGAAGATAAAGGAGGGAATTTCGATGATTGGAGAGAGTGATGAATTCACCAATCAATTAGGAAGAACAAAGGGAAGAGGGTCAGACTGAATCTAGCTCTGAAACAAACTTTTCTGACGATTATAGAGAAGTTTTGGCATCTTCATCTCCTTAGAGATCCTTTTAGGAAAGAATATGGAGGCGTCATTTTGTAAGAGCTGATAGAAGAGTTAGAACCTTACAACAATTGTCACCAAACTAGAGTCCACTAGCTAACATTGAGTTTGTAGATGTTACTCCTGATGAATAAGAGGAAGACTTGGACAAGGAACTCTAAGAGGAAGAGGAAAAGGTAGATGACCATAAGACGATGGGAATCTGAGTGATGTTGTAATTAAAGGAGCTAGAGGATGAGGAAGATTCAAACCCCCTACTCTTATATGGCCAGGAGATAACCTGCTAGCATGTTTGAATTGGGTAAGGAACCCATAATATATGATCTAAAGAAGAGGCATGTTACGAAATGTGGTTGGAATACACACATGAGGATGACCACCCCTAAAATGAAAAGGACCCCAACGAGAAGTAGGTAATTGGTGGTTACCCTGAGTAATAGAAGAGTCATTGATAATACGGGGAGGTTTCATGCCTAGAAGAAGTGGAAGGAGGAGATACCCATACGGCTGAAACCTTGCTGGTAGAGGAAGGGTACACTTCGTATATGGTGGAAACCTAGGCCAACAAAGGACCCTATCACCAAGTTTGGAGCTAGAAATGATCCATGGAGATAGGCGAAGAAGTCGTTCAAACAATAGTAGAGTGGTGAGAACACCACCACCATGGGATAAATTACTTGGATGATGAGAAGAAGTTATGCCAGGGAACAAGACTCCAATTTGTCGATGTACAATACTGAACTGTACACATTGTGGGAGGGCAAATAAATAGGCAACAACATCATAGGTAGGGACCAACCAAGCAAAGGTACAAGAGGATACCACTAATCAAAATGTTATGGTCGAACCTCAAGACCAATATTGGGATGGGGTCGTATAGGTGAATGTCACTGTATGATTACCCAGGAGGTAAGTATAATTAGACTAGGATTGAAAAAGAAAGAAAAGGAAAAAAAAAGAGAAAGTAAAATGAAAAAAAATTGTGCCTTAGTTGTGAAAATCCCTCGGGACGCAATTAGGAAGGGCGAGGTTGAAAACTGTAAATGGCAGCATCTTGAGAGGAAAATAAAGCAAAAAAAATTCTAAGTTATGAAATCATACAATAAAAAGAGGGAAATCGTACAACATAGAATTATACACAACAAGAATGTTATGCAAATAGTACAAGAGACTATACGGTATGATTTGGATCATACGATGTACAATTTTCCAACTAACCCATTTAATGCGGCATGCAGAAAAGTAGTGGTTGGAGGAAAAGAAGGAGGAAAAGACAAAATTTTAAATCAATTGTTGAGTTGTCAGTCATCTAGTAGTGGAGATGGAAAAAGCATGCAAATTGGCGCCTATTTTTTAAATTTTAGGGTTTTATTAAGATTTTTGAAAACTTGCTTTAAAAGGAAGGAGACTTAACCATTTTTCACCAAGCAAGCAAGAAATCAATTTTTTTTAGGAGATTGAAGGGGAAAAGCATACAATTGATAACATAAAACTGCATGGGCAAGAATTTTTCATCGGTATTCTGAAGATTGCAGATCCATTAGTGAATTTTTATCAGGGATTTCTTTTCCACTTCACATAATCAACCTGAGAGAGAGAAATTGGGTTTTTTTTTTCCATAGAGAGGGGAAATTAAAATTTTTTATGAGATATTACAGTCGAAGACATCAAAATACGTCATTTTATAGATTTTGAACAGAGAAATTGCTGATTAGAGTTGGAGGAAGCAAATATTGGTGGTGGAAATTGGAGAAATTGCAAGGAAAAGGAGGATTTAAACCCTAAATGATGGAAAAATCTGGTAAAAGAGAGCTAAGAGATGTGAGGAGGGAAAAATCTAGACCGTACAGTCGTACGGTGCAGCCAAAATTTTGTCAAAGTAAAGAAAATTGCATCGGGAGTGAAGGAGTAGAAGATTTGTTGAGAAAACTCAGGGAAAGATAGATCGAGCCATTTCGGCAACTGGGTCGGTGTTATATTTGAGAAAGGAGGCAAAAATATTGAGATTTTTAGCAGTGTGGGTTAGCAAAGATGTATCGTACGGTTTGGGGGCAAATTGTATGATTTCCAGGTGAAAGGGTGTAAGTTGAGTGATTTCTTGCCATTTTTGGTAGTTTTTCAAGAGATCCTACGAAATTGTATGGAATAATATAAATTTTAAAGGAGAGGGCAGCCAGCAAGAAGAAGCATATAGAGTACTGGTGACTTGTATGATTTCAGATCATCGTTGTACAATTTGAAAAAAAATTGACCGTTGAAGATCAACGAAAGAAAAAAAAAAAACTGCTAAAATTGTGTACGATCTGGGAGAAAACAGAGGAAGGTAAAATTATATATAGTACTCAGAACTATACATTGCACACTTTCACAGAGGGTTGTATAATTTTTGGTATATTTTTAATTGTAGAGGAGAGAGTTGCGTAATCAATGAGATGTTGAAGGAATGATACCACCATAAGAGTTTGGACGTTTATTGAGGTGGATTGCAACAAATAGGGTTGAGATATCACTAGGTCTACTTCACGAGAGAGAGGTATACTCATGGTAGCACTCCTAACATCAATTTCAATCCCATGAAAGGCATGGTAATCATATGTGGAGGAGAGGAGGATATAGGCCATGGAGGAGATAAAACCATTAGTGGGCACACCTAGATAGAACACCATCGAGGCACAGAGAGGTAAGGATGACCCACGGTGAAGTGCATGTATCAAATATGAAATTTGTTACATTTGTACATGGGAGTGAAGTGCATGTATCACAATAGGAAGAACACTTGAGTAGTGGATAGGAGGAATTCTAGGTGGAACTATCAAATATGATATTTGTACAGCATGGAGGGGAAGTGTGCAAGAAATGGTGGAATGAGGAGAAGAATAAGTCTCATCCCTAGAGGAAGACATTTAAGAATGCACAAGTTTCAGTCATTGCACAAATTCCACCATTTCATAAGACATTTTTTCATAAATATATTCTACAGATAGTCCAGGCATATAATGCAGTGACGAGGACAACCTAGGTCAATGTGTGCAAGAGGTCAGTGAAGGTGGAAGTGTTGGAAAAATCATACAAAAAAACATTTGGGCTACTAACATATTGTATGGAAATAGTGAAGAAATTGGTAGACCCAATTGAAGCATACCGCCTGGTGATCAACATGACCACTATCAAATCCTTGACAAAGGCAAAGATTTCTGGCACAGGAACGCGTGGAATAGAATAGAGCCAGTTGCAAAATGACCATTGGGCATGTGCAATGAATATAGTCATGGCTCAACAATCAGGTGATATAAGGGTAGTAGAGATGCCAATGTGGATGGCCCAATATGTATAAGGTATTACCCAAGGAATTCCATATGATTAGGGTAACTATCTGGATATAAGGATGCATGAAGCATTGACGAAGTGACCAAAGAACTTTGGGATGGCATTTTAGGCTATAGGATTGCTTTTGAATGTAGTTACGAAAGCGAGTATGCAGTTCCCAGGGTTGATGTCGCCTAGAGAAATTAAGTTGGATCAACCAACAATATTGAGATGGGTAAAGGATGTACCCATAGCTAAGGTTACTATGGATAAACCATGCACAAGGAATGAGTGACACAGAAGTGAAGCTCAGGAAGACACTTATTGAAAATAGTATGCCGATGTAAATCATCAAAGAAAGCATTCTATATGGTTGGATTTAGAACTAGAACAACAAGTACCTTCAAGGAGGCAGCAGGAGCAACCTCTCGAGCAAGAAAGGGATAATAGCCCTATAAAAATAAGTACGAGAAGACAATGAGAAAGAATGGTAGGTAAACTAGCTCCATAAATACATAGAATGGAAGAATTAGACTCATAAGTGACATAACTGGATGAGTTGTGTTGGACAAAGGCAAAGAAAAAAGTTCGATCTCTGGCCATTTTTGATCATTTTAAGAAGATGGATGCCACTGAATTTTTTATAGGAATTAAGATAGGGCATGATGGAGTAGCCACTACCTAGGATGAAGCGGGAGTTGGATCGAGTATCGCAATAGCAGAGCCTAAGAAGAAGACTCGATATAGAATTGTATCAGGAAGCTCTAGCATGAAAGAAGTCCTGAAAGATGTAGAATTACCACAAGAAAGAAAAGTACTTGTTGCTCAACAAGTCATAGTTGGGGATGCACAATAGATCCAATAAGAAAGGGTGATAGAGGAAAAACAAGTGGATGGCAAGAAATAGGAAGAAGTTTAGGAAAATACATAGGAGCCACAGGGAGGCTCATCTGAAACAGAAAAGGCTCAGGAGCAAGTTGAGTAGCAATCTCAAGATGAAATCATAAATATCATGGATAGCGAGGGGGAGGAGAAAAGAGAGAAAAAATCTCCACCTCAAGAAAATATAAGTACTGAGAGATCACTTAGAGAGCTTGGAGGAAGCTCTAGACACCTTAGAGAAGAAGAAGAACTAAGGTCTCCTATAGAAGAAGAACAATGGGGAATACAATCTAGTTATCTCTTGGAGATACCACGGTTCGAGAGAATTACAACAGAAGAGGAGGCATGGGGAATAGAGGATAAGGTGGAGCACTTTTTCACTCAGTTAGGCAATGTGATGAATAGTGCCCGAATAGAATTCTACATTGGCCATGTAGGAAAACTAAAGTTGTGGGAGCAACAAGTGTCTCCCGAGTTGGAGTGCATAATAGAATGGGTGAATAGTGTAGAGCGAACAAATAAGATAATAGAGATCCACACATAGCATCCATGGAGGTTACCCAAGGAAGACGTACCAACGATGTTGGGAAGGGAAGACTTGCTAGAAGGGATGGTCACAAACTACAGGAAGAACCTAAGGATTTATTTGGATCGAGTGAGTCATCCAACTTGCCCAATCAATATGACAAAAGTGGAGTATAGAAGGGTCACTACATGAGTGTACATTACCCTACGGAAGTTGAACTTCCTAACGCATTGGATAGAGTGGCTAAGAATTGGGTTGGTATAAATCCATTGGCTCAGGGAGGCACAGGTAGAAGAGATCGTAGCCACTCAAAATGAATTGGCCGCAATGGAATAAGAACTGCAGAAAAGCAGATCAACAATAGAAGAGAAAATAAAGAAGTTGGAGGAGAATTTGTCAGGCCTTAGAGTAGAGTATGAAGCCAAGATTACAATGCTAGAAGAGGAGAAGCAATATATTTCTCAGATGATAGAAGACATGATTAAGGAGTTTGAGGCACAACTCAAATCAAAATATGAGTAGATGTCAGCTTAGTAAAGATAAAAGAAGACCAGGTTAGAGCTCTAGAAGTTGATATCAAATATCACTTGGAGACCATTTATGAGAAGAACGAGGAACTCCAAGCGACTGCTTGAGTAGAAGCTCATCAGAAGGATAAGCTAACAAAGAGTGTGTTCAACTAAGAAAAGCAAATGATGTTCTTCATGAAAGATTTCGAGGAAAAGACTAACCTTCATGGAGCCAAAGCCATTGAGATGGGGATCTATGCAAGTTGAGGAATGAAAGGGAAATGTACAAGACCCAATTCAAGGACATGGAGGATGAGGTAGCTCGATTGGAAGCCCAACAAAAAAATTAGAATGAGTCATCGAGGATGTCGACTAAAGTAAAGGGGAGGGCAGATGTAGGCAGCAAATCCACCTCCCAGAAGAATAAAAGGTAATTTGCTATGTTTTGACAAATTTTGGGATGATTTTCTCAAGTTTTGTGAAATCATAAAGTGGGAGAAAATAATACATGATATCATACAACTGAAGGGGTAAACCATACAGACTAGTGGCAAATCATACAGGGCACACTGAAATTCGTTCAGATGCAAAGGAAATATAATTTTGGGATGAAATGTTGCATGGATTTGATAACCTAAGGTGTAAAATTAGGAAAATGCTAAAATATTGTATTCAATTGTAATTGGAAAATTGTGAATAATGTATTGTATTACGAACCACTTTGGAATGGCCTGGACAACATTATATAAGGCCTCATTTTTGAATTTTTAGGTTTGGCTACTAGTTTACTGGTTCTTAGTTGCTAGAGTAGAGAGATAGTCATATTTTTGAGTTATTACAATTACCTTGATAGAGTTTCCACATTGTAACTAAGTTGACAACCATTAATGAGAATAAAATACATTGTGGATGATAGTGTATGATCTTGTTGTGTATGGTTGATGCATTGTGGATGATCATTGTGTGATTGAGTTTCTTTCTTACTACTATATGTTAGTTTTAGGCTTTGTTGCAGCTTTGTGAGAAGATTGTTACTGGTGGAATCATGGAGAATGATCTAGGAGCATGATAATGTTGGGAAATACGTATTGAGGTAGACTGTATGATTTCTATATGTAATTTCTTGAATGGAATCTCTCACCAGCACAGATTGGATGTTTTTCTTGTGAATGAAACTATCTTGTTTAAACTGTTAGACCTTTACAAAACATCCTAGATAGATTGGAGAAGAAGAGCATTGCATTTAATACCTTGCTATACCTTTGGATCGTACATATCATACATCATATATCGTACAAGTCGTACAAAGAGTTATTACCTGATTTGGTAAAACAGGTGATTGGCAGAAAATTACCTGATTTGGCAATTTTGGAAATTGGCTTGAACGATTACAAAATTGTGTATGGTAGCCTCCAAAACAACATCTATCAGTTTTTCTGAGTGCAAGATCATACCATATTGGTCATTGTATGATCCAACATCATACAGTGTATGTATTTGATGACTGTACAAGAGATTGGCAGTTCGTACAAGGGTAGTTCGGGTGATTAGAATACTATTCGATTTGGTAGTTGAAGGAAAGCTCAATATAGGAATCATTATGACCTCTGGAAAACACCTCCCCATCGATAATACTACACCACTATGTTACAACTTCTTGTATTGGTGTGTGCTGATGAGATTTCACCTTATGGCACTTGGAAATGAAGTTTGGAATGCAGTGGAACTTGGATATGATTCAACAATCGATCTTCCTATAGATAAGGAAGGTAAGCTTCTAATGCATGCAAAATCAAAAGCTATGAATGCAACAGTAAAAGGATTGTGTAGATAAAAATATATGAAGGTTATGGATTGTAAATCAATAAAAGATATGTAGGAACTATTGCATACCATATATGAGGATGATAAAGGTGTCAGGAAAGCTAAGATCAAAAATCTCAAAGGATAATTTGAGAACTTAAGAATTCAAGATGATGAAAACATTCGTGACTATCTCAACAAGGTTGATGAACTTATACTTGAGATGAAAGGTCTTTGGAATGAAGGGTGATGAATTTGATGCTTGTGATAAGATCTTGAGAACTCTTACAAAAAGGTACAGTGAAAAGGTTTATATTATAGAAACATCAATTGATAGTGATAGTATAACAAGAAATTCTTTGCTTGGCATACTTACTAATTTTTAGATAAGAACAAAAGATCCTATTTCTCCGAAAGAAGCTACTTTCAAAATGGACAAAAATAAAAATGGAAAGCATATAGAATCAAGCAGTGAGTCATCTAGTGATGAAGAAGCTCACTATGGTAGAAGAGATAAAGGTTCTAGAAGACCCATAGATATAAGATCTATTAAGTGTTTCAATTGTGGAAAGTATGCAAACTATACAACAGAGTGCAAAGAGCCAAAGTACAATAGTGATGAAGAAAAAAAATATCACAAGTACAGGGAATCAAAAAGACAAAAGTACTAGAAGAAAAGCAAGGATGGACAAAATAGACAAGGGAAGAAGTTCTTCCAAAGGCAAAATAGAAGCTACTATGCAGATAATGCAAGTAAGTATTCAATTGATAGTGATGCTAGTTTTTCAGACAATGATAGAGATGAAGTCCTATTTATGGTTGAAGATAAAGACCTAGTTAAGAAAAAACTCTAGTTATTATCAAGTGTTTTATATGTGGTAAATTTGGACATCTTGAATATGATTACACAAGGGATGGTTATAGTTTTAGTGATGATGATTTTGAAGATGCACTTGATAGACCAAATGAAAATATTATAATGGAATTAGAAGAATAAGTGAGTGATCCTATAGAAGACAAGCTAAAAGGAAGAAATTATGTGGACAAAGGCAAAAAAATAGAAGATTATTCAGTAGAGAATGGCTATAATATCAATGGAAAAATTATCTATGCCCTTGAAACAGTAAAGAAGGTAAGAAAACAACACTATAAGCTTGAAAGTCAGTTTCAAGAATGTGATGAAGAAAGATTATTACTCATGGAGGATTTAGAGAAGTCAAAGGCTAAGGCAAGCAATTTCAAAGATAAGTTAGAAGCAAAGATTCTGGAATGTGAAAAGTTAACACAAGAAGTGGCACTACTAAAGGAATATTTAGAGGATTCCAAGAACAAGTTATACAAGTATGTAAATAGTGCAAATAATGTGGATAAAATAGTCAAGATACAAAGAGGAGCAACAAAAAAGATAGATCTTGGTTCCAAGAAGGTTCAAAATAAATGGGAGGAAAAGTCTACTTCAAGTCTTGAATAAGAAGGAACTTCAGAAGAAGATACTTCAAAAGATGACAATGTAAGTGGAAATGAGACATCAAAGGATGAGATGGACAATAAAAAGTTCAAAAAATATAGGAATAATGTACAACAAAGATATAGATGGAACAACAATATATTTAGGAGACCAATGAGGTCTAGACAAGGAAGCTTCAATGGGAGATGCTTTTTGTGTCACAGGTTTCGGCATATGGCTTCACAGTGTAGGGTGCATGAAAGATAGGAATATGGAAAAGTAAATATTTTCCAAGGGTATTGCTACTCATGTAATGAGTTTGGTCACAAGGCAATGAATTGCAGGGTTCATTATAGAAGAGGATATGACTTCACTAGGAGAAGTCCTAAGATAATTGCACCTCCAAGAAATAATAACATTAAGTGTTATAAGTGCAATAATGATGGTCACATAGCAATATTGTGTAGAGAAAATATTCCAAAAATAGGCATGAACCAGAATAGGAACAAGAATAGAAACAGGAACATGGATACGAACAAGAATAGAAATAGGAATAGAAGTGATGACAGGAACATGGATGATGACTTGGAAAGCAATAGTCAGAGGATTCAAAAAACTCAGAAAATAAGATAAAAAGATAAAGGTAAAGAATAGTGCTTTCGGGGAGTGGAAATACTCCCACCCCAAAATTAACCACCTCATATGAATGTGGGGAACGGGGCTAAGCTAAGAGGGTCATTCTTAGCCCCGAGCCCCAAAGGTGACCCTTTTCCATTGATGTCAAATAGGGAGATATTTGTGTATAATGGGGAGATATTTGATATGGGGAGAGATTTGATATTTGAGAGAGCTTTGAGCCAGGAGGAGCAAAGTCCTAGAGGGAGCAGAAAAGAAGGTCAAGTTTCAATAAAAGGATATGGGTTGCCATCAATGACAAAGGGGGAGATTGTTGGACATTTTGAGTCCCTAAGCTAAGTTGTCATTGATGTCAAAAGGACCTATGAAAGTAAGCACTATGTTTTGTTCCTCAAGAGAGCTTCATGAGAAGGAAAGGTTTTGATCAAAGGTTCAAGAAGGTATGCATGGTATTTGGTTCCAAAAAGAGCTTCAAAGGAAGCTTATCAAAAGGTTTTTATGAAAACCAAGGAAGGGGAAATTAAAAGGTTTTATTTAAAAACCATGGTGGGCTTATGTGGAAAGGGCTTTTCTTAAAAGCCAAGGTGGAAAATAATTATTTTTAATTAATTATAATTCCATTTTTTAAATTAATTTAATAGTTGATTTATTAACTATTTAAGTTAATTAAATTAATTATTAATTAATTTAAATAATTAATTATTAATTAATTAAATTTTATTAAACCATAGGAAAGGGTTGATAAAATCAAATTTGAAATTATTCGAATTCAGTCAACGTGTTTGAAGTGCATCCAAAGCATATAAAAGGAGGCAAAGGATTTCATTTGGTGATAGTCAATCATTCAAATTTTATCTTCGAGCATTTCGATTTTGACATCGAAGCCCCTATGAAAGCAAATCAGGAAGACAAGCATTGAGTGGTCAAAGGTGTGACATGTTGGTCTTGGTGCCAAGGAGGAGGCGCACACGGTGATAAGAAGGGATAATTTCCTTCTCCCTCTTATGGGCTCTCCTAGCCCACACGGTGTGGTCAAAGGTATTGGCAACATGGTGGTCAGTGATTTGAATCATCAAAGACCCTTTTGAGGGTATTGTGCATGCACTCCAAAAATTGCAGGATATTCACTTGAGGTTGCTTGTGCTCGAAGCACATTTTTATTTTGGAAGGCGCATTTGCATGAGGTATTTGATGTTGTTCATGCTTTTCTAAGAACGTGAGGGTGTTTAGCCGAACGACGACTTAGCCATGGTAAGGTAATGGGAAGAAGGATGTTGGGGGATCGAATCCCTCTAAGAGGCAAAGGCAAGTTAATTTTTATATTTTAATTTTTGTTAAATAACCTAAATGGAGAAATAAGGGTTATGCTATGCCCTAGAAAATTGAGATATTATTAATGGTTTTTGGAAGGGTAGAATATTATATATAGTTGGAAAGCATTTTTCAAGGGCTATTTGATTAACTTGCTTAGAAGGAGAAATAAGGTGTGTGTAAAGAGATATTTATGGTTTTGTAAAAGGGATTCAAAAGCGAGTTTGATTTATTATTTTCAAAGGGGATTATTTATTTTATGAGAGGACATGGTGAATTTTATTGAGTAGGAGTAATAAGGTGTTATTGGGATATTATTTTTATTGTTGTGATATTACTCAAGTCGTCTAACCTTTTTGTTATTAAAAAGGAAACATTTGAATGTTTGTTGAGTTTGACATATTTTGTGGACAACTTCTTGGCATCAAAAAGGTATGGGAAATATCCTCCATTGACTTTATTGGGTGATTGACTTTTGAAAATATCATTGGAGAGAAAAAGGATTAATTGTTGTTTCCTTTTCGAAAGTGATTGGTTTAATGCTTCAAGGTTTTCTATATTGGGAGTTGTGATTAAAACTTGTTTTATAAGCATTGTTGTTGAAGCCCATTGGTTGTGCAAATAACTTGAAATTGAGTTAGAAAAGAACATTAGTATCATTGTTATGTGAGATTTGTTGTTGAGCATTGTTGGAAATATTTTGAGTTGGTTGATACATGCTTGGACTAGGGTTTGTGAGAAAGGGTTGTTCCTTAAGGTGATAGGTTGAGTACAGTTGATTAAGCCTAGTCAAGTGGATGCATGTGGTTGTTCAAGTTCCATGAAATAAACTATTCTATATTCTAATTGAGTTGAGATTGAGCTTTAAGAATAGAATATATTGAGTCTAGCAATTCTCTCTATGATTCTATGAGATTAAATAAGTTATGTGTGGACTTGTTAAGCTATTTTGAGGCAAGTATTTGAGAAGGCTTATGGAATGATTTTGTGTAAGATTTTGTGGAAGCTTGCTATGCAAATTTGAGCAAGTCATAGAGAGGAATTATTGAGCAGGTTTGAGAAAGTCCTAGAGAGGACTTGTTGAGAATATTTGGACAAGTTTTGAGTGAGCTTGTTGAGCATATTTGAGAAGGTTCTGAGTGGACCTATTGAGTTGATTTGGATAGGTTCTAAGTGGACCTGTTGAGAAGATTTGAGCAGGTTCTGAGTGGACCTATTGAGCAGATTTGAGCAAGTTTTGAGTGGACCTGTTGAGCAGATTTGAGCAGGTTTTGAGTGGACATGTTTGAGTAGATTTGAGAAGGTTTTGAGTGAACCTATTGAGCATATTTGAGTAGGTTCTAAGTGAACCTATTGAGCATATTTGAGTAGGTTCTGAGTGAACCTATTGAGCATATTTGAGCAGGTTCTAAGTGGATATATTCAGTATATTTGATCAGGTTTTGAGTGAACCTATTGAGCATATTTAACAAGGTTTTGAGTGAATCTATTGAGCAGATTCGAGCAGGTTCTAAGTGGACCTATTAATCATATTTGAGAAGGTTTTGAGTGAACCTATTGAGCATATTTGAGAAGGTTCTGAGTGAACCTATTGAAAGAGCTTTGGAGGTGACAAAGTATAGAGTAAAGAGTCTCAATGGAGAAAGATTCAGTAGCCAAGACAATTGAAGATAGATCTTCTGAGTGAGGAGTCTTCAAGTGGAGAGAGATCTACCAGTTAGTGCAGTAGAGAGATAGAGTCTTCTTGAAGATCACTAGCCAAAGCTAAAGGGGAAAGAGTTATCCTATGGAAGATATCCACAAACTTGAGAATTAGGTGATCAACATCTCCTTTGGACAAAGGTACATAAACATTGTAATTGGGAAGGATTCTAAAAATATTATTTTAGAAATATTTAGAAGAAATAGTTTTATGTGGAGGTAGCCCACATTGGGTGAACCACATTAAAATTTGTGTCTCTATTGTGTATGGTGTTTTGTGCATTGCTTTGATTACTGGTATCTATACATTGCATAATATTGAGTTGAAAAGAAAAGTAAAAAATTGGTATTATACTGCTCACCCTCCCTCTTAGTATAATCTTGTGTTCTTCATCCTAATCTGACTATTTTTTCTCAAATGCTAACCACTTTAGCTATTGAAAAAAATAGACCACTCCTTTTCTATTTTTCTCTTAGGATGGAGGATTGGATTGTGCATAACTGCATGATCAAATTTGGCACTATGACAATTATCATGTCAAAGGTGGTATGTGATGCTATGGACATGGAATATACCAGAAGTAGCCCTAGAATATTGGATTTATATGGAACCCCTATGAGAACAGTAAGAGTCATCAAAGATATTTCCATTGTGTTGCATAAAATACCTTAGATCACTATGATCCAAGAGAGTTCATTGCCAATTTGGGAGGCTATATTTCCCTATATTATTCATATCTAGATATTCCTTTCAAATGGAAAAGAATATGATTCTATAATGATAATCCTTCTATGTTTCATATAGAGAATATTGAGGAAGAAGAAAAATCCATGAATTTTATCAACATGATGACTGAGAAATTAGAAGAATTGGATTTAATTGAAGAAGTTATAGATGATATTCATACAAAATATGAGTTTTTAATGTTTTATTTTAATGCTATGATGGAAACTAAAATTGGTTGTTACTTTGTTACTAAGCCTAGAAAGGTTGAAGTGAAGGTGTTTGATGATTAAGGTCTTGCTCTAGATCAGTTGTGGAAGCTCTAATTTGATGGTGCAAGATGCAAGAATGGCACAAGTGCTAGAATTTTTATCATATATCCTTATGGCATACATAAAAATTATTCATACTGGTTGACCTGGTGTTGTACAAATAATGCTACCGAGTATGAAGTATTGTACCTAGGTTTCAAGAAAGTAGAGAATCTTGGGATCAAACAAGTGTAGATTTTTAGAGTTTCTGAACTAATTGTGAATAATGTAATAAACAAATGTGTCTCCAAGAAACACTACCTAAATGTGTACTCCAAAAAAGTCAGAAATTTATTTGAAGGTTACATGGCATTAAACATCCAAGCAATCTTGCAAGAATAGAATATGCATACTAATATTTTGGTATCCCTTAGCACCAAATTTTCTCTAGTTATGCACATGGTGAAGAAACCAAAGACCATAAGGCTAGTTTAAAGGCCTTCAATTCATGATAAGAATATCTATTGCAAGTATTCAAAAGTGATGATCAGGTCATGAACTTCTTGATAAGAGAGGCTAGTACTATGGAAGGAAGAACACTTGATGAAGAAGAAGCAAGGGGATAGATCCAATTGAGAAATAATCATATCCCAAAAGAATTGATTACAATTGAAAGTCTCTTTGATTAGAATGATAGACCTTAAAAACAAAATATCAAAGTGTATGGGAAGGAGTACATTGAGTTGCATTTGGGACCCGAGAAGTCAATCAAGGTTGGTACTGATTATACTCAAAAAGAACTTGAGTAGATCAAAGAGCTATGCCATGAGTTCCTAGACATTTTCACCTAGAGTTACAAGGATTTTAAAGGTTACAACAAGGATGTGATCCAGCATACCATTGAACTGAAGGAAGGAGTGAAATCCTTCATGAAAAAACAAAGTTCAATCAATATCAAAATAAAGGTCTTTATGAAAGTTGAATTGCTAAAGATGTTGGAAGCTAAAATCATTTACCCGATAAAGCATTCTACTTGGATAGCAAATTTTGTCCTTGTGAGGAAAAAGAATGGAGATATTTGCCTATGTGTTGATTTCCATAATTTGAATCAGGCATCTTTGAAGGATCATTATCCTTTTCCACAAATTGATTAGATTATTCATATAGTTGTAGGAGCTCAAAGATTTTATTTTTTAGATGGATTCTCTAGCTATAATTAGATTTGGGTCAAGGATGAAGACTAGTACAAAATAACATTCACCACAAAATGAGGTACATTTGCTTATTAGTGAATACCATTTGATCTCTCGAACGCTGGAGCAAATTTTTAGAGAGCAATGGATGTAGCTTTCGGTGAGTTGTTAAATAGAGTCATTTTTATTTATTTGGATGATATGACTATATTATCTCATAACAGGGAGGAGCATATTTTACATTTAAGGCAAGTGTTTGAGAAATTCTAAGAGTTTAGAATATCCATTAATCCAAATAAGTCTATATTCACGGTGAAGGAAGGAAAGGTCCTAGGCCATGTGATCTTAGAAAAGGGTTTAGCTATTGATCCATCTAGAGCTGAGGACCTCTTGAAGCTTCCACTGTTAGCCAATAAAAAGGGATTTTAGTCAATTTTTGGGTAGATTCCTTTTTTTTGAAATTTTATTGTAGATTTAATCCAATTTGTGAAACCAATGAATAAACTCCTAAATAAGGATGTTGATTTTAAATGGACTGAGCAAAGAAAGTGAGCATTTTGGGAAATTAAAGAAAGAATCATTCAAGCCCTTGTTTTGGTAAACCCTGACTATTTAAATGATTTCATTCTTTATGTTATTGGTGAGCAATATAGTTATGCAATTGTGCTCACATATAAGGTAGATGATGGATATGAACACCCTATTGCATTCCTAAGCTAATTCATCCAACCACATGAGAAGAAATACAATTTCATAGAGAAGAAAGTATATGCAATAATGAAGTCCTTGAACAATTTTTGGCATTTTATTTCCCAGAGAAAAAAAAAATTATGTTGTTCATCCATATTTCTGAAGTTTCATCATCCAGGTTGAGCTTGGAGATAAGAGAGTTGGGTGGATTTTCAAAATCTAGAAATATGATGTTGAAATCTGATCAACCAAGTTGGTTCAAGACCAAACACTATCTTAGGAGCTTACAAAGAGTGTTACCTCTAAATCCATGATTTGCTAGCATGAAGAGTCAGTAAGCAAGTATAATATTGCTAATAATTATCCAAGTGATCATGATTAGATAGAGGACCTTGTCAAATATTTCAATTCAGAAAGGTGTCCTTCACATCTCAATGCTTCATAGAGAAGGAGATTCATAGTATAGGTCCTCAGATATGTGATGTTGCTAAATGGATTGTTTTATAAGAATGTTTATGGAGTTCTCCTCAGGTGTGTCAAAGAGTCATAGAAGCAAAAAATCATATAGGAGTTCCATTATGGAGTTTTAAGAGGCCACTATGTAGGGAGACCCATGGCATTAAAAATAATCAAAGTCGGTTATTTTTAGCCGAATCTTTTTTAAAATTATTTTAAATTCAGTCAAAGTTGTGAAAAATGCCAAAGTTATTTCAGCATAAGTAGGAATGCATCATTGCCCCTTCATCCGATTCAAGTAGAAGCACCATTTCAATAATGGGGCTTATATTTTATTGGGGTCATTGATCCTAATTCATCTATCAGGTATAAATATATTCTAACTACAATCGACTATTTCACCTGATGGAATGAAGTGATATCAACTAAGAAATCAAAACAAGAGGTGGTCATCACATTTATTGAAGGATTGATCACTCGCTTTGGCATCCTAGATGCAATTATAATAGACAATTGAACTCCATTCATCGGTTCCAAAATCATTGAGTTTACGGGTAAGTATGGTATTTATTTAAAAACCTCATCAAATTACTATCCATAGGGAAATGGTCTAGCTAAATCCATGAATAAGAATATACTCAGGATTTTGAAGAGGAATCTTGGTGATAACAAGTGAAGTTAGCACTTGATCTTGAACCAAGCCTTATGGGTTGACTGCATTTCAGTGAAAAAGTCTATTTAAATATCTCCCTATTTCTTGGTGTACAAAAAAGAAGTAGTTTTTCCCATTCACATTGAATTGTCAGCTTTATAATCCTTGCAATTACTTGATGGTGAAAATGATGAATTAGACCCCATAAGCGCAATGTTGGATCGAATTTTATAGCTAGAGGAAGAAAGGGATAAATCATACAATGCCTTCATGGAACATGCCCATATGATGAAGAAGTGGTTTTGCAAGAAGACTTATGAAAAGGAGTTTAAAGTGGGTGATTTGGGGTTGAAGTGGAATAAGAACAAAGCAAATTCAGGAAAAAAAACCACAAGTTTGAGGTGATTTGGGAGGACCCTTTCCAATTTTTTGGTGTCAATCAAGTTAACTTGTTTTATTTTTAGGATATGGATGGACATGTACTGCTAATTCTAGTCAATGGTCTTCATTTGAAGGTCTACTATTAATGAAAAATTTGAGATCAAGAATGTAAATATGTACATAGTTTTGTTTAATATTGTTTTTATTTAAGGATAGAAGAAAAATCTATTTTCACTGTTAAGGGGTGTTTTTACTAGTGAAAATCATTTTTGCTAATGAAAAACCTTCTTCGCCCCTTCCTAGCTCAAAGAAAAATCAAAGAGAAAAATTTCTTTTCACTAGTGTGAAAGGTATTTTCATTGGAGAAAATCATTTCGCCAGTGAAAGTTCTTTTCTTTACTTTATTTTTGGACATATCGCCTAGAAGTGCTTTTTTGGAACTAAAAACATCAAAAGCATCCATGCTTTTAATTTTTTTTTTTTTTTCAGGTGAATCATGCCAATTTTAAAAGTTGGGTGCCCAAATTAGGAAAAGCACTTGAAAAAGAAAAAAAGTGAAGAGGGGAAAAAATAAAAAGAAAATGAAAAGAAAAAAAAATTAAAAAAGAGAAAAAGAAGTTGATTTCACTCAAGAAGTCAATTTCGCTCATGCATCTTTGGATTTTTGGGGAAAAAATCAATTTGGCAGCAATAAACCCCCAGTTGCATGCTTTTTCGGGCAAAAATCATGGCGAAAGTAATTTTTAGAGCGAAATGCCTTTTTGCCTTGCTTTTTTAGCAAATCCCCAAAATGCATGACGTTTCACTGATAAAATTAATAAAATTTCTTTTCAGCACTCCACATTAGTGAAACAAGGCATTCATCATGTAGTTCAAGGTGAAAAACTAGCAAGGCACATTTTCCAAAATTAACTGTTAATAGCAAGTTGCACCCCTAAGAAAGAAAAAGCAATTGAAAAATCAAAAGAGCCAATCAGAGCACTCTGAGAAGAGGTCGAGGAAATTGATAAATAATTGGAAAGCATGGCATACATTTAAAATTAGCATGCGTACTGCAAACATTTAATTTGGTGGATGTGGTTCGAAGGTTATAAAAAAGGTAAACATTTTAGCTAAAGAATTCAAAATTTGCAAAGTGCCTGGTTGTAGAGTTGTTGTGAATTGTTTTTCTGCTCCAAGGTTTGAAGTGATTTGCTATCTACTCAAAGGAAGCTAAATATGGAGAAGAAAATATCAAATGCAAAGAAGGAGAAAGCTCAGAAGAAGATTGAACCAAAAAATAGGCAATAAAATACGAGGGAAGAAGAGGAAGAAATCGAATTGGCACCTTACTATGACCGCCTGGTGCAAATCAGTGACTATGTAATCACAAACAAGGGTGTGAAGAAATTACACCAGGATGTTGAGTTTACTTTGTAGAAGGTGTCTGCTGAAATCTCACACACCATGAAATTTTACTTCCATCTCTTTTGGTACCTGTGTACGCATATGCACTCATGTCCCAAGCTAGTCTGGATAATTGTGCAATGCTATAATCTTGCTACAAGAACTATTCAAAATGTCCAAGGAGATAAGTTGTTCAGTATTTCAATAAGCTCAATCATGGATGCCTTCGCTTATGGTGCAAGACCTCTGATTAACATCATGTTTAAAAATATTAATCTTATGGAGTAGGATGAAATGTACCAATTTACAGTTCATATGCGGCAGTTTATGGAGAACCAGTTGTTGAAGATACCATATTTTGGGGAATTTCTAAAATTATCAATACCACTAAGGGATTTTATAATTCCATATATATATTCAATGTTGGCTTGGATGGTAGGATTGTCTTTAGATTCCACAATGCATAAATGGCAAACATAATTGGTGCAATACCTTTTACAGGTGGAGTTTTACACCCCGACTGCCATGACGACAACTAAAAATATATTTTTATTTGATTTGATTAATTTCATAGCTTAGAGAATGCATTCACAATTGTAGAAGGTACAAAGTGAGGAAGACATCACTTTCAGACACTGCTCCCTTCTGGTATGGTACTTTTTCTATCACATGTATTTCCATTTTGATTTCATAGTAGTAAGGAAGATAGATGAAGCAGGGAGAATGTTGCCAGTGTATTCATGGACTCATATTTTATCAAGAAAACATTACTATTATAATTTTAACATAATTTTTTTAGATCTCACCCTTGAGTTTATTTATGGGGTATGCAATAGAGTACCCAAAGCCATGAAAGCAGAGGTGGTTGACAAGAAAAAAGGTGAATTTTTTTTGCTAATGCAAGGAGTGATGGTTAGACTTTTTGGCTTCACTAGAAAATCCTTTCTATTACCATATTTTACTATCAAACATTTGTTTGCCCTAGAATTATCTTGATAGAGTGATTTAACAAATAATACATATGGGATAGGTAGGGAAAAGAGAGCTACATGCACTATGTATTTACATTTTGACGATATAAGAGTGAATCAATGCAGATAAAATGGGATGATTTTTGAGAAATTGTACAATCATGAGTTTATTAAGCTTCCCCAATGATGGTGGTATGATCATTTGGATGTTTTTATGAGTTTCATTAAAGCCAAAAAAATTTATTTTCTACCCTTGAGAAGACATCTTGTAGTAGAGGAATAATCCCAAGGAGTTCGACCTTGAATGGCATTTCAAGAAGATGATGTCACTCCCTCCTTGGCATAAATTTTATGAGATAAAGATCAAGTACTATCCTATGAATCATCTAGAGTAGGTTCCTCCTCCTGGTTTGTTCAATCAAATGAAAGTGAAGCTATCTGATTGGTCTGATGAAAATATCACCAACTGGTGGGTCATGAGGGTCCATCAAGGAAATCCCAGGTCAAGATATTCATTGGTTATGAATAAATAACTTTTTCTTATCATGATGACCATTGTGAAAAGTACCTGACCCTTTATTTTGTTGACTTGGTACCTCGAAGTATCCACAACCCTGACAAGGAAGAAGACATGGTAAGAGAAAAGGAGATGTCAGTTTAAGAGGGGGTGATTATCGAATAAGAAGAGGAGGAGAAACCATTGCTTTAGGAATAAATTTCACTTAGAAAAAGAAGCGTAGGTATAAGGTTACCATTCCTTAATATGGTAAAGAGGCCCAAAATTTGTGAAGTTTCTATGCTTAGCAAAAAGCCATATTCTATATAGATGATTGAGCATAATAGCTTCCAGTAGATACCCTATTCAGCTCAATATGAACAATCAAACCCAATGGTGACAATAGTAGATCTAGAAGTAGAGGAGGAAAAAGTAGAGGAAGAGAAAGATTTTGTAGTGTAGCAGCCTTCATCATCAACTCAAATAGCATCGAGGCTTGCAAGTACGCATTTCCTTTCCTCTTATCTCTCTAAAAAGTACTTGGTGACCAATGTCTCCCCATATGTAGTCCCCATATCTACTTTACCTCCATTCGCTATACTAATTTATTCGGTCCCTTTTTCCACTTCACAATCGCAGGTCACCAGTGCTCCCCCAGTTTCATCCATTCCATCCATTTATCTTTCTTTCAATTCATTCGCATCTACCCAAAACCCATTTTACCTTCCATTATCCCCAGTTCCATATTCCATCCCTTACAAACCCATTACTTCTATAAGTACACAAACCCCTTCTAGGGTAATCATAATTGTAGCGCCTTCCACCTCCACTCCTTCTATTGAGCCAAACCCTTAGTAGACCCTTTTCCCATTTTTACTAGTTTTTTTAGTACAAGAGCCATTGGATTTCGAGATAAAGTTGTTGCTAGAGCACCCCATAGAAAAAAGGATCAGTAGAGTGTGACAAAGTTCCTCATGTTGGTTGAATAAGCATAAGAAAAAGGATGTACATACCCCAATGAAACCATTAAAAAATGTAACTTTTGATCTAGAAGCTATGGAGGTGCATACTGTGAGGATTGTCCCTTAGGTCTAGAAACTTCAAGGATAGATGGTACCCAATGACTATTCATACCAAGTCATCATTAAGGACCTAAAAAAAATAGATGTAGCATAGAATATGGACAATATATAGGTGGAGATGAGTTCGATCTGCCTGTATGGTGAGCATTACAAGGACCACTTCTTCTAGAATGATGTAAATATAGCAGAGTTAGAAGAGGCTTTGGCTGCATAGAAATCCCAACTGGACACTACATAGTATGAATATCAGTAATGACAACAGAGGGTAAAGATCCTAGAGGGTGAGATTAAGGGTTATAAACAAGCAGCCAAACAACATCAAGCAGCACAATAGGAAGCACAACAACAATTTTAGGCCTTCCGATATTAGCTCCAAAATCTACAAAATTAGTTGACAGTGAAAGCAATGCAGTAGGTGACCCTCACAAAGGAGAAAATAAAGGAGGCTTGTAATCAGATGCTGATTTATTTTTATGCAATGGCGATGAAGATAATGTTGGTCCTCATGTTCCTTTAGGAAGTACAAATGATCATTTTGTACGATGAGCATGTAGTGGAGTATACAAAAGAAAACCTAGAGCTAAAATTAGAAATGGTGATGAAGATCTAGGTAATGGCTCAAATGGATCTCACATTCTATCCACTAAGTGAAATGGCTTATGCTTGGACAAGTGCCAAAATCATGCTATGTAGTTATATCTCCAAGATTGACCTGGTTAAGGAAGCCCATAAGCTGCTAGATATATTTGAGTATGAGAGGTGCATTTCATTGGTTTAATTTGATATGATAACAACTAATGGTTTTTGTAGTTTCAATGATGATCAAAGGAATATTCCAACAAAGAAGGTCTTGGATGTGCTATGGGCTATTTTCATAGATGATGCTTCAAAAATTGATGACTTGGAGGAGCCCATCACTAAAGAGCACGTGTTGCCATTAATGAGGAAATTCACTTGTATTGAGTCTAAATTGTTGGAGCTCATCTAGAGGGCCAACTACATTGATCTAGACTAGGTTGAGAATTTTTGGTATATTGTGGATACACTCAATGCTTGTGAGGTAATTAGTATGTATGTCTGGGTTGAAGTAGTTGCAGTTTATGAAGCTATAGCTTTGCATCTTAAAAAGTAGCAAGAAGCTGGTACAGGTAGCAGACAATCAGATGCAGTAGGTGATGAATATTCTACACCCAATGAATAAAGGTATGGGATCTATTACATTCAAGCAAGATGAATACCCTGTGAGTCACCAAAAATGTTGGTATTTTTACCACATTAAAATTTTCTAAAATTTTGCCTAAAATATGTAAACAATTTTGCCAGCAAAATTCCTTTTGAGAATTTTCACCACATTAAAAATTTGAAATTGTTCTAAGTGTTTGATGGATGCAATTTCAGGAAAACTCCGAGCGAAATTAATTTTCGTTCCTAAATGTAGTAAAATACCTTTTTGCCTCCAAGCATAGTGAAAATCCTTTTTTGGGTAAGTTCATAGTAAAATCATTTCCTCAGAGTTTCGTTGGTAAAATTACTTCCTAGCTATTTCACTGGTAGAATTACTTCCTGGACATTTCACTGGCAGAATTACATCTTGACCATTTCGTCGGCAAAACCATTCTACTAACAATTTTAGGAAAAACCATTTTACTGGTAGTTTCGCTCTCATTTATAGCAAAATTCCTTTTCACTTTATTTCTCATAGAAATTTGGATAGTAGTCACAATAAAGTCGTGTTTCCAATATGGGCCCCACTTTCGACAGTGCAAGCTCCTCCTAGGCGAAGTCATAGCAAAGAGGCAATGTTGGAGCAAAACTCCCATTTCACCCAAGGTTGGGGCGAAAATCCCATTTTGCTTGTTGTTTGAGTGCAAATCCATTTCATCTAGTTTTTTAGCAAAAATATTTTTGGGTGCTTCTTGAGTGAAATCGTTGGCAAGAGCATGTTCCAAGCGAAAGCCCATTTCGGGCATGACTTGGGAAAAATCATGATGGAAGCCCATTTTGAGCATTATATTGAGCAAAATATTTACAAGCAAACATCATCGCCCCAATATTTTTAGTAAATATCTTCTTTGGAAAAGAATTAAGGCTGGTAAATTTAATTCCTCTGGTGACGCAATTGATATGTTTAGGATCATTGCCAAAGAACTATTGAGTTTAAGTATTGCACCCTTGACTCTGGTGTAATATTGTTCATTTTCAAAGCACTATCCACTTTAGTGGATATTCATTTCCAAGGCACCATCATGGAGATTTAAATCAGACCGATGATTTCCACCAAAGCCTCGATGTGCCATATGATAAAATTACTAGACACTTTCCAATGCGTGTGCTGATTTGTTTGTTGCTGGTACCAAGAAGAAATTGTTGTTGTTTGATTTCTTATTAGCCAACATTTTATTTAATAAACATTTAATTTTTGAGGTGAAATCCTCTATAAAAACTAAGAAACTTGATGTAAAAAATGATAGAAACTCTACCAA
This sequence comes from Wollemia nobilis, assembly GCA_028583015.1. Taxonomy (NCBI): domain Eukaryota; kingdom Viridiplantae; phylum Streptophyta; class Pinopsida; order Araucariales; family Araucariaceae; genus Wollemia; species Wollemia nobilis. The sequence goes on along the minus strand of JAQPPZ010000458.1, from coordinate 10,449,586 downwards.
AAACTCTTATGTATGCAATTACTTTTTGCCTATCATTTCTATTATGTTCATGGTCTTTGTTAGATAATTTTAAATTCTACATTTGAAATTTTTTCTTGATAAAGAAATGAATGTTGAAATATTATTGGAAGTTATATCTACGAGTTGTGAACAGTTCTCGTGTTTTTCTTTCTATTATATGTTGATTAAAACTTGATTTGGATTTTAGCTTTTAGTTTATCCCTACTTTACGTTTTTGGCTTACAACAATATTTCTCATCTCTTTCTGTTAATATCTCTCTCTAATATTTATACTAATTTTTAGATTAGTAAGGGAACCAACCCTCTCTAGATATTGGCCCGAAGAACGTCTTTTTCCTTTGACCTTTCAATGTTGGCTGGGTCTAAGGCATGTATTTTTATACTTAGGCAGATTCGTGACCTACAACACCATAAACAAAAACCATAGAACACAAAACACATATAAAAACCACAAAATAACATAAAAAATAGATCCAAAATAGAAACAACAAAATGATACAAATACACCACAAACAAAAACATGAAAAACAAATACAACAAAAACTAAGCCAAAGGAGCTATTGACAAATCAAACAATATAAGGTAACACTAAAAATAAACCAAAGCTTAGAAAATTAAGCAAATCTTCCAACATTGCCATCAAGATACTGAAGGATATCATCCATCCTATAAACCCTTAGGATTATGGTATCCTCATTCTTTTATTTATATCTTGATTCATTCCAGCTGGGACTATAGGTTGGTTACTTAGAACCATGAAACTACTATTGGAATTTATTTGGTCTTTTTGAGGATCCATTTTGTTTGTAGTTTAAATTTACCCTTTGGTTTTGTACTTGGATTGGTTTTCTACATTGTAATTTTTTATAGTTTAAAGTTGGCTAAGATGGCTCTCTTTTACTATTATTTCTCAACATCAATACAATCTCTTTTATTGATTTCTCATCATGCTATCCTTCTTATTCCCCCTCTTCATCAAACTATGTTTCCATAATAACTATATCTATTTAACCATTTTCATCATGTGCTTGCTCATCCGTGGAGAGAATTTCAAAGGTGTTAGGTGAAATTACTATTTTCTCTTTTGTTGCTATTTTATTTCTTTGTGTTTCTTTTATTTAGGGATTTGAAACCCTACCAAGTCCCCATCCTCTTTCTCTTTTTTAGGGAGCTTATGTGGACAATCCTTGGCTAGATAGCCATATTAATGAAATATTTTGCATCTAAATGAAATATTTTCATCATCTACTAATTGCTCCCATATTTCTTCCCCATATTGTAAAGTAATCTTCTCTAGATGTGGTTTGTCAAAATCAATCAAAACATAAATCCTTACATAAATCATATGCTTTAAGTATTGGGTGCTATCATAAATTATCATGAAAGCTTCTAAAGAATTTTTAATTGTTGTAAATATCTTTGAATGTTAGTATTCTATCAGAAGACCAAATAAATGGACCCAAATAGGGGTAGTTTATGGTATTTATTCCTCAACTTTGAACTTGGTATGCTAGGGCTTAATGAATAACCTTGCCCTAACAAAATACCATGGACCTCCTTGAAAAATGTCCTCCCTATCTTCTTCATTAGAAAAAAAAATAGAAATTTGCCATTAGGGTAAGTAAAAATTTGGTACTCACCTTTAGTGCTCCAGTTTTTTGTAGCCCATTGCTTGAAGGTAGCAAGAGTCGGTAAAAATCCCATGAATCAACAAATTAGTCCTCAACTCTGCATCTCATCTATTTCTTCCTAGAGATATATTACTTTAAACTTCACTAATGGCGATCCATTAGTTGCTTTCATGCAGCTCATCTCTGTTTTTCTTGAATCGACCTTTGGCATCGTTAGTGGTTTCCTTGGTAATCATCGATTGTGTTTCCCTTCTAATTGAGGTGGTACTCCACATATTTCTTCTTTAAAATTTATTTTTGGCTCAATGTATGCATCTCTGTTGAAACCCTTTATCTTAGAATCCAAAAAATGAATTTGCAAGAAACCCTAAATTTTCATCATAAATCCTAACAGAACTATGAATCTCTCCGATGCAGCTACGTTTGTCCTCAAAGACCATTTTGCTACTCAGCTTCCCCAATATTTTTGAATCCTTCCCTTGCCCATCCACACTCTACCACACTCAAATTTAGGCGGTGCTCGCTATTGTCACCACTGATTTTAACTCCATCTTCATTGCAAGAAACTCTAAAATTTCTATCTGGTTTTCATTTCTCCGGAAGGTGTTCTCGAATAATGTCAGTACATTATTGTTTTTCCTTTTCATCATCAAAGTATGCTTTCAATATTTAAAAAAATCGAAGTTTTCATGCTTAGGCAAATCATATTGAAATTTAACACTACTTAACACTAATAATGAATACATTTTAGTTACAACATGAAAATATTGTGTAATTGTTGATATTATTTAATTTTATGAATAGTAAATAATGAATTGATGAAGAGAATACGGTTAATCTAAGTTAGTAGTGAGGTTAAGTGTTATCGAAATCACTTTATTTTAATTTTTGATAAAATTTGAATGTGTATGCTTCCAAAAAAAAATTATAACTTAAGGGACAAAGTCTAATTTTTTGAAACAGTTTTGAACATTTACTATTATGACTCTTTGGAATTGAAGAACATACATTGTATATTTTTTCATTGTACAAGTTTATATTATCTCACCCTAAGATTTATTATGTAGTTTTATATATTTGTGTTTGTTTGTTTTATTAAAAGATTGTGTAGAATAAACCACCTATGGTTTTTCAAGAATGGGGTACAATTTTTATGCTTCCATATATTATAGTCTATAGATGTTCATTGATATTCAATGATTAGTTTCAATAACATACTCAAGAAGGTGGGTTTATAATCGGTATCTGTAAACTAATGTTTGTATGCGTCTGATAATTTGATTCGTTATCATGTTATTGCATTATACTAGAAAACAACTTATATTATTTATTGTGTCTCGTTTCTGGCTTTGAAACATGAATAATCTATAAGTATGATGTATACTACCGGAAGATAATCTATTACAATAAATTTTACACATAAAATTATATATGAAGGCATTGTAATGACCAAGAGGCAATTTGTAAGGATAATCAGAGTGAGACAATAGGGTTATATATAGATAAGGATTTTATAAATGGTTATTAGGTAAGAAATCAAATTTTAAATAATAAATTTTGGCAAAAATATCATAAAAATTAAAAAACTCTTGATTGGGCAGTACATATTAGGATTCTACATACATTATCTAAGATTGATTAGCTCAATATTCATATTTAGTATAGAAACATTCCTTACTAACTATAGGTATATTCTACATAGTATTGATGGAATTATTCCAAAATGTAATATAATATATATTTTGAGAAGCAATCATAATAATTACAAGATTTAGATATACACATTTTTAAATAAATCTCACATAAGTTATGCCTTACGCCGAGTTAACAACTTTGAATTCGTGTAACATGAAAATTCAAGCCTATTTATGTAGATAACAATAAGTTATGCTTGAGTTATAAAGAAGTTTTTATTCATTTACATTATGTATGCAAATGAAGATGAAATGTTTATTTTGAACGACCCATTATTAAATGAATTGCATAATGTATGTATACAAATGAAGATGAAAATTTTATTTTGTATGACCCATTACTAAGGGAATTGCACTCATAGTTATGCATAGACAATACAAATAAATCGTCTCTATATAGATGTCATAGAGGTTTTTATGACAGATTAATGACCGACATAACTTCTCTTTTTTTAAAAGATGGCTATTTCTTCAAGTTCAATACTAAAATTTAGGCTTCAGTGATTCCATGCTACAGATTCATTTAAATTGTTGTAACGATGCTTGTTTTGCAGGTTGGTCTCCACATAGACATGAAAGAAATTACTCAAGATTTCAATGTTTCTTACAATTGACAAGCCTTTTCATCCTATCTATCCTATCTTGACCATCTCCGTGGTGAGGCATGGCTCGTTCGTTGGGATGCCCCAATGTAGACAACCCTCCTAGGCTCGGGAGATGGTGGCCCTCCACCTGCTTCTCATGCTTGTGCTTTTGTTGTAGCTTGATAATAGTGCTAGTCTTCTACCCTGTTCTGTCCTGATGTGGCCACTGACCACAGCAGCTTGATGCAGTACCTCCACCACCTTTCACTTCATTTCTCAATTCCCTTTGCGAAAGGGATTAGCAATTTCTTATAATCACCTTTGGTATATTCTATATGCTGTTATGAGTTCCATTGGTGCTTTAAGATCTTCACTGACTGTGCGTTATTGGCTCCAGTTGTTTTTTATAACCTTTTGAAAAGAACGCTTCAGCATTCTTTTCGCTGAACGACTGTCTTGATATTGACCTGCCAGCCGTTGAACTTTCGTGATACCGACCATCCTTGGCAAATTGAGCCCAAAAGCGTTTTTCTTAAAACAAAATAATTCGGAGCTGAGGCAAATGAGAGCTGTCTCCTTCTATCACTGATTCAACAGGCGGCGCTTACATGATGTTTTGTAGAGTTTTAGCACTCATGATCGAGTCCTACCGGATAATTGTCGGCATCAATGATTAGTGTCCCAAGAAATTCACAATCTTCTCTAGAATATTATTTGAAAAGAAATAAAAATAAAATCAGATTTTGTTTGATCTCCAGCTGACGATCGTTTTTGATAACTTGATGCGGTTATGTGATCTTGCTTTCACACAACTCTCACTCAAGTCGAATAATGAACATTATACCCTCAATATATTAGTGCCTTCGTCGTATATACATTGAATATACTACACGTTCCTCACCTGTGTTTTACGTAAGCTTTTGTTGTATTAGCGTGTGAAAAGAATAAATGGATAGATATGAATTGTACGTCTTCGCAAAGGGAGCTCAACTTGCTTCTTTCTCCATATTCTGTAGTTGAAGGGAAAGCTATGTTTTTTTTTTAACATATTTATATATCTATTGTCTGGTTTAAATTTAAGTTTTTTTTTTTAATAAGAATTTAAACACACCTATCATTTTTGCACGTCTTCTCAAAGGGACCTCAACCTGTTGCTTTCTCCATCTTCTGTAGTTGATGGGAAAGCTATGTTTTGTTTTTTTTTTTTTTCAAATTTATATATCTATTGTCTGCTTTAAATTTAAGGTTTCTTATAAAAATCTAAACACATTTATCATTTTTTAGTTGACAGGTAAGGTAAGTTTCTTTTGGTTTTTTACTTGACAAGAAAACTATGTATTTTTTTCACATACTTATCTATGTTTAATTTGAATTTAAGTTTCAACACATCGATTGATTTAAACTTAAACCTCTCACGAATCTGTCACTTTCGAAACTAGGAAAGCTATGTTTGTTTCTTTGAATGGGACAAAACGTAACCAATTACAGAGGTCTTCCACTATTTTTGCATAAATATTTTTATAGCCACTTGTATGCAGTGATGCAACGCAGGTATCTGTAACTCATACTTTGGCTCACCCAAAGTAATTTTTTATTTAGATTTTAAAAGGCTTTGTCTCACCCAAAGTATTTTTTAATTTAGATTTTAGAAGGCTTATCTTGACCTAACTCTCTTGGTTTGAATACAGCGAACAAGTTGATGTTTAGTAGATCTTCAATAATGTTTTTTTTCCTTACTTTAATTTATTTAAAAAAGAAAGGATAAGTTTGTTTATTTGCTTCTGACAGCTTTGATTCAATTGGAAGCACGAGAAGATTACGATGGGGCAATACTTTACGTCGTTGAAATCATCCGAATTTACTCATGCCTATATGCCGAGGACATACAACGTTGATTGATATGGGGATGGACTTGATCCACTTCCATTTAGGAAGGAAGAAAAATATTTAAATGATAATAGAAAGAAAAATAGATTGATATTTATTAGTCCTAATCCTGCAGGGTAGAGTCGCTGTGGCTTGTGGAAGTCTCATGCTAAAGTGTTGAGTTGGGTTGTGTCTTGGATTTTATCTGTTTTTTAATCTGACATGAAATTTATTTTTGGATTAATTATTGAATTATCATAATGTTCTTTTTTAAACATAATTACTATGCATAAACTTTTTTTTATTGATTACTTTAATATTTTCATATTTTATTTCATTCTGTTGTAGTGGACATTTATTTTGTGTTTTTTTACAAAATTTTTAAGATTGATTATATAACACTAGAGGATTCAGCATTTCCTTGTTTTATATCCATATTTGTTCTGACTAATTTTTTTCCTAATTCTTTTCTAAAGACTTTTGTCATGCTATTATCACTTACATATTCAATGTTATATGTATTAACATTTCTTGTTAAAAAAAAAAAAAAACAAACTTCTATTAGCATTCTCTATCATAATAACACTCTTATTAGATTGTCCTATAAATATGAAGTCTTTATTTCAGGGTTATACATAAGCAAAAAATATCGTAAATTGGCTTTATTTATGATTTTGTAGATTTTAAATTGGTTAATTTTGGATCCTTTTTTTTTTTTTTGTGGAAAACATCCCAAAAGGGATGCCACTTTCGGTAAGACCCAAGGAGGCAGGGGTATCCATTCCGCAAAAAACACCCAAGACTCGGACCTGGCCTACCACCTTTGACACACTCAAGGAGCAAACAAACACACAAACCCAATTAAAAATAAGCAAATAACAACAAAAATAATAAAATAAAATAAAAAACATGCTCCTTGAGTGTGTCAAAAACAAAAGCACAACCAAACACGCACAATAAGATAAAAGAAACCACAACACAAACCACATAGAAAAACACAAGAAACACATAACAAAACACAAACAAGACAAAAACAACAGAACACTACAAAGACATAACCCAAAAAAAAACAAGAAAAATAAACACAATCAAAACCTTAAAAATTAAAAAATAAAACAAAAATAAAAATAAAAAACAACCAACAACAGACAATAAAAAAAACAAAAAATATAGAAAACACTCACCCATAAAAACATGAAATAACACAAACAAAGAGAAACCCAAGAACAAGAACGAAAAAAAACACAAGAACAATAACAAAAAACATAAAAAAAAAAAAAACAACAAAAACACAAGAACAACAAAAAACAACACAAAGAACACAAAAACAAAACAAAATAAAAAAACCCACCCACCTTAAAAAACTAAAAAAAAAAACAAAAAGGAAAAAAATAAAAAAATGAACAAAACAAAGACCTATCTAGACCATAAGACTATTAAGGCAAGAATCAATAGAGGAAACAAAATAAAGAATAGAATGAGCTAGGGAACTAAAAAAAACTGAATGAACCAAAGAGAAGCAAAAAAAAAAAAAACAAGAAGAAACTAGGTACCTTCGAATTGGAGCCATCCAAAGAAATGATAGAAAGAAGAGCTTCCCTAATTTGAGAAGCCCACCATATAGGAGGGTGGCCATAACAAGTAAGATCACCTTTGTCCAAAGCCCAATTAGCTAAAGCATCAAGCACTCTTGTTTTGATCTCCGACCACATGATTGTAATCAACTTTCAAAAATCCCATCTGGATTAACCGAATCTTCTCAATAATTCTTTTTATTCTCCAATCCACCTTATGATTCTTAGAAGGATTCTTCAAGAGATTAATCATAAGTTGAGAGTCAGACTCAACTAACACCTTTTCCCATCCAACCTTAGTAGCCTCCTGAAGACCTCTCGAGGATACCATACCCCTCAGCAAGGTTATTGGAAAGAATACCCAAATTCTCAAGCAAAAGTAAAAACCAGGGAGCCATCCGAAAGTCTACCAATTCCTCCCACATTGGCTTTTCCAGGGTTCCCTCTAGAGGCTCCATCAGTATTGACTTTTCCAAAATCCTTAGGAGGAGGTTGCCAATTTCTATTCCTATCCAATTTACTAATACTCACATTCCCTTTAAGATGGTTTCCCTTAGAAGGTTTAATCTTCAATCTTTGCATCACTTGATCCCATATTTGGTGGGAGTTTTGGGGGTGATTAAGGAGATGATGGACTGATTCAACTAAGTTGGCTATGGTCTTTTTCCAAATATAGTGAATATCCTTCCTATCTTGATTAAAAATTTGGTTGTTCCTTTCATTCCAAATATTCCAAAGAAGGATGGTAGAACCCATCCAAACTAACTACCTAATAAAATGATCAACACCCTCTTGATTAGGCCAATCCCTCCAAAGCTGTTCAAAAGTAAAAAAATTGGACCACTGTAAGCCAAGTAAAGTGGCCATTCTCCTCCACAGCTCATAGGCTAAAGTACACTCAATAAAAATATGGTTGATATTTTCTACATTCTCTTCACACATTTCACATCTAAAAGGGCCATGAAAACCACGCTTCATAAGTTGCTCACCAGTAAGCACCCTACGATGCAATAAAAGCCAATTAAAGAACCTCACCTTAGGCCGAGCTTTTGAGCCCACAATTGAGAAAATATGTCAAAAGAATGGTTGGGATTATTATGGCATAAGGTCAAATAACCTTGAGCAACCGAATACTCACCCTTAGTAGTGTTGTTCCATCCAAAACAATCTTTTTCATGGGACCAAGAGAGGGATCTCATATGAAGGATGCCTTGGATATCTTGTCTTTGCCTTTCTAGGATTTGAATAGGCCAGTCCTCAATAGGGATCCAATATCTACCAACCTTTGAATTACCAGTATGGTACCGATAGTAATTAGCCACCTTTATCCAATTAGCTCGGTGAAGCTCCTCCATCCAAGGCCTCCAATCGAGAAACTGAGTTATCAAAGGCTTGTGACCATCCCAAGAATCTATCCAAAAATTTGCATGTTGACCATTATGAATGATCCAAAATAATTTTTTCTTTATCAAATCCTCACCAATCTTAAGAACTGCTAAAATGGGAGAACCTTTGGTAGGAAGTTGATAGCGAACAAGGTCTTCAGGACTTTTTTTCTCAGCATATTTAGCACGGAGATTATTGGCCCAAAGAGCATTGGGGTTATGCAACATCCTCCAATATAATTTAGCAGCTAAAGCTTTGTTGTTATTAATTGAAGACCGTAAACCTAACCCCCCTTCACTCTTAGGAAGACATAAAGTATCCCATTTCACCAAGGCCCATTTTCTTTTCTCCTTAGTACCACTCCAAAGGAAACGATGACTGATTTGATCCAATTCTCGAAGAACAACCTTTGGAATATTCAAAACGGAAGAAACATAAATAGGAATAGCTTGAAGGACTGATTTTACCAAGGTGATTCTACCCCCGTAAGAAAGCCACTTGTTGGTCCACTTTCCAATTTTCTTCTTGACTTTGTCCAACAACCAATTCCAATCTTTATTTTTTTGCCTTTGAATATTTATGGGAATACCTAAATAAGTGATTGGAAGAGAGGTCTTCTTATATTTTAGCTTATCCAAGACCATGGATTCCTGTCTAGCAGAGCAGTGAAAGAAAATAACTTTAGATTTGTGTTCATTGATCAACTGCCCAGTAGCCTTAGAAAAACAGCTAATGATTTGCTTAATATTAGAAGCTTCCTTAATTGTAGCTTTACCTAAAATAGTAGAGTCATCCACAAATTGAAGATGAGAGATAGGTCTAGCTCCATGAGCAATGGTAACTCCCTCAAGGGTTTTGTTTTCCCTCTTTTTGGTTATAGTCCTACCCAAGCATCAAGCAAGAATGATGAATAAATAAGGGGATAGCGGGTCACCTTGCCTAATACCTCTGGAAGCTAGGAAAGACCGAGAAGGCCTGCCATTGATAAGAACTAAGTAGGAAACTGAAGAGATACATCCCATAATCCAATCCATCCAATCCTTAGAGAAACCAAATTGCCTCAAAACTTTGATAAGGAAGTGCCAATCCACTCTGTCATAAGCTTTGGATAAGTCTAACCGAATGAACATGGAAGGAGAATTTTGCATATCCATGGAATGGATGGCTTCTAGAGCAAGAACTATCTCATCTACTATTTGACATCCTTCCACATAACCCCCTTGCTCGGGGAAATAATCTTATGCAAAAGAGGCTTCAACCTTTCTGCCATGATTTTAGTAATGATTTTGAGAAGAACATTACATAAAGCAATAGGTCTAAAAGCTGAGATATGATCAACCTCTTGAGCTTTTGGAACAAGAGTAATATAAGTTTTATTGATAACCTTCAAAATTTCTTTGGATTTCCTGGCTTCTTCCACCACCTCTAATAAATCAACATGAAGGATATCCCAAAACTCTTGGTAGAACTCAATAGGAAAACCATCAAGACTTGGGGTTTTCCCTTTTTGCATTTTAAAAACTACTTGTTGAAGCTCATTGATAGTAACAGGAGCGAGTTAAAATAGAGTTCTCCTTAGAAGTGATAAGAGAAGGGATTGCTTGAAGAACATTATATTGTGAATCTGAGTCAAGGGGAGTAGCAACAAAAATATTGGAAAAGTAATCAACAACAATAGAGTTCATGCCATCCCAAGTATAAACAACATCTCCAGAATCTGATTTTAAGGAAGAAATAAAGTTGTGAGATCTTCGAGCTAGAAGAGATTTGTGGAAAAAATTTGTGTTTCGATCTCCTTCTTTGAGCCATTGAATTCTAGATTTTTGCTTCCATAAGATTTCTTCTCTTTTTTCCCATTCCTCTAACTGAGTTGTGAGCTTAATTTCATCTGCACTTCTCTTCTCTGTGAGGCCATCTAAAAGGATTTTCTTATTCAAATTTTCAATATGAGCAATAACTTCATGTTTTTTTTTATGAACATCCCCAAACTCTTTCCAGTTCCAAGTCTTGATTTTGGATTTAATGTATTGCAGTCTTTTGACAAAACAGAACATCTTAGTCCCATGCCTAGGTTTACCTTCCTTCCACCATTGTTGCACATGAGGTCTGAAGGAAATGTCTCTAAGCCACATTAATTGAAAATGAAAAGGAGAGAAACTCACATTGGTTTTCCACATTTCCACCATGACTCGGCCAATGATCCGAACCAGACATTATTAAGAGTCTTCACTTTAGGAATGTGACCATGGATTAAGAAATTTTTAGAGAGCAAAAACCTATCCAATCTCTCCATTATACAAGCTAAGCCTTGCCTTCCGTTAGACCAAGTCATAAGGCCATTATCTGGTTGGATATCCACAAGATGGAGGTTTGCAATATATTCGCTCATGAGGTCAGTGCTTTTGTCCAAATTTCTATTTCCCCCCCTTTTCTCATCCAAAGAGAGGATGGTATTGAAATCTCCTCCGATCAAGATCCAAGCTTTAGGAAAATGAGAGATAATATGAGTAATATCCTTCCACTATCTTCTTTTTTCCTCCAAATAAGTCGGAGCATAAACAGTAATGCAGAGCATAATCTGGTTGGAATGTCTACTTTGAATAGCTATAGCCAACAAACCCCAACTACCAACCATATGGTGAATAACTACCTCTTTTGGATCCCAAAGACAAGCAATGCCACCCGAAGTCCCTTGGGAACTGAGGGAAACCACTTTTCCAGCTGGCCAAATTTTACTGGCAATTAAGTCCATATCCTCCATTGACATCTTAGTTTCTTGAAGGAAAACAAGATGTGGATGATTTACTTGAATCATTCTTCTAATTTCATTTTGTTTTGAAAGACTCCCTTTGAGTCCTCTAATATTCCAAGTGATGATCTTCATTAATACCAGGGCTAAAAAATTTGGGAAGGGCATTAATCTTACCTTCCTCTACAAGCTTTTCACCTTCTTTTACCATATGATATTGATTGGTCTTGCGACCTACTTTTTGATTAGAATCCATCTTCAATTTTTTTTTCCCTATTTCTTGACTTATTCCAATTGAATCTGAGATGGCTTCTAACCTTGAAGAATGCTCGTACACAACCAAAATTTTACTAGATGGTTCAATAGAGTCTATATTGGGACCTACATTATTTGAAGTTTTGACATTTGAAATATTGTTTTTCTTGTGTAAATTTTCTCCTTTTTTTTTGTTGAAAACCTTTGATTTGTTGGTTTGTCTCTGAGTTCTTCCCTTCATATTTAAATTGTGTTTCTAAGATTTCAGTTTCCATTATTTCCTCTTCCTCACTTGGGACATCATTTGTGGAAAGGATTTCAAACATATTAGGAGATGACTTTGATTGATCCTTCATAACTGGTTTTTTTTTAGTGTTCTTCTTCTTAGGTATTTGGAAACCTGCTAAGTTTATATCTTCTTTCTTTTGATCAAGAATTTTATTTGGGCAAGCATTGGCCAAATGACCATATTCATGGCAAATTCTACAACGAAAAGGAATGTTCTCATAGTCCACTACTTGCTCCCAAGTGTCTTCCCCAAATTGTAATGTGATATTTTTAGGTAGGGGTTTGTCAAAATCCATTAAAACACAAATTCGAGCATAAATAATATGTTCAAAATTTTGAGTACAATCAATAGTCATCATAAAAGTTCCTAAAGAGTTTCCAATTGAAGAAAAAATAGTAGGATTCCAAAATTCAATAGGGAGGCCAAAGAGTCTAACCCACACAGGAGCAATAGAAGGCATCTCTTCTTCAGACTTTAAATTTAGTATGCTAGGGCTTCATGAAAAGCCCCGCCCTTCCAAAAAACCAAGGCCCCCCTTGAAAAGTTTTCTCTCTATCTTCATTATTAGCAAATAAAACAAGAAAATAACCATTTGGATAAATAGAGATTTGTAACTCACCTTTAGTTTTCCATATTTTTGCAGCCCAAACTTTGAAAGCAGATAGACTCGGACGAAAACCCACGAACCGACAAATTAGTCCTCTTTTTTCCAAATCTTCAATGCCGATCTGAATGTTATCCATATCAAGCTTAACAATAGGAGTTCCATCCACTGCTTTAAGACATCCTGACTCCATTTTCCTGGGATCAATCTTAGGCATTCTTAGAGGTTTATGGGAAGCCCTAATATTGATATTAGCATTGGGCTGAGGCTGTCCACCACGAAGGGCATCCCTAAAATTCATTTTTGGGACTGAGTCTTCAAAATTCTTACCCTTGATAGGGGTTTTCACAATAGAATTATTTTGTGGGTGCACCTTAGCACCAGATTCACTTGAGATATGAGCCATTTTTTGATCAACTACTTGAAACTTGTTTTGTGATCTCTTTAATCCTTGCCCTAGACGTCGTGGAAAGGTATGGTTTTCACTTTTCTTTTGTGCAACAAATTGGAAGCCGTTGTCACTCAAGTTCACAGTATGATCTATTGAAAGACAAATTTCTAACCCATATTGTATCTCCTGCAACATTTCTTGCTAAAATATTGAGAATAAACCACAAAAATATTGGCTTCTAGGGCCCGAAGGCCCTAAAAACCAACCTCTGAAGCTGCTTGCACTCAACCCATATGAAACCCTCGCATAGCCGCTTGCCAAATATGTCGTTCACACATAGGGATGTGCTAGGATCTATGTTGCTCCAAATGATATGAAAATTTGTGGAGACGTTCTAGGGTTTTTCAGGCATCTACCCTCAAAATTTTAGCTCAATCTGAGTCCGGATGAGTGAGATATGACCGAAACAAGTTCGGCAGTTTGGGCAGTTCTACGGTTAATTTTGGATCCTTTCACTGGAGCCCATTCGCCCTAAAATTACAGGGCAAAATTTTTTTTGGGGTAAATTCGCCTGCCGTTGAAAATAATTAAAATATTTTTATTTTAATTTGCTAACCTCAAACTACAAATTATTTTGATATTCTTGCCCAATTCGCCTTCAAATTATAAATTATTTTTTATTTTCTGCCCCAATCACCTTCAAATTATAAATGATCTTATATTTCTCACCCAAATCATCTCATATAATACCCGTATATATACTGTATTGGGTACCAATAAACATACATCAAAAATACTATAACTCAAAAATAGCTCTGAAACAACAAAAAACTTGACAAGGTTGCATAAGACGATCAATTGTAGAAGTGTCGATCGACATTTTTCTATCGGTTGTAGAGGTGTCGATTGATTGTAGAGGTGTCGATCGACATTAACCTATTGGTTATAGAGATTGTTGATCGATATTTGTCTATCGGTTGTAGGAGTTGTCAATCAAAATTTTCCTATCTGTTGCAGAGGTGTTGATCGACATTTGTTAGTCGGTTGTAGCATCATGTTGATCGACATTAGTCAATCAATTATAGAGGTGACGATCAACAGTAGGTTATCGATTGCAGGGACTATCGATCAAAAATTATCTATTCATTGTAGATGTGTTGATTGGCATTAGTCAGTCGGTTGTAGGACCGTATTGATCGATATTAGATGGTTGGTTGTAGGGGTGTTGATAACCATTAGTCTATCAGGTGTAGGGACTATTGATCGGCATTTATCTATCGATTGTAGAGGTACCGGTTAGCATTAGTCAATCGGTTGTAGGACCATGTCGATCAAAATTAGACGATCGATTGTATGAGTGTCAATATCCATTAATATATCGAGTGTAGGGACTATTGATCGACATTTATCTATCGATTGTAGAGGTGCTTATTGACACTAGTCCATCGGTTATAGGGTCGTGTTGATCGACATCAGTAGATCGATTTCAGAGGTGTTGGTCATCATCCGTCTATTGATTGCGAGGACTATCGATAGAAATTTACCTATTAGTTGCAAGGGCTATCAATTAGTATTTGTCAATCGATTGTCGATGTTTCAATCATCATTAGTCTATCGATTGTAGGGCTGTGTCGATCGGTATTTGTCTATCAGTTATAGAGGTGTCGATAGGCATAAGCCTATCGATTGTAGGATCTATCGATCAGTTCAAGCCAATCGATTACAAAGTAGTGTTTGTCGACATAATTTGATTAGTTGTAGCGCACTATTTATCGACACAAGATTATAAAGATGTAGTAATCGGCCTAAGTTGATTGATTACTAAGAAGAAATTATCGATAAAATTTGATCGATTGTAGAGGATTCACAACTAAAAATTGGTAGAGTATTCTTCTTCCATTTTTCTTTTGTCCAAATATATTTTTCTTCAATTTCATAGGTACTATAGGTCAACTATACGTAACTATGGTATACAACTATCAATGTCATCTGGTTGTGTATTAGGAGCATTTCTCTTGTTAGAGATTGCTTCTTCTCTCTTAGAGTATATTTTATGGAAAGTGTGTAAGCACTATCTACAACTATGGTCGATAAATATCCATGTCATGTTGTGTGTTAAAAGTATTTTCTTGTCATACTTCTTCTTATCTTTCAGATGTTATTGTACAGGGTAGCATAGGTTTGTCTTGAGGGATGTCTATTATTTTTCTTCAATTTCATATACATTTCTTAACATCTAAAGGTTTTTCTTTATAGATATAATTTCACCTACTGAATATGGAAAGAAGAGAGGCCAATATTCTTGTAAGAAGATAATTTTAAAATATTTTACACAAATATCAAAATGCAATGAGGTATCAATCTCTATAGATTCTATATTATTTGCAAAAACAAACATCTTTTACCATCAAATTTTTAATATTTACATTTTTAAATATAAAATCTTTCTTTATTAATAGATAAATGGTTTTTTTCTTATCTACATCTTTTTAAATGCCTTGTAAAATTATATTCTGTTAATTATTTAAAATAGTACCTTTTTTACTTCAAAAAATCATAGAGAACACCAAACATTGAATGCAATAAACATTGTTGACCCTGATGTGCATTCAATCGAAGATATTCTAGCAGATAAGATGGGACCACATGATAATTTTCTTAATAATGACATTCAACAACTACTTTAGGAGATTTTAAATTTAGAAATATCAACCGAAAAATAAAATGACAATACAATTAAAATTTAGACCTTTGGAGAATCTTGTAGTCAAAAATCTAAATGTCAAAAGATAAGTGAATGGACTATTGGAAGGGATTTTAAAAATGAATGGGTAAGGTTAAATCCCTTTATTGAGCGAGATGAGAAATTGAATGTGTGTAAATGAATTATTTATACATGGAACCTCGGAAAGGATAATTTATTGCAAAATAAGAAAGACACAATAGAAAAACATTATGGAAAAGTTTACATCAAAGAAATACAAAGTAATGGAACAATTAATAGATTTCATAGGTGGAAGGATGCAACAAAATTTGTGCATGTGAGATATGCACTTGAATATGAAACACAATGAAACAAAAACTCTCATTGAGAAGGGTGGAATAATCGAGGCACAATTTCAAAAAATTAATAAGACTGTATTAGCCTCAAAGAAATTGCAATTTTCTATTGTATTCAGGATTCTAAAAAAAGGTCGACCAAAGTTTGATTTTGTTGATTTTAAGGAAAATACTTCAACTAGTTGATGTAAAAAACCTTACCAGTTCATATTGGTCATATCGAAGTGGTTGAAAAATGATAAAATTTCTATCACTGGTTGAGAAGGAAGACTTGAGAGATAATGTGAAACAAGCCAAATTTATTTCACTTTCCATTAATGAGGTAACAGTTGTTGACAATACATATTGGATTTGCATATATGTTTACACATTCAATAATCATTTGAGACAACCTTATTTACTAGAACTACATAAGATGATTGAAAATTGTAATGCAAAAAACATTTATAATGTTGTTGTAACTAGTTTAAAGGATATTTTTGGAATGGATGAAAATGAAATTACCACAAAGTTAATTTGTGTTGGAGCTAATGGTGTGGCTACAATGCAAGGACAAAGGAATGGTATTTGTGTTAGGCTTCAGACTTTCATTGCCCCATATGTGATTCTTATTCATTGCATGACTCATCGAATGAATATTGCATACAAAATTGTGAGCAATTTTGATAACGTAGCCAGAGTGGAAGAACTCGTCTACGAAATACACTCATACTTTTTATGTAGTCCAAAAAGGTTTGCAGAGTTTCCACAATTTTCTCTAGTTGTAACTGAAGGCAAAAAAATGTTAAAAGATGTAGAAACTAGGTAGATTTCACTGTTTCTTCCTGCAAAAAGGGTGTTTTCATAATATCAATCCTTGGTTGGGTTTATGTATGCACATTGTAGGGAGGTTGACAAGGCAAAATATTTGTTTTTTCAAATAACTAACTCGGAAACTCTTCTCACATTATGTGTTATTCTACAAATGTTACAAGAAATGAATTCTATGATTAAACTTGCACAGGAAAGGGTAATTTATATTGTCAATTTCATAAGGATGAGAAAACAAATATGTATGATTATTGATAGGATTTATTTATTTGGAAAAAATTTTGAGGATCCCAAGTTTGATAGTTGTAATACGTTAGTTAATTTCAATGAACCGAACAATTTTTAAAGTTCAACATCAACGATAATATTTGTATAGCAATCCATATAAAGTTGATTCTTTTATATCATTTTGAAAATTTATTAGGTACACTAACATATGATGTTGAACAAGTGCCCGTTACACATTTTGGATTCAATGAGGTTTTGGATAACACTAAGAATAAATTGAAAAGAATTGCAAATACATTAACAAGTGAAATAAGAGATCATTTTAAGAGATATGAGACACTTGAGGCCATGGCTATTGTTAATCCTAATTTTTGGAATCCTTGTGGTGACTATAGTAGTAGAAGTGAGTTTGTAAAATATATGAGCAATATTATGACACATTTATCTAAAAGTGTGGAAATATATGGCATTGAAATCAATGGTATTCTAAATAAATATCTTTTGAGACAACAATAAACCAATTTTAGAATTATAATGGATAAAAAAATTGCACATTTCAAAAATCCACATGAGACTGGTTCAATCACACGTTTCTGGGAAAAATTGTATTGAAGTAGTGTCTTACAAGAAACTATGAGTGAATAATTTATTTTATATGAATTATGTCAAATAATTATTTTGGGATATGTTTAAGACAAAAGGGTTTTCAATGCATTATCTTTTGTTAAATCAAAAGTTCGTAACAGGTTGGACCAAAATTTAGATAATTGTTTGAGATTGCATGTGTCATCGTACGAGGTGGGTAAGTTTCCCTATGATAGAGCGTTGACATATTGGAATTCCCTAGTAGAAATAAGAGGTCTCTCTAATACTGTTGATAATGGCAAAAATGAATTAGCTTGGAGTGATGATGAAATTATGGAAACGTAGAATTCATAGATTCTCGATTCTTTTGGAGAAGTTGATAAAGCTTTGTATTACCTTCTAGAAATGTAAAAGTTGTAATGATTATATGACAAATTCATATAATCTAAGATTTTTCGGATTTGAAATCATTTTGTAAACTTTTAGTGATTTGAATAAATTCATATTATCAGTTTTTTTTCATATTTGATATCATTTATAAATGTCAATGATTTGAAAAATTTCATATTATGAAATATTTTTTATATTTGATTTGTTGTAAAATTTTAGTGATTTAAAAAAATCATATAATCATTCAATTTTCAATGATTATGCATGTTTGCTTTTTAATGATATCTATGTTTTCAAAATTTATGATTTATGCTATAGCTTTGAGTAAGTTGAAAATTTGAAAACCATGTATAAGTAATGATGCTATGTTATTGAACTAAATGTATATGTTGACAAAACATAGTTATTTTTCCTTTGAGTTTAAATATATGTATGTATCATTAATATCATTAGTTGTATGATATGACAAAAAAAACAAAAAAAATCAGTCATTAATAGTGTAATTTATGTGGTTCCCACCATGATCGCCATATGTACCAATCTAAAAAGCATATACCTAACTAGTGCATAAATTAACATCAAGCATTAAAGCATAAAAATATGGACAACAATGAATTTAATAAGAAAGTAAGGTTTCTTTTATTAAAAAAAAATCAAATCTTGATTACAGATACGTCCCTCTTAGGGATACCCAAATCCTTGATACAATTGATACAATATTTTGAGGACCCTAAAAAGGGATTGGTGTAATTCATAGACTCTCTAGAATGGACACAAACTACTCAAGGTCAAAGATAACATTCTTCTCATGTGATTGGAGGAATATATTACCAAGAATACTATGAAACACTCAGATTCTATAAACCTACATTCAAGAAACAACATAAAATGATTTAATAGCAAAGGAGGCCTCTCTTGATGAGGCACTTGATGGGAAATTGCATAAATGATGAAAAATATAGCAAGAAAGCATGTAAACTAGTAAATATATGCATGAAATCTCTATATTGTTGTAAAGCTTATAAAGAAAGTAGGAAATCTAGCAATTAGGCAGCCTAATTAACCATTAAAGCTTGAAATGCATTAAATTCAATGAAACAAGTCTATTTTGACAAATGCAAAGAAAATGGAAGCAAATATACCTCTAATTCCTAAATTTAACCATACAAATGCATAAAGGAATGCTAATCTAAGTTAGACCTTGTATGCATATTGCATACATAACTAGTAAACATTTCTCTACATATGTATGAAAAAATGCATGTAGTATATTACTCTAGATATGGAAAATGAAAATTTAAACCCATTCATAAATATATCCAATGTAAAATCACTTTGAAATATAAAAATAATATAGCATAATACAAATTACCATATTAATTTTTACACAACTATAATGACTAACTATGAATGCACTGAAAATTGAAACCCATGCATAGATATATCCTTGATAAACTCACTTTGAAATATAAAAACAATATAACATAAAAGACCATACATATTTTTATACAACGAGAATGACTATGAATGCACTGAAAATTGAAACCCATGCATACATATATCTTTCATAAACTCACTTGAAATATAAAAATAATATAACTTAATAGAAATGAAAATACTCACTTTTATACTACAACAAGAATGAATATGAATAAACTGAAATTTAAACACATGCATAGATATATCATTCGTAAAATCATTTAAAAATTGAAATATAAAAACAACATAGCATAATTTATGAAAATTAAAATTTAACCCTTTCATAAATATCTCCATCATAAACTAACATTGAATATGAAAACAATATAGCATAATAAAAAAGACAAAATACTTTTATATACAACAACAAGAATGAATATGAATAAACTGAAATTTAAACACATGCATAGATATATCATTCATAAACTCATTTGAAAATTGAAATATAAAAACAATATAGCAGAATACACAAGAAAATACTCATTTTTATATCATAACATGAAGTAACTTAGAATAACATGTAAATCTACACCTATGCTTACATATATTCTACGTAAACTTAGGCATATTTGAAACACCATAATACTTAAAATATGAAAATAACACACAATTATAAATGTAAATAGTGTAATAATAAAATAATAAAAGCAAGTATCTAGTTTTCATACGAAAACATATGAAATATCATAAAATTGTCTTTCAAAATATCAAATTTTAAAATTCAATTTCTTGCTTAAGAATATTTTCTCGTTGGCAGTGGACGTGCTACAGTCGTAGGTGGGGTTTGACGATGATCAGGAGAACTAGATGTTCTATATTTTCTTGTTGATCTTCTCCTTATCGATAGTGTTGTTTCCTTCGCAAGTGTTTTAGAGTCTCCTGATTCCTCTAGATTATAACCTCCGACAACAACACCTCGATTTGAAGAGGAAGAGGATGCCCTTTTTTGTGTATATATAAAATTTCAAAATTATAAAAAGATAAATAATGGAAAAATAAAAAAATTATTTAAATATTGACAAAAACATTACCTGAACCTAATGTTCTATCATGGTTGTATTGTTCTTTTGTCCAAATATTTTTTTCTTCAGTTTCATAGGTATTGTAGGTCAACTATACGCAACTATGGTAGACAAATATCAATGTCATCTAGTTGTGTATTAGGAGAATTTCTCTTATCAGATATTGTTTCTTCTCTCTTAGAGTATGTTTCATAGGAAGTGTGTAAGCACTATCTAAAATTGTGGTCGATAAGTATCCATGTTATGTTGTGTGTTAGGAGCATTTTATTGTCATATTATTTCTTGTCTTTCAGATGTCATTCTATAGGGCTGCATAGGTTCGTCTTGAGGGATGTCTACTATTTTTTTAATTTCATATGCATTTCCTAACATCTAAAGGTTTTTCTTTACAGATACAATGTCACCTACTAAATATGAAAATAAGGGAGGCCAATATTCTTGTAAAAATTCAATTTTGAAATATTTTACACAAATATCAAAATGCAATAAGGCATCAATTTCTATAGATTCTACATAATTTGCAAAAACAAACACTTTTTACCATAATTTTTTTAATATTTCTATTTTAAAATATAAAACCTTTCTCTATTAATAGATAAATGGTTTTTTGCTTATCTACCACTTTTTAAATCCTTTGTAAAATTATATTCTGTTAATTATTTAAAATAATACCTTTTTTACTTCAAAAAATTATAGAGAACACCAAACATTGAATGCAATAAACATTGTTGACCCTGATGTGCATTCACTCGAAGATATTCTAGCAGATAAGATGGGACCACATGATAATTTTCCTAATAACGACATTCAACAACCACTTTAGGAGACATCAACCAAAAAATAAAATGACAGTACAATTAAAATTTAGACCTTTGGAGAATCTTGTAGTCAAAAATTTAAACGTCAAAAGATAAGCGATTGGACTATTGGAAGGGATTTTAAAAATGAATGGGTAATTTTAGACCCATTTATTAAGCGATATGAGAAACTAAATGTGTGTAGATGCATTATTTGTACATGGAAGCTGGGAAATGATCATTTATTGCAAAATAAGAAATACACAATAGAAAAACATTATGGAAAATTTTACATCAAAGAAATATGAAGTGATGGAACAATTAATAGATTTCATAGGTGGAAGGATGCAACAGAATGTGTGCATGTGAGATATGCACTTGAATATGAAAAATATTGAAACAAAAACAAACTCTCATTGAGAAGGGTGGAATAATTGAGACACAATTTCAAAAAATTAATAAGACTGTATTAGCCTCAAAGAAATTACAGTTTACTATTGTATTCAGTATTCTAAAAAAGGTCGACCAATGTCTGATTTTGTTTATTTTAAGAAAATACTTCAACTAGCCAATGTACAAAACTTTACAAGTTCACATCGGCCATATCGAAGTGGTTGGGAAATGATAAAATGTCTATCACTGGTTGAGAAGGAAGAACTAAGAGATAATGTGAAACAAGCTAAATTTATTTTACTTTCCATTAATGAGGTAACAGTTGTTGACAACACATCTTGTATTTGCATACATGTTTACACTTTCAAAAATCATTTGAGACAACCTCATTTACTAGCAATACATAAGATGATTGAAAATTGTAATGCGAAAAATATTTATAAAGTTGTAGTAACTAGTTTAAAAGATATTTTTGGAATGAATGAAATGGAAATTACCACAAAGTTAATTTGTGTTGGAGCTGATGGTGCAATGCAAGGACAAAGGAATGGTCTTTGTATTAGTATTCAGACTTCCATTGCCCTATATGTGACTCCTATTCATTACATGGCTCATCGAATGAATCTTGTATACAAAATTGTGAGCAATTTTGATAATGTAGCTAGAGTGGAAGAACTCATCCACGAAATACACTCATACTTTTTATGTAGTCTAAAAAGGTTTGCAGAGTTTCAACAATTTTCTCTAGGTGTAACTAAGGGCAAAAAAATGTTGAAAGATGTAGAAACCAGGTGGATTCCACTGTTTCTTCTTGCAAAAATGGTATTTTTAGAATAGTAATCCTTGGTTGGGTTTATGTATGCACATTTCAAGGATGTTGACAAGGAAAAATATTTGTTTTTTCATATGACTAACTTGGAAACTCTTCTCACATTATGTGGTATTCGACAAATGTTACAAGAAAATAATTCTATGATTAAACTTGCACAGGAAAGGGAAATTTATATTGTCGATTTCATGAGGATGAGAAAACAAATATGTATGATTATTGACAATATTTATTTATTTGGAAAAAATTTTAAGGATCCCAAGTTTGATAGTTGTAATACGTTAGTTAATGTCAATGAATTGAACAACTTTTTAAACATCAACGATAATATTTGTATAGCAATCCATGGAAAGTTGATTCCTGTATATCATTTTGAAAAGTGATTAGATACACTAAAAGATGATGTTGAACAAGTGCCCCTTACACATTTTGGATTCAATGAGGTTTTGGATAACACTAAGAATAAATTGAAAAGAATTCCAAATGTATTAACAGGTGAAATAAGAGATTGTTTTAAGAGAGATGAGACACTTGAGGCCATGGCTATTGTTAATCCTAATTTTTGGAATCCTTATGGTGACCATCGTAGTAGAAGTGAGTTGTTTGTAAAATATATGGGCAATATTATGACACATTTCCCTAAAAGTGTGGAAATAAATGGCATTGAAATCAATGGTATTCTAAACAAAGATATTTTGAGACAACAATCAACCAATTTTGAAATTATAATGAATAATAAAATTGCACATTTCAAAAATCCACATGAGACTGGTTCAATCACGCGTTTCTGGGAAAAATTGTATCGAAGTAGTGTGTCATACAAGAAACTATGAGTGAATAATTTATTTTATATGAATTATGTCAAAAAATTATTTTGGGATCTTTTTAAGACGAAAGGGTTTTCAATGCATTATCTTTTTTAAAATCAAAATTTTGTAATAGGTTGGACAAAATTTGGATAATTGTTTGAGATTGTATGTGTCATCGTACGAGGTGCGTAAATTTTCCTATGACAGAGCATTGACATATTGGAATTCCCTAGTAGAAATAAGATGTCTCTCTAATACTGTTGATAATGACAAAAATAATTTAGCTTGGAGTGATGATGAGATTACGAAAATGTAGAATTCACAGATTCTCGATTATTTTGGAGAATTTGATAAAGCTTTGTATTACCTTCTAGAACTGTAAAAGTTCCAATGATTATATGACAAATTCATATAATCTAAGATTTTTACGGATTTGAAATCATTTCGTAAAATTTTAGTGATTTGAATAAATTCCTATTATCAATGATTTTCCATATTTGATATCATTTATAAATGTCAATGATTTGAAAAATCTCATATTATCAAATATTTTTTATATTTGATTTGTTGTAAAATTTTAGTGATTTGAAAAAATCATATAATCATTCTATTTTCAATGATTATGCATGTTTGTTTTTTAATGATATGGATTGTCTATGTTTTCAAAATTTATGATTTATACTATAGCTTTGAGTAAGATGAAAATTTGAAAACCATGTAAACGTAATGATGCTATGTTATTGAACTAAATGTATATGTTGACAAAACATAGTTATTTTTCCTTTGAATTTAAATGTATGTATGTATCATTAATATCATTAGTTGTATGATATGACAAAGCAAAACAAAAAAACTATCATTAACAGTGTAATTTGTGGGGTTCCCACCATGATCGCCATTTGTACAAATACAAAAAGCATACACCTAACTAGTGCATCAATTAACATAAAGCATTAAAGCATAAAAATATGGACAACAATGAATTTAATAAGAAAGTAAGGTTTCTTTTATTAAAAATTTTCCAAAACTCGATTACAGATACGTCCCTCTTAGGGATACCCAAATCCTTGATACAATTGATACAATATTTTGAGGCCCTTAAACAGGGATTGGTGTAATCTATAGACTCTCTAGAATGGACACAAACTACTCAAGGCCAAAAATAGCCTTCTTCTCATATGATTGGAGGAATATATTGCCAAGAATAATTTGAAACACTCACATTTTGTAAACCTACATTCAAGAAACAACATAAAAGGATTTAAGAGAAAATGAGGCCTCTCTTGATGAGGCACTTGATGGGCAATTGCATAAATGATGAAAAATATAGCAAGAAAGCATGTAAACTAGTAAATATATGCATGAAATCTCTAGATTGTTGTAAAGCTTATAAAGAAAGTAGGAAATCTAGCAATTAGGCAACCTAATTAACCATTAAATCTTGAAATGCATTAAATTCAATGAAACTAGTCTATGTTGACAAATGTAAGGAAAATGGAAGCAAATATACCTCTAATTCCTAAATTTAACCGTATAGATGCATAAATGAAAGTTGATATAAGTTAGACCTTGAATGCATATTGCATACATAACTAGTAAAAATTTCTCTACATATGTATGAAAAATGCATGTAGTATATTACTCTAGATATGGAAAATGAAAATTTAAACCCATTCATAGATATATCCAACATAAACTCACTTTGAAATATAAAAACAATATAGCATAATACAAATTACCATATTAATTTTTACACAACTATAATGACTAACTATGAATGCACTGAAAATTGAAACCCATGCATAGATATATCCTTCGTAAACTCACTTTGAAATATAAAAACAATATAGCATAATACAAAATACCATACACATTTTTATACAACTAGAATGACTATGAATGCATTGAAAATTGAAACCCATGCATAGATATATCCTTTGTAAACTCACTTGAAATGTAAAAACAATATAGCTTAATAGAAATGAAAATACTCACTTTTATACTACAATAAGAATGAATATGAATAAACTGAAATTTAAACACATGCATAGATATATCATTTGTAAAATCATTTGAAAATTGAAATATAAAAACAACATAGCATAATTTATGGAAATTTAAATTTAAACCTTTCATAAATATCTCCATCATAAACTAACATTGAATATGAAAACAATATAGCATAATAAAAAAGACAAAACACTTTTCTATACAACAACAAGAATGAATATGAATAAACTAAAATTTAAACACATGCATAGATATATCATTCATAAACTCATTTGAAAATTGAAATATAAAAATAATATAGCAAAATACACAAGAAAATACTCATCTTTATATCACAACATGAAGTAAATTCGAATGACATGTAAATCTAAACCTATGCATACATATATTCTATGTAAACTCAAGCATATTTGAAACACCATAATACTTAAAATATGAAAATAACACACAATTATAAATGTAAATAGTGTAATAGTAAAATAATAAAAGAAAGTATCTTGTTTTCATATGAAAACATATGAAATGTCATAAAATTGTCTTTCAAAATATCAAATTTTAAAATTCAATTTCTTGCTTCAGAATCTTTTCTCATTGGCAGTGGACTTGCTACAGCCAGATGTGGGGGTTGTCGATGATCAGGAGAACTAGATGTTCTATATTTTCTTGTTGATCTTCTCCTTACCAGTAGTGTTGTTTCCTTTGCAAGTGTTTCGGAGTCTCTTGATTCCTCTAGATTATAACCTCTGATAGTAGCACATCACTTTGGAGAGGAAGATGATGCTCTTTTTAGTGTATATATAAAATGTCAAAATTACAAAAAGACAAATAATGGAAAAATAAAAAAAATTATTTAAATATTGACAAAAAATTACTTGAACCTATTGTTCTATCATGGCTACATTGTCTAGGGTTGAGTTCCAAGATGTCGGTACTGGAGTGTTCTACAAATTATAAAAATATTCATAAAAAAATCAATAATAAAATTGCATGTGCTAACTGTCAATGAGGGTAAAGTGTGGGTTATCACGTTCTCTATTTCCAATCTAATTCGATGTGTGACATAGGTGGACCAGTCAAATTTTTGGTGTGAAACATAATGGACCAAATACGCTAAGGCCCACATAAGAATTTCTATCGGCCTTCCTCATAGAACAATTTTGGCAAGGAATAATTTGCAACATGCTTGAAGAAATTTATTTTCAATCACCAGTATGATAAAACCCCTTCTAGACTTGGTGGATGTAACTACAAAAAAAAAAAATTAGTAATACACTAGTGACTAGAATTTAAATTCAATTAAATTAAAAAATAGTTATACCTTGAAAATATTTCGACTGCACATTGAAGTTGGTCTCTAGGAAGAGTTTGTCTTCATTAGTTAATTGGCATTTGGAAGTGATAGGCACAACACTAGCATGGGGCAATGTTGTCAATCTAGCGACATCTATGGTTATGAAATAAAGAACGATATTTTTGTTATCGACGATAATATTTACCTTTCCTGAATCAATATTATAACCTACAATGATCTTCTCCAACAGTTTTGTTTTTGTGTCAAATTGCAACATTGAAACTAGACCCTGAAGACCAAAGTCCATGACCCACGACATGTCATAACCCAGTTTTGATAAAATTTTAGAAATCAAGGGGTAAAATAGGTTTTTAAAATTAATTTTAAACATTCTAGGGGTTGTAGGGGATGCCATAGGGTGTACGAGTATGAATCAGAATATACAAAGGATGGTACGCGACACTTGATAGAAAGGTTAAAACTGGCTTAAAATTAAGGTGAAAGGTTAAAAATAAGATAGAACTAGAGGAAGAGTGTTAAGAATATGTTAAAACAAGAGGAAAAGGGGTAAGAATGGATTAAAATAGGACAAAAATGATTAATAATGTGATAGAACAAGTAAACAAATTACTATTAATCCCTTTATATAGACTTTTTTGCATGAAATCAGCTTCTGGATGGGTGACACATGGTCTCAACATGCAATTATTTCATGGATGGTTGACATATGGCATAGATGCAATGCTGCTACCAACTAGGTACTTGACATAGTTGTAATCGATTGATATACCTACAGTCGATCGACATAGCTGCAACTGATCGGTATAGCTACAATTGATCAACATACTTGCAACCAATCGATATACCTGCAACTGATAATCATGTCTACAATCAATATTCATGCCTACATCTGATCATTATTACTACATTTTATTTTTATGTGTTTCATCGGTCATCATGTTTGCAACCGATCGTCATGTCTATAGCCAATCGTCATGTCAACAGTCGATCATCATACGAATAGTCA
Organism: Wollemia nobilis; assembly: GCA_028583015.1. NCBI lineage: Eukaryota > Viridiplantae > Streptophyta > Pinopsida > Araucariales > Araucariaceae > Wollemia > Wollemia nobilis. The sequence continues at coordinate 10,421,812 of JAQPPZ010000458.1, read as the reverse complement.
ATTTTCATGCATGCAATCTATCATCATGCATGCAGTCGATCATCATACCTACAATTGATAGTCATACTCGTAATCAATCAGCATTCTTTTAGTCGATCATCATATAAGCAGTCGATTGTCATACATGCAACCAATCAACATGTTTGTAGTTGATTGACATATAAGAAACCGATCATCATGCCTGTAATCGATTAGCAAGTTTTCTTGTAATCGATTGAAGTATCTACAGTCGATCGGTATTCTTGCATTCAATCAGTTTGACTACAACCAATCGACATGTCTACAACCGATCGATATTTTTTTAACCGATTGACATGTCTACAACCGATCGGTATGTCTACAATCGATCGGCATGTCTACAACCGATCAACATGTCTACAACCGATCAGCATGTTTGCAATTGATCAACATATCTACAACCGATAGGTACATATATAGCCGATCAACATACCTGTAGCCGATTGGCTTGTCAAATTTTATGTCTTAGACCGTGGCTAAAAGCCTTTGTTTTTTTTTTGTGGAAAACATCCCAAAAGGGATGCCACTTTTGGGTAAGACCCAAGGAGGCAGGGGTATCCATTTCGCCAAAAATGCCCAGGACTCGGACCTGGCCTACCACATTTGACATACTCAAGGAGCAAACAAACACACAAAACCAAATTAAAAAAAGTAAATAACAACAAAAATAATAAAATAAAATAAAAAACATGCTCCTTGAGTGTGTCAAAACCAAAAGCACAACCAAACATGCACAATAAGATAAAAGAAACCACAACACAAACCACATAGAAAAACACAAGAACCACATAACAAAACACAAACAAGACAAAAACAACAACACACTACAAAGACATAACCCAAAAAAACATGAAAAATAAACACAACCAAAACCTAAAAATAAAATAAAAATAAAAATAAAAATAAAAACAACCAACAACAAACAATAAACAAAAATAAAAAACATAGAAAACACTCACACATAAAAAAAATGAAATAACACAAACAAAGAGAAACCCAAGAACAAGAACGAAAAAAAACACAAGAACAATAACAAAAAACATTAAAAAAAAACAAAACAACAAAAACACAAGAACAACAAAAAACAACACAAAGAACACAAAAACAAAACAAAACAAAAGAACCCACCCACCTTAAAAAACTAAACAAAGAAGAAAAAAGAAAAAAAATGAACAAAACAATGACCTATCTAGACCGGAAGACTATTAATGCAAGAATCAACAGAGGAAACAAAATAAAGAATAGAATGAGCTAGGGAACTAAAAAAACTGAATGAACCAAAGAGAAACAAAAAAAAAAAAAACAAGAAGAAACTAGGTACCTTAGAACTGGAGCCATCCAAAGAAATGATAGAAAGAAGAGCTTCCCTAATTTGAGAAGCCCACCATATAGGAGGGTGGCCATAACAAGTAAGATCACCTTTGTCCAAAGCCCAATTAGCTAAAGCATCAACACTCTTGTTTTGATCTCCGACCACATGATTGTAATCAACTTTCAAAAATCCCATCTGGATTAACTGAATCTTCTCAATAATTATTTTTATTCTCCAATCCACCTTATGATTCTTAGGAGTCTTCAAGAGATTAATCATAAGTTGAGAGTCAGACTCAACTAACACCTTTTCCCATCCAACCTTAGTAGCCTCCTGAAGGCCTCTAAGGATACCATACCCCTCAACAAGGTTATTGGAAAGAATACCCAAATTCTTAGAAAAAGTAAAAACCAGGGAGCCATCTGAAAGTCTACCAATTCCTCCCACACTGGCTTTTCCAGGGTTCCCTCTAGAGGCTCCATCGGTATTGACTTTTCCAAAATCCTTAGGAGGAGGTTGCCAATTTCTAGTCCTATCCATCTTACTAATACTCACATTCCCTTTAAGTTGGTTGCCCTTAGAAGGTTTAATATTCAATCTTTGCATCACTTGATCCCATATTTGGTGGGAGTTTTGGGGGTGATTAAGGAGTTGATGGACTGATTCAACTAAGTTGGCTATGGTCTTTTGCCAAATATAGTGAATATCCTTCCTATCTTGATTAAAAATTTGGTTGTTCCTTTCATTCCAAATATTCCAAAGAAGAATGGTAGAACCCATCCAAACTAATTGCCTAATAAAATGATCAACACCCTCTTGATTAGGCCAATCCCTCCAAATCTGTTCAAAAGTGAAAAAATTGGACCACTTGTAAGCCAAGTAAAGTTGCCATTCTCCTCCATAGCTCAGAGGCTAAAGTACACTCAATAAAAAGATGGTTGATATTTTCTACATTCTTTTCACACATTTCACATCTAAAAGGGCCATGAAAACCACGCTTCATAAGTTGCTCACCGGTAAGAACCCTACGATGCAATAAAATCCAATTAAAGAACCTCACCTTAGGCCGGAGCTTTTGAGCCTACAATTGAGAAAATATGTCTGAAGAATGGTTGGGATTATTATGGCATAAGGTCAAATAACCTTGAGCAACTGAATACTCACCCTTAGTAGTGTTGTTCCATCCAAAACAATCTTTTTCATGGGACCAAGAGAGGGATCTCATATGAAGGATGCCTTGGATATCTTGTCTTTGCCTTTCCGGGATTTGAATAGGCCAGTCCTCAATAGGGATCCAATATCTACCAACCTTTGAATTACCGATGATCGTACCGACGGTAATTAGCCACCTTTATCCAATTAGCTCGGTGAAGCTCCTCCATCCAAGGCCTCCAATCGAGAAACTGAGTTATCAAAGGCTTGTGACCATCCCAAGAATCTATCCAAAAATTTGCATGTTGACCATTATGAATGATCCAAAATAATTTTTTCTTTATCAAATCCTCACCAGTCTTAAGAACTACTAAAATGGGAGAACCTTTGGTAGGAAGTTGATAGCGAACAAGGTCTTCAAGACTTTTGTTCTCAGCATATTTAGCACGGAGATTATTGGCCCAAAGAGCATTGGGGTTATGCAACATCCTCCAATATAATTTAGCAGCTAAAGCTTTGTTGTTATTAATTGAAGACCGGAATCCTAACCCCCCTTCACTCTTAGGAAGACATAAAGTATCCCATTTCACCAAGGCCCATTTTCTTTTCTCCTTAGTACCACTCCAAAGGAAATGATGACTGATTTGATCCAATTCTCGAAGAACGACCTTTGGGATATTCAAAATAGAAGAAACATAAATAGGAATAGCTTGAAGGACTGATTTTACCAAGGTGATTCTACCCCCTGAAGAAAGCCACTTGTTGGTCCACTTTCCAATTTTCTTCTTGACTTTGTCCAACAACCAATTCCAATATTTATTTTTCTGCCTTTTAATATTTATGGGAATACCTAAATAAGTGATTGGAAGAGGGGTCTTCTTATATCTTAATTTATCCAAGACCATGGATTCCTGTCTAGCAGAGCAGTGAAAGAAAATAACTTTAGATTTGTCTTCATTGATCAATTGCCCGATAGCCTTAGAAAAACAGCTAATGATTTGCTTAATATTAGAAGCTTCCTTAACCGTAGCTTTACCTAAAAGGGTAGAGTCATCCACAAATTGAAGATGAGAGATAGGTCTAGCTCCATGAGCAATGGTAACTCCCTCAAGAGTTTTGTTTTCCCTCTTTTTGGTTATAGTCCTACCCAAGCATTCAGCAAGAATGATGAATAAATAAGGGGATAGCGGGTCACCTTGCCTAATACCTCTGAAGGCTGGGAAAGACTGAGAAGGCCTACCATTGATAAGAACTAAGTAGGAAACTAAAGAGATACATCCCATAATCCAATCCATCCAATCCTTAGAGAAACCAAATTGCCTCAAAACTTTGATAAGGAAGTGCCAATCCACTCTGTCATAAGCTTTGGATAAGTCTAACTGGATGAACATAGAAGGAGAATTTTGCATATCCATGGAATGGATGGCTTCCTAAGCAAGAACTATCTCATCTACTATTTGATGTCCTTCCACATATCCCCCTTGCTCTGGGAAATAATCTTATGCAAAAGAGGCTTCAACCTTTCTGCCATGATTTTAGTAATGATTTTGAGAAGAACATTACATAAAGCAATAGGTCTAAAAGATGAGATATGATCAACCTCTTGAGATTTTGGAACAAGAGTAATATAAGTTTTATTGATAACCTTCAAAATTTCTTTGGATTTCCTGGCTTCTTCCACCACCTCTAATAAATCAACATGAAGGATATCCCAGAACTCTTGGTAGAACTCAATAGGAAAACCATCGGGACTCGGGGTTTTCCCTTTTTGCATTTTAAAAACTACTTGTTGAAGCTCATTGATAGTAACAGGAGCTAGTCAAAATAGAGTTCTCCTCAGAAGTGATAAGAGAAGGGATTGCTTGAAGAACATTTTGTTGTGAAGTTGAGTCAAGAGGAGTAGCAGTAAAAATATTGGAAAAGTAATCAACAACAATAGAGTTCATGCCATCCCAAGTATAAAAAACATCTCCAGAATATGATTTTAAGGAAGAAATAAAGTTGTGAGATCTTCGAGCTAGAAGAGATTTGTGGAAGAAATTTGTGTTTCGATCTCCTTCTTTGAGCCATTGAATTCTAGATTTTTGCTTCCATAAGATTTCTTCTCTTTTTTCCCATTCCTCTAACCGAGTTGTGAGTTTAATTTCATCTGCACTTCTCTTCTCTGTGAGGCCATCTAAACGGATTTTCTTATTCAAATTTTCAATATGAGCAATAACTTCATGTTTTTTTTATGAACATCCCCAAACTCTTTCCAGTTCCAAGTCTTGATTTTGGATTTAATGTATTGCAGTCTTTTGGCAAAACAGAACATCTTAGTCCCATGCCTAGGTTTACCTTCCTTCCACCATTGTTGCACATGAGGTCTGAAGGAAATGTCTCTAAGCCACATTAATTGAAAATGAAAAGGAGAGAAACTCACATTGGTTTTCCACATTTCCACCATGGTTGGCCAATGATCCGAACCAGCATTATTAAGAGTCTTCACTTTAGGAATGTGACCATGGATTAAGAAATTTTCAGAGAGCAAAAACCTATCCAATCTCTCCATTATACAAGCTAAGCCTTGCCTTTTGTTAGACCAAGTCATAAGGCCATTATCTGGTTGGATATCCACAAGATGGAGGTTTGCAATATATTCGCTCATGAGGTCAGTACTTTTGTCCAAATTTCTATTTCCCCCCTTTTCTCATCCAGAGAGAGGATGGTATTGAAATCTCCTCCGATCAAGATCCAAGATTTAGGAAAATGAGAGATAATATGAGTAATATCCTTCCACTGTCTTCTTTTTTCCTCCAAAGAATTTGGGGCATAAACAATAATGCAGAGCATAATCTGGTTGGAATGTCTACTTTGAATAGCTATAGCCAACAAACCCCAAATGCCAACCATATGGTGAATAACTACCTCTTTTGGGTCCCAAAGACAAGCAATACCACCCGAAGTCCCTTGGGAACTGAGGGAAACCACTTTTCCAGCTGGCCAAATTTTACTGGCAATTAAGTCCATATCCTCCATTGACATCTTTGTTTCTTGAAGGAAAACAAGATGTGGATGATTTATCTGAATCATTCTTCTAATTTCATTTTGTTTTGAAAGACTCCCTTTGAGTCCTCTAATATTCCAAGTGATGATCTTCATTAATACCGGGGCTAAAAATGTTGGGAAGGGCATTAATCTTACCTTCCTCTACAAGCTTTTCACCTTCTTTTACCATATGATATTGATTGGTCTTGCGACCTACTTTTTGATTAGAATCCATCTTCAATTTTTTTTTCCCTGTTTCTTGACTTATTCCAATTGAATCTGAGATGGCTTCTAACCTTGAAGAATGCTCATACATAGCCAAAATTTTACTAGATGGTTCAATGGAGTCTATATTGGGACCTGCATTATTTTGAAGTTTTGACATTTGAAATATTGTTTTTCTTGTGTAAATTTTCTCCTTTTTTTTCTGTTGAAAACCTTTGATTTGTTGGTTTGTCTCTGAGTTCTTTCCTTCATATTTAAATTGTGTTTCTAAGATTTTAGTTTCCATTATTTCCTCTTCCTCACTTGGGACATCATTTGTGGAAAGGATTTCAAACATATTAGCAAATGACTTTGATTGATCCTTCATTACTAGTTTTTTCGAGTGTTCTTCTTCTTAGGTATTTGGAAACCTGCTTGAGTTTATATCTTCTTTCTTTTGATCAAGAATTTTATTTGGGCAAGCACTGGCCAAATGACCATATTCATGGAAAATTCTACAATGAAAAGGAATGTTCTCATAGTCCACTACTTGCTCCCAAGTGTCTTCCCCAAATTGTAATGTGATATTTTTAGGTAGGGGTTTGTCAAAATCCATTAAAACACAAATTTGAGCATAAATAATATGTTCAAAATTTTGAGTACAATCAGCAATCATCATAAAAGTTCCTAAAGAGTTTCCAATTGAAGAAAAAATAGTAGGATTCCAAAATTCAATAGAGAGGCCAAAGAGTCTAACCCACACGGGAGCTATAGAAGGCATCTCTTCTTCGATTTAAATTTAGTATGCCAGGGCTTCATGAAAAGCCCTGCCCTTCCAAAAACCAAGGACCCCCTTGAAAATTTTTCTCTCTATCTTCATTGTTAGCAAATAAAACAAGAAAATAACCATTTGGATAAATAGAGATTTGTAACTCACCTTTAGTTTTCTAGATTTTTGCAGCCCAGAATTTGAAAGCAGTAGACTCGGACGAAAACCCATGAACCGACAAATTAGTCCTCTTTTTTCCAAATCTTCAATGCCAGTATGAATGTTACCCATATCAAGCTTAACAATAGGAGTTCCATCAACTGCTTTAAGACATCCTGACTCCGTTTTCCTAGGATCAATCTTAGGCATTCTTAGAGGTTTATGAGAAGCCCTAATATTGATATTAGCATTGGGTTGAGGCTATCCACCACGAAGGGCATCCCTAAAATTCATTTTTGGGATCGAGTCTTCAAAATTCTTACCCTTGATAGGGGTTTTCACAGTAGAATTATTTTGTGGGTGCACCTTAGCACCAGATTCACTTGAGATATGAGCCATTTTTTGATCAACTACTTGAAACTTATTTTGTGGTCTCTTTAATCCTTGCCCTAGACACCGTGGAAAGGTATGGTTTTCACTTTTCTTTTATGCAGCAAATTGGAAGCCGTTGTCACTCAAGTTCACAGTATGATCTATTGAAAGACAAATTTCTAACCCATCTTGTATCCCCTACAACATTTCTTGCTAAAATATTGAGCATAAACCACAAAAATATTGGCCGCTAGGGCCCAAAGGCCCTAAAAACCAACCTCTGGAGCTTCTTGCACTCAACCCAGATGAAACCCTCGCATAGTCACTTGCCAAATATATCATTCACACATATGGATGTGATAGGATCTGTGTTGCTCCAAATGATATGAAAATTTGTGGAGAAGTTCTAGGGATTTTCAGGCATCTACCCTCAAAATTTCAGCTCAATCCGAGTTCGGATGAGTGAGATATGGCCGAAACGAGTTCGGAATTTTGGGCAGTCCTGCTAAAAATGTCTCCGTGGCTAAAATCCTTTCTTGTCAGCCTAAATACTTTCAATTTGTTGTATATTTTTAGAGTTTGTAATCCGATATTCATGGGTCCAAACACAAAAAAAAATTCCATGGTTTGAAATATTTTGGAGAAAAATAATTGAAATTCGCCACAGTTTGAAAAGTTTTGGAGAAAAATAATTACAATTCACCATGTATACTTCTACATATTTCACCAGGATTCCAAGACAATTTTCCTTCATTTTATAAATATATTTTGGGGTCGATACCTTATGCATAACCTTGCTTTATTTTGAGATTTTTTTTTTCATTCCTGGACCTATTACATTGTATCCTTGTTTAGTACCAACTAGTTTAATGTGATTATTAAGTTCATCATTGTATTTGTTTGAATGCAATAAGTCATCATAAGAATATTTACCACAACTTAGATCATTATTAATAAATTATAAATATATGCTATCATTATCAGTGTCACTAATTGAGGACATCAAACCATTATCAATATATTATCCATCAACACTAACAATTTGTTCTACATTTTGACCATCATTAAGATAAACATTTTCTAGGCAATGATAAAAAATTTCTAGACAATCACTTTCATGAACACATTTGAAAGTATCTCTATAAAAATCAGAATTCCCCAAGTCATAATCCTCGAGAGAAACATATTTAGTGTTATCCTTGTTGCCATCAACCATATTTGAATGTAAATTATCAAAAAATGAATTGTCAATACTATCTTTGTCAACACATTGCTTATCAATACTTGAGTTATTTTTACCTTGTTTTGTTTTTCAATTTTGATAATGTGCTTTCTATTTTAGTCAATATAATCATATGCATTCTTTGCACAACCTTTGTATTTACCGCTTAAATTTTGAAAGCCACATACTATTCTCTATACAAGATTTTTAGTTTCGCACCATGCATATGTTGTTATATCACCCATATAAAAATTTCTATTTATTTTTTTATATGCATTTTCCTTTTTAAATGTACTATTCAATATTTCATCAAAGGTGGATAGATCCATAGTTATTTTTCCCATAAGTGCCTTGTGATTTGATTCATGTTCTTCCTCATCATTATATTCTTGTACCTCTTGAGCCATACGCCCATTTTTATTTTTCCATTTTGAATATTGTTGTTGTATTCATGTATATCAATGTTATTTTGATTGATATTTGTCTCTATTGATATCTTTAAAAATATTTATATATTTTATTCCATTTATTGCACCACATGGAAATACTACTAATATGGCACTCTATACAACTGATGTGTTAGTCGATGCATAAATCTTGAGGTGACACATGACAATCCATACGAATAACATGGTAGTTCATATAATTGACTTGGAAATAGGTGCATGAATTCTAAGGCAACACATGGTAGTTGAAATGGTAATCCAATGATCCATACAACTAATTTGGTGATCAATACAAGAATCCTAAGGTGACACATGCTAGTCTATATAAGTGAAGTGACAATTCATACATGTAACAAAGTAGGATACATGGAAACTAGTGGAGGTACTAACTTAGCTCATGACATGGAATAAATCCCAAGGCAACATGTGATAGGTGATGTAGGGACTAATATATATACTAACATGGCATAATATGATTGGACCAACATGGTAGTCCATATAATAATTGGTATGGTAGGTCACATACCTCTTGGTGCATATAAATACAGGTTTGACCAATCACATTTTTTTCATTCATCAAATTTGAAAAGTAGCTTTCACAATCAACAATAGACTTGGTGACATAAATCTTAGAGCAAATCATGATGTGCCAAATACTTTAGTGTGGTTCATATATTAGGTAGAAAAATATATCATAACAAGTGGTGTCATGGAATTTTTTAGTATGTCACATAGTTCAACACACACTTGGAAACCCCTAAACCACTTACAAAAAAACTCATGGAATCCTCCCACTCACTATAGGTACTATATATATAATTTTTTGGAGGTATATTTTTATGATTTTAGGGTAATATTTTTAGGGACCATAACTTTTGCATATGAAAGCATTTCGAGCCATTTTTTAAATTACAATTTTTTTGTGATCTTTGCATTAGTGTTGTTATTTTTGGTCATAACTACATGTAATGTTTTTAATATTTTGATAGAATATTTATGGATCATCATATTCCCTTGTTAAGTGGTCCTAACTATGCTACTTGGATGATCAATATTGAGTCTTGGCTATGAAATAAGGGATTACTCAAATATGTGAATTCGGATCCTTGTGATACTCACTTTGAAGAAGTAAAGTAGATCAATAGGGATAAGAAGAATGAGGTATATGGTGTAATTTCTCTTTAGGTTATGGTGTATATGGCACTCATATTATCAAGACCATAGATCCTAAATTTTTACTTTAAAAATTCTTTGGGTTGTGTGATCAAATTAATTCCATGCAATCAATAGATTGAAGGCTAAGATAGAAACCTTATTCATGGACTATTTTGATACCATTTATGATTTTATCAATATATTCAATAAATTATAATAATAATTTCAAATTGTAAGAGGATTACCCAATGAAAGAAGACATGGATAGGAGTAATTGAAAAAGGAAATAAACATTAAGTTTTTCAGCATTATCTTCAATAATGTGTCAAAAACATATGAGATAGTCATTGTTGTCTTTGAGATATTTTGTGTGTACTTTCCAAATTCTCTTACACCGCCATTGATGAGGTACTTAATACGTTTTTGCACCATTAAGCTAGGATAATAGGTTTAAAATATTTTTTATTTTTAATTAAGATCACCCAAAAGAAACTATTGCTAATGTTTAGAATGAAAAAAATATAAAATAGAATAAGAAGAAATCTAATAAACCTACTTTCAAGTTTTGCAAAAGTAGGGTCACAAGGAAAAAATTTATAGTATTTAGATCAAGAAACTTGAGGAAGTAGCAAGAAATTAGGGTATTTATGTTTCTCTCTTCCATGCAAAATAGGAGGACAATCTTGAAGGGAAAACCTCATATGATCATGTAGCAATTTGTTCCCTATTTTGGGCATCCACTTATTTAAATGAGTGGATAGTGGATTTAGAGACAACTAGAAACATGAAAAAACATAAGTATCTCCTTCAAGGATACAATAAATCACATGAAGAAGAACATGTTGTGATTGGATATGATTCTTCATTATATATTATAGGGTATAGAGATATCAAAATTGGATCTTCATTGTTTTATAAGGTACTCCAAGTTTCTAATGGTATCCCTAATATTTTGTTTAATTGTCACATTACTCATAAAAAGAATAAGGTAGAGTTTAGTCTTGATATATGGGTAATTAATGATATAGATAATGGGTTCAAAAATAATGGTTTTGGTTATTTTAATGGGATAGATCATATGTATAAGTTGGAATAAATATTTATCTCTTTTTTTTATCCTACTACGAAGAAAAGCTTTGTTGACATGGTTGCACATGGTGATAGTAAAACTAAAAAATGGAATAATAGGCTTGGTCATACCAACTATGGTTATTGGAGATGCATGAGTAAGCATTAGATGACTATTAGTCTATGATGCATATATCCTCTAGGTGGTGCATGCGAGAGGTATTTTATAGGAAAAGCTCATAGGTAAAATTTTCAAAAGAGATCACAAGGAAATAATATCATTCATTGGATATCATACATAGTGATATTTGTGGAGCTATGGTTCCATCCTATCTCTAATTATTTATCTATATATGTATGGTTTTAGAACATTGAAACTAAGAACAAAATTTTTAAGAGGCTTAAAACCTTTAAGGCCCATTTGAAAATTAATAAAATAAGAGAATCAAATGTCTATGGATATATGGGAATTGTTAATATGTTAGGTATATTTTTCATAATTTTCAAGCTTGTCATGGTACTGAATAATAGAGGACTATCCATTATACACCTGAATAGAATGATGTATGGATGATAAAAAATAGTATAATCATGAATATGTCATGCTATATGGTTCATGTAAAAGGGATGGATCATAAGTTATTAGGTGAGGGTATCTCTTATATAACATACAGTATCAATAGAGTTCCTACTAGGGTAGTCTAGGGTATGACACCTCTTAATATATTGATAGGGGATAAGCTTGATGTGTCCCAATTCCATACCTTTGGGTCTTCATCATCGGATCACATAACCTAAGGATCTTCAAAAAGAGGTACCAAAGACTCATACATTTATTTTTATGAGGTATTATAATACCTAAAAGGCATATTGTCTTTATAATGCTTAAACACGCAAGGTTTTGTTTAGAGAGATGCCATATTTGAAAAAGGTTTTCTAGATATACTTCCACCTCATTACCTAATATTTTGGGCAGTGATTCTTCTAATATTTTTAGTATTAATGGTTCCATTATTTCTTCTAATATTTTGGTTGGCTATATTACTTTTAGAGAGTTTTCTTCATCTTCTTTTATATCTTCCTTGAGTGGTTATTCTTTACCTATCAATTTTATAGCTTCAAAGGTGGCATCATAGGTAGCTCTCTCTTCTCTAAGAGTATGGAAAAAATTAGTAAGACACGTTAGTTTAGAATGCTTCAATATTGCATGATGAGGTGAGTGGTGATAAGTTTGATTCTTTAGTTTTAAATTTTAATGTTGAATTGTCATAGGATATACATGATTCTTCTATTAGTCCAACATACAAGTGGGTTAAGATATTCTTGAAGGATGCTTAGTCTATTCTATATTTTTAGTGACGTCAAATGACTTATTTCCAAATACTACTTTTGAATGTAAATTTTTCTTAGGATCCTCTCACATATTTTTAGTCTAAGAATAGGTCAAAATGGAAAGATGCTATGTTGGCAATGTATGAGGCACTAAATAAGAACAAGACTTGGGATTTGGCCCCTCTTCAAAAAGAGAAGAATTTTATTGGCTAAAAATGGGTCTGTATGATGAAATACACATTATATGATCATGTAGAGAAGCATAAGAAATATATTTTGCTAAAATATTATCTCAATAGGAGGTAGTGGATTATTTTGATAATTTTACACCAATTTCTAGGATGGACTCAATTAATATGATGCTCTCCATTGTTGAATCCTATGGATGAAAGGTATATTAGATGGAAATGAAGAGTGCCTTATTAGAAAAGAATATTTAGGAGGAAATCTACATGTAGTAGTCACCTAGTTTTGAGCTAAATACATCCACTCCATTGGGTTTTTATTTGATTAGGTCCTTATATGGACTTAAGTTGAATCCTTTTACATGGTATGAGAAGATCCATTTATTTGTCCTTAGTTGTGGGTTTTATTAATGTGAGGATGGACATAATTTTTACATCAAACATAAACATGAGGAAACTTTGTTAATTATGTTGTATATTGATGATCGTCTCACCACTAGTAGCTCCTTTACTATAATATGGAACATGAAGTCATTTATTCATTCCACCTTTAATATGACAAATTTGGAGATTTTACATTTTTTTTGGTATTTAGATTGATTAGATAGACTCTAGAACATTCATTTTTCATTCTAAATATGCTTTAGATCCTCTATATTATTTTAGGATGGTGAAGTGTAAGCCTAATTGGACTCCTGTTTTCTTAGTCCTAAAACATTAGGTTGATTACATGACACAATTAGTTGATGCCAACCTATATCAATATTTTATGGGAAGGTTTATCTTAATTACACAAGATCATATATAGCCTTTGTTGTCATCTATTATTTTATACATGAAATCATCCTAAGAGAGTCATTATACTAGTAGCTAAGAGGATTATTATATACATTAGAGGGACATTTTTAGATGGATATTCACAATTCCATTATCTCTCCTCTAATTTTGATAGGTTTTCTAGATATTTATTTTGTAGGTAACTTGGATGAGTGGTGTTCCAGTAGAGGGTGTGTATTCTATTTGAGATATAGCCTACTTATATGGTGCTCTATATGCCAATACAATATTTATTTTTCCTCCATAAAATGTGAATATTATGCTGCAAATGAGGTAGCTAAGAATCTCAAGTGGATGCTCATGATTTTGGAGGATATTGGCATTGCTCATATCATTTTAATCAGCCTTTAATGTGACAATTAGAGCACTCTAAAGCCTTGTTCCATAAATGGAAAAAATATAGTGAGATATGTATGCACTTTGGTAGATGGTTTCATGCTCATGGGATGATTGATTCAGTGTTTATACATTTATTAGAGAAATCAGTAGATATGTTGACGAAGATTATGCTTGAGATAATGTTTTATGTATGTAGGATCTACTTGAATTTGGAGAGTGTCCCTTAAGTGGGGATGCAAAGTAAGCGTCTCTCTTCATGTGCCTTATTTACATTAATGAGAGATGTTAAAATATGTGGTATTATACTTCTTGTGAGGCTATAAGCAATTTTTGTACTTGTATTTGTCATATTTTCCCATTAGGCCTATGTAAACCTTGAAAAATGTGATTTTGTAATTCTTTATAATATTCTATTCCTAAGAGTTGTTCTCATAACCTTGACCTAAAGGCATCATGTATTTAGGTATAAATATCTACTCATAACATCATGTTTTTCTATCAATTAGATATAATTTCCCTTTATTTTAGTGATATTATTTGATGTCCATGGATACCCTATCATATTCTATGTTCTACTTTTCATTGTGTGTATTCCTTTGTTAAATCAATACTAGGTATTTTTTATTTTATTCATTTTTTAAAATTGTTGTGGAATTCAAAATGTTGTAAATGCTAGCAATGATCAAACTAAAAATAATAATATATGATTGATGCTAGGATAATTTGTGTGTTCAAACCTAGTTTAAAGTTACTTGATACACAACTAAAGATGACTAAGTATCAATAAAATAATTCCAAAGTATTAATCAAATAATATCAACTAAAGATCTAGATAAATTATTTTTTGGGTTTTACATCTTTTGTAAAGAATTAAAATAAGCAATTGACCGTCTCAAATATTATATATAAAACATACAAAGTGTTAAAACAATAAAATTGGAGGATGCCCTTGAGTACCATAAATAATAACTATATTATCTACACATTAGGATCACAAGAATTCAATACAATGGATGGAACGGTTGGGTGGTATTTATACCAATACCAAAATATTCAATTACAAATCAAGCTAACATAAGCTAACATAACAAGTGGGATATAGGTTAATTATAAATTATAAGATAGATTTAACCATAACAAGGTTAATTGTATCCCATAGGTATTACATAAATGAATAAATAGATACAATAATAATTAATTAAGTATATTTATACAATGATTTACCATAGACCTATACAATATTATATTATACATTGTTAGTCTTGGTTATAAGATAGATTACATTTTTGACACCCCATCACAATTTGAAATAATGGGAAAAATATGGAAGGCATCAGTGGTAATAATATATTTTCCCCATACAGGATGCTCTAGTGGATATTTGTACTTGAGTAAGTCTTAGTTGAACCCCTATATCATTTGGAATCCTACATTTGATAAGATACTCCTACAAAAGAATATCTTCAAGCTCAACCATAGTCACAACAACAAATATCAAATGCTCCTATACATATATAAATAATACCTCTATTGTAAATCTCTACAAAGAGGATAAACTAAGAATATCCCCTCTTAGAAGCTATCGCAATTCTATATATTTGCATGAGGAAAGACTTGGAAGCATGGTTTTCCATTTACAACATACTTCACCTTATTTGGAAAAATCGACTTGCCTTTGCGTCACTTAATTTTATCATTTAAAAGAGGTTTCACATAAATTTATTTGTGAGAAGATTCATTACAAAATTTCAAGAGTAACTATACAATAAATAGAAGAGATAAGAGATCATGAAGTGTTAAATCTTCATGTATAAAATGAACCAATGGCCCAAGCATCTGATAGGAAGAGGAAGAAATAAGTAGATCATATTCTAAATCATTTTTCTCATGCCTCTAAAATATTTAATAGATACTTCTAATGTTACAAATTGAACTATATCTCCATTGAATATGGAGCAAATATTTTAATTACATAATATACTATAAATTCACCCCTTGAATGTAGGAAAGTTTTCTATAAGAAAATCATATAGTGAGACACCTCTCTACTTGTAATAAGCCCTTGAATAAATACCACAAATACAAAGAGCTCAAAAAACTATCTAATTTGAGGAAAATAGACTTCATACTGTAGACATAAAAACCTAGCCATTTGTCATCCATACTAACTTTCCCATCATTTTTATCCATTATTCATATATATTTATATATTTAGTTTATATATAATAAATATATATTTGTATAAGTGAATTAATCCTATCCATATGATTTTATCTAATCATGTCCATCCATCCACATCAATCCATCCCACACCCTAAATTTAATATCCAACCTTTGATATGCTTTTATCTCAACCACACAATTAGTGTCATTGAAACCCTAATTATGCCCTAGGTTGGATTATTAATAGGAGTCATTTTGATGGTCCAACCCTTGAATCTAGGAATTCTTGATTTTTCCTATGCAATTGATACCCTAAGATTCCTTGAGATTCATCTTCTCTTGGAGTATCTGAGTACTTCTACCTACATCCTCGCTCTCCATAACCCTTGCAACTATCATCATCCATCTTACCTCACTAGATCTACTTCTACAGAATATTTCCTTAGCTTTCAAACACCTTTGGATGTTTTATATCATTGCAGAGCACTTTTGGATGCTTCCCTTCCACTGCCAAGCACCTCCAAGTGCCTCCCTACCAGTATTGAGCACCCACAGGTGTTTCTTATAGCTACCAAGCATCCATAGGCATTTTACATAAGTGTTTTGAGGACCTCCTAGCCTTCAAGTGATGCTAGGGCATCATCGTACCTATTTACTACAAAAAACTTCACAGATCAGAAGACAACAAGAATGTAAGGTGAATTTATTATTTGTTATTTCATTAATGCACTTTTATTCCTGTTCACTTTATTTTGCAATAGATAGTTAGGGTTATATTATTTCTTATAGAGGGCCTCACATTATGGATCCCTCAAAATTATTACTAATCTATTTACCATGTTATTATGTGTAGATTTGAAGGTGCTACATAAATATTGGATAGTTTTTTAAGTTGGAGTGGCCTGGCATCAGATAACTCAAAGCCCACTCACTTTTTTTGGGAGTAAGGATGCACTTGAATATAAAACCTGCCTTGTTTTCTAGGGTTTCAATGTTGGCAATTTTGGGTACTTTGGGTACATTGCCTTTGCTCAAGTGTATAAGTTGTCATTGATGTCAAGAAGGTCTTGAAGGAATTTGATTTGATGTCAAATAATTTGTTTTGATGAAGGTTACGGCATGACAGTTTCAAAGGTCTTTTGCAAACTCCAAGTCGATAGGTTTAAAGATTACAGGTGGATGCATTGGTTTAATGCATTTGGGTCCAGGAGGAAGTATTTATTTAAATAATTAAAAAACTTGTTAAGGTTCCATTTAATTATTTTTAAATAAATATTAATCTGTTATTTGCATGGGTTTTCCTAATCCATGGCATAAATGTATTAACAAGGTGGGCGCTATGTTTTAGCTTTGTGGGAACTAGCCAAGACCTCCGTTGACGTCAAAGAGCCTATGATAAAATTCATATTAATATCCCTCGATGAAAATCAAAGATGCATCCCATCCATTTTTTGAAAGAAAGTTGCTCGCTGTGATTTCGACTGTGTGTCTTCACCATTTTTGTAATCCGCTATTCGTTTGATTGTCTTCGCCATTTTCGTAATCCGTTGATCATTTTTTTGTCTCATCGTTTGTCGAATTTGCCATATAGCTTGGCGTTTGTGAGTTCGCATCAGAAGGAAGGGAGGACTGTGTTTTATTTTCCCTGACACAGAAGGGACAAGCATAACAGAGTGAGGTTTAAACCTCACCGGGTGCCTTTGGCGCACTGGTAGCGGCTATGCTGTTGGCGCGCTACCCAAATGGGAGGTTTCACGTTCGAATCACGCGAAAGGGTTTTTCGACATGAAATGGTTGTAGTAGGTGGTGTTAGATTTCGGGCGCAATTTCTCCATAGCGATTTTTGTTGTTGGCTAAGGTATTTTTCGAAATTAATCTTTTGCTAAGTGTATGTTGCGGATGGAGGATGTTTGTTAGAAGAAAAAAAGCTTAGGAGTCACAAGGGTTTTAAAGCTTGTTGGTATTTTGATAAAATATTATTTTGAAGGTGTTGTTGAAATATCTTATTGCATTCTTATGAGAGATAAACTTTATTTTTGATGAGACAATAAGGGAGAAATAAGGTGTATAAGGGATACATGTTTCTTGTAATGTTGAGAGTGCTTTTGGTTGATTATGGAAATGAAAGCATGGTGTTTTAAGGTTAATTGCTTCTTGTGTGAAGTTGTGAAACCTTAAGTGGGCAGCTTTGAGATTGACATTTGCTTTCATTAAGTTGGTTATAATCAAGCTATTGTTTACTTGGTTAAAGTGTTGAGCTTACTCCTTTGTTGATGAATTGAAAAGTTGTTTTTATGCTATTGTGAGTTGAGTTGGTGGATGCTTTTTGTTCAAATAATGTTGGAGAGAAAAGGAGTTCTACTTGTTTTCCTTTTCTTGATGTTGATTGTGAAATGCTTCAAGGTTATGTTTTGAGTTGAATGGTGTTGATTGAACCTTGTTTGATGAACATTGTTGTTGAAGCCCTTATTGATGGTGAAAAGAACATGAGTATCATTGTTATGTGATTATTTGCATAGTTGGCAATTGTTGGGGTTTCATGTTCTTGAAAGAAAGCATTCTATCCTATCCATTTCAGATTTTGAGTTGAGTTTTCAGATTTGAGATTGAGGTTGAGTTGAGTTTTCTGATTTGAGATTGAGGGTGAGTTGAGTTTTCTGATTTGAGATTGAGTTTGAGCTGAGTTGATTTGAGTTGAGTTTTGAGATTGGGAGTTGAGTATAGAACATATTGAGTCTCTAAAAATTTTCTTTATGCTTCTATGAGTTTGACAAATCACATTGGGTCTCTAACAATTCACCTTGTGATTTCCTACTAAGAAAGTTTTTCTTGGTGAGCTTGCTGAGGTTTTGGACAGGTTCCAATGGGGACTTGTGAGCAGGTTTTGGACAGGTTCCAGTGGGGACTCGTGAGTAGTCTTGGAAAGGTTCCGGTGGGGACTTGTGAGCAGTTTTGGATAGGTTTCGATGGGGAATTGTGAGCAGATTTGGACAGGTCCTAGAAGAGGACTTGTGAGCTGAGTTTTGAGAGTTCTATCAGATAACTTGAGGATAGAGATGCACTGGTTCTTTGAGAAGAACTTGAGGATAGATTTGGCAAGTCTTTGATAAGGCTTGTGTGTAGAGGATTGATTTGTTCAATTTTTGGACAGATCTGATAGACAGAGGAAGACTTGTACTAGATCGACTGACTGTGTTTGGTATAGGTTGCTGAGCTGTTGTGGACGTGATCATAGAAGGCAGAGGTCTCTTAGGCTAAGCATTGAGGACAGGATGTCTTTGGTGGAAAGGAGTCCCATGTGTTGGCAAGAGGTAGAGGCAGTTGATCTTCTGAGGGATCATTTCCAAAGCAGAGGGGAAGGTATCTCCTTTGAGCAGATGCTCATAAATCCAGATTGAGGGGAAGGTATCTCCTTTGAGAAGAGGCTCATAAATTTAGATAGAGGGGAAGGTATCTCCTTTGAGCAGAGGCTCATAAATTCAGATTGAGGGGAAGGTATCTCCTTTGGGTTGAGGCTCATAAAAATTGTAATTGGGAAGGATTCCCAAAGAAATTTGAAATAACTTTTAGAGCAAAGTTTTGTGGACGTAGCCCAGCCATTCTGGTTGAACCATGTTAAAATTGGTGTCACTTTGTGGATGTTATTATGCATTGCTTTGATATTGCTTTGGGTATATTTATTTACTATTTTGAAGTATAAAGGAAAAAGTAAAAAGAGGTCTTATATTGTTCACCCCCCTCTCAGTATAAGCTTGTGTTCTTCAATTGGTATCAGAGCGGGTGCCTTCAAAAAGTTTAACATCTTGAAGGAAAAGCTAGTAAAGAACACAATGGATCATTCAAGTGGCAATGCAAGCACCTATTTTTGATGGATCGGATTTTGGTCTTTTGAGTGCAAAGATGAAGGTTCATCTAATGGCACTTGGTAATGAGGTATGGGAAGTGATTGAAGATGAGTACACTATTCCTGTACATGGTCCTAATACTAAAGAAGAAAGGCTCCTACATCACAGCAATTCAAAAGCAATGAATGCAATCTTGAAAGGCCTACAGAAAGCAAATCTCACCAACGTGATTCACTGCAAGACAACTAGTGAAATGTGGAATCAGTTGAAGGTGGTTCATACAGGTGATACAAATTTCAAAAAGGCCAAGTTGAGACACTTCAAAGGTATGTTTGAACAACTCAAGATGAATGATGATGAAAATATTAGTGACTACATGCTTCGTATGGATGAGGTTGTTAACTCCATGAAAGACTTAGGTCTTGAGCTTGCTGAAAATGATGTTTGTGATAAGATTTTAAGATCTCTTCCTAATAGATTTAGTGAAAATATTTTTGCTATTGAGGAAGCTAAATATTTGGATAATTTGAAAAAGGATGAGCTCCATAGTGTACTTGCAGCATTTGAGTTGAGAACTCAAGTGAAGGTTGATTTCAAGAAAGAGGCAGCTTTCAAGGCTACCAAGGAATCCAAGGGTAAACAACTTCAAGATAGTGATGAGTCTTCTAGTGATGAAGAGGCATATTACAGTAAGAAAGGCAAGTTCTCTAGAAAGCACAAAAGTATAAAAATATAAGATGTTTCAATTGTGGAAAGTTTGGTCATTATGCTAGTAACTGTACTGTTCCCAAGAATGAAAGTGATGAAGATAAACATGATTCTAAGAGCAAGGATTCTGAAAAGCACAAGCATCACAGGAAGATCAAAGATGAGCACAGCAATCAAAGAAAGAGGTATTCTCACAAGCACAAGAAGAGTTTCTACCTAGACAAAGCAAGTAAGTGTTCTAGTAGTGATAGTGAAAGTTCTTCAAGTGATGATGAAAATGAGATGTTGTTCATATCATAAAAAGAGGAAGAATCGAAACATAGATTCATTATCATGAAATGTCTTAGATGTGGAAACTTTGGTCACCTTGAGGATGATTGCACAAATAATTATTTGGTTTCTAGTATGTATGAGGATGCTTCAGAAAACTATAAGGAAGATGCATGTATGGTTTTTGAAAAGGGTAGCACCTCTAGTGATAAGAAATCTGAAAAAGCCTTTGATGATTCAAAAAGAAATCAAATAAAGGATCTTGAAAGTGAACTTATTAGTGCTCTTAGTGCTTTGGGAAAGGAAATAAAGAAGAATGCTAGACTCAAGGATAAGTTATATGAATGTTGTATGGAGAGAGATGATCTTATAGAAAGTCTTGACTTCTCTATAGCTAAGACACAAGAACTCAAGGATGAGTTAGAGTCTAAGGTTCTTGAGTATAGTGAGTTAGAATAGAAAATGGCTTATTTGAAAGAGGAAACTAAAGAGTACAAGGATAAGCTTTATAGGTTTCAAGATAGCTCCAAAAAGGTTAAGTCACTCATCAAAGGTCAAAGAAAGACAACATATAAAATAGGCCTTGGTTTTGTTAAGCCACACAAGGAACAAGTTGGAGAGTCTAGTAAGAGACTTCAAAAGAAAGAGAGTTCTGATGAGGAAAGTATTTTAGATCATGAGTCCTTGAATGATAGATGCATAGAAACAAAAAACAGAATTCAGAATGAGAAGAAGTTTTCAGGACCCAAGAGGTCAAATAAAGGAAAGTTTCAAGGCAGATGTTTTGCTTGTCACAGGTTTGGTCACATGGCTTCACATTGCATGGCTCAAGTGAAGAAGGTAAATGACAGTTTCAGAAGTGCTAGTTTCTTTCAAGGGTATTGCTACTCTTGTCAACAGTTTGGGCACAAGGCAATCTATTGCAAGGTAAATAACAAGAATAGGTTTGATCAAAACAGGTTTGGTCAGAACAGGTTTGGTCAGAACAGGTTTGATCAGAATAGGTTTGGTCAGAACAGACTTGGTCAGAACAGGTTTGGTCATAACAGGTTTGGTATGAACAGGTTTGGCCAGAAGAGGTTTGGTCAGAACAAGTGGATTCAAAGATCAGGTTTACCTCAGAGAAACAACATCGTCAAGTGTTTCAAGTGCAACAATGAAGGTCACATAATCAGATAGTGTAGAACTAAAATTCTAGAATACAGGAACGAGAACAGTGGCATGATCAGGTCCAAGGATCAAGACATGGACAAAAATAGGGATGAGAACAAGAACAAGAACAGTGACAAGAACAAGAATATGGACAAAGAGTTCAAGAGAAGGCCCGACAAGGAAGTTATAGAAGCTGATGATGATCAGTGCCTAATGGGAGTTTTACTCCCACCCTAGAATTAATCACCTCATTAGGAGGTGGGGGAGGGACTAAGCTAAGAGGTTCATTCTTAGTCCCGAGCCCCAAAGGTGGCCCTTTGCCATTGATGACAAAGGGGGAGAGATATGAGTAAGGGGGAGAGCTTCAAACTGAAGAGGAAAGCTTCAAGTCGGGGGGAGCAAAACTTCAAAGGAAGATTCTCGGTTGTGGGCATAGTTTCTCGGTTGTTAGCACAATTGGTTTCAGTTTTGGCTCTTGAGAAGTGTTTTCAGTAAAGGTTTTCCATCAATGACAAAGGGGGAGATTGTTGGCAATTTTGGGTACTTTGGGTACATTGCCTTTGCTCAAGTGTATAAGTTGTCATTAATGTCAATAAGGTCTTGAAGGAATTTGATTTGATGTCAAATAATTTGTTTTGATGAAGGTTACGGCATGACAGTTTCAAAGGTCTTTTGCAAACTCCAAGTTGGCAAGTTTAAAGATTACAGGTGGATGCATTGGTTTAATGCATTTGGGTCCAGGAGGAAGTATTTATTTAAATAATTAAAAAACTTGTTAAGGTTCCATTTAATTATTTTTAAATAAATATTAATCTATTATTTGCATGGGTTCTCCTAATCCATGGCGCAAATGTCTTAACAAGGTGGGCGCTATGTTTTAGCTTTGTGGGCGCTAGCCAAGACCTCCACCGATGTCAAAGAGCCTATGGTAAAATTCATATTAATATCCCTCGATGAAAATCAAAGATGCATCCCATCCATTTTTTGAAATAAAGTTGCTCGCTGTGATTTTGACTGTGTGTCTTCGTCGTTTTCGTAAGCCACTGTTCGTTTGATTGTCTTCACCATTTTCGTAATTCATTGATCATTTTTTTGTCTCACCGTTTGTCGAATCCGCCATATAGCTTTGCAACTACGAGTTCGCATCAGAAGGAAGGGAGGGCTGTGTTTTATTTTCCCTGACGTAGAAGGGACAAGCATAACAGAGTGAGGTTTAAACCTCACTGGGTGCCTTTGGCTCACCGATAGCGGCTAGGCTATTGGCGCACTACCCGAACGAGAGGTTCCATGTTCGAATCATGCGAAAGGTTTTTTCAACGTGAAATGGTTGCAGCAGGTGGTGTTAGATTTCGGGTGCAATTTCTCCATAGCGATTTTTGTTGTTGGCTAAGGTATTTTTCGAAGTTAATATTTTGCTAAGTGTATGTTGCGGATGGAGGATGTTTGTTAGAAGAAAAATATCTTAGGAGTCATAAGGGTTTTAAAGCTTGTTGTTATTTTGATAAAATATTATTTTGAAGGTGTTGTTGAAATATCTTATTGTATTCTTATGAGAGATAAATTTTATTTTTGATGAGACAATAAGGGAGAAATAAGGTGTATAAGGGATACATGTTTCTTGTAATGTTGAGAGTGCTTTTGGTTGATTATGGAAATGAAAGCATGGTGTTTTAAGGTTAATTGCTTCTTGTGTGAAGTTGTGAAACCTTAAGTGGGCAGCTTTGAGATTGAAATTTGCTTTCATTAAGTTGGTTATAATCAAGCTATTGTTTACTTGGTTAAAGTGTTGAGCTTATTCCTTTGTTGATGAATTGAAAAGTTGTTTTTATGCTATTGTGAGTTGAGTTGGTGGATGCTTTTTGTTCAAATAATGTTGGAGAGAAAAGGAGTTCTACTTGTTTTCCTTTTTTGATGTTGATTGTGAAATGCTTCAAGGTTATATTTTGAGCTGAATGGTGTTGATTGAACCTTGTTTGATGAACATTGTTGTTGAAGCCCTTATTTATGGTGAAAAGAACATGAGTATCATTGTTATGTGATTCTTTGCATAGTTGGCAATTGTTGGGGTTTCATGTTCTTGAAAGAAAGCATTCTATCCTATCCATTTCAGATTTTGAGTTGAGTTTTCAGATTTGAGATTGAGGTTGAGTTGAGTTTTCTGATTTGAGATTGAGGTTGAGTTGAGTTTTATGATTTGAGATTGAGTTTGAGCTGAGTTGATTTGATTTGAGTTTTGAGATTGGGAGTTGAGTATAGAACATATTGAGTCTCTAAAAATTCTCTTTATGCTTCTATGAGTTTGACAAATCACATTGGGTCTCTAACAATTCACCTTGTGATTTCCTACTAAGAAAGTTTTTCTTGGTGAGCTTGTTGAGGTTTTGGACAGGTTTCGGTGGGGACTTGTGAGCAAGTTTTGGACAGGTTCTGGTGGGGACTTGTGAGCAATCTTGGACAGGTTCCGATGGGGACTTGTGAGTAGTTTTGGACAGGTTCCGATGGGGACTTGTGAGCAGATTTGGACAGGTCCTAGAAGAGGACTTGTGAGCTGAGTTTTGAGAGTTCTATCAGAGAACTTGAGGATAGAGATGCACTGGTTCTTTGAGAAGAACCTGAGGATAGATTTGGCAAGTCTCTAAGAAGGCTTGTGTGTAGAGGATTTATTTTTTCAAGTGTTGGACAGATCTGATAGATAGAGGAAGAATTGTACTAGATCGACTAACTATTTTTGGTACAGGTTGCTGAGCTACTGTGGATGTTATCATAGAAGGTAGAGGTCTCTTAGGCTAAGCATTGAGGACATGAGGTCTTTGGTGGAAATGAGTTCCACGTGCTTGCAAGAGGTAGAGGCAGTTGATCTTCTGAGGGATCATTTCCAAAGCAGAGGGGAAGGTATCTCCTTTGAGCAGAGGCTCATAAATCCAGATTGAGGGGAAGGTATCTCCTTTGAGCAAAGGCTCATAAATTCAAATAGAGGGGAAGGTATCTCCTTTGAGCAGAGGCTCATAAATTTATATTGAGGGGAAGGTATCTCCTTTGGGCCGAGGCTCATAAATATTGTAATTGGGAAGGATTCCCAAAGAATTGGGAAGGATTCCCAAAGAACTTTGAGATAACTTTTAGAGAAAAGTTTTGTGGACATAGCCCAGCCATTCTGGGTGAACCACATTAAAATTGGTGTCACTTTGTGGATGTTATTATGCATTGCTTTGATATTGCTTTGGGTATATTGCTTACTGTTTTGAAGTATAAAGGAAAAATTAAAAAGAGGTCTTATATTGTTCACCCCCCCCTCTCAGTATAAGCTTGTGTTCTTCATTCAAATAACCCTAGCCATTGTAAATTTGTATCAAAAATATTCAAATATCCACATTGTATCAATGGATTTTATATTCTCCTCCCATTAATATAAGATCTTCTATTGTGCAATTTTGCCTTATTTGTGTTCAATTTATTTAGCATTATTTGGTGTTGCATTTTTGTCTCCTTAAATGTCGATCATGGTGGGATCCCCTAAGGGTTTTTGTTTATGATTTGTCTTACTAATTTACTTGTCATTTTTTGTCATCTTGTAGGATTTTTAGAAGCATAGATTTCATAGATTTTATTGGATCTAGGATTTTTGAAAGTTGCAGAAGGTGCATGAAATGCCCAATGGTGCTTGAGGTCTATCCAAAAACTCACAAGTGAATTTAAAAAACACCCAAGAGTGTTTTAAAAAGAGCTAAGATAAATACATAGATTGTTTGTAAGTCTTATAACCAAACCCAAGTTTTTCTATTTACGTAAACTGGTTGTTTTGTATCTTTTTGTAGACACCTAAAATGCATCATGCCGAAGGTGACTACTCATATGGACATGCTACAAGACCATATGGAAGATCTTGGATAGACTCCAAGATAGAGCAGTGGTTTTAACCACTCAATTTTTGTCCCTTGGCCTAATCAGTCTAAATTGTAGCCTAGACTTGCATTCTACAGTCTAAATCATAGCTGACACCTATAGTTTATACTATGAACCACGGTTGAGACCTGTAGTTTGAACTGGAGCTCATTTGGCCTTCATCCAAGCCAAATCGGTTGGAATGGCCATTGAATATAGAAGAAGGTGGTTAAAGGATAGAATATTCTAATCCAATTGTCCTAACCACCCCTTCTTGATCTTGGCTTATCCATGAAGCTATCCCTAGCCCTTGGTTCATCCTATAAGTACCCCATCAAATTAGGGTAAAAGAGAGAGAGCATTAGAGATTTTAGTAATGAAGCCTTGTCAAATTGTATACTCAATCGAGTACACTGAGAGAGCTATTGCACTTATCCCCTACCTACTTGCCAAGATTCATGATGAATTGCATTGTGGATGCCCTAGGAGCCTAGGAGAGTAAAGAAGTGCATATTCGGGCAAACGAAGGCCCTTCATAGTGAATCAACTACCAAATATATTAGAGGATATCGAAGGCGACCATTGAACATAAATTTTGACAAGGAGGACAAGCCCACTATCCCTAAATTTAAGGGTAAACCTATTAGAGTTCTAACTGTATCTTTCAACCACATTTTATAGTGCAAACTGCTCATCAGATCTACAGTTTGCAATAGAGGTATCACCACATTTCTATTTTTGTTTTTGTCCATCTAATTAGATAAGATTAGTCATTTCTATGGTTTAGTTGTAGTTTCAGGGACTTCTAACCAGTAGAATTAGGTTTAGAATGATTCTGGTATAGTAGCATGCAATAGACACTAATGGGTTCTTTATGACTCTCAAAGCTGTATTTCCCTTAATTGAACCATGCAATTATTAGTTGCTATACTCTTTTATATATCTCCATGAATCTTTGTTAGTTTAACATAGTTTAAATATCTTTTATATGCTTTCTTTATTTCATGTTTTCAATGGGTTTATCATGCATTTATCCTCTAAAGAGCCTCATTACGAGAGGTTGCCTATTTGTTTGACTATTATCTATTGTTTCTTGACCGCAGGGATTCACATTCAAAAGGAGTCTATATCATAATCCTTCCTCAACATGAAGAAGAGGGTCTAATCCACCCTAGGGCAGTTTGTGTCACCCTACAAAGGCATCTTGATTATCACACTTATCATTGAGAGGAAAAAAACACAAGAATTCTATTGTAATATTGTATCAACGTGATTATCCCTAAGAGGGATGTACTTGTAACCCGAATTTGACTTTATAATGGTATAAAAGTGTTTATTGTTTATTTGTTGTCATTTCTGGTTATCTTATGGATTTTGTTACACTTTTTATCATTACAAGAGGGAATTCATGCCTCGGGTGTGAGCCTTTCTGGTGGTTACAAATGGTGATCATGGTAGAACTTCGTATTTTAAGCAATATGACTTAGTTTATGTTTTTTGAATTGTAGGTACAAACCACAACTATCAGCTGTGGGCCAAACATTGAACCATAGATCCAACCCATGGCTCACACTATAGACTACAAACCTAGCCTGTGGTTTACAAAAGATATATTAGACATCAAAATACAAATCAAAAATTAGACGTGGACCTGAGTTAGGTCCTACTTTTCACCCTCTGTACCTATTTTTGTCTCTGTATTTTTTTGGAGTGTTAAATTTACAACGCAACTAGGAAATTAAGAAAAATGAAAATGAATTAGGTCCTAGGTTAACATTCAATTTTACATCATTAGAAAGGTGTTTCTAGGAACAACGGATCTTTGATTGCATTTTGCCCTAGAATTCAGCATGCTTGATAAGAATTGTGTGTTTGGTTTGCTTGTTGAAGGCCCAATAATTGGCCATTTGCATCATAATTGCATTATCAAAAATCATGTTGGATATAGCATGCACATCTAAATATGAAACATTTATTTTTACATTACATGTAAGAAACTATCATTTATGTTGTATTATATATTTGTCATTTATGCAAATTAAAACGAACCACACACACCACTTGGCAACAAAATGTTAGTGAGTTGGGCTTCACATCCAACCACTAGTAGGATGAAACGATGGTGGGCGTGATTTCCATCTATTGGACCAAATCCTATTAACCCTTGGATACTAGACCAATACCGGATTCAAGAACCTTTCATACCCTAGAAAATTTACATGTATTCTCTTTAGAGGGTATAATATTGATTGGGGAAAAATGGGTGAGGAACTGGGAGGACCTATGCTACCTCGTTGAGTATGGACTTCATTACCATATTTCGACTTGTGCGAGTATATAGGTGAAAGCCATTAAACTAAGAATAAAATCCAACAAGTTTTTCAAAACATGATAAGAGTTTTTTTACTGATATAAAAAACTTGAAAATAATGTCAAACAGCTTAGGGCTCATTTTTAAAACTTATTGTAAAGATAATTACCATCATATACCTTTTTTTCTTAATAAAATATATATTTAGATACTAGTTGCATGATGGTGGAGACATAGGGAGGTCGGCAGAGGCTTCAGCAGAGGCTTCAGCTTGATGCCAATGACAAAGCCCCAACTAGTTCACAGCAGCACGTGTCAAACCCTCACCCACATGAGCGCACCAAACATCATTTGGCAAGTATCAGAGGGGAAAAATCGACACGAGGATACGCCATCAAGCATACCATTAATAGATGAGCTTCCATACACTCCTATGGATGTAGGATAGATTAGGGAGATCCTCATCCTAAGGGTGCTCCACACACCAGCCATTACAAATGCTGCATTGTGCATGCATCTACAAGGTTGATTGACGAGTACGTCATACAAGGGGCCAAGTTGGTACCCTTGCATCCTAGGTCTATAGGAGGTACTATACCACTAAATTCTAAGTATAGACGGGATCAATATCTACCTATTCAGGGGCATGCATATAGGCTTGCTTCTGAGCATAGGCCTACCCACATCACCTTGCATAGTGAACTATGCAAGATCACTATTGACATGGCTAAGGTGGGAGCAAATGGCATGCCTCTGCATGAGCGTTGGCAGTCCAAGAAATTATATGGGTTAGGTAGTTTCCTTGAGAAATTTTACTATAAGCCTTTAGCGCCGCCCACTCGCACCCCAAGTGAGCATAGCAAGAGCACTATTAGGATCACTAGAGAGCATGGAGAGACTTCTAAGCACACTCATGTTATGTAACCACCATCAACGCATGGTGGCACCCAACATAGGACTCAGCTTGATGTCAATGTTATCTACACAACTGGAGGCAAAAGTGCAACACATGAGTCAAATGGGTATAGAACCCATAAGGTCGATCATATGGAACAGACTTATCAGAGACCTTCTATGACCAATCACATGGATACGGACCACAAATTGTTGTCTGAACAGTGGTGAAAACTACTCCAAGATCAATTGGAGGATGCTCACCTGGAAAGATAGCGCATTAAATATGATAATATTTAGGTGTAAATGATCATCAGATAGAGATTATATGAGCAACGCATGCGCAAAGAGCGTATCCTCATCCAAAATGAGTGAGTAGAGTAGGAGGATAGGCTAGCTAGGGCTGGCCTATACACTCATGAGGAGCATAGAGAGTGTGTTCATAGAAAGGCATTCTCATAAGACAATATGCAACAGGAGCACATAGGTACTCACACTCATATTAGTACCCAAAAAAGAGAGTGACCACCTTTTGTCGACCATCAGGGGCAACAATAGTATAAGGAAGTAAAGGGAGATGGAGTTGAATAAGAGTATCCTAAAAACTCCCATGGCGATCATGTTAGCTAGTATATTTATAATAATTTATGCATCTACAATATATTGGCTTAAGAGGCCCAACCTCCATGTCAATCTAATAAGAAATGTATACAACATTTGAATTATAGGATGAAATGGAAATAGATTATATAAAAGAAAATTTTTCTCATGGATATCTAGTAGGACATGGAAATATGCAACCCCATTGATCTATTGCCTAGTATATTTGTAAATAATTATATCTACAATATATTTGGTTGGTAGGCCTAAGCCATTTAATGATCTATTAGGTAGCCTAGAGTCAATGACGATTAGTGATTTGAAATGGATTTCATGCTAGGAGAACCTAATAGTATTTGGAAGTATAAATAAAATTATTATATACATGGTCATGTGCAAAATTATAATGAAAGGATGTGATAATGTTAATTGCCTTCATTGCTTCATAGTTATCTAGCATGATGATGTTCATGGCAAGAGATGAGTGAAGAACACAAGCTTATATTGAGAGGGGGGTTAATAGTATAAGACCACTTTTTAATTTTATTTCCCAAATAATATTAATCAATATAATCAATGGAAATATTAGTATCAATAACTAAAGAAATGCACAAATAATCACACACAATAGAGACACCAATTTAACGTGGTTCACCCAATGTGGGCTACTCCACGAAGAAAATATTTTACTAATATTTTCTCAATAAATCTCTTGGGAATCCTTTCTCTATTACAATTTTTATGGACCTCTGTCCAAAGGAGATACCAATCCCCTAAATCAAGTTCATGGATATCTATCAACATGAGAACTCCTTTCTCCTCTTGCTCTGGTTGGTGATCCTCTAGAAGACTACTGCCTCCACTACACTGGCTTGTGGATCTCTCCATTGAAGACTCTTATCCCCACTCAGAAGACCTATCCTCACTGCCATAGCTAATGGATCTCTATCCACTAGATCTACTATTCTCTCTACTCTATCACCTCCAAAGCTCTGTCTTAAATTTACACTAAACATAGTCCTTCGATCTAGTACAACTCTGCTCAATCTCTATATCTTATTTGGTACAAACCTATCCTCAAATCTACACCAAACTTTTCTCTCAAATATGCACTAAAAATAGTCCTTCGGTCTAGCACAAATCTGTCCTCGATCTCTGTCCTCAAGCCTTACCTCAAATATTGACTCAACTCTGTTGGATCTACCCCAAACCTTAACTCAAGGTTTGAAAAAATCAATCAACTCTACTCACAAGTCTTCTCAAATACTTGTCTCAAATATGTCTTGTAAGCTTCCACAAAATCTCACACTAATTTTTCCACAAGTCCTCTCTAGAACTTGCTCAAATCTGCTCTACAAGTCCTCTCTAGAACTTGCTCAAATATGCTCAATAATTCCTCTCAAGAACCTATCCAAATTTGTATTGTAAGCTTCCACAAAAGGTCACACAAAATCAATCCATAAGTATCCTCAAAGACTTACCTCAAATATGCTCAACAAGTCCACACAAAACTTGCTCAAATCTGCTCAACAAGTCCACACATAACTTTCCCAAATATGCTCAACAAGTCCACACAAAACTTGCTCAAATCTACTCAACAAGTCCACACAGAACTTGTCTAAATCTGCTCAACAAGTCCACACATAACTTGTCCAAATCTGCTCAAAAATTCCACACAAAACTTGTTCAAATATACTCAACAAGTCCACACAAAACTTTTCCAAATCTGCTCAACAAGTCCACATAGAACTTTTCTAAATATGCTCAACAAGTCCACACAGAACTTGTCTAAATCTTCTCAACAAGTCCACACAAAACTTGTCCAAATCTACTCAAAAAGTCCACACAAAACTTGTCTAAATATGCTCAACAAGTCCACATAGAACTTGTCCAAATATGCTCAACAAGTCCACACAAAACTTGTCTAAATCTTCTCAACAAGTCCACACTAGAACTTGTCCAAATATGCTCAACAAGTCCACACATAACTTGTCTGAATTTTCTCAACAATTCCACACAGAACTTATCTAAATATGCTCAACAAGTCCACATAGAACTTGTCCAAATCTCATAGAAACATAAAGAGAATTGTTAGAGACTCAATATGCTCTATACTCATCACAATGCTCAATCACTTTCAATCACTCTCTTAGAAACATAAGGAGAATTGTTAGAGACTCAATATGCTTCAAATTCAACTCAATGCTCAATCACTTTAACTCAATTCAGAATATAGAATAGTTTGTTTTATGGAACTTGAACAATCACTTCACACATCCACTTGACTAGGCTCAACCAACTCTACTCAACCAATCACTCAATGAAAAACTCCTTTCTCACAAACCCTAGTCCAAGCATGTAAACACCAACTCAAAATATTCCCAAAAATGCTCAACAATAAATCTCACATAACAATGATACTCATGATCTTTTCAAACCCTAGTTCAAGTTCTTTGCTCAACAACTCACTTCAACAACAATGCTTATAGCAATGATACTCAAACCCTAGTTCAAGTTCTTCACACCATGCTCAACAACTCACTTCAACAACAATGCTAATCAAACAAGGTTTCAATAAAAAACTCTTTATTCCAAAAAACCTTGAAGCATTAACTCAAACATACTTAATAAGGAAACCCTAATCAAGTCCTTTTCACTCCAAACTTATTTTTTAGAAAACCAACCAATCAACTTAACTATGGAAGAATGTGCTCATACCTTTTTCTTGATGATAAGGAATAGACCTCACAAATCTGCCACAACCATAAACACTTCTTTTCCAAACTCAAGAAGGTTAGAAGACAAAATATTATTCCAATATTTCCTTAAAGATATTCCTTGGACCAAAATATAATCAATGCCTTATTTCTTCCTTTTTCAATTACACTCAAAAAATCATACATAACAAAAATACTTGGATATACCTTATCAACTCCAATCTTAGAATAGTGACCAACACCCTAATATATCAACCACTCTTAAAATAATATCCACCACCATAGGATATTAACCACTCTTAATAATATTCAACACTATAGAATATCAACCAAACACTTTTCACTCCACACAAAACCTTTGAGCAAACAATATTAAAAATTTAATTTTGCCAAAACTTATAACTCCCTTGCAACCTTAGAACCAAATAATAAACATGCAAAATTAATTTTTAAATTGCCCAACTAAACTTCCAAAAATTTTGGAGATCAAATATTCTGCATACCTTGTACTCCCCACAAAAAGGGGATTCGACATGACTCGATCCACCGTCTCCTCTAGCCTAAGCGCTAGGTTCTTGGGCACTCACCGCATGGGCTATGAAGGCCCACGTGAAGGAAGGATAAAGACCTTCCTCTTATGCCTTCAACACTCCTCTTCTCACATGAAAATCATGTTTTCTCTCTCCCTTGGTCGCAATGCTGATTACTATGCTCGCACGATCTTCTTAGGCATGGTGAATATTAATGAGGTGGGTGCTCCCCCTTATATACTTGATTTGACATTCCTCCTCACATCGATACTTTTCAAAATTGGATTTTAGAATTTCAAATCTAAAACCCACTCTAGGGTTTTAACCTTAACTTAAATTAATTTATAATTAATAAATTAATTAATTAATAATTAATTTAAATAACTTTTCAAGTTAAGTAAATTAACTAATAAATTAATTTAAAATTAATTTATAATTGACTTTAAGCTTCCTTAGTATAATAAAATTATTATACTTTATTTTCCAATGGTTTTTAATGGAAAACCTTTTATTTTCTCCTTCAATGGTTTTAATGGAAAACCTTTTATTTTCTCCTTCAATGGTTTTAATGGAAAACCTTTTATTTTGCTCCGTCAGGGTTTTAATGAAAAACCTTTTTGGTCATGCTTCATAAGACATTATGAAACTCTTTTGGAACCAATCAATTGCATTCCTTTTGACATCAATGACAACTCAACTTTGCTTACAAACTTGCTCAAATTGCCAACAATCTCCCCCTTTGTCATTGATGGCAACCACTCTTTAAAAATGCCAATACTAAAACTTTTTCTACTCCCCCTGAATATCTTCTCCCCTAACTGAAAGCTCTCCCCCTTACTCAAATCTCTCCCCCTTTGACATCAATGGCAAAGGGTCACCCTTGGGGCTTGGGGCTAAGAATGAGTCTCTTAGCTTAGCCCCTCCCCCACCTCCTCTTGAGGTGGTTAATTCTGGGGTGGGAGTATTTCTACTCCCAGAAAGCACTATTCTTTACCTTTATCCTCTTTCCTTATTATCTGAACCTTCTGTCTCCTTTGACCATTTTCCATGTCCATGTTCCTATCCATGTCTACATTCCTATCCCTGTTCCTGTTCCTGTTCCTGTTCTTGTTCATATCCATGTTCCTATTTATGTTCATGTTCCTATTCCTGCTTGATTCTGGAATGTATGCTCTACACCACTTTGTTGTGTGACCATCATTATTGCACTTATAACACTTAATGTTATTATTCCTTGGAGGTGCAAATGTCTTAGGATTTCTCCTAGTGAAGCCATATCCTCTTCTTTCATGAACCCTGCAATTCATTGCCTTGTGACCAAACTGATTACATGAGTAGCAATACCCATGGAAAAGTTATTTATTCCCATATTCTTTTCTTTCATGTGTCCTACATTGTGAAGCCATGTGCCCAAACTTATGACATGAGAAGCATCTTCCATTGAATAAACCTTGCCTAGACCCCATTGGTCTCTTAGTCTCTTCTACCTATTTCTTGTTCCATATGTTCCTTACTTGTGCATTGTTCCTTTCCTTGTTGAAATTTCTATTGTCCAACTTATCCTTAGAAGTCTCACTCTCTCTTTTACTTACTTCTTTTGATGCTTCTTCTTTTCTGGTGTTTGAGCTTGACTCTCCTTTTTCTGCTTCCTGTTTCCCTTGTTCTTCTTTAGAACTAAGTCCTGTTTTGGTGACTGATGACCTTTGTGCATTGATAATCCTGTCCAAAGTCTTTGGATTCTCCTCAAACTTGTGTAACTTGTCCTTAGAGCCTTTTACTTCCATCCTTAGTGAAACTATCTCATGCTCTAATATTTCACACTCTAGATCTTTTATCTTTAATTTTTTGGCCATACCTTCTTCAATCCTTCTTGCCTCTTCAACCTTGATTTTGAAGTTGGTGAGTTCCTGTAGAAACTTTGCTTTTGCTTTCTCATCTTCTTGAGCTTGAACCCTTAATCCTGAGTTCTCCCTTTTTAATTCTTCAAGAGTAACCATAAGTCTTTCACATTCTATCTCTTTTACCTTTGACTTTTCAACCATACCTTTTTCAACTCTTCTTGCCTCTTCAACCTTATCTCTCAAGTCAGAGAGATCTTGTAGAAGCTTTGTCTTATATTTCTCATCTTCTTGTATTTGACCCTTCAATTCTAAATTCTCTCTTTTCAATTCAACAAGTTCCTTAAGAGTGGCTTCCTCTTTTTCTTTTTTTGAATCTTCCTCTTCTTTCTTTCTTTGATCTTCTATAGGAGCATCTTCTTTTTCTTCTATTATTGAAAGTAGAGTTTCTTCTTCATACCTATTTTGATTGTCCCTATTATCCTTTCTTGAACCAACCTCTAGGATTTCATTTTTGAAAATATCTTCATCTTCATCACTACTAAACCCATTGCAATAACCTGCATCATGACCGAGTTGACCACAAACAAAACATTCTTCACCTTCTTGTGGACAATAAGTTGCATGGTGACCTGTATTCCTACACATGGTACAAAAATTTATCAACTCTGATCATTTCTCCATTGCTTGATTCATCTCTTGAATCTATTTCCATTCTTCCTCCCAAAACAACAATATTGAATTCATCTTCCTTTTCTTTCATGACCATGTGTGTTCTTTTCTTCTTGTGTCTCATGGTTCTACCTTTGCCTTTCTTTGCCATTTGTGTTCTTGTAAGATCTTCCTTCAAGTTGTTAAACCTTTTTCGAAGGAACCATCTCTGATACCAATTGAAGAACACAAGCTTATATTGAGAGGGGGGTGAATAGTATAAGACCACTTTTTACTTTTCTTTCTCAAATAGTATTAATCAATATAATCAATGGCAATATCAATAGCAATAACCAAAGCAATGCACAAATCATCACACACAATAGAGACACCAATTTAACGTGGTTCACCCAATGTGGGCTACTCCACGGAGAAAATATTTTACTAATATTTTCTCAATAAATCTCTTGGGAATCCTTTCCCTATTACAATGTTTATGGACCTCTATCCAAAGGAGATACCAATCCCCTAAATCAAGTTCATGGATCTCTATCCATAGGAGAACTCCTTTCTCCTCTGCTCTGGCTAGTGATCCTCTAGAAGACTACTACCTCCACTGCACTAGCTTATGGATCTCTCTCCACTGAAGACTCTTGTCCCCACTCAGAAGACCTATCCTCACTACCCTGGCTAATGGATCTCTATCCACTAGAGACTACTATCCTCTCTACTCTATCACCTCCAAAGCTCTATCTCAAATCTATACTAAACATAATCCTTCGGTCTAGCACAAATCTGCTCAATCTCTATCTCTTGTCTGGCACAAATCTATCCTCAAATCTACACCAAAATTTGCTCTCAAATTTTAAATCTTTAAAATTATTCTCATTCCCCACTTATCAATTTACATCTCAATCTTTCTCAATTATCAATCTAAGTCACAAAATCTCAACTATTTCCACAAGTCCTCTCTAGAACTTGCTCAAATATGCTCAACAAGTCCACTCTAGAACTTTCTCAAATATTCTCAACAAGTCCTCTCAAGAACTTGCTCAAAAAATCACAAGTCCTTAAAGACTTTCTCAAATATGCTCAACAAGTCCACACATAACTTGCTCAAATATGCTCAACAAGTCCACACAGAACTTGCCCAAATCTACTCAACAAGTCCACATAGAACTTGTCTAAATCTGCTCAACAAGTCCACACAAAACTTGTCCAAATATGCTCAACAAGTCCACACATAACTTGTCCAAATATGCTCAACAAGTCCACACAAAACTTGTCCAAATCTTCTCAACAAGTCCACACAGAACTTGTCTAAATATGCTCAACAAGTCCATACAAAACTTTTTTAAATATGCTCAACAAGTCCACATAGAATTTATCTAAATCTGCTCAACAAGTCCACACAGAACTTGTCTAAATCTGCTCAACAAGTCCACATAGAACTTGTCTAAATCTGCTCAACAAGTCCACAGAGAACTTGTCCAAATCTGCTCAACAAGTCCACACAGAACTTGTCTAAATCTTCTCAACAAGTCCATATATAACTTGTCTAAATCTGCTCAACAAGTCCACATAAAACTTGTCCAAATATGCTCAACAAGTCCATGATTTTCTAAAAGACTTAGTCCCTAAACTTCAATTGCTCAACAAGTCCACACTAGAACTTGTCCAAATATCATAGAAACATAAAGAGAATTGTTAGAGACTCAATATGCTCTATACTCATCACAATGCTCAATCACTTTCAATCACTCTCTTAGAAACATAAGGAGAATTTTTAGAGACTCAATATGCTTCATATTCAACTCAATGCTCAATCACTTCTCAACTCAATTTAGAATATAGAATAGTTTGTTTTATGGAACTTGAACAATCACTTCACACATCCACTTGACTAGGCTCAACCAACTCTACTCAACCAAACACTCAATGAAATACTCCTTTCTCACAAACCCTAGTCCAAGCATGTAAACACCAACTCAAAATATTCCCAACAATGCTCAACAATAAATCTCACATAACAATGATACTCATGATCTTTTCAAATCCTAGTTCAAGTTCTTTGCTCAACAACTCACTTCAACAACAATGCTTATAGCAATGATACTCAAACCCTAGTTCAAGTTCTTTACACCATCAATGACTTCAACAACAATGCTAATCAAACAAGGTTTCAATAACAACTCTTTATTCTAGAAAACCTTGAAGCATTAACTCAAACATACTTAATAAGGAAACCCTAATCAAATCCTTTTCACTCCAAACTTATTTTTCAGACAACCAACCAATCAACTTAACTATGGAAGAATGTGCTCATACCTTTTTCTTGATGATAAGGAATAGACCTCACAAATCTGCCACAACCATAAACACTTCTTTTCCAAACTCAAGAAGGTTAGAAGACAAAATATTATTCCAATATTTCCTTAAAGATATTCCTTGGACCAAAATATAATCAATGCCTTATTTCTTCCTTTTTCAATTACACTCAAAAAATCATACATAACAAAAATACTTGGATATACCTTATCAACTCCAATATTAGAATAGTGACCAACACCCTAATATATCAACCACTCTTAAAATAATATCCACCACCATAGTATATTAACCACTCTTAATAATATTCAACACTATAGAATATCAACCAAACACTTTTCACTCCACACAAAACCTTTGAGCAAACAATATTAAAAATTTAATTTTGCCAAAACTTATAACTCCCTTGCAACCTTAGAACCAAATAATAAACATGCAAAATTAATTTTTAAATTTCCCAACTAAACTTTCAAAAATTTTGGAGATCAAATATTCTACATACCTTGTACTCCCCACAAAAAGGGGATTCAACGTGACTCGATCCGCCGTCTCCTCTAGCCTAAGCGCTAGGCACTTGGGCACTCACCGCATGGGCTACGAAGGCCCACATGAAGGAAGGATAAAGACCTTCCTCTTATACCTTCAACACTCCTCTTCTCACGTGAAAATCATGTTTTCTCTCTCCCTTGGTCACAACGTTGATTACTATGCTCGCACGATCTTCTTAGGCATGGTGAATATTAATGAGGTGGGTGCTCCCCCTTATATACTTGATTTGACATTCCTCCTCACGTCGGCGCTTTTCAAAATTGGATTTTTAAATTTCAAATCTAAAACCCACTCTAGGGTTTTAACCTTAAATTAATTTATAATTAATAAATAAATTAATTAATAATTAATTTAAATAACTTTTCAAGTTAAGTAAATTAACTAATAAATTAATTTAAAATTAATTTATAATTGACTTTAAGCTTCCTTAGTATAATAAAATTATTATACTTTATTTTCCAATGGTTTTTATGAAAAACCTTTTATTTTCTCCTTCAATGGTTTTAATGGAAAACCTTTTTTTTTTTTTTCTTTTTTTTGGTTTAAGAAAAACCTTTGGTCATGCTTCATAAGACATTATGAAACTCTTTTGGAACCAATCAATTGCATTCCTTTTGACATCAATGACAACTCAACTTTGCTTACAAACTTGCTCAAATTGCCAACAAGGAGTGAGTTTCATTGGTTGCTTAGGAAACCCTTTAAAAGGATGTTATGATGATTTAATTTATACTAGAAAAAAAAGAAATATGAATGATAGGGTAATCAGAGCCATGGATGATTACATCATACATCACTTCATCCAATTGAGGTAGTAGTAGTAGAAGAATAATATCTATTCAAAAAGGGTTGTAATATAAAAATATTGAAGTTGGAAAATACCATGTTGCTAAAAGATCTCTAAATTGTAATGTGCATGTAAAGGATTGGAAGGACATAACCTACCCCTCTAGTATGTTCTATATGATCACAATGTCAATCCAAGGCAAGGGTTTGATAATGATATAAGATAATGAGATTCAAGATATAGATGATATATAAAGAGAAAATCCAATGGAAAGTAAATAATATGGAACTAAGAAGATATGCTTACATAAGCTATCTAGTATTAATATAATGCAAAATGATATATCTACTAGCTAGGATCATCATTGCATCACTATAGATCTCCTAACTGGATGTCTAAAAAAGGTTGAACACTATGGAAAATGTGTTTTTTTCAACTAACAAGTGAAAAGGGTTAAAATATTGGTACTTTTTCTTTACAAGATTATCTCATAGGCGACAAAATAGGTATCCTATGAAGGGAGTCCTCTTACAATGAATGTTCTAATAGCACAAAGGGTCTTATATAGGATCATCAAAAGAGTGGAATTATTGCATGTGAGCCACTATTAGTTGTAGAAGGCCCTCCAAACTTCCACAACCCAATAGAAATGGTTAATAGCATTTGGGAGCCTATCTCAATCAAATCCCTTGTGATAGAAGATAAAATATCAAATGAAACTAGCCTATTACATGCTGAAAATGACTGAAAGCTACATAAAAAGAGAAAATGAGTGTTTAGTTACCTAGATTGGTGGTCTATTATAGGGTTTTGAACTGAAATATACCTTTGAATGGGATCATACCCCTTGGCATGATCCTTGTGGTCACACTTATCTATATTTTTGTCTCTATGTTAACCATATAGAATAAAGTTATGTTGCAAAGATTTTTCTAGTGTTTTATGGAGCTCCTTCCTATGCTAGGTGGTCTTTTGTGCCTAGAATTAAGATTTGCTTATAAAAAAATAGGGGTTTTTAATAAGGACATGTGGTGATCCATGGTGGTTGATGGTGAGTGATGGTTGAGTGCACTTAGTGTCTAAATTGATTTATATAAATTTTGGGTATGTGGATGTCTCTTTCTTAGAAATGGTGAAAATGGTCATCTATTGATAGACTTGGCCAAGGCTATGGGGGATAAGGTATCATGTGAGGTGTCCCTTGAGGTGGAATGGTGTGTCATACCTCATAAATAAATTTTGGTGAGAGAAGTCATCACCCATCCACATGCATAAAATGGGTATGGGTGAGAAATTCCCCATAAATTCATGGGATATGAAATTCTTATCCTAATTATAACATGGTGGAGGATGGCTCATCCATGCTTTTAATGCCTTTAATGCCTTAACATAAAAGGTATCTAAATATCATTTATGATATTGAGTGAACATGGGGATGTGGAGGAGAGCAAGAGTTAAGGTCTAACCATAGTTAGCTTAACCATGGGTTTAGGGTTGACTAAGGTGAGGTGGAGGCTAGGATTAGGTGGAAGGTAGGCTAGGATAGGGTTGACCAAGGGTTATATCTACCCTAATTATGTTAAATTAGGCTAGACTTAGGTGGAATCTAGGCCAATCAAATGTTGGACTAGGGTGAGGTGTCCCTAGGTTAGGCTTAGGGGGGT
Organism: Wollemia nobilis; assembly: GCA_028583015.1. Lineage (NCBI taxonomy): Eukaryota > Viridiplantae > Streptophyta > Pinopsida > Araucariales > Araucariaceae > Wollemia > Wollemia nobilis. The sequence goes on along the minus strand of JAQPPZ010000458.1, from coordinate 10,381,326 downwards.
AGCATGGTGACTAGGGCTAAGTTTATAAAAGGACTTAAATGGCCAAGGGGGCATAAACACGATGAATAGTATTTTTAGGTAATTAATGTAAAATTTGTAGGTTTTTCAAATTAATAAACTATTAATGCTACACAAGGATAAATATGACATTTTTAGGTGTCTACATTTATCTCTTTTTGTACTGCATTGTGTGAAGACACAATGTAGCATAAAAACTTATGATATTGGAATGGTGGTTGATTGTGAGAGAAATGAATTGAGGATTTGTGATTGTTTACAACCTTTTTCATACTATGATGATTTTTGAGGGAATATATGCAATATTACCTTATGTTATAATCAATGTAGGATGCCCCAATTGTGGAAGGAACAAGTGTCCTTAAAATTTCTTTTGATGGATTGATGATATCATTTGAGTTGGTAGACTGGTCAACCATATGTAGGTATACTAATGATTTCTTTGATGGGCTTGATTGGCCACCTCGATGAAGCATACACACATGAGTAAGCCTACATTTTGTACCATACAACATACCAAATTTTATTACATTAGAGTTTGATTGAGAAGAGAAATTTTGCTTTTGTTTGCCCTAGCAAATGAGGGTTTATGATAGTATCAAGAAAAGGTTCTTAGATAAATATAAATTCCAATATTGAGTGTTTTAAGTATTGATCATGCGTAAATAAACTTTAGTGTGTGATGTCTACCCGATCAAACGATGAGTTAATGGGTGAAGAAATGAAAACTAGTGATAAATCACTTGATAAAGTGGTTGTTTATGGAAAAGTGTGAAAAATGATGTGAGAAATTGATAAAGATTAAAATTTGGATGTGTGGTAAAATTTAGAAGAAATTTTTTTTATCGTACGAATGGGTGTAAACTAAACTAATCCCACCTGTTCATATGATTATGTGGTGTATACCTATAAATATGGGATTATAGGGTGCACTCATCATTTGCATCATGCAAATGAGGAGAATCAAGAGGAGGAGATTGGTGAGGGTGAATTTGTGAAGCGAAATGCTACCAAATCGAGAAAATTAATGAACAAGATGGCTGAGAGTGCAACAAGTACTGGTGTTGGAGGGTTTCTAGTGTTGGTTATTTGACTATTTCCCTTATTTATGGATTTTGGAAACAAAATTAACCCTAGGGATAATTTTTTAGTGAAATTAAAATGTAGAAGAGTGATAGGCTAGTTAGCACTGTGTACGAAAAGGGTAAATAGGTTTGGGTCTTGCATGCTTGCATGTGTGTTGTATGCTTTTGTTTTATTTGTTTGGTGATAGGTTATTCGATGTGTGTGTGCACTTGATATGTGTAATTATGTATTTTTTATGCATTTTTGGATGGAATCAAGAAAATATCCAAGGGGTATATTTTGTCTAAATGGGTATCTAAATCTACCCTTATTGAACCAATTGTACAAAGTCATACAAATGTATGGATAATATGGAGCAATTGGTTTTTGGATAGTGAAATATGATATTGGGTAATGATGCTAGGTAAAAAATGTGTGATCAAGATATTGATTTCTATTATTTTTGTATGATTTGAGGAATATGTGGATGATAGATGACTGATATTATTTGAGTAAGATTGGGTTTTATGGAGTGGAGTACATAGTTACTATCCATTGTAACCATTCCTATTTATCAGTGCTATGTGAGCATTGGGATCCAGATAGGAACACCTATTTTTTGATAGGGGAAATGACTATTACACTAGAGGATGTATATTGGATTTATATGATTTTTGTAGAGGGAGTTACTATTATTGTGGAAGGAGGGAGTCAATAGAGAGATGTAGTATTACAAAGAGCATTCACTCCTGGGTGGTGAATAGTAGAGTATGGTGGTGGGGGTGTCTTTTATGAGGATTATTGGAAGATTCAAGTATTTTCATTGAGACACACTCTAGTGATGGTCTTGATTGCTAGCTATGTATTTCCAAACTCTTTAGGGGTGAGGTTCCCCTAGAAAATTATTGGTATAATATGTGGTATGGTGGATAGGGAGGTATAATTTGCATGGGTGCCAACATTTTTGGCATAGAACTACAAAGAATTGCATGGAGTGAGGATGACTTGGTGGATAGGGTTGAGCTATAATTTATTGGTACATTTGTAGGAATGGGGGCATATTCTTGTGGTGAGGCTAGGAGGACTAAAATATCAAGCATATGGCTTAATGATGGAGGATGTACTATATACCCTAATGTAGAAGATAGATTTGGAGGAGTGAGTGAAGAGGCCACATGAGGATGATGGTCTAAATTACCAAGGATATTTTGGGATCTTGGTTCCCTAGGAAATCACCTAATATACATGGAGAGGGGTAATAGTGTAGGTAGAGGATGAATATGAGCTCATATTACTCAAGAAATATAGATGGGTTTCTAGTTGATATTCGATCCTAATAGAGTTATTTTCATTTTTACGTGTTTTGTGATAGTTTGGTTTGTGATAGATATTTCCTGACCTAACAATGGTGATTTGGAGGGTTAGGGAATATCATGGGAGGTAGCCACAAGTGGACTCCTTTGATGTAGGACTAGATGAGGATATTATAATATAAAATATGGATTATGTAGGGACCATGACAAAGTATGATGCATGGTAGGCAACCTAAATATGGCAGCCTAGAGTAGGAGTGGTGGATGGCATGAGTGATTCAGAGGTAGCAACAATTAGTGGATTGGAGTGGGTTGTGAGCAGTATTGTAGAAGTAGCTAGTAGCTCAAGGACATTAATAGGTGGAATAAATAATATGATATATTTTTGAGTTGATTATAAGGAGATATAGGATGAGTCAACTCTAAGGTAATGAGTGCATCATTGGACAAATAGTGGAGCAGGTCCTTCTATATAACAACAAAGACAAGTGTGGGAGATGTGACATAGTAGGATCTTGGAGAGACAATTTAAGCTATATTTGACAAGGGTTATGGTAGGGTGATGTGATGGCCTCCTATATGTAGAGGTGATAGAGTCAATGGAGGTAACACAAGAGGTAGATATGCTATGTACAAGGGTGAGATAGGTATAGGCATGGATGGCCAATAAAGTAGCTGCTTAGACCTTGGAGAGGATGGGAATGGTAGTAGAGAAATATGCTATAACAAAGAGATACAATGGTTGTAATGTTAGATATTGCCACAATAGAGATGCAAATCTTGTAGGGTAAGTGAGACACCTTGGTAGTAGATATGGCCAGAATTTGAGATGAGGTGGGGTAGCTAAGCGTATAGAGTGCCAAGATTGAGGTCTTACAACTAGTGCAAGATAACATTGAGGCTATTTATTTTTGAGAGAGGACCAAAACACCCATTTTGGAGTTGGGTATGGTGAGATAGGGTTTATCAATTTTATCACATTCAATATCATAGTATCATTCACATTTGCAATGGAGTTGTAGGAGTACACAATTAGTTGTTCTAACAATACCTTGAGTTGTAGAGGCTACAACATCATAAGAAAAGGAACATACCCAAGCATAGGGTGGATATGGGATGTATAGAAACATCAAGGAGGCTCTAAGGGTGCATGAGGGAGTGAGGAGACTCTCAGTGGGCAGTAGGATGGATGTTATTTTTTTTTGGTGTGGTAGATATGCCACTGATTTTATATGTTTTGTATTGTATATGTATAGGATGAGGATGATATGTATAGTGTGGTAGGTGATGTAGCCTATGACAAATTTTTATTATGTAAATATCATTTTGATATATGGCATATATGATGGGTATTTTGATATGTATTTATTATGCATGATGTATAGTTGTAGATAATGATCATGTAGTGGTGTATTTTGATTTGATGGATGGTATATAAATGTAGCATTCCTTTGTTATTTTTTATTTTTAGGAACAATAATGTATGTATGTAAAACATGTATTGTATGTATATTTTTTTTTGTTAAGTTGAATTAAAAGTATGTTTTTATCAAGGATCCCAAAACTTTATTACATCAAAATTCAATATAGAAGTATAGGAATAGTCCAAGGATGGACAACAGGAAAGTCTTAAGGAAATCCTTGAGGAACACCTTTAGGAAAATATTAAGGAAATCCTTGAGGAAAAACTTTAGTAAAGGCTTAAGGAAAGCCTTGAGGAAACCCTTCAGGAAAGGCTTGAGGAAAGCCTTGAAGAAACATTTCAAAAAAGTAAACATGAATGTAGTAAGGGAAATTGCGCAGATCAAATTTCGGAAATCCTACCAGGCAAGAAAGGAGAAGGTGACAGAAAAGAACAAAAAAACCTACCTAAAACCAAAATTAAAACTTCCCAGAGGTGGGAAAAATAAAAAGGCACCTAACTTGAAATTTGAAACATCCCAAGGGCAAGAAACTAAGAAATGCGCCAAAACACCAATGGGATATCAGGATCCAAGACAAAAACCACTTCTCACATAGGGGAAAACTACCTAAATGCAAAAAAAACCACCCTATACCAAAAGAAGGAGCATAAAAATGGAGATTACAGTAAAACCCATTAGAATAAGGACAAGTAGCAGTCAGGGATGCCATAAGATCTTTAAAATTGTGATAAAACAAATCCCTTGTGAGCCTGAATAGTGGAACAATAGTTAGAGGATTTCCTCAGGCCACAAAATCCTCAAATTTACATACAATATAGAAGTATTGTATGTACATTTGATGTGTGCTTGTGTAGTCATTTTTTTAGGATGCATGCATTGGTATTGATAATCTCAAATGGTTGAGTTAATCAATGATAGGGTAATAATCGCATAGACATATTAACCTAATATGAGATAATAAAACATGAAATGTGTAGCATGGATGCAAAGATAATAATAGATTCAGGTAGGCGATGCAAATGATAGTGTGAATATGTATTAGATGACTATGTATGATGATGCTAATGACTTATTGATTGTATAGTGTACTAATGATGTGAAGAGAACATTATTGTTTTGTAGAACTAGTTATGATGCTATCTTTTTCTTCTTCCAAGTGACTTTGGATGTTAGAATAATTTCTAGAAATTCAAACACCATAGTTTGAACAATCAAAATCATCTATTTATCAGCCAATGTTCATTAGAAATCTTGACTATCCTGACTAGGATTAAGCCTATCATGAACCAATGTGTGTGTAATGATGTTTATTTATCCATTTTGAGTGAGGTTGGACTAACCAATTGTAAACTTAGCCAGTATAAGCTAGCTCATTTTTGAGTGCATGTAGTGGTCTATAAAAAATAATATTGCTAATATGACAGACATGTCACCACTCGTAAGTCATACTCCATTGCTAGATAGGCGTCTATAGCCTCGATGGAGGTTATTCCCATAATCCATCAACATTGATTTTATTGCCAAACAAGTGTCTATAGCCTTGGTGGAGACATAAAAAATGCTTAATGATATGGATAACAAGCTATTTGATAGTTCTCTTTTTATTTTTTTGTCTTTTGACTTTTTGGGTGGTGCTCTTTTTGATTTGCTTTCTATTTTTTTGGTGGTACTCTTTTTGCTTTACTTTTTTTGACAACTTGTTCTATTTTGGATCCTTAGGCTTGGATTATGCAAATGATAGGATGAGCAGGGAAAATAATTTACTTTGTGGCAAGAGTACGCAAGGTGTTGTCCTCCCTAAAATCAAAATTTTCTTAGTGTTTGATGTGTGATTGGTTCATGAAAGAACTCAAGTCAGCTAGGGGAAGCGTTGAATTGCTTTAGAATTTGGCGATGTTCAATAAGGGTTGATTGGATCAACTAAAAATGGTTGAATGATAGAAGATATTTCTTTGTACCAAGCCACCTAAGAATAGGGTTGGACATCACTATAGTTGCACTAACTAGTGTATGTTTATCTCCTTTTCTTTGTGTTTTTATGATTTTTGTTATGTTGTTGTTATTGTATATAAAATGATGGGTGCATATGGATGAGCTAATTGATATAACAAGGTGACAAAGAGAAATGCAATATAATGATATGCATGATGATGTGATAGGACAAAAACAAACATGGATGTGGACCAACATATGTGATCAATGTGTCATTGAGTAAGTAACCCAAATGTGATATGTTAACCCATATGCATGCATCCAATAGTTTAACTTAGTCAACATATTAGGAGGATTTGTTTGATCCATGGATGAATAAAATGAATGAATTAAATGTTAATGTTTGACAATATCAACATGAATAAATAATGAATTAGAAACATAAATGTTCATGAAAGAAGCATTTATAAATAAAATAAAGTAGGATAAAAGAATAAGAAGGAAGAAAGGTAGTGAGAAAATGAGAAAACAAGAGGAGAAGAGAACCAATCAATGGTATGTAGTCGATCATGCATCACCATACAACATTTATAGGTGATCCAAGCAAAAAAATAAGGAAATAAAAGGAATATAGGAAAGAATAAAATAATGGGGAGAAAAAGAGAAAAAAAGGGTGAGAAATAGAATCATTCAAAGGTATGTATGCACTGATGAATGACCATACGACATTGATAGGAATCTGATGGAGGATATGAGAAAGGAAAAGGAGAAAAAAATATGTTAGAAGAAGATAATAAAAATTGAATTGAATAATTAAATTATTAATTCACTTGTGTTAAGTGGTTAAATAAAGAATGAATGAATTTGAGCATTACTCTTAAATGTTTTTTTGTTGTTGTTTATATTGAATGTACAAGAATCCAAGAGACTTGGTTGGTGGTATTAGATATAGAATGCATGAAGATGGATTGTATTGAGGGGTTAAAGTTCTATAATTCCTTCAATATTAGCGAGTAGATAGGCTCTAGAACCAAATTTTTGTTTAACAATGTATGGGCCCAACTAGTTTGGGGTGAATTTATCATGCAAGTGGCATGGTTGATTTGGGTTCTATTAGTTTTATTTTAGCACAAGGTCCTCAATTTGGAATTCATGTTGAAAATTTTTGTTATTATATGCATTTCAAACATGATCTTGGTAAATGTAAAGATACTCAATATGTGATGTTCATCAAGAAGCGTAAACTAGTCTAAATGTGCTTGATAAGTAGTGTCATCATCGATGAATTCTTATAGTAAAATTCTCAAAAAAGAGGTTTCTAGATCTAAGGGCATGATGGCCTTAGTGCTATAATCTATGGATAATGGGGTTGTCCCAATAGGTGTTCTAATACTTATTTTGTATGCCCAAAGTGCTAAGGGAATTTGGTTATGCCAATCATGATGGGATTCTACGATGATTTTATGAAGGATGGCATAAATGGTTTTATTGGTTGCCTCAACTTGGCCATTTCCTTGAGGGTAATAGGGAGTTGAGAAGCTGTTTTGGATGTTATATGTGGCACACATTGCTTTAACATCCTTATTTTTGAATGATGTGTTATTATTATCAAAAAATATTTCAAGAAGGAATACCAAAATGACATATGATATGTTGTGTGATAAAATCAACAATTATAGGGCCTATAATTTGGATGAGAGGGATAGCTTTGACCCATTTTGTGAAGTAATCTATGGTGGTAATGATGAATTTGTGTTTGTTTGATGAAGCAGGGGTGATTTTACCTATAATATCTAGGACCCATTGGGAGAATATCCATAATGATTGAATGGGTTGTGGTGCTTATGGTGATAGGTGGGTTAGGTTGGCATGTTGCTAGCATTTGATGCATTTCTTGATGTAAGTACAACAATCATGTTCCATGGTGGGCTAGTAGTAACCCATGCATAGAATGCTCTTAGTGATGGCCATTCCACTAAAGTGACCACCACATGTACCATCATGGGCTCTAGAGGTGACATGATTGACCTTATGTGGTTCTAAGAAACAAAGGAGAATTTTGTCATATATGATCTTGTGGAGTATGCCCCCTAGTAGGGTATATCCAAAAAATTTCTATTTGAAGGTGCATTTTTTGGCTTTAGGAAAATATATGGGAAGGATACCCAACTTGATGTAGTCCTTAATTTGGAAAAAATAAGGATCGTAAGGCTTTTCCTGGACAAAGTTGACATCTGCATCATTAAGAGATGTCTTCAAAGAAATAGAAGACTTGTGGAGGGTTTGTACATAGATGTGAGTTATCTTATCATGTAGGTTCTATAGAATGAGGGAGCCGAGAGAGGCCATAATGTTTGCAAATTGATTTGTTGATATTGGAGAAGCTTCCATGTCATACCACTTGAATTGGGATAATAATTGTTTTACAACCTGTTTGTATTATTTGAGAATTGGACATTGACAATAATAGATTCCTTTCACTTGGTTAACAATAATAAGGGAATCACCAAAGATTTGTAGTTGCTCGATGCACATTGCAAGGATAGTTTTGAGGTTGAGGATAAGTGCTTCGTATTTGACATTGTTGTTTGTGCTAGGGAAGTCAATTTTGAATGAAAATGGGATTAAAGCCTCTTGTGGTGTGAAGAAGACTATTCTAGCATCTTTCCCTTGTTCATATCTAGAACCATCAAAGAAAAGGGTTATATTAGCTTGGGTCTTAGGTTCAATGAATTGTTTGATTTCGGTAGTGTTGAACACTGAGTCATCAAGAATCTCGATAAGAAACGATTTGTTATCATCGAAAGGAGATTTTGCAAGTTGGTCTATGATGACTTTGCCCTTAATGGATTTTTGATTGATGAATTCTAGGTCAAATTCTATTAATAGCATGATCCATTTGGTAGTTCTACTATTTTTGTAGGACTTACTCATCATGAATCATAATGGGTTTTCTCAAGCAATGACATAGGTGGTGTGGTTTAGCATGTAATGGTGAAGCTTCTTTTTGGTAAAAACTATCACCAAGTATAACTTCTCCATGTATTCATATCGTATTTTTTAGCTAACTAAGGTGTAACTAATATAGTATATAGCCTACTCTTGGCTAGCCTTATTCTTTTGAGATAGCATGGTACCTAAAGCAAAATTGGTGGTTGATATATACAAGTGGAAATAGAATCTCAATCGAGGTGGGGATAAAATTGGTGGTGATGTAAGGTATATCTTGATTGCATTGAAGGTGGATTGAAATTTTTGGTCCCATTCAAATGTGACCCTTTTTTGTAATAAATGGTTAAATGGATTACACTTGTTTGATAGTTGGGCTATAAAGTAATGAATTGCTTGAATTTTCCCTTGCAAGTTGCATAGTTGCTTTAAATTCATAGAGGGAGATATTTCTATGATAGCTTTGACCTTTTGAGGGTCCACTTTGATGCCTCATTGGGAGACAATGAATCCTAGAAGTTTTCCTAAGGTTATGCCAAAGACACTTTTTGGATTCAATCATACGTTATGCTCTAAGAGGTGATGAAGAATTTGTGCAAAACATGTTGATGGCACCTTTTAGATTTAGCCAATAGGTCATCCACATAGTATTCCATGATTTGATGCATGTAATCATGAAAAATGTAGGTCATGGTATGTTGGTATGTAGTACCTACATTTTTAAGGCCAAAGGGCATGACCTTATAGAAGAACCTCCCCCGAGGGGTGGTGAAGGATGTTTTGTGCTTATCATCAGGGTTAACCTAGATTTGGTTGTAACCTAAAAATCCATCCATGAGAGATAACATCTCATGACCGGTAGTGCAATCGACTAATGTATCAATGTTGGGTAAGGGGAAATTATCTTTAGGGCATGCTTTATTGAGATCTCAAAAATCAGTGCATATGCGTATTCCCTCTTTTGGATTTCCAATGAGTACCATATTGGATACCCACTCAGGGTAGTCAATCGGTTGAATAAATCCCACATCTAGGAGTTTTTGTAACTCCTCTTTGACCATTAAAGTGATTATAGGGTGCATCTTCCTAAGTTTTTGTTTAAGTAGTTTTACACTATTATTGAGTGTAATATTATGGACCACTAGAGATGGGTCAAGATCAGGCATGTCAGTATAGGACCAAGTGAAGACTTTCTTGTATTGCTTAAGGAGTGTGGTGAAGTTTTCTCACTCTTCAATGGATAGGATCTTTCCAAGTTTTATAATATGTGGATTAGTAGGATCATCATTGATGTCAACATTGATGGTGTCCTCCATAAGCATGTGGGAGCCATCTTTGAGTTGGGTAGGAATAGGTATGAGATGCAAGTCATTCATTACATTCTCAACAAGGACCTCATCAGTGTGGCTAAATTTGCATGGTTTATAGAAATGTTTGGAGTGGTAATAGCAAAAGGTACGTGTTATCTTATTGTAGCACATGTTCTGATAGAATAAAGTTATTAGGGTAAGGATTGGAAGGAAGGTGATTGAATTAAATTTAGTTTGGATTAATACTAATGATTCTATTGGGATTTGTGGTATATCAAAGTGGAGTGAATATATCAACAAAAATCATATTCACTAAATAATTCAAATGAGACAAGGAGGTAGAGTTGCTAGAGAAGGTATTTGATGGTAATGAGGGAAGTGGTTGGTTTAGGAATGGTCATAGAATGAATAGGGGAGAACATGGTTGATGTGGGGGTTGATGAGGTATAATGTGATATGTGAGAGGAGTGTGTGAATTGATGGGGAAGGGAAGAATGCAGGAAGAGACATATTTAGAGCTAGTAGATGTAAGTGAGAGAGCATTAATGTTTTTGATGAGTTCATCATTAAAAGTGTTAGGGGAAGTGAGATGGATTGAGGGGGCTTGGAAAAATCTAGATGGAATGTCCACCATGGATTGAGGAGAGAGATAGTCATCATGGAGCTCATGCTCAGGATCTATGTCAAAATTATCCTCTATTGTATCGAGGGTGAGGTGTTGGAGTTCATCCTCCAGAATGTTGATGTGATTGCGGTGATAACCTATGCTTGATTTATCTTTAGGTTGTTGGCAAGGTGGATCAATAAGGGACCTAGGTCCTTATTCATAATATCCAAGACCAAACCCATGCCAATTGAAGTGCTAAAAATAGTGTAAGGTAAAATATGGATTGGACATGTAATCTAGGTTGTCACAAAATTTATCTTCTGAGGCTTTGGGCTCAAGCATTTCTGAGGAGGTATCAATGCCTCCATAGATAAAATTGGTTTGATTTATTGGTAGACCAAGGGGAATAATGGTGCCTATAGTTAGAGGTGTGTTGTAAGGATGACCAAAGTCTCTAATGGATTGTACATTAGGTGGGGAGATATGAGCATTATGTACATTATACTCCCATGGATCAAGATTGGTCATAAATATTAATACATGGGGTATCCCTTGACATGCTTGTTGTGACAATGACCCTTGGTGTGAAGAGGAAGAAGTGGATGGTGATAATTGTGAGTCTTGAGGTAAATTGATAGGAGGAGGAAAAATGGATGGAGTAGTCTCAGTAAGTTGAGAGTCATATAGTGCAACATGCCACTCCCAAGAATGGCATTCTCTAGGAGTAGGCAAGATGGCATGGGTGGTGTGTGGGAATTATGAGGTAGGTCGAGAAGAAGTATTAGAAAGATGAGGATGAGGGCTAAAGGATCCTAGAAATGGATATGCATTAGGGGAGAAAGTGGGAGGAGTAGGAAGGATGGGAATATTGGTAGTGGGGTTGTGAGAAGGTGATGGTCTAGGAGGAAGTTGCAAGTTGAATGTGAGGATGGGGAGGAGGATTTGTAGAAGAAGAAGAAGAGAAGAAGCTAGGTGGTGGCTATGAGCTACATCATTGATGGGTAGCTAATTAGGTAGGATGATTCACTAGAGAATCAGGAAAAGGAGAAGAGGGTTATCATTGGTGGGTTTGGTTGGTCTGTAGGTGATGGGGCCAGTTGAGGTGGTGCATTGGGTTGAATGATGGTAGGGGTGAATTTAGTGGAAGATAAGGGTGGATCCTATAGTAGGGTGACCATGTTGTAAAATTGAAAGGGATCATAATCATCTAGAATGCGATGCACTTGTCCATTATGAAGATATTTCAAGCAATGATGGAGCATAGAAGGGACACATTGCATGTCTCTAATCCATGGTCTCCCTAGGAGAATATTGTATTGCATCTCCCCTTAGATGACATGGCATAATGTAGGGATTGTTTGAACACCTACCTGAATAGGTAGAATGATGGTACCTACTATGGAGCATAGAGAGCCATCAAAATCTTACAAGTTGAGGGATGGGGTGGTGAGATGGCTAGGTGGAATGTTTAGATGTTGGAGGGTAGTGGTAGAAATGATGTTGATGGATGAACCAGTGTCAATTAAGATACACTTGAATGTTATTCCATCAATGCATGCTATGACATGCATAGGGGGATCCACCCCTACTCCTTCAAGAGTTGTTATTTCATGATCGTAGAAAACAATTGAAGGTTACATGCATGTGCACATGTTGCCTACAAAATTTACAAAAGCATCGGTATCATTGGTTTCCAAATCTATGGATCATAGAATATCATTTAAAGCCTCTCTACGAGGCTATGATTGTTGTAGGAGGTCATATATCAATAAATTTGCTGTTGTGGTGTATAGTTAGTGCATGAGACTACTCTAGATGGTTATGACATTGCGTGGTATGGAGGGAGGGGCACCTTGTATTGGTGGTGTATTGGAAGAAGCTGGTATGGTAGGGGAGGTTGACCTATTGAGTAGGTCACACAAGATATATTTGGTTGCATGTGGTGACATTGATCATACCTACAAAACCTTGTTGAGATGGACCACTATTTACATGGTTGATTTGGTGAGGTAGTGGTTGTGATGTCAACACACCAACCTAGATTTGTTGTGTTCCATGCCCATGAAGAGGGATTTTGTAGATTCCCAGGTTTTGATTTGGGGGAGCCAAAGGATTATTGACATGTATGACTCTATGATCAATGAGGTCTTGCATCAGATGGAAAATTTGATGAACAATTATTTATGGCATACTCCCTTTGCCTATGGTATTCAAAAAGTCATGCTCATTGTAGCCTTTTGGTTTTGGATGACTTGGATCATCTAGCCTAATTTTTGGTAGAGCGATGTGCCCTACATCATATAACTTCTAGAAGATATTGGGTAAGGGCTTAGAAAGAGGGGTCTAGTTGCGTAGTTTGTGAGGAGGACATGGCAAGTGACCTAGTGATTAATTAGGTGGAGGAGGGATAAGGGAATAATTAGGCTATTGATATCTTTATTGCCATGGATAAGTGTATTGTGGTGATGAAACAAGTGTCACACTTAGAATGCAACTTGGTTTGTTTGAGGGGATTTGGATGTGTTGGGGTTGGAGGTATTCTTGTTGAATTATGTGTTGGTAGGGTAGTCTTGCTTTCTTGCAAAATTTAACCTCCCCTTCCTAGATTTTGATATCCTTAATCACTTTTATCTAAGCAATAGCATATTAGAAGGAGTGATGTTGTATTTGCAATGTTGTAGATATGTGTTTTGTGCAAATATTTACAAAACTATTCACCAATTTTATGGGTAGGATGAATAATGTTAGATCATTGATGACCCTATGGCATTCGAAAACATAGTCTAGACTCATCATCAAACTATTACAAGCTATAGAGATCTGATAGCGATATTTTCTTCTTGATGTTGATGGAGAAGTGTTCCAAAAATGAATTCGCTAGTTACTTGAGTGTGAAGAGGCTATGTTGTGGAAGGTTGTTATACCAATCCATGGATTTATCCCTAAGATATCAAGGAATGGTGTGAAGCATAAGGGGATTGCTACCATTTATTTGGTAGCAAGCAAACCTATGCTTGGGTGTTCCTTTAGGTCCTCCTTACCTTTAAATTTTTCAAATTTAGGTATTTCAAACCTATAAGGATAAGGATGAATGGAAATAGAGGGGTTAATAGGGTCATTAAGAAAGCTATTTGTAAGTGGGATTTTGGGGCCCATAACCACTTGTTCATAATTCTAATTTTTTTATTTGTTCCCTCATGAGTTGTATCTCATCTAGGGGTGCTTGTGATGTTTGGGTGGGATAAATAGGAGTGTCCATGAGGGGTGGTTTAGGATGGTAGGTATAGGGGTAGTTGTATTGCTATGGTGGTAGGGGTGGATAATATGGATGAGGAACTTGGGGATGATAGGTGATCAAATGGACTAGAACTGAAGAGGTGGGAAGTTGAGGTGTTGATGAATAGTATGGGTGAGGGGGTATTATTGTTGTTGCATAGCCCATTGATTTGTGGGAGCCACAAAGGTTTGGGTTGGAATGGAAGGAAATCGACCTTGAGCTAGAGGAGGTTGATATTGAGATGAAGGAGGTTGATAGTATTGGGTGGGAGGAACTTATTGTTGATAAATAGGAATTTGTTGCTGAGAAATAATTTGTTGCTCAGGAGTTTGTTGTTGAAGAGGAGGGGTTGAATATTGAAGAATTTATGATTGAGAAGGTGGAGTTGAGGACCAAGAAGGAGGAGAAGTGAAGAAAGAGGCTTGATTTGAATGAGGAAGAGGAGGAGGTTGATTGGAAGAAGAAGCTTGTCCATAAGGTGGATAAGAGAAATAATTGATCTAAGAAGGAACAAATGGATGAAGAATAGAAGAATTGGGTTGTATAGTGTGTTGAGTAGAATAGAGAGGAGGTTGAAGATAGGGTGGATATTGAGGATTGTATGAAGAAAGAGGAATAGAAGGAGGTGGATGAAAAGGAGGAGGTTGCAGAATATGATAAGAGGAAGGTGGTAAAGAAGTTGGTTGAAAGGAAGAATAGGCTCCATATGCACTAGTTTGGAAAGGATATTGAGGTGGAGGATTTGGAAAGGAGGGAGTTATGTTGGGAATAGTAGACATGAAAGGAGATGTAGAGGTATAGGATGTGAGAGGACGTGGAGAGGTGGAAGGAAGGGGGAGTTTGGAAATGGTCTATGATGAAGAGGTGACATTTGAGGAAGATATGCCATGGTCATTAGGGGAGAGTCGAGTGGTTGACACCATAGCCATAATTTGTGAGGTAATGTCTATGTCCTAATAAATTTAATAGACAATGGAATCATCACCATAAAGAAGGCGTTGATGATGATGTTGCAAGAAAGGATGTGAATAATGAGGAGAAGAAGGTAAAGACAAGTCATGATAGGAGAGGGAAGGTTGAGGATTTTTGGGCACAACATATATGATGTGTGGAAAAAGAGTGGTAGGAGGATTATCCATGCTAGGACTCTAAGGTCATGGGATGTTATTGGCATTTTGTGCCATGCTTTGTTCATGAGTCAAGGGTGCAAGTTGTGACACCTTGGGTGTGTTGAGGGGCAATTTGGGGTGGAATGGAGGTTGTTGTCTCTAATTGGTTAGGTGGGTTGGTTGGAGGTGAAGATGTAACTCAAGAAGCTTCTATGGCTAGGTGTAATTGCTCATGTGCTAGCTTTGGATGAGGACCATGATGAATGGTGAAAGGTTGTGAAATTAGGTTGATAGAATAGTTAGGAAAATAGAAGTGTCTAACTATGTAATTTTGTGAAGAACACAAGCTTATACTAAGAGGGGGGGTGAACAATATAAGAGTTCTTTTCACTTTTATTTCCAAATAAATATTATGCAGTGTATATATAGCAGTATCAATAGAAATAATAAAATAAATGCACAAAACACCACATACAATAGAGACACCATAATTTACGTGGTTCACCCAATGTGGGCTACTCCACAACGAAAATATTTTACTAAAATTTTCTCAATCAATATCTTGGGAATCCTTCCAAATTAAAATTTTTATGGACCTCTATCCAAAGGAGATGTTGATCCCCTAAATTTAGTTTGTGGATCTCTATCCACAAGATAACTCCTCTACTCTGGTTGGTGATCCTCTAGAAGACTACTGCCTCTATTGCACTAGCTTGTGGATCTCTCTCCACTAAAGACTCTTGTCCCTAATCAGAAGACCTATCCTCACTACCCTGGTTGATGGATCTCTATCCACTGGAGACTACTATTCTCTTTGCTTTGTCACCTCCAAAGCTCTGTCTCAAATATGTACTAAACATAGTCCAGTCAATCTAGCACAAATCTACTCAAGTCTACACTAAATGCAGTCTAGTCAGTTTAGCATAAGTCTACTCAAAAAGCTCACTCAAATATGCACTAAACATAGTCCACTCAGTATAGCACAAATCTACTCAAAAATTCCACTCAAATTTGTACTAAACATATTCCAATCGATATAGCACAAATCTATTCAATAGGTCCACTCAAAACCTGCTCAAATATACTCAACATATCCACTCAAAACCTACTCAAATCTACTCATAATGTCCACAGTCTAGTCAGTATAGCATAAATCTACTCAACTCTACACTAAATGCAATCCAATCCATTTAGCACAAGTCTTCTGAACAAGCTCACTCAAATCTGCACTAAACATAGTCCACTTAGTCTAGCATAAATTTGCTTAAAAATTCCACTCAAATATGCACTAAACATAGTACAGTAGGTCTAGCATAAATTTTCTCAACAGGTCCACTTAGAAATTACTCAAATCTACTCAATAGGTCCACTCAAAAACTACTGAAATCTACTCAACAAGTCCGCTTAGAATGTTAGGATCTATTTCCTAACCAACATTAACTCTATATTATTACTTATAACATATCATGAAAGGGTGTGACCTTTTAACGGTAACCCATGACATCATATTTAATAAGATAGTGTTTGTTTATTTAGAATCACTAGGAAAACATTAAGTTATATATTCAATTGAGTGGTTCTCCATTCAATCTTCAAAGGTGATTCTGTCAAAAGGTGATTCTTATTTTATCCATCATTTCATTTCATTTTTCTAACATCAATTACCTTACATCTGGTATTAGAGCCACTATTCTAGACTTTCACTTGTGGAAAAACAATAATCATCCGTTCGTATTTTTGAAGCTTTTACAACTAGTTTGGAACTTATAGGCTAAAGGCGTAAAATATTAAAATTATTTATAAACTAGTCTGGTGTATGAACATTGAAAAATAATTGATGTAATCTATTTCATCATGAAATATTAAAATTGTTTTACGTCATCTACCATAATATTTTCTTCTGGTCATTACTTGCAAAGTGTACTTGTAGAGTGCTTATAGAAGAAAGATCAACTGACAAAAAATGATGCATCATTTTAGTTAATTTTTGGAGATATTCGTTGAAAGAATCATTGTAATTTTAGTGATATTTGCAAAGTTTACAGCACAAGAAAATTGGCAAAAATAATTTTGACCTCCGTTAAAAGTCACCATCGTCGGGAGTCTCTCGTGGTTGCAGCAAAACGTCTCCATCGATAGTATAAACATATGTCTAAACAATATTTAAAGCCACATTTAGTTTAGCAGCACGTCATCCACATAAGTAAGTTCACAAAATCGCCTAGCGCAAGCTTTTACAACACACAACAACACTCAAAATTTGTCTTAGGTGACAAATTTTTTTTGAAAAACAACAATTTTAGTACTCCTTGTTCCCTTTCAAATGATTTCGAAGTTAGATGGTGATGCAGGTTGGCAGCCATTTCACAATTTTTTCGATGACGTTAAATCAATAGCGATTAGAATCCATTCTGTCATGTATTGGATATTTTTGGCAATGTTAGTAAATTAACGGTGATAAAAAAATTATCAAATTTGAGTTTAACCTAAAGTCTAAAAACATTTTCCAACATCGACGAAAACTTTCGGTATTGGGGGGCAGCGTCGTAAAGGTTTTTTTTAAGTCTTTAGATATCTTTATCCCACATATAAAAGGGAGTGGGATTTTTGGAATTTAAAAGGAACATGAAATGTATATTTAGCCATGAATTCGGTCATGCTTTCTATCAGTCCTTCACACAACCAAAAACATCCTACATGCTGACACTTGTCTTTGACTTGACCTAACATGTGACCCCACCTCTTGTTGATGTCATCATCCATTGCTTCTATTCGTACAACCCGCCACCACTCACCTCTTACCTACTCTTCCACCCTACCTCATCTATCATGCCTCTACCACCTCAGTTACCTCGTCTACCATGCATCTGCCACCTCGGTTCCCCTCTATTGTGGTTTCTACCTACTTCCTATCAAAATAGTAGAATCAATTAAAAAATTTATTAAGGGCAATCGCCTATAATTAAAAAATAAAAATAAAATTTTGATTGCAAATTACAAAAACAAATTTTGCTAATTATAAATTACAAAAAGTTGCCAATTTATTATAAAACTTACTAAATTTTGCTAATTTTCTTAATTATAAATTACAAAAAGTTGCCAATTTATTATAAAACTTACTAAATTTTGCTAATTTTGGCAAGAAAGAGGATAAACTTGAAAAATTGATTTCAAATCCTAAATGGCCGAAGGACAACGATCACAAGATATCACTATGGATAAAATTCTCCAGGAAATTTGCCAAGGCAAAGAGGAGAACATAGCTAAGACACAGGAAATCCAAGAAACAATATTCACATTAAACTTAAAACTAGACTCTGTCAGTCAGATAATGGCACTAATGCAAACAAATCAAACTAATGGAGGGTTGCCACCCTAGACACCATTGGGAGGTCCACAAACATCCATCCTACCTAGGACTACCAAGTTATATTTTTCAAAATTTGAAAGCAGTGATACTACAAACTGGATTTATTGAGCAGATTAATATTTCCCTTTAAATCAAAATCCCTAAAATACAAAAGGTGCATATTGCATCCTTTAACTTAGATAATGAGGCCATCCAATGGTACCAATGGTTTGAAAAATAAATGACACTCCTACTTGGTTAAACTATACACAAAATCTATTAGTACGGTTTGGACCTAGCGCTTTTGAAAATTTCATAGGAGATCTCACCAAATTGTGACAAACCACTTCAGTAAAGGAATATCAAGCTGAATTTGAAATATTGGAAAATCAAACAACCGGGCTAGATGCTTCATTCTTTCAATACTGTTTCATCAATGGATTAAAGGAAGAAATCTGAATAGAGGTACAAATGTATAATCCCACAAACATGATGTAGACCATAGGATTGGTGAAACTAGCTGAGGAAAAAATTAAGGCATAATGATGATTGGGAAAACCACCCAAGGGGAAATCATCAAACACTTACACTAATCCCAAAACTATGCTAATTGGATGGGTACAAAACTCCTACACAACTCCGAAACTTAACCGAACCTTATTAATTAAACATCTTAGTTTTGAGAAAATGAAGGAACGATAAGCTAAAGGTCTTTGCTAACATTGCAATGAAAAATTTGATCGAAATCATAAATGCATCTCACAAAAGTTGTATATTTTGGATGCTACAGACTGTGGAAATTCAACCAAAGAATAAACTGAGATAGAAGTGGAAGTAGTATCCAACACACCTAAAAGTGATGAGGAAAATACACCTAAAGTTTCCTTTAACGCCTTTGTTGTATTTTTTGCTCCACAAATGATGAGGGTAAAATGGTATTTTAAGAAAGAAAACCTTAATGTGCTCCTAGACTCTGGTAGCATGCATAATTTTATCGATCCAAAGGTAGCTAAGCAAGCTAATTATTTTATATACCCTTGCAATAATTTTGAAGTGATTATTGGAAACGAAGGAAAAATTGCATGTAAATGTAAATGTAGAAATATAAAACTAACTATGGGGGGTTATAACATGAAAGGAGACATGTATGTACTACCTTTAGGATGTTGTGAAATAGTACTAGGAGTACAATGGATATGAACATTGGGTATGGTTCAATGGGAATTTTACAAATCATGGATGAAGTTCATCGAGAAGAACCAAACTTATACTATGAAGGGATTAAAATCTGGACCTTCACAAATCATAAGTTCTCATAGAATAGAGAAAATTATGAAGAACACAAGCTTATACTGAGAGAGTGGGATGAACAGTATAAGACCACTTTTACTTTTTCTTCCAATTCAAT
The DNA here is from genome assembly GCA_028583015.1 of Wollemia nobilis. NCBI lineage: Eukaryota > Viridiplantae > Streptophyta > Pinopsida > Araucariales > Araucariaceae > Wollemia > Wollemia nobilis. Next base: position 10,361,565 of record JAQPPZ010000458.1, on the reverse strand, counting down.
ATTATGTTGTGTAAATATAGTAGTATCAATAGCAGTAATCAAAGCAATGCATAAAAACCATACACAATAGAGACACCACAATTTATGTGGTTCACCCAATGTGGGCTACTCCACGGAGAAAATATTTTACTAAAAATTTCTCAATAAATTTCTTTGGGAATAACTCCCAATTACAATGTTTATGGATCTCTTTCCAAAGGAGATGTTGATCCCCTAATATCAATTTTATGGATCTCTTCCATAGGATAACTCTTTCTCCTTCTGCTCTAGCTATGTGATCTACTAGAAGACTTTGTCTCTCTGTTACATTGACTGGTGGACCTCTCTCCACTTGAAGACTCCTCACTCAGATCTATCTTCAACTATGTTGTCTGTTGGATCTATATCCATTGAGACTCTATCCTTTGTACTATGTTACCCCTAAAGCTCTATCAATAGGCTCACTAAGAACCTACTCAATAGGCTCACATAGAACCTGCTTAACAAGCTCACATAGAACTTGTCAAATCTGCTCAAGAAAGCTCACCAAGAACTTTCCCAAATCTAAATAACAAGCTCACACAGAACTTGTCCAAAACTGAATAACAAGCTCACACATAACCCATCCAATGCTAATTAACAAGCTCACATAGAACCTGTCTAATGCTGAATAACTAGCTCACACAAAACTTTTCTAAATATGATCTAGCAAGCTCACCAAGAACTTATCCAAATCTACTCTAGCAAGCTCACCAATAACTTGCCCAAATCTACTCTAGCAAACTCACCAATAACATGCCCAAATTTTCTCTAGCAAGCTCATAAAGAACTTGCCCAAAACTATCCACAAATCTATACCAACACTGTCCTCAAATCTGTCTCAAAATTTTCCTCAAGTTGTCCCAAAGGCCTTATCAAAGGCTCAATCAATCATGCTCAAGTAGTACTCAAAATGAACTCAACAATGAATTGTAATCTCAACTCAAATTAACTTCATAGAAGCATAAAGAGAATTTTTAGAGACTCAATATGTTATAATCTCACCATCAACCCAGATCAATATCAACTCAACTCATAGAAGCATAAAGAGATTTGTTAGAGACTCAATATGTTCTAATCTCACTCTCAACCCAAATCAATCTCAACTCAACTCATAGAAGCATAAAGAGAATTTTTAGAGACTCAATATGTTCTAAACTCACTCTCAAACCAAATCAATCTCAACTCAACTCAAATCAACTCATAGAAGCATAAAGAGAATTTTTAGAGACTCAATATGTTCTAATATCACTCTCAACTCAAATCAACCTCAACTCAATTCAATTCAACCTCAAATCAACTCAAATCTTATAGAACCATAAAGAGAATTGTTAAAGACTCAATATGTTCTAACCTTAATCTCAAATCAACATAGAATGATAGAATAGGTTGTTTCATAGAACTTGAACAATCACTTCACACATCACTTGACTAGACTCAATCAACTCAACTCAACCAATCATCACAAGGGACAACTCTTTCTCACACAACCCTAGTCCAAGTATGTATCAACAAACTCAAATGTTTTGAACAATGCTCAACCACAAATCTCACATAAAAATGATACTCATGTTTTTTTCTAACTCAATTTCTTTCACAACCAATGGGCTTCAACAACTATGCTTATAAAACAAGGTTTAGACACAACTCTCAATTCATAAAACCTTAAAGCATTCAACCAACCACTTTCGAAAAGGAAACCACAAACAATAATTTTCCCTCCAATGACATTTCATAAATCAACCACCATAAAAAATCAATAGGAGAATGTTCCTATACATTTTATGAAGATAAAAAACATCTTTGTAAATTACCACAATCACAAAATTCTTTTGCCAATCTTCACAAGGGTTAGTAGATCACAAAATAATCAACATTACTCCACTTTTCAATAATCATCACCAAGTCCTTTAATTGCACAACTTCCTTATCTCTCCTAAAACCACTTGTACCATAAAATAAAATAAATCAAAACATTTCATAACCTTTTCACTCCCAAAACCACTTATACCATAAAATAAAATAAATCATAATATTGAACACCTTGTCACCTCATGAAATAATTAATCCTCTTGAAAAAAAGAACAATGCAAACTTCACTTTTGGAACCCCTTTGCAAAATCAGAAACATCTCTTTACACACACCTTATTTCTCCTTCTAAATACATTAGTCAAATAGCCCTCGAAATAAGCTTTCCGATGATATATAATATGCCCCCTTTCCAAAATAAATTGAAACCTTTACATATATATATATATATATATATATATATATATATATATATGCCACCCTCCATTAATTGCACATAGGTCGACCCTCCATTAATTTAAACTTAAAGTTTAAACTTTAATATCTTCATCACCGGAGGTCCTTTTTTGATGAAACAAAATTCCACCTTGGCTTTTAAGAAAAGTCCTTTCCACATAAGCCCACCATGGTTTTAAATAAAATATTTTATTTTGTCTTCCTTGGTTTTCATAAAAATCCTGTATATATCCATGCTCTCTAAAATATCATAGATGATTATCTATGAAGTGCTTTTGCCACAAAAACTCAATGTGAAATCAATGATCCATGTGACATCAATGACAACATAAAATACCTCAAATAAACTCAAATTTCCAATAATATCTCCCTTTGTCATTGATGGCAACACCTCTAATGCAAAAACCACAATCACTGCAAAAACCATCTCTGAGAATCAAAGATGCTCCCCTGACTCAATACTCTCTATGAAGGTTGCTCCTCCTAACTCAATACTCTCTTTGGAGGCTGCTCCTCCTTACTCAATACTCTCTTTGGAGGTTGCTCTCCCTAACTCAATGCTCTCTTTAGAGGCTGCTCCCCCTAACTCAAATATCTCCTTGGAGGTTGCTCCCCCTAACTCAAATCTCTCCCCATTTGACATCAATGGCAAAAGGGACACCTATGGGGCTAAAAGATATGACTCTTAAGATTAGCCCCCATCACTCCCTTTTCTTTTGAGGTGATTAATTTTTGGGTGGGAGTACTTTTATTCCCATATCACTTTGTTTATTTCCTCTATCAACTTCCTTCCATGTTTTTCTGATATCCTTATCTTTATGAATTACTTGATATTCTTGTCTAGAACCTTTTTGACCTTCTTGCCTTGAATATGTTTGGAATTGAGTCCTACACCATCTTGCAATATGGCCGAAGTTATTGCAATTAAAACACTTAATATTTTAGCCTTTGGTTTGTGCCCATGTCCTAAACTTATTCTTAAATTAATTTCCATATCCATTCCTTTCCTGAACCCTATATTTTGAAGCTTTGTTTTCATGACCATTATAACCATGACTTCTAAATTGTGTAGCTCTAAAACCAAAACCATGTTTCTCATTTCCTTTGCACTAAAAATATCTATGACCAATCCTGTTGCATGAGAAGCAATGCCCCTAAAAACCATACCTTCTTCCCTTGAAGTTTCTTCTAGCAAAATAAAACTTCTTTAATCCATGGATCTTGCAATGTATAACCTTGTATCCAAATCCATTACAAGAAAAACAATATCCTTGAAAAACCCTTTGTTCATGCCTTGGTTCTTCATACCTTTCTTGACCATTATCCTTATGATCATATTCAACTTGTGCATTGCATCCTTGAACCTTATTTGTAGCATCTAAAACTTCTTCCTTAGTTTATTCCTTGCCTTTCTCTTCAAGAATTTATTTTCCCTTTGAGCTTGATTCACCTATCTCAAAACAAGAACCAAAATGAATATTTGAGGCCATAGGAACTTTGTAACTTTCATCACAAATCTTAGGTGCTTCCTTGCTTTCATCTTTTAGAACTTCATTTCATTTTGAGTGTGAATTTTCTTGGAAGTAAGATATAGCCTTAAAATAAGTTTCCACTCCTTTTTGAATATTTTCATATAATGTATCATGTCTTGCCATTGTTACCTTTAGTTATTCATTCATCCTCTCTTCTATCCTTTTTTCATTTTGAAGCTCTTCTCTAAGATTACTGATTGTTTGGAGTAGTTCTTCTCTGATTTTGACATCCACTCGAATCTTGTTTTCAAGATTCCTGTATTATTATTTTAACCTTTTGATTTCAGATTTTTGTTTACTTGGCTCATCCTCTTCCTTTTATATTACCAAAAATAAGACTTATTTATTTTCACTACTGCTGGAATTATCACTAGAATTGTTGCTTTCTTTTTCAAATACACTTTCCTGGTTGTAATTGTTGTAGTATGTGTAATCATCATTTATATGCCCAAAATCTCCACATATGAAGCATTTTAGTATCCTTAGACCTTTGTTGTACCTATCTGCTTGCTCAATGGCTATGGCAAGCTCTTTATGTCTTTCTTCAATAGGCACATCCTCTTATTTAACTTCAATACCTAGTCTTCACTTATTACAAAGAATGTACATTCTTCTTTATCTGACTGATATTTATCACTGTAATTTGAACTATCACTTGCTTCTATAATGTAGCAATATTTCTTTTCCTTATGAAAAACTTTCTTATCATACATGTTTTGCTTGTACCTATCATCTTATTCGTGCTTGTGCTTTCCATATTCTTTTCTTTTGTGACTCTATTTTTCATCATCACTGTTTTCTTCATGTGGACAATTGTGTGCATAGTGACCAATATCACCACACTTGTAGCATCTAAATTTCTTTATATCTCTGAAATTCCTTGTGTCCTTATTCATTTTGATGAAGTTAGCTTCCTCATAATTTTCTAAAACTTTATCTATTTCTGAAACTTTTCCTTTCTCTTTTTATGAAGCCTTGAATGCAATCTCTTTTATTGGAACCTGATGTTTACTTACCCTCATCTCATAAGTTGTGAGAGTACCATGCAATTCTTCCATTGTTAGCTTGTTGATATCCATTGTCTCTTCTATTTCTGAAACCTTAGAATCATATTTCATGGGAAGTGATCTCAAAATTTTTTGAGTAACTTCTTATTATTTCATCTCAAAACCTAGGCCTCTCATAGTGTTAGTAATCTCATCAACTTGAAGTAAGAACTTTGCAATATCTTAATAATCTTCCATTTTCAATTCTTCAAATATTTTTCTATGAGTTTGTAGTTTTCCCAAATTTACCTTGGAATATCCTTCATAAGTATTCCTCAAATTGGTCCACATCTCATTAGCTAAAGTACATACCATGACCTTTGTAAAATTTGTCTCACGTAGCCCACTCAAAATACAATTCATTTCTCTTGCATTGATCTCAACCAATTTCCTGGTAGTATTATCTTCCTCAGGATCACCTTCAACCTTATACTCTTTTTTAACCATTTGCCATACCTCATATCCTTATTATATCAAGTAGTTATTCATTCTCATTATCTAGAAAGCATAATTGTTACCATAAAATAATGAAGCCTTATTTTAAGATAATCCTTTCAATGAAGCCATGTGTTCTTTGTAGAATATGCCCTCAAGTTGTTAGCCTTTCCGAAGGAACCCACTCTGATACCAATTGAAGAACACAAGCTTATACTAATAGGGGGTGAACAATATAAGACCACTTTTTACTTTTTCTTCCAATTCAATATTATGTTGTGTAAAGATAGCAGTATCAATAGCAGTAATCAAAGCAATGCACAGAAATCATACATAATTGAGACACCACAATTTATGTGGTTCACCCAATGTGGGCTACTCCATGGAGAAAATATTTTTTCTAAAACTTTCTCAATCAATCTATTTGGGAATCACTCCCAATTACAATGTTTATGGATCTATGTCCAAAGGAGATGTTGATCCCCTAATATCAAGTTCATAGATCTCTTCCACAGGAGAACTCTTTCCCCTTCTGCTATGGCTATGTGATCTTCTAGAAGACTTTGTCTCTCTATTGCACTGACTGGTGGACCTCTTTCCACTTTAAGATTCCTCACTTAGATCTGTCTTCAACTATGTTGGTTCCTAGATCTCTATCCACTGAACCTAAAGATCTATCAATAGGCTCACATAGAACCTACTCAATAGGCTCACATAGAACCTACTTAACAATCTCACACTAAACTTGTCAAATATCCTCAAGCAATCTCATCAAGAACTTGCCCAAATCTGAATAACAAGCTCACATAGAACTTGTCCAAAATTGAATAACAAGCTCATACAAAACCTGTCAAATACTGAATAACAAGCTCACACATAACCTATCCAATGTTGAATAACAATCTCACACATAACTTATCCAAATATTCTCTAGCAAGCTCACCAAGAACTTGCCCAAATCTGCTCTAGCAAGCTCACCAAGAACTTTCCCAATTATGCTCTAGCAAGCTCACCAAGAACTTACCCAATTATGCTCTCAACTCAAATCATAGAAGCATAAAGAGAATTGTTAGAGACTCAATATGTTCTAAACTCACTCTCAACCCAAATAAATCTCAACTCAACTCAAATAAACTCATAGAAGCATAAAGAGAATTTTTAGACTCAATATGTTCTAATATCACTCTCAACTCAAATCAACCTCAACTCAATTCAAGTCAACCTCAACTCAACTCAAGTCTTATAGAACCATAAATAGAATTGTTAGAGACTCAATATGTTCTAACCTTAATCTCAACTCAACATAGAATGATGGAATAGTTTGTTTCATATAACTTGAACAATCACTTCACACATCACTTGACTAGGCTCAATCAACTCAACTCAACCAATCATCACAAGGGATAACTCTTTCTCACACAACCCTAGTCCAAGTATGTATCAACCAACTCAAATGTTTCCAACAATGCTCAACCACAAATCTCACATAACAATGATACTCATGTTCTTTTCTAACTCGAGTTATTTCACAACCAATGGGATTCAAAAACTATGCTTATAAAATAAGGTTTAGACACAACTCTCAATTCAGAAAACCTTGAAGCATTCAACCAACCACTTTCAAAAAGTAAACCACAAACAATCCTTTTTCCTCTAATGATATTTCAGAAATCAACCACCATAAAAAATCAATAGGAGAATGTGCCCATGCCTTTTATGAATATGAAAAATCCTCTTTGTAAATCTGCCACAATCACAAAATTCTTTTACCAATCTTCACAAGGGTTAGTATATCACAAAATAATCAACATTACTCCACTTTTCAATAATCATCACCAAGTCCTTTAATTGCACAACTTCCTTATCTCTCCTAAAACCACTTGTACCATAAAATAAAATAAATCAAAACATTTCATAACATTTTCACTCCCAAAACCACTTATACCATAAAATAAAATAAATCACAATATTGCATACCTTGTCACCTCATGAAATAATTAATCATCTTGAAAAAAAGAACAAGGTAAACTTCAATTTTGGAACCCCTTTGCAAAATCAAAAATATCTCTTTACACACACCTTATTTCTCCTTCTAAATAAGTTATTCAAATATACCTTGAAATAATATTTCTGATGATATATAATATGCCCCATTTCCAAAATAAATTGAAACCTTTATATATATATATATATATATGCCACCCTCCATTAATTGCACATAGGTCAGCCCTCCATTAATTTAAACTTAAACTTTAAACTTTAATATCTTCATCACCGGAGGTCATTTTTCGATGAAACAAAATTCCACATTGGATTTTAAGAAAATACCTTTCCACATAAGCCCACCATGGTTTTAAATAAAACATTTTATTTTGCCTACCTTGGTCTTCATAAAAACCCTGTATATATCCATGCTCTCCAAAATATCATAGATGATTATCTATGAAGTGCTTTTGCCACAAAAACTCAATGTGACATCAATGATCCATGTGACATCAATGAAAACATAAAATGCCTCAAATAAACTCAAATTTCCAATAAATTATCCATAAAGGAAGCAAAGGAATGGTAGCCCAATTGTTCTCAATCCAACCCACTCATGAAGAAAAATATGTGCCAGAGCTACAAAATATTTTAGAACAATATAAAGAAGTGTTCAATGAACCAAAAGGACTACCTCCACAACGAAGTCATGATCACACTATTCCACTACTTCCATGGCATCAACCCACTAATATTAGGCCCTATCATTATTCCTATATTCAAAAATTGAGATAGAGAAATTAGTATAAGAGCTTCTTAAGGTAGGGGTCATTAGACCTAGCATAAGACCTTACTCCTCTCCAATTATATTAGTAAGGAATAAGGATGGGTCATGGCTCTTATGTGTCGATTTTAGAGCACTTAAAAAATGAACATCAAGGATAAATTTCCTATTCTGGTCATAGATGAACTATTAGATGAACTACATGGGGCTGCCTATTTTTCCAAATTAGACTTACGATCAGGCTACCACCAAATCAGAGTTAACAAAAAGGATATTCCAAAGACAACATTTCACACTCATGAAGGGCACTATGAATTCTTAGTGATGCCATTTGGCCTTACAAAAACTCCTTCCACTTTTCAAAGTCTAATGAACAAGGTATTCCACCGTTTCTTTCATAAATTTATCTTAGTTTTATTTGATGACATTTTTATTTACAACAAAACATGGGAAGATCATTTGAAAAATATTATCAAATCATTGAGAATATTGAAGGAGAATCAACTATATGCAAAAAAGTCAAAGTGTTCTTTTGGAAAACAAGAAATCAAATACTTAGGACACATTGTCTCTAAGGAAGGAGTTAAGGTAGATCCATGCAAAATAGAGGATGTGAAGAGTTGGTTGATTCCAAAAACCTTAAAAATTTTAAGGGGTTTTCTTGGGCTAACAGGATATTATCAAAAATTATGGTAAAATCGTAGCTCCTCTAATAACATTACTTAAGAAAAACACCTTCAAGTGGTCATCTCAAGCGGGTGAAGCTTTTATTACATTAAAAAATGCAATGTATACCACTCCTATCCTAGCTATGCCCAACTTATATAAACCATTCATCATTGAAAGTGATTCCTCGGGGGTAGGAATAAGAGCCATACTCATGCAATATGAAAGTCCCCTAGCATTTACAAGCAAGGTGTTTTCTAAAGATAATCTAGCCCATTCTACCTATGAAAAAGAAATGTTGGGGATTGTTCATGCTATTCAACATTGAATACCTTACCTTATTGGACAACATTTCATTATACGTACTGATCATCATAGCCTAAAATACTTCTTTTAACAACGTACTAATACCTCAAAACAATAAAAGTGGGTTACTAAACTACTTGGATATGATTAAGAAATTACATACAAAAGGGGAAAAGACAACATGGCAGTCGATGCACTCTCTAGAAAATTTGAAGACATGCCTCAATTCCATGCTCTTTCCTCCCTTATTCCTAAATGGTTATATGAGGTGGATGAAGAATAGATTAATGATCCTACTACTCACGCAATAATTCAACAACTCCAACATAATCCTAATAGAAAACCTCCATACACTTGGATGGATAATATATTAAGGTACAAAGGATGTATGGTTCTCTCCCCTAATTCCTCTCATCATGAAAAACTTCTCAACGAATTACATACCTCACCCACTACCGGACACTTAGGGTTATTAAAAACATATAAAATAGTAACTAGATATTTTTATTGGGTAGGTATGAAATACTACATCAAAACATTTGTAAAAGAATGTGAGACTTGCCAAATACATAAAGGGGAGACAATTGCTGCTATGAGATTACTTCAACCTATTCCCATACCAACCAAAATGTGGGAGGATATTTCTATGGATTTTATTGAAGGACTACCAAAATCTGGAAAAAAAAACAATAATTTTAGTAGTAGTAGATCGTTTATCCAAATATGCCAATTTTTGTCCTGTGGCTCATCCTTACACCACTAGCACTATAGCCTACCTTTTCCTTGATAACATATTTAAATTTAATGGTATACCCTCAACAATTGTTAGTGATCGTGATCTAACTTTCACTAGAACTTTTTGGAAGGAATTGTTCAAATTACAAGGTACTCAACTTTGTATGAGCTCCACCTACCATCCTCAAACCGATGGCTAGACGAAGGTTGTTAATAAATGTTTAGAAACTTACCTTCATTGTTTCATTTCTACTCAACCGCTCCATTGGGTAAAATGGCTTATGTTAGCCGAATGGTGGTATAACACTTCATACCATACATCCATCAAAATGACTCCTTATGAAGCATTATATGGCCAAACACCACCATCACTCACTTATTATATTCCCAAAAGTACAAATGTACAAGCGGTGGATACGAAACTCTCTACTCGAGATGACATTATAAATCTCCTAAAAGAGAACTTACACATTGCTCAAAATTGCATGAAGCAGCAAACCGATAACATAGGAGCGAGCAAAGTTTTCAAGAAGGTGATAAGGTTTTCTTACACCTCCAACCATACCATAAATCATCTCTCAAACAAAAAGGCTCTCAGAAGTTAGCACCCAGATTTTACGGCCCTTATAAGTTCTCCTACATATTGGGGCCATTTATTACAAACTTGAGTTACCACCATCTTCCAAAATTCATCTTGTATTCCATGTTTCTTACCTTAAGCTAGTAGTTGGAGCACATATCACTATCCAAACTACCCTTCTAGAATTTACTGATGATGGAGTACTTTTTGTTGAACCCAAATCTATCTTAGATCACTGATCTTGTCACCTTCATAATCGAGATATCACAGAAGTATTGATCCAGTGGAAATACTTACCATTAGAAGACGCTACTTGGGAAACACTCCATCATATCTAGGAGCATTTTCCAACATTATAGCTCTGAGGTCAAATCTTTTCTAAGAGGGGTGGCATGTTAGGATCTATTTCCTAACCAACATTAACTCTATATTATTACTTATAACATATCATGAAAGGGTGTGACCTTCTAGAGGCAACCCAAGACATCATATTTAATAGGATAGCATTTGTTTGTTTAGAATCATCATGGAAACATTAAATTATATATTCAATTGTGTGGTTCTCCATTCAATCTCCAAATGTGATTCAATCAAAATGTGATCCTCATTTTATCTAGCATTTCATTTCATTGTTCTAACATTAGTTACCTTACACAGAACCTGTCCAAATATTCTCAACAGGTCCACTTAGAACCTGCTCAAATCTTCTCAATAGGTCCACTAAGAACCTACTCAAATATGCTCAACAAGTTCACATAGAACTTGCTTAAATATGCTCAATAGGTCCACTTAGAACCTGCTCAAATTTTCTCAACAAGTTCACACAAAACATGCTCAAATCTGCTCAACAGGTCCACTCAGAACCTACTCAAATTTTCTCAAAAATTTCACACAAAAATTGATCAACTCTTCTCAATAAGTCCTCTCTAGAACTTAACCAAATCTATATTATAAGCTTCTACAAAAGCTCACACAAAATCAGTCCACAAGTCTTCTCAAATACTTGCCTCAAATATGCTTAACAAGTCCACACATAGAACTTGTCCAATATCATAGAATCATAAAGAGAATTTTTAGAGAATCAATATGTTCTACTCTCAATGCTCAATAACTTTCACAATTTTCTCAATCTCATATAAGCATAAAGAGAATTTTTAGAGACTCAATATGTTCTATACTCAATGCTCAATCACTTTCACAACTCAAATTAGAATGTAGAATAGTTTATTTTATGGAACTTGAACAATCACTTTAAACAACCCCACTTGACTAGTCTCAACCAAATATACTCAACCAATTACTCAAGAACAACCTTTGTTCATAAACCCTATTCTAAGTATGTATACACCAACTCAAAATATTTCCAACAATACTCAACAACAAATCTCACATAACAATGATACTCATGTTATTTTCAAAATCTTGTTCAAATTATTTGCACAACAACTTACTTCAAAAACAATGCTTATAACTCAAATCACATAACAATGATAGTCATGTTCTTTCCCTACCTCAAGTTCTTCACACAATCCAATGGCTTCAACAACAATGCTTATAAAACAAGGTTTTAATCATGACTCTTAATTCCAGAAAACCTTGAAGCATTAAGTCAAACACTTTTGAAAAAGGAAACCCTAATCAAACCCTTTTCACTCCAAACTTTATTTTCTAGTAAGCAATAAATCAACTCAACCAAGAAGGAATTTTCCCATACTTTTTTCTTGACAAGGAGTTGATCTCACAAATCTGCAACAATCACAATTACTTCTTTGCCAATCTCAATAAAGGTTAGAAGATAATGATTTGCTCAACAAAATATAATGCAAAATGATATCAAAATTACACCTTATCACTCCAAATCAAATAATATTCAATACCTTCACAATAATCTTCTTTAACAAGAAAAAATCCTTTATTAAAATTAAACAACACTCAAAAGTCGTAATCCTTCAATATTCCAATATAGTAATTTAATACTATAAAAAATAATTAAAACCAAAACTTCCTTATTACTCCAAGTGATAATTTTCAACTACCACCACTATCAAACAAATTTTCTAAACAATTCCACTAACAACCCTTATACCTCCAAACACTCTTTATTGAAACCTTAGGCAATAAAATTAATTAAGAGTTTTACCTTGGCCATCGACGGGTTTCGACCCCATAACTTCTACCTCCACGAGAAACCTAGCTTCGGGCTCCATGACCACATGCACTATAGGAACGTTTAAGAACCAAAAGGCTCTATGTTCACTTTAACCTTTGTGCCCAATGAAAATGCATGAAAAACTTTACCTCTTGGTGCTTACCACCAACGGGTTTCGACCCCATAACTTCTACCTCCACGAGCAACCTAGCTTCGGGCTCCATGACCACATGCACTACAAGCACGTTTAAGAACCAAAAGGCTCTACATTCACTTTAACCTTTGTGCCCAATGAAAATGCACGAAAAAATTTACCTCTTGGTGCTTACCACCAACGGGTTTCGAACGGGGCACTTGCTTCCTCGAATGCTTTCACAATTTACGCTTTGTCAATTAGACCACCATGTCCAATGTGCTTTGAAAATTCCAACCCTTTCACCTTATCCTTGGTGCTTAAGATGAAAATATTTTTCATCTTCTTCCTCAATGAACCTTTCAAAATCGCAAACAAAGTTTTAACCTTGGCGCATATCAATCGTTCGAGGGATGAGCAATAATGTCTTTGGAGGCCACCTTATATACACAAACATTTATTTCCTTCAACATCAGTGCTCCCTTATTTCAATGACATCGGCATATTTATAAAAACTTTATTATTTATACAAGGTGCTTTATTAAATTGGATGTTGTCAGCATTAATTATAATTTATAAATATTTTAAATTCTAAAGAATTTAAATTTTATAAATTAAAATTATAAGATTAATATTTAAACCCTTCCTTTACATTGCATTCCATGGTGTAAATAATATTTATTTATAAAATTTAAATTCTTATTGAATTTAAATAATTTATAAAAAATATTATATCTCATTTTTAACTTTGCACTGAATCTCTTGACTTTTGGCCTTCTTCCTGGATATCAAATAACAACTTTGACAACTTTTTTCTTTGACAAAGAACCTTGATATTAATGTTGACTTCATTTATTTATATCAATGACAATTTTAGATTTTAGGACTCAAAATTTCCAACAATCTCCCCCTTTGTCATTGATGGTAACCCAAAAATGTTTTACTGAAAACTGACTTTTTCTTCCATGTTGCTCTCCCTGGGACACTGCTCCCCCTGGCTCAATGACCTCTTAAATATCAAATATCTTCCCATTAAAAAAATCTCTACCCATTTGAAATCAATGAAAAAGGTTCACATGTGGGGCTTGGGGCTAAGAATGAGCCTCTTACCTTAGACCCTTCCCCATATTCTGTTAAGGTGGTTAATTCTGGGGTGGGAGTATTTCTACTCCCATAAAGCACTATTCTTTACCTTTATCATTTTATCTTCTTTTATGAATTTTTTGAATCCTCTGACTGTTTCTATCTGTGTCTATGTTATTTTCCATGTCATCATTGATGTTCCTATTCACATCCATGTTCCTGTTCTTGTTCCTATTCATATCCATGTTCCTGTTCTTGTTCTTGCTCATATTCATGTTCCTATTTCTATTCACATTCATGTTCCTGTTCCTATCCATGTTCCTGTTCCTGTTCATATCCATATTCATGTTCATATTCCTATTTATGTTCAAGTTACTATTCATACTTGTTTTTGGAATGTGTTCTCTACACCACTTTGTTGTATGACCATAATTATTGCACTTATAACACTTAATGTTATTATTCCTTAGAGTTACAAATATCTTAGGATTTATCCTAGTGAAGCCATATCCTCTTCTTTCATGAACTCTGTAATCCATTGCCTTGTGACCAAATTGATTACATGAGTAGCAATACCCATGGAAAGGCTACCCATTCCCATATTCCTATATTTCATGTGTCCTAAACTATGAAGCCATGAGCCCAAAATTGTGACATGAAAAACATATTCCATTGAAGCTTCCTTGTCTTGACATCATTGGTCTCCTATTATGATTGTTGTTCCATATGCATCTTCTTTGTGCACTATTCATTTTGAATTCACTATTTTCCAACCCATCCTTTGATGTATCACTTTATTTTACACTATATTCTTCTGAAGTATCTTCATCTAAGGTTTCTTATCCTCAAAATTTTGAATTTCACTCTCCTTCCCATTTCTTTTGAACCTATTCAAGTCAAAGACCTGTTTTACTTGATGTAGGATTTTGTGTCTTGATGAACTTATCCATGTTATTTGAGCTATTTTTAAATCCCTTCATATTGATCTTGGAGTCCTCTAAATATTATTTTAGTAGTGCCACTTATTGTGCTAACTTCTCACATTCCAAGATCTTTGTTTCTAACTTATCTTTGAATTTCTTTGCTTTAGCCTTTGATTTTTCTAAATCATCTATAAGAAATCTTCTTTCTTCATCACATTCTTGAAACTAAATTTCAAGTTTAGAGTGTTGCTTCCTTACCTTCTTTATCATGTCAAGGGCATAGATGAGTTCTCCCTTGATATCATAACCATTCTCTTTTGAATAATCCTCTATTTCTTTACTTTTGTCCACATCATTACTCTCTTTAGGCTTGTCTTCTATAGGATCACTCACTTCTTCTTCTAATGCCATTAGAATATTTTCATCTGGTCCTTCAAGTGCATTATCATACTCATCATCACTAAAACTATAACCATACCTTGTATAATCATCTTCAAGATGTCCAAAGTTACCACATCTAAAACACTTGAGAATAACTAGAGTTTTCTTAACTAGTTCTTTTTATTTAATTATAAACAAAACTTCATATCTATCATTGCATGAAATACTAGCATCACTATCAATTGAGTACTTGCATTATTTGCATAGTAGCTCCTCTTTTATCTTCAAAAGAAATTATTTCCTTGTCTGCTTTGTCCATACTTGATTTTCTTTTGGTGCCTATATCTTTCTGATTCTTTGTACTTGTGATCCTTTTTTTCTTCACCATTGTTTTTTTTTGGTTCTTTACAATTTGTTGCAAATTGTCCAAACTTTCTATAATTGAAAAACTTAATAGATCTTAGATCTATGGGTCTTTTGGAACCTTTATATTTTCTACCATAATTAGCTTCTTCATCACTGGATGAATCACTGCTTTATTTTGATTTCTTACCCTTTGTTTTCTTGATTGCTTTGAATGATGCTTCCTTCTAGGGAGTAGGATCTTTTGTTATTATCTAAAAAGTTGTTACCATACAAAGAAAATTATCTCTTATCAAAGTATCACCATCCAATGATATTTCTATAGCAGAAACTATAGGCCCAAAATGGTCACATACTTAGTAAAAGTTTGTAGAATTTTGTCTAAGTGATAGAGTCATCATTCCACATACCTTGCAGTGCATTTTGAAGCAAATCCAGGAAAGAAGATATGAATCTGCCCAACAGTTTGTTGGAGATTTGAGTTATTTTATGTTGTCATTACTATCACATTAACTATTGATGTCATATGAATCACATTAAGTTTTGATGGGCATATGATATTTTGAAATCATGGATAAATTCAGGGTTTTTGTGAAAACAAAGGAAAAAAAAATAAAAGGTTTTATTTAAAACCATGGATGGTAGATTTGAAATGGGTTTTTCTTAAAACCCAGGTTGGTCTTTCGTTTCATCAAAAAATGTGCCCCGATGATGGAGATATTTAATTTTAATTATTTAAAATTAAAATTTTAAGTTAGCACCGACATCTAAAGAAAGAGGGAATATAAATTAAAATGCATCGATGTCTGAAAATGAGGAGAAGACTATATAGAGGGGGCTCCTAAGATTATTTGAAAAATATCCTTGCTCGTGTTAATCGTTGGCTAAACAATCGAAGAGAGCTCATGCAAAAATCATTTTTGAAAAGAGGGACATTGAATAAATTTAAGGCTAGTTGAAAACCCAATACATCGTGGCCAGAGTGGTGCATTGGAAATAGGCTTTTTGTAAGGTTATGGCAACATTTTACATCAAGGTTTGAATCTCCTTGACTGCGTTCAAAGGCATTGGAAGGAAAGTGCTCGAAGCACTTTTGGTTTACATGAAATAGAGGAAGGACTTAAGGCACATTGTACCTTTCCCTTTACAACGAGCAGCTAGCTCGTGTGGCAATATTAGCCGTGGCTAAGGTGCTTGTGGTGTGGGAAAGTTGGGGGTTTGAATCCCCTTGAAAATGTAATTACGTTTTTGCGCTAATTAATTTTGTTTATGCCCTAAGTTAGGAGTTATAAGGTGGTTAAGGAATAATTAAAGTTTTTAATTCAACTTTATTTTTATATGGGATATGACTATTATTTTAGAGAAGATCAGATTCATGAAATTGAAAATTAAGTTTAGGAGAAATAAGGAGTTCTTATAAAATATTTTTTAGAGTCATAGTGATTATTATTTTTGACAAGGGTTTTTGTTAAAAATGACTTTGGTGGATGTGTTTATTAAGTTGGAGTAAAAAATGTGTAAATTGAGTTATGCTTATCATGTGATTATTATTTAAATTCCACTAACCCTTATTGATATTGGAAAGGAAAGTTGTGTTTAGTGTGGCAGTTTTTGTGGACAACTTCTTGGCATCAAAAAGGTATGGGCACATTCTCCTATTGATTGTTTATGGTGGTTGATTTCTGAAATATCATTGGAGTGAAAAGTATTGATTTTGGTTTCCTTTTCGACTTGAATGCTTCAAGGTTTTCTTATTTGAGAGTTGTGTTTAAACCTTGTTTTATAAGCATAGTTGTTGAAGCCCATTGGTTGTGAAAGAACTTGAAAAGAACATGAGTATCATTGTTATGTGAGATTTATTGTTGAGCATTGTTGGAAACATTTGAGTTGGTTGATACATACTTGGACTAAGGTTTTGTGAGAAAGAGTTGTCCCTTGTGGTGATTGGTTGAGTTGAGTTGATTGAGCCTAGTCAAGTGATTGTGCAAGGTGTTTGGTCAAGTTCCATGAAACAAACTATTCCATTATTCTGATTTGAGTTGAGTTGAGATTTATTTGATTTGATTTTAGTTGAGATTGAGATTAGAACATATTGAGTCTATAAAAATTATCTTTATGCTTCTATGAGTTGATTTGAGTTGAGTTGAGTTGAGATCATTATGGATCATTGTTGTCATCCATTGAAGAGTACATTGCCATTCATTGTTGAGTTCATCTTTGAGCTTTACCTTGATATATTTGTGGATGATATTTGAGTGCTACTTGAGCATGACTGATTGAGCCTTTGAGAACGCTTAGTGGATAGTTTTGAGAAGTCTTTGTGGACAGTTTTGAGAAATATTTGTGGATAGTTTTGGGACAGATTTGTAGACAGATTTACGGATAGCTTTAGGATAGTTTTGTGGACAGATTTGTGGACAGATTTGGGACAGATTTAAGCAAGTTCTCGGTGAGCTTGCTAGAGCAATTTTGGGCAAGTTCTTGATGAGCTTGCTAGAGCATATTTGGGAAAGTTCTTGGTGAGCTTGCTAGAGCATATTTGGACAAGTTCTCACTGAGCTTGTTAGAGCATATTTGAGCAAGTTCTTGGTGAGCTTGCTAGAGTAGATTTGGACAAGTTCTTAGTGAGCTTGTTGGAATAGTTTTGGGCAAGTTCTTGGTGAGCTTGCTAGAGCATATTTGGAAAAGTTCTTAGTGATCTTGTTAGAGCGTATTTGAGCAAGTTCTTGGTGATCTTGCTAGAGTAGATTTGGACAAGTTCTTAGTGAGCTTGTTGGAACATTTTTGGGAAAGTTCTTGATGAGCTTGCTAGAGCAGATTTGGATAAGTTCTTAGGGAGCTTGTTGGAACAGTTTTGGGTAATTTTTTGGTGAGATTGCTAGACTAAATTTGGACAAGTTCTTAGTGAGCTTTTTGGAGCAGTTTTGGACAAGTTCTATGTGAGCTTGTTATTGAAATTTGGACAAGTTCTGTGTGAGCTTGTTATTCAACTTTGGACAAGTTCTGTGTGAGCTTGTTATTCATATTTGGACAAGTTTTGTGTGAACTTGTTATTGTCTAGCTTTGAGAAGATCAAAGAAATCATTGTATTGGATAAGGATCCTTATTTATGTGTGAAATATTATAAGGAGATTATCTGGAGGAGTACCCTACATTGGGGGAACTACGTTAAATCTTGTGTCTCAATTATGTGTGGTGACTTTTGATCTTGCTTAGTACTGCTATCTAAGTTATTGATGCACATTGCTATATTTTGTTATTTTAATAAAGGATATTAATTGATATTGGTTTGGAAAGAAAGTAAAAATTTATCTTATACTGTTCACCCCCCTCTCAGTATAAGCTTGTGTTCTTCAATTGGTATCAAAGTAGGTTCTTTAAAAAATGCTAATAGCTTTAGGGCAGATTCTACAAGAACACAAATGGCTTAACAGAATGGATCATCTACAAATAAGGCTCCATTTTTTTATGGTAACAATTATGCTTTCCGGAGCATGTGGATGAAGAACTACTTGATATCATAAGGATATGAGGTATTGCAAATGGTTGAAAAAGAGTATAGGGTTAAAGGTGATCCCGAGGCAGATAAGACTATCAGGAAATTGGTTGAGATCAATGCAAGAGCAATGAATTATATTTTGAGTGGGCTAGGTGAGACAGATTTTGCAAAGGTCATGGTATATAATTCAACTAATGAGACATGGACAAAGTTGCAGAATACTTATGAAGGAGATTCCAAGGTAAAGTTGGCAAAAATACAAACTCATAGAAAAATATTTGAGGAATTGAAAATGGAATATTTTGAAGATATTGTAAATTTTTTACTTCGTGTTGATGAGATTACTAACACCATGAGAGGCCTAGGTTTTGAGATGAAATAATCAGAAGTTACTCAAAATGTTTTGAGATCACTTTCCATAAAATATGATTCCAAGGTTTCAGTAATAGAAGAAATAATGGATATCAACAAGCTAACACTGGAATAATTGCAAGGTACTCTCATATCTTATGATATGAGGGTAAGTAAGCATTAGGTTCCAATAAAAGATATTGCATTCAAGGCTTCAAAAAAAGAGAAAGAGAAAATTTTAGAAATAAGTAGAGGTTCAGATAATTATGAGGAAGCTAAATTCATCAAAAGGAATAAGGAATCAAGGAATTTAAGGGATATAAGGAAAGTCAGATGCTACAAGTGTGGTGATCTTGGTCACTATGCATACAAGTATCCACATGAAGAAAATAATGATAATGAAAAATAGGGTGAAAGAATAAAATAATATGGAAATCATAAACATGACAAAGATGATAGATACAAGTAAAATAGGTATGAGAAAAATAAAAATTTTCGTAAGGCAAAGAAATCTTACTACATTGTAGAAGTAAGTGATAGCTCAAATAATAGTGCTAGAGACAAATCAAATGAAGAAAAAGAAGAAAATATATTCCTAGGAATAGAAGGTGAAAGAGATCAGTGCTTTGTGTCTGGTCAAAGAGATCACATATCAGGATATTGCAATGGTTTCAGTGATAGTGAAGATGAGATGACACATCAAGGAAACATGCATGGTCAAAGAAATCTTGAGATTTTGTTTGCTATAGAATATTATAATGGTATAAATGATAATGAAAACAAATAAGTCTCACTTTTGGTTATAGAAAAGGAAGAGTATGAGCCAAGAAAACAAAAATCAGAAATCAAAAGGCTCAAATAAGAATACAGGAATCTTGAAAACAAGATTCGAACAAATGTCAAAATCAGAGAAGAACTACTTCAAACAATCAGTAATCTTAGATAAAAACTTCAAAATGCAATAACAATAGAAGAAAGGATGAATGGAGAACTAAGGGTAACCATGGAAATACATGATACATTAGATTAAAAGGTTCAAAAAGGAGTGGAAACTTATTTTAAAGTTGTATCTTACTTGCAAGAAAAATCACACTCAAAAGGAAAGAAAGTTCTAAAATATGAAAGCAATGAAGAACCTAATATTTGTGAGGAAAGTTCCAAAGTTCCTATGGCTCCAAATATTCATTTTGGTTCTTGTTTTGACTTAGGTGAATCAAGTTCAAAAGGAAAATAAACTCTTGAAGAGAAAAGCAAGGAAGAACTAAGGAAGAGGATTTAGATACTACAAATAAGGTTCAAGGATGCAATGCAAAAGTTGAAAATGATCATAAGGATAATGGTCAAGAAAGGTATGAAGAACCAAGGCATGAACAAAGGGCTTTTCAAGGACAGTGTTTTTCTTGTAATGGATTTGGACATAGGGCTATACATTGCAGGATCCATGGATCAAAGAAGTTTGATTTTGCTAGAAGGAACTTCAAAGGAAGAAGGTATAATTTTTAGGGACATTGCTTCTCATGTAACAAGATTGGTCATAGATTTTTTTAGTGCAAAGGAAATGAGCAACATGGCTTTGGTTTTAGAGCTACAAAATTTAGAAGTCATGTTAATAATGGTCATGAAAAAAAAGCTTCACAATACAGGGTTCAGGAAAGGAATGGATATGAAAATTATTTTAAGAATGAATTCAGGACATGGGCACCATCCAAAGGCTACAATATCAAGTATTTTAATTGTAATAACTTTGGGTATATTGCAAAATGGTGTAGGACTCAATTCCAAATAGGTTCAATGCAAGAAGGACAAATAGGTTCAAGGCAAGAAGGTCAAACAATTTCTAGACAAGAAGATCAAGTAATTCATCAAGAGAAGAATATTAGAAAAACATGGAAGGAAGTTGATAGAGGAAAGAAACAATGTGATGGGAGTAAAAGTACTCCCACCCAAAAATTAATGACCTCAAAAGAGAAGGGGGTGAGGGGGATAAGCTTAAGAGTCATATATTTTAGCCCCATAGGTGTTCCTTTTGCCATTGATGTCAAAAGGGGAGAGATTTGAGTAAGGGTAAGAGCATTGAGTTAGGGGGAGCAGCCTCCATAAAGATTATTGAGTCAAAGGGAGTAAATTTTATTCTCAGAGATGGTTTTTGCAGTGATTATGGTTTTTTCTTTAGAGGTGTTGTCATCAATGAAAAAGGGGGATATTGTTGGCAATTTGAGTTATTTTATGTTGTCATTGATGTCACATGAACTATTGATGTCATATGGATCACATTGAGTTTTTATGGGAAGATGATATTTTGAAAGCATGGATAAATTTAGGGTTTTTGTGAAAACCAAGGAAGATAAAATAAAAGGTTTTATTTAAAACTATGGATGGCAGATTTGGAATGGGTTTTTCTTAAAACCTAGGTTGGCCTTTTTTTTCGTCGAAAAATGTGCCCCGGTGATGGAGATTTTTAATTTTAAATATTTAGTTTAAATTTTAATTAATTAAAATTTAAATTTTAATTTTAAAATTAAAATTTAAAGTTAGCTCCAACGTCTAAAGAAATACGGAATAAAAATTAAAATGTGTCGATGTCGTTGAAAATGAGAAGAAGACTATATAAAGGGGGATCCTAAGGTTCTTTGAAAAATATCCTTGCTCGTGTTAATTGTTGGCTAAGCAATCGAAGAGAGCTCGTGTGAAAATCATTTTTGAAAATAGGGACAACAAATAAATTGAAGGTTGGTTGAAAACCCAATATATCGTGGGTAGATTGGTGCATTGGCAATTGGATTTTTGTTAAGGTTGTGGTAGCATTTTACGTCAAGGTTCGAATCTCCTTGACTGTGTTCGAAGGCATTGGAAGGAAAGCACTCAAAGTGCTATTGTTTTATGTGAAAGGGAGGAAGGACTTAAGGCACATCATGCCTTTCCCTTTCCAATGAGTGGCTAGCTCGTGTTGCAATCTTAGCCACGACTAAGGCCCTCGCATTGTGGGCAAGTTGGGGGTTCGAATCCCCTTGAGGAGGTAATTGCGTTTTTGCGCTAATTGATTTCATTTATGCCCTAGGTTAGGATATATAAGGTGGTTAAGGAATAATTAAATTTTTTAATTAAACTTTATTTTTATATGGGTTGTGATTATTATTTCATAGAAGTTGAGTTGTTGATTTAAATTTGATATTCATGAAATTGAAAATTAAGGTTTAGGAGAAATAAGGAGTTGTTATAAAATAATTTTGAGAGCCTTAGTGATTATTATAAATTAAGGGTTTTTGTTAAAAAGGACTTTGGTGGATGTGTTTATTAAGTTGGAGTAAAAATGTGTAAATTGAGTTATGCTATCTTGTGATTATTATTTGAAGTCCACTAACCCTTATTGAGATTGGTAAGGAAAGTTGTGTTTAATGTGGTAGTTTTTATGGACAACTTCTTGGAATCAAAAAGGTATGGGCACATTCTCCTATTGATTGTTTATGGTGGTTGATTTCTGAAATATCATTGGAGTGAAAAGGATTGATTATGGTTTCCTTTTTGAAAGTGGTTGGTTGAATGCTTCAAGGTTTTATAATTTGAGAGTTGTGTTTAAACCTTTATTTATAAGCATAGTTGTTGAAGCCCATTGGTTGTGAAAGAACTTGAAAAGAACATAAGTATCATTGTTATGTGAGATTTATGGTTGAGAATTATTGGAAACATCTGAGTTGGTTGATACATACTTGGACTAGGGTTTTGTGAGAAATAGTTGTCCCTTGTGGTGATTGGTTGAGTTGAGTTGATTGAGCCTAGTCAAGTGATTGTGCAAGGTGATTGGTCAAGTTCGATAAAACAAACTATTCCATTATTCTGATTTGAGTTGAGTTGAGATTTATTTGATTTGATTTTAGTTGAGATTGAGATTAGAACATATTGAGTCTATAACAATTATCTTTATGCTTCTATGAGTTGATTTGAGTTGAGTTGAGTTGAGATCATTGTGGATCATTATTGTCATCCATTGAAGAGTACATTGCCATTCATTGTTGAGTTCATCTTTGAGCTTTACCTTGATATATTTGTGGATGATATTTGAGTGCTACTTGAGCATGATTGATTGAGCCTTTGAGAAGGCTTTGTGGAGAGTTTTGAGAAGGCTTTGTGGATAGTTTTGAGAAATCTTTGTGGATAGTTTTGGGGCAGATTTATGGACAACTTTGGGATAGTTTTATGGATAGATTTATGGACAGATTTGGGACAGATTTGAGCAAGTTTTGGTGAGCTTGCTAGAGTAGTTTTGGGCAAGTTCTTGGTGAGCTTGCTAGAGCAGATTTGGGCAAGTTCTTAGTGAGTTTTCTAGAGAAAATTTGGAAAAGTTCTTAGTGAGCTTGTTAGAGCATATTTGAGCAAGTTTTTGGTGAGCTTGCTAGAGAAGATTTGGACAAGTTCTTAGTGAGCTTGTTGGAATAGTTTTGGGCAAGTTCTTGGTGAGCTTGCTAGAGAAGATTTGGAAAAGTTCTTAGTGAGCTTGTTAGAGAATATTTGAGCAAGTTATTGGTGAGCTTGCTAGAGTAGATTTGGACAAGTTCTTAGTGAGCTTTTTGGAATAGTTTTGGGCAAGTTCATGGTGAGCTTGCTAGAGAATATTTGGACAAGTTCTTAGTGAGATTGTTGGAGCAGTTTTGGGCAAGTTCTTGGTGAGATTGCTAGACCAGATTTGGACAAGTTCTTAGTGAGCTTGTTGGAGCAGTTTTGGACAAGTTCTACGTGAGCTTGTTATTCAGCTTTGGACAAGTTTTGTGTGAGCTTGTTATTCAGCTTTGGACAAGTTCTATGTGAACTTGTTATTGCCTAGCTTTGAGAAGATCAATGAAACCATTGTATTGGATAAGGATCCTTATTTGTGTGTGAAATATTATAAGGAGATTATCTGGTGGAGTACCCCACATTGGAGGAACCACATTAAATATTGTGTCTCAATTGTGTGTGGTGACTTGTGCTCTTGCTTACTACTGCTATCTGATTTATTAATGCACAATGTTATATTTTGTTATTGCAATTAAGAAAATTAATTGATATTGGTTTGGAAAGAAATTAAAAAGTGATCTTATACCGTTCACCCCTCCCTCTCAGTATAAGCTTGTGTTCTTCACAGTTAGTGAAGTTTTCATACTTGAAGTGGTTCCAGATGATTTCTTTTTGACTTCAAAATGGTAGTAGGTATCAAATATGTAAAATTTCCAAGGAAGTGATGGCGTTAGTGGCGAAGAAGTGCAAATTGGCATCTTTGCAAGTGGCTAAGTATGGAATACCCGATTCTAGAAAGCTCCTTTGTTTTTTGGCTCCAGATTACCATTATTCTCAAATCCACAAAAGTGTCAAGGAAGTGATGATGTCAGCGATAAAGAAATATGGATTGGTGATTCAGAGGATGAATGAAGGATTTCATTTTTGAAATGAATACAAGGTAGGAAAACAGAGTGATGCAGGTGCAGATTTGCAACAAAAGGGTTATGTGACTAGCTCGTGACCTATATTGGCGATTACAAGGTCAGTGCTCTTGTTCTACCTAAAATGGAATTTGTAAAAGCAATAAGGAAGATATGACATCATCAACATTCTAATGCAGATTGAAGAAGACAATGCGAAATATGATGTATTTCAGAGCATATTCGATGTTTAGATATTAGGGGTCCGAATTGAAGATTTCATAGCCACTGATGTAGAAGGATGATGTCATCAACTTTTTAAAGTGGAAAGGTACTTGTTCCTCCTCACTATTTTTGATAAAGCTCATGATGAATTGGATCTAAACCATACAATGAGGAGAATCAATGGTGGAGGTTAGGTCAATGAATATTGGCTATTTAAAGAATATTTTTGCATTGAGATTGTAATGGTCAGTTGGAAGATGAAGCATCAAATATTTTCTAGAATATTGAACCAGAGGTGGTTACAAATCGACGATGGCAGATCACTCCCAAGAAGGATCGATGAAAAGGTATAATCTCCAATGACTTGAACTCTAGTTTTGCTGAGTGACCAACAAGTTGTAGAGGCCTTGAGATGCCATGGTAGACCTTCTTTCAGTGGATTTCCTGGAGGATGAACCAGTAAGAAAATTCCAGCTAGATATTTTTGTTATACTGTCAAAACAAGCTCTTTGTAATGATTCTTGATTATTTAATTTTGAAAAACTATAATTAGAGATCGAACCCATATTTTTAAGGGTCGGCTCTAGCATGTTTGCCTGTGCTATTGTAAATATTCATAAAAATATAATGTAAGGAGCATTACATTGATATTCACCTCAAATCTATGTTCTCATGCTTGATGTCAGAAGTTTGGATTCTTTAGTTGTATTTCTATAAATACTTTAATGGCTAGTTTGTGCAAATTTTTTGGATTACTAGCTGTTACAATAATTGAAATTTGATTTTGAGTTTGTTTTATGTTGTTAGGGAGTACATTTCTATGAAATATAGGTATTGGTGAATTCTATTATTTAGATTAACATTGCCTGGATATTGAAATTGCTTGCTACAATATTTCTCTACTATCCTTTAATATATAAGAGATAATATGATTTGAGATAATGTTGGTCTGAGTATGTATCTTTAGTATGGTTTTTTGGGAGATTCCTATATTAGTGCAATGATGTTAACCTATCCTTCCACCATTACCTACATTTCTCTAACCCTAATATTCTCTTACCCTAAACTTCAAACCATAAGAGAACA
Source organism: Wollemia nobilis (assembly GCA_028583015.1). Lineage (NCBI taxonomy): Eukaryota > Viridiplantae > Streptophyta > Pinopsida > Araucariales > Araucariaceae > Wollemia > Wollemia nobilis. The sequence continues at coordinate 10,335,628 of JAQPPZ010000458.1, read as the reverse complement.
TAATTGTGTCAACAACCTGTTAAGTTGACAAGAAACCAACCTACTATGGAGGTTGGATAGGAAACCCCTAATTTGGTCCATACAATGTTGAGTGCTGAGTTGTAGCTATCAGATGGAATCCTAGATATAAAATAGGAAGATAGATAGCCATAGTATCGAGTGAAAACTTGGTATAATTTAGTGCCCAATAGTTTTTGGCATGCTCGGTGGGACTAGTTCACAAGGAAAACGAAACCCATATAATAAGTATAGATATATCAACCCGAAGAAATCAATATTTGGTGAATTTTCTTGACCTTATAAGTAGAGAAAATAAATTTCACCTGGTGACTCCCTCGTCATTAGACCCAAAAAAAAATTATACCTATAGACCAGTGGCCTTTCATGTATACCAGGTATTTCAATAGGAACAACCCTAATTCTTGCTTTTATTGTGAGTTACCTCAAATAGGGGCTATTGTTTCCAGAATTTTGGACCAAGATTTCATTAAAGAAGAAGATATTCTAGAAGAAACCCCAATAGTTCCCCCAAGAATACCTATAGTCAAAAATACGGCACAAAATGTGGCTGCTAATTAGCCATTACAGAATTACCCTGAATGGAACACAATCGGTCCCCTTAGATTAGTCCAAATGGATGTTATTAACTAGGCTATACTAAGGTTATTCCCACGTATGATGGATCTAGGAAAATAGCTTATGAACACTATTAGGATATCTTAAATCTGGCAGTAATTCACAACATAAAAGAAGAAAATATTACTATCAGAATTCTATCCCTGTCCTTCAGAGGAAAGATATTGCATTTGTTTAGGACTCTAGAAGACAATTCTATTACTTCATGGAAAGTGTTGGTTGAGTTGTTCATAGAGGAATTTAATGAATCTACTGATTTTTTTTCCCTACTTAATTAGTTTACATCTATGGAAAAAAATCAACAAGAAACTATCTCAAACTTTAATTTGAGATTTAGTAGAACATGGAAAAGAATTCCCCCCACTGCCAGACCAACTACATGTTTAGCCCATATGTAGTATATTCAAGCCCTTGTATCGGATCTTGGGGTTTAGACACAACAATAAGGAGTAGAAACCTTCCCCCAAGTCTATAATGTAGCATTCCATGCTAATAATACCCTGATCAATATTGGAAGACTTCATCCCAAAACCGTGTTACCTTATAACGTAGAAACCACTAATAATCAAAGTCTAGCAGCCAATCCATATTTCATAGATCCACCTTCTTTATCATCCCTAGATCCATATATGAATGCAATCCCTTAACCAAGTTCAACACCTTCCGTAGCCCATTTTCCTCCCCTTCCTTCTCAACCATCTCAGGAGATTTATGCTATCCTTGATATACAAAACACATTAAAAAACTTGAGTAATATAATGAATTCAATGGAAAAAAGAGATCAGGAAAGGTCACAACAGAGGAGATTCCCATATGTGAACAAATATTAGAGACCTGGTCCTAGTAACAATACTGAGGTTAGGGTGAATACAGCTTATGAGAATCCAGAATGTTCTTCAGATACTACTCTAGAAAATATTTTATGCTTAGTATGCAATGACCCCCACGACTCAGTCTTGTGTGATGTATCAACACCATGTTCAACAAGCTATGGTTCAAGCTGAGAAGAACAAAAAGGGAAGAGTCAATATGCTATGGCACCTAGATCAAATCATGGCTAGAAAAGAGTTGTATGAAGAAAGCCCAATTGCTATTATGTCAAGATCTGAAAAGAAAGCTTTGCAAGTAGATCCACAAAAAATGGGGCATTTTAAAGTCCCTTCTCAAAAGAAAGTTGACTCCCATCTTCAAAGTAGTGACACTTTCTCTATTCCTAAAGATAAGGGAAAACAGAAGATAGATACTCTTCCAAAGATATCAAAACAAGAAATAGAGGGAGACTGAATGAGATCTAAATATGAAGATCAAGAAAGGATTAGGTTCCCCTCTATTACTATTACTAAAATACAAAGGTTAAAGGCCACCCAACAATATAAAAGAAGATATGGTAAGCCAAAAAGAAGGCTAGAAAAATTCTCTTTAACTAAATCTACGTACAACATTGTTGAAGAAATGAAGATAATCCCCTCAAAAGCTAGCCTATATGACACTCTATTCATTCTAGGTCAAATTGAATTGTTTAAAGCTTCCCTCAGCAAAAAACAACAAACTAGATTTCCCACCACAATCCTTAGTATGCCATCAAAAAATAAAGAAATGATCCCTATTGTGCTAAAAAATAAGCCTCCTACTTTCTATATATCCCTAATAATTGAAGGTTGGGTAGTCTAGAATTGTATGATTGACTCAAGAGCATCAACTACAATAATTCCTAAAGCAGTCTATGAAGAGATGGGTATGGAGTATACCCTATCTTGTCCTGAAGTGTTACAACTAGATGGGACACCTATCAAGACATTTGGAGTTATTAAAGATGTACTTATGAGGTTGCACAGATCCCCTGGGGTGACAGTGGTGCAAGAAATAGTTGTGTATTTAGAGCCCTATTTTGGGTTATGCCTCTCAAGGGAGTTTAATGCAAATCTAGGAGGATGTATGTATATGGATTATTCTAGCATGGTAATCCCTTTCAAAGAAAAAAGTATAAGGATAACACTTGAGAAGACAATAGCTTATCATATTGAGAATATTGAAGAAGTATGTGCAATCTTAATCCTTTGGAGGAATTTGAGCTAGTAGAAAACATTTAGGAATTAGACATTGAAGATGAGTTACCTTTCAGAGAAGATTATAGTCAATTTGTAACTGGTATGGGTACATATAGCATCACAACTAAATAAAAAAAGAAACTCCCTACTATATCTAATCAATCCCAAAGAGACAAAGAAACATGGGTCATGCACTTTGATGGTGTCAAATACATAAATGATGTAGGAGCTGATGTAGTCCTATAATCACAGTCAGAAGGGATAAAGAATTTTGCTTATAGATTGACATGGTCATGTACCAACAATGCAGTAGATTATGAGGCACTATGATTTGGATTAATATAAGAAAAAAACATGGGCATTAAGATCCTGAACATATATGGTGATTCTGAGTTGACAGTCCATCAAGTAAGGAATAGGTGCAACAATAAGCACCATTACTTAAAAACTTACAAAAAAATGGTATGGGACCTAATGGAGTCATTTGATGCTCTAAATTTAAGTTTTGTTCCCAAAGAAAATAATGCCCTAGCTGATTCATTAGAAATAAAGGGAGCTAGATTCAACCCCTCTGTAGACTTTGGAACCAAGAAGACCAAGGAAATCAAGATGATCTTTAGGCCTGCAGTACTAGACAAGCAGATATTCTGGAAGGTTTTTGAAAGTGATGAACAAATTCTTAAATTTTTGGTGAGAAGCATGTATCTCAATAGTCCAGGAGGATAACTTGGAAGAAATAGATCAAAAATAAATTATCCAACTAAGGAACAATCATATTCTAAGAAGGTTGGTTACCCTTGAAAGTTTGTTTAATAATGAAGATAGAAAGAAGTTCGGAGCCATGAAGGTCAGCGAAAGGATCTATAAAGAAGTGTAGGTCAGAATAGAAAAGAATTTTAATGTTGAAATCTAATATTCACTTGAGGAAGCAAAAGGTATTAAAACTTTATGCTTGAAATACCATAACATTGTGGCTTAGTCATATGAAGACCTCAAGGTGTATGACAAGAGGGTTATCCATCATAATTTTGAGTTAGAGCTTGATTCAAAACCATTCCGATAGAAACAGAGGCCTGTAAATCCAAGGATAGAGGCCATCATGAGAGAGGAACTCTTAAAGTTGTTAAAGGCAAAGATAATATATCCAATAAAACATTCTACTTAGGTAGCAAATCTGGTACCTGTAAGAAAGAAGAATGGGGATATATGCTTATGTGTGGATTTTAGAAATTTGAATCAAGCATCCCTCAAATATAACTACCCTCTCCCACATATTGATAATATATTACAGGTAGTGGCAGGAGCAAAGATATTCTCACTACTGGATGTTTACTCTGGATACAACCAAATTTGGGTAAAGGATGAGGATCAGTAAAAAATAATATTTACCACAAAATGGGGTACATTTGCCTACCAGAGAATGCCTTTTGGGATGTCCATTATAGGAGCTACATTATAGAGAGCCATGGATTATGCCTTTGGAACATTGATCAAAAAAGTTATTTTGATTTAACTAGATGACAAGACCATGTTTTCTCATGATAAAAAGGACCATCTATCTCATCTGGAACAAGTTTTTCAAAAGTGTAGAGAATTTTGCATTTCGCTCAATCCTAAGATGTCATTATTTGTAGTTCATGAGGGGAAACTACTAGGTAGTGTGGTTTCAAAGGAAGGTATGTCCATAGATCTGGATAGGATTAGAGCAATCCTTAATCTTCCCTTACCTACAAATAAGAAACCTTGTAGTATTTCCTAGGCCAAATCAACTTTGTCAGGGAACTCATTTTTCATTTTGCATAGAAGGTGAGGCCTATATATGAATTACTCAAGAAGAAGGCTGAGTTCAAGTGGACCGAGGTCAAGAAAAAATATTTTGAGGTCATCAAGTAGTCCATTGCAATAGCTCCAGTGTTGGTGAAGCCAAATTTCAATAAATATTTTATTCTTTATGCCTATAGAGTGGAAAAAAGTTATGCCTTAGTACTTACCCAAAAATATGATCAAGGAGATGAACACCCTGTGTTCTTTTGGAGCTAGATATTGCATTATTATTAGGTCAAGTGTAACTTCATTGAAAGACAAGTGTTTTCTATGATTAAGTCACTGAGGAAGTTCAGGCAATATCTGGTACAGAGAAAAACTCTGGTGTATGTGGTGGTTCATCTAGATGTAAGGAGTTTTATCTTATAGGGTGACCTAGGTGATAAAAGAGCTGGTTGGATTACTAAGATCCAAGAATATGATGTAGAAATACATCCCACCAAGCTAGTAAGAGGTAGATACTTGTGCCAATGATTTATAGAAGCTTCAACATTGGCTGAAGTGACAGCTTGTTAGGTAATAGAATAGGATCAAGTAGAAATTGTACACACTACAGATTTTGATTGGATTGACCATATGATTAGGTATTTTCAAAATGGAATATTCCTGTGTAATATGAATGTATATTAAATAAGGAGATACAAACTTCATTATTTAAAATATGTATTACTACCTAAAGGGTTTTTCAAAAGAAACTTGGATGGGATTCTCCTGAAATGTTTGAAATATGACCAACAAAAAAGAGTCATGGAAGAATTTCATGGAGGGTCAGTTGGTGGTCACAACTCAGGTAGGGTTACATCTTTGAAAATAATAAGAGGAGGCTATTATTGGCCTAGTATGTTCACTTATGATTTTAAAATTACCCAGACTTGTGATAAATGTCAAAGGTATGTTGGAAGAACAAGAAATGCTTCATCTCCCCTGAGGCCTATACAAGTTGAGGACCCTTTTCAACAATGGGGATTATATTTCATAGGAGTTATTAACCCTAATTATTTAGAAGAACATAAGTTTATCTAGAATTCTACAAATTATCTTACCAAATGGGTAGAAGCCATTCCTACAAATAAAGTAGACCGAGAGATTATGATCAACTTTATGGAGAATTTGATTTCCAGGTTTGGATTCCCAGAAGCTCTGGTGAGTGAAAATGGCCCTACCTTTATAGGATCCAAGTACATTGATTTTTCCATAAAGTATGACATCACTCTTAAAAATACTTCAAATTATTATCCACAAGGTAATAGACTTGCAGAATATACCAATAAGAACCTATTAAGGATTTTGAGGAAATATCTTGAAGGTAATAAAAGAAGTTGATGCCTATTACTGGATCAGGCCCTGTGGGCAGAAAGGATTACTATTAAAAATTCTATTAGGACTTCCCCTTATGCACTGGTATATGGCAAGGAGGAAGTGTTGCCAATTCATTTAGATATCCCAACACTCAAGCTTATCAGTACAGAAGAATAATCAAAGGAGGATCCTGTGAATACTAGGTTAACACTCTTGCTGCAGTTGGAAGAGAGTAGAGCTCATGCATATAATAACTTTTAAAATAGCTCATAATACATTAAATAATGGTTTGATAAGAAATATAGGTTCAAAAAATTCCAATTTTGGGATTCAGTTCTCAGATGGAATGTTGACAAAGCAAAACCAGGCAAGTATGAAAAGTTTGATTCTTTTTGGGATGGTTCTTTCAGAATAGTGGAAGCTAAGGAGTCCAATGTATTTTAGTTGGAAGGTCCTCAAGAAAACATACAACCCATTTTGGTAAATGGTTTTCACCTCAAGCTCTACTATGTGTAAGAAGTGAGCTCATTGTAACATATGTATATACATTGGATGATTATTTCTTCCTCTTTCTGCACTTTGTATTTTGAATTCTTTTTTGCACTTTGTAATTGATTTTATTCAAAAAATTCTAAAAAGGAGAAAAAATGCAAAAAATGACTAAGTATGGGCCAAGTGCATGGTAATATCCCTTTCCACACACAATGCTATGTAATATTTTTCGAAACGGCAATCTGCTCTCAAATCCACGTCAGAATACTCCAGGTTTCTACAGAGTGGTGTGCCAGTCTCTATTTTGCATGAAGAAGGACAATGGTGGCGTCGATCCGGGAACCTCTCAAAGCTAAATATAACCATAGTGGAATCAAGGCTTATGTTCATGCATACAAATTATAAGTACCAAGCAGACTTAGAAGGTTTTTATACCATCGAAGTGGAATCAATCCAGAGCCAAACGATAACTTCAAATTTGACACGTGGAGGCTAGAGAAAGTTCCCACATTCAATTCTAATGAACTCATGCTAGGATTAAAGAGTAGCTAAAGGGATGTGATGAGCTGGCAGCATAATTTGAAAATTTAACCTATGAGAAGTTAAGATGCCACCTTCGAGCCACCCAAGTGAATTATGGAAGGGATTGGAAAGTGTGCCAGTAGATATATCACGCGACAATTGCATTAATGGTGAAAGATACACGTTCTCCAGAGAAGAAAAGTTATGAAAAGCATACAAAAAGTCCATTTGAAAGCCCTTTACATCTATAGAACAACAAGAAAGCACAATGATACCTTGGAGAATTTATTACAAATCGAGAGGACAAAATTTGCTACTATCAGAATGGCACCCAAAAAATCACCCACTAAATCATCGAGGATAGCAACAAGATTGCAGGTTCATGTGCATTGGTCCAGTCGAGTTGCATATATAGTGATGACAAGGGTAAATAAGACTCGCCTAAGAACATGTTTCAAATTTCCCATATTTTTAAGGGAATCAAATGCGGTGACAAGGTACAATAGCTATAAAATCCTTTTTGTTCTCTTATATTTGTGATTATGTACATCACTACCCTGAACTAGTCTTTGCTATGATTCAATTCTATGATTATGAAAATAGAACAATTAGAACCCCTGAGGGCACTCCCCTATTCTCCATTACAAAAGATATTTTCTATGAATTATTCACCATAGGTGTAGAACCACCCTCAAAGCCCAAACCATTTAGCATAGCAGAGCTAGATAGGGCTTACACTACAATGATGTCCTTAGAAGAAAAAAATAAGGCTCTAAAAAAATGGCTGCATCTTAATTTCAAAAGTATTAGGAATGAAGATGAAATGCCCAAAGTTCCAATCCACATTTATGAATTTGAAAACCCAGAATTATTTTCAATGTTGGCTTTTATGGAGGGTTTGGACTCCGACAGGATGGTTCATGGTTGGAAAATTACTGCTACATATTGCATTTATAATGAAAGTATTTATAATAAATATGTGAGAGAAAAGGTTACCAGAGTAATTTATTTTGACTGACCAAATTTTCTCGCCCATAGGATACATGAGCAGCTGGTAAACATGAAAAGGGGTATTGATGCTACTAGTTTTAGGCATTGCTCGAGTCTGGTTTGGATGTTCTATGCGGCCACCAAAGATAGAATGCCATGGATTTTGGATAGGGATAAGACCAGTGATGGGGAACCCTTACTAGTATATTATTGGATAGATTATTTGAAGAGCAGTGAGTCCTATTACAGATTCAAATTGGAATTTTTGGAACCTGCCCTTAAAATAATGTATAATAAGTGCCCTAAATTTCCCCCCTTGGCTAAGCAAATTCTAAGGAGGAAATATGTAGAGGAAGGAGATTGGTATTTACTAATAGAGGGCATGGTAATCAGGTTATATGGTTTCATAGGTAAACCCTTTATCTTACCCCACTTTGTCACAGAGAGGTTGTTCACCCTAGAGTATCTAAGGCAGGTGGAGTACATTTATGCGAGTTATGGTTTGAGGAGGAAGAAGACATCTTTACCTACTTACCACACTAGGGATAATATTATTGTCTCCAAGTGGCAGAGCCAACAAATTGATCAATACCTTGATAGATTAGGTATATTTTATATTCCGAAAAGATGGAGTTATGATCCTGATGGCATTTTCACTACAAGAAATAAAACCTTAAATGGATACAAGGCCTATAAATTTTAAAAGAGGCCCAAGGCTAATTTTGAACAGGGAAGAAATAATTATGAAACTACTCTTTTGGAGTGGAACATCTCAAATATGAATCAGTTACCTCCATGGTTGGATTTTTACAAATAGATGGTTGATTTAGATCCTGACCATAAGCTAGTCATCGGCTTATAGAGGAGACAATTAATAAGATTGAAGTTGAATATACAAGGATGAAGGACACTCCTAAGGAAGAAGTCATAGAGAGAGGAAGACCAGAGGAGAAAAAGGGACCATGGAAGAGATCAAAGATTACAGATTGGTGGTGTATGAGGTTTGAAATTGGAGAACCCAAATCAAAATTTGGAATGAAAATTTATAAGGAATTTTCAAGAATATATAATAAGAACATTGAAACCTGGAGACCGAAGGATGTCAAAAATATAGTGTTGATAAGTGAAAAACCCAAAAATAGCCCTGAATCCCTTCTTCTTCCTATGCATCAAGAGACTTGAATAGAGGAGACATAAACTCCTTAGGTCACAACCAAGGTATCCAAAATATTCAATCCTACAACTGAGCAGGTGGAGAATTTTCCCAAGGGGGGTAAATTAACGAATGAAACACAATACACCAAAGAAAAATCTATCAATATCTTGGTAATTGAAATAAGTTCCTAACCTCTTCCTCTTGCCCCTGCAACATCGATTGAATTACGATCTATTTCTGAGCAGTATCTACTTTCAGGATTAGTACAAGAATATGCGAAGGGATATAATTTTGAAGGAGATATCACTACTTTTCAGTTAGTTTATAGGAGGACTAAGAGAGCCCCATAAAGAGAGGAGAGAAATTTTGAAAAAATAGAAAATGGATATGGAGGAAATTGCTGAAGAGGTAGCTGATTTTGCTATAGAAGGGTTGATTGAACAATATCAACAACTGGAAATAGAAGTTGAACAAGAGCATCCTATATATGTAGGTGAAGGTATGGTTTCTAATCCCTCTTCTCCCATTCATATCCATAGATCACAAAAGGAACCTCCCTCCATTTTTAATCAAGAATATATGGCAAATATACATCCTCCCTCTCTCAGTCCACATCATGTCTCATCAGTAGCTATGGAGGTACAAGTTAGTTCTATTTTTTCACAACCAATTCAAACCCTACCTTCCATTTCTTAGGTATCCACTTCAACCTCCACCATTGTTCCACCTCCACCTATTTCATTGCCACCATAAATAGAACACTGCATTCTAAATTCATCCACTCCTTCCACTATCAGTTATGTATCTGTTTCTCTAAGTTTATGTATCTCAATAGCAATGGTAGTTACAAAGTCTACTATTGTAAAAAATACTACTATAAATATATCTTCACCCCCACCACCAACAAGTCAGTCTACCCTTATGTTTTTGATGTCAGCATCTTCCTTGGATGTTGGTTTCTCAAAATCTGTTACTATGTCAAAAGAGAAGAAAACCACTCAAAGCATAAATTATTACTAGGTAGATAAGCTTACCAAGCCTTCCAATAGGATGGATGTGTCAAGAAAAAGTATGTATGTTGACCCTATTACTAGGTAGAGGGTATCAAGATCTATGATTCTGCTAGTAAGTAATCCTTAAAATGAAATGACTGCTCAAGATTATAGAGTGGAGGAGATCATAGAAGATATTGATAAGATTCCTACTAAATACGATCTGGTGATAGCTAAGGCTCACTTAGATACCTTCTATGTGAAAAATGATATATCCAAAGAGAAGGTGGATAAGATGAAAAAACAAGTTGAAAAGATTAAGAAGAGCTTAAATGATAAAAAAGAGGTAGAAAAATCTTTGAGGAAAGAATCTAAGGGTTGGAAGGAAAAGTTTCAAAAGGCTAATGAGTTGAAGGACCAGTTAGAAGAAAAAAATAAGCTGAATGAGGATCAAGCAAAAGAGATTTAGCATTTAAAGCATCAACTTCAGATTGAGAAATCCAAATCCTCAACATTTTCTAAATATGATTTGAAAAATAAAAATAAGGAGTTTCTTTATGAATTTCAATAAAAGTGTTCAAGTCTTCAACTTATAATTGATTATTTTGAATATGCCAGCCAATTGCTCTCCACAATTCAAAAATATTTGGATCAAATCACTAGAGAGTTACAACCTATGGTGATTCTAGCAGAACAAATGTATAGGATGGTTCGTAGTAGAATCAGTGATGCTACTAAACCAATTCCAAATAAGGAATTGAATCTAGCTAGAGTAGCTACCAAAGTAATAGTTAAAAAGCACAAGGCAGTTCAGAGATTCTGGATGTTGATTGATAGGATTTATAGGGGAATTAAGGATATCATTGAAATAGATGAGGAAATGATTCAGGTTAGTTTCAAAGGAATCTGGAATGAGGATCATAGCTTGTTATCTATGGAATAAGTCCAACAAAGCATCAAGGAGAAATTATAGGATGAAGCTAGAATTGATTCATTGGAAAAGCCACTATCCCAAGAACAAGTTGCCAAACTAATTATGGATTACACTCGTTTGAGAGATCTCATGGAATATTTTGTGACTAGAGAGAATGTTGCTAACTCTGAGGATGTTGGGGAACTACAATATGTTTATAATCAGCTTAAAGAGACATCAAATCCCTCTGAGGAAGCCTGGAAACAGGCTCTATAGTATCTAGAAATGATGGTCCAATTGTTTGGAGATACCTTCAGTGAGGGTAATAAGAAAGTACCTGCTCCAAAATAAGGGGGATAAGAAGAAGAAGAAGAATATGAAGAGGCTATAGAATAATAAGAATAATATTGAGTAGTTAAAATCCCATAAGGGGCTCACACTTAAGTCATTTTTGTTTGTACATATACATAAGTTTTGTATTTATATTTTTTACTCTGACAACTTGTCAAAAATAAGCAATAAAGGCATGAAGCGCATAAAGCAACAATTTTTGTGTGAAGGCATTCTTTGAAATAAGTCCTTATAAATGAGGAAGAGTTGTGTATAGTTTTGAATACAGTAATAATAACTGGTATTACAGACACAGTCTCTATATAAGTGGATCAACTCTATATAAGTGGATCAACGTTATGTATATTTTGGCATCACTTCGATATGAATCTCTACTCTCTCAAAAAATTGATATAATTTTAAAGAGTAGTGTTTGTATGGAAGTTATTCTATAAAATATCTATTTTTAGATAATTATATTTGACTCCTAATGCACAATGGATAAGACTCTAAGTTCGATTGGCTTTGTGAGCAAATCCACCTGAGATGCACCAGAATGTAGGCCCAAAATGACCACATGCTTAGTAAAATTTTGTAGAATTTTGTCTAATTTATAGAGTCATCATTTCGCATACCTTGCAGTGCATTTTGAAGCAAATTCATGAAATAAGATATGAATCCACCCAAAAATTAGTGAATTTTTCATACTTGAAGCGATTTCGGAAGATTTCTTTTTGGCTCTGAAATGGTGGTGGGTATCAAATCCATAAAATTTCCAAGGAAGTGATGATGTCAGTGGTGAAGAATTTTGGAATGGCATATTTGTGAGCAACTAAGTATGGGAATACCCTATTTCAAAAATCTCCTTTGTTTTTTGGATTCGAATTAGCATTATTCTCAAATCCGCAAAAGTGTCGATGAAATGATGATGTCAATGACAAAGAAATACAGATTGGTGACTCAGAGGGTGAACGAATTATTTCCTTTCTGGAATGAAGACAAGGTAGGATAACAGAGCGATGAAGGTGTGGATTCATGACAAAAGGGTTATGTGACTAGATCTGGACCCAGATTGGTGATTACAAGGTCAGTGCTCTTATTCTTCCTAGAATGGAATCCGCAAAAGTAATAAGGAAGAGATGATGTCATCAATATTCTAATGTGGATTGAAGAAGACAATGTGGAACATGATGTATTTTGAATCGGATTCAATGTATAGATATTAGGGGTCTGGATTGGAGATTCTGTAGCCTCTGATGTAGAAGGATGATGTCATCAAGTTTTTAAAGTGGAATGGCGCTTGTTCCTCCTTGTTGTTTTTAATAAAGCTTACATCATATTGGATCTAAACCATATGATGAGGAGAATCAATGGTGGAGGTCAGGTCAATGAATCTTGGCTATTTAAAGAACATTTTTGCATTGGTATTGTAACATTTAGTTGGAAGATGAAGCATCGAAGGTTTTCCAAAAGATCGAACCAGAGGTTGTTATAGATCGACGATGGAAAATAACTCCCAAGAAGGATTTATAGAAATGCATAATCTCCAATGGCATAAACTCTAGTTTCGCTAAGTGACCAGAAAGTTATAGAGGCCCTGAGCTACCATGGTAGACCTTCTTTCAATGGATTTCCTGGAGGATGAACCAGTAAGCGATGAACCAGTAAGCGTATGCCAGCTAGGTCTTTCTATTGTGTTGTCAAAACAATATATTTGTAATGCTTCTTGATTATTTTAATTTTGAAAAACTATAAGTAAAGGTTGAACCCTCATTTTTAAGGGTAAGCTCTAGCATTTTTGCCTATGCTATTGTAAATATTCCTAAAAATCTAATGGAAGGAGCATTACATTGATATTTACCTCAAATATGTGTTCTCGTGCTTGATGTCAGAGGTTCAAATTCTTTAGTTGTATTTGTATAAATACTTTAATGGTTAGTTTGTGCCTATTTTTTTGATTACTAGTTGTTACAATAATTGAAATTTGCTTTTGAGTTTGTTCTATGTTGTTAGGGAGTACATTTCTATGAAATATAGGTATTGGTGAATTATGGTATTTGGATTACCATCGCCTGGATATTGAAAATGCTTGTTGCAATATTTCTCTATTCTGCTTTAATATATAAGAGATAATCTAATTTGAGATCATTTTGGTTTGAGTATGTATCTTTAGTATGGTTTTTTTGGAGCTTCCTATAGTAGTGCAATGTTGTTAACCTATCCGTACACCATTACCTTTATTTCTCTAACACTAATATTCTCTTAGCCTAAACTTAAAACCCTAAGTGAGCATAATTGTGTCAACAACCTATTAAGCTTATAAGGAACCAGCCTACTCTGGAGGTTGGATAAAAAACCCTTGTTTTGGTCCATCAAATGTTGAGTACTAAGATATAGCTATTAGGTGTAAGCATGTACAGAGAATAGGAAGATAGACAGCCGTAGTATTGAGTGAAAACTTGGTGCAATTTATTGTCCAAAAGAAAATTGTTCACTGAATCTATTTGGAAGAGATCTTAAGACTTTATCACAAACATCTGATTCATCAATATTCATTCCATGTCCTTGTATATCATTAACAACCTCATCAATTCAAATTAGATAAGCACTGATATTTTCCTCTTCATTCATTCTCAATGCTTAAAATTGTCCTTTGAGATTTCATATCTTTGCTTTCTTGAAAATTTTATCTCCCTCATATATACCTTGTAATTTATCCCACATTTATTTTGTAGTTCTACAATGCATAACTTTCATAGAATCTATTCTATGCAAACCTCTCACAAGTGCATTCATTGCTTTTGAATTATAGTTTTGTAGAAGCTTACCTTCCTTATCTATAGGAGGTATGACTACTGGATCATATCCAAATTCCACTACATCCCAAACTTCATTACCAAGTGCCATCAAGTAGATCCTCATCATCATACTCCAATACATGTAGTCACTTACATCAAATATTGGTACTAAATTATTTGAGAACACATCCTTAGGATCCATTGTGTTTTTGTTAGATTTTCCTTCAATTTGTTAAACTCTTATGAAGGCACCCACTCTGATACCAATTGAAGAACACAAGCTTATACTAATATGGGGTTGAACAGTATAAGAGTATTTTTTACTTTTCTTTCAAAATTAATATTATGTAGTGTATAGATAGCAGTATCAATAGCAATAATCAAAGCAATTGACAAAACACCACACACAATAGAGACACCATAATTTACGTGGTTCACCCAATGTGGGCTACTCCATGGAGAAAATATTTTACTAAAATTTTCTCAATCAATCTCTTGGGAATCCTTCCCAATTACAATATTTATGGACCTTTGTCCAAAGGAGATGTTGATCCCCTAAATATGGTTTGTGGATCTCTATCCATAGGAGAACTCCTTATCCTCTGCTCTAGTTTGTAATCCTCTAGAAAACTACTACCTCTACTGCACTAGCTTGTGGATCTCTCTCCACTAAAGACTCGTGTCCCCACTCAAAAGATCTATCCTCACTAGCCTAGTTGATGGATCTATATCCACTGGAGACTACTGTCCTCTCTGCTCTATCACCTCCAAATCCCTGTCTCGAATTTGTACTAAACACAGTCTATTCGATCTAGCATAAATTTTCTCAACTGTGCACTAAAAATAGTCCAGTCGGTTTAGCATAAGTCTGCTCAACAAGCTCACTCAAATATACACTAAACACAGTCTAGTCAGTCTAGCACAAATCTGCTCAACAAGTCCAATCAAATCTATACTAAACACAGTCCAATCAGTCTAGCACAAATCTGCTCAACATGTCCACTTAGAACCTGCTCAAATCTACTCAATAGGTCCACTCAGAACATGCTCAAATATTCTCAATAGGTCCACTAAGAACCTATTCAAATATGCTCAACATGTCCACTTAGAACCTGCTCAAATATGCTCAACAAGTCTAATCCATTTATTCTTAAATTTGCTCAACAAGTTCACATAGAAATTTCTCAAATCTGCTCAATAGGTCCACTCAGAACCTGCTCAAATATGCTCAACAAGTTCACACAAAATTTACTCAAATCTACTCAATAGGTCCACTCATAACCTGCTCAAATTTACTTAACAAGTTCACATAGAACTTTCTCAAATCTACTCAATAAGTCCTCCAAATCTATATTGGAAGCTTCTAAAAAAGCTCACACAAAATCAATCCATAAGTCTTCTCAAAGACTTTCCTCAAATATGCTTAGCAAGTCCACACATGTGACTTGTCCAATCTCATAGAAGCATAAAGATAATTTCTAGAGACTCAATATATTCTACTCTCAATGCTCAATCACTTTCACAATTTTCTCAATCTCATAGAAGCATAAAGAGAATTGTTAGAGACTCAATATGTTTTATACTCAATGCTCAATCACTTTCACAACTCAAATCAGAATGTGGAATAGTTTATTTTATGTAACTTGAACAATCACTTTAAACAACTCCAATTGACTAGTCTCAACCAACTCTACTCAACCAATTACTCAAGAACAACCTTTGTTCAAAAACCCTAGTCCAAGTACGTATACACCAACTCAAAATTTTTCCAAAAATGCTCAATAACAAATCTGACATAACAATGATACTCATGTTATTTTCAAACTCTAGTTCAAATTCTTTGTGCAACAAATCACTTCAAAAAAAATTCTTATAACTCAATCTTCAAATAACAATTATACTCATGTTATTTTCAAAACCCTAACTCAAGTTCTTCACACAATCCAATGGCTTCAACAACAATGCTTATAAAACAAGGTTTTAATCACAACTCTTAATTCCAGAAAAACTTGAAGCATTACGTCAAACACTTTCGAAAAATGAAACCCTAATCAAATCCTTTTCACTCCAAACTTTATTTTCTAGTAAGCAATCAATCAACTCAACCAAGAAGGAATTTGCCCATACCTTTTTGCTTGACAAGGAGTTGATCTCACAAATCTGCCACACTCACAATTACTTCTTTGACAATATCAATAAGGGTTAGAAGATAATAATTTCCTCAACAAAATACAATGCAAAATGATATCAAAATTACACCTTATCACTCCAACTCAAATAATATTCAATACCTTCACAATAATCTTCTTTAACACAAAAAAACATTTTTTTAAATTAAAAAACACTCAAAAGTCTTAATCCTTCAATATGCCAATATAGTAATTTAAGTTTTTATCAAAAATAATTAAAACCAAAACTTCCTTATTACTCCAAGTGATAATTTTCAACTACCACCACTATCCAACACACACCCTTTCTAAAAAATTCCACTAACAACCCTTATACCTCCAAAAACTCTTTATTGAAACCTTAGGCAATAAAATTAATTAAAAATTTTACCTTGGCCATTGATGGGTTTCGACCCATTAACCTATGTGAGCAACCTAGCCATGGGATCCACGACCTCATGCACTACAGGCACATTTAAGATCCAAAAGGCTCTACCTTCACTTTAATCTTTGCGCCAAATGAAAACACACAAAAAACTTTACCTCTTGGTGCTTACCACCAATGGGTTTCAAATGCGGGCACTTGCTTCCTCAAACGCTTTCACAATTTGCGCTCTGCCACTTGGACCACCGTATCCAACATGATTTGAAAACTCCAACCCTTTCACCTTATCCTAGGTGCTTAATATGAAAATATTTTTTGTTTTCTTTCTCAATGAACCTTTCGAAATCACAAATGAAGTTTTAACCATGGTGCGTATCAATCGTTCGAGGGATGAGCAATAATTTCTTTGGAGGTCACCTTATATACACAAATATTTATTTCCTTCAACATCGGTGCTCCCTTATTTCAACAATGTTGGCAAATTTATAAACACTTTATAATTTACACAAGGTTCTTTATTAAATTGGATGACATTATCATTAATTATAATTTATAAATATTTTAAATTATAAAGAATTTAAATTTTATAAATTATAATTATAAGATTTAATTTTTAAAACCTTCCTTTACATTGCATTCCATGATGTAAATAATATTTATATATAAAATTAAATCCTTATTGAATTTAAATAGTTTATAAAAAGTATTATATCTCCTTTTTAACTTTGCATTGAATCTCTTGACCTTTGGCCTTCTTCCTGGATATCAAATAATAAATTTGCAACTTTGTTCCTTGACAAAGAATCTTGATATTAATGTTGACTTCATTTCTTGATATCAATGACAATTTTAACTTTTAGGACTTAAAATGTCCAACATTTAGATGTTACTAGATTTGTTTGTTTTATAGTGTATTCAATCGTACCTATACATATGATCAAAATGATCACACTTGTCTATATGATCCTATGAAAAATAGGTAATAAAGGCAAAAAGGTGAGAAAAATAGACACATTAAGGTTTTAGACTATGTACGAGTCTGGTTTTGCATTTTTATAATAATTTTATAATAAAAATTTAACTAATCAAATCAATAATGTCACAAACAACAAGTTTTTGAGAATGTTTGTGGGTGCTAATATGGTTGTGATGCTGAGTAGTTGTGTAGTTGACAAATGATATATTTTTGTTTTCAACTTGTTAGATTTTGTAATGTTTTTTTTTTGTTATATAATTTTGAAAATCCTAGAATAAAGAAAATGGGTAATGGATGCACTCTATGGAGGTTTGTTGATGTATATTTCTCTACAACACCCAAATACATGCAAGAAGTAACTATGCAATAATAAACAATTGGCTTCTAATGATGGGTATGGCTTGGGATAACCAAATGGGATAATATAGACCTCTTATAAAAGAGGTAGTACTATCTAATATAGATACTTCCCATTCACCCTCAGATAGACAGTAAAAAATGAAAGATTCTTACTTATGAATAATGTATAGCCCTATGAGTAGAGGCATCTAAAACTAACCTACCCTAAGGTACTCTCAAGGGTAGGGAGAATTTTGGTGATGAAGTTTAGAAAATTGCTTGTGAGAGCTCCTATGGTGAATAGGGGATGTGTCAATGGTTGGAGATAAAATCCAATCTCATTGATATTAATTCGTGGTTGGTGATAAAATCCAACATCACCAATGTTTGCAAAATGTATGAGTGTGTGTGGTTAAATTTTATTATAGAAAATAAAGTACAAAAAGAAAACTAAGTTATGAAAGTAATGAAAATAAAATGCTTTAACCTGATTGAAATAAAATTTGTATTTTGAAAAGGAATATAAGTGAAGCAAGAGCTTAAAAATATTCCAAAAGAAAAAATGAGATCTATGGTAGAATCATCCAAAGAACAAGAACTCATTTTGAGTGATATGTAGGCTAAGATTTGATTTATCACAAATATATCTATACTGGTCAAGATAGACTAGTTAAGGCTATGACCAAATTCCTTGTAAGATCTTTGTGTATGATATATAGGAATTTGTTCTCAACTCAAGAAGATTAAAAAATTTGAGGCTTTTTTTGTGCCTTATGCAAATGTGTTATAAGGTGTTCTAGTGCAAAGGACAAACAAAATAATATGTATGATCTAATACTTGTGAAACAAATATGAAAAAAACATTTAACATGCAACCTAAGTGATTTTAGTGCTTTTTTTCTAAAGATATATAAGCAAAAGAAAAGTATTTTGTAAAATGCCCAAGGTAATTTGGGGCTTTTGTAAAGTAAAGCATGAATTTGTAACATGGCCATGTGGTATGGTGCATTTAGACTAAATTTGAATATAAAAAATTGAATTTGGAAGGAAAAGAATGAATTTTAGATCAAAGACACAAGGTTTTTTAGCACTTACCTATGGTCTCTAGCTTTTAGAGTGTTGTCTAGAAGTTTGACAGGCTAGAATTCTGATCATGTGGGTCATTGCAGGTAGTTTGATTGTACCTATCCATACAATTGGGAAAAAGAGTGTTTTTTTTTAAGGTTCTACAATTATTTTTTGGTCTGTGTATTATAGACCTGGTAGAAAGTCAAATTTTATAAAGTTTCATATAATAGAGAAAGATAGAAATTCAATTTTTGTATAAAAAGCATACATGTAAACAAGAAATAACTTAAGTTAATAGATAGGAATCATAATATGGTATACAACCAAGTTTTGTGACATGCAAATATAGATGGAAGGTGAGTGATTTCACCTTAGAGACACCATTTTGTAAGGTAGTTTGGCCTAAGAAGGTAAGAGGGCAAGTGAGATAGCAATATCTATGGGAAAAATCTATCCCCAACTTACCTACAATAGTGGAGTTGTTGTGGACTATGTATAAAATAATACCTAGTTGTTAGGGACCTAGCTTTCAGAATGCTTTCTTGAATCATATCGGTCCATACAATTATTTTGGTTGCACCCCTCCATATGATCCTGGCTTATAGACTAGAAAGGCTTCTACCTTGAACCTTAGTTGTGTTTTAGGGTTTTGGGGGGTTTTGTGCTAGTTTTTTGGTACTTATAACACAAAAAATGTCAAATATGTTAGGTAAAAGCTAAAAATATTAGCTTGACAATAACTAGGTGAGTTGGTCCCAATTTGATTGTTAGAATGAATGCTATGGAAAACATGTTATTTGCATTAAAAAGTGAAAAGGTTATAAGATTGGTCCTTTTTATTTACAAGATTGATTCATAGACAAAAAAAAGGGTCTCCCAAGAAGGGATCCCTCTTTCAATTAATAGTTTAATAGCACCATGGGTCTTCCATAGGATCCTCAAAAGTTGTGTACTTATTGTGTGTGAGCCACTATTAGTCATAGTAGGTCCTCTAAACCTACAAAACCTAATAAAAATGGTTAATAGAATTTGGAGGTCTATCTCAATTAGACCCCTTGTGATAGAAGACAAAAGACCAAATGAAACTAGTGTATTAAAAAATGAAAATGATTAAAAGTGATATAAAATAGTAAAAGAGTGTTTAATTACCTGGCTTGATGGTATGATATAGGGTTTTGCAATGAAATATTCCCTTGAAGAGGATCACACCCCTAGGTATGATCCTTTTGATCATATTTTTTTGTATGGTTGGATTCATGTTAGATAGATAGAAGAAATTTATTTTGTAGAGGTTCTTCTAGTGTTTTTGGAGCTCCTTGTGTTGCGTGGTCCTCTGTACCTACAATTGATAGTTGATTATAAAATAATATGGGTTGTTAATAGGTACATGCGGGTATCCATGGTGGTTTATGGTGAGTTATGGTTGAGTCCACTTAGTGTCTAGAGTGATTTTTGTAGAGTCTAGGTATGTGGATGTCTCATTCTTAGAAATGGTGAAAATGACATGTTTATAGACTCTACCAAGGTTAGGGGGCTAATTTTAGGGTACCTAAGAATAGATATTTAAGGATAAATTATTAAATTGTATAAGGGTTGGCATGGGCCACACATAATCCAAGGTTGATTATATTGTAATATTATGTTATATTATAATATAATATTATATTATTAGTTAGATCCCCAAAGTAGAATTAGAATATAGATATATAAAGAAGAGATATTTGTCATTGTAATAATAATTGGAGATAAATCATATGCAATCATATTTACCCATGAAGTGGCTTATAGGAATTTTCCCTCCTTTTAAGAACACAAGCTTATACTGATGTGGGAGGGTGAACAGTATAAGACCACTTTTTACTTTCTTTCAAAACTAATATCAATTAATATCCTTAATTGCAATAACCAAATATAGCAGTGTGAATTAATAACTCAGATAGCAGTAGTAAGCAAGAGCAGAAGTCACCACACACAATTGAGACATAATATTTAACGTGGTTCCCCCAATGTGGGGTACTCCACCAGGTAATATCCTTACAATATTTCACACAAAAATAAGGATCCTTATCCAATACAATGATTTCTTTGATCTTCTAAAAGCTAGGCAATAATAAGTTCACATAGAACTTGTCCAAAATTGAATTACAAGCTCACACAGAACTTGTCCAAATTTGAATAACAAGCTCACACAGAACTTTTCCAAAATTGAATAACAAGCTTACATAGAACTTGTCCAAATATGAATAACAGGCTCACACAGAACTTGTCCAAAAATGAATAAAAAGCTCACATAGAACTTGTCCAAATCTGAATAACAAGCTCACACAGAACTTGTCCAAAATTGCTCCAACAAGATCACTAAGAACTTTTCCAAATATGCTCTAGCAAGCTTACCAAGAACTTGCCCAAATCTGCTCCAACAAGCTCACCAAGAACTTTTCCAAATCTACTCTAGAAATATCACCAAGAACTTGCTCAAATCCACTCAAAAAGCTCACCAAGAACTTGTTTCAAATATTTCCCAAATTTATCCACAAATATGTCCACAAAGCTATCTCAAAAATGTCCACAAAGCTATCCCAAAACTATCCACAAGGGCATTCTCAAAGGCTCAATCAATATTACACAAACTGCCACAAATCTGTCCTGAACTATATCCCAAATGTATTCTCAAAGAATCAACCAATCGTGCCCAAGTAGCACTCAAAACTCATCTACAAATATACAAAGGCAAGGCTCAATATAGTACTCAACAATGAATGGCAATGCACTCCACAATGAATGACAACAATGATCCACAATGCTCTCAACTCAAATCAATCTCAACTCAACTCAAGTCAACTCAACTCAAATCGTATAGAAGCATAAAGAGAATTGTTAGAGACTCAATATGTTCTAATCTCACTTTCAACTCAAATCATAATAATGGAATAGTTTGTTTCATAGGAATTGAACAATCACTTCACACATCACTTGACTAGGCTTATTCAACTCAACTCAACCCAAGTCTTATAGAACCATAAAGAAAATTGTTAGAGACTCAATATGTTCTAAACTCAATATCAACTCAAATAACCATAAGGGAAAACTCTTTCTCACAAAACGCTATTCCAAGTATGTATCAACCAACTCAAATGTTTCCAAAAAATATCAACCACAAATCTCACATAACAATGATACTCATGTTCTTTTCAAACTCAAGTTATTTCACAACTAATGGGCTTCAACAACTATGCTTATAAAACAAGGTTTAATAATAAATCACAATACGAAAACCTTGAAGCATTAACTCAACCACTTTTGAAAAGGAAACCACAAACAATCCTTTTCCCTCCAATGATATTTCAGAAATCAACCACCATAACCAATCAATAGGAGAATGTGCCCATACCTTTATGAAGATGAAGAAACCTCTTTGGAAATCTGCCACACTCAACAAACTCTCTTTTTCAACTTTCAACAAGGGTTAGATATCATTATTAATATCACAACAATAATATCCAAATAACACCTTATCACGCCTACTCAACAAAATGCATCATGTACCATCATGAAGAAATAATTACTTTTGAAAAATAATAAGACAACCCTCACTCTTGAAACCCTTTACAAAAATAGAAATAAATATTTACATACACCTTATTTATCCCTCTAATCAAGTTAATCTGATAGCCCTTGAAATATGATTTTCAATGATATATAATATGATATACTTCAGAAAAATAAATCACCAAAAATATCGCTTTTCTAAACATGCATCATAATCATTATTCCTCCTAGGGCACTAAAAAAAATAAAAATATTAAAAGAATATTTTAACTTGCCTCTGTCCTTGATGGGATTCAATCCTGAGACCTATTGCTCAATGCATTAACCACCACAAGCCTACCGTTGGGCCACATGCCCACACGTGCTCAAAAAGGAGCACTCAATAAACTTTATGCCTCGAATTTTGTCCCTTCCATAAGCAAAACACGTTTCACACGTTCCAACATAAAACACCTCTGGCGGGAATCAAATGGAGGACTTCCTGCAACACACCAAGTGCATGAACCACTAGGCCAAGGTGTCCTACATAGTTTCCTTCCTCCATGATGCTCTCTTTACCAACACCAAGATCGTGGGCCTTTTAAAAACAACTTTTTTCAACCTCTTCAACCATGATGCAAACGATGTGAGCGCTGCTCATACAAAGGAAAATAAATTTCTATCGAGGACTTAGGATCTTCATTGGAAATTTTATGGGCATTAATATATGTGTCATATCCCTTCTTATTTAACGTTGGTGCTTTAAGATTTATTTAATTTCCTTCCTTTGAAGTCGGTGCTTAAAATTTAATTTTAATTTTAATTTTAAATTTATAAATAATTAAAATTTAAACTTAAATATTTAAAATTAAGTATCTCCATCACTGGGGCACATTTTTCGATGAAACAAAAGTGCAATATAGGTTTTAAGAAAAATACATTTCAAATTTATCATCCATGGTTTTAAATAAAACCTTTTATTTTACTTGCCTTGGTTTTCACAAAAACCTTATAAATTTCCATGCTTTCCAAAATATCATAAATGCTTATTTATGAAATACTTTGGCCACAAAAACCAAATGTGATCCATGTGACATCAATTATCCATGTGACATCAATGACAACATAAAATAACTCAAATTGCAAACAATATCCCCTTTGTCATTGATGGCAACATATCTAATGCAAAAACCACAATCACTACAAAAACCATCTCTGAGAATCAAAGCTACTTCCCCTGACTCAATACTCTCTATGGAGGCTGCTCCCCCTAACTTAATACTCTTATTGGAGGCCTCTCCCCTAACTCAATGCTCTCTCCCTTACTCAAATATCTCCCCCTTTGACATCAAATGCAAAAGGGACACCTATGGGACTAAAAGATATGACTCTTAAGCTTAGCCCCCTCACAACCTTCTCTCTTGAGGTGATTAAGTTTGGGGTGGGAGTACTTTTACTCCCAGCTGTTATACACTCAAAAACTTCTCTTTGTAATGGTTTTGTAAAGATGTTTGCAATATGATCTTTTGTAGGAACATATTCCAATCTTGTTGCTCTGTGACCTGTTCTCTTTTTGTTCTGACATGCATTACTGGATTCTTCGAGATACTTATAGCACTAGTATTATCACACATAATAGGAATGGGATGATCATGTTATATGCTGAAATATTTGAGAGTCTATTCCATCCATAATACTTGTGAACAACATGCTTCTACTGCAATATATTCTACCTCTATTGTGGAAAGTGACACTGATGGTTGTTTCTTACTTAGCCAAGAAACTAGGCAATCACCAAGAAAAAATGCTCCTCCACTTGTGCTTTTTCTATCATCAATATTTCCTACGCAATATGCATATTTGTAGGTTGTGAGAGTAAACTTACTGCTTCTAGGATACCATAGACCATATTCCATTGTTCCTTTGATATATCTAAGAATTATTTTCACTGCTATCACATGTGATTCTTTTGGAGTTGCTTGAAATATTTCCACTAAACCAACTACCTGTATTATATCTGGTCTTGTGGCTATAACATATAATAGGATACCAATCATATATCTATATAGAGTTTGATTTACATCATATTATTCATCATATTTACTTAATTTACACCCTATAACCATTGGAGTACTGACTGTCTTACTATGTTCCATTTTGAATTTCTTCAACATCTCTTTTATATACTTTTTTTGTGAAAGAAATATCCCTTTTTTTAATTGTGAAATCTATAATCCGAGTAAAAAGGTTAATTCACCAAGCATAGACATTTTAAACTCATTAGTCATGTTTCTTGAAAATTCTTGACACATTCTATCATTGCTACCCCCAAAAATAATATCATCCACATAAACTTCCACAATCATCAAATCATTTCCCTTATTTTTAATATACAAATTGCTATCAACTATTTTCTTTCTAAAACCTTACTCTCGAAGATATTTATCCAGTATTGAATACCATGATCTAGGGGCTTATTTTAAGCCATAGAGAGCCTTTTTCAATTTACACACATACTATGGCTTATCTGCTTGATTAAACCCATCTGGTTGTTCAATGTAAACTTAATATTCTAAATGACCATTCAAAAAAGTTGATTTGACATCCATCTGATATACTTTGAAATTCCTATATCTTGAAAGTGCCAAAAACATCCGTATAGCTTCCAATCTTGAAACTAGTGCAAACATCTCATCAAAATCAATTCCTTCTACTTTTGCATATCCTTTACACACCAATATTGCCTTGTTTTTTATGACTTTACCATATTCATTTAGTTTGTTCCTGTAGACCCATTTAGTACCAATTACATTTTTTCCTTTTGGTCTTGGAACTAATTCCCAATTCTTACTCTTTTCAATATTTTCTAGTTCTTCCTTCTTGCCTTAATACAAAATTCATCATTTTCTGCCTCTATGAAATTCTTTGGTTCTATCTTGGATAATAGTGAAACATCAGCTTGTTCTGTTGAGCCTATGATTCCTCTTCTTGTTCATCTTACATCAGGACTGCCAATGATCAAGTCCTCTAGATGATTTTTCTGAATACATCTTGATGTAGTTTTGGAAGGTATATTCTGCAAATATTCTTAATATGAATCTTCACCCATTTCTTCCTGACAAATTTCTTCTTCTTCAAGAATATCTTCCTAAGATGGCTCATTTATTCCTTGTGCTTTCATCAAATCTGACATTTATACTTTCCACCATGGTATGTTTTATTTTATTGTAGCATATTTAGGCCTTACTTTTTGTATATTATCCAAGAAAAATACCTTTATCACATCTAGGATAAAACTTGCCCAAGTCCTTATCCTCTCTTTTGATATAACACTTACTTCCAAAAAATCTAAAGTAGTTTACCATAGGGGGTCTTCCTTTCCAAAAATCATATAGAGTATTATGTTGCTTTGTTCTAACTTGAACTCTATTCATAACATAAACTGTTGTAGTGATTTCTTCTTTACAAAATCCATCTGAGATTTTTGATTCATTTAAAATTGCTCTGGCCATATTCTGAAGAGTTCTATTCTTTATCTCTACTACTCCATTTTGCTGAGGAGTCCTGGCTACTGAATATTATTTTATTATTCCATGTTCAGCACAAAACTCAATAAATTATGTAGAGATGAATTCCCCTCCTCTATCTGATCGCAAACACTTGATCTTCTTTCCTATTTCATTTTCTACAATTTCTTTGAATAATTAGAAATGCTCAAATGCTTCTAATTTCTCTTTCAAAAATACAACCCAAGTAATTCTAGAATAATCATATATGAACAACATGAAGTAGTTTTAACCTTGTAGACTTTTAGTTCTAATAGGCCCAAATAAGTTAGTATGAATTAGTTCTAATACCTTGGAAGAGGAATATTATTTTTCCTTGAAACTTGATCTTGTCTGCTTTCCATACTGACACTATGCACAATTTGTATTTTAAGGTCTTTTTATCTTTGGTAGATCTTCAAAAATTTATTTGTTTCTTACCCTTACTATGTTATCAAAGTTCAAGTGACACAACATTTTATGCCATAACCAACTCTCTTCTTCTTGAGATAGAAGATATTTTTCCCTTTTTATTTCACTGAACATGTAGAGATTGTTATTGGTTCTTTCTGCAATTGCAACAAGCTTCCCTATTTTTGTTTCCTTGATTTTGCATCCTGTAGAGAAAAAAATAGTTGTGTACCCTCGATCACAAAGTTGAATTACACTTAGTAGGTCGTGTTTTAGACCCTTAACATAGAGCACACCTTGTGTAGTTGTCTTTCCATCATACAAACTCAAAGTTCCTCTCCCTTTGATTTTAGCTGAAGCATTATCACCAAATATCATAGATCCATTGTTGTTCCCTTTACAAAAATGAACTCATCCTTATACCCAGTCATATGACTAGAGCACCCACTATCAATATACCATTTGTCCATCCTGTAACCCAGTAGAATCTACCCTCAAACTATTAGCCTTTATGAAGGAACCCACTCTGATATCAATTTAAGAACACAAGCTTTTACTAAGAAGGGGGTGAATAGTGTAAGATCACTTTTTAATTTATTTCAAAACTAATATCAATTAATGTCCTTAATTGTAATAACCAAATATAGCAGTGTGCATTAATAACTTAGATAGCAGTAGTAAGCAAGAGCACAAGTCACCACACACAATTGAGACACAAGATTTAACGTGGTTCCCCCAATGTGGGGTACTCCAACAGATAATATTCTTATAATATTTCATAGAGAAATAAGGATCCTTATCCAATATAATTATTTCTTTGATCCGCTCAAAGCTAGGCAATATTTCATAGAACTTGTCCAAAATTGAATAACAAGATCACACATAACTTGTCCAAAATTGAATAACAAGCTCATACAAAACTTGTCCAAATTTGAATAACAAGCTCACATAGAACTTGTCCAAAATTGAATAACAAGCTCACACAAAACTTGTCCAAATATGAATAACAAGATCACATAGAACTTGTCCAAATATGAATAACAAGCTCACCAAGAACTTGTCCAAAAATGCTCCAACAAGCTCACTAAGAACTTGTCTAAATCTGGTCTAGCAAGCTCACCAAGAACTTGCCCAAATTTGCTCCAACAAGCTCACCAAGAACTTTTCCAAATATGCTCTAGCAAGCTCACCAAGAACTTGCTCAAATCTGCTCAACAAGCTCACCAAGAAATTGTTTCAAATCTATCCCAAATTTGTCCACTAATCTATCCACAAAGTTGTCTCAAAACTGTCCAAAAAATTGTCCTAAAAAACATCCACAAGGGCATTCTCAAAGGCTCAATAAATCATACACAAACTACCATAAATTTGTCCTAAAATCTATTCCAAAGGTCTTTTCAAAGATTCAACCAATCATACCCAAGTAGAACTCAAAACTCATCCACAAATATACAAAGGCAAGGCTCAATGTAGTACTCAACAATGAATGACAATGCACTCCACAATGAATGAGAACAATGATTCACAATGCTCTCAACTCAAATAAATCTCAACTCAACTCAACTCAAGTCAACTCAAATCTTATAGAAGCATAAAGATAATTGTTAGAGAATCAATATGTTCTAATATCACTTTCAACTTAAATTAGAATAATAGAATAGTTTGTTTCATAGGACTTGAACAATCACTTGACTAGGAATATTCAACTCAACTCAACCCATGTCTTATAGAACCATAAAGAGAATTGTTAGAGACTCAATATGTTATAAACTCAATCTCAACTCAAATCACCACAAAGGAGAATTCTTTCTTAATGAGCCTAAAAAATGCTCATATTTTGTATGGGTTTCATCGATTATTATGCAACAATATATTAGGAACTATGTAATTTTATGAATGATTATGTAATTATTTAATAGAATTATGTGTTATCTAATTTATGTGTTTTTGTGGAAATGTAGTTGGTTTTGACAGATTTGGATCAGTCAAGGTCTTTCATGGACATGGCACTCTATTTATTTTGGGATCAAGGCAAGGTGGATAGGCACCTTCCTCTTCAAGGAAGGCACCAACAGAAGGTAGGCACCTTCCTCTTCAAGGAATGCACCAACAGAAGGTAGGCACCTTCCTCTTCAAGGAAGGTGCCAACAAAAGGTAGACGCCTTCCATATAAAGAAGGCACTCGACATAATTAGGTGTCTTCCATGTAAGTAAGGTACCCCATACAAGGCCAAGCACATTCCGTATAAAGAAGGCACAAACATCAGTAGGTGCCTTATGCAAGAAGAAGGCACTTAACATCAGTATGCGCATTTCACATACGAAAGGCATCTGTCAAAAGCATGTGAGGAATGCACCTTCCTCATAGAGAAGGCACCTCCATTATTTTCCAGTTGACCGAGTAAAGTGATGTGGGCAAAGTTGACCGGTGTCATTCTAGTTCCACATCACACAGGATAATTTTGGAGTTGCACCAACATACAAGAATGTCTTACCTACGCTAGGTAAAGTATGCACCAATCAACGAACATGCCACCATTAGGAACAAAGCCTATTTTAGTAGATGTCGATTATGTTTACCAAATTATCCTAGTTTAGTCTAAACTAAACTATTACTATAACTTCTTTTTAATAGAAGATCTTTGTGTGTGTGTGTGCTATATAAACACACACAGACCTCTCTAATAGATATCCAAAACCCATATTGAGAACACATTTGTCATTCTGAGGAGACAGAAGCATTGCAATAATTATTTTGCAAATACAATAAAGTTCAAGAGTTCCTAATCACATGTTCAACTTGAAGGGAGCTTTTGGAGCCTGGGCCCACTCCAAGCTAGTATTCTTTCCCTTTTACTTGTGCTTTCCTAGATTAGTTTCCTACTTTCGTAGGTTTATTTTTTGCACTATTATTTTTATTTCCACAGTAGGTTTATTTTTATTATGCACATATGAATATTTGTTTTCTTAGGATTTAATTATTCATACGTAAAATATTGTCGTGTGGATGAATGATTGACAATATTTTAAACCCCCCAATAGTAGAATTAGTCAGACTCATCTCAAAGTGGGTATTGTGAATGATATTGTATGAGACCCTTTTAAAGTTTACCAAGATCCTTGGGTTGACAATTTAAATGATCGGGCAGTGAAAAAATAGGAACAAAATTATCCTGTGTTTGGCCTACAACATTTTGGTGTCGTTGATGGAGAAGCGCATCTACTAGATTAATTCCAATACCTAAAAACATTCCATATGACTTTGTATGAGTTCTTTGAGAAATAGACCTGATGGTTATTTTATAAAACAAAGTCCACCAAAATCTGAGTCAGCCGAATACTCTGAGTTTGAACTAGATTCACTCGAGTCTTTGCCAACATTCCATTTGAGTGAGAATCCAAAATTTGTGCAAAGTGATTCCTCATCCCCTCAACCGGGGGAAGAATGAACCATTGTAAATCCATTATTTAAGAGGACACCCTCAGAGGAAGCTCTGTTGTAGAAAGTTGTAGAAGATCAGACAATAACACTAGTATATTTCATAGCTCTAACTTAGAAATTTTTGAATGACCGTGAGGTCATAAGAGCTGCATTAGAGACCATAATTCCTAAAAAAATGGTTCACAAAGAGGATTCATCTGGATTTAGTTTCCCAATTTAGGAAGGAGTAGGAGAAACCAAAATGAAAAACATATCCCTTGCTCACCTTCCTACCTTCAAAGGATACCCAACCGAGGACCCTAAACTATTTTTATTTAAGTTTGATTTTTAATGCAGGTTCGTGGACTGCAAATATGATACACAGAAGCTGAAGCTCTTTCCTTCCACATTGGACAATGCATCTCTGCGATGGTTCATTGGTTTGGGATGCAAACACAATTCCACATGGGATCAAATGAAAAGGCTCTTTTTAGAGAAATATCAAGACTTTGTGAGAGCAAGATACTAGAAAGAAGAGGTCTTGAGCATGACATAGAAGGAAGATGAATCTCTTGAAGAGTACTGGGAGAGATTCAAATTCAATCTTCAATGATCTCCTCACACAAAGCTAGCTGATAAGTCTCTTAAAAGCATCTTTTTGAGAGGACTTAACAATGAATCATTAGAAGCTCTCAACATGATTTTTGGAGGTGATGTCTACCAACACGCTATGGAAGATATCCGACAATTATACCAGAACTACTCAAGAAGGAGAGGCAAGACCACTTCTAGAACCATGTAAGCAATTGCTTCGATCACAAAAATAGAAATAGGCAACATGCTAGAAGATTTGAAAAGCAAGATGCTTTCATCTCTGGAATTGCAGATGGACACATTGCTGTTGGAGAAAAAGAAGCAAGAAAATGAAGTGGCATTGGATTATTTCTGCTCCAAATGCAAAGGAAAGCATACAAAGAATGCATACCCTGAAAACAAAGTTAGAGTATGCATGGTCTATAAACTAAATTACAAGACCCAATTGTGCCCACAATTGCCCAAAGTCCAGGAGGATGCTGATGTTTCAGAATCCTGGCCATAATCCCCTAAGGGAAATATGCCACCAGGAATGCCATCATATGGGGGAGGACCATACATGCCACAAAGCCAACCTCAACCACCTAACATGGGGTGGTGGGGGCCATCCCCTTGGTCTAACACACCCCCAAGAGCAATATTTTCAAACCAGCAACCCTGGATGCCATATCAATATCATGGGAAATAGTGGAAGGGCCATGCTCAATGGAATCTGGCTCCACAGAACGTAGCACTAGCTCAACCCCATAAAATTTTTTTGGCCTTGCCTATAGTGAGACCTACATAGATACCGACACAACTGACGACATATCCAATCAGTCGACATATAATGTAGAAGGTGAGATTTACCTGATGTATCATATTAGTTGTAATATTATTCAGCTTAGATCAGGTAAACAACTAGGAGTAGAGAAACCTCTGCTGATAGAAGAGGAGGCAAATTTAGAAGAAACGCCTCTTATAGAAGAGGTGGAAGAAGTGGCAGAGAGAACAAAGGCTCCATTTCCTAAACGATTGCAAGAACAGAGGAAACTAACATAGTTGGAGTTTGATATTCTTTCTAGCTTGAAAAAATCTCATAGTGACAATTACACTCTTTCAAGCTATCTGAGACATCTCAATATATTCAAAAGAAATAAAGGAGATGTGCCTAAGAAATTCAGGATGGAGAGTAACCTAGAATATCAACATCGTGGGTAAGTTTACAGATTTAATGATGGACAAGACATGTCATCCTAAGTACGTAGACCCAGGCAGTCCAGTGTTGACTATAAAAATTGAAGGACATTCCTTGACCAATACGTTGGTCGATCTTGGGATAGCCATAAAAGCAATGACTTAAGAGACCATGCAGAGGCTACAAATCATAGACCTGAGACCTACCTCAATAATGCTACAACTGGCTGATCGATCAACCGTAGCACCGAAAGGAATACTTGAAGATATTATAGTGATGGTTGATGCATAGGAATATCTGGCCAACTTCCTGGTTTTGCAGTCTAAGAGCAGGTTGGGTGGCTACCTGCTTATCTTGGGAAGACCATGGATGGTGACAGTATATGCTTACATCAGCTACCATGATGGGCTGATGACCATCTTCAATGGATAGAACATAAAATGGTTGACCATTTCACCTCCCGCGTAATATGTTGATTCATCAGGAGATTCTACATTGACAAGGCACAAAGAGAAAGAGTTGTCCATAATCCAGCCAGTTATGTCATTAGAAAAAATTTCAAAGGAATAATATGAGGATGGCACTATCGTATAATTACTCCAAGGATAATCCTTTGACACTATGTTTGAGTCATCATTAGCTGGCACCCAATACCACCATGTTAAGCAGATAAATGTTGGGCCAGGAAATACATTGAATATCAATAGTGGGTTGACTCCCACATAGCTAATAAATGTAGAAGAACTCTTTATTAAACACCAATGGATTTTTTCATGGGATTACTCGAATATAAAAGGGATCAGCCAAGAAATCCATACCCATCAAATATACCTCAAAAAGCAGGCAAATCCAAGTAGGCAGCCACAAAGAAGAATGAATCCGGTAATGAAACACATTATCAAGGTATAATTGCAAAAAATACTGTCTTCTAGATTCATCTATCCAATTTTTGATAGTGAGTGGGTGTCACCACTTGTGGTGGTCCCTAAAAAGAACGAGAAGTGGCGGGTTTGTGTGGACTACAGGGTGTTGAAAAAAGTGACCAAAAAGAATCACTTCCCACTCCCATTCATCGATCAGGTCTTGGATACACTTTCAGGGTGAAAGTACTTCTCCTTCCTGCATGGATTCAATGGATACAACCAGATCCATATAGGAGAAGAAGATTAGGATAAAACGACGTTCACTTGCCCTTGAGGAACATTTGATTATCGGGTATTGCCTTTCAGGTTATGCAACACACCTACCACCTTCCAAAGGATGGTGCTTGGCATATTATCAGACATGATAGGGATGCATTTGAAGTATACATGGATAACTTCGCTGTTTACGAAGAAAACTTTGATGAAGAAATGAATAACTTGGAATAAATGCTCAAAAGAAGTGAGGAAAAAAAATTGTCCCTTAGTAATGAAAAATCCTTTATGATGATTCAAGAGGGCATTGTATTGGGACACTATCTCTCTACGAAAGGAATAAATGTTGACAAAAGGAAAATAGAGGTCATCAAGGACCTACCCAGCCCTAGAATGCAACGAGAGGTGAGAAGTTTCCTTGGGTCTATCGGGTACTACCGGTGATTTATCACTGCCTTTAGTAAAATTGCAAGACCACTGCACACTTTATTTTCTAAATATGTGGAGTTCAACTGGATGGAAGACTGTGAAAGAGCATTTTAGTCACTCAAAGAAAAATTGATATTTGCATCAGTTCTAAGGGGACCAAATTGGGTCATACCCTTCCATATATATTGTGATGCATCCAATAATGCGATTGGGGAAGTCCTCGAGCAGAAGGATGGTGAGGAATTTTATACCATATACTACATCAACAACTAAGCTCAACTATACAGTGATGAAGAAGGAGTTGCTTGCGGTTGTAAATGCCATAAATAAATTTTGCCATTATATCACCAAATACAAGGTGTTCGTCCATACAGACCATGCAGCTATCAGGTATTTAATGAACAAAATGGCTATTGGAGGAAGAGTTATAATATGGCTTCTACTATTACAAGAGTTTGACATAACAATAGTTGACAAACCTAGCAAGGACAACATTGTAGTGGATTTTCTATCCATATTGACACCAGAAGATCATGCAGCAATGGAAGACCAGTTTTCAAAAGAACATTTGTTCACCATCAGAAAGCAGACACCATGGTATGCAAACATAGAAAATTACTTAGCCACTGAAAGAACCTCACCTACTCTTTCCTCATGGGAAAAGCAGGCGATAGTAGAGAAGAGCACCTCATTTCTATGGATTGATGATATCCTGTTTAAAATAGGACGTGATCAGATTATAAGGAGATGCATAACAGGGTAGGAGTTCTAAAAAATACTCAAATATTGCCATGATGAACCATGTAGGGGACACTTTGCAAGGAAGTGGATTACCTATAAAATCCTATAGGCTGGGTACTTGTGACCCACTCTATTTAAATATGTGACTATCTACGTCAGCAAGTGTGATGAGTGCCAAAGAATGGGTAGACCAACCCATTGGGATGAGATGCCATTTCAACCGCAAGTGCATCTAGAGCCCTTTGATAAATGAGGCATGGATTTTGTGGGGCCAATTAATCCACCTTTGATAGGAAGGAGATTTATTTTAGTTTGTACAGATTACATCACCAAGCAGGTGGAAGTCCAAGCATTGAGGAATTCAAAGGAAATAATAGTATCCAATTTATTATTTGCTCATATTTTTACATGATTCGGGGTCCCCAGAGAGATAAAAATAGTCCAAGAGCCTCAATTTACCTCCAAGTTGATCAAGGAGTTGATGAAGCAATATAGCATTCGACACAACAAGACTACACCCTACCACCCACAGGAAAATGGGCAAGTGGAGGTTACAAATAGAGAAATTGAGAACATCCTAACAAAAACCATGTAGCAACATAGGAAAGAATGGGCTACATGTCTTCTGGAGGCAGTATGGGCATACAAAACCATGTGGAAACTGACCACCAGCTTCACACCCTTCCACCTGGTCTATAGGAAGAGTGTGATGATGTCCATTGAGTTTGAAATTAAGAAACTATTAATTGCTTTAGAATTAAATTTGAGCTTGGAAGAAGCTCAAAAAAATAGGGTTCAAAAACTGAACCAGCTAGATGAATTTCGAATGGATGCTCTACAAAGAATGGATATCATAAAAAAACAAAGAAAAAATGGCATGATCGACACATCAAGTTGAAGCAGTTCTAGGAGGGAGAATGAGTGTTGTTGTATGATTTCAGGTTCTAGGAATGGAAGGGCAAATTAATGCAGATATGGATGGGATCGTATGAAGTGGTAGAGCTCATCAAGAATGGTGTTGTGCATGTCAGGACCATTGACGATAGCGATGTTGTATTGACAGTGAATGGCCACTGACTATGGCCCTATAACATGTCCAAAAATTTACTGGTGGAGTCTAGAGCAGGCTTGGGGGAGACCCCATCCTTGTAAATATGGACCAAACTATCAGTAAATAAAATGGTGGACATGAAGGTGTCCACCAAAATGAATTAGTTTAGGTTTTTTTTATTTTTACGATTTTTTTTGTAGGGACGGTGCCCACATGTAAGCTACAGACATCCTAGTAGAGGGCATACCAGGAACAAAATGTGTCTAACTACCTATATTTTTCCTTTATTTTTGTTTGATTTTGTAGTTGAAGGACCTAACGACTCAAAAAATAGGTATCTAGGGAACCAAGACTGAATCGGCTCAGCATCTCGACACCTACACACGTAGTTTAGAAATAACATCTATCCAAGATCATGCGAAGGCAACAAACTCTCCTTTGACAAAATCACATGCCAGGCCTGGCAGGAAGATGCTGAGGTAGCATGAAGTAAGTCCGAGGAGGCTTGATCACCCTTACCCGAACGATCATGATGTTGTTGCTAAAGAAAGAAAAAAATACCTTGTAGGACTTCATCTTCAAAAAGGACTCTCCACTTGAGAAACAATGCCTTCCTCCTTAGATAAGGCACCTAACTGAGGTGGACGGTTCTTGTCAAAATAAGGTATCAAGCTGGAGGTAAAGAACATTCCTTATAAATAACGCACCCTACAGAAATAAGGTGCCTTCCTTATAGAGAAGGTGCCCAAATGGAATAAGGCACCTGTAGGAGAGGCCCATCCTAATATATATATATATATATATAGGTGCCTTTTGCATCATGAAGGCGCCATGAAAAAAATGATGATCAAGGCACATTCCATTCCAGGAAGGCACATCCATTGAAAAAAACCTTTCGCATTGGGAAGCCACCATTCTTCAAAAGTGCCTTCCATAGTAGGAAGGCATATTTATTCAAAGTGCCTTCCATAGTGGGAAGGCAACTTTATTCAAAAGTGCCTTTCACAATAGGAAGACACCGTCAAGCAAAAGCACTTTTTAAGAAAGGTGTCTTCCTGTTGTGGAAGGCACTTTCTTAAAGTTCCTTTCGCATTAGGAAGGCACCAAAAAGTGCATTACATGTACAGTTGATGCTTTGGTTTCACATGCACCTCGATTTGAATGAGATCAACACACGATTGGGCAGCACTAGATTACCAACAGACCCCATGTGATGAAAAATCCACCCCAATCAAAAATCTTGTAGAGTTACGAGGCGGGATCCTCATGCACGTATCAAAGATAATGGATAGATGATTTTCAAGCCAATCAGAAGTCTATCTTAGGCATCAAACCTCGAATAATGCAGCAATGAAGTCCAACGTAATTTGTACATGTGAAACACCCATCCTCCATGGCACAGATCGGTGAATCGCTAGTTTACATGATGCACGAAGCATCCAATAAGGTACACGTATAATTTTAATTAAATTTTTATATAATATTTCATGAATTATGCTGTACCAAAAAAATAGCGCCGCCATAAAAATCGTGCACCCCCATGGCTGAAAAAATCGTTGCTATGTTATGGCTTGAGAGGCATACCTTGCCAATCCTAAAATTGAATGCTAGGGTTAGGCACCTTACTTATAATAAGGTGCCTTCTTGAGAAAGTAAGGAAGGGAAAATAGAGGAACGATTAGGGAAGGCACCATGTGAGGGCGATAAAAGAATCATGCCATCAAGAAGAATGATCCAAGTAACACAAAGGGGATCAGGAGGCGGTCAAGACTCAATTCGAAGTTGAGGGATGGCTTGAGTACTATACCTTGATCTATCAAAACTAGGATATGGAGGCAACTAAGGAATTTATTGCCTTCTTGAGGGGTGATGTAGCTCAGGTGCATGGAAGGGAGATTCTGGTCACCCCAGAATACATCTCCCAGGTGATCGACTTGCCTCTCATAGGTGAGTGCACATAAAAATGTGGCATGTTGAAACAATGTAACGAATTACTATTTTCAGGGGAAAATGTGCAGGTAGAGGAGGAAAGGTTTCCAAAAAGTTGACTTCCCATGAACCTGTGGAAGTTGTTCAAGCAAATTGCTCATTTTTTCAGATGCACAGGGAACTATTTCCACCTACACGTTAATCATGTGCAATTTATAAATCACCTGGTGCATGGGAGGAAGATGAACATGTCCTTCTACCTAGAAAATACCCTGAAGGAGGAAGCAGCTCGATACCAGAGGGGTGCACCTTCTACCTTGGCTCACCATAGGCTAATATCAACACTAGTTCACCATGTAGAAGCACAAATGGAAGACTCCTATGTAGAGGGAGATGGCAGCCAAGAAGGATAGGAAGATTCTACCATCAGGGTAGGAGAAGATGAAGAAAGCCTCACAGAAGAGGTCAAATATAGAGGGAAATTATCATTTCCCTATTTCGTAGAAGGAGGGCATTCACCTCTACTCAAATTCATAGAGGAAGGGGTATGGCTCGACCGTAATAGAGCCGAATTACGACAACTAGAACCAGTTCCAAGGATAAAGCACTTGTGGCATCTACTCCTATCATCGGAGGAAGAAGAGGATGACTTAGAGGTTGATCTCGTAGCCTAGACCATCCAATAATTAACAAGTTAGAGTCCACTAGACGCTAGGACTTCTATGAACATTAATCAGGAGGTTGATGCAGCCCTGGAAGAAGTCCTCTAATGGCAGACCGATTGTTGGATGACCCAAAAAATATTGGAGGATTTCTAGACAACACACAGGAAGTAATTGGAGGAGCGAGCATGAAGAATAGCTTAGCTTGAGTAGCTGGTCCAGCAGCAGTAGGAGGAGAATAAAAAATTTGGGGCCAAGGAGATAGAGAAAAAGGATGTGTCCACTCAAACTGACAGGGTGATTGAGGTCCCGATGAATTCCCCTACCTCGTTAGAATGAGTGTTATATTCATGGGAATTCTAGTCAAATGCCTAGCAAAGCAGCCTTGAAGAAGGTGATAATTCCTCTATTTTTGAGGTTAATGGGGGAAGTAGCCCAATGAAGCCCCCTATTGTAAACCCGAGTGATACAAAGCCTAGTGTGGACCAACAGTCGTAGATAATACCAGGGGTTAACGAAGAATTCCCCAGACCTAAGGAAAAAAGGACCGAGGGACCAATGGGGTCAGCACCAGAACAACTAGAGAAAGGAGAGACAACTTTGGGGACATCAGAGCAAGTCCCTCGCAATGAAGAGACAACCATCGAGAAGGAGGAGAAATACCTAGTTAGATTTGCCACACTTTCTACAAAGGCAAAATGAAAAGGGCCCATGATGGATCGAAAGAAGGCGAAGGTGACCTTAATCGAACCGATCGAGGATGAATGGGACATGCAGCCATTCACAAAGATGCAGAAGTAGTTTGAACAACTGCTAAAAGACATGGAAGCAACAAATAAGGTTAGGAAGTCTACCTAAAAGGTCCAGGGAGACCTAGGTATTTGTGTTAACTCGATGAATGATGATCAGTTTTGGGAGATTTATGGGTCATCACCAGGATGCCCCTCTAAAATGCGAAGATAATTAGAAAGGTGGGGGGTATACGGGCTTGAATTAGAAGCCAATGCAATTGCAAGTAAAAATGCAAGGCTTACCCCTAAGGTAGCTCGATTACACAAGGCCCAGGTAGTTTGACTTAGGAGGGATAATTCTGACATCCCTCTTATGATGGACAAACCTCCAGATGCTTACCTATGATAGGATGTTGAAGCTACATTCCAAGCAGAAGGGACTACGTTAGCTATACCACCTCCAAGATTATCTGGGGTAGGGACCTCGAATAGGTGAAGCCAACAGATTGATCAAAGGCAGACAACAATAGTCGGCTTCCTCAATACCACAACTCCACGTAGAAAAGAAAGACCACACCTTCTGATGCCGGTCCACAAAAGAAGCAGTCATAGGCCGTAGGTGCAACCAGATCCACTAGAAAATGATGATGAGGAGGAAGTACGAAGGTCTACCTATATTTTTGATGCCATGAGGGCATGGAATATGTTAGGCATGGGGGGATGATGAGCCTAAAAAATGCTCTTATTTTGTATGGGTTTAATCGATTATTATGCGACAATATATTAAGAACTATGTAATTTTATGAATGATTATGTAATTATTTAGTAGAATTATGTGTGTTATCTAATTTATGTGTTTTAGTATGTTTTTTGTGGAAATATAGTTGGTTTTGACAAATTTGGATCAGTCGAGGTCTTTCGTGGACCTGACACTATGTTTCTTTCGATATCAAGGCAAGGTGGATAACAATAGAAGGTAGGCACCTTCCTCTTCAAGGAAAGTACCAATAGAAGGTAGGTGCCTTCCTCTTTAAGGCAGGCACCAATAGAAGGTAGGTGCCTTCCCCTTCAAGGAAGGCACCAATAGAAGGTAGGCACCCGACATAATTAGGTGCCTTCCATGTAAGTAAGGCACCCCATACAAGGAAAAGCACCTTTCGTATAGAGAAGGCACCCACATCAGTAGGTGCCTTCTATAGGAATAAGGCACTCAACATCAGTATGCACATTTTGAATATGGAAGGCACCTGTCAAAAGCACGTGAGGAAGGCACCTTCCTCATAGATAAGGTGCCTCCATTATTTTCCAGTTGATCAAGAAAAGTGACATGGACAGATTTGATCGGTGCCATTCCAGTCCCACATCATGTAGGATAATTCTAGAGTTGTACCAACGTATGAGAATGTCTTACCTACACCAGGTGAAGCATGCACCAATCAGTAAAAGTAGCATCGTTAGGAAAAAAGCCTGTTTTAGCAGATGTTGATTATGTTTACCAGATTGTCCTAGTTTAGTCTAAACTAAACTACTATTGTAACTTCTTTGTAATAGAAGATCTATGTGTGTGTGCTATATAAACACACATAGACCTCTCTGATAGATATCCAGAATCCAGATTGAGAACACATTTGTCATTTTGAGGAGACAGAAGCATTGTAAAAATTCTTTTGAAAATACAATGAAGTTCAAGAGTTCCTAATCACGTGTTCAGCTGGAAGGGAGTTGTTGGAGCCTGGGCCCACTCCAAGCAAGTATTCCTTCCCTTTTACTTGTGCTTTCCTAGATTAGTTTCCTGCTTTCATAGGTTTATTTTTTGCACTGTTATTTTCATTTTCATAGTAGGTTTATTTTTATTATGCACGTATGAATATTTATTTTCTCAGGATTTAATTATTCATATGTAAATTATTGTGCCAACAGTAGAATTAGTCAGACTCATTTCAAAGTGGGTATTGTGAATGATCTTGTACGAGACCCTTATAAAGTTTACGAAGCTCCCTAGGTTGACAATTTAAATGATCGGGTAGTGACAAAATAGGAACAAAATTAACCTATTTTTGACCCGCAACATTTCTGACAAAACCCTAGTCCAAGTATCTATCAACCAACTCAAATATTTCCAACAATGATCAACCACAAATCTCACATAACAATGATACTCATGTTCTTTTCAAACTCAAGTTCTTTCACAACCAATGGGATTCAACAACTATGCTTATAAAACAAGGTTTAATCACAACTCACAATTTAGAAAACCTTGAAGCATTAACTCAAGCACTTTTGAAAATGAAACCACAAACAATCCTTTTCCCTCCAATGATATTTCAGAAATCAACCACCATAACCAATCAATAGGATAATGTGCCCATACCTTTATGAAGATGAAGAAACCTCTTTGGAAATCGGCCACACTCAATAAAATCTCTTTTTCAACTTTCAACAAGGGTTAGAGATCATGATTAATATCACAACAATAATATCCAAATAACACCTTATCACTCCTACTCAACAAAATGCATCATGTCCCCTCATGAAGAAATAATTACTTTTGAAAAAGAACAAGACAACCCTCACTTTTGAAACCCTTTACAAAAATAGAAATAACTCTTTACATACACCTTATTTCTCCCTCTAAGCAAGTTAATCAAATAGCCCTCGAAATAAGCTTTCCAATGATATATAATATGATATACTTCAGAAAAATAAATCACCAAAAATATTGCTTTTCTAAACATGCATCATAATCCTTATTCCTCCTAGGGCACTTTAAAAATATATATATATTAAAAATATATTTTAACTTGCCTCTATCCCTGACGGGATTCGATCCCGTGATCTCTTGCTCAGCGAATTAACCAACACAAGCCTACCATTGGTCCACATGCCCACACATGCTCAAAAAGGAGAACTCAATAACTTTATACCCCGAATTATGTCCCTTCCATAAGCAAAATATGTTTCACGCATTCCAACACAAAACACCTCCAACGAGAATCGAACGCAGGACTTCCTGCAACACACCGAGTGCACGAACCACTAGGCCAAGGTGGCCTACATGATTTCCTTCCTCCACGATTCTCACTTTACCAACACCAAGATCGTGGGCCTTTTAAAAAACTTTTTCAACCTCTTCAACCACGATGCGAACGATGCGAGCATTGTTCATACGAAGGCAAATAATTTCGATCGAGGACATAGGATATTCATTGGAAATTTTATGGGCATTAATATATGTGTCATCTCCATTATTATTTAATGTCGGTGCTTTAATATTTATTTAATTTCCTTCATTTGACATCGGTGCTTAAGATTTAATTTTAATTTTAATTTTAAATTTAAATTTTAAATAATTAAAATTTAAACTTAAATATTTAAAATTAAATATCTCCATCATCGGAGCACATTTTTCAAGGAAACAAAATCCCAATCTGGGTTTTAAGAAAAACCCATTTCAAATTTGCCATCCATGGTTTTAAATAAAACCTTTTATTTTACCTGCCTTGGTTTTCACAAAAACCTTATAAATTTCCATGCTTTCCAAAATATCATAAATGCTTATTTATGAAATACTTTGGCCACCAAAACCAAATGTGATCCATGTGACATCAATGATCCATGTGACATCAATGACAACATAAAATAACTCAAATTTCCAACATCCTTAAGTGGTTCTCTCATCTTAGGATATTTTGTGGAGTTATTCCTTCCTTAAGGAATATTATTGGTGTTTTCCTACCTTAAGGGTTTATGAGAATAAAGTTATGTAATAAGTGGTATCAGATCTTGGAGAAGAAACCTACCATTCTTTCACACTTCTAGTTTGCAACATCCCAGAGTGAGAAGAAAAAATAATATAGATTGTGAAGGCTACATTATGTGGATTTCCAATCAGTAAACCATGCCCACTAAGGAAGGAATTTGACCGTACCAAAAATTTATCTATTACATCCCATGGATAATAGCATAGGATATATAAGAAATAAAAAATTTACAACCTAGACATAGACAGAGGAAGTTGTAGATATTCATAGGTAGGAGTAGATCTTAGGATCATGAATCCTCGATCGATTTGTAGATAAGTGGAACCAAGAAAACCTTCATGAGAAAAACAAATTATAGGCATCAACCTAAGGTTTCATTCAACCCTAAATGTTTCCATTCCAACATGTGAAACATGG
This sequence comes from Wollemia nobilis, assembly GCA_028583015.1. Classification (NCBI taxonomy): domain Eukaryota; kingdom Viridiplantae; phylum Streptophyta; class Pinopsida; order Araucariales; family Araucariaceae; genus Wollemia; species Wollemia nobilis. The sequence goes on along the minus strand of JAQPPZ010000458.1, from coordinate 10,293,159 downwards.
AAAAACTTGATAGAAAATTATGGTTGGAATCATGGTTGATTTCTATTTGCTGGTTTGGGTGAGTTCATGAGAAGTAGTTTTTTTGGTTGACCTTTTTGCATCTTCCCAATGATTTTTGGATTCTAGGTGGTAAATTCTTAATTCTCGATGAGCGCATGATTTTTCAAAAATAAATTCTAGCTTTTTGTATGAAAAAAACATGTTTGGTGAGAAATTCAAATTTCCAAATTAAAAATTAATGAATCCAACGAAATCGGATAGGTTTACGACCATTGTTTTCACGTAGGATGTAATTTATCAGATGAGAGAACCATAATTTCCCTAGTTAGTTCATCATAGGGATTCATTATTAGCAGATTATTTTTGGTAGGTTTATTGGTTTGATTTGTTGGATTTTGATTTGATTATGGGAATTTATCCCACATCATCCCTACGGGAGGATGATATTGTATTTAAAAGTGCTGGCACATTCTAAAAGCATTGTGACACTTTACAATGGTCACAAAGGTGCATGTGCCAATTTTGGGGTGCTCACTTTGACATTGTCCTTGAAGTTGACTCTAATGCTATCTTTGAAACTGACGTAAGAAATTTCTACTAACATTTACCAATTTTTGTTGAAGTAAATTAAATTTTTATCTAAAGGAGTTTAAACCACATTTGAAGTGTTGTAGCTCAACAATACTTTATATATGTGATACTGCATATAGCTAAGTGATGAGCTGGTCATTCACTTTTCATGCTTTTACATGAGTCGAGAATCCTTCCATACCACTTGGTGGATTCTCTATCTACAACCTAATAAAAAATGTGTCATTGACCATTCACTAAAGAATAGAGTTGATTGAAAGTTGTAAACTAGATCTGACCTCGATCGTTTACTAGAAGTTGAATGTTGACAAAACAATTTTTTTTACCACTTTCAACAATTCTTTCCTGCCAAAAATTTCAAAAAGATTCAAATTTTAATTTTTGGTGCCAATTTTAGTGAAGCATTCACCCAAATTCTAAAGGAAGATAAATTTTGTTAGTTCGATAGAGAGATATATATTCTTATGAAACCCTAGTTGCATTGGGCATGAACTATGACACTCCAAATTTTTTCTAGAGAAGATGATATTGATGTTAGGGATTGGTGGTAAAATTTTAAATCCTTGTATCATTATTGTCCTTGTTGGAAATGTATGCTTCCTTTTTGTCTTGGAGGAGAAGCTCTTTCTTGGTTTTCTAGATTCACCCCTAATTATGAACTAACTTGGGAAACAATGGAGCAAACATTCTTAATTCAATGGGACCCATATAAAAATATAGCTAAATTAAAGGTCACTATCAAGGGATATGAAGAAGAAATAAAATTGCTTCAAAAATAACAAAAGAAAACAAAAAAAGAGCTAGAAAATTTCAAAGTGGTATAAGATAAAAAATATGTCAGTGTGTAGACAAAAGTAACCATACCTTTGGTAGAGGATAAATTAAAAAGTGGATAAAAGGATTTGTTTTAATCTAAATAGTTTATTATATAGGTTCTTGGAAGCATTCAAAAGGAAAAATGTTATTATTTCCATCAACCTTAGTAGCAAATCTAATTTTATAAATATTATTTTAGCTAAAAATTTGTAGGTTCAAGCAACAAAAATTAAGGACATACAACTAGAGGATGAGAATGTTAAAAATTTTAAATATTTGAAGATCACCATGGATAAATATGTGTTACATTCAGATTTTCCTACTATTGAGATGGATGATAAAGATATTGTTCTTGGTTATCCTTGGTTAGATTATTTGGGTACTATTAAAATTAATGTGCAAAAGAAGGTTATGAAGTTATGGTACAGAAAAAAGAAGATAAAGTTACAACATATTTCTCATATTAAGGAGCAAGGATCCAAGGAAAAACAAGAAGTGGTTGTAGAGGAACAACTTGTAGAACAAATAGAAGAACCTGAACCAAAATACAAGAAGGTAGTAGCAAAAAATGATTCCATGGAAATAACAATAGCAGAGTCCAAGGAATATTTGATAGAAAAGCACAAGGACACATCAAACAAAGGGAACATGAAAGAACAATGTGTAGAAGATTTTAAAATAGTGGATACAAATGTTGAGGAGTCAAAGAAGGTAGAACATTAAGTTAAGGTTGCACCCTATCACCATCCAAACCACCATGAGAGACAATAATATTGGAAGCATGGATTAAAGTAACAATATTATGGTTCTATATGGAATAATAAGGGTACCAAGTATGGCGATTTTTGGTAGAGAAATCATAGTGATCATGGTTTTCAGAGTGGTTCATAAATATCAAGGAACAAGTGGGCCCATAATTCAAATTATCAAAATAAAGCAAAAGAAGCATGGAGCCAACAAAGTAGATTTGGTTACTCAAGTAGAAAAGGTATACCAACATCAAAAATGACCATGAACAATCAATGTTTCACTAGGATGGATGGATTATTGAGATTGGTACCAGTTGCTAACATTGCTTAGCAAATCATATTATCTTATTTCTTCATATGTGTTGAGGATAAAATATTTGTAAGGATGGTGGCATGTTAGGGTACCTAGGAATAGATATTTGGGGATATATTAGTATATTGTATAAGGATTGGCATGGGCCACACATAACCCAAGGTTGATTGTATTATAATATAATATAATATTAGTAGCCGACTCCCTAAAGTAGAATTAGAAGATAGATATATAAATAAGAGATATTTTTCATTGTAATCATAATTTAAGATAAATCATATGCAATCATATTTACCCACGAAGTGACTTATAAGAATTTGCCCTTCTTAAGTGGATCTCTCATCTTGGGAGATCTTGTGGAGTTATTCCTTTCTTAAGAAAAATTATTTGTGTTTCCTGTTGAGAAGCAACACACCCCAACTAAAAAATGAGATTCCATCCTCTTGAAAACTCTGAAATTCCATTTTGTAGCAGGGACCCTCTTGATCATTTTCAGGTTTAATTCCAGTTTCTGCTTGCCTGCTTTTAATGTTGTGCTTTCTCTTGTATTCTAGCTTTGATTATCCCAGACTTCACTTTTGCATGCTAGAATCATTCAGGCATAAAGAAAATCTTGCATCGATACCGAGAAAATCCAGAAAACAGTTGCATAAATTCATGAAAAATCAAACTTTCCATTTTTGGTAGTGTCGCGATATCGCGACACTTCCATTTTCGAAAATGTCGCGATATCACGACAGGAAAATACAAATGCAGCTAAGTCGGAAAAACGTAGCGAAATCGCGACACTTTCCATTTTTGGAAGTGTCGCGATATCGCGACATTTCCATTTTTGGAAAGTGTCGCGAAATCGCTGCAGGATGAGGAGAGAGAAAGCCGGGGAGAAAAATGTCGCGAAATCGCGACATGTCGCATTTTTGCGGTAGGAGAGAGAAAATGGGCTGAAGAATCAAAAATCCGCCAAGTCATTTTTGTGTAGCGAAATCGCGACACATTCCATTTTTGGAAGTGTCGCGATATCGCGACGTTTCCATTTTTGGAAGGTGTCGCAAAATCGCTGTCTGCCGGAGGAGAGAGAAGAGATCAGTACGGACCAGCGCGATTTCGCGACATGTCACGAAATCGCGACATGTCGCATTTTCGCGACTGGAAAGGAGAAAAATCGGCTAAGTCGCAAATGTGTAGCGAAATCGTGACACTTTCCATTTTTGGAAGTGTCGCGATATCGCGACATTTCCATTTTTGGAAGTGTCGCGATATCGCGACATTTCCATTTTTGGAAAGTGTCGCAAAATCGCTGCAGGATGAGGAGAGAGAAAGCCGGGGAGAAAAACGTCGCGAAATCGCGACAGAGAGAAGAAGGTTGTACGGAGGAGCACGATTTGGCGACATGTCGCGAAATCGTGACATGTCCCATTTTCGCTGAGGATAAATGAAAAAGTGGCCAAGTCCAAAAGTTGCAGCGATGCGCTGCATGTCTCAAAATCGCGGGCTAAAGGGTGCAGCGATGCGCTGCATGTTTCCAAGTCGAGAGGTAAAGTTGCAGCGATGCACTGCATGTCTCAAAATCGTGGGCTGGAGATTGCAGCGATGCGCTGCATGTTTCAAAATCAGGGGTGAAAAGTTGCAGCGATGCGCTACATGTTTCGAAGATCAAGGATGAGAATGGTAGCGACGCGCTGCACGTTTTGAGGAAGTTGTACGGCGGCCAGCAGGAGGCACGATTTCGTGACATGTCGCATTTTCGTGGCCGACAGGAGAGACAAGTTGCCATAGCGCTGGGGACGTCGCGATTTCGCGACATGTCACGAAATCGTGACATGTCTCATTTTCACGGTAGGAGAGAGAAAGTCCTCAAAGTTGACCAGAAGTGCATTTCAGCTGAAACAGAAGGCATCCTGGGGTAGCGACACGTGTCAAAGCGTGTAACAGGTAGAGCAAGGCCGACATGCAAGCTTTTTAGCTGGTTTTTAATCTGATTTTAACCTTTAAATTCTTTAATTTAATGATTTTAAAGTACTAATATAATCTTTTTGTCTTTCATGCAGGATTCCATCTAGCACTTGTGGGACAACCGAGAAAGGCCATAAAGTCAAATTTAAAGTGCAGATTCGATCAAGGGCCGCCATGCTAGAGGAGAAAAGACCAATAAATGCATTCAATGGAAAATTTATGATAGAATTGATGGCATGAAGATATTTTCAACTTCGGGATGGCTTTGCGGAGATCAAATTGATGGAGAAGTGGTGACTCATCCGGCTCACCAGCAGAATTAATGGAGGCATTTATTTGCAGCTGCAGATGAATGCAAGTGGCTTTAGATTTTATCTTCTCCATTTATGGCAGCTGACTCCCCTGATTGGCAGAATGGTCAAGTTCCATCCAGACTTTGATTTTTAAATGGATTTTTATTGTAAAACCCGGCCCTAGGGTTTAGATGTGATAATATTTGCAGTTATGAGAAGAAGATATTTTTGAAAAAATCAGGGTCTGTCTTGAGTCTATAAATACTTCTTCTCAATGTAATTGCGGGAGGCGGAGACTTAGAAATAAAAGGCTTATAAGCAATTTCTTGCAAATCTTGTGAAATCCTTTGTTTCTAGACTTGGAGTTGATGTGCTTTAGATTTTTACGTGATAGCATGGCCGGGAGCCTAATATTTTGCGAGTGTGATAAGTGTATCTTCTTTTGTTATCCGTTCCATTTAAAATTTGTTAGATATATGCTATAAATCTGACATTATCAAGTTTAAATATGCTGTTAGGCTTCAGTTGTTCTCTTGTCTGCTAGGGGAAATTATAGATTTTAGGTGTAAGTTTGTTCTAATTGCTCTGTCTTCACTGTGTGAGCTAGGCTATCGATGAAAGATACCAGTTTTAACCAGCTTCCCTTGGATTTATAATTTTCTGCTAGATCTGTTTCACTCTGCCTTGTGCTCTTAGTTGAAAGTGATCTTAGGTAGTTGGACACTTTCTTCTTTGATTTGTTCTGTTGTGAAGCTAGTAGCATAGATAAGATTGATAGTTTAGGGTTTTACAGTTGATGTCTGATGAACTTCTCTTTTCTGCCTTACCCTACCCTCTCTTTGTTTTTGGTGAATGATCCATTTTTATTTTCTTTGTTTGTCTTTTATTTAAATCTGCTGACCCATGAGAGCTAGATCTAGAATTCAAGTTAAATCTGATAAACAACTTTTGCAACTACTGAACAAGTTCAAGAACCCCCTGTAAGGTAACGAGCGATCCATATTGAAATCTATTCCGAAGTGGAAAAGAGTGAATAGCCATTCGACCCAACTTCGTAACTCGCACCTTGGATAACCAGCTAGATCCTAAAGTGAGTGGGATCCGTCCCGTGGGTGTCTCCGGAGCTTCCTTGCTTCATCCTTTCCCGGGGTGTGCATGAAAGCCGGACCAACAACCTAATTGGCGCTAGAAGGAGGGCCACAGAACATCTGTTCTTAGTGCACTTGAGTTGAGAAATCCGACTGTATGTGGTGCTTGACAAATACTGTATTTTATCCAAAGTCTGGTAGCCAATTTTCCCCTCCTCCTCAACCAACAACCTAATTGGCGCTAGAAGGAGGGCTATGAACTCAGTTCAAGTATTGTAAGGGCATAACAACAACATTTGAAGGACCCACAGTGAACTCCGGACAATTTTGTAAATTGTCAGTACAGTTTTGTAAGTTGTCAGTACAGTTTTTAAAATTGCCAGAGAAGACCTCAAGTTAAGAACAGTTTTATCTCCACTGGCAGTTATCCAATTACAACTCAGAATATCACTGTCAGCCAAGTAATAATGGCAAATTGGTTGGGCCCCACTGCTTTGAATATCCCGGGTATAGCCCATGACCTGCCCAGAAGCCCGAAAAGGTATCTCCCCAGATATAAACATGATGGGACAAGAACTGAGAAGAACATCTGCTAGCTTTCAAAAATGCTTTAAAATTGTTAAATATACAGCATGAAGATGTTGCCTGCAGATTGTTCCCGTTCACTCTCCAGGAGGGAGCTTATGACTAGTTTTTAAACCTCACCAGCAATTCCATTACTAGCTGGGATGACCTAGAGAAAGCTTTTATATCACAATTTGGGGAAGTGATAGACCCCAGTGTGTTATACCAACAATTTTCCGAGCATCAAGAAAGAGTCGGGAGAAAGCTGTCGAGGTCTTTCAATATGAGGTTCCAAAGAGCTTACGGTAGAATGAGTGGCCATTACATCCCAAATGCAAATCCGGCCTTAGAAATCTACAAGAATGCATTGGATTCGGTGACCTCTATTTTCCTCAAGAGAGACATCAATATTACAACCCTGGCGGGGGCTTATAAAGAAGCCTTAATTCTTGAGAGACGAGTTAGGGCCTCAAATTACGAGCAGTCCTTTGATATCCTATGTTACACGGAACATGCCTATTTTGAACCCCATTCCACATCATGAGTTAGTGCCAACATGTCATGCTCTACCCAAGGAGACTCCGTTAGCTGTGACATCCACTCAGCATGTGCAAAATACGAGAGAAAAGTTCTGACAAATTCAAAGTGGGAGTGCTTGAACTGAACAGTTGTGATATGGCACCACCCAAATCTGAAGTTTTTCCTGGTGAGTTAAATTTTCCTAGAGATCAAAGAAATATTGATATTTCTAGTTCACCCAAAAATAGTACAACCAGGGTTTCAGATTCTTTCACTTTTCTTGAAGAGACAGAAAGTCTTGTACAGACTCCTGTGGATGAAATGCAAGATTTTCAACAGTTAAAAAGAGACAGTTATGACTTGAAATGTCAGAGTCCAGAATCTAACAATGATCCTTCCTCATCAGAGGATGATGAAAGTGAGATTCAATATCACTATGCAGAAGTAACTGAGGAGGATAACATCATTGAGGATATGAGGGAACTTAAAGCTGACATCACCCTCTATGAACTGCCTCAGATTGTTGAACAGAAGGTTAACTTGATTGAGGCTTACTCTGGACCACCTGTTGGATTTCAAGAAAAGGAGGAAAAGATAGTAAATATGAATGTGGTCAGCCAACTTGGAATTGATGAACTATCTCAACATAAGCCTACAACTTCTGAACATAATGTCAAAGAAAAGGCTATAAACTGTGTTGATGCAGATATTGGAGTTTATAATTTGGCAACTGAAAAGGTGGGAACGGTTATAGCTCTAATCAATCACAACAATGATGTTTGGATATTGCACTTTGATGAGGTTAAATCTAAGCAAGGCTCAGGTGAAAAGGAAAATTGTAAGCATTCTGCTAGAGGGATAAAAATTGAAGTCCTGGATATTGAAGCAGTACAACAACCACAAAATGTTCAAGTTGTTAAGAACCAGGGCATACAGATAAAACATGATTTCTTTCAGTTGTCACATAATTTTGAAGATGTGGTGGTCTAGGTCTGTCAAGATTTTAAGGTATTTGATCCTGGGGGTTTTTACATTCAGTCCTTTTGAAAGAACTCTGCAAACCCTTCAATTAGAAGCATGAACATGTTATCATATGATTTGTTATTATATGATTTGTTTAATTTGAAGGAGTTGCAGATTTGTTTTTCAAATGGGACGGGGAAGACAGTAAACACAAGTCTTTCCCAGATAGCAAATTTTTGAAGCACAGTCTGGAGTGCATTTCGTCAACAGGACCTGAAAGGTAATTTTTCTAAGTTACTTGTACATGGTCCAATTTTTTTTAAGGCACCATTTCTCTGCTTTCCCAACTGCTGCATTTTTTGAGTATGAAGGGAAGTTGTAACATATGTATACATTGTAAATAAGCTTTGCAAGTTTATTTTGCTTTAGTTTAGTGCTAGATTTCTGTCATTTGCTTTAGTTGTTTATTTCAGTTCTTTCTCTTTGCTGTCATTGATTTATTTATTCCTTTTGTCAGTGCAGTTTTTTTTCCTTTCAATGTCTGTACAGTTGCAGTTTTTCAATTTTCTTTAATTGTTTTTCAGTTTTAGCTTGTGCAGTTTATTTCTTTTGTCAGTGCTTTTTATTTCCTTTCTTTGTCTTTTTATTTTAGCTTGCTTTTATTTTAGTCTGTACAGTCTTTTCTTCCTTGCAGTTCTTTTTCTTTGCTGTATGTACAGTTGCAGTTTAATTTATTTCAGTTGCTTTAGTTTATTTCATTGTTGTTGCAATTTAGCTTTGCTGTAGTTTAGCAGTTTTTATTTTCTTTAGTTCTTTTAGTTTATTTCTTTTATTGCCTATACAGTTTTTATTTTCTTCCCTGCTTTTCCTTTTCTTTGCTGTCTGTACAGTCTTTTGTTTTAGTTTTATTTTGTTGCTTGTGCAGTTTTATTTGCAGTCTGTGCAGTTTTGATTCTGTTTTGCTTTAGAAGCCTGTGCCTGTCCTTGGAAGTCTGTACAAAGTCCTTTGGCTTCTAAAATTCTATTCTTTAACCTTTGCCTGAGCAATCAATGAAAAGTCAGCTTGCTAAAAATTGTTTATTCTAAGCTGATCAATCCAGTTTCCATCCAATGCCCATGCTGTTCACCATTCTAATAGAGATAGTCTGCTTGCTCTGAACAGTAGAGCTATTTTGTTATTCAGGACAAAGGTAGAGAGATGATTGGATCTTGTGTCTTACTTGCCACAGTTGTTTTAATGATAGAAAAACTGCTATCTTTGTTTAGTTGGAGGAACTCCCGGGGAATCCAAGAAAAGCTGGTTATGAGAGGGGACTATGCCATGTAATTATTTGGGTATCCACAGAGGCTATCATTGCCTAGACTAAAGCAGTTTCGGATTGATCAATTCCAGATTGATCAAATGTTAAAAGAAAATTGTGATTTCCCTAAAAGCATCTCAGATATTGATATATTTCAAAGGGAGAGATATCAAAAAAAAAAAAAAAGAAAGAAAAGAAAAGAGTTGAACAATTAAAAGAGGCAGCCAATATTAGATTCTGCCCTACAGTTGTAAAATTGGGTCGTGTAAATCTAAAGGGTAACTCTGTCTAGGCTGTAAAAGGCTAAACTAGTAAACCGAGCTCTACTCGGTTTCCCCTTTTACAATCTAGAAAAGTTGATTAATCCAAGTTTATCATTCAATTCGAGTCATCCTTGAAGAAATTTTATACCCTTTGAAATTGCACATCAGAAATCTTCCTTGAAGTAATCCAGCCTAGTATGTCCTTGGGAAATTTTAACATTTGGCAGTTAACAGTCAATTTATTGTGAAGAATGTTCGTGGCAAGGCATGATGCATGGTCTTTTTGTTTTGAAACCAGAGTCTTGGGTTCTAAAATAGTGCTACTATTTTACCCGCAGATATCGCCATTTGTTGAGAAGCAACACACCCCCACTGAAAAATGAGATTCCATCCTCTTGAAAACTCTGAAATTCCATTTTTGCAGCAGGGACCCTCTTGATCATTTTCAGGTTTAATTCCGAGTTTGCTTGCCTGCTTTTAATGTTGTGCTTTCTCTTGTATTCTAGCTTTGATTATCCCAGACTTCACTTTTGCATGCTAGAAATCATTCATGCTTAAGAAAATCTTGCACCGGTACCGAGAAAATCCAGAAAACAGTTGCATAAATTCATGAAAAATCAAACTTTCCATTTTTGGTAGTGTCGCGATATCGCGACACTTCCATTTCGAAAATGTCGCGATATCGTGACGGGTAAATACAAATGCAGCTAAGTCGAAAAACGTAGCGAAATCGCGACACTTTCCATTTTTGGAAGTGTCGCGATATCGTGACATTTCCATTTTTGGAAAGTGTCGCGAAATCGCTGCAGGATGAGGAGAGAGAAAGCCGGGGAGAAAAATGTCGCGAAATCGTGACATGTCGCATTTTTGCGATAGGAGAGAGAAAATGGGCTAAAGAATCAAAAATCCGCCAAGTCATTTTTGTGTAGCGAAATCGCGACACTTTCCATTTTTGGAAGTGTCGCGATATCGCAACGTTTCCATTTTTGGAAGGTGTCGCAAAATCGCTGTCCCGGAGGAGAGAGAAGAGATCAGTACGGACCAGCGCGATTTCGCGACATGTCGCATTTTCACGACTGGAAAGGAGAAAAATCGGCTAAGTCGCAAATGTGTAGCGAAATCGCGACACTTTCCATTTTTGGAAGTGTCGCGATATCGCGACATTTCCATTTTTGGAAAGTGTCGCGAAATCGCTGCAGGATGAGGAGAGAGAAATCCGGGGAGAAAAACGTCACGAAATCACGACAGAGAGAAGAAGGTTGTACGGAGGAGCGCGATTTGGCGACATGTCACGAAATCGCGACATGTCCCATTTTCGCTGAGGATAAATGAAAAAGTGGCCAAGTCCAAAAGTTGCAGCGATGCGCTGCATGTCTCAAAATCGCGGGCTAAAGGGTGCAGCGATGCGCTGCATGTTTCCAAGTCGAGAGGTAAAGTTGCAGCGATGCGCTGCATGTCTCAAAATCGTGGGCTGGAGCTTGCAGCGATGCGCTGCATGTTTCAAAATCAGGGGTGAAAAGTGGCAGCGATGCGCTACATGTTTCGAAGATCAAGGATGAGAATGGTAGCGACGCGCTGCACGTTTTGAGGAAGTTGTACGGTAGCCAGCAGGAGGCGCGATTTCGCGACATGTCACGAAATCGTGACATGTCACATTTTCGCGGTCGACAGGAGAGACAAGTTGCCATAGCGCTGGGGACGTCGCGATTTCGCGACATGTCGCGAAATCGTGACATGTCTCATTTTCGCGATAGGAGAGAGAAAGTCCTCAAAGTTGAGCTAGAAGTGCATTTCAGCTGAAACAGAAGGCATCCTGGGGTAGCGACACGTGTCAAAGCACGTAACAGGCAGAGCAAGGCCGACATGCAAGCTTTTTAGCTGGTTTTTAATCTGATTTTAACCTTTAAAGCTTTGATTTAATGATTTTAAAGTACTAATATAATCTTTTTGTCTTTCATGCAGGATTCCATCTGGCACTTGCGGGACAACCGGGAAAGGCCATAAAGTCAAAGTTAAAGTGCAGATTCGATCAAGGGCCGCCATGCTAGAGGAGAAAAGACCAGTAAATGCATTCAATGGCAAATTTATGGTAGAATTGATGGCATGAAGATATTTTCAACTTCGGGATGGCTTTGCGGAGATCAAATTGATGGAGAAGTGGTGACTCATCCGGCTCACCAGCAGAATTAATGGAGGCATTTATTTGCAGCTGCGGATGAATGCAAGTGGCTTTAGATTTTATCTTCTCCATTTATGGCAGCTGACTCCCCTGATTGGTAGAAGGGTTAAGTTCTATCCGGACTTTGATTTTTAAATGGATTTTTATTGTAAAACCCGGCCCTAGGGTTTAGATGTGATAATATTTGCAGTTATGAGAAGAAGATATTTCTGAAAAGATCAGGGTCTATCCTGAGTCTATAAATACTTCTTCTCAATGTAATTGCGGGAGGCGGAGACTTAGAAATAAAATGCTTATAAGCAATTTCTTGCAAATCTTGTGAAATCCTTTGTTTTCGGACTTGGAGTTGATGTGCTTTAGCTTTTTTGTGATAGCATGGCCGGGGAGCCTAATCTTTTGCAGAGTGTGATAAGTGTATCTTCTTTTGTTATCCGTTCCATTTAAAGTTTGTTAGATATATGCTGTAAATCTGACATTATCAAGTTTAAATATGTTGTTAGGCTTCAGTTGTTCTCTTGTCTGCTAGGGGAAATTATAGATTTCAGGTGTAAGTTTGTTCTAATTGCTCTGTCTTCCTTTGTGTGAGCTAGGCTTGCCGGTGAAAGATACCAGTTTTAACCAGTTGCCCTTGGATTTATAATTTTTTGCTAGATCTGTTTCACTCTGCCTTGTGCTCTTAGTTGAAAGTGATCTTAGAGTGACTGGACACTTTCTTCTTTGATTTGTTCTGTTGTGAAGCTAGTAGCATAGATAATATTGATAGTTTAGGGTTTTACAGTTGATGTTTGATAAGCTTCTCTTTTCTGCCTTACCCTACCCTCTCTTTGTTTTTGATGAATGATCCATTTTTATTTTTTTTATTTGTCTTTTATTTAAATCTGCTGACCCATGAGAGCTAGATCTAGAATTCAAGTTAAATCTGATAAACAAATTTTGCAACTCTATGAACAAGTTCAAGAACCCCCTGTAAGGTAACAGAGTAGTCCATATTGAAATCTATTCCAGAAGTGGAAAAGAGTGAATAGCCATTCGACCCAACTCTGTAACTCGCACCTTGGATAACCAGCTAGATCCTAAAGTGAGTGGGATCCGTCCCGTGGGTGTCTCCGGAGCTTCCCTGCTTCATCCTTTCCCGGGGTGTGCATGAAAGCTGGACCAAAATTTCCCTACCTTAAGGGTTTATGAGAATAAAATTATGTAACAACTAAGGTGTCCCCTAAGGTGTCATGGTGTGTCATGCCTCATAAATGGGTTTGGGTGAGATAATTCCTCACCCATCCACATGAATTAAATGTGTATGGGTAAGTCATACATCATAAATTCATGGGATATAAAATTTATCTCCTTATCATAGCACGGTGGAGGATGACTCATCCATGCTCTCAATGGCTTGAATTCCTCAATGCAAAAGGTCTTCAAATATCATTTATGATATTGAATACACATGGGGATATGGAGGGGAGAAAGAGTTAAGGTTTGACCATATTTAGGATAACCATGGATTTAGGGTTGACCAAGGTGAGATGGAGGCTAGGATTAGGTAAAAACTAGGCTAGGATAGGGTTGATCAAGGGTTAGATCTACCTTGTTTAAGTTAAATTATGCTAGGCTTAGGAGAAAGCTAAGCTAGTTAAAGGGTGGACTAGGGTGAGGTATCCCTAGGTTAGGCTTGGGGGATTGTGTGGTGACTAGGGGCTAAGAATAGGAAAGAGATTAAGTGGCCAATGGGGCATAAGCATGAAGAATAGTGTTTTTAGGTAGATTTTATGGATTTTGTAAATTAATTGATCATTAACACTACACAAGGATAAATGTGAAATTTTTAGGTGTCTACACAAGTAGACTCATGTCGCTATGAAATTAGGAAAGCGTTTATATGTAATTATTATTGTTAGGTAATCATGCATATAAGTATCCATACGATTAGGTACATGAGCAAGTAGATTATTTAGAGTCAATCATAATATATTTTAATATGAATAATATTCATTGGTTCATTTTTTATTTACCATCAAGTGTGACTAGATGGTAATATCTTGGCCTAGATTTAGCAATTATTATCAATGGACCTAACCAATTAGGCCCAAACTTACCTTTGAGTTCAATGTTAGCATTGATGTTCTTCTAATTCTCTTTGAGAACTAGACCATCAAGTTTGAAGGATATAGGTTGTACCTTATTTTTGGGTATATTTTATTCTATTGTGTAGGCTCATAGGTTCTCTAGGGTATGAATTCACTTTTCATCTAAGAGCTCTAGTTGGTGGAGACAGGCAATGTGATATCTATTGTCAATAGAAAAGTCCTAAAGTAGGACTCATAAAGAAAGAACCTCGAATTCAAAGGATAAAAACCCTTAGTTTTATAAACTAAGACATAGGGCATTGCTCTAATGGGAGTTTATATAGTGATGCAATATGCCCATAATGCAAGATTAAATTCCAAATTTCAGTCATGTCTAGTCTTTTTGACCAACTTCTTAAGTATCTTGATCAATGTCTTATAATTATGCTTATATTTATTTGTTGCCATGAGGGTAGTAGGGAATTGACCATTTATGTTATATTTTAAGGTGTGTCATTGTCCGAGATTAATATGGATAGTATTTCATAGTGATAAAGAATATTTTGAAGAATAAATGTTTAGATTATGAATCTGGAGGCTAAAGAGAAAACCATGGCTTCAACCCACTTAGTGAAGTATTTAGTGTCTATGATAATGAATTTATGTCTATTATGACCAGAGATTGATTTTTACAATGATATCATGGCCCCATATGGAGAAGGGCTACGATGAAGTGATCTATTATAGTTCTTGAGAAGAAGCATAAACAACGTTTTCAAGATTTCGATATTTGTCACATTTTTTGACACAATTATAAGAGTATTTTTACATACATGGCCATTACTATCTCATAATAAGAAAATATTTAGTGAGATATACACTTTTGAAGTGGCTACCACATAGCCCATAACGGGCATGCTTAATAACCATTTATTCTTATTCTATGTTTAGGCATCTAAGGAGCATACCATCAAAGGATATATCTTGATGATATAGTGATAGATGTATTATTTAAAAAAATTTGTGCTTATTGTAGTTGAGTCATTTAGGTATCATGTCATACTTTAGGAATAAAACAGAGTCTTGATACCGTGGTTCTTAGGGTACAGAGGCTGTGAAGACATATAAAGAAAACCGATTGGGTTCCAAATTTTTGGGCTCTTTCACTAGACATATAATGATCATGGATTGATCATATTCTAGTTATAAAGGAATAAGTACATCACTATAACGACGGCACTTGCATGGCAGTTGATTGACCATGGGATCACATCAATGATGATTTTATCAAAATAGATCATCAATTTGTCAATGATGTTCTCATATGGTTTTAGCTTGTTATATGTTTTTTGGTAGATGTCATTAATTTGGTAAGCTATGAGCTTGTTGGATAATACTACATTATTTTATATATGCTAATGTACCCCCATGGTACCTTCATTTTACACCTTGTTAATATTAGACTAGGGTTAAGTCTTAGATTAGAGTGTGAGAAAATATTTTATTTAATGTAATAATGTGCAAGAAATACACAAGTGCTATGTAAGTAAGTGTGCAAGTTTTATGTGTGCATATGTACACAAGTGTCTTATATGTAAGTGTTCACATGTGTTTTTTTATTAGGGTGTTCTAAGTGAAGAGTCATGTCTAGGTGTGCATACAAGATAGAGTTATGTGTATGTAAGTGTCAAGTAGAGGAGCCAAGAGTCATGAGACTTGGCATAAGGAAAGGAATAGTCAAATTTATGAAGAATCATTCTACTATGACTATTTATTATTCCATAGAGAAACATAGAGAATATAGCGAGCATAGCATTCAAAGAATTTATAGTGAGTTTAGATAGCATTGTTATCATATTTGTAATAGATTTATATGATACATAAGAGGAAGAGGAATAATAAATATTACATACATTTGAGAAACTAATATTGCAAGTTGTTCTACATGCTTTGTACTATGTATTATTCAAGCTATTATATTCATAATTGATGCTTATTAATGAATGTTAGTTGATTTATTATAAGCCTTGATTTACATTTTAGTTGTCTCATTATTTTTGTTACATTATTATTTTGATATTACTATATTCTGGCTATCATATATTTTATATTGTGGAATTTATTCTATCAGACTTACATTATTATTAATGCTTAAAAATCCATCAGTGGTATCAAAGCTATTGCAAGTAGTTTCTTGCATAGGTTATATAGCTACATATAAAATAATTTTTCTCTAGTATAAAAAATTGGTTAGATTCCATCTACTTTAAAGGGAGAGAGACCTAGAATTTATTGTAAGATAAAAAGTAAGCATAAAGGCTAGAGTCTTTCCATATTTGTAGGAACAACTAGTGAATACTAGGTCCCAACTAGAGTCTTTTCACTAGGTTGAAGGATAACCAATATAGACAAGGACTCATATTTGGGTGAATCAACTTGAATACAATTTATTATTCAAGGTAATAGCCAACTCTAACATTGATAAGATATTTCTAGGGACATAGATAAATTATTGATAACTGATTTCTATCAACACTCAGAAGAAAGTTAAAGGATTCAATACAATCAAGATATTTTGGTTGGAGCATAAAGGAAATATATGTCACATTGATATTGAAATATTGAGTTCTTATGTGTGACCTAAGATATTTTTGTAGCATATATTTGTCATAAAAATGTGAGAATGTTCCTACAACATATAGAGAATACATTCATATTTAAGTGCAAGAATAAGGAAAAAATATTTCATCAAGCAGGGATTGGTTTAAGCTACAGGCTATTAAAGTTTTAGATCATAGAGAAATTGACCTTTATAGATGAGGATTCATGTCTTGAAGTAAGACCTTTATAGATAAGGATTGGTCTTGAAGGTAAACCTTGACAAATAAACATTTAGGTATTAAAGAAATATACTTTAAAAAATCTAAAATATTTAGCTCAAGAGGTTGAGACCCTTCAAATAAAGAGGTCCAAGAAAGGAAAGACCCTTATAGAAAAGAGAAAAGAGATCTTGATAAAATATTTCAATAAAGTTTCAAATATATATAAGAGACATGTCATACTGACCTTGATATTGGTTCAAGAAGTCACTATAGAAGTCACGGTCTTGAGAGAACAATATTATAGGAATAGACCCTTAAAGAAAAGAGATACAAAAGAGAAACACTCTTTCAAGGAAAGGAAATAAGTCTAAAAAATAAGAAGCCTATGATAAAATATAAAGGCTTATAATTATTGAAGTTAAATAGCCTATTCAACTCTATGAAAAATAAAGGAAAGAGACAAACATCAATCAAGCTAGCATAGAAGATAAACCAACAATATACAAAGGTTGAACAACAACTAGCATAAGAGAAAAATAAGTAATCAACTAGAAAAATAATTCTAGATATCAAGAAGCATAGACATGTATAAAGAACATTTCTATGAGAGTACTCTCTTGATCTAGAACATCACTGTGAGAGCTAGCATTAGTGAAGAGCAAGAGAAAGCAATCTAGTCTTTGAGCTAATAGTATTTAGTGCTAGAGAGGCACTATCTCCCAAATAATTTTTAACTCTATAGAGTTGCTATCTTCCAAGCAAGATAAATAAGACTTCTACAATAAGAGAGCACCATATACCAAGTAGAATAGAGAAAGGATAAATCATAAATATTTATTCGTAGCATATAAAATATCATTCACATTATAGAAAGAAAATATGTCATACACAAAGTAAAGAAAATAAAGGCATATGTAAATTTTAATGTAGAAAGAGTTCTATTAGCCAAAACATATAACAAGTTATTTAGTAAATCATCAAGTGAGGAGCATAAAGAAATAATTTATCATTGAGGTACAAAAAGAATGCACATCTAGTGAATCACCAAATGATAAGCACAAACAAGAAGGTGCATAGCCAAAAAATTCAAATAATGAGCACATGCAATAAGGTGAATAGATAGAAAACCAGACAAAGAGCATAGGTGAGGCACACATCCACCATGGATTGCTAGCAAATAAACTAAAATTGAAGAGACACTTGAGAAATGATACAAATCGAGGCATTAGAAAATATTTGAATGCATTTGTGAATATTTGAACATTCTAGTAATATGTAATGTCCATCATCAAAGATATTTTTCATCCCTTACATAAGGAATGAACATTGGAATCCAAGTGTCATAACATAGAGAGTTGTTTAAACCACATAGTTGTTTAAGCCACATAGCATTGAGGGATGTAGCAAATGGTAAAAGATAGAGTAGTATTTAAGCCATGTAGCATTGATATGAGAAATGAACAGTTGAAGGTAGAACAATATCCAAGCCACCTAGCACAAGAGTGTGTAGGTTAAAGTGGATGCTCAGGTGCATTCAATGAAATTCAATGTAGTTAGTGCGTGAGAAAAAAAATGGGCATGATAAAAAAAGAAGGTAAAATATTTAAGTTTTGAATTTTATTTGAAGTTTAAATTTAAGGTTTGATTTGGATCTATAAGATTTTATTTAATTTTTGAAGTTATAAAGTTAAAAGTTTGTATTTAATTAAATTATGGAGTGACAAGTGGTTTATTAGAAATTTTTTTTTTTTATTACATTAAATAGCAGATATATAAGTTGAATAATTAATGAGTTTATCATTGATTGTTTAGTTAGTGAAGGAATAAGTAGATTAAATAAATATTAAGATTGGATTTATAAGGTTTTCTAATTTTTCTTTAATTAATTTGACTTATTTAATTTTTAAGTAATATATTTTCTGCAAGTTAATAATTAGGGAGTCAAAAAAATTACAAATTCAAACCTAGAAATATAAATTTGTAAAAATAATATTTTCGTAGTTTCTAAATATTTGGGAGAAATAAGGATTTCTACTTCATAGGTTTTATAATTTATAAACTTTGAGTTATTTAAACATAGGAGGTATAAGGATGTCTACTTCAAAAGAATCAATAAACTCAATGGATAATAATATGGAGTTTAAATAACTTTTCCTCATAGTAATAAGTTTTATTTATTATTTATCAAAAGTAAATAATAAATTATTTACTTTTCCAAAAGTAAATAATTTATTTTGGAAAAGTTATTTAATTTTTCATGCAATATTAGTATTCCAAGTTCATCTAACTCAATATCCTATTATTATGTTTTAAGTGAGTTTTCATAAGTCTCCATACATGAAAAGAAATGATCATTTGATTCTAAGGAGAAAGGTAAATAAAATATTCTTATATAAGAACCTGGTGACAATGAGAAATTTTTAAGAGATCTATAATCTTGAAGCTACAAAGACTTAAGAACAATAATTTGAATCCAAATATAAGTCCAAGCAAGGAGAAGAAGAAGAAATTTATCAAGATGAATGTCACATGCATTGTAAAGTCAATTGAAGGATGAATACCTAGATTGAAGACAAGTCTTCAATAACCAAATAATGTAATACAAGACATGTTGGAGAATATGATATTACTTAGAACATGCTAATGTACCCCCATAGTACCTTCATAGTACACCTTGTAAATATTAGTCTAGGGTTAAGTATTAGATTAGATTATGAGTACATATTTTATGTACTGTAATAATGTGCATGAAATGCACAAGTTTTATGTAAGTGTGTATGTATACGAAATGCACAAGTGTCATGTGAGTAAGTGTGCAAGTCTTATGTGTGTATATGTGCACAAATTTCTTATATGTAAGTGTGCACATGTGTTCTTAGATTAGGGTGTGCTAAGTGAAGAGTCATGTCTAGGTGTGCATACAAGATAGAGTTATGTGTATGCAAGTGTCAAGTAGAGAAGCCAAGAGTCATGAGACTTGGCATAAGGAAAGGAATAGTTAAATATATAAGAGTCATTCTACTATGGCTATATATTACTCCATAGAGGAACATAGAGAATATATTGAGCATAGAATTCATAGCATTCATAGTGAGTTTAGAGAGCATTGTTATCATCTTTGTAATAGAGTTATATGATACATTTGTAAGAGGAAATGAACCATAAAGATTATATACCTTTGAGAAACTAATATGTTAAGTTTTGCTACATGCTTTGTACATGTATTATTCAAGATATTACATTCATAATTGCTACTTTTTAATTAATGTTAGTTGATTTATTATAAGCCTTAATTTACATATTAATTGGCTCATATTATTTTGGTTACATTATTATCTTGATCTTACTATATTGTGGCTATCATATATTTTATCCTATGAAATTTATCTTGTGAGATTTACATTATTATTAAGACTTCATAATTCATTAGAGTTGGAAGTCATCAAATATGAAAAATGTTTTAACCTTTAGATATAACACAACCCAAATTCCTATAATAAGGCTTCATATTTTGTCATGCTATTATTGCATGAGAATTCGATTTTATATGACAAAGAGTAAGTTGTCATTGTAGGGTATCTAAGAAAATTCCTATCCTCAATTCTTTGGCACATAAAACACCATCAAAGTATAGGGTCCAAGAGTCTATTTTGTTGGTGTCTATAGTGAGGATGGATTTGTTTATAAAATCTATTGCTAACACGTATTTAGATTCTCATGATGTAGTTGTTAACTGATAAGAAATCACCTATCCTTTCAATGAATTTTGACTAATATATTTGAGATCAAATTCACTAAGGGTAATGACCCATTTATAGGTTTTTCCAAAAATGTGAGGTTTTAACATGAATTAATGCAAGGGATTAACCATTCCTATGATAAATGTTTTATGAAAAAACATATAGTGTCTCACTTTTTGAGAAGAAATTACTACTGCTAGGCATAATTTCTCCAATGGTGTGTAACACAAATCATAACTAGATAATGTACTACTAATGTAATAGATGGTTCCTTCATGATGTTAACCACCATGTTGAGCTAACATGACTCCAAGGAAATGCATGGTGGTTGTTATATATAACAATAATGATTGATATGGGTTAGTATGCACAAGGAAAGGAGGTAAAAAAATGTATGTTTTTATAGTATCAAAGAAAACTTGATAGTCAGTATCCCAATTGAGTTATCACCCATCCTCAAAATTTTAAAAAATGGTTAAAATTTATTCATAAGTTGTGAGATAAACCTTCAAAAAACTTGCAACTTAGCCTAGAGTCTATGAATATTTGTAAGGTTTTGATGAGGTGGTATGTCTATAATGGCCAATTTCTTAGAAATATCTACTTTACTTCATCTATGGGACACACTAAACACTAATAATTTACCTAAAGTTACTCCAAAGATACATTTTAATAATTTGAGGTAGACATTCTATTCTCATAATCACTCAAAAATACATTATAAATCACAAACATCATCCTTATGCTTGACTAAACATCCTAGAAGACCATCAATATAATCTTCTATAATTTCACACATTATATCATGAAAGATATAGGTCATTGTTTTTTTAATATGTTGCTCCAAAATTCTTTAGACCAAAGGGCATGAACTAATAATATAAAATTCCCCAAGGGATGCTAAAAGTTGTATTTGATTGGTCCTTAGGAGTGATCTTGACTTGGTTATATCCAAAGAACCAATCCATAAGGGACAACATGCCAAAGTGAACATTATAATAGATTATCATATTTATGTTGGATAGAGTAAAATCATCCTTAGGATATGCCATTTTTATTTCTCAAAATATAGTGTAAACTTAGGTCGTGCCTTCCTTCTTTAAAATAAGAACAATGTTGGAAATTCGATTGAAATAGTTGATAACTTTGATTAAAATGATGTCTAAGAGCTTTTGAAGCTCATATTTTACAAGGAGAGTGACCTTGGGATGCATATTCATTAATTTTTATTTTATTAGAATTGTATTTAGTACACTACTAGATGATGGACCACAAGAGAGGGATCAAGCCTAGGCATGTTGGCATAGGTACAAGGCAAAATGTGCTAACTTATTTTAAAATCTCAGTGTATTCTATGTGCACATCAAGAGTCAAAGACCTTGCCAAGTTTTAAATTTTTAGTATTATCATTAGTTCTAATATTAATATCTATTATATATTTAATGAGGATATGTGAATCACCATGAATTGAGGAAGAGCAAGTGAGACCCCTAAATTTTTAAGATTAATGAGGTTTGGAGATAGTTCTATATTTGGTTATTGTGAGAAGGTAATATTGAATATGTGGAAAAGGGATACCCAACACAATTAAAATCCTAGTTACAAGGACCATAGGATATGGTTTCCTCCTCACATTCATTCTCACTATTTATTAATTTAGGATCAACTACGATCAAGAGAAGACACTGGAAAAGTATGTGAATCAAAAAGGACCAAATTTGAGAGAGACCAAATATCCTTTTCATATTCCTCATCCAAATGCGACACATACAAATACATGGTATCATTATGGGGTTCATTATAAAAATAATAAGCTTCATCATCACTATCAAATGATAATGAAGCAGGGAGGAGTTCACTATTACTAGGGATATCACCTATTCCACAATTTCCCAACTAAAATTTTGTCTCTAAATGTTCTTTAATACCTTTTTCATGACTATCTAAACATTTTCCTTAATACCCCTTGTTGGCTAAATTTTTTTTAGAATGGGATATAAAGGAGACAAATCACAAGAAGCACATAATAGCTTTGTCGATAGGATATTATGACCATGAATTTTATATTCATGGGTAGTGCTAGCATAAATTAAGAAGCTACTCTATATCTACATGGATGTATTAATTTTAGTAGGTAACCATAGGGTGTGGGAAGATTTGAAGAGATTGCCTAGGTCCAAGAATGGATCCTAGTTTTGGTTCACTTCATTATTACTAGAACTTCCTTGATTATCATGTTGAGATTGGTTTTAATTATCACCATTTATATTAATGTGATAACTCACAAATTTATTTCTACTTTCTTTATTTAAAGTATCTAGTCCTAATGCATTATTTATGGAATATAAATGAGTGAATTATAGATAAGGATAGAGATATAGAAAAAGGTTTTGCTTAGATTGTTCTACCTTTAGTGTATGACAACACACAAAAGGTTTAGGATTGGTCAATATATGGACCATCATTCCATGATATTTATACTTATAAAATTGATGTCATATGGAAGGAACATACTTCATGATATGTATCTAGGTCCATCCAAGAAGAATGTTATAAGACACATCACAAGGGATGATGCAGAAGAGTGTTAAATATTTGGGGTCCTACTTTAATAGGGAAAGTTATTGTCACTAACTTATCACTCTTTATTGTAAAATTCCATAATGATGATATTATATCTTTGTAAATATTGTTTGGTTAACCAAAATTAACTAAGTAACTTTAAAATACAATGCTAAGTTTCAAAACATTGTCGATGAGGATTCATTTACTATTTTTTTTGCCAATATATGCTTTAATGTAAAGGGGTAAATACCTTTACATTGATGATTAAGGGATATCATTTTCATGAAATTCTAGTATGACATTATTAACCCCAATAGACCCCATAACATTAGTGATATCATTAGGAGGAATATCTTCAATAACTTCTTGTTTGCTTCAAATTTTGAGCATTATATCCCTATGGGCAAGAGAAGTTATCAATAATTACAGAAGGGAGATATTTGAAGGTATATTTTCTAGTTGATGACAGAGGTTGAAGGTATTTTTATTATCATTAGTGGGGCCAAGAATTGGATGAGGCTTATCAAAGGAAGTTATTTTTTTTTATTGAAGTACCAATGATGGCTACAAGGGTTGGCCTAAATATTGATTCTTGTTTTGTCATTGGGTCATGACATAGGTAGTAGACAAGTAGATTATTACTACCATATTTTTTACCATATATAATTAGTAGCTCTTTTATTTTGATTGAGTAAAATGTTTTGGAATACTTCCAAGTCTTTATTAGAAGAGGCCTTGCTATTTGAATTATTGACAATAAGTTTTCCATTATCTATGAGGTTCTAACTAATGTTTTGTAAAGTGTTGCACCTATTGATTTTATGGCAATCAACATGATGGATATTGTAATGCTCATCATGTTAGTTGGAAAACTCCTTAGTGGTTTTTATGGGTATAATCTATTGGAGTTCTATTATCATAGCTTCAAAGTGTTGTTTCAAAATGGTGGACGAAAACGGATCTAACATAGTAAATTTACATTTGTTTTTTTTGACAAGACAAGTTTTTGAGACATGGAAATTGATGTATTTTCATTATTAGCTTGGCGAGAATAAGTAACACCATCAGCTACCACATGTTTATTTTTATATTGACCCTTTTTGCTAGAGGAGGAGGACTTTTCTTCCAACCTCTTGTCTTAGAAGCAATATTTCATCATTGGTAACATCACTACAAGTGATTTGAAAGAGTCTAGAATGATTACCAAGATCTTGCTTTCCATCATACATTTAAAATTTATGAGTTTCAAAATTTTATGGATAAGGGTGACTGGTCATAGTAGGGTCAAATGGTTGTTTATACAATTCATCATAAGAATATTGTGACTAGATGAGGCTTCCTAAAGGAAATCCATTTGTTGTTCTAATTATTTTAATTTTGAATTTAATTTTTCAAGTTGTACTAACTTGGAATTTATATTTTGATATTCAAGGGAAGACAAAATCAAAGATGCTTTGGGTATAATTAATGTAGTTTATAGACTAACATGAAAATATTTGATATGTTTGAGGGAAGGGAACCAACAATGGTGCCATATGGCTTGATACCATAGGTTTTGGTACATAGCTTACTCCATATGAATTTTACGAAAAATTATTGGTAGAGGTATGATGTGAAGGAGGAGGAATCTAAGGAAGAATACTAGAAGGAGAGATAGAGGTGAAAATATTAGGGTGCAATATATATGCACAAGAGGTAGATATATGATATTTAGAGGGTGGAAATTTATTTTGATTCCTATTACCTATGATGGAAATAGTAGGAAGGGTGGTAGAATCAATTAAATTAGTGATAGATGCACTAGGACTATAAGTAGTTACTTGGTTAATGTATTCATTTAACTGACTAATATTTATATATAGTTAACTATTTAATTGATTATTGCCCTCATGTAATGGCATGGGATTATATTTAGATGGTTGGGAGTGATTTAAGGATGGACCTTCACTATTTTGGTTATCAATAAATTTATTAAGCATGTCTAAAACTACATATTTATTTCATCATTAAAAGTCTCTTAGATGATCTAAAAAATTAAAATCTACTCTTTTTATGGCATAGTATCTATCCTTGAAATTAGGGTTTGAGAAAGGATTTTTGTATTCATGAACATTTTAAAAAGAAACATAGGAAGATGAAAGATATATCCTACTATGGGTTTTGTAAGGGTGTTTAGCCATAAGGTGAGGTTAGAGAAATAATATATTTTTTAATGATTTTAAAGTGTTTGGTCAAGAAAAGGAAAGAAAGTGCTTTGTTCACTTCTATCCTCTTCTCTCTATATACCAATATAATCGATATACCTTAAGAAAAAAATTCAATATAGTTAAACCTTTTAATTTACCTACACTTTTGATATACTTATTGGTACATGGAAGAATCTTAGTACTCTAAAAAAACATGGTTGTGCGTAGTAAATACCTTGAGGTACATAAAAGGGAATGGTACAATGATCAACCATGCCTATATATGAATTAAAATTATATGCGAAAGGGAATGTTATATGTTAATATTAATTAATGTGAGCTAATCTAAAAAAGCAAATTTATATAATATTATTTAAATTTGGATTAATTCTATCCGTTGTTATGGATAGTCTTAAGGTACTTTGTGACCCATGGAGGTGTTCACATTGGGTTCACCAAAAAAGTAATATCAGGGTGATATCACCTAAATAAGTATATATATGTCCTATACTACTTTTGATGTGTTGATTGTGCAAACACTTAGGGGTTCAAATTCTATGCCTAAGAATCTTTTTGGAGGATCTAAAATAGAAATTTAAATGATTAAAGAATATAAAATATGCACACAAAACAAACCATAGACTACGTGCTCTTATGATTTATAGGATTACAGAGAAAATAAAAAGAGTGTTTATTATTTTAAATCATACAAGGAAATATTAAATCATACAATATTAACCTCCATGCAGCTAAATGCTCTTTCACTTTCCTTGTTTATGAAAAATTGGTAAAACAATATTAACTAAACTCAATATCCTTTTTCTTTAATGCAATTTGTTGCAAAACCTAGTGAAAAAATCAATAATATAGAGATTAAACAATAAATAGTAGACTATATAAATGAAATAGAGATGATGTAGGAATACAAGTACCTAATTCTATTGTCTATGCAAAAGAATTGCACTCAATCAAAAGTATTTCCTATCACTTTTTCTCCCTATCTAGCACTTTTGCTGAATAACCTATAAAATAATCTAAATATAAACTAGTGTTATGGTAAGGGGGCTAGTCTTGTCAAGAAGAGATAGATAGTTTCTTGGTTAAGGCGATCAAAAAATCATTGTTATATGACAAAATAAAATAATATGGAAATTGGGAAAAACATGCAATCTATAGGAAAGCACTATAGTCGAAGCATAAGTTCTACACAATTATACTAGAGCTAGATGATGCTTTTATAGTGTGTAAAATATATAATAAAACCATTGCATGTAATTTATTAGGGTAACATTATAGATCCTAATATTATAAATCAAAGAACTATGATAAAATAAATTTTGATATATTATATATGAGCACCAAAATCAAATATAATCTTAAGAATATAAAAATTCAAATGCATAGTGTGTTTGATGCAATATCAAGTACTCACAACCTAATTAAAAGATAAACTAGTGTCAACACACATGAGGGAAAACATCATATGTTAGTGATGCTATTTAGAGAATGTAAAATCTATGAAGGTAGGTTGCCCCAATAGATACTAGAATGTAGAAAGCACAAAAAAAAATAGTCTATAATAAAATCATCATTGATCTAGGAAGTGTTATGATTTGTAGAAGAAATAAAAAATATAATAAACATAGATGCACAAGATATCTATACCCAAGTATGAGTGTAGTGAGGAAAGAGGACAAAAGTGCTACTAGAAAATGTATAGTAGGACAAGAGGACAATGGTGTTATTATTAACTACAAACTACAACAACAAAGGGTGAGCAAGATGTTATTAGTAACTATAAGAAAAAACAAAGAAATGTAATCAAATAATAGATGGAGCAAGAGACCGTTAGTGAATAAAAATATAATATGTAAAATCAATGAATTGAATAAAGGAATTAAGATAGGAAGAAGGTAATACAAGAAATCCTAGTGAGAAATTCCTCCTTAGTTCAAAATACCTTTGATGCTTGGTGAAACAACATGTAACCTTACCTTCCTTGGATGCCCCTATGCCTTACCTTGTATACCCCAAATGCTTGATGGATTGTGCTTGAGAATTCAAGAGTGAGTGAGAACAATGAAAGATGAATGAAAGTGTATCGCTCCAAATTTTTTGCACCCTTACCTTCAGGCTATAGGATCCGTGCCCGGAAGGGGGATGTGAAAAGGATGGGACAATACCTCGGACTGAGAGGCCCTTTGAAGGTCCCGCCTCTCGGGGGAGGGGTATTAAGGTGATTTTTCGACGGATGGTGGGGTTCACCAGGAAACGTTTGAGTGGCAGTCTCCACGCCTAGGTTGGGAATGTGTTTGATGTGTTCAATTTTATCTTTAATCATTCAAATCCTAGGTTTGGCCAAATGAATCTAAACTGTTCTATATGAAATGCAGATTTAAATGAATACAAAAAGCAACAATGAATATCAAGTACAGAGAATATACTAAATAAAGACAAGTTAAACCTGATTCCGGATGTTTGATGGAGGTTCTAATTTTTGAAGCAGTCAAGATCGCCTCTGATCTGACAGGATCGTCTAAAATCAGACAGGATCGTCTGAGATCTGATGAATTCATCAGAGACCTGCAATCAGAGAAATAGACACAGAACACAGAAAATGCAGCAATACTAACAGAGGAAAACGGTGTAAAATGACAATATAGATACTAAAACGATAATTACGAATAGAAATTCAAGTAAATTATAGTATTCTAATGACAAATTATGATCTTATCATGCACTTAAGCTATATGGGTGAACTCCAAAATGTAGAATAGCAAAAAATAACAATAAACTGATCTAAATGCAGAATGAAATAGCAGACGAGAAGAGAAAAGTGCAAACTCTGGGCACTAATTGCCCCCAATGTTGACTGCAGTCGAAATCGTCTGTAGAGTGCGAAATCGTCTCGAATTGGGGCGTGATCGTCCGAGATCGTACAAGATCATCTGCGACGATCTGAGCTTGCTCCGGATGAAGAATGACAAAGTTCCTGCAAGAAAATTCGAAAAGGGACAAAGGCAAACAGTAGTCTAAGACATTCTAAGGCAAATAAAACTCGAAGTACAGAAAAATTCAGCCAGGGGAATGTCAAGGGGAGGGCCTAAGATTAAATAGGCATATGAAGGAGGTTGGGAGGTTGGAGATCATCCCAATTTGGGAGATCTCCAATGGGGAAGTCTCTAACCGCGTAGACACGCTTTTGCCCAGGTTAGAGACGCCGTTGAAACAGAAGCTAATTATGAAAAATTAGTTTTGGGACGAAATCGTCTGGACGTTCTGCTCCAGATGAATTCGTCCGATCTGAGGCGATATCGTCTGATCGACGACGATATCGTCCAACGGTCACAACAAATCCTAAAAATGGTGCGAAAAATGAGGAAAGCGGTTTAACAGGTGGTTAACGGGCGGTTCGGGGTTTAAAATTTAAATTTTAATATTTTATCTTTTTACTAAGGTTTAACTGTGCCAATTTTAGGGTGCTACATTTTGCCCCCTCTTTAGCGAATTTTTCGAAGAAAATGCGTTAAAGATGAGTTCTTCCCATTTTACGAGAAAGCAAAAATATACTCCAATTTTTAGACGACGATTCTTGGTCGAATCGTACGAATGCTTACTATGGTGCCCCCTCCGTGTTTTTACCCAAATCGAACGTTTGAGGTAAAAATGCGGAAAAGCAAAATTAAAATGTTGTTGGTTTTGAATAAAATTAAGAAAAATAGGGAAAACCCTAATTCATTTTTGATATGATGTACATATATTTTTGAGATGTATATATGATCTTTTTGATGATATGACTTGTTCATATGTTTTTATGATGCTTTAATGTTTGAATTGTTTGCTTATTGGATTGATGATTCATGTAATTATGTCGTTTGAAATATTATAATTTGATGTCATGCTGTAAGATTTTAAATGAAATAATCTGATGTAAACAATTGGTTGTGGTGGTGTGATTTGATAAAAGAAATAAAAGGGACTTCTAACAATAATTTCAAAGGACATTGTCGCTGTTATAGACCATTTCATGGAGTCGCCGCTCACTCGGTCGTCAAGCTAATCCCAGTATAGAAATATTGTTAAAAGTAAAAGAGTGCTTAAGAGACTGTCTTAAGACTTTGTGTTGTGATGATAGAAATGATGATGGTTTTGATGATTTGTTTTCAGATTTTCATAAAAAATAGTATGCATGAGATACAAAAATATGATTTTGCTAGGCATAAATTCCTAAGTGTGATAAAATTTTGAACAATTCCTTAGAATTTATACCATGGTTGCAATATTGAATTTGAACATAATGTCATGAAATAGAATAAGTGTTCGTTTGTTTGTAAAGCATAATTGTGTAACATAATGATGCAAGTCACATGTTTTGATGAATTTGTTTTTAAATAAATGGAACATAAAATTAGAACAATGGTTTGCGCTAGGCATAGAATTATAGGTATAGACTTATACCATCATCGCGAAATCCAAAGAAGAAAATAGATTGTTTTAGTTTTATTGCAAGATGAATTTATGATTTTTGTTAAATAGAAAAATAATATGAAAATTTTGTTTGAAATTATTTTTGAGATTTTGATTTTGTAAAAAGGTGTATGTAATTGCGTTTATACAAACAACAAATTCTGAAATAAAAGGATAAAATTATTCCGAAAAGAGTTACAGAAATATTTTAAATTATCTCAAAGAGAAATA
Source organism: Wollemia nobilis (assembly GCA_028583015.1). Taxonomy (NCBI): domain Eukaryota; kingdom Viridiplantae; phylum Streptophyta; class Pinopsida; order Araucariales; family Araucariaceae; genus Wollemia; species Wollemia nobilis. The sequence continues at coordinate 10,263,493 of JAQPPZ010000458.1, read as the reverse complement.
TAGATTTATAAGGAATCCTCATGTGCAAATGTGAGTTCATTACCGATCTTGATTTATCATAATGATACAAAATCTCTCAAATACAAATGTGTGTGCGATTGTATTGTTCATTCACCAATTTTGAGCAAGATAATTTGATACAAGTAATTTGCCTTGACCAAATGAATGTTCGTTGACCATGATTTATATGCATGTAACCGTACCAGACTACTATGTAAGTTAGGTTTATCAAGAGCTAGCTAATCCATAAGCTGACAGAGGTCTGTACAAAAGAAGGTCGCTAATGTGACAGACATATCGCCACGCTAGGGATTACCCAAGGCCAAGCGGGTTGGGCACAAACCACCTGTTATGGGGCTTACCTCACGGTTTTCGAATAATTGAGAATTCCGGGATTCAAGCTCATTCACCCTTCTTTTCTTTTCAAGGGGTAGGGAAAGGATTTTATTGCATTTTTGCTTTTGCGTTTCTCTTTTGCTTCTTTTTTTTTTTTTTTTTGTACTTTTGCTTGATATTTGAGATAATGCTGAAATATTGTTGTGATGAAAAATAACCTTTTTCTTTTTCTCTTTTCTTTGAACTTTTTCTTTTCTTCCTATGCTAGGGATACTTGCTCGGATTAGTTGTAGAGCAAGGGATTTTTATTCTGGGTAGGGGTGAGCTTGTCCTTTTGTCAATTCTCAAAGATTCTAGACCATGTGCATGATAGGATAGCAGGGGAAACTTTTCGCTCAGGAAACCAGTTCTACTATGTAGCATCATATCGAATTTGCAATGAAATCATTTTAATGTGAAAAGATATACTTGGTTCAAGTAAATAACAAGATCAGTTCTCTATGCTCAAAACTTTATTTAATTCAACTGTGGACTTTGATATAAGAGAGATTAATAATCATACCAAATAAAATCAAGATATTTATTCATGTGAATGTGAAAGTGCGGGATTCCAAATAAATGCTAATTTATCCAAAATAACTGAAAATATAACTGCAATACTTCACAGTTTGAGAAGTACAAAATAAAAGATGTTTTTGAAGATTTTGATGATTTTGAATGTTTTTAATTTTAAGTGATGAATTAAAAGAAATACAAGATAATTGTTTTTTGAAACGTTTTAAAGAAGTGACTAAAAGGAAATAATATGCAAAACAAATATATACAATGATGAAATGACCAATTTTATGCATAGTAACGTTTAAGATGCATAATGTTCATAGGTTCTTTAAGTTCTTTACCATCCAAGGTAGATAATTTGTATGCTCTTGATCCAAATTTAGCAGTGATGACATATGGTCCAAGCCAGTTGGGCTCAAATTTACCTTTAAGGCTTGTAGTTGCATTAGTATTTTTTTGAAGATTTTGAGGATTTTGATTTTTTTGTATTTTGATTTTAATTTATGAATTGAAATTGGTGGTATATACAAGATGATCTATATACACTATACAAGGTTATTTGAGTATAGCATGTCTAAGGTTGCTTCAAAATCAAAGGAGGTTTTGAAGGATAATTTGGTTGAGGTGAAGGTAAGAACAAAAGGTGATGAATAAAAGGTAGCGATAACAAAAGCTTTGTTATAATGTAGAATAATGTAGCAAAAGATTTGACTTTTATATGTGTAAAATTGATCATGTTACAAAATAAAATGTCAGAAGGATAAGAAGGTTCTTCATTCTTATCACTATCTTCCAAGTCTTGATAAGATGGAGGGAGCATATGTGAAAGATATGCATGGATGTTATTTGGTAAACAAGGATGATCATATATGGATGAAGAAAAGTGATGGATAGAAGATAATTGTGATAATAGAGAATGTATAGAACTTGATGTTTCAACCATTAAATATTCTTCAAATGGTTTTGGGTCACCATGTATGGTAACAATTTTATTTGCAATTTCAAACTTCAAACATTGGTGAAGAGTGGAAGGGACAACCTTCATCGTATGAATCCAAGGACTTCTGAGAAGTAGGTTGTAATATGAAGGGCAATATGCCACATAAAATAGAGTATCCAGGATCTTGGATCCAATATTAAGGGGAAGAATTATAGTACCTTGAGCTTCTTGAATTTCATTGTTAAAAGATTTTATAATAACATTTGATTCATTAAGATCTTCTTCCTTTGTTTTGAGTTTTTGGAATAATTGATAAGTGCATAAATTAAGAGAGGAGCCATTATCTACCATGATAGTTTTAACAGGTGTTTCTTTACTAGATCCTGTAATGTAAAGATAGTAGTCTTCTTGTGGAGTAGAGGAAGGAATCTCCTCATCATAGAATGAAATATGGTTAACCTCAAGAGGGTTTACACCATTAATTATGTTCTTAGAGAAAATATGATGAGGAACAAATTGTTGGCTAGGTATCTTGAACAAAGTTTCCTTATGAGAACTTTGTAATACTTCTAAAAGGGATATCTTTGCTTGAGGATTAATCACTTGTTGTTGGCTATCAAAGTGGATTTCAGATTGAGATTTTGATTCTAAAGATGAGCTTTCTATGCTTACATTCCATTTTGGATCATTCTCTAGAGCCAAAGATAGTTTTGAAGGTTGGTCAAATGAGGAACCCATATCTTGAATATCGGATTGAGTTGATTGAACTTGAGGTTGCTCATTTGTAGTTTTTGTTACAATATTAGTAATATCATCATGATGGGACACATTAACATGCAATATTTGATTGGTTTCCTGTTGTTGATAATTGAATAGGGGTTCTTGGGAGATCCCCATGTCTTGATTGATTATTGGTATTTGTTGTGTAGGAGTTTGATTGTTTAATGGAGATTTATAATCAGTTGTAGATTGTAATTCCTTTATATTAAAAAGACCCTTATCAATCAAATCTTGAATTGCACATCTTAAATCTTTACAATTTTGTGTCATATGTCCATCTACTCTATGATATTCACAATGTAGCTCAGGTTTAAACCAATCTATTGTGGTATCAAGTTGTCTTATGGAAGGCAGTTCAATCTTATTTGTATCAAGTAAATGCTTGAGAATTATATCCATTGGTTGATTGAGCTTTGTAAATGTACGTGATGAAGGTTTTCGAGAGGTTTTTGATATGTGCCTTAGGAGTTCAGTCATAAAAGGACCTAATGGTTTCTTACCTCTCTTTTCTTTGTTATGGGTAGAATGATGATAGGAAGATTGTGAAGTATGATGTGAGTGCATGGTAGGATTGGAAGAATAAGTATTTTCTTGTTGAAATGGATGTGTTGTATTGAGAGAAGAATATTGAAAAGGTGGAGGAGGATTATATGTGGGTTGATAGACATAATATGGATATATGGGAGAATAGATAATATCATTATGAAGAGGATTGGAAAAGGGATTGTCCTGTTGGGTTAAGGATGAAAAATGAGAAAAGTGTGATGGAGGTGATGTTGAATAGGGATGAGGTTGGTCATAATCAACAAATGTATTTGGCTGAATTCTTCCAACATTACTGATGGGATCATATTGATTTGAGTAAAAACTCATGGTTTCTTTAGTACTTCTAAAAGTAATATTTAATATCTACTATTTAGAATTGAATCTAAAACATACAAACTTGAAATGATGATTTTGTTATATTTTTTTCTTGTATACATATATATTTATATATATTTATATTATATTTTTTTTTTTTTTTTTGTTTTCAAAAGGTTTTTAGTTTTCACGTCGGGTTCACCAAAATGTATCGCTCCAAATTTTTCGCACCCTTACCTTCAGGCTATAGGATCCGCGCCCGAAAGGGGGATGTGAAAAGGATGGGACAATACCTCGGACTGAGAGGCCTTTTGAAGGTCCCGCCTCTCATTTTTGATGGATGGTGGGGTTCACCAGGAAACGTTTAGTGGCAGTCTCCACGCCTAGGTTGGGAATGTGTTTGATGTGTTCAATTTTATCTTTAATCATTCAAATCCTAGGTTTGGCCAAATGAATCTAAACTGTTCTATATGAAATGTAGATTTAAATGAATACAAAAAGTAGCAATGAATATCAAGTACAGAGAATATACTAAATAAAGACAAGTTAAACCTGATTTCGGATGTTTGATGGAGGTTCTAATTTTTGAAGCAGTCAAGATCGCCTCTGATCTGACAGGATCATCTGAAATCAGACAAGATCGTCTGAGATCTGACGAATTCGTCAGACGAATTCGTCAGAGACCTGCAATCAGAGAAATAGACATAGAACACAGAAAATGCAGCAATACTAATAGAGGAAAATGATGTAAAATGACAATATAGATACTAAAACGATAATTACGAATAGAAATTCAAGTAAATTATAGTATTCTAATGACAAATTATGATCTTATCATGCACTTAAGCTATATGGGTGAACTCCAAAATGCAGAATAGTAAAAAATAACAATAAACTGATCTAAATGCAGAATGAAACAGCAGACGAGAAGAGAAAAGTGCAAACTCTGGGCACTAATTGCCCCCAATGTTGACTGCAGTCGAAATCGTCTGTAGAGTGCGAAATCATCTCGAATTGGGGCGTGATCATCCGAGATCGTACAGGATCGTCTGCGACGATCTGAGCTTGCTCCAGCTGAAGAATGACAAAGTTCCTGCAAGAAAATTTGAAAAGGGACAAAGGCAAATAGTAGTCTAAGACATTCTAAGGCAAATAAAACTCGAAGTACAAAAATTCAGCCAGGGGAATGTCAAGGGGAGGGCCTAAGATTAAATAGGCATAGGAAGGAGGTTGGGAGGTTGGAGATCATCCCAATTTGGGAGATCTCCAATGGGGGAAGTCTCTAACCGTGCAGACACGCTTTTGCCCAGGTTAGAGACGCCGTTGAAACATAAGCTAATTATGAAAAATTAGTTTTGGGACGAAATCGTCTGGACGTTCTGCTCCAGACGAATTCGTCCGATCTGAGGCGATATCGTCTGATCGGCGACGATATCGTCCAACGGTCACAACAAATCCTAAAAATGGCACGAAAAATGAGGAAAGCGGTTTAACAGGCGGTTAACGGGCGGTTTGGGGTTTAAAATTTAAATTTTGAATTATTACTAAGGTAATTTTAATTATTTGCTAAGGTTTACTCGCCAATTTTAGGGTGCTACAGGAAGGAAGAGTAGAATTCCAAAGAACTAAATACTTCTAATAAAATTTTAGTAGATTTTATATGCTTCAAGTTTTTTTGTTGAATGTCCCTCCTAATAGATTTATTTTTAGATTATGGAATGGATTCCTAGAGAGAAATAAATGATAAAAAATACCTTTGTGAGAAATAATAAGAAGGTTTAAATTTGTAGGTTCAAGGGACATGAAATGAAATGCTTAATTAGTCTAGGAGTGGTGGAGGGAATTGTTTGTTAGAGAGATGTACTCCCAATATTCTATTGATGCTAGCACAAAAGCACTACATAAATGAGAAAGCACTATGTAAACTTTTTTATTCAAATACAATGCTATCAAAAATTGATCATTTTGAGGTTAAATAAGTTTCAATTTGGTCAAAACACAAAAGTGTTGTACACCAAGCAAAATAACCATGTTTGAATTTTAGTATGGGCCATTAAATACCCTAAATTTAGGTGGTATGTTGACTGGGCGATCAACTAAAGAGTTGATTTATGAGTGCTAATATGGTTCTGGTACATAAAATTAGATGTCTATAACGGTTAAATATATCTTATATTTTATAATTAGCCTAGATTCCTCTTGGTATTGGTATAAATATACCCCACCACTCTATGCATTATATCAAAATTATGTGATCCTTTTCCATGGATAATATAGTCATTATTTATCATGCCTAAGGGAACACATTAATTCTATGTGTCTGTATTATTATTTATGTCATTATTTATGATTTTTGTATTAATATTTGAGTGTATGGATTGTTTTTATTCATTTCTAAAAATGATGTAAATTCCAACAAAATTAAACTACACTTTCAATAGTATCAATAGAAGAAGGCCAAGGAAAAACAAGATGATGGAACCACTTCTTAGGACATATTTTGGCCTAACTATTTCTCCATCATGGGATAATCTCAATCTATTATTTTCTTATTATTTTATGGGCCTAATGTGTCCTAGTGTAAATTGCATTTAAGATCTAAATAACTAAAGATGTTGACAAACTATTAGCAAACTAATTCTAAGGAAAATAATTTAGTGGGGGTATTTATTTTTGAGCTCATGTTCTACCCACCTCTCTCTCATGGGAACGGTTTAAATATCTTATTGTTGTGATATTTTATAGGCCTAGTGTGTCCTAGTGCAAATTATGATTAAGTAGACAAGAAAATTACTTAGTTTTAACACAAATTACTTAGGAGAAATAAATTATAAATAGTTGATTTGAATTATCTTTCTTTAACATTTATTTTTTATTAAAAGGACTTCATTTATATGCTATGATGTGTATGTGATATTTGTATTTCAAGTATTTATTAATTTTAAATATTTTTCTAAAGATCCTTAAGATCAAGGGATAAAACATTAAGTATCATCTATTTATTTATACATTGTATGTATTCACACTTAGATAGTTTTCCATAATAAAAATAAAAATATATATTTTATAGGAAGGATCCACCTTTCTATAAAATTATGGAGAACTTCAAAATTTGTTTATATTTTCTTTGAAGTTTAATCTACATTCTATAAGGACTAAAATATAGACCAATAATATTATTTATAAGCTGTAGCCTTCCATCCGTGGTTAAGAACCTACATTTCATACTTGCCAAAGATTATTCCATTATATTCAAAACTGAGTCCCAAAAATCCTCTTTTCTTTACTAGAAACCTAGTACCTAAACTTGTTGATAAAAATCTAAAATATCCTTAGTAATCCATTGTAAATCTATGGTAATGCTAATAAAATGATCTTATATTTTGTAGTACAAAGTAATTATCCAACAACCTTTTCATAGCATGATAGTACTCATTTAAATTACATGGCCTTACTAATTGAATGATGTCCAAAAATCAAAAGTATCATAAAAAAATCGAAGATGATATCCAAAGGTATAATTCATTGCAACTAAATTACCTTTGATCTTAACTTCCACTTTTGCCTTAAAAAAATCCCTTTCTAAATAGTTTAGCAAGAATGATGAAGAGGTAAGGAAATGATAAATCACTTGGTGAAGGTCATAGCACGATTCAAGATATCCAATAATGAGTTTATTGATAAAAATAAAATATTTGGATTACTTTAAACACATAAGGAATATATAAAATGACCATTGAGATTGCATAGGAAAAGAGGTGAAGGAATATGATGAAAACATAGAGGAAAACATGAAGAGGAAGAATGACGAACTAAAAAATAATTAAGGATAAGAAAATAAAGATGTAATAGAAATATATGAAAGAGAAAATGACATAAGAAATGTTAAAAAGATAAAATACAAGGGAGAAAAAGAAATGTGCAGTAGATTATAGACGAAGCATGAGTTGAAAGAAAGGCAAAGGAGAATTTTGATAACATGTAGACTTCACCAAGAGATAAATTTATATAATGAGATGCATGTGATAGACAACAACAATATCGAACAACATGAGGGTGAGAACAAGAAAGAAGGCAACTAAAATGGAAAGCATCAAATTAAAATTAAAAAAAATGGTTGTATTAACAGGCAAGGTTTAGAAACCAAAACAACACCAATCCTATTATGTGACAACAAGCATCGATCGCATTGACACACACAGCCCCTAGGGCAGCCCCCAAATGTTAAATAGTGGTCCTAACCACTCCCAAAAGTATTTTTGGAGGTCAGAGGTAAATTTGGCACCTTTTTGACACCTTGCTCTCTGCTTGTCCCACCCAGGGATGAATACAAACTAGCATTCGTCCCACCTAGGGATGAATATCAGCATTCGCCCCAGGGTGAGGTGAATAGCAAGTTTGACTAGCAAAAATTCAAACCTCGACAAGTCCGCCAGTTAACTGAAGCTTCAGGCCATGCAATTGTGAGGAACCACTTCAAATCAAGGAGAGATACTTCAGTCATGCATGTCTTTGATTTTGGATACCTCATGAAAGGAGACTCTAAATCAGGGAATTATATTTTCTCTCAAAATAGGACAAAAAACTCAAGTGGCACCCTCGCATGCGCAATTCAAACAGAGAGACCCTAGGTCTATAAATTGGTGAGTTTTCTCACCCAAAGGATATCAGAGAGGATATTTTGGAGCAACGAAGTGCTGCTAAAATATATCCTCACCCATTGTTTGTGCTTTCACATACTTGATCTCTCTTTTGGAGAGAGGTTATTGGGTGATTATTGGAGGCACATTATAAACCCAAAACTGAAAATTTGGACACAATATTCCACAAAATTTTTTCTACAACAACCCATAAGAAGTTTTGGACCCATCCCGAGTGGATTGGTGCCAAAATAGAGTCCCAAACGGTGGGCGTCCTGGCCCCGGGCGCCCTCCAAGCTGTCGCAGCCCTAATCGCCCCAACTCAGAGTGATTAGAAATCTATGATATATTTCTCTTATTTTTCTCTTACATATTATTATACGTTATTTAAATAGGCTACATTTTAAATTTCACTTCATTCTGAGCATTTTTTACCAGGTTTTTATCATTTCCCGCCTTTACTAACTTTTAGATGGCACCAAAAAAATCAGGGTGATAGAAGCCAAATTGGATAAATCTGACCTTCTGGGTCTTCCCAAAACACCGACAATTAGCTAATTCCAACTTTGTAGGTCATTTGGAGCTTCCTAGATAGGACATTTTTTTTTTTTAATTTACATGGTGGAATCGGTAGCCGCCACGAATTCGGGTAGGTTGTCTAGCTTTTATGGCCACCATAGTATTCTGCACTGTCCTCCCTAGAAGACACCACATAGATATTCATAAATTCTTCCCCTATAACCACCATGCCACAATAATTTTAAACCTTTTATGTCGCTGAAAGCACCAGGAAAGGGATAAGCGTTCAGTCCGACGAGGCCCGAGATTTGAACCTTGGAAATCCAACCCCCTTATGGGGTTTGGATGAACCAATTGGTCTACACCTCAGACCTTCCTAGACAGGAAATTGAAGAGGGTGCTTTCTGACAATTTGTTGTAGGTTTATTCGTCCCACCCCGGAGTGAATACAAATCTGTGAGGAATTTTTGGATTGTTCCTTTTGCAATGGCCTCTTGGTAACATATTCATGCTTCTGTTAAATTTTTAGGTCGATCCGAGGTCATTTGGTTATCGTTTTAATATTTTCATGCATACACTAACAATAGGCCTTGGGAAATACATGTTTTATTCTATCTACAGGTGCTACTGATCTTTTTTGTTTCCTTGAACGTAGGTTTCTGACATCATAGGAGCAGGAAGGAGTCAACAATCATATACCCAAGCGGCGGTGATGTTTTGGTCCACCCATCTTACATGTGGGCACGCGGAAGAAGGATTGCTATCCATGGATGTGACAAGAAACATATTTGACGCTCCTATCCCCTAAAAATGAAGGAGAAATATTGTCACACGACTTTAAAAGCATATAAATAAAGAGGGCCATATTTCATATTGCTTTTATCTTGTGTCGATTCATCTATGTTCTTTCCTTTCATGCATTTTTCAATATATAGGCTTTTAGCGTTAAGTTTGGTTTTACACGCATCGTGCTTGGCATTTTCCTTTTTTTCCGTATCCTCATGCTTTCAGTAATCCATAGATCCTCTTTTATTTACTAGAAACCTAGTACCCAAAATTGTTGATAAAAATTTAAAATATCCTTAGTAATCCATTGTAAATCTATGGTAATGCTAATAAAATGATCTTATCTTTTGTAGTACAAAGTAAGTATCCAACAACCTTTTCATAGCATGATAGTACTCATTTAAATTACATGGCCTTACTAATTGAATGATGTCCAAAAATTAAAAGTATCATAAAAAAAAATGAAGATGATATCCAAAGGTATAATTCATTGCAACTAAATTACCTTTGATCTTAACTTCCACTTTTGCCTTAAAAAAATCCCGTTTCTAAATAGTTTAGCAAGAATGATGAAGAGGTAAGGAGATGATAAATCACTTGGTGAAGTTCATAGCACGATTCAAGATATCCAATGATGAGTTTATTGATAAAAATAAAATATTTGGATTACTTTAAACACATAAGGAATATATAAAATGACCATTGAGATTGCATAGGAAAAGAGGTGAAGGAATATGATGAAAACATAGAGGAAAACATGAAGAGGAAGAATGACAAACTAAAAAATAATTAAGGATAAGAAAATAAAGATATAATAGAAATATATGAAAGAGAAAATGACATAAGAAATGTTAAAAAGATAAAATACAAGGGAGAAAAAGAAATGTGCAGTAGATTATAGACGAAGCATGAGTTGAAAGAAAGGCAAAGGAGAATTTTGATAACATGTAGACTTCACCAAGAGATAAATTTATATAATGAGATGCATGTGATAGACAACAACAATATTGAACAACATGAGGGTGAGAACAAGAAAGAAGGCAACTAAAATGGAAAGCATCAAATTAAAAGAAAAAAAAATGGTTGTATTAATAGACAAGGTTTAGAAACCAAAACAACACCAATTCGATTATGTGACAACAAACACCGATCGCATTGACACACACAACCCCTAGGGCAGCCCCCAGAGGTTAAATATTGGTCCTAACCACTCCCAAAAGCAGTTTTGGAGGTTAGAGGTCAATTTGGCACCTTTTTGGCACCTTTCTCTCTACTCGTCCCACCCAGGGACGAATACAAACTAGAATTCGTCCCACCTAGGGAAGAATATCAGCATTCACCCCAGGGTGAGGCGAATAGCAAGTTTGACTGGCAAAAAGTCAAACCTCGACAAGTCTACCAGTTAACTGAAGCTTTAGGCCATGCAATTGTGAGGAACGACTTCAAATCAAGGAGAGAGACTTCAGTCATGCATGTCTTTGATTTTGGAGACCTCATGCAAGGAGAATATAAATCAAGGAATTATATTTTCTTCAAAATAGGACAAACAACTCAAGTGGCGCCATCGCATGCACAATTAAAATAGAGAGACCCTAGGTCTTTAAATTGGTAAGTTTTCTCACCCAAAGGATATAAAGAAAGGAGATTTTGGAGCAATGAAGTGCTGCTAAAATATATCCTCACCCATTGTTTGTGCTTTCACATCCTTCATCTCTCTTTTGGAGGGAGGTTATTTGGTGATTATTGGAGGCGCATTCTAAATCCAAACCTGAAAATTTGGCCACAATATTCCACAAAATTTGTCTACAACACCCCATAAGATGTTTTGGACCCATCCCAAGTGGATTGGTGCTGAAATAGAGTCCCAAACGATGGGTGTCCTGCCCCCGAGTGCCCTCCAAGCTGTAGCAACCCTAATCGCCCCACCCCAGAGTGATTAGAAATCTATGATAGATTTCTCTAATTTTTATTTTGCATCTTATTCTAGGTTATTTAAATAGGCTGTAGTTTAAATTTCACTTCATTCTGAGCATTTTTTACCAGGTTTTTATCATTTCCCGCATTTACTAACTTGTGGATGGCACCAAAAGAATCTGGGTGATAGAGGCCAAATTGGAGAAATCTGACCTTTTGGGTCTTCCCCAAACACCCCCAATTAGCTAACCCCAACTTTGCAGGTCATTTGGAGCTTCCTAGACAAGACATTTTTTTTTTAATTTACATGGTGGAATCAGTAGCTGCCACGAATCCAGGTAGGTTGTTCAGATTTTATGGCCACCATAGTATTCTGCACTATCCACCCTAGAATATGCCACATAGATCTTCACACAGTTCGCCCCTATAACCACCATGCCACAATCATTTTAAACCTTTTACGTCGTTGAAAGCACTAGGAAAGGGACAAGCGTTCAGTCCAATGAGGCCCGAGATTTGAACCTTGGACCTCCACCCCCATTATGGGGTTTGGATGAACCAATTGGTCTACACCTCGGACCTTCCTAGACAGGACATTGAAGAGGGTGCTTTCTGACAATTTGTTGCAGGTTTATTCGTCTCGCCCCGGAGTGAATACAAATCTGTGAGGAATTTTTGGACTGTTCCTTTTGCAATGGCCTCCTGGTAACATATTCATGCTTCTGTTAAATTTTTAGGTCGATCTGAGGTCATTTGGTTATCGTTTTAATATTTTCATGCATACACTGATAGTAGGCCTTGGGAAATACATGTTTTATTATTTGCAGGTGCTACTGATCTTTTCTATTTCCTTGAACATAGTTTTTCAACATCAGAGGAGCAAGAAGGAGTCAACAATCATATACCCAAGCAATGACGATGTTTTGGTCCGCCCATCTTACATGTGGGCACGCAGAAGAAGGATTGCTATCCATGGATGTGACAAGAAACATATTTGACGCTCCTATCCCCTAAACAGGAAGGAGACATATTGTAACATGACTTTAAAAGTATATAAATAAAGAGGGCCGTATTTCATATTGCTTTTATCTTGTGTCGATTCGTCTATGTTCTTTCCTTTCATGCATTTTTCAATATATAGGCTTTTAGCGTTAAGTTTGGTTTTACACACATCGTGCTTGGCATTTTCATTTTTTTCCCGTATCCTTGTGCTTTTAGTAATCCATAGATCTTATTTTCTTTACTAGAAACCTAGTACGTAAAATTGTTGATAAAAATCTAAAATATCCTTAGTAATCCATTGTAATCTATGGTAATGCTAATAAAATGATCTTATCTTTTGTAGTACAAAGTAAGCATCCAACAACCTTTTCATAGCATGATAGTACTCATTTAAATTACATGGCCTTACTAATTGAATGATGTCCAAAAATTAAAAGTATCATAAAAAAATCGAAGATGATATCCAAAGGTATAATTCATTGCAACTAAATTACCTTTGATCTTAACTTCCACTTTTGCCTTAAAAAAATCCCTTTCTAAATAGTTTAGCAAGAATGATGAAGAGGTAAGGAGATGATAAATCACTTGGTGAAGTTCATAACACGATTCAAGATATCCAATGATGAGTTTATTGATAAAAATAAAATATTTGGATTACTTTAAACACATAAGGAATATATAAAATGACCATTGAGATTGCATAGGAAAAGAGGTGAAGGAATATGATGAAAACATAGAGGAAAACATGAAGAGGAAGAATGACAAACTAAAAAATAATTAAGGATAAGAAAATAAAGATGTACTAGAAATATATGAAAGAGAAAATGACATAAGAAATGTTAAAAAGATAAAATACAAGGGAGAAAAAGAAATGTGCAATAGATTATAGACGAAGCATGAGTTGAAAGAAAGGCAAAGGAGAATTTTGATAACATGTAGACTTCACCAAGAGATAAATTTATATAATGAGATGCATGTGATAGACAACAACAATATCGAACAACATGAGGGTGAGAACAAGAAAGAAGGCAACTAAAATGGAAAGCATCAAATTAAAAGAAAAAAAATGGTTGTATTAATAGACAAGGTTTAGACACCAAAATAGCACCAATCCGATTATGTGACAACAAGCACCGATCGCATTGACACACATAGCCCCTAGGGCAGCCCCCAAAGGTTAAATAGTGGTCCTAACCACTCCCAAAAGCAGTTTTGGAGGTTAGAGGTCAATTTGGCACCTTTTTGGCACCTTGCTCTCTACTCGTCCCACCCAGGGACGAATACAAACTAGCATTCGTCCCACCTAGGGATGAATATCAGCATTCACCCCAGGGTGAGGCAAATAGTAAGTTTGATTGGTAAAAAGTCAAACCTCGACAAGTCCGCCAGTTAACTGAAGCTTCAAGCCATGCAATTGTGAGGAACGACTTCAAATCAAGGAGAGAGACTTCAGTCATGCATGTCTTTGATTTTGGAGACCTCATGCAAGGAGACTCTAAATCAGGGAATTATCTTTTCTCTCAAAATAGGACAAACAACTCAAGTGGCGCCCTCGCATGCGCAATTCAAATAGAGAGACCCTAGGTCTATAAATTGGCGAGTTTTCTCACCCAAAGGATATACAGAGAGGAGATTTTGGAGCAAGGAAGTGCTGCTAAAATATATCCTCACTCATTGTTTGTGCTTTCACATCCTTGATCTCTATTTTGGAGGGAGGTTATTGGGTGATTATTGGAGGCACATTCTAGACCCAAACCCAAAAATTTGGCCACAATATTCCACAAAATTTGTCTACAACACCCCATAAGAAGTTTTGGACCCATCCCAAGTGGATTGGTGCCAAAATAGAGTCCCAAACGGTGGGCGTCCTGCCCTCGGGCGTCCTCTAAGCTGTCGCAGCCCTAATCGCCCCACCCCAGAGCGATTAGAAATTTGTGATAGATTTCTTTGATTTTTCTTTTACATATTATTATAGGTTATTTAAATAGGATTTAGTTTAAATTTCACTTCATTCTGAGCATTTTTTACCAGGTTTTTATCATTTCCCGCCTTTACTAACTTGCAGATGGCACCAAAAAAATCTGGATGATAGAGGCCAAATTGGAGAAATCTGACCTTCTGGGTCTTCCCAAAACACCCCCAATTAGCTAACCCCAACTTTGCAAGTCATTTGGAGCTTCCTAGACAAGACATTTTTTTTTTAAATTTACATGGTGGAATCGGTAGCCGCCACGAATTCGGGTAGGCTATCCATATTTTATGGCCACCACAGTATTCTACGCTGTCCACCCTAGAAGCCGCCACACAAATCTTCATGCAGTCCGCCCCTATAACCACCATGCCACAATCATTTTAAACCTTTTATGCCGCTGAAAGCACCAGGAAAGGGACAAGCATTCAGTCCGATGAGGCCCGAGATTTGAACCTTGGACCTCCACCCCCATTATGGGGTTTGGATGAACCAATTAGTCTACACCTTGGACCTTCCTAGACAAGACATTGAAGAGGGTGCTTTCTAACAATTTGTTGTAGGTTTATTCATCCCGCCCTGGAGTGAATACAAATTTGTGATGAATTTTTGGATTGTTCCTTTTGCAATGACCTCCTGGTAACATATTCATGCTTCTGTTAAATTTTTAGGTCGATCTGAGGTCATTTTGTTATTGTTTTAATATTTTCATGCATACACTAACAGTAGGCCTTGGGAAATACATGTTTTATTTTATCTGCAGGTGCTACTAATATTTTTTGTTTCCTTGAACGTAGGTTTCTGACATCAGAGGAGCAGGAAGGAGTCAAAAATCATATACCCAAGCGGCGACAACGTTTTGGTCCGCCCATATTACATGTGGGCACGCGAAAGAAGGATTGCTAGCCATGGATGTGACAAGAAACATATTTGAAGCTCATATCCCCTAAAAATGAAGGAGACGTATTGTAACACGACTTTAAAAGCATATAAATAAAGAGGGCCGTATTTCATATTGCTTTTATCTTGTGTTGATTCGTTTATGTTCTTTCCTTTAATGTATTTTTCAATATATAGGCTTTTAGCGTTAAGTTTGGTTTTACACACATCATGCTTGGCAATTTACTTTTTTTTTTCCGTATCCTCGTGATTTCAGTAATCCATAGATCCTCTTTTCTTTACTAGAAACCTAGTACCTAAACTTGTTCATAAAAATCTAAAATATCCTTAGTAATCCATTGTAAATCTATGGTAATTCTAATAAAATGATCTTATCTTTTGTAGTACAAAGTAAGTATCCAACAACATTTTCATAGCATGATAGTACTCATTTAAATTACATGGCCTTACTAATTGAATGATGTCCAAAAATCAAAAGTATCATAAAAAAATCAAATATGATATCCAAAGGTATAATTCATTGCAACTAAATTACCTTTGATATTAACTTCCACTTTTGCCTTAAAAAAATCCCTTTCTAAATAGTTTAGCAAGAATGATGAAGAGGTAAGGAGATGATAAATCACTTGGTGAAGTTCATAGCATGATTCAAGATATCCAATGATGAGTTTATTGATAAAAATAAAATATTTGGATTACTTTAAACACATAAGGAATATATAAAATGACCATTGAGATTGCATAGGAAAAGAGGTGAAGGAATATGATGAAAACATAGAGGAAAACATGAAGAGGAAGAATGACAAACTAAAAAATAATTAAGGATAAGAAAATAAACATGTAATAGAAATATATGAAAGAGAAAATGATATAAGAAATGTTAAAAGAATAAAATACAAGGGAGAAAAAGAAATGTGTAGTAGATTATAGACGAAGCATGAGTTGAAAGAAAGACAAAGGATAATTTTGATAACATGTAGAATTCACCAAGAGATAAATTTATATAATGAGATGCATGTGATAGACAACAACAATATCGAACAACATGAGGGTGAGAACAAGAAAGAAGGCAACTAAAATGGAAAGCATCAAATTAAAAGAAAAAATAAATGGTTGTATTAATAGACAAGGCTTTTTAACTAATAGTATATATCCTTGTAAATTTCTCCCCTACTATTTTATATGCTACTATTTTTTTAATGTAGGACGTAGCTACAAAATATCTTATATGCCATAAATATCTTATATTAACTTCACATGTCATAAATATAAAATACAATCAGATGCAATATTTTGAGGAAATTTGATGGATTATTGTAAGAATGAAATAGTCTTTATGTCAAGCTAAATCAAGATCATATAGAATGTGATAAACTCATATAGAATGTGATATCTTTTTGAAAAAAAAAAAAGAGATATCTAAATTTATATAGAATATGGTGATGATGAAGATGATGCATAAGCAAGATCATAAGGACAATGTGAATTACATTGATCTACTTAAACAAATTTTAAAATAGTGATGATGAGAATGATGCATAAGCAAGATCATAAGGACAATGCGAATTACATAGATCTACTTAAACAAATTTTAAGGATTTAAAGTGGGTGTATCAACATAGACAACCTAAAATGTACAATGTGAATTGGTCGGAGCCTACTGGTAAAAAAAGAAATTCAGTTGTCCTCTTTTGCATTATATCATCTTTAAATTAATATTATATATTCTAACTAATAATTAGAGATTATTTAAATTTTTAATTAATTTTTTATTATTAATATATTATATTAAAAATATTTTATTTTGTTTTAGAGGGATAAAGTAACGATGGGATTTTGTTTTTTTTTTTTTTTTTTTTAAGTTCAAAGTTCAAATTGTTTGAGTGAGTGAAAAGGTGAATATGTTTATAATTGTACATAATTAAAAAAAAATTATTATATATAATGTTACTCATAACAGATATAAACAAATAGCAACTACTTTTAAATAAATATCCAAATTTAAACCTTAAATTAAGGTTAAAATCTATTTTTAAAACTTCCAAATAAAGTTAAAATTCCAGAGGTGGTAAGTGCCTAATTACTTCGTTGG
This sequence comes from Wollemia nobilis, assembly GCA_028583015.1. NCBI lineage: Eukaryota > Viridiplantae > Streptophyta > Pinopsida > Araucariales > Araucariaceae > Wollemia > Wollemia nobilis. Next base: position 10,246,196 of record JAQPPZ010000458.1, on the reverse strand, counting down.
GAAATATTTAATTACTTCGTCTCTGTTATTTACACATTCTTTAAACTTTTTCTCTACGGTTTCAACGATCCTGTGTTTATCCTGTGCTAGTTTCTTACATCCATGTCTAAAGTCTAATCGTAAAACTTGAAAGCATGTGACTTGGTCTCATGCGCAATCTTTGCATTAACGCCATTTTTTAGTCATACATTTAAATTTTATTAAACTAATAAATAATTAAATACTTACCTTCAACTATTAAAAATTGCTTACACAGTTTAATGGTGCAGAAACTTTTTGGCGACTGTACAGAAGCTTTTCAATATTTTTTTAAAAGGTTCGAAATTATATAGGTTACTTTCATCAAACTTATTTGGTTTTATTATTGTTGATCAGGTCTGAAGGGAATGGGATTCTTACCGTCATGGTCATAGTCATATGGTGCGCACTCAGACGACTCAGATCAAACTACTAGTTTTACAAACACTGCTCCAGAAATTCGAACCTAAATGTCTTCTTCATAAATACTTAACCAAATAAACATTTAACAATCCACTAAACCTTCAAAACCTTTCAAAAAAATTATTAAATATGTGTAGGAGAACAAGTATTAGATACAGATTGCTGTGTTGCACCATCGCTTTATACAACTGGCTATAAAAACATTTATGCAAAGTTAGTGGAAGACGTATGTACTACCTTGTTGTCCTTCGGTCCAATTCATGGAAAATCCATAGCTTTCTCATTCAACTACAGGGAAAACATTTATGCAAAATTAGTGGAGTACTTATGTACCATTTTGTTGTCCTTCAGTACAATCGCATTCAACTACAGGAAACAGACACTTTGTGATGGCCGCAGGAGCAACATGATTTGCTTTGCTGTTCATGCTTTTCAGGGAAACAACAAAAGCTTACGTAAAACACTGTGGAGCGTGAAGTATATTCAATGTAAATACGTCATGCACACTAATGTATGGATGGTTGGCGTTAACCATGACCGTTTAATATTCAATGTATATACATCAATGTATGGATGGTTGGCGTTAACGATGACCGTTTAATATCTATTAATTATTCAAGTATGGGCAGGGTTAAGTGAAGCTGAGATCACATAGCAAGCAGAAAGATACTGAAGAGCAATGATAGAATGCATGTTTGCAGCCGTGACTGCCTAGGAGATTGTCTCGAATCACACTTCAAAATCTGATCTTTTCTTAAATTCTTTATAATTTTTAGTGTGGTTTGCTTTCTCATGTTTTATAGATGATTGTCGACATTTTGCGGCACTAAATCATTTGTACAGACAATAATTCTGTGGGGACTCGTTCAACCTGTATGTTGTAAGTGCTAGAACTGTGTAAAACAGCATACAAGCATTGTGTCGTCTGTGGAGAAGACATATTGAAATAAACAAATTCGTTGCATGAATTGCATTGGCTATCGCTTTTTAAAAGTTTCTTTTAAAAAGGTCCCCAGGACGTAATGGAAACCATTAAAAAAAAGTAAAATATTCTATGTGATGATCTCTGGAAATGAGGTTGAATTATTGTCAGCTCATAAGTTCAAGAACATCCATAGGGGCATAACAGGAGTAGGTATGACACTTGGATAATGGGTTCGAAGCGAAAACGCCCACATTTGGGAAAAACGTGCATATGGTTAATGTCCGTTGTGGAATCTTCCTAGTTTTTTTTTCTGTTAAAACTAGGGTTAGATCTCAATCTTGCTGTGGGTTATATTAAGTTTTCTTCCACCTTTTCGTGAACAGAATTTATTCGAAATTATTGTATAAAAGGAAAAAAGACTTTTTTTCATGAAGTGATGGTGTATATCAATGTGCTTGGTATGACCATAGGGAAAAAAACCTTTTGTCGTTGTAATTGTAGAGATGTTGTCAAGTGGTGTATTAGATTTGTTAATACTCCTTTATGTATCTTTATTAGAAAAATATTCTAATATATTACATTTATACTATAATATTGCCTTACTTAAGTGACATAGATAATATTATTTAGGGTATTATGATGATAATGTCAACTATTAATGATAGATGCATGAATATTGTACCTACCACTACATAAATTTATTTATTATGACCCTTTATTATATGGAGCTAATAAAAAATATTTGTTATGTGTTGATTAAAATGATTGACTAATTATGAAGTATCTTGTATAATATAAATGGGTCTTCATTAACTTGTTGAGTTTTGTAAGACACCATACCATGGTATATTTTAGAAATAAAATCAATAGAAAAACAAGTTTTTCATTTGCATTTACTTTTCTATAGAAAGATGTTATAAAGAAGACAAAAGTATGCATTCACTATTTTATTTTATAGGTCATAGATTTTGATCCAAATTCTTCACTAGTATCTATAAAATTAAGGAAGAAAAAAAATCCCCCACTAAATATCATAAATATTTTTGCATGTGTAAATTAAATCTCATATTTAGTTTATAACAATAAACTAACTCAAAAGAAGAATAAGTGATATGGCATACTTAAAATGAGCTTGAGGATATGAAATGACATAGAGCAATAATATAAATATGGGATTAATATAACATTTATAAGATCATACTAACCAGGTAACAAGACCATATGAATTAATAAGTATATCACACAAATTATTAATTACAAATTGAATCTAGGCCTAAATGTGAGTGAATAAAGCACATAGAATGGTTATCCTTTTATTGCATTTATTTTTATTGACTTGACCTGGATTCAAGAGTGAGAACAATTAAAAAAACTATGACATACAAGGCACACTAGGTAGAAACTATAAGGGAAGACAAAAATATCTTGTAGAGAAGAACACAAAAAATATTTACAATGATCAAAGATGAGCTATAATAAAAAGAGATGAAGAACATGTAAAAACCATAAAGGAGAAACACGAAATACAATAATGTTAAAATAAAAAAGGTTAAGGATGAGAAAAGAAACAACAAAAACATACAAAAGAGGATGTTATATAAATAAAATACAAGAAGAGGAAGAACAAAGAAATGAGAAAAGCTAGAGGAAGAATGATATTAAGGAAATGAATGCAAAAAATTGGCAACAACTTGAACTTTCTAGGAAATAAACACAATAAAGAGTTACACAATGAGACACACTAAATGCATAAGAGAGATAACAAAGAGTATAAGGGTGTGAACAAGGAAGAAATAAAAGAACATGATAATTATCAAACTTAAGGAGGAAAAAGAATATTTGTATAAAAATTTAAATAATATAATATAACATTGTAAACTATCTCCTCTAACAACTTGTATCTTATTATCTCTTTGATTGTAAGATGCAATTACAAGATTTAAATGCAATAAGACATGTGACAATACAAGTTATAATAATGGAAGGAGAAATTGATGGATTATAGAAGAAGTGAAATGATATGTATTTTGAACTACATTAAACCTAAATAAAAAATTTATTCTCCTAATAAGCATCGATGTTAAGGTAATATAATCATATAAATATGTTAATGTTGAAGACAGTACATAAATATAAGTCTTTACATGCAACAAATAACAAGGTTGACTACACGAATATCCTTCACCCCTTTTTTAAGGATTTTAAATGGGTAAATTGACTTAGATAGCCTTAATGTATCAAATAGATATCTAAAGGTCAATTAATTGGAACAACTATAAGAGCCACACAATACCATGGGAAAGTAAATCATAGTTTTGAGGAAGTTCAACAACTAACTAGAAAGCATGTAAGAAAAATTTGTAAAAAATCGACCATGTAAACTCAATAAAGAAGAGAACATGGTTAAATACTAGTATGAACCACCCTCATTTAAGACTACTTTACATAAGGAAATTAAGAATAATAATTGAGATAATAAATATATACTGTTTAACATCAACAAGATCAATTTCTTAAATACAAATATATGTTTAATTAATATGTCAAACAAATTATCATCAATTATATAACTGCTCTTAACTCAATATAATTTTCAATTTAATTATTTACATCTATAAATCATTCTTTATCAAAAAAAAAATATATAAAAACCTTATAGAAAAGAAACCTTTATTTTTAGTAGCCACTATGTACAAGTAAAAACAACATTATTGTTATTCTATAGAGAAAATATTTTTATTATGCTATTTGCTTAGATGAAGTATATATTCCACCTTACTTTCAAATTTTAACTATTTTAAATAATAAAACATTATGATTATTAAAATAACTACATAATTTTATTAAAAGATAATATTGTTAAAATATTTGAAGATTATGGGGAGATATTTAGTTGGGCTTTAAATATTTTGGATGCAAGCAGCAACTTTTATATAGCTCCATCTTGACCATGCATTCTTGTTTTTAATATTCGATCCAAAGAGCAAGACAATGATACCAAAAAAAAAAAAAGAGCAAGACAATGATAGAAAAGGATTTGAAGCACAACTTCTCTATAAAGTTGTCCGTAAACGTTATGTCCGCCCCGCTTACCGTAAAAAATGGCTGTTGGAAAAAGGCCGTTGGAAAAAGGCCGTTGGAAGTCTAAGTCTTTTATATAAATAATTTAATTACATCATCTCTAGCATTTAAAATACGGCTTAAAGATCATCTGTTCATCCAAGCCCGCCGAAATTTCTTAGAAGATGTCTATTGTCTAATCGCATGACATGGAAGCATCTGGTATTGTTCTATATGGCTTTCCCGTTCAACTACAGGCAATAGAGAATGAAGCAAGTTGAGGTAGCTTTGGGAAGACGTGGAGTTCATATCTATCCCCCCAAAAAAGCAAAGCTTACGTAAAACACACTGTTGAGGAACGTGTTGTATATTCAATGAGTATACGTCGAGGGCATTAATATATAGATGATTGGTCGTTGTAGTCAGCGTCCAATGTCTAATGTCCATTATTCCCGCCTGCTAAGGTGAGATCACAGAAACAGCGAAAGTTGTAATAGACTATTAAAAGAATGCACTGATTGGATATGATATAGAAGGTTGTATGGCCAGCTTCAAAATCTGATTTTGTTTTCCTAATATTTTGGAGAAGGTTGTGGAATCAATCATTGATACAGACAACGATCCGGTGGGACTCAATCGATATAAATGCTAGGAGTGCTAAAACACTGTGAAACATCATGCGAACACTGTGGTATTGGTGGAACCGCCAAAAGTGAAATAAACAAATTCATGGCATGAATTGCATTGGCTATGGCCTCTTTCAGTGTCTTGTCAGACGTCTCATAACTTGGACATATCAATTGTCGGGAATTTCTAATTTGGCATGTCTGGTTGATTCTCTGCTTTCATTTTTAGACAAAGTAATTACAACAAATATAGATTATTGCCCTGACAAAGAAGAAATAAAAGAATAAGTATATAAAAAAGAATCATATGGGATGAAGTGGGACATTTAGGTCTATTATTTTGAGATTATTACCGTCAAGAAAATTCCATATCACATAACATTTATTTCAATAATACTTTTAATGCAACAAAGCAAAGGAAAAGAAAAGATTAAAAAAAAAAACTATTTTTTTAATTTAATGAATTTAATATTAAATAAATTTAAAAATAAAAACTTTAAAAATCTATTGTTTGAATTCACTTCGGTTTTCTTTTTATTTATTTATTTTTTATTTTTTGGAAATAGACATATTTTATTTTTATTTTAATTGTTATATAAAAAATAATCTTTTTCCTTTTTCAGGTTTTTTCAGCAGCATAAAAGGTTTTAGATGATTGTAGCATGATGGTTATAGGTGCGCAGACTGTGCGTGAAGATCTGTGTGGCAGGGTGGACACGCAGAATACTGTGGTGGTCATAAAAATTAGGACAGCCTGCCCAGATTTGCGAAGACTACCCATTACCACCATGTAAATTCAAAAACAAATTATTTATTGTCTAAAAACAAAATAAATAGAAATCCTAATTTGTTGATAAAAGAGACCAACCTACCACAAACACTTGTTGCTATCAACCTATCTAAGGAAAAGCAAGCATCTTTTATCTAAGGAAAAGAAAGCATATTCTATTTTATTTTACTAAATTTGGAAAATATGCATTGGGTTTGCTTATTTGTTAGTAGCAAAACTTTATGTGAGAAAAAATTCAAGCGAACTCAACAAATATTGTAGCATTCCTGAGGATCCTATTTCAATGTTAATTGGCATGAACCCAAACTTTATAGTTTGAATTCTCAAAAGGAAGATGATAAAAAGAGAAGGCAGACTTAAGACCAGATTTTGGACTGATATGGCCACGTTCCACCAAGGTTCATTAGTATAAAAAATAATGATGGGTTCAAATTGATAACCTCTTTATAATGTTTGTGCATATTTTGCATTTACAATTAAGAGAATTTACTAGGTTGTTGTGTGATTTTATAATTTAGAAGTACATAACATATACCTTTTTCAATTTTAATTAAACATAAAAATTATAAACAATTCATTTTATTTAAAATATAATGGTATGGTAATTATTTATATTTTTAGACATTATTTTTTTGATTGGTTGAAAGGGTTTTGAAAGGGTCCCTGAACCTTGTACAACAAAGGATACATACCAGCGAGAAAAGGCCCCACAGGAAGAGCGAGGGGAACAACTAGAGAGGTGAAACCAAAGAGGCAGCTAGTAAAGCCCCTCTCAGTAGAGAGGAAATAAAATGGAAGAAAAGGTTACCACCTTAAAAAAACAAACCAAAGAAGCGCAACAGGATAGCAGAAACTTCCAGGAAACAGAAAGACCAACATCGAGAGGGCAAAGGGGATCCCAGCCAACCCTCACCACCGAAACCAAAAAAGTGAGCACAAAAACAACATGGAAACTAAAACCCTAACACATTTATAGCCTGGTAAACGAAGACCAAACCACTAGAAAAGACAAAAAAAATTGAGAAAAGAATGAAGGCTAAATCTAGAGCCTCGATCGTCACCTTACTCTGAAGAGGTTTCATCCATGTCGATGATTTATTTAGGGAAGGTGACCTTGAACACTTTCGATTTATTGGCATTGATGGCTTTGGATATGCGGATCGCATGCTCAAGCGCAGTGAACACTTTGGAATGGTTCTGGAATATGTTCTGCAACATTTTAGTGAGAATTTCAGAGGGATATCGCTTGACCTTTGTCATCCTTCAAGCATCAATTATGGCTTGGTCAGTTGCAGGATTAGTTTCAGCATTGGTTTGATGCATGGTCTTCCTTTTTGCTTCCCTCCGAGTGGATCTACGACTGTTGGTAACCTGGCTATTCAGGACCACAGTCTGGTCTTCCTCAATGTAGCAGAGGGGGTAAACGTCCACCTTACTGCCAATATTATGCAACATATGGTCATAAATGACCAGGAATAATCCCTGGTGCTTGAACGTGAATGGATACTTTTTTTTAACATTTTCAATGGAGACTTCCATCGAGCGCTGAAGGTACTCAGGGATGTTCACCTCCTTTACATAGCGCAAGACATTCAAGAATGCAATGGGGAAGCTTCTCACAGGTTCATCAGGCTTGTCCACCGTGATGTATTGCATTACCAAAATGAGAGCTCTACTCCATGGGTCAGGGAGTTTCTCTCTAATAATCCCTCCTTTCTCGTCTCTGGCAAGCTTCTTCCCTCTATCAACAAAATGCTTTAGCTCCTCTTGAATTGAGTGATTATCTCTGTGAAGTCTAAAACCATCATTGGGGAGCTCGATGATTTTAGAAAGGAGGTCAGCCGTGATAGCAAAACTCATTCCTCTGATGAGGACATGGCCAGTGACCCAGGACGACATGAAATCGTTCGTGATGGTGGAGTCAAAACCTCATAAAAAATTTAGAAAGGGCAGAAAGCCATAGTAATTGAGAAAGGTTTGGATATCATATTGGATATTAAGGCTTTCGGGTTTGATGATGGCCATGGGAGTGAACGAAAGGATGGAGGTGGTAGGAGGTAGAGGTTTCTGGTTGGTGGCAGGATTGGGCTCTTTGAACCAGATCTCGGGCAGAGGAGAAAAGCAAGGCCAGAAGCGAGGGGTGACATGCTCATAAAAAGGATTAGGGCCCAGATCACATGACAGGGTTTCCTGGTCCCAATGCTTAATTGGGGAGGGGAGAGATATGACTTTGGAAAGGGTGGCGATGAGGGAGAGGGGACACCGTGTACTGAGGTGGCATCTAAAAAACTGAGGGGTCTAGAAAGGTTTTGTCCAAGTGGCCAATAAGACATTATTATTACATTATATTGTATTATATTTTTATATTTTTGAAGAAGTAGAATATGAATTATATGTTTAGTCTTGTTATTCTTAGCTTAGGTTTGTGTTTATAAGTAAAGTTGTCATGTTAAGCTATTGTATATATAATTTGTTATAGCTATGATAATTACGTTTAGACATCGACCCTATAAATAATTGGGAGAAATAAGGTCATCATATTTTTTATATTTATTTCACTCTATTTTTTTATTTTAATTGTCACTATCATGAGATGTAAATCCTAAAATCAAGAAATTCCAAGTATATATGGAAGTTACACCCACATACAAGGAATTCTCTTTAAATAGGTGTAATTAATAGGGTTAATCCATTTTCGTACTACCTTGGTACAATGTATAGCTTTATTTCACATAATTTTAGGTCTCTCTTACATATGACCACATATATTAAGAGGGGTTTCTTCTTCCAGATATTGATAAGTATATACAAAGGGTAAGTATATAGTAAGGATCAATATATCGATTTAGTGGTATATTGAAAAGGAAACCATTTGAGAGACATAAGGAAGCATCACCATGGCTACATCAATTTGTTTTTCACAAAATCAAAATCACTCAAGGGCCCAAATTTTGCACCTTAGAAGACCATAAGGACCATCCCAATGGTTGAGAAACTCTAGGACATAGTCATTAGGAAAGAAAATCAACTTGAAAGGGATGAAACTCAACAAAAGTTTGATGATGGAAATTCCAACGTACTAATACTAATAACTGTTGGTATAATAGATGAAATTTAACCACATATTAGTGAAGTAGAGGAAACTATGGAAGCATGACATGCTCTTTCTATTATTTTTTAAGGAAAAAATAAAGTCACAATTCTTCACCCTCAAACCCAACTTCATGCATTAAGGGTTTAAGATGGAGAAATTATTGAGCCATTTCTTCATAGAGATTAAATTGAAAGCAAGATTGAATACTATGAGAGAAACTAAAGAAGATAAGCTCTTAGTACCTATTATACTTATATCTCTCCTAGTTTCATTTTGAATCCTAATTACTTCTTTGTAGGTATCAAACAAAAGAGTATCCTTTAAAGAGATGGTAAATAAGCTTAAATATATTGAAGCAAACAATTAATTAGAGGACCAATTATTAAACAATATCCTCATATATAGAAAGAAATCATAGAAGGGTCCTTCCACTTCCTCTTCATCATCACAAAAGCAAAATAAATAATGAGGTATTATTATATTTGTGAAAGAGAAGGACATGATACAAAGTATTTTACATATAAGTCTAGGACTCAAGGTGGTAAAGTCCACAGACCTTCTTAAAATAAGCCACGACATAAACCATAGCAACAATAAGGGTATGTTGTATATGAAGAACCAAAATTAGATTGTGAATAGAATTCTAAACTAGCACACAAGGGATGAAATTTGGTGTATTGTTTTAGGGATTAGTAAATATATGGTTGGAGATAAAGTGTGGTTTTATTCCTTAAAAATTAAATATGGGAAATGAATCATGATTGTTGATGATAAGACCTATAAGGTTAAAGGAGTAGGAAATATTCCTATTAGTCCAACTGATGATAAATGCATAATTGAAAATGTACTATATGTCCTAGAATTAGTAAATAATTTGCTATCTATTTCACAAATGTTGGATGAAGACATAAAATTTGAGTTTAAATGTGTTAATGGCAAGAACTGTTTCATCACAAAAATTCTGAGTGTGTAGCAATTTGTTCCCATAAGAATGACTTGTTTTTTTATCGATGTTATATCATCTTCCAATATTACATTATACATATCCATGATAGATGCTAAATCCCTTTGGTATAGGATATATGAATATATAAGTTGTAGATACTTATAGCAAAATAAGTATCAAATGGTGATAGAACTTGTAGACACCAAAACAACACCAATCCGATTATGTGACTGCAAACACTGATCACTTTGGCAAACATAGCCCCCAGGGCAGCCCTCAGAGGTTAAACAGTGGTCTTAACCACTTTCATAGCAATTTTGTGAGGTCAAGAAGCAATTTGGCACACTTGGACACTTTGCCGAGTATTCGTCTCACCCAGGGACGAATTCAAAATAGAATCCGTCCCACCCCAGGACGAATTCTGAATCCGTCCCTGGGTGGGACGAATTCTAAGCTTAACGGGCAAAAAGGCAAATGGTGCCAAGTGGCAGCCCAGAACAATCAGTTAAGGGCTCCTACCTTGCACGCATGTGTAAGTGGACGAGAGGGGCCGTTAGAGGACTCGTTACAAGAAGCATTTATCAAAGTTCAAGTCAATGGAGGACTCCCCTCCCTCATGGGAAGACAAGACTGCCACATGGCGCCTATGGCCAACACTTGGCTTTTGTGCTTCCCTCCCAAAAGAGACCCCTTGGGTCTATAAAAGGTGGGACTTTTCTCACCCAAAACATACAGGTTGAAGGAGTGTTCAAGCAACGAAGTGCTTCCGAATTGAAGACTCACTTGCATCCCCCTTTGTTCACCTTCCTACATCCACCAATCTCTTTTGCAAGGGAGGTTGTTGGGTGGCCTTTGGAAGCTCGAACCTTACTCAAATCCGACGCATGGACATCTGAACCTACCAATTCGCCGACCCCCCAATCCTAAAAGGTTTTGGGCCCATCCCCGGTGGATTGGCTCCAAAATCGAGGGCCAACGGTGGGAGGCCCACTTGGGCACCCCCGCACCTCCCAAGTCCTAATTTTAGTTTTTGAGCACTTTAGATTATTTTTTAGATTGCATTCTATGTTACTAGGTCTGATTAGTCCATAATTGCTATTTTGTAACTTTTGGTCAGATTTTAGGGTGTTTTGTATTGCTTTGTCGTTTCGCTAACTTGCAGGTGTCAAGGTCAAATTCCCGAGGGTGGAGGCCAAATTGGGAAAATCCGACCATCTGGGTCATCCCAAAATGGCCCCAATTACCTAACCCCCCTATTTGCAGGAGTTTTGCAGGTCCCGGGATCCGACATTGGAGCAGCAGCAGGTCGGTTTCTCCTACTCAGAAGAATTCGTCCCACCCAGGGACGAATTACAGTCAGAATTCGTCCTGCCCAGGGACGAATTCTAGTTTAAGGTGGATTGGCCAGCTGCCTCAGTGGCAGTGGCCTTCTGGTAACTTTTCTTACCTTCTGTCAAGTTTTGAAGCAATTTGGATTCACTGTTTTCACTGTTTCAGGCAAATATTCATATGCATATTTCGTTGGTTTTAGAGAGAGAATGCTTTTCATTTGCAGCAGGTGCTACTAACGTCTTGGTCATTTCTTTGTTCACAGGAGAAGCAACAGAGGCGAAGAACTCATCGACATCAGCGACGGCATCATCTTGGCCCGCCCATTGCAATCGTGGGCACGCGGAAAGAGGAATCATTCGGCGATTGTAATCAAACCCTATTTGCGCTCCTAGCCCCTGAAAAGGGAGGAGGCATTATTGTAACAGAGATCAAAGGAAATTAATGAAAGGGCTGTGTTTTCTTTATCTGATTGCGTCTCTTCCAATATGTCTCTTTTTTGTTTCATGCAATTTACATTTCTAGGACTTAAGCGTGCTTAATTTTGAATGCAATTGCACTTGGTGTTTCCTTTGACCGGAATCTCGTGCTTTCAGTGGCGATCACGGTGGGACCCTGTTCCCTGGTTTTTGAAATCACAGAAACTGATCAAAGTTTTGTGTTTGTGCTTGACAGGTACATCTTTTTTTGTTGCAGACTACTATTCGTCTCTGACAAGGACGAATCCTTTTCTGCAATTTGTCTGACCCTGAGACGAATTCAAATTCATCTCTGGGAGGGACGAATTCTGTTCTGCAATTCGTCTCCCGAGAGGGACGAATTCTGTCTGCGTGATTTTCAGAGCAAAAATTCAGAGACAACAGGAGCAAGCAGAGAAGAGGTAGGGATTTTCATGATCTCTGTTATATTTTTTCTATTTCTGTTTCTGTTTCGTTAATTGTTTTCATTTAATCCTGCATTGCATTAGGGAAAGTCATGTATGCTAGTTTCATTTTTGTTGGATAAAACGAATCCCACACACATCACGAAACAACTTTAAACCAAGGAGTTGGTCGTAAGACCCCACCCTTGATCAAGACCATTGGTGGATTTAATCACCACCTTGGCTTGATTTGCATCCATTTCCCGATTGTCACCTGTTGTTAGGCGTAAATCCGACGAAGACGGACCGAGCGTAGGCGGGGTGATTCCCATGCGCGCGAGGATAAGTTTTCTATGGTAGGTGCCATTAACGGGACAATCCCCCTTCCGTACCGCCTACGTACCACGTACCTTCCGCTCTCACGTACCTATAGTCTCCCTCTCGTAAGGGCGGGTATATAGAGAGGTTGGTATATCGGCTCTGGTTGGTATATTGAAGGGGCGACCTTTTTGGAGTTATAAGAGCCTACATGATGCATTTAAACGTTCTACAAAACCTACAAAAACAAAACAAAACATCAAAATGCACTAAACCAGTCTAGGGCACACCAAGAATCCTTAAAAGAGATAATCACGGTTTTGTGAATGTGTGTGTTTAATTCTGCTTAGTGTAGACAAAAAAAAAAAAGAAAATCATAAAACGAGATAAAAACTTATTTAGATAGCATAGAAGCACCGCAATGGTGTACACCCGCGATCAAGCCCAATCAAGGGCGAAGCTCGGAAGGTACACAAAAAGCAAGCGCAAGTTGCCTTCACTTCGGTCCCGAGGATTTGGTTATACCACCTTATCGGTCAAACCTACAAAAGAATCCAATTCAGAATCCTCGGTGGGGTATGCCTATTCAAAGCAGCCCCTTTCGGGAAGATGCCTTACATGTAGACCTTGACCTAAATAGAGAATCACCTCTTGAAGGTAGGCATGAGTGGCCACCGCGCGATGAAGCGCTAAACAGGCACACTGTTCATTTGGAGGGGCAACGTGGATATGGCGTCCCTTCTTTACCTATCATCAAACGAGAGAGACCAAATCCGGAGCGCGGGGCTCCTTACATAGGGCGACCTAACTCCGCCCATCCCATTTACACCCGTGAAAGGGAGTATGAGGAAAACCATCGCATTCCTCGAGAGCAACAAACAATGCGGGAACCTTGCATTTCCGCACCAGTAGGATATCATGATCACCCCTTGAGGCCAGAACCTCGAGCACATACTGCCTACCTCGACAGAGGGAAGCGACCCCTTGAGATTTTAGAGCATCAAAATCGAGGTAAACCCATAGGAGGAACATTTGAACCTTCTAAACAAAATAGGGTAGATCAAATTGATCCGGCTGTCGCCAGATATACCACCCGTCAAGCCCAAATCATGCGGCTTAAACAAAGTCAACAAGAGATAGAGTATCAATACCGCTTGGATAAAGAACGCATGCAACGCGAAGCGGATGAGTTACGCTATGAAATACCCGAGAGGGGGCCAACCCCTCGCATCCAAAGAGCTGAACAGTATGAGAGGCGTAATCCGTTGGCGCAAGACAGGTCTCCACGACCTCGTCAAGCTCTGCCTCCAAGACCCCATAGATTCGAGAGGGAGGCAACTCCCCGAAACAATGATGGGTACCTTCAGCAAGAACTTGATCAGGGTCATAGGTTTCGCCCTGAGACTCCTCAAGAATTTTACGAGGAGTATGAACCAGAAGAGGAGTATATCGAAACTCCCCATCAAGGTAGGAAGGATGCCATTCGGCCACCCCTCCATAGGCCTCCAGGTTACCGTAACTTGCAACAAGAGCGAACAAGAGAGGAAGAAATAAAATCTTCCGATGCATACCAAGCGCTATTGGAGCGTTTAGAGTCGGTGGAGACAAAAGCTGCTGGGCATCAAAAACCCACATTACGTCTACTCCGCAATAATCCGGTGCATCCCTCAGTGCCTACACCTCTTTACCCCGAACACTTTAAGTTGCCTCAATTGGCAGTTTTTAAAGGTGAAGAGGACGCACAGGAACATGTTACACGGTTTCTAAGCCAATGCTTCGGCATTCAAGATAATGACGCATTATTGCTTAGAACATTCATAACCACATTCGCAGGCCCTACCTCGGATTGGTTCACACAGCTGCCCAAACAGAGCATAAGCAGCTTAGATCAGCTAGTAGATGCGTTTCTTGAACGTTTCGCCTTCAACACAAGGAAGAAGGCATCACTTAGTGATCTTGCTAGCCTTAAACAATTTGAGGAGGAAACAATGGCAGCGTACGGGAACCGATGGAGAGCTTTGCTTTCTAAGTTACCCTACCGTCCTCCCATGTCGGACCTCACGCAAATGTTCACGAAAAGTTGTTTAAAATCAATCTCTGGTCTATTGTTGCTGCGACAATACGACAGCTTAGAAGAAGCTTTGGCGCAAGCCAGAGTCATAGAAGAGATTAAGATAGGCGAAGGCGCAATTGCCAAGCCTAAGAAGAAAGAGTGGAATAAAACCACTAAAACTGGGACAACGCAACCACAACACGCTGCAGTCAACCAAGTTGCGATAAATGTCCCCGCGCCTGTGCAAGAAACGCAGCCTCAAAAGGCTAACTACCAGGCAGTGCCTCCTGCTTACGAAAGAGATAACAGGAGACAGGAACAGTATCAGCAGCGTCGCCCTAGGCGACAATTCACCCCGTATGCGGAGTCTAGGGACTCCTTATTTGACCGCTTGTCAGCGGCAAATCTAGTTACTCTGCCAAAAATCCAAATTTTTGACCCTAACGTTCCCAAGCCTAGGGGGTATAGGGAGGAATTGTATTGCAGATTTCATAGACGCAGAGGACATGACCTAAATGGGTGCTGGAAATTCAAAGAACTAGTCCAGGATTTGATCGACAATCGAACATTGGTCGTGGACAACCCCATCGCACCTAACAACCAACAAATGGGGGTATTCAAGGACCCCTTGCCTTCCCACGAGGCGCAAACAAAACCGCTCCAAATAAACGAGGTGCGACAAGATCTTCCCGCACAAGGATTTGTGGGAATGATTAGCATTGTAACAAGGAACAGAAAATACCCAGCAGTTGCCCCCGAGGTACCCGCGAGGGAAGTTCCGTCGACATCGCAGCCTCAACAACGCCCAACGCGAGTTACCTCCGCCTAGACCTGAGGTCACGATACGAACCAAACTCACGCAGAGTTTGCGGACCACGTCAGCTAGGTCTGTCCATCTACGAGCTTATTCAACAATCAGCTCCACATAGAGAAGCTCTTATGGACATCTTAAAAGCCATTGAAGTACAACCCCACGAAGCTAATTCTTTCAACGCCTTCGTGGGACATGTGAAACAATGTACGGAGCCTGTCATCACATTCAAAGAAAATGAGGTCAAAACAATATCGAATGACATGCCGGATCCACCCCTGCACGTTATCGCGCGGGTCAACGGGATCCCGTACAAGAGAGTGCTGATAGATACTGGCTCGTCCAGTAACATCATAACCACTGCAGCGTTAAAGCATTTAAAACTGCCAGCCTCTCACATCACAGCTTCCACGTACACACTGCGAGCTTTTAACGATGCAATATGCTCGATAGTCGGCACAGTTGTTCTGCCTATACAGGTAGGACAAAAGTCAATACCCACACTGTGCCATGTGTTGGAAGGCGAAATGGCTTATAACATACTGCTAGGGCGGCCTTGGATCAGGGACATGAAGTGTGTCCCCTCGATCGCACACCAGTGCTTGAAATATGCCTATGAAGGGCAAATACATGTAGTCCCAATGGACTTAGAGCCCTTCAAGTATTGCAATGCGGTACAATTCATACCTCAATCGACCCTCCCATCAACGCATTTGGATTTTCAATTAAATCCATCTAAACAGGGTCCGATACCGCAGGCACCACTGGTGGCAAATAAGGCAAAATCCCAACCAGGTGAGACTTCATCATCGGCTCCTTCATCATCAACGCCACCTATCGTGGTCCAACAGAAGGACAAGGGAAAGCAAATCATGGAAGAGGTTAAGCCTCTAGAAGAGGGGTTGCCCACGATCTCAACGATATCAACAGAGGAAGCGCCCAACATAACACAAACCAAGATCCCTGAACCACCAAACATGGAATGGACTCAGGAAGGACTACCGTTTCCTCCTACCCAATCCTCAACAATCACTGTTGAGATGGCCAGTACAGGCCTGGGAGAATACATAGTGCAAAATGTTGTGGCAACCCCCACACTGGAGTCAGTACAAGACATGGGAAGACCTCGCCTTCCCATTGGAACAATCGTCCCTCTAGGCTACCCACCGAACCAAACGAATTTTGTGTATGGGGGCCTTGATCATGGTTCTGAACCATGCGAACAAAAGGAAACAGAGATGAAGAGCCTTTTGTCGAAAACATCAATTATCTGTCGAACCCAGAATTTGCCCTAAAATATCTCGAACAATGCAATTGGCATGGGTATGGGCTAGGCAGATATGAGCAAGGGATGCGGATCCTTTGCCAACCAAGGTATCAGATGCCATATGACAAGTCGGGGGTAGGGTTCAACCATCCCCTGCCATTAGACATCTTGGTTGAAAACATGCAAGGCCTAGAAATAGGCAACAGGGGGGGATTGGCACAAGACCCATACGCCAATCCAAACACAGAATACACATTGGGGGATTATCTCCCATGGTCTACAAACACCCCTGGAAATAGCAATAATCCCTCTCCTTTGCTAGAGAGAGGTGAAAGTTCAGAGAGCAGTCATCAAAGAGAACAACAACGGCTTCCAGACATTTTTTTGAAACTGTTCCCCTTAGAGGTTCCAGACGAAATAACACGAGTCTCAAAAGAATCGGGTCCCTCCACTAAGAGTGGAACAACCGCAATGGGACCAGATTAATTCATCTGGAACAGGGAAGAGTCCTCAATGTCGGAAGCAACGGATGCTGAAGAGGATGAACAATTTTGGATCTATGAAAGCGATTCAGAAGACGAGACTGAGATGGACTATCTCAGACATGCGCGACGACATCACCGCGCTCTAACCCATGAAGATCTAATGGGACAAATGGGTATACGGTTAGGACATGAATGGCATGTAGACCCAACGAGGTGGGACCAAGTGTTAGGCCTATGGCTCCAAATTCAAGTTGAGCATCGTCCACCTCGAGATCCCATCAGGACAACAGTACCGAGGGAAGACCCCGCCTTCCTTTTCGCACATAGAGACGAATTTGCACCTAGAGAGGATCCATTCGTGCCTGTTCCCGTAGAGCCAGATCCAGAGTATAGGGAACATCTGAAAAAATCGAGTCATCACACCCGTGGTTCTGGAGACCAAATTCATTCCATCCACATGATCTCCATTGATTTGACCACACCCATCCGCAATCCGACCGATCCATCTCGGTCATTGCATCTAAACATGGATGCCATTGACTGGGATCGCGTCAATTCACCATTGTCACCATCAGAGTACTGGCCTTTCGGTGAAATGCTTCATTTTACCCCAAGGACAACTCAAGATATTTTTCAAGCTGAAGAGGGACCCGAGGTCCCAAACGTAGATCTTAACTCAGGTGATGATATCCATTTAATCCCAACTCCACATCAGTTGGAGGACGGATCTCACATGTCAGTCGAAGAGACGACTGACGTAGACATCGGCACAGATCCAATGAATCCACGGATTCTCAAGCTGGGGTAAGCCTTTCCCCCGAAGAGCAAGCCGATTACATTGCCCTTCTTAAAGAAAAGAAGGAGGTTTTTGCATGGTCATACAAAGATATGCCAGGACTAGACCCAGCACTAGTCATGCACAATTTAACGCTTGATCCGAAAATCAAGCCAGTAAAGCAAAAACTAAGAAAGATGCACCCAACAGTGGCCTTGATGGTCAAAGACGAATTGCAAAAGCTGTTGGATGCACAATTTGTCATCTGCGTGGATTATCCGCCATGGTTGTCCAACATGGTTCCCGTCAAGAAGCCCGACGGGAGGATTCGCATATGCACCGACTTTCGAGACCTAAACAAAGCGAGTCCTAAGGATGATTTCCCCTTGCCAAGCATCGACGCATTGGTAGACGCTACAGCGAGGTCACGAAATGCTCTCCCTAATGGACGGTTTCTCAGGATACAATCAAATTCGTATCAATCCTGAAGACCAACTCAAAACGGCATTCACAACGCCTTGGGGGACATTTTGTTATAAGGTCATGCCTTTTGGCCTTAAAAACGCTGGCGCTACATACCAACGTGCTATGACGTATATCTTCCACGATTACATGCACAAAACTTTGGAAGATTACATGGATGATTTGTTAGCCAAGTCTAAATTGCGCTCAGATCATCTCGGTGACTTAAGCAAGATTCTCGATCGCCTCATAGAGCATAAGGTCGATCGAATCCCAAGAAGTGCGTGTTCGGCGTCACATCCGGAAAACTCTTGGGTTTTATAGTCTCCAAAAGAGGCATCGAAGTGGACACCAACAAAGTCAAGGCAATCCTTGAAATGGCTCCCCCAACCATTGTCAAGCAGCTCATAAGTCTACAAGGAAAGGTCGCGTCGATTAAACGCTTCATAGCGCAATTATCTGACAAATGCCGACCAATGAACAAACTATTGCACAAAGGGGTCACATTTCATTGGGATGACGAGTGCCAGTCAGCCTTTGACGAAATCAAACAATACTTGGCTTCGCCGCCAGTATTGGCACCGCCTAGACCAGGTGTGCCGTTCTACTTATACATCTCAGCCATCGAGGTGGCACTGGGCGCAATGCTAGCCCGGAAGAATGAACTTCACAAAGAACGAGGCTACTTACTATCTTAGCCGCACCCTGGTCAGTTACGAACTTAACTATGCATACGTTGAAAAACTCTGCTTGGCAGTGGTGTTTGCTACCAAAAGGCTACGCCACTACATGCTGAGCAACACGACGTATGTTGTGTCTAAGGAGAATCCATTGCGATACATGATGAGTCGTACTTATCATAGTAGCCGCACGGCGAAATGGATCATGTTGTTGACGGAATTTGACATTGAGTTTATTGGGCAAAAATCTATAAAAGGACAAGTCATAGCCGATCAACTAGCAGAGGCTCCTCTTGAAGACGATCAGCCTCTGGTCATAGAACTACCCGATGATGAGGTCTTCCATGTCTCAGAATCGCCAGATTCTGAAGAGCCTGAGTCTCAAGCCGACATAACCTTATTTTTTGATGGTTCTAAATGCGAGCAAGGTGGTGGCACGGGAATTGTATTCTTCACACCGCAGGGCGCTCCAATGCCCCTGTCATTTAAATTAAACTTCCAGTGCACCAACAACAATGCCGAATATGAAGCCTTGCTCCTAGGTCTTCAGACAACAATCGCCATGAACATCAAAAGATTGAACATCTTTGGCGATTCGTTGTTAATCGTCAATCAAGTCAAAGGGGTATATCAATGCAAATGCCCAGTTATGAAGGCCTATAAAGCCCTCGTGGATAAATTCTTGGCAAAACTTGAGTGGTATGACATCGAGGCACTCCCTCGATCATCGAATCATTTTGCGGACACAATGGCCTCCTTAGGGTCACTAATCCCGCAAGACCTTTCCGGTGATGTAACAACCATTCAGGTCAAAACCTTATCGCAACCCGCGATGGAGCGCGCAAGCTCAGACTTGACGCCAGGAATCCACATGATCCAGATCGAACCATCTTCGGATAAGTTCTTTCGAATCCGAGACTATCTGATACATGCCAACTGGGGGTCTTTATTCTCCCCCACTCCCATTAATAGCAACACAACGCTATTTTTACAAGTTCTATCCCAATCAGCATTTGTTAGGGAAGAACTCCAAAAGGGATTGGCTGTTCAAACTGTCGAGGTATCCGATCAACAGAACTGGTATTTACCCATAAGAGACTACCTCAAGTTAGGTAATCTACCCTTTGGATTGACGCAAGCCGCAAAACGAACATTCAAACAGAAAGCGGCAAAATATGTCTTGATAGGAGACATTTTGTATCGTCGCAACTACGACGGAATTCTTCTTCGTTGCTTGGACCAGCAAGAGTCCACTTGGGCGATCACCCAAGCGCATGACGGTACATGTGGCGGCCACTTCAGTGGTATGGCCATTGCAAAGCGCATTCTTCGCATGGGCTATTATTGGCCATCTTTAGAGCGAGATTGCTGCGCGTATGTCAAGAGGTGTGTAAAATGTCAACATCATGCCAATCTGATGCACGCACCTTCCCAGGCCCTACAGACAGTCCAGTCTGCTTGGCCATTTTCATAGTGGGGCCTCGATCTAATCGGAAAGATCTCCCCTGCATCGTCAGGCCGTCACACGTTTATCATAACGGCCACAGAATATTTTACCAAATGGGTGGAAGCAATTCCGTTAACCTCTACGACAGGACCCCGCATTGCGGAGTTCATTTTGCATTACATCATATGTCGTTTTGGTATTCCATCCAAAATAATCTCGGATAATGGGCCATCATTCAAGAACAAAGACGTGCGTGCTTTAACCACAAAGTACAAAATTCAGCACAGCTTTTCAACACCCTATTATCCGCAAGCAAATGGGCAAGCGAGGCGTCAAACAAAACGCTAGTCGCCATCCTTAAAAAGACCGTCGCAGACAGTCATAAGGATTGGCACATACAAATCCCACTTGCCCTTTGGGCCTATCGCACTAGCATTCGGACGCCCATTGGGGCAACTCCGTTTTCACTAGTGTATGGCTCAGAGGCAGTAATGCCTCTCGAGTTGGAAATTCCTTCCCTCCGCATATCAATGCAGGAATTCATCGATGATGACACTGCACGGCAGGCCCGATTAGACCAACTTACGTTGCTTGATGAAAGACGCGTTAATGCTCTCGAGCACTTACGTATCTATCAAGAGCGGCTTAAGAGAGCTTACAACATGAAAGTTCACCTAAGAGACTTTCGGGTTGGTGATCTGGTTCTGAAGGAAAACCAACAAAACTCTAATTTGCCGTCCCATATGAGGGACAAATTCACGGCAAATTGGCTAGGTCCTTATGTCATTGATAGCAAAATAGGACCAGGAACGTACAGGCTAGCTTCTCTTGACGGTATCAAGGAAACAGAACCCTTGAATATCAGTCATTTGCGACCATTTCATATCTAAGAAAGCCATGTACCAAAAAAAAAAAAAAAAAAAATTCAACAAAAACAAACAAACAAAAAGCTCCAAGGATTATCGCAATCTCTTGGTCAACCCAAAAAGCTCCAAGGATTATCGCAATCTCTTGGTCAACCCAAAAAGCTCCAAGGATTATCGCAATCTCTTGGTCAACCCAAAAAGCTCCAAGGATTATCGCAATCTCTTGGTCAACCCAAAAAGCTCCAAGGATTATCGCAATCTCTTGGTCACCCAAAAAGCTCCAAGGATTATCGCAATCTCTTGGTCAACCCAAAAAGCTCCAAGGATTATCGCAATCTCTTGGTCAACCCAAAAAGCTCCAAGGATTATCGCAATCTCTTGGTCAACCCAAAAAGCTCCAAGGATTATCGCAATCTCTTGGTCAATACAAAAAGCTCCAAGGATTATCGCAATCTCTTGGTCAACCCAAAAAGCTCCAAGGATTATCGCAATCTCTTGGTCACCCAAAAAGCTCCAAGGATTATCGCAATCTCTTGGTCAACCCAAAAAGCTCCAAGGATTATCGCAATCTCTTGGTCACCAAAAAGCTCCAAGGATTATCGCAATCTCTTGGTCAACCCAAAAAGCTCCAAGGATTATCGCAATCTCTTGGTCAAACAAATCAATAAATTCAACAAAAACAAAACAACAAAAATCATCAAAATCAACAAAGATTTGCATCTCAATTCTAGGCATACTCGAATTCATCAAAATCAACAAAAACACCATGCATAAATTTTACCACACTACAGTCAGTGGTCTGGGAATGTACTAAGAGTTTCAGTGATTCAGTCATCATTTTCCTCTTTAGCCATGTAGTGTACCAAGTCGAACGGATTTTACAAAGGTAGAGTCATACTTGAAATACACCTTGTTACGTAACATCCCAACACAAATCAAAACATTAAAATTCCCAAAATTGTGTGAACGAAAGACGAAACCGCAAAATAATCTAGGTCACCACAAGCGAAACGGTTATCTTGCTCATCCCCCTGTGCGAATGACCCCTAGAATGCTGAGAGTTGGCAAAAGGACAAGCTTCCTCCCTACCCAATTCCCTAAGAATCCCTAAAGTTCTCAACAGTTGCAAAACACAAAAATTTGCAAAATGTCAAAACTCAAAAATTTGACAAACTATAGTGCACACATCAAAAGGCACAAACAACAGTGATTTTCATCACTCCATATCCCCAATCCCTTGCTCAAAAAAAAAAAAAAAAAAAAATCAAAATAAACAGTGATCTTATCACTACAAAAGAGCAAGTATCCCAATACAATTGAAAAAAAGAAGGGAGTTGACCTTGAATCCCTGGAACTCTCAGCATTCTGTAGGTCATAAGGCAAGCTTCAGTACCAATTTGGTTGATAGCCTATCGGTAACAGAAGTAAGCCTCCCGCATGACGATATATCTGTCACATTAACTTGCGTACAGATCAATGTTTGCATGTGGATGAGCTAGCTTATGACATCCTGGATTACACCGCAGATTAATCTTAGTACATACAACAAAGGAATTCGTGGAGCTAATTAGGTGATCCTCAAGACGAGGTTCGGTTGAAAGCCCATCTGGCATTGGCGGTATCCTAACAAATACCACTAAATGAACTCAATTGCACACACAGGGATGTGAAATAGCTCGGTCAAAAACAAGTTCGATTCATACCTTGTTCAAAAGTCTTGTAAGATAAAGTACAGTCATGGATAGTGAGTTAAAACTGTCTGAATCTCAGAAAATCTTACATTCATCCCAAAACCATCTGCGCTACATATCATCCTTATGATACCATCAAAAAAAAAAAAAAAAGCAGAGAAAAACCAGATAAATAAAAATTTTCTTAAACAACCTACAGTGCAATCATCACAAATATCATTCATCCATTTTGCATATCACATAGACATCTAAAACAATTCAATTCATCATAACATCTGCATTCATCAAATAAATAAACATGCATAACAAAAATCACATCATCACATGTACAAATCCAAAAATAAAACCGGTATATATATATATATATCGTCAAAAAGATGCCCGCAGGCTACAAAACAGGTCCTCAGACCCCGCAATCATATCCAAAACCCAACCTAAGGCGTCGGCCACCATGATCACGCAGGATCGGTGCGACGGGAACTACCCCCCGTGGTGTGGGTCCTACGGGACCCTGCAGGGCGGCTACTGCTAGCCCCCGCATCATGCCTACTACCACCCCCCTCATCTAACCGCCTGCGGCGAGATGATGCTGACTGCTCAGTCAGACTATCCCTCGTCCGTCGAGAAGATCTGCTGATCGAAGGCTCAGGGAGCCGCCCGCCAAGGCGGATGACCTCCCTCTCCAAGTCTATCCGGTACAGACACCACTCTGCCTCCCGCCGATGATAGATAGACAATGCATCATCGCGCTGCGCCAAAACTCTATCCCGCTCTGCCAACTGAGCCCGCAGAAGATCCCTCTCCAGATCCCGCATCCGTAGCAGCTCTGTAAGCCGCGCAACCTCATCGCCTACATCCGACCCCACCCCCTCCGTATCTGTCGGACGCATAGGACTCACGGGGACAGTAGCCTGCTCAGGCTCCAACTGCTCCTCCACATCCTGCATGTCCGGCTGCTCCGGAACACCCAAGTCCACATCCTCATCTCCCGCATCCACCATGTCTGCATCATCCAACGGCCCTCCCCAATCACCCCCTGCCGCCTCAGCATCCTCCACTGCCGCCTCCGCGCCTCCGAGTGGACCCTCTCCTCTCCAGCGCCGCAAAACCCACCACGAGTCATACTCAGTGGTAGTACCTACGTCATCCACATCCAACACCTCAATAACCGCATCCGACTCCTCGCCCAATGGCACGAGGACAGGTGGCTCCAGATCCCTCTCATCTCCCCGACGCCGATAGCCTACGGGTTCACCAGGCAACCCCCTGGCGCACCCCAAACTATCGTGTAACCCGGCGGTACGGAAAGAACTCATGCTCCGTCCCGTGCCGCCCAGTCAACCATCGCTCCCTCCGTACCCGTCGGAGCCACTCTCCAGCCTCAGGCCAAGCTGGACAGTCCCGATAGGGATGCCAAAACACCTCCCCTGGAGTGAGCCACGAAAAGGCATCAATGTAGTGATCAACTGCACCTGCCCATCGCCGACTCTGCCCCTGCTCCGCAGACCGTCGCCACAAAGCCGCATAACCAATCTCATCATCCTCCATCGCCGCCCGAGTCATCCACGGTAACCCGGTAGGCCTCTCAATAGCTATGTGCTGCCAACCCCAACACTGCAACAAAAAGCTACAACTGACACCCTTCCATTGTCGACAGCGGACCCCGTACAGCTCCCCGTAAAGCTGCGCCAACAAAGTCTGTCCCCATCTCAGGATCAACGGTGCCTCTATCGGGCACTCTGCCAACTGCCACACCAAATCCAGCAGGTTCCACGGGAACCTCGCGCCTGACGAATCAGGGAGAAGAATGTTAGAAATGAGGCCCATCAGGAATGCGTGCCTCACTCCTAACACCCCCCTCTCCTTCCACCAGCCAACCAAAATCCCGCCAGCCTGGCAATCCGCCTCGGCTGTCTCCACTGGGTCTGCTACACCCAGCTCCCCCCCATGCCCAAAACATCTCGTGAGTATAGCAGTCCGCTGATCAAACGGAGATGTCCTAATAGGCAGACCATCTATCGAAATCCGAAGCAACCGATAGACGTCCTCAAGAGTCACAGTCATCTCCCCTGTCGGGAGATGGAAAGTATTGGTCCACGGATCCCAAAGCTTGATCAGGGCCGTCAGATAGGCCTGATCCGAAACCACAGGGCTCCAGTCGAGCCACCTGCTTGAGCCCAAGGGCATCAAGCCATTCCCAGTCACCATCAGTCAAGGCCAACCGCGCCTCAGTAAAGGCAGCGGGTACACGGTAGCGGCTCCTAACAACCTGCAAGCAAACAAAAAAAAAATGATAAATAAATAAATGAAAAAGATAAAATTTTCAATTCTAGGGTTTCTAACCTTAGTTGTTAAACAAAAACATCACAAAAAATCTTAAAGTTTTGAAAAGCGCAACACAAAAACAATGCATTAAGTTAAAGCAAAATAAACCCTAGGGTCACTTACAGGTCTCGCCTCGGCTCCGCCGCTCGAACCAGTTTGTGCACTCATGATGGCAGAGAGAATTCCAGCAGCGCTTCGCTTCACAGAATTACCTCCTCCTCCCAGAGCTCCAAAATCGCAAGAAAAAAATGACACAAATGAGCCCAAAATCAAGTTTTGGCCCTTAAATAGGCCTTTTGCACTGGAATTCGTCCTTGACTGGGACGAGCGCTCTGATCAGCGCTCGTCCCACCCAGGGACGAATTCTCCAGCTGGAATTCGTCCCACCCAGGGACGAATTCAGGCCAGCACAAAAAAAAAATCAAGAAAAATGACTAAAAATGCACTAAAAACAGAAAATAAAACTGCCTGACAGGATTGCAAATGCAACTGACAACATGGGCATACAAAATCGACATCGGGGTCACAAATTATCACTATCCTACTCCCTAAGAAGGCTACCATAGCCGGACCGCTCCACGGGAAGACAGATTTTGACAATTTAATCCCAAAATGGTGTCACAAAAAACAACAAAACAACAAAAAAATGCAACACAAAACAAGCAATAAACATTGCCAGACACAAGTGCTCTTGCACTTAACCTCTTGGCATAGCAAAATTGATGTCGGAGTTTGCATTGTCACTATCCTACTCCCGAAGAAGGCTACCATAGCCGGACCGCTCCACGGGAGGACGGATTGCCGACAATTCAATCACCAAATGGTGTCACAAAAACAACAAAAAAAAGTACAAAATTCAACAAAAACACAACAAAAACATTGCCGGGCATAAGTGCTCATGCACTTAACCTCTAGGCAAAGAAAATCGATGTCGAGGTCCAAATTATCGCTCTCCTAGTTCCCCAAGAAGGCTATCATAGCCGGACCGCTCCACGGGAAATAGGTTTTCGACGATTTCACCTCATTATGACATCACCAAAAGGGTTAACACCCACCAAAAATAGGTCCATATGTTGGAAAAATTGCACACGCTTAACGGTAAACCCTCTAAAGGCAACCTTGCACAAGTCATCTTGGGTCAAGCGACTCGTCGCTTCTCTCACGAAGGTCATTCCCTCATCGATTCGTCGCTTGAGGGGGTAGTCACACTTAGTCACCAATCAACAATCACACACCCAATTAAGGAAAACGACATGCATTCAAAGAATCATTGACAAAGACAATCACGCTCCTGCTTGGGGCAGTAAACAAGCAACAATCAAATCAATCAAACACTTGGCATTTCGTGAATCATGAACACAAGGTTCCCCCTGAGGATAAAAACGCCCTTCACTTGTTCATGACTGATCAATGTCTAAGTTCAAGTCACACCTCACCAAAACAGGTTAATACTTGAAATCAAATTCCTTAGCTCGTCGAAGCAAGGATTCAAGAATGCATGCCCTTTCCATACTTGGGGCATCAAAAGTTGGTTAGGTTACCAAGAAACCCTAATCATTAGTGCTTTGGTTATCTATTTTTGCTCAAGCATCTGCGTCACCCGCAGCGCTTCCCAAAAAGGGGCATCCGTAGACACCAAAACAGCACCAATCCGATTATGTGATTGCAAACACTGATCGCTTTGACAAACACAGCCCCCAGGGCAGCCCTCAGAGGTTAAACAGTGGTCTTAACCACTTTCATAGCAATTTTGTGAGGTCAAGAAGCAATTTGGCACACTTGGACACTTTGCCCAGTATTCGTCTCACCCAGGGACGAATTCAAAATAGAATCCGTCCCACCCCAGGACGAATTCTGAATCCGTCCCTGGGTGGGACGAATTCTAAGCTTAACGGGCAAAAAGGCAAATGGTGCCAAGTGGCAGCCCAGAACAGTCAGTTAAGGGCTCCTACCTTGCACGCATGTGTAAGTGGACAGAGGGGCCGTTAGAGGACTGTTACAAGAAGCATTTATCAAAGTTCAAGTCAATGGAGGACTCCCCTCCCTCATGGGAAGACAAGATTGCCACATGGCGCCTATGGCCAACACTTGGCATTGGTGCTTCCCTCCCAAAAGAGACCCCTTGGGTCTATAAAAGGTGGGACTTTTCTCACCCAAAACATACGAGGTTGAAGGAGTGTTCAAGCAACGAAGTGCTTTGCCGAATCGAAGACTCACTTGCATCCCCCTTTGTTCACCTTCCTACATCCACCAATCTCTTTTGCAAGGGAGGTTGTTGGGTGGCCTTTGGAAGCTCGAACCTTACTCAAATCCGACGCATGGACATCTGAACCTACCAATTCGCCGACCCCCCAATCCTAAAAGGTTTTGGGCCCATCCCTGGTGGATTGGCTCCAAAATCGAGGGCCAACGGTGGGAGGCCCACTTGGGCACCCCCGCACCTCCCAAGTCCTAATTTTAGTTTTTGAGCACTTTAGATTATTTTTTAGATTGCATTCTGTGTTACTAGGTCTGATTAGTCCATAATTGCAATTTTGTAACTTTTGGTCGATTTTAGGGTGTTTTGTATTGCTTTGTCGTTTCGCTAACTTGCAGGTGTCAAGGTCAAATTCCCGAGGGTGGAGGCCAAATTGGGAAAATCCGACCATCTGGGTCGTCCCAAAATGGCCCCAATTACCTAACCCCCCTGTTTGCAGGAGTTTTGCAGGTCCCGGGATCCGACATTGGAGCAGTAGCAGGTCGGTTTCTCCTACTCAGAAGAATTCGTCCCACCCAGGGACGAATTACAGTCAGAATTCGTCCTGCCCAGGGACGAATTCCAGTTTAAGGTGGATTGGCCAGCTGCCTCAGTGGCAGTGGCCTTCTGGTAACTTTTCTTACCTTCTGTCAAGTTTTGAAGCAATTTGGATTCACTGTTTTCACTGTTTCAGGCAAATATTCATATGCATATTTTGTTAGTTTTAGAGAGAGAATGCTTTTCATTTGCAGCAGGTGCTACTAACGTCTTGGTCATTTCTTTGTTCGTAGGAGAAGCAGCAGAGGCGAAGAACTCATCGACATCAGCGGCGGCATCATCTTGGCCCGCCCATTGCAATCGTGGGCACGCGGAAAGAGGAATCATTCAGCGATTGTAATCAAACCCTATTTGCGCTCCTAGCCCCTGAAAAGGGAGGAGGCATTATTGTAACAGAGATCAAAGGAAATTAATGAAAGGGCTGTGTTTTCTTTATCTGATTGCGTCTCTTCCAATGTGTCTCTTTTTCGTTTCATGCAATTTATATTTCTAGGACTTAAGCGTGCTTAATTTTGAATGCAATCGCACTTGGTGTTTCCTTTGACCGGAATCTCGTGCTTTCAGAACTATCTAACCTTTCACCTACATTGCAAGTTTACTCAATCTATTCAGCAAGAAAGCAACACCATTTTTTGAGCTCAATACTCATAGAGCTAAAGGACCTTGGATGTGACACATACTAGTCTATTTAGTTATTTATTGATAATTTATTTTTTGATTAGGGTAAAATCAATGTTTTTGAAAGGGTCAAAATCCTTTTACAAATCTTCATATAATTTCTTACAACAACATCCCACATCTATTAATTTTTATTCTGGCTGCATCACAAATCCAAAAAATTTAGTATATTTATTGCATTATATATTTAGTTTATTCTCAACACAAACTCTAATCTCATTACATTCATAAGCTCCAGAAGATGGACCCTCAATAGACAAGTCCACATATATTTAGGAAAACAAATTCTTTTCCATAGTTATTCAAAATAAGACTTATCTTAAAAAAAGAAACCTTGATTAGATAAATCTCTTAGAATTATTATAGCTACAAGCTGTAAAATCCCAACAATATCCAAAGAAAATGGATCCACATCATGCAATTCCAAAAATATCTAAATTTACTATAGATATTCTAAACATAGGAACATTTACCCCTTGGATTGACTTTCTAAATGTCCTCCATACTTTACCATGAGATGGAGTACATTTGAGTGTATACCATATGGTGATATTTATCTTTTATCTTCCTCTTCAAGTGATCCCTAGTTGGCTAGCCACTCGCTCACCCTATTTACTACTCTATAAACATGTACCACTTGAAATTCATCTAGTTTATTTAGGTATATTAGTGTATATATTACTATGTCTACCTCTCTCCAAATATTCACTAATATTTTGTTGAAAAAATTAACAATATTCAATGAATTCTCCTCAAATATCAATCTCTTAGCTCACAGTTGAACTATCATATTTTTCCTGCCAATAGTGCTCTAGCTTTAGCTTGATGACTAGTCATTATTCATAAGTACTCACTCATGGCTCTGATCACAATTCCATGACTATCCATTATCCATTACCACTATTGTTGGCCAAACACAGGTGAATTTTGCTCCTATTTTGTCACTTCCCGATCATGTAAATTGTCAACCCATGGAGCTTCGTAAACTTTAGAAGTGTCTCATACAAGATCATTCACAATACCCACTTTGAGATGAGTCCGACTAATTCTACTATTGGGGGGTTTAAAATATTGTCAATCATTCATCCACACCATAATAATTTACATATGAATAATTAAATCCTGATAATGTAAATATTCATACGTGCATAATAAAAGTAAACCTACTGCCTAAATGGAAATAATAGTGCAAAAAATAAACCTATGAAAGTAGGCAGGGTTTTGCTTAGTGGCAAATTTTGCAATTTAGCATGAATTTTCAGATTTCCAAAATGTCAATTTTGTGATTTTTGGGACCATAGAGGTCGGCCCGTTCGCCCAAAAATTTCACCCTAAATTTATTTAAAATAAGGTTTGTCAATTTTTTTTAGCGTAAATTAACCCGGTTGTCATAAGGTTTCCCACCCAATTTTCACCCTAAATTTATTTAAAATAAGAAATATCCCGCCCAAATCGCCCCTTGTACCCCATTATATATAGCTAACCCTGACAACGACTCCATAGAATTACAACATTTTTCTTGGATAGCGATTGATATAAAGCAGAGTATTGACAAAAACAGAGTCCACGACTACCAGAAGGCGACTGGGAGAAGGCGACTAGCAGAAGGTGACTGGCAAAATGTGACTGACAGAAGGTGACTGATATAAGGTGACTGGCAGAAGGCGACTGACAGAATGTGACTAACAGAAGGTGACTATCAGAAGGTGACTGACAGAAGGTGACTAGCAGAAGGAGACTGGAAGAAGGTGACCGAAGAAGGTGAATAGCAGAAGGCAACTAGCAGAAGGTGACTGACAGAAGGTGACTTGCAAAAGGTGACTGATAGAAGGTGACTGGTAGAAGGAGACTGGCAAAAGGTGACCGAATAAGGCATCTAGTAGAAGGCGACTGGCAGAAGGTGACTGACAAAATGTGACTTGCAAAAGGTGACTAGTAGAAGGTGACTGGTAGAAGGTGACTGGAAGAAGGCGACTGGTAGAAGGTGACTGGTAGAAGGTGACTGGTAGAAGGTGACTGGAAGAAGGTGACTGGCAGAAGGTGACTGACTCAAGGTGACTGACAGAAGGTGACTGGTAGAATGTGACTGACAGAAGGTGACTAACACAAGGTGACTAATAGAAGATTATTGGTAGAAGGTGACTGATAGAAGGTGACTGATAGAAGGTGACTGGCAGAAGGTGACTGACAAAAGGTGATTGATAGTAGGCAACTGGTAGAAGGCGACTGGAAGAAGGCAACTGGCAGAAGGTGACTGGCAGAAGGTGACTGACATAAGACGACTGGTAGAAGGTGACTGGCAGAAGTTGACTCAATTTATCTGTATGATTCTTTTACCATTAAATTTTATTTTTCATTTTATTAATGGAAACTCAATAAGGAGGTTTATTCTACCTGCGAATAATATTCATGGGACAGTCATAGATTCTGTTGTCTCTAGCAATAGTTCTCATTTATACCTATTATTTTCATATTTAAAAATGATGTTCTTTGTTCATGTTATTATTGAGTTCGTACAGGTAAAAATGTCAACTACAAGCAGTGGAAAGAAGGGAGGAGAGTCTTCCAATAAAAGGAGTATCCTCAAATACTTTTCTAATATTTCAAAACCCAGTCTGCCATCAACATCTACACAAAATAAAGGTATGAACACCTTTACTCACCAGTTAATTTTTTTACTTTGTTAATTTTAAATATAATGTCCTCAATTCATAAAGAAGTGTGTTTTTTGGTTGATGGCTTTGTTCACTTTTATTTGTAGAAAACACTAGTATGCTTTTAAATGCCATAGTGATAATGAATCTACTATTTACACTAGAATTATCTCTACAGAAAACATTGTTAACCCTGGTATTCCTCCACTTCCACATATCCACGATAATAAAAAATCCACACATGAAGATAATCTCAATCAAATCGAACAACAACTTGAAGAGATTCCCGAATCTAACATGCCAAGTGGAAAAGAAACTAATAGTTCTTATGCAGTCCATAATTTTGGAGAATCTTCATCTAAAAAAATAAACGTGCAAGGTTATTTAGGTGGACAATTAACAGATCATTTCAGCCTGATTGGATATCATAATTTCCATTTATTGAGACAGTGCTGCTAGAGAATAGTAGTGATGATATAACAGAATTAAGATGCGTAATTTACAGTTGGAAACATGGAAAGGAGCATAGATTGCAACTTAAGAAAGATATAGTAGAAAAACATTGTGAAAAGGTATATATAAAAAAAAAATAAGGGTATCGAGCAACACAAAAAAATTATATGTGGAAGGATGCATCAGAGTGTGCACATATGAGATATGTGTGATAGTTTCACAATGACACTGAGATGGGGGTGAATTAGTGTAGCTATTTAAATTCAAATCTATAACTCTTAATGCTGAAACAATGAAAACTTAAAATTAGATAAAGCAAGTATAACAAGAGAGCATTCCACAACACACGATGTAACAAGGTTCACCTATTTGGCTACTCCTGAAAAATGACTGCTTGGACTCTCGTCCAAATCTAGTCTTTGTAAAATAACAATTTTACAAACAATTTACCAGCACCCACTGGAAGGAGCACCAACCCCTAGTTTATCTGCACCAATAGAAAGGAGCACCAACCCCTGATTTATCTGCACCAACAAAAAGGAGCACCAACCCCTGATTCCAAGCACCAACTTAGACTGCAATTTTGAAACTATAAGATTGAAATAAAAATGCCTTCATTTATACAAGACCCTGTCTGGTCTATTGCTCTCTCGGATCTCCTTAACGCTCCCTTATGACACGCACTCTTCAGCATTTTTTTAGCAAAGCAATTCTCCACACAGATCTCCTTTTATAACCTTTTCTCTGTAACTGTACCTGTAACTGTCGTACCAACTTCTCCTGTAATTGCACCTGTAACTGTCGTATTGACTTCTTCTGTAACTGCACCTGTAACTATCATACCGAATTCAGTTAACTGTCACATATCTTCTTTCAACTAGTTTCTCTTCTTAGCTCGCACTGAAGCGACCTATCGTGAAATCACGACACTTCTGCCTCTTTGTTCTCTTCTTGGCTTGTACCCACGAAAACACAACATATCGTGATATCATGACACTTTTGCCTCCTTGCTACTTTACTTGGTACGTACCCGTGAAAACACAACATGTCATGATATTGTGACACTTTCACCTCCTTACTGCTTTACTTGGTTCGTACCCGCGAAAACACATGTCACAATATTGTGACACTTTCGCCTCCGTACTCTTCCTTTTTACTTTTGTCGCGATATCGCAACACTTTTGCCTTCTTACTTTCTCTCTCCTCCTAGAGTCGCAAAAAAGCGACATGTTGCGATATCGCGACACTTTTTCTCCTTTGCACTTTCTCTTACCTTCAGGTCATGAAAACGCGACATGTCGCGATATCGCGATACTTTTTCATTCTCTTCCTTCCTGCCCTTTCTGAGTCACGAAAATGCGAAATGTTGTGAAATCGCGACACTTTTCTTTTTTTGCCTTCCTGCACTTTTCAAGTCATGAAAATGCGACATGTCACAAAATCACAACACTTTTCCTTTTCTGCCTTCCTCTTCGCTTTGGACCGTGAAAATGCTACATGTCGCGATATCGCGACACTTTTTCCTTCTTGCATTTTCTCTTTGCTTCGAACCGTGAAAAAGCAACATGTCGTGAAATTGTGACACTTTTTATTTCGTACAATCTCTCTTGCAATATGTCACAAAATCGTGAGACTTTTTCTTTCGAAATCTCTCTCTTGCAATATGTCACGAAATCGTGACACTTTTTCTTCCGTACAATATCTCTTGCAATATGTCATGAAATCGTGACACTTTTTCTTCTGTACAATCTCTCTTGCAATATGTCGTGAAATCGTGACACTTTTTCTACTTGTATTTTTCTCTTCCAACATGTTGTGAAATCGTGACACTTTTTCTTTCATACTATCTCTCTTGTAATATGTCACGAAATCATCACAGTTTTTCTTGCTTACGCTTTCTCTTCGAACATGTCACGAAATCATGACAGTTTTTCTTGCTTGCACTTTCTCTTTGAACATGTTGCAAAATCATGATAGTTTTTCTTGCTTGCACTTTCTCTTCAAACATGTCATGAAATCGTGACAGTTTTGCTTACTTGCGCTTTCTCTTCGAACATGTTGGGAAATCGTGACAGTTTTGCTTGCTTGCGCTTTCTCTCCGAACATGTCACAAAATCATGACAGTTTTGCTTGCTTCTCAACATGTCATGATATCGTGACAGTTTTTATCTCTCTCAACATGTCGTGATATCGCGACAATTTTCTTTCTTCCAACATATCGCGATATCACGACAATTTTCTTTTTTCTCAACATGTCGTGATATCGCGACAATCTTCTTCCTTGTGATTTTCTTTTGATATTTCGCATTTTTAGCATATGGGTCACTTCGAATTTTCTAGATAATCACTGTACATACTCTGAAGAACCTCTTAACTCCTGTACACTTCATCAACTGATCTGTCTGACTGCCTGTACACTTCATCAACTGATCTGTCTGACTGTGTTGACAACAATGACAATACTTTTGCTACAACTTGCTCAACAATCTCCCCCTTTGGAATTATTGGCAACACTCATGCAATCTCCTGTAATTCTTGTAATTCTTCTCCCCCTTTGACAATAATACCAAAGGGCTGCTACAGACTCCTCCTGAGTCCATGCACAACATTCTCAGGCACAAATTATTACAGTTAGCAAAAATTACAAACATAAGAAAAAATATAATGAAATATATAATTTCTCCCCCTGAGAATGTGGTCCCGATTGCTAGTCAATGCTTGGGAAGCGTGACCACTCCCAACTTATTGTGAAGGTACTCAAAAATTTCTTTGGGCAGCAGTTTTGTGAAGATATCCGCTACTTGCTCTGTAGTTGGGACAAAATCCAACTTAACCTCACCTTCCGCAACTTTCTCCTTCAGAAAGTGATATCGGATAGCAATATGTTTTGTGCGAGAATGCATAACTAGATTCTTTGAGATGTTAATAGCACTGGTGTTATCACACTTAACTAAAATTGGCTCTCTGAAGTTAATGCTAAGATCTTTCAAGGTTTTTTTCATCCATAAAACCTGCGTACAACATGTTGATGCTGCAATATATTCTGCCTCTACTATGGATAAGGAAACTGACTCTTGTTTCTTAGTGTGACATGCGACCAAATTGTATCCAAGATAAAAAGCACCTCCACTGGTACTCTTTCTATCATCGACACATCCTGCCAAATCTGCATCTGAATACATAATAAGGGTGAAATCCTTACCTTTTGGATACCATAACCCATACTCCATAGTACCCTTCAGATACCGAAGAATCCTCTTCACGACTGTCACATGAGTTTCCTTGGGACTAGCCTAAAATTGTGCGACCATGCAAACTGCCTGCAAGATATCTGGTCTGGTAGCTGTCAAATACAGTAGACTCCCAATCATAGACCTGTACATGGTTTGATCAACATCTAGAGATTTTTCATCCTTGCTCAACTTGCAACCTGTCGTCATGGGAGTTCTAACAAGCTTACAATCCTCCATTGTGAATTTCTTTAGCATCTCCTTCACATATTTAATTTTAGAAATAAATATGCCCTTCTGATTTTGATTAACTTGCAGTCCGAGGAAATACGCAAGTTCACCAATCATAGACATTTCAAATTCTTTCTGCATCTTATTTGCTAAATATTTACATGACTTATCATTACTGCTGCCAAAAATGATATCATCTACGTATACAACAAGGACAATGAGATGGCCATTCTCTATTTTGACATACAAATTACTGTCCACCATACCCTTTTTTAACCCTTGTTCAGTAAGATAATTGTCTAGCCTTGCATACCATGCTCTAGGTGCCTGTTTCAAACCATACAGTGCTTTTTTCAAATTGCAGATGAAGTTGGGATTATCACCGAGTTGGAAGCCATCTAGCTACTCAATATAGACCTCTTTTTTAAGTTTTCCATTTAGAAACGCTGATTTCACGTCCATTTGATAAACTTTGAAATTCTTGTGAACTGCTAAAGCCAGAAACATTCTAATTGCCTCAAGTCTATCCACTAGTGCAAAGGTTTCTTCAAAATCAATGCCTTCAACTTGTGCATAGCCTTTACAGACCAATCTTGCTTTATTCCTGACTATCTATCCATCTTCATTCAATTTTTTTTGAAAAACCCATTTAGTACCAATTATATTTTTATTTGCAGGTCTTGGTACTAACTCCCAGGTTTTGTTTTTCTCAATCTGATCTAATTCTTCATTTATTGTCGTCATCCAACTTTCATCTTTGCTTGCTTCAGCAACATTTTTGGGCTCAATGCTGGATAATAGAGAGTAGTTACTTACTACTCTTCTTCTTGTTTGAACACCAATTGTGGGATCTCCAATTATTTGCTCTCTAGGATGATTTTTTTGCAAGCTACCTGTTTTGAATTTCTTGTTTTCTTCCTCTTCTGAAACACTACTTAAATCATCTGAGTCAATTTTCTATTTCTTTTTGTTTCCTCTTCCTCATCTGCTTCAATAACCTCTTCATAGATTGGGTAGTTTTCTTCATAACTAATTTCTCGTTCCCTACCTTCATCAACTTTAACATCAGCACTCTCCACAATTTTCTTTAGCCTCTTGTTGTAGCATGTATAGGCTTTGCTTTTTGTCTAATAGCCAAGAAAGATACCTTCATCAGCTCTATCTTCAAACTTACCAAGATTATCTTCAGTTCTTTTGATGTAACACTTGCTTGCCAAAAACTTTAAAGTATCTTGTTGTTGCCTTTTTACCGAACCACAGCTCATACGGAGTTTTGCTTTCATGTGTCCTCAACATGCACCTATTTTGGATGTATACCGTAGTATGGACTGCCTCTTTCCAAAACCTGTCTGCTATTTTGCTCTCAATCAACATAGTCCTTGCCATTTCCTGCACTGTCCTGTTCTTTCTTTCTACCACACCATTCTCTGAGGTGTCCTTGCTGCTGAAAACTATCTCTTAATCCCATACTTTTCACAATACTCTGTAAATTCCTCTGAAATGAACTCTCCTCCTCTATCTAATATTAAACATTTAATTCTTTTTCCTGTTTTATTCTCAACTTGGTTTTTGAAAATCTTGAACATCTCAGAGGCATCTGATTTAAGCTTAAAAAATAGTACCCATATCATCTTGGAATAGTCATCTATGCACAACATAAAGTATTTGTCACCATTTATGCTTTGCGTTCTCATTGGTCCACATAAATCAGTATGTATTAGTTCTAAAGGTTTGCTTGTGAAGTACTCTTTTGTTTTAAATGTGGCTCTAGTTTGCTTCCCCTTTTGGCATGAAGCACAAATGTTATTTAATGGTTTGCCGATGGTAGGAATATCTCTCACTGCCCCTTTTGAGTTGATTTTTACTAGATTGTAAAAACTGATATGATCGAGCCTCTTGTGCCACAGCCAATTTTCTTCTTCATGTCCAATCAAGCACGCTCCTTCTGAAGTCTCTGAGAGAGTATACAGGTTGCCAGATGTTCTTGATCCAATTGCTATCAACTTTCCATAGTTTGTTGTTCTGACTTCACAACCCTGCTTCTTGAAAATTACTTCATGACCTCTGTCAAAAATCTGACTTACGCTTAACAAGTTATGCTTCAAACCAATAAAAAAAAATACCTCTTTTGACTTTATTTTTCCATCACTGATCTTAACTGATCCTTTTCCAACTATCTTTGCTCCATCATTATTTCCAAATTTTACAGAACCACCTTCATACTTCTGTAACTTCTCAAATTTTTGTTTCTCACCTGTCATATGACTGGAGCACCCACTATCAAGTATCCATGGTGTAGATTTTTTTTGTGCTTTAAATTCTATCTATACAATCAAGGATTCATTTTCTTCCTTGAGTCGCTCCTTTTCTTTCCACTCTGGTTTGATTACAGTTTTGGTCACTTGTTTTGACTTTTCTTTGTCAGTAGCCTGTGCATGTTTTTCAGGAAATCTTCTATTTTGTCTCAAACCATTTGATTGAAATTTTCTTCCCGATGTTTATTTGCTACAAATGTACTTCGACAATTTATTGCAATATGTCCAAAATTATGACAATTATAACATTCTACTGCATAATCCATCAATGGTGAAAAAACATTTCTACTGACAAAATTCCTTTGTCCTACATTATACTTGCAATCTGCAATCTTATGTCCATAACCATTGCATTTAAAACAATAACCAGAAAATAAATGAGTGAACCTGGGTGATGGTTTTTGCCATTTTGTAGTAGGAACCACAAATATTCTTCTCCTTTGATGAGTGACATTGGTGAATTCATCATTGTCAATACTCCTCTCATGCCTGGCATTATTGCTTTCTTTAGCATGATTCATTTTTTCTTGATCAATCCTGATCTTATCTTCATTCTTTATGGGATCTATAGTTATGGCCTTTGATCCATTTGATGATTCTCCTTCAATGAAGCCCAAACCAAATTTAATGTTTGTAGTCCTTTGGCTATTTATAATCTTGTCCAACTTTACAGAACTTTCTTCAATTTTGTGGTAACATCTCACTTTTCGATTCATCTCTTCTAGCTGCATCTTTAATCCAAAAATCTCTTCTTCTAACTTGTTGCACTCATCTATTTTCACAGTTAATTGTACTTCTATATCTTCAAATATTTTCTTAGATTTGTCTATTTATACTTTCAAGCTGGTTATGAATTCATTGGCATCCTCAAATTTTCTTGAAACTTTCTTATTATTTTTTCTTTCTATACTCAGCTCTTTAAGTGTAGCGATCAGCTCACCTTCCAGATCTACTTCAACCTCAACTTCAAGTTTTTCTTCTATTTTTTCTTCTTCGAATGCCATGAAAAGAGCTTCACCGGTTTCTTCTTCAGAATCTTCACCGGAGCTGTCTTCTAAAGGACTTAAATTCTTGGATATGAAACTTTTCTTCTTGAAGTTGCCTTTTCTAAAATTTGATTTCTTCTTCCAGTCACTTCTTTCTTGGTGTGAACCTTCATCACTTTTGTTTCTCATTGAGTGAATTTTTAGTTGCAAAGTGCCCAATGCCTCCACAGTTGAAACACTTAAATGGTAGATTTCCTCTATATTTTCATTTTCCCCTTATTAGTTTTCGAACAAAGTTTGCTTCCATTTCATATGATGTCTCTTCTTCCTCGGATTCTTGTTTTGATTTTATATTTTTATGTGCTTTAAAAATAGCTTCTCTGTCTGTGGGTTTAGTTTTTCCTATTCTCATCTCACATGTAGTTAGAGAAC
Organism: Wollemia nobilis; assembly: GCA_028583015.1. Taxonomy (NCBI): domain Eukaryota; kingdom Viridiplantae; phylum Streptophyta; class Pinopsida; order Araucariales; family Araucariaceae; genus Wollemia; species Wollemia nobilis. The sequence goes on along the minus strand of JAQPPZ010000458.1, from coordinate 10,207,170 downwards.
CATGCATCTCATCCATACTAAAAATATTTAGATCTTTAGCTTCTTCTATTGCTGAAACTTTAGAATCAAATATTTGGGGAAGAGATCTTAGTACCTTTTTCACTATGGCATCTTCCATTTCCTCGTCGAGTCCTCTAATTGCATTAATTATTCCATTAACTCTCAGCATGTATGCCTCTATGTTCTCATCGTCATTCATTTTTAATGCTTCGAACTGGGCTCGATGCGTTTGTAACTTGGCCTCCTTGATCTTGCCATCTCCTTCATGAATGCTCCTTAGTTTATCCCACATGTCTTTTTTTGTTTTACAACTCATAATATTTATCAGTTCGATGTCCACTAAATCGCACACGATAGCATTTTTTGCTTTAGATTTATTCTCAAATAATTTCTTACTGACAACATCGATTGGAGGAGTGATGGATATTGCGTATCCACTATCTACTGAATCCCAAATGTCATATCCCAAGGCACATAGATATGTTTGCATCTTGAGTCTCCAAAATGTGTAATTAGTTCCATCAAATAATGGTGCTTTGTTTGATGAGAATCCTTCACCACCTGCCATTGTCTCACTTCCAATATCACCTTAGCCGATTAAGCTTGTTCAGGAACTTGGCTCTGATACCAATTGATAGTTTCACAATGAAACTGAGAGGGGGGGTGAATCAGTGTAGCTATTTAAATTCAAATCTACAACTCTTAATGTTGAAACAATGAAAACTTAAAATCAGATAAAGCAAGTATAACAAGAGAGCATTCCACAACACATGATGTAACGAGGTTCACCAATTTGGCTACTCCTAAAAAATGACTGCTTGGACTCCCGTCCAAATTTAGTATTTACAAAATAACAATTTTACAAACAATTTACCAGCACCCACTGGAAGGAGCACCAACCCTTAGTTTATCTGCACCAACAGAAAGGAGCACCAACCCCTGATTTATCTGCACCAATAGAAAGGAGCACCAAACCTTGATTCCAAGCACCAACTCAGACTGCAATTTTGAAATTATAAGATTGACATAAAAATGCCTTCGCTTATACAATACCCTATCTGGTCTATTGCTCTCTCGGCTTTCCTTAACGCTCCCTTATGACATGCACTCTTTAGCCTTTTTTCAGCAAAGTAATTCTCCACGTAGATCTCCTTTTATAACCTTTTCTCTGTAACTACACTTGTAACTATCGTACCGACTTCTCCTATAACTGCACCTGTAACTGTTGTATCAAATTCTTTTGTAACTGCACCTGTAACTGTCGTACCGACTTCAATTAACTGTCACATATCTTCTTTCGGCTAGTTTCTCTTCTTAGCTCGTGCCGAAGCGACCTGTCGCGAAATCGTGACACTTCTACCTCTTTGTCCTCTTCTTGGCTTGTACCCACAAAAACACAACATGTCATGATATCGTGACACTTTCGCCTCCTTGCTACTTTACTTGGTACGTACTCACGAAAACACATGTCGTGATATCATGACACTTTCATCTCCTTGCTGCTTTACTTGGTTCGTACCTGCGAAAACACATGTCGCGATATCGCGACACTTTTGTCTTCATACTCTTCCTTTATACTTTTGTTGTGATATCGTGACACTTCTACTTTCTTACTTTCTCTCTCCTCCTAGAGTCTCGAAAAAGTGACATGTCGCGATATCACGACACTTTTTCTCCTTTGCACTTTCTCTTACCTTCGGGTCGTGAAAACGTGACATGTCGCGATATCGCGACACTTTTTCATTATCTTCCTTCCTGCCCTTTCTGAGTCACGAAAATGCGACATGTCATGAAATCACGACACTTTTCTTTTTCTGCCTTCCTGCACTTTTCAAGTCGGAAAAATGCAACATGTCACGAAATCGTGACACTTTTCCTTTTCCGCTTTCCTCTTCGTTTTGGACCGCAAAAATGCTACATGTCGTGATATTGCGACACTTTTTCCTTCTTGCATTTTCTCTTTGCTTCGGATCACGAAAATGCAACATGTCGCGAAATCGTGACACTTTTTCTTCCGTACAATCTCTCTTGCAATGTCACGAAATCGTGACACTTTTTCTTTCGGTCTCTCTCTTGCAATATGTCACGAAATCGTGACACTTTTTCTTCCGTACAATCTCTCTTGCAATATGTCACGAAATCGTGACACTTTTTCTTTCGTACAATCTCTCTTGCAATATGTCGCGAAATCGTGACACTTTTTCTACTTGTCTTTTTCTCTTCCAACATGTCATGAAATCGCAACACTTTTTCTTCCATACTATCTCTCTTACAATATGTCACGAAATTGCGATAGTTTTGCTTGCTTGCGCTTTCTCTTTGAATATGTCGTGAAATCATGATAGTTTTGTTTGCTTGCGCTTTCTCTTCGAACATGTCGTGAAATCATGACAGTTTTTCTTGCTTGCGCTTTCTCTTCGAACATGTCGTGAAATCATGACAGTGTTTCTTGCTTGCGCTTTCTCTTTGAACATGTTGCGAAATCATGATAGTTTTTCTTGCTTGCGCTTTCTCTCCGAACATGTCACGAAATTGTGACAGTTTTGCTTGTTGGTTTTGCTTGCTTCTCAACATGTCGCGATATCGCGATAGTTTTTCTTTCTCTCAACATGTTGTGATATCGTGGTAGTTTTCTTTCTTCCAACATGTCGTGATATCGTGGCATTTTTATGTCTTCTCAACATGTCGTGATATCATGACAGTTTTATTCCTTGTAATTTTTATTTTATTTTTAGCATTTTTAGCATATGGGTCACTTCGAATTTTCTGGATAATCACTGTACATACTCTAAAGAACCTCTTAACTCCTATACACTTCATCAACTGATCTATCTGACTGCCTGTACACTTCATCAACTGATCTGTCTAACTGTGTTGACAACAATGACAATACTTTTGCTGCAACTTGCTCAACAATGCGGAAGAATATGATAAAGAAATAAAACAAAAGCAAACATTGGTTGAGAAAGGTGCAACGATTCAAGACCAATTTCAAAAATAAATAAGTTAACTTTAGCTTGAAAAAGTTTGCAGTTTGCTGTTGTATTTTCTATTCTTAAGAAGGGTAGACCTATGTCTAATTTCATAGATTATAAATCTCTATTTTGACTAACTAATGTATAGAACTTACCCAACACTCATTGGTCAGATCAAAGTGGTTGGGAAATGGTAAAATGTCTGTCATTGATTGAGCAAAATGACCATAGAGAGAAAGTAAAAAAGGAAAAATTCATTTCACTTTCAATTTATGAGGTGACTGCAGTTGAAAATAATCTTGGATTTGCATGCATGTTTATACATTGGAAAATCATTCAAGGCAACCTCATTACTAGGAATACGCAAAATGGTGGAAAATTGTAATGCAAAAATATTTACAATGTTGTTGTAACTAGTTTAAAAAAAGAAGTAGGATCTGCTTGTTGTGGTGTAGTGGTAAATGCCCTGGGTGTTGGTAGAGGCCGACCCAGGTTCCATTCCTCTTGTCTCCATCCTACAGATATATGGTATAGTTAGGAATGTCCTATGTGATGGTAGAGGCCGAAAAGGCTCCATTCCTCCTATGCCCAACCTGTTGAAAGTGGCACCTCGAAAGGGGTGTTTTCCACTATAAATTAGTTTTCTATGAGAAATTTCCTTTTCGTTATAGAATTTGCCATGAATATGGTCATTTTTCCAGTGCTTGCCCAAATAAAATTCTTGATCAAAAGAAAGAAGATATAAACTCAGCAGGTTTCCAAATACCTAAGAAGAAGAACACTAAAAAAAAACCAAGTAATGAAGGATCAATCAAAGTCATTTGCTAATATGTTTGAAATCCTTTCCACAAATGATGTCCCAAGTGAGGAAGAGGAAATAATGGAAACTGAAATCTTAGAAACACAATTTAAATATGAAGGAAAGAACTCAGAGACAAACCAACAAATCAAAGGTTTTCAATAGAAAAAAGAAGAAGAAAATTTACACAAGAAAAACAATATTTCAAATGTCAAAACTTCAAATAATGCAGGTCCCAATATAGACTCCATTGAACCATATAGTAAAATTTTGGATGTGTATGAGCATTCTTCAAGGTTAGAAGCCATCTCAGATTCAATTGGAATAAGTCAAGAAACAGGGAAAAAAAATTCAAGATGGATTCTAATCAAAAAGTAGGTCGCAAGACCAATCAATATCATATGGTAAAAGAAGGTGAAAAGCTTGTAGAGGAAGGTAATATTAATGCCCTTCCCAACATTTTTAGCCCTAATATTAATGAAGATCATCACTTGGAATATTAGAGGACTCAAAGGGAGTCTTTCAAAACAAAATGAAATTAGAAGAATGATTCGGATAAATCATCCACATCTTGTTTTCCTTCAAGAAACAAAGATGTCAATGGAGGATATGGACTTAATTGCTAGTAAAATTTGGCCAGCTGGAAAAGTGGTTTCCCTCAGTTCCCAAGGGACTTCGGGTGGCATTGCTTGTCTTTGGGACCCAAAAGAGGTAGTTATTCACCATATGGTTTGCATTTGGGGTTTGTTGTCTATAGCTATTCAAAGTAGAAATTCCAACCAGATTATGCTCATTGATATGAAACTTTTCTTCTTGAAGTTGCCTTTTCTAAAATTTGATTTCTTCTTCCAGTCACTTCTTTCTTGGTGTGAACCTTCATCACTTTTGTTTCTCATTGAGTGGACGTTTAGCTGCAAAGTGCCCAATGGCTCCACAGTTGAAACACTTAAATGGTAGATTTCCTCTGTATTTTATTTTTCCCCTTATTAGTTTTCGAACAAAGTTTGCTTCCATTTCATCTGATGTCTCTTCTTCCTCAGATTCTTGTTTTGATTTTATATTTTTATGTGCTTTAAAAGCAGCTTATTTGTTTGTGGGTTTAGTTTTTCCTATTCTCATCTCACATGTAGTCAGAGAACCATGCATCTCATCCATACTAAAAATATTTAGATCTTTAGCTTCTTCTGTTGCTGAAATTTTAGAATCAAATCTTTGGGGAAGAGATCTTAGTACCTTTTTCACTATGACAACATCTTCCATTTCCTCGCCGAGTCCTCTAATTGCATTAGTGATTCCATTAACTCTCAGCATGTATGCCTCTATGTTCTCATCGTCATTCATTTTTAATGCTTCGAACTGGGCTCGATGCATTTGTAACTTGGCCTCCTTGATCTTGCCATATCCTTCATGAATGCTCCTTAGTTTATCCCACATGTCTTTTTTTGTTTTACAACTCATAATATTTATCAGTTCGCTGTCCACTAAATCACACACGATAGCATTTTTTGCTTTAGAGTTATTCTCAAACAATTTCTTATCAACAACATCGGTTGGAGGAGTGATGGATATTGCGTATCCACTGTCTACTGACTCCCAAATGTCGTATCCCAAGGCGCATAGATATGTTTGCATCCTGAATCTCCAAAATGCGTAATTAGTTCCATCAAATAATGGTGCTTTGTTTGATGAAAATCCTTCACCACCTGCCATTGTCTCACTTCCAATATCACCTTAGCCGATTAAGCTTGTTCAGGAACTTGGCTTTGATACCAATTGATAGTTTCACAATGACACTGAGAGGGGGGGTGAATCAGTGTAGCTATTTAAATTCAAATCTACAACTCTTAATGTCGAAACAATGAAAACTTAAAATCATATAAAGCAAGTATAACAAGAGAGCATTCCACAACACACAATGTAACGAGGTTCACCAATTTGGCTACTCCTCAAAAATGACTGCTTGGACTCCCATACAAATACAGTCTTTAAAAAATAACAATTTTACAAACAATTTACCAGCACCCACTAGAAGGAGCACCAACCCCTTGTTTATCTGCACCAACAGAAAGGAGCACCAACCCCTGATTTATCTGCACCAATGAAAGGAGCGCCAACCCCTGATTCCAAGCACCAACTCAGACTGCAATTTTGAAATTATAAGATTGACATAAAAATGCCTTTGCTTATACAAGACCCTATCTAGTCTATTGCTCTCTCGGCTCTCCTTAACGCTCCCTTATGACACACACTCTTTAGCCTTTTTTCAGCAAAGTAATTCTCCATCCAGATCTCTTTTTATAACATTTTCTCTATAACTGCACTTGTAACCGTCGTACCGACTTCTCCTGTAACTGCACCTGTAACTGTCATATCAAATTCTTCTGTAACTGCACCTGTAACTGTCGTCCCGACTTCAATTAACTATCACATATCTTCTTTCGACTGGTTTCTCTTCTTAGCTCGTGCCGAAGTGACCTTTTGCGAAATCGTGACACTTCTACCTCTTTGTCCTCTTCTTGGCTTGTACCCGCAAAAACATAACATGTCACGATATCATGACACTTTCGCCTCTTTGCTACTTTACTTGGTACGTACTCATGAAAACACATGTCGCGATATCGTGACACTTTCATCTCCTTGCTGCTTTACTTGGTTCATACCCACGAAAACACAACATGTCGCGATATCGCGACACTTTCATCTTCGTACTCTTTCTTTTTACTTTTGTTGTGATATCGCGACACTTCTGCTTTCTTACTTTCTCTCTCCTCCTAGAGTCGCAAAAAAGCTACATGTCGCGATATCGCGACACTTTTTCTCCTTTGCACTTTCTCTTACCTTCGAGTCACAAAAATGTGACATGTTGCGATATCGCGACACTTTTTCATTCTCTTCCTTCCTGCCCTTTCCGAGTCACGAAAATGCGACATGTCGCGAAATCGTGACACTTTTATTTTTCTGCCTTCCTGCAGTTTTCAAGTCATGAAAATGCAACATGTCACGAAATCGCGACACTTTTCTTTTTCTGCCTTCCTCTTCGTTTTGGACCGCGAAAATGCTACATGTCGCGATATTGTGACACTTTTTCCTTCTTGCATTTTCTCTTTGCTTCGGATCGTGAAAATGCAACATGTCACGAAATCATGACACTTTTTATTCTGTACAATCTCTCTTGCAATATGTCACGAAATCGTGACACTTTTTCTTTCGGTCTCTCTCTTGCAATATGTCACGAAATCGCGACACTTTTTCTTCTGTACAATCTCTCTTGCAATATGTCATGAAATCGTGACACTTTTTCTTCCGTACAATCTCTCTTGCAATATGTCGCGAAATCGTGACACTTTTTCTACTTGTCTTTTTCTCTTCCAACATGTCGTGAAATCGCAACACTTTTTCTTCTGTACTATCTCTCTTGCAATATGTCATGAAATTGCAATAGTTTTGCTTGCTTGCGCTTTCTCTTTGAACATGTCGTGAAATCGTGATAGTTTTGCTTGCTTGCGCTTTCTCTTCGAACATGTCTTGAAATCGTGATAGTTTTGCTTGCTTGCGCTTTCTCTTCGAACATGTCATGAAATCGTGACAGTTTTTCTTGCTTGCGCTTTCTCTCCGAACATGTCACAAAATTGTGACAGTTTTGCTTGCTTCTCAACATGTCGCGATATCGTGACAGTTTTTCTTTCTCTCAAAATGTTGCGATATAGTGGTAGTTTTCTTTCTTCCAACATGTCACGATATCGCGACATTTTTCTTTCTTCTCAACATGTCGTGATATCGCGATAGTTTTCTTCCTTGTGATTTTCTTTTGATTTTTAGCATTTTTAGCATATGGGTCACTTCGAATTTTTTGGATAATCACTGTACATACTCTAAAGAACCTCTTAACTCCTGTACACTTCATCAACTGATCTATCTGATCGCTCGTACACTTCATCAACTGATCTCGTCTAACTGTGTTGACAACAATGACAATACTTTTGCTGCAACTTGCTCAACAATGCGGAAGAATATGATAAAGAAATAAAACAAAAGCAAACATTGGTTGAGAAAGGTGCAACGATTCAAACCCAATTTCAAAAATAAATAAGTTACCTTTAGCTTCAAAAATTTTGCAGTTTGTTGTTGTATTTTCTATTCTTAAGAAGGGTAGACCTATGTCTAATTTCATAGATTATAAATCTCTATTTTGACTAACTAATGTATAGAACTTACCCAATGCTCATTGGTCAGATTGAAGTGGTTGGGAAATGGTAAAATGTCTGTCATTGGTTGAGCAAAATGACCTTAGAGAGAAAGTAAAAAAGGCAAAATTCATTTCACTTTCAATTTATGAGGTGACTGCAGTTGAAAATACATCTTGGATTTGCATGCATGTTTATACATTGGAAAATCATTCAAGGCAACCTCATTACTAGGAATACGCAAAATGGTGGAAAATTGTAATGCAAAAATATTTACAATGTTGTTGTAACTAGTTTAAGAAAAGAAGTAGGATCTGCTTGTTGTGGTGTAGTGGTAAATGCCCTGGGTGCTGGTAGAGGCCGACCTAGGTTCCATTCCCCTTGTCTCCATACTACAGATATATGGTATAGTTAGGAATGTCCTATGTGCTGGTAGAGGCCGACAAGGCTCCATTCCTCCTATGCCCAACCTATTGAAAGTGGCACCTCGAAAGGGATGTTTTCCACTATAAATTAGTTTTCTATGAGAACATTCCTTTTCATTATAGAATTTGCCATGAATATGGTCATTTTGCCAGTGCTTGCCCAAATAAAATTCCTGATCAAAAGAAAGAAGATATAAACTCAGCAAGTTTTCAAATACCTAAGAAGAAGAACACTCAGAAAAAACTAGTAATGAAGGATCAATCAAAGTCATTTGCTAATATGTTTGAAATCCTTTCCACAAATGATGTCCCAAGTGAGGAAGAGGAAATAATGGAAACTAAAATCTTAGAAACACAATTTAAATATGAAGGAAAGAACTTAGAGAAAAACCAACAAATCAAAGGTTTTCAACGAGAAAAAAAGAAGAAAATTTACACAAGAAAAACAGTATTTCAAATGTCAAAACTTCAAATAATGCAGGTCCCAATATAGACTCCATTGAACCATATAGTAAAATTTTGGATGTGTATGAGCATTCTTCAAGGTTAGAATCCATCTCAAATTCAATTGGAATAAGTCAAGAAACAGGGAAAAAAAAATTCAAGATGGATTCTAATCAAAAAGTAGGTCGCAAGACCAATCAATATCATATGGTAAAAGAAGGTGAAAAGCTTGTAGAGGAAGGTAAGATTAATGCCCTTCCCAACATTTTTAGCCCTGGTATTGATGAAGATCATCACTTGGAATATTAGAGGACTCAAAGGGAGTCTTTCAAAACAAAATGAAATTAGAAGAATGATTTAGATAAATCATCCACATCTTGTTTTCCTTCAAGAAACAAAGATGTCAATGGAGGATATGGACTTAATTGCCAATAAAATTTGGCCAGTGGAAAAGTGGTTTCCCTCAGTTCCCAAGGGACTTCGGGTGGCATTGCTTGTCTTTGGGACCCAAAAGAGGTAGTTATTCACCATATGGTTGGAAGTTGGGGTTTGTTGTCTATAGCTATTCAAAGTAGACATTCCAACCAGATTATGCTCTACATTATTGTTTATGCCCCGACTTCTTTGGAGGAAAAAAGAAGACAGTGGAAGGATATTACTCATATTATCTCTCATTTTCCTAAATCTTGGATCTTGATCGAAGGAGATTTCAATACCATCCTCTCTTTGGATGAGAAAATGGGGGGAAATAGAAATTTGGACAAAATTACTGACCTCATGAGCGAATATATTGCAAACCTCCATCTTGTGGATATCCAACCAGATAATGGCCTTATGACTTGGTCTAACGAAGGCAAGGCTTAGCTTGTATAATGGAGAGATTGGATAGGTTTTTGCTCTCTGAAAATTTCTTAATCCATGGTCACATTCCTAAAGTGAAGACTCTTAATAATGCTGGTTCGGATCATTGGCCAGTCATGGTGGAAATGTGGAAAACCAATGTGAGATTCTCTCCTTTTCGTTTTCAATTAATGTGGCTAAGATACATTTCCTTCAGACCTCATGTGCAAAAATGGTGGAAGGAAGGTAATCCTAGGCATGGGACTAAGATGTTCTATTTTGCCAAAAGACTGCAATACATTAAATCCAAAATCAAGACTTGGAACTAGAAAGAGTTTGGGGATGTTCATAAAAAAAAACATGAAGTTATTTCTCATCTTGAAAATTTGAATAATAAAATCCGTTTAGATGGCCTCACAGAGAAGAGAAGTGCAGATGAAATTAAACTCACAACTCAGTTAGAGGAATGGGAAAAAAGAGAAGAAATATTATGGAAGCAAAAATCTAGAATTCAATGGCTCAAAGAAGGAGATCGAAACACAAATTTCTTCCACAAATATCTTCTAGCTTGAAGATCTCACAACTTTATTTCTTCCTTAAAATTAGATTCTAGAGATGTTGTTTATACTTGGGATGGCATGAACTCTATTTTTGTTGATTACTTTTCCAATATTTTTACTGCTACTCCTCTTGACTCAGCTTCACAACAAAATGTTCTTCAAGCAATCCATTCTCTTATCACTTCTGAGGAGAACTCTATTTTTACTGCTCCTGTTACTATCAATGAGCTTCAACAAGTAGTTTTTAAAATGCAAAAAGGAAAACCCCGAGTCTTGATGGTTTTCCTATTGAGTTCTACCAAGAGTTCTGGGATATCCTTCATGTTGATTTATTAGAGGTGGTGGAAGAAGCCAGGAAATCCAAAGAAATTTTGAAGGTTATCAATAAAAATTATATTACTCTTGTTCCAAAAGCTCAAGAGGTTGATCATATCTCAGCTTTTAGACCTATTGCTTTATGTAATGTTCTTCTCAAAATTATTACTAAAATAATGGCAGAAAGGTTGAAGCCTCTTTTGCATAAGATTATTTCCCTAGAGCAAGGGGGATATGTGGAAGGACGTCAAATAGTAGATGAGATATTTCTTGCTCAGGAAGCCATCCATTCCATGGATATGCAAAATTCTCCTTCTATGTTCATCGAGTTAGACTTATCCAAAGCTTATGACAGAGTGGATTGGCACTTCCTTATCAAAGTTTTGAGGCAATTTGGTTTCTCTAAGGATTGGATGGATTGGATTATGGGATGTATCTCTTCAGTTTCCTACTTAATTCTTATCAATGGTAGGCCTTCTCGGTCTTTCCCGACTTCCAGAGGTATTAGGCAAGGTGACCCGCTATCCCCTTATTTATTCATCATTCTTGCTGAATGCTTGGGTAGGACTATAACCAAAAAGAGGGAAAACAAAACTCTTGAGGGAGTTACCATTTATAATGGAGCTAGACCTATCTCTCATCTTCAATTTGTGGATGACTCTACCCTTTTAGGTAAAGCTACAGTTAAGGAAGCTTCTAATATTAAGCAAATCATTAGCTATTTTTCTAAGGCTACTGGGCAGTTGATCAATGAAGACAAATCTAAAGTTATTTTCTTTCACTACTCTGCTAGATAGGAATCCATGGTCTTGGATAAATTAATATATAAGAAGACCTCTCTTCTAATCACTTATTTAGGTATTCCCATAAATATTAAAAGGCAAAAAAATAAAGATTGGAATTGGTTGTTGGACAAAGTGAAGAAGAAAATTGGAAAGTGAACCAACAAGTGGCTTTCTTCTGGGGTAGAATCACCTTGGTAAAATCAGTCCTTCAAGCTATTCCTATTTATGTTTCTTCCATTTTGAATATCCCAAAGGCTATTCTTCGATAATTGGATCAAATCAGTCATCGTTTCCTTTGGAGTGGTACTAAGGAGAAAAGAAAATGGGCCTTGGTGAATTGAGATACTTTATGTCTTCCTAAGAGTGAAGGGGGGTTAGGATTCTGGTCTTCAATTAGTAACAACAAAGCTTTAGCTGCTAAATTATATTGGAGGATGTTGCATAACCCCAATGCTCTTTGGGCCAATAATATTCATGCTAAATATGCTTGAGAAAAAAGTCCTGAAGACCTTGTTCGCTATCAACTTCCTACCAAAGGTTCTCCCATTTTAGCAGTTCTTAATACTGGTGAGGATATGATAAAGAAAAAATTATTTTGGATCATTCATAATGGTCAACATGTAAATTTTTGGACAGATTCTTGGGATGGTCACAAGCCTTTGATAACTCGGTTTCCCGATTGGAGGCCTTGGATGGAGGAGCTTCACCGAGCTAATTGGATAAAGGTGGCTAATTATCGTCGGTACCATACTTGGTAATTCAAAGGTTGGTAGATATTGGATCCCTATTGAGGACTGGCCTATTCAAATCCCAGAAAGGCAAAGACAAGATATCCAAGGCATCCTTCATATGAGATCACTCTCTTGGTCCCATGAAAAAGATTGTTTTGGATGGAACAACACTACTAAGGGTGAGTATTCGGTTGCTCAAGGTTATTTGACCTTATGCCATAATAATCCCAACCATTCTTCTGACATATTTTCTCAATTGTGGGCTCAAAATCTTTGGCCTAAGGTGAGGTTCTTTAATTGGATTTTATTGCATCGTAGGGTTCTTACTGGTGAGCAACTTATGAAGCGTGGTTTTCATGGCCCTTTTAGATGTGAAATGTGTGAAAAGAATGTAGAAAATATCAACCATATTTTTATTGAGTGTACTTTAGCCTCTGAGCTATGGAGGAGAATGGCAACTTTACATGGCTTACAGTGGTCCAATTTTTTCACTTTTGAACAACTTTGAAGGGATTGGCCTAATCAAGAGGGTGTTGATCATTTTATTAGGCAGTTAGTTTGGATGGGTTCTACCATTCTTCTTTGGAATATTTGGAATGAAAGGAACAACCGAATTTATAATCAAGATAGGAAGGATATTCACTATATTTGGTAAAAGACCATAGCCAACTTAGTTGAATCAGTCCATCAACTCCTTAATCACCCCCAAAACTCCCACCAAAGATGGGATCAAGTGATGTAAATATTGAAGATTAAACCTTATAAGGGCAACCAACTTAAAGGTAATGTGAGTATTAGTAATATGGATAGGACTAGAAATTGGCAACCTCCTCCTAAGGATTTTGGAAAAGTCAATACTGATGGAGCCTCTAGAGGGAACCCTGGAAAAGCCAATGTGGGAGGAATTGGTAGAGTTTCATATGGCTCCCTGGTTTTTACTTTTGTTAAGAATTTGGGTATTCTTTCCAATAACCTTGCTTGAGGGGTATGGTATCCTTAGAGGCCTTAAGGAGGCTACTAAGGTTGGATGGGAAAAGGTGTTAGTTGAGTCTGAATCTCAACTTATGATTAATCTCTTGAAGACTCCTTCTAAGAATCATAAGGTGGATTGGAGAATAAAAAGAATTATTGAGAAGATTCAGTTAATCCAGATGGGATTTTTGAAAGTTGATTACAATCATGTGGTCAGAGATCAAAACAAGAGTGCTGATGCTTTAGCTAATTAGGCTTTGGACAAAGGTGATCTTACTTGTTATGGCCACCCTCCTATATGGTGGGCTTCTCAAATTAGGGAAGCTCTTCTTTCTATCATTTCTTTGGATGGCTCCAGTTCTGAAGGTACCTAGTTTCTTCTTGTTTTTTTTTTTTTCCTCTTTGGTTCATTCAGTTTTTTTAGTTCCCTAGCTCATTTTTTTATTTATTTTGTTTCCTCTGTTGATTCTTGCATTAATAGTCTTCTGGTCTAGATAGGTCATTGTTTTGTTCATTTTTTTTTCTTTTGTCTTCTTTGTTTAGTTTTTTAAGGTGGGTGGGTTCTTTTGTTTTGTTTTGTTTTTGTGTTCTTTGTGTTGTTTTTTTTTGTTCTTGTGTTTCTGTTGTTTTATTTATTTTTATGTTTTTTGTTATTGTTCTTGTGTTTTTTTCGTTCTTGTTCTTGGGTTTCTCTTTGTTTGTGTTATTTCATTTTTTTTATGTGTGAGTGTTTTCTATGTTTTTTATTTTTGTTTATTGTATGTTGTTGGTTGTTTTTATTTTTATTTTATTTTTTAGATTTTGGTTGTGTTTATTTTTCATTTTTTTTTGGGTTATGTCTTTGTAGTGTGCTATTGTTTTTGTCTTTTTTGTGTTTTGTTATGTGGTTCTTGTGTTTTTCTATGTGGTTTGTGTTGTGGTTTCTTTTATCTTATTGTGCATGTTTGGTTGTGCCTTTGGTTTTGACACACTCAAGGAGCATGTTTTTTATTTCATTTTATTATTTTTGTTGTTATTTACTTTTTTAATTTGGTTTTGTGTGTTTGCTTGCTCCTTGAGTATGTCAAAGGTGGTAGGCCAGGTCCGATTCCTAGGTGTTTTTGGCGGAATGGATACCCAAAAGTGGCATCCCTTTTGGGATGTTTTCCACAAATAAAAATAAAAAATAAAAAAATAAAAAAAGAAGTAGGAATGAATGAAATTGAAATAGCCACTAATTTAATATGTGTAGGATCTTATGGTGCTACTACAATGGAAGGATACATGAATGGTCTTTGTGTTAGACTACAAACATCAATTGCCCCATATTTGATCCCTATTCATTGCATGGCTCACACAATGAATCTTGCATACAAAATTGTGGATACATTTACAAATGTTGCTAGAGTGGAAGAGCTTTTCCATGAAATTCATGAATATTTTTCACGTAGTCAAAAAATATTTTCAGAGTTTCAATAGTTTGCACTAGGAGTTACCGAAGGTAAAAAAATGTTGAAAGATGTGGATACTAGGTGGATTTTGATCTATCTACCGGCATTAAGAGTTTTCAAAGAATATCAATCCTTGATAGGATTTATGTATGCAAATCATAGGGTGGTTGATAAGGCTAAATATTTACTTTTTCGAATGAGTGAATTTGAAACTCTTCTCACATTGTGTGGAATTCTTCCAATGTTGGAAAAAATGAATACTTTGATCAAAATTGCACAAGAAATATTGATTTATATTGTGGATTTCATTAGGGTGAGAATACAAATTTACATGCATATTGATATGATGTATGCATCTGGTCAAAATTTTATGGATCCCTTGTTTGAGAGTTGGAGAGCATTAATAAGTGTGAATAGTCCTCGAAGCTTTTTGAAGTTCAATATTAACGATCATCTGTGTATTAATATCTGTGGAAATGAAATACCTTTATATTGTTATGGTGTGCGATTGGATATAGCTACAAATGAATTTGATAAAATGACCATAACCTACAATATATTTCATGTGGTTGTGGATGATACAAAACTTAAACTAAAACAAATAGCAGAATCATTGACAAAAGAAATCAGAGACCGTTTTCAAAGAGATGAATTTCTAGAGGCTATGGGTGTAGTAAATCCAATGTTTTGGGATCCTTGTAATGAATACCAGATTATAAATTCTTTGTTTCTCAAATACATGGGCATACTTGCTGGCCATTTTAGTCAAAGTGTTGTAGTAAATGGCATTGAAATCAATGGCATTCTGAACAAAGATATTTTGACAAAACAATCTAATTGTTTTGGAACAACGATGTCTACTCAAGTTTCACAGCTCTCTAACCATCATGAAGCAGGTTCTATTTCACGTTTGTGGAGAATATTACAACCAAGTAATGTCTTAAAACATAGTATGAGTGAATATTTTCATTTATATGAATTATGTCAAAGGATGATTTTGGGATCCATGGAAGATGAAAGGGTGTTTAGTGCACTTTCATATATAAAATCTAAATTTTGAAATAGGTTGGACAAAAATTTGGAGAATTTCTTGAGAGTATATGTGTCGGCCTATGAGGTGAAGGATTTCCCTTACGAAAGAGCATTGTCACATTGGAGTTCTTTGGCAAAGAGAATAAGTGTAACGAATATTGATAATGATGAGGATGATGGTAAACACTGGTCAGATTATGATGACAAAATTTTTGGGAATGAGTGCAGAACATTTTGTACAATCTGAAAAGAGTTTGTTCCAGCTTCTAGCATTATGATGCAAAGATGCATTCATTTGATTTTATTTCACATATTATCATTTGATTTGATTTCATATATCATAATAAGAGGAAGCTATCATTTGATTTGATTTCACATATCAGAATGAAAGGATGTTTTCATTTTATTTAATTTGAGTTCACATGTTATTATTTGATTTGATTTCACATATCTGAATGAAAGGATGCTATCATTTGATTTTATTTCATATATCAGAATGAAAAGATGTTATCATTTGTTTTGATTTTACATATCAGAATGAAAGGATGTTATCATTTGTTTTGATTTGAGTTCACATGTTATTATTTGATTTGATTTCACATATTATCATTTGATTTGATTTCACATATCAGAATGAAAGGATGTTTTCATTTGATTTAATTTGATTTCACATGTTATTATTTGATTTGATTTCACATGTTACATTATTTTTCTTGTAATATTTGTTATTCGTGAAAGTAATTGCCTATGCTGTATTTTCTAACATTTCAAATTAATTCATATAAAATAAAAGAACATCTTACTGCATTCACATAATTCAATATTACTTAATATATCAACACAAACAATCAAAACATAACAACAGTCAAAACAAAGTTTTAAAAAGATAACGCATATCAAACATTATTTCTTCCACTTCAAATTAAGAACAAACTTTTACATCATCATAAATAATCTAAAAATACTCTCTTTCATTGAATTCAATATTTAAAGAAGATACCATTTATTCGTTATTTACAATACATATCAAACATTATTTCTTCCACTTAAAATTTCCAATAGATAACATATTTTTCGAAAATAGTCATTCATTGTTTCAGTTCTCAAAAAGGATACCATTCATTTAAAATTTACAATATATATCAAACATTATTTCTTTTTGTTCAAATTACTTAATACATCAACACATATAATCCTAACATAACAACATTCAAAATAAAATTTCCAATAGATAACACATTTTTTGAAAATAGTCTCATTCATTGTTTCAATTCTAAAAAATGATACCATTCATTTGCAATTTACAAAACATATCAAAAATTATTTCTTCCACTTAAAATTACTTAATGCATCAAAACATAATCATAACATAGCAACATTCAAAACAAAATTGCAAATATATAACATATTTTTCAGAAATAGTCTCATTCATTGTTTCAATTCTAAAAAATGATACCATTCATTTGCAATTTACAAAACATATCAAACATTATTTCTTCCACTTCAAATTACTTAATACATCAACACATATAATCTTAACATAACAACATTGAAAACAAAATTTCCAATAGATAAAATATTTTTTGACAATAGTCTCATTCATTTATTTCAATTCTCAAAAAGGATATCAAACATATCAAACATTATTTATTCTGCTTCAAATTAAAATATAACAATAATTAAAAACATAACTTCAAAATGATAATATGAATTTTTCAAAAATTACCTCTAAAATTGATTTCAATTTTTAAAACAATACCAGTCTTAAATATTTATAAAAATATAAATATATAAAGAGTTTTTGTTTCACTTGATACCGAACACAACAAAAATCTATTATTTTTCAATGTTTCCTGAAGGTCCACCCACATCTACCTAAATATCCTTTTCTTCTAATGCTCCAACCCTAACCAAACTTTCTGTTGTAGTGTTGATCCCCGATAAAAAGGCACTCTCTTCCTTCACTGGATCTTCTTTGAAAGGTGCATTTAGCTCATCCTTTTCTTTTAGTTTAGCCTCGACATCCAGGTCCTCATCTTTGATAACCTTCATTAGGTAATTATTTTCTCTAACCATCTGTTGTAACCTCTTCTTCAATCCAATAGCATTATTAATGCTAATTTTGGTAGTCTTGATCAAAACTTTCATGGCATCGGCTTGTTGCTTTAGGTGCTGGAAATTAGACTACAAAACATAAATAAAAAAGGTTAATATTTATAAAAAAAACATATTTAACAAAAATAAATATTTTTTAGTTATATGTAGAACTTACATCAGCTGTAAGTCGTGTTGTTTTTGCAACTACTACTTTGTTCTGATCAAGTGCCCATTCATTGAAATATGTTTGGGATTCTACATTGAGGTTTTCCAAATGATTCATAACAACGACAAGAATTTCATCTCTGTATGTAGACTCAGCCTCCATAGTGCCAGATTCAGCTTTATGTAGTAAGGCATCGATATTTTTGGGCTCATTCTCCATCTTGAGAAATAACTCTTTTCTTTTTGAAAAATTATTATATCGGCCATTAATGGATTTAATCAAAACCTTGGCCCGATATTACCATTCCTTCAATTTATCAATATTCCTAAAGAAGAGTATTATGAACTACAACTTTATATGCATCGGCTAATAACACATTTTTAGAAACGTTTAGGATATCATCTTTTGTAACAGTATGGGCAGTGACTTGTTGTGCGATGAAGGGAGAAACTTCGGTGGCATCTACATTGACATCATCTTCTTCTCCATCAATGTCGTCTTCATCCCCAAGAATATCACTTGCCTTTAAAGGGAAATTTTTAGGATTCATACCCTGATAAAGAAAGTCACAATCAAGAGTTCCCGAGGGCATTTGAGATGCACTCTCAATATTTTAAAAATTCTCCAAGGTTGATATCGGTACAACAAAAATATTAGATGATGACACATTTTGTGTCTTTGTAGCACTTCTTGCATTGTGAGATGGTGGTGTGAGGAACTTTTTACCATGCATGCATGATTGGTTCCTCATAGGTGTAACCTAAAGTGGATGGACCTAAACTTGCTTTGGGTGGACCTGAACCTATTGTGGCTGTGGTTGTGGCTGTGGCCATGGTTGTGGCTATAGTCGTAGAGGGTCAGATGGTGGAGCCATCCTTTTTTTAGCCTTTTAAATCTATGAGGTCCCTCTGTTAAATTTCACACAAGAACATAAAATAAATCATTTATAAATAACAATAGCAGTAAAATTTTTTTATTCAAAATATACATACCTGACTCAGAATCTATAGCCATTGATGTTTCAACCATTTGCTCTTTGTCTAAAAAATACGTAAAACACATTAAAAAATATAATTTTAAGTCAAAAAAAAAATCATTTAAAAAAACATTTTTGAACAATGCAGAGTAAGGTTACCTTGTGGGTTGGAGGTAACCTCTTCTATGTTTACTGTAATTGTTTCTCTAGTAAAATGTGTCGGAGGTGTATGCTGAATCCGACCATCATCAAACCTCACATGTTTTTTGGGAGTCATTGATGATAACTGTGATTGTGTGTCAAAATCAACAGATACTTCTAGAATCCTAAATGTGGCATCCCTTTTACTTGCAGACTGAGATGCTCTTTTCTATTTTCAAAATAAAATTAGAGAATAAAAAGATAAAATTAAACAAAGAAAATAAAGATATTTCAACAAATATTTTTACCTGTATCTCACCATAAAACATGCAAATAGACAACAAAATAGGGTGCAATGCAGTGGGAGGACTACTCTGTTGAAGGTTGAAATAAGATTCCTGAAATAAATAAAGAATAAAATTATTGGTAGTCACTGTGTAAGCAGATGCTTGAATTTTCTAGGCACTCAAAAGGTCATGCTTCAGGCGGTTATAAATGTGCGTGCACAATAAAATTTACCGCCATCAATACAATGAAGTAATAAAGAAAATGCCCAAAAAGACATTTTTGTAGGTTGCCCCTGTAGAATAAGCCTTGCCTAAAAAAATTCAATGCAAGCATATAGAAATTTGTCTCCAAAATTCGAAATGTTTAAGCCCCTTTTGGACTTAGAAGAATTGACTGAAAAAAGAGAACATTATTAGAAAACAAAAAACAAAACAAGGATTCATTGGCATCTTCTGAGTCAGAATCTCCAGCACTAGGACGCCATAGCTGTACACGTCTCCTTTTGTAGAAATCCTTCCTCCGACTCCATACTCTGCACAAACAATTCAATTTAATTTAATTCAACTCATCAATCGCCTCAACTATAAAAGCATAAAAGGAAATTTAGTTGCATATATAGAAGCAGAGCATTTACCAGGAGGAATATAGCCGATGGATCCTCTCAGCGTGGACGTCATGGTCGCCGCTTCATCGCTTGCACTTAAAATCTGTGCGATCCCGAAATCGGCAACACGTGCTCTCATGTTCTCGTCCAGAAGCACATTCTGTGGTTTCAGGTCGCAGTGCACAATCGGCGGAGAACAGTGATGATGCAAATATGAAACCCCACAAGCCACTTCACAGAGAATAACCATGCGCTTTCTCAAACTCAACTCCTCAGGACGATTCTCATCATCATCAGAGTGCACAGCGTGCAAGCAATTGTAAAGGCTTCCGTTTGGCATGAATTCTAATACAAGAGCTTTTAAATCTGCGTCTGAGCATACACTTATGATTTTCAACAAATTGTAGACACAAAAATAGCACCAATCTGATTATGTGACTGCAAACACTGATCGCTTTGACAAACACAACCCCCAGGGCAGCCCTCAGAGGTCAAACAGTGGTCCTAACCACTTTCATAGCAATTTTGTAAGGTCAGGAACCAATTTGGCACATTTAGACACTTTGCTCAGTATTCATCTCACCCAGGGACGAATACTAACCGGAATTCGTCTCACCTAGGGACGAATTCTGAAATCGTCTCACCCAGGGACAAATTCCAAGTTTAACGGGCAAAAAGAAGAATGGTGCCAAGTGGCAACCCAGGACAGTCAGTTGATGACTCCTGCCTCGCACACGTGTGTGGGTGGATAGATAGGTCATTAGAAGACTGTCACAAGGGCAGTTATGAGAGCCCAAGTCAATGGAGGACTCCCCTCCCTCATGGGAAGACATGACTACCACATGGCACCTATGACCAACACATGGCATTTGTGCTTCCCTCTCAAAAGATACCCCATGGGTCTATAAAATGTGGGACTTTTCTCACCCAAAAGGACAGATTAAAGGAGATTTCAAGCAATGAAGTGCTGCCGAGTTGAACACCCACTTGCATCCCCTTTGATTCACCTTCTCACATCCACCAATCTATTTTGTAAGGGAGGTTTTTGGGTGGCTTTGGAAGCTTGAATCTGACCCAAATCCAACATATGGATACCTGAATCAACCAATTTGCCAACCCCCAAATCCTAAGAAGTTTTGGGGCCCATCCCTAGTGGATTGGCTCCAAAATCAAGTGCCAACGGTGGGAGGCCCACTTGGGCACCCCCACACTTTCTAAGTTTTATTCTGAAGCATTCTAGATTACTTGTTCATGTTGCATTTTGTGTTATTCTATTTGGTGAATTCATAGCTTCAATTTCATAACATTTTGATCAGATTTTATCATGCTTTGTGTCGCTTTGTTGTTTCACTAACTTGCAGGTGGCGATATCGAATTCCTGATGATAGAGGCCAAATTGGGAGAATCCGACCATCTGGGTTGTCCCAAAATGGCCCCAATTACATAATCCCTCTATTTGTAGGTATTTTGCAGGTCTCGAGATTTGACATTGGAGCAGTACCAGGTCGGCTTTTCCAACACAGAAGAATTCGTCCCACCTAGGGACGAATAGCAGTCAGAATTCATCCCACCCAGGGACGAATAGCAGTCAGAATTTGTCCTGCCCAGGGACGAATTCTAGTTGAAGGCAGATTGGCCGACTGTCTCAGTGGTAGTGGCCTTCTGGTGATGTTTTCTGTCCTCTGTCAGGTTTTTAGGTCATTTAGAGTCATTTTACTCACTGTTTCAGACAAATGTTTGCATGCATCTTTTGGCAATTTTAGAGAACAAACACTTCTTATGTGTAGTAGGTGCTACTGACATCTTCGTTGTTTCTTTGTTTGCAGGAGGAGCAACAGAGGTCAAAGACTCATCGACATCAGCGGCGAAATCATCTTGGCCCGTCCATTTCAAGTGTGGGCACGCGGAAAGAGGAACCTTAAGTCTCGATTGTATTCAAATTCCTTTAATGCTCCTAGCCCCTGAAAAGGGAGGAGGCGTATTTGTAACAAAGATCAAGAAAGTTTAATGAAAGGGCTGTGTTTTCTCCATTTGCTTGTGTCTCTTCCAATGTGTTTCTTTCGTTTCATGCAATTTACATTTCTAGGACTTAAGCGTATTTGATTTTGAATGCATCGCAATTAGTGTTTCCTTCACCCGAAATCTCGTGCTTTCACAAATTAGGATGCCCAAATTTGAGCAATGCTTTTCACTCTCTTTGAGTCGTCTATGGAGAAGACATATTGAAATAAACAAATTCATTGCATGAATTGCATTGGCTATCACTTTTTAAAAGTTTCTTTT
Source organism: Wollemia nobilis (assembly GCA_028583015.1). NCBI lineage: Eukaryota > Viridiplantae > Streptophyta > Pinopsida > Araucariales > Araucariaceae > Wollemia > Wollemia nobilis. The sequence continues at coordinate 10,185,123 of JAQPPZ010000458.1, read as the reverse complement.
AAAAAGGTCCCTAGGACATAATGGAAACCATTAAAAAAATAAAATATTCTATGTGATGATCTCTGGAAATGAGGTTGAATTATTGTCAGCTCATAAGTTCAAGAACATCCATAGGGGCATAACATGAGTAGGTATGACACTTGAATAATGGGTTCGAAGTGAAAACACCCACATTTGGGAAAAACGTGCAAATGGTTAATGTCCATTGTGGAATCTTCCTAGTTTTTTTTCCTTGTAAAACTAGGGTTGAAAAGGTTAGTTTTTTCCTATTGAGTTATTTAGATTTCAATATTTCTGTGGGTTATATTAAGTTTTCTTTCTCCTTTTCATGAACAAAATTTATTGGAAATTATTGTATAAAAGAAAAAAAAAAAATTGTCATGAAATGATGGTGTATATCAATGTGCTTGGTATGACCATAGGAAAAAAGACCTTTTGTCATTGTAATTGTAGAGATGTTGTCAAGTGGTGTATTAGATTTTTTAATACTCCTTTATGTATGTTTATAAGAAAAATATTCTAATATATTACATTTATACTATAATATTTCCTTACTTTAGTGACATAGATAACATTATTTAGGGTATTATGATGATAATATTACTATTAATGATAGATGCATGAATATTGTACTTACCACTACCTAAATTTATTTATTATGACCCTTGATTATATGGAGATGTGTTGATTAAAATGATTGACTAATTATGAAGTATCTTGTATAATATAAATGGATCTTCATCAACTTGTTGAGTTTTGTAAGACAACATACCATGGTATATTTTAGAAATATTATCAATAGAAAAACAAGTTTTTCATTTGCATTTACTTTTCTATAGAAAGATGTCATAAAGAAGACAAAAGTATGCATTCACTATTTTATTTTATAGGTCATAGATTTTGATCCTAATTCTTCACTAGTATCCATAAAATTAAGGAAGAAAAAAAATCCCCCACTAAATATCATGAATTGTTTTGCATGTGTAAAGTAAATCTCATAATTATTTTATAACAATAAACTAACTCAAAAGAAGAATAAGTGATATGGCATACTTAAAATGAGCTTGAGGATATTAAATGACATAGAGCAATAATATAAATATGGGATTAATATAGCATTTATAAGATCATACTAACGAGGTAACAAGACCATACAAATTAATAAGTATATTATACAAATTATTAATTACAAATTGAATCTAGGCCTAAAGGTGAGTGAATAAAGAACGTAGAATGGTTATCTTTTTATTGCATTTATTTTTATTGACTTGACATAGATTCAAGAGTGAGAACAATTAAAAAAACTATGACATACAAGGCACACTAGGTAGAAAATGTAAGGGAAGACAAAAATATCTTGTAGAGAAGAACACAAAAAATATTTACAATGATCAAAGATGAGCTATAATAAAAAGATATGAATAACGTGTAAAAACCATAAAGGAGAAACACGAAATACAATAATGTTAAAATAAAAAGGTTAATGATGAGAAAAGAAACACAACAAAAACATACAAAATAGGATGTGATATGAATAAAATACAAGAAGAGGAAGAACAAAGAAATGAGAAAAACTAGAGGAAGAATGAGATTAAGGAAATGAATACAAAAAATTGGCAACAACTTGAACTTTCTAGGAAATAAACACAATAAAGAGTTACACAATGAGACACACTAAATGCATAAGAGAGATAACAAAGAGTATAAGGGTGTGAACAAGGAAGAAATAAAAGAACATGATAATTATCAAAATTAAGGAGGAAAAATAATATTTGTATAAAAATTTAACTAATATAATATAACATTGTAAACTATCTCCTCTAACAACTTGTATCTTATTATCTCTTAGATTTTAAGATGCAATTACAAGATTTAAATGCAATAAGACATGTGAAAATACAAGTTATAATAATTGAAGGAGAAATTGATGGATTATACAAGTGAAATGATATCTATTTTGAGCTACATTAAACCTAAATAAAAAATTTATTCTCCTAATAAGCCTTGATGTTAAGGTAATATAATCATATAAATTATGTTAATGTTGAAGACAATACATAAATATAAGTCTTTACATGCAACAAATAACAAGGTTGACTACACGAATATCCTTCACCGCTTTTATAAGGATTTTAAATGGGTAAATTGACTTAGATAGCCTTAATGTTTCAAATAGATATCTAAATGCCAATTAATTGGAACAACTATAAGAGCCACACAATACCATGGGAAAGTAAATCATAGTTTTGAGGAAGCTTAACAACTAACTAGAAAGCATGTAAGAAAAATTTGTAAAAAATCAACCATTCATCATTATATGTGCCACCAAACTCAATAAAGAAGAGAACATGGTTAAATACTAGTATGAACCACCCTCATTTAAGACTACCTTACATAAAGAAATTAAGAATAATAATTGAGATAATAAATATATATTGTTTAACATCAACAAAATCAATTTCTTAAATACAAATATATGTTTAATTAATATGTCAAACAAGTTATCATCGATTATATAACTGCTCTCAACTCAAATATAATTTTCAATTTAATGATTTACATCTATAAATCATTGTTTATCAAAAAAATATATAAAGACTTTAGAGAAAAGAAACCTTTATTTTTAGTAGCCACTATGTACAAGTAAAAACATTATTGTTATTCTATGGAGAAAATATTTTTATTATGCTATTTGCTTAGATGAAGTATATATTCCACCTTACTTTCAAATTTTAACTATTTTAAATAAATAATAAAACATTGTGATTATTAAAATAAGTAAATAATTTTATTAAAAGATAAGATTGATAAAATATTTGAAGATTATGGGGAGATATTTAGTTGGGCTTTAAATATTTTGGATGCAAGCAGCAACTTTTATATAGCTCCATCTTGACCATGCATTCTTGTTTTTAATATTCGACCCAAAGAGCAAGACAATGATAGAAAAGGATTTGAACCACAACTTCTCTATAAAGTTGTCCGTAAAAGTTATGTCGGCCCCGCTTACCGTAAAAAAAGGCTGTTGGAAAAAGGCCGTTGGAAGTCTAAGTCTTTTATATAAATAATTTGATGTAATTTAATTACATCATCTCCAGCATTTAAAATACTGCTTAAAGATCATCTGTTCATCCAAATTTAAAGATCATCTGTTCATCCAAGCCCGCCGAAATTTCTTAGAAGATGTCTATTGTCTAATCGCATGACATGGAAGCATCTGGTATTGTTCTATATGGCTTTCCCGTTCAACTACAGGCAATAGAGAATGAAGCAAGTTGAGGTAGCTTTGGGAAGACGTGGAGTTCATATCTATCCCCCCAAAAAAGCAAAGCTTACGTAAAACACACTGTTGAGGAACGTGTTGTATATTCAATGAGTATACGTCGAGGGCATTAATATATAGACGGTTGGTCGTTGTAGTCAGCGTCCAATGTCTAATGTCCATTATTCCCGCCTGCTAAGGTGAGATCACAGAAACAGCGAAAGTTGTAATAGACTATTAAAATAATGCACTTTAGACGAGGATATGCATGGCGATTGGATATGCTATAGAACGTTGTGTGGTCAGCATGGGATCAAGCTTCAAAATTATTTTTTTACTTTTTTGGTGTTTTCAGCAGCGTAAAAGGTTTTAGATGATTGTGGCATGATGGATATAGGGGCGCACGGACTCTGCCAAGATCTGTGTGGTAGGGTGGACAATGCATATTACTGTGACGGTCATAAAAAATGGAACAACCTGCCCAGATTCGCTATTCCCACCAAAAATTATTGTGTATAAAAACGAAAAAAATAAAAATCCTAATTTGTTGATAAAAGAGACCAACCTACCACAAACACTTGTTGCTACCTATATATCCTTTTCAAATAAATAAAAGCAAGAATCTATTATTACTGCTATTTACATCCACAAGCAAGTCTTAGATCTTTATTTTATTTTACAGAATTTGGAAAATATGCATTGGGTTTGCTTATTTGTTAGTAGCAAAAATTTATGTGCACAAAAATTCAAGCGAACTCAACAAATATTTCATAGCATTTTTCTCTTTTGTGGCATTCCTAATGAGCGAGGATCCTATTTCAATGTTAATTTGCATGAACCCAAACTTTATAGTTTGAATTCTGAAAGGAAGATGATAAAAAGAGAAGGCAGACTTAAGACCAGATTTTGGACTGATATGGCGACGTTCCACCAAGGTTCATTAGGTCATTAGTATAAAAAATAATGACGGGTTTAAATTGATAGCCTCTTTATATAATGTTTGTACATATTTTGCATTTACAATTAAGAGAATTTACTAGATTGTTGTATGATTTTATAATTTAGAAGTACATAACATATACCTTTTTCAATTTTAACATTAAGCATAAAAATTATAAACAATTCATTCTATTTAAAATATAGAAAAAAACCAGATCAATTAGAGAGGCGAAACCAGAGAGGCAGTTGGTAAAGCCCCTCTTAGTAGAGAGGAAAGAAAACAACATAAAAGGTTACCATCTTAAAAAAATAAACCAAATAAGCCCAACAGGATAGCAGAAATCTCCAGGAGACAGAAAGACCAACATCCAGAGGGCAAAGGGGAGCCCAGCCAACCCTCACCACTGGAACCAAAAAAGGGAGCATAAATACAACATGGAAACTGAAACCCTAACACATTTACAACCTAGTAAATGAAGACCAAACCACTAGCATAGACCAAAAAACTAGGAAAAGGAGGAAGGCTAAAGCCAGAGCCCCGACCGTCACCTTACTCCGAAGAGTTTTCCTCCGTGTTGATGATTTCTTCAGGGAAGGTGACCTTGAACGCTTTCGAGTTATTGGCATTGATGGCTTTGGAGATGCAGATCACATGCTCAAGCCTAGTGAACACTTTGGAATGGTTCTGGAATATGTTTTGCAACATTTTGATGAATGCAGGCTGGTCTTCCTCAATGTAGTGGATCTACGACTAGTGGAAACCCGACTATTCAGGACTGCAGGCTGGTCTTCCTCAATGTAGTGGAGAGGGTAAACGTCCACCTTGCTGCCAATCTTCTATAAAATATGGTCGTAATGACTAGGAATAATCCCTCGTGCTTGACATGAATGGATACTTTTTTCTGAACATTTTCAATGGAGACTTCCATCGAGCATCGAAGGTACTCAAGGACGTTCACCTCCTTTACATAGCGCAGGAAATTCAGGAATGCAAGGTGGAAGCTTCTCACAGGTTCATCAGGCTTGTCCACCGTGATGTATTGCATTACCAGAATGAGAGCTCTACTCCATGGGTCAGGGAGTTTCTCTCTAATAATCCCTCCTTTCTCATCTCTGGCAAGCTTCTTCCCTCTATCAACAAAATGCTTTAGCTCCTCTTGAATTGAGTGATTATCTCTGTGAAGTCTAAAACCATCACTGGGGATCTCGATGATTTCAAAAAAGAGGTTGGTCGCGACAACAAAACTCATTCCTCTGACGAGGACGTGGCCAGTGACCTAGGATGACATGAAATCGTTCATGATGGTGGAGTCAAAACCTCAAAAAAAATTTAGAAAGAGGAGAAAGCCATAGTAATTGAGCAAGGTTTGGATATCAGATTGGAGATTAAGGCTTTCGAGTTCGATGATGACCATGAGAACGAGCGGAAGGATGGAGGTGGCAGGAAATAGAGGTTTCTGGTTAGTGGCAGGATTGGGCTCTCTGAACCAGATCTCGGGCAGAGGGGAAAAGCAATACCAAAAGCGAGGGGAGGGGAGGGGAGGGGAGGGCCCAGCTCACATGACAGGGTTTCCTGGTCCCAATGCTTAATTGGGGAGGGGAGAGAGATGAATTTGGAAAGGGTGGTGATGAGGGAGAGGGGACACCATGCACTAAAGTGGCATCTAAAAAATTGAGGGGTCTGGAAAGGTTTTGTCCAATGTTACCGTATCTCTATTTCAGGCTATATGTTGTTATTACATTATTAGTATTATTGTTATATTATTAGCATTTGGTTAGGTTGGGTTATTTAGGGTACATTTGTTATTCGCCAACTGCACTTCTTGTGGGCTAATCTGAGCCTAATGTAACCCTATAAATCTACTCTATACAATGCTCTACTTAGTTCGCATTCTAACATGGTATCAGAGCCGTAGTTGTTGGAGGCTCGATTTTTCATAGCCCTAACTAATTTTTTATCTGGGCATGTTTCCCGAGGCAGGGCTGGATCTTCAACTCGAGCACGCATCTCGAGGATGGTGACTGGACATCAGCACGTAGGCTGAGGACGATGACGTTGACTGGCATGATCATGGGATCATGGACGTAAGGGGGCTGGACCTGACTGCGGATAGTAGTTGATTTGTTGACCGAGACACAATGTGGCCCTGGATTGTAGAACTAAACCTTATGGTGAAGTGGACGAACCACGTGGCTGGTGGACACAAATCTGACCCTGACAGCCCCTATCTGGACGGAACATGACGAGGACCTAGACCTCCCAACACATGGCGATGCATGGATTGCTAGACGTGGCCCTAGCAAGACCGACTCAAACCTCTGACTGGACCTACGTGGAAGAAGGCAATGGATCGGATTGGATGGGACAAAATTTTGCACAAACTTTGAGGAGATAGGACGGTAGAGGACAAGTTGCCCGAAGGCAATCGAAATCTACTGTGCGTGATTTATTTTTTAAATCACTTGAGCACTGTCGTATCCCGCATGTGGGATAAAAGGCAAGCAAACATCGGCCAGTTTCGGGAGATCCGAGTGCTGCCAGGCGAACAGAGTGCAGTCGAATGCACTAAAACATAGTGACATTGGAGGCATTGACACACAAAGTGTAGACGGACCCTGTAGATAAAAAAAAATAAGTGTGGCAATGAAAGGCGATGAAACTCAGTTGCAGTAAAACCAAATTTGTAGGATACAGGACGATTGAGAGCTTTTAGTAAACGCTTATAGTGGAATTGCCATCGACTCTGCAGTGCTGACTTGGCAGCCAACAATTTCCCGAGAAGAGCAGTGTCAAATGCGAGCATCGATGTGATAGCATTGCTCTACATTGCAAAGGTCCAGCGGTCAACGGAGGAGCCCTTCGGGTTCGGTGGTGGAGCAGTCGAGCACCACCCTCGAGCAAAGATGCAGTGTGGAAATTATTTATCAACAAGATGCTTCCCTTTGGTTCCTGTCGAGGCCAGTAGCTCAGCCGGTTGGAGGTCGAGCGCCAAGGCGCCACATGATGATAGGCTGGGGGTTCAAACTCCGTTGACCACCACCCATAAGGTATATTTGTTTTTTTTTTTAAGTTTTTTTAATTTATTAATCTTTTTTTTAATAATTTAATAAATGTTTTTAATTAAAATCAATATTTTCTTAGAAAATTAATTGATTTTATTAAAAACTTATTTTATTATTAAATGAAATATGATTAAAATTTATTAAACTTTTGCAATAATAACACTGGGGGCAATCCAAAAGGTCACTCACACTTCTTTATAGGCTTCATACATAGCAAAACTTTTATTTTTTGTTTGAAGTCCTTATTATTACAAGGAGGGATACATTTAGCAAACTCAAAGTTGCTAAACCTTGTCAAAGCAATAACACGGCATCAAATCATCAAAACTCAAACCTGTTTTTTTTAGACTTCATAAATAGCAAACTTTGTTTGTTTGAAGTACTTCATACAAGGGGGGATTTATTTTTTTGGTGACATTTTGTGCTAATTTGCCTAGGAGGCAAGCTTTGTAAGAGGAGATATAATTTTGCAAAACCAAGGGGGGAATTCTTATAAGGGTACATTTTTTGCAGTGACAGACACCTTAGTCAAATTATTTTGTAAAATTTTATTGTAAAAGGTGCATTTTTGGCAGAGACCGACACCTTAAGAATAGGTAGATCAAAGAAAAAGATAGCCCTAAAAACTGATGTTTCTAAATCAGTTAAAGACCCATACTTTCCACCAGAGATGGATGGGTTCGATTTTTATGAGGAGGGCACATTCCTCACACTAAACAATGGTTTAGTAGCTCTCCTCGATGATTCTGAGTCTTGTATAGACCTTCAAAAAAATGGTGCTCAAGTTCCTATTGGCGTTCTAAAGGGCATATACCTGGTATTTGTTGCACTAGACCATGCCCAACATAAATTGGAAATAAATAAGGAAATTGAGGTCCTAAAGGCGAATGCTTGTTGTGACACAAGTGAACTTCAGCCCATTGTAGCGAATGCTTGTTGTGACACGAGTGACCTTCAGCCCATTGTGGCACATGCTTGTTTTGATACAGGCGACCTCATACCTTCTATGGTATATTTCAGTTGTAGCACAGGCGATCTCATTTCAGTAGCAGATTTTGCTTGCGACACTAGTGACTTAACAACTGAACCTCCTAAGAAAGAACTCCATAATCTCATCAATAGTGACAAATGCCATATTGTTAAACACATTGATGAAGATGATGAAATTGGATGTTTTGAAAAACATACCAAAGGATATGGATCCAAACTAATGAAGAAAATGGGATTCAATGGTGAGAGATTAGGTAAAAATGAACAAGGCATTAAAACTCCTATAATGCTAAATGTCAGGGCAAAGCATGAAGGCCTTGGCTATTCTGGTCAAGCAAGTACCAGTAAGACCATATTTGTAAATCCTAAATCTCCCACATCTCCTAAAAAGCATTGTTGCAATCATTGTGGCAAAATAGGTCATGTTGCAGCTAAGTGTTGGAGATTACATCCTTGTGATTTTTGTGGATGTACTAATCACTCTTCTTCACGATGTTGGCATAAAATGAAAATGACCAACAAGGTTCATATTGATTGTGGATGGACAGATTTCACATAATGGACCATGATGAAAGAAATGTTGTATGGATTTTACCGAAAAGGTAAAACCTATGGTAAACCCCGAGGCAAATCCAATGACAAACCAAGTGGCAGTCCCAGAGATAATGACCCAGAGACAAACCTAAAGATAGACCCAGAGACAAAGTTCCAAAGGCAGATCTACAGGAAGATCCAAAGGCAATGATCCAGAGGCAGATTCATAGGCAGATCCCGAGATAGATCTAGAGGTACAATTCTAGAGGTATGCTTAGAACCAGAGCCAGAGCCATGAGCCAGAGCCAGAGCCGAAGACAAAGCATGAGCCACCATTTTTTCATTTCTTTTCTTCTTCTTCTTCACTGTATTGGGGCAGTTATATACTTTACCCAAATATTTTTGTATGGGGGGTGTTAGTATAGCTAGTAGTTATATTATTACCCAAATAATGTAATAAGGGGGGATGTTAGCGTATCTCTATTTCAGGCTATATGTTGTTATTACATTATTAGTCTTATTGTTATATTATTAGCATTTGGTTAGGTTGGGTTATTTAGGGTACATTTGTTATTCGCCAACTATGCTTCTTGTGGGCTAATCTGAGCCTAATGTAACCCTATAAATCTACTCTATACAATGCTCTACTTAGTTTGCATTCTAACATCCAAGTGGCCAATGAGACATTATTATTACATTATTTCGTATTATATTTTTATATTTTTGAAGAAGTAGAATATGAATTATATGTTTAGTCTTGTTATTCTTAGCTCAGGTTTGTGTTTATAAGTAAAGTTGTCATATTAAGCTATTGTATATATAATTTATTATAGCTACTATAATTATGTTTAGACATGGACCCTATAAATCGTTGGGAGAAATAAGGTCATCATATTTTTTATATTTATTTCACTCTATTTTTTATTTTAATTATCACTATCATGAGATGTAAATCCTAAAATCAAGAAATTCCAAGTATATAGGGAAGTTACACCCACATACAAGGAATTCTCTTTCAATAGGTGTAATTAATAGGGTTAATCCCTTTTCGTACTACCTTGGTACAATGTATAGCTTTATTTCACATAATTCTAGGTCTCTCTTACATATGGCCACATATATCAAGAGGGGTTTCTTCTTCCATATATTGATAAGTATATAAAAAGGGTAAGTATATAGTAAGGATCCATATATCAGTTTAGTGGTATATTGAAAAGGAAACCATTTGAGAGACATAAGGAAGCATCACCGTGGCTACATCAATTTTTTTTTTCACAAAATCAAAATCACTCAAGGGACCAAATTTTGCACCTTAGAAGACCATAAGGACCATCCCAGTGGTTGAGAAAATCTAAGACATAGTCATTAGGAAAGAAACTCAACTTGAAAGGGATGAAACTCAACAAATTTTAATGATGGAAATTCCAAGGTACTAATGCTAATAACTATTGGTATAATAGATGAAATTTAACCATATATTAGTGAAGTAGAGGAAATTATGGAAGCATGACATGCTCTTTCTATTATTTTTGAAGGAAAAAATAAAGCTATAATTCTTCACCCTCAAACCCAACTTCATGCATTAAGGGTTTAAGATGGAGAAAGTATTGAGCCATTTCTTCATAGAGTTATTAAATTGAAAGCAAGATTAAATACTATGAGAGAAACTAAAGAAGATAAACTCTCAGTACTATTATACTTAGATCTCTCCTAGATTCATTTTGAATCCTAGTTACTTCTTTGCAAGTATCAAAAAAAAGAGTATCCTTAAAAGATATGGTAAATATGCTTCAATATATTGAAGTAAACAATTAATTAGAGGACCAATTATTAAACAATATCCTCATATATAGAAATAAATCATAGAAGGGTCCTTCCACTTCCTCTTCATCATCACAAAATCAAAATAAATAATAAAAGAGGTATTATTATATTTGTGAAAGAAAAGGACATGATACAAAGTACTTTACATATAATTCTAGGACTCAAGGGTGTAAAGTCCACATACCTTCTTAAAAGAAGCCACGACACAAACCATAGCAACAACAAGGGTATGTTGTATATGAAGAACCAAAATTAGATTGTGAATAGAATTCTAAACTAGCACACAAAGGATGAAATTTGGTATATTTTTTTAGGTATTAGTAAATATATGGCTGGATATAAAGTGTGGCTTTATTCCTTAAAAATTAAATATGGGAAATACTATTGATGATAAGACCTATCAGGTTAAAGGAGTAGGAAATATTCCTATTAGTCCAACTGATGATAAATGCATAATTGAAAATGTACTATATGTCATAGAATTAGTAAACAATTTTCTATCTATTTCACAAATGTTGGGTTAAGACATAAAATTTGAGTTTAAAGGTGTTAATGGCAAGAACTGATTCATCGTAAAAAATCTAAGTGTGTAGAAATTGGTTCTCATAAGAATGACTTGTTTGTTCTTAATGTTATATCATCTTCCAATATTACATTATACATATCCATGATAGATGCTAAATCCCTTTGGTATAGGATATATGAATATATAAGTTGTAGATACTTATAGCAAAATAAGTATCAAATGGTGATAGAACTATCTAAACTTTCACCTAAATTGCAAGTTTACTCAATATATCAGGGTTATGCATAGTGGCTATTTTCACAAAATTGGCTAAAATTAGGATTTTTAAAATTTGGAATTGGCTAATATTTGGGACCCTTGACCAGGGTCCATTAGCCAAAAATTTCTAGGTGTAAATTTTTTTTCTATCGATTCGCCCCAATTTTATAATAATTTGACCATTTTAAGTTTAAATTTTCAACATTACCCCTAATAATAGTGAACCTTCTACATATGTTTCGAAACTATTCACCTGGATTTTGAAATGAATTCACAAAATTTTTAAAAATATATTTTGGGGCCGACCCCTTACGCATAATGTTGCAATCTATTTAGCAAGAAAGCAACACCATATTTTGATCTCAATACTCATAGAGCTAAAGGACCTTGGATGTGATACATACTAGTCTATTTAGTTATTATTGACAATTTATTTTTTGATTAGGGTAAAATCAATGTTTTTTAAAGGGTCAAAATCCTTTTAAAATATTCATATACTTTCTTACAACAACATCCCACATCTATTAATTTTTATTCTAGCCACATCACAAATCCAAAAAATTTAGTATATTCATTGCATTAGATATTTAGTTTATTCTCAACACAAACTCTAATCTCATTACATTCTTAAGCTCTAAAAGATGGACCCTTAATAGACAAGTCCACAAATATTTAGGAAAATAAATTATTTTCCATAGTTCTTCAAAATAAGACTTATCTTAGGTCCGAGGTGTAGACCAATTGGTTCATCCAAACCCCATAAGGGGGGCGGAGGTCCAAGGTTCAAATCTCAGGCTTCATCGGACTAAAAACTTGTCCCTTTCCTGGTGCTTTCAGTGGCGTAAAAGGTTTAAAATTATTGTGGCATGGTGGTTATAGGGGCGGACTGCGTGAAGATCTGTGTGGTGGCTTTTGGGGCGGACAGTGCAGAATACTGTGGCGGCCATAAAAAGCTGGACAACCTATCGGATTCATGGTGGCTACCGATTCCACCATGTAAATTCAAAAAAAAATATAACTTATCTTAAAAAAAGAAACCCTGATTAGATAAATATCTTAGAATTATTATAGCTACAAGCTGTAAAATCCCAACAATCTCCAAAGGAAATGGCTCCACATCATGCAATTCCAAAAATATCTAAATTTACTATAGATATTCTAAACATAGGAAAATTTACCCCTTGGATTGACTTTCTAAATGTCCTTCATCATTTACCATGATATGGAGTACATTTGAGTGTATACCATATGGTGATAGTTATCTTTTATCTTCCTCTTAAAGTGATCCCTAGTTGGCTAGCCACTTGCTCACCCTATTTACTGCTCTATATACATGTACCACTTGAAATTCATCTAGTGTATTTAGGTATCTTAGTGTATCTATTACTATGTCTACCTCTCTCCAAATATTCACTAATATTTTGTTGAAAAAATTAACAATATTCAATGAATCTTCCTCAATTATTAATATCCTAGCTCATAGTTGAACTATCATATTTTTCCTGCCAACAATGCTCTAGCTTTAGCTTGATGACTAGTCATTATTCACAAGTATTCACTCATGGCTCTGATAACCATTCCATGACTATCCATTACCACTGTTGCGGGCCAAACACAGGTGAATTTTGCTCCTATTTTGTCACTGCTCGATCATTTAAATTGTCGACTCGGGGAGCTTCGTAAACTTCAGAAGTGTCTCATACAAGATCATTCACAATACCCACTTTGAAATGAGTCTGACTAATTCTACTATTGGGGGGTTTAAAATATTGTCATTCATTCATCCACACCATAATAATTTATGTATGAATAATTAAATCTTGAGAATATAAATATTCATATGTTCATAATAAAAGTAAACCTACTGCGGAAATGGAAATAACAATGCAAAAAATAAACCTATGAAAGTAGGAAACTAATCTAGGAAAGCATAAGTAAAAGGGAAGGAATACTACCTTGGAGTGGGCCCAGGCTCCAGCAGCTCCCTTCCAGTTGAACACATAGTAACTCTCGAACTTTATTGTATTCACCAAAGAATTATTACAATGTTTCTATCTCCTCAGAATGACAAATAATTCTAAATATTCTGGATTCTGGATATCTATTAGAGAGGTCTATGTGTGTTTATATAGCACACACAGATCTTCTATTACAAAGAAGTTACAACAGTATTTTAGTCTAGACTAAACTGGGACAGTCTAGTAAACGTAATCAATGTTTGCTAAAAATAGGCTTTGTTCCTAACGGTTGCATATTTTTTTATTGGTGCATGCTTCACCTGGCGTAGGTAAGACATTCTCATCCGTTGATGCAACTTCCAAAATTATCTTATGTGATGTGGAATCGAAATGGCACCGGTCAACTCTGCCCACGTCGCTTTACTCGATCAACTGGCGAAGAATGGAGGTGCCTTCTCTATGAGGAAGGTGCCTTCCTCACGTTCTTTTGATAGAGCCTTCTATATGCGGAAGGCACATACTGATTTGGAGCACCTTCTTCCTACGGAAGGCACCTACTGTTGTGGAAACCTTCCCTATACGGAAGGCACTTTGCCTTGTATGGGGTGCCTTCCCTATGCAGAATGTGCCTAAGTATGTCAGGTGTCTTATGTATACAAAAGACGCATACCTTCTATTGGAACCTTCCTTGAAGAGGAAGGTGCTTGCCTTCTATTGGTGCCTTCCTTGAAGAGGAAGGTACCTGCCTTCATGCCTTAGATTCCAAAAGAAATAGAGTTCTAGGTCCATGAAAGACCTCAACTGATCCAAATCTGTCAAAACCAACTACATTTCCACAAAAACACACAAAAACACAAATTAGATGACACATAATTCTATTAAATAATTACATAATCATTCATAAAAGTACATAGTTCCTAATATATTTCTGCATAATAATCGATGAAACCCATACAAAATATGAGCATTTTTTAGGCTCATCATCCCCCCATGCCTAACATATGCCACGCCCTCATGGCATCAAAACTATAGGTAGCTCTTCATATTTCTTCATCATCACCATTTTCCAGTGGATCTGGTTGTACCTACGGCCTGTGACTATTTCTTCTATGGACCGACATCGACAAGTGCGGTCTTTATTTTTCTATGCGCAGTTGTGGTGTTGGGGCAGCCAGTTGTTATCTGCTTCTGATCAATATTTTGGCTTTGTCTGTTTGAGGTTCCCACCTTGGCTGCTCCTAGAGGTGGTATAGCCAATGTAGTCCCTATTTCCTAGAATGCAACTTCTATAGCTTGCCATAGGTTAGCATCTGGAGGTCTGACTACTACAAGAGGAATGTCAAAATTATCCCTCCTGAGTCGAACTACCTAGGCCTTATGTAACCAGGTTGTTTCAGGGGTAAACCCTACATTTTCTTTTGTGATGGCAGTGGCTTCTATTCTATTTCACCTGGCTCATTCTTCTTGATGACATGGTTCTTCGAGCATCCTCCCATGGCGTCTATCGCAACTACGTCCACTGCATTTTTTCTTTCTTTCTTTTTTCTGCCCTAATTTCTCAGGAAGGCATCTTCTTATAAGGAAGGTGCCTAACCCTAGCATTCAATTTTGGGGTTGGCAAGGTATGCCTCTTGAGCCATAACATTGGCATGATGTTTTGGCCATGGGGGTGCATGATTTTTATGGCGGCGCTATTTTTTGATACTGCATAATTCATGAAATATTACATAAAAATTTAATTAAAATTATGTGCATACCTGATTGGATTTTCCATGCATCATGAAGAGTAGTGATCCATTAGCATATGACATATAGGATGGGTATTTCACATGTGTGTATTATGCTAGACTTAGTTGTTGCATTGTTAGAGGTTCAATACCAAAGAAAAACTCCTGATTGGTCTTTGAAAAACTGTCTGTCCATCATTCTTGAGGCGTGCACGAGGATTTCACCCCGTAACTCCGCATAATTTTCAATTATGATGGATTTTTCATCATGTGGATCTGGTGGTAATCAGGTGTTGCCCAATCGTGTGTTGATCTCGTTCGAATCGAGGTGCACATGAAACCAAAGCATCGAATGTATATGAAAGGCACTTTTGGTGCCTTCTCGATGCAGAAGGTGCTTTAAATGAATGGTACCTTCCCTAGGTAGAAGGTGCTTCTGCTTGATGGTGCCTTCCTGCTATGAAAGGTGCTTTTTCTTTGACAGTGCCTTCCTACCACGAAAGGCACTTTTGAAGAATTCCACCTTCCCACTATGGAAGGTGCTTTTCAAGAATTGCACCTTCCCTGTGCAAAAGGTGCTTTTGAAGAATGGTACCTTCCCTCTCCGAAAGGTTTTTTTTTGAAGAATGGTGCCTTCCCACTACAGAAGGTGCTTTCGAATGAATGTGCATTCCTGGAACGGAAGGCTCTTTGATCATCATCATTTTTTTTTCATGGTGCCTTCATGATGCGGAAGGCACCTTCTCAATATTTTTTTTAATTTTTAATTTTTTTTAGGAACTCTCCTACGGGCGCCTTCTTTATAAGGAAGGTACCTTATTTCAGTTGGGCGCCTTCCCCATACGGAAGGCGCATGCCTTCTCTGGGGCATCTTATTTATAAGGAAGGCACCTTATTTTCTTTGGGGCACCTTCTTTATAAGGAAGGCACGTTATTTATGTGGGGCGCCTTATTTATAAGTAAGGTGTCTCACCTCTAGCTTGATACCTTCTTTCGACGGGAACCATCCACCTCATTTAGGCGCATTCTCTGAGAAGGAAGGTGTTGTTTCTTAAGTGGGGAGTCTTCTTTGAAGAGGAAGGCCTTCTGCAAGGCATTTTTCTCAGTAGCACGTTGTGATCATATGGAAAAGGGTGATCAAGCCTCCTCAAAATTTTCTCCATGTTGCCGCAACATCCCCATGTTAGACCTGGCATGCAATTTCCCCTTAGATGAGATTTTATTGCCTTCACCCGAGCTTGGATACATGCTACTTATAAAATATGTGTGCAGGTGTCAGGATGCTGAGTCGATTCAAGCTTGGTTTCCTAGATACCTATTTTTTGAGTTGTCAGGTCCTCCACCTGCAAAAGCAAACAAAAATAAAATAAAACTATAGGCAGTTAGACACATTCCGTGCCTGGTAGGCCCTCTACTAGGATGCCTACAGCTTGCATGCGGGTGTCGTTCTTTCAAATCACACCATAAGAGATAAAACAAACCTAAACTAATTGATTTTGGTGGACACCTCCATGTCCACCATTCTACTTACTGAGAGTTTGTTCTAGATTTACAAGGATGGGGTCTCCCCCATGCCTGTTCTGGACTCCACCAATAATTTTTTGGACATGTTGTAGGGCCCCAGTCGGTGGATATTCACTATCAATACAACATTTCTGTCGTTAATAGTCATTATATGCACAACACCATTCTTGATGAGTTCTACCCCCTCATATGGTCCCATCCATATCTGCATTAATTTGCCCTTCATCTCCTGGAACTTGGAATCATACAAAAACACCCATTATCCCTCATGGAACTGCTTCAACTTGATGTGTTGATCATACCATTTTTCTTTGCTTTTGTATGATCTTCGTTCTTTGCAAAGCATCCCTTTGAAATTCATCCAACTAGTTCAGCTGTCGAACCCTCTCTTTTTGAGCTTCTTCCAAGCTCAAATTTAATTCTAAAGCAGTTCTAAGTGTCTTAATTTCAAACTCAATGGGCATCATCACACTCTTCTCGTAGACCAGATAGAAGGGTGTGAAGCCGGTGGTCAATTTCCATGTGGTGTTGTATGTCCATACTGCCTTAGGAAGCCATGTAGCCCAATATTTCCTATGTTGCTACACAGCTTTTTTTAGGATGTTCGCAATCTCTCTGTTTGTAACCTCTACTTGCCCATTTTTCTACGGGTGGTAGGGTGTAGTCTTGTTGTGCTAAATTCTATATTGTTCCATCAACTCCTCAATTAGCTTGGAGGTAAATTGAGGCCCCTAGTCTATTGTTATCTCTATGGGGACCCCGAATCATGTAAAAATATGAGAAAATAAGAAATTGAATACTATTCTTTCCTTTGAATCCCTCAATGCTTGAACTTCCACCCACTTGGTGATGTAGTCTGTGCATACTAAAATAAATCTCCTTCCTATCGAAGGTGGATTTATTGGCCCCACAAAATACATGCCCCACTTATCGAAGGGCTCTAGATGCACTTGCGATTGAAGGGGCATCTCATCCCGATGGGATGGTCTGCCCATTATTTGGCACTTGTCACACTTACTGGCATAGGTAGCCACATATTTGAATAGAGTGGGCCAAAAATACCTAGCCTATAAGATTTTATAGGTAGTCCACTTCCCTGCAAAGTGTCCCCCGCATGGTTCATCGTGGCAAGCTTTGAGTATTTTTGATAACTCTTGTTCTGCTATGCATCTCCTTATAATATGATCACATCCTGTTTTAAATAGGAGGCCATAAACCTATAGAAAGGAGGTGATCTTCTCTACTACCACCTACTTTTCTCATGAGGAGAGATCAGGCGAGGTTCTTTTGGTGGCCAAGTAATTGGCTATGTTTGCGTACCACGACATATGCTCGCTGATGGTGAACAAATGTTCATCCAAAAATTGGTCTTCCACTATCGCATGGTCTACTGGCATCAATATGGATATAAAATCCACTATAATGTTGTATTTTCTAGGTTTGTCAACTATTGTTATGTTGAAATCCTATAATAGTAGAATCCATCTTATAACTCTTCCTCCAATAGCCAGTTTGCTTGTTAAATACCTGATAGTTGCGTGGTCCATATGTACGAACACCTTGTATCTGGTGATATAATGGTAGAATTTTTTTATGACATGTACAACCGCAAGAAATTATTTCTCTGTCACTGTATAGTTGAGCTCATCCCCTACCAAATTTTTGTTGACGTAGTAGATGGTGTAAAATTCCTCGCCATCCTTTTGAGGACTGCTTCAATTGCATTTTTGGATGCATCACAATAGATATGAAAGGGTATAGCCCAATTTGGTCCCCTTAGAACAAGTGCAAATATCAACTTTTCCTTGTGTGGCTAAAACACTCTTTTGCAGTCTTCTGTCCAGTTGAATTCCACGTCTTTAGACAATAAAGTGTGTAGTGATCTCACAATTTTACTGAAGTCGGTGATAAATCACCAGTAGTACCTGACAGACCTGAGGAAACTTCTCATCTCTCACAGGATTTTGGGGCTAGGTAGGTCCTTGATGACCTCTATCTTCCTTTTGTCAACCTTTATTCCTTTTGCAGAGATATGGTGTCCCAATATGATGCCCTCTTGCATCATCATAAAGCATTTTTCATTACTAAGGTACAAATTATTTTCCTCACTTATTTCGAGCACTCTTCCCATGTTCTTCATTGCTTCATCAAATATTTCTCCATAAATGGTGAAATCATCCATGTACACTTCAACCGCATCTCCTATCATGTCTGAAAATATGCTCAGCACTGCCCTTTGGAAGGTGGTAGGTGCATTGCATAGCCTAAAAGGTAATACCCGATAATAGAACGTTCCCCAAGGGCAAGTGAACATCATTTTATCCTGGTCTTCTTCTCCTATCTAGCTCTGGTTGTATCCACTGAATCCATCTAGGAAGAAGTGCTTCTGCCCCAAAAGTGTATTCAAGACCTGATCAATGAATGGGAGTGGAAAGTGATCCTTTTTGGTTTCTTTGTTCAATGCCCTATAGTCCACACAAATATGCCACTTCCCATTCTTCTTGGGGATCACCACAAGCGGTGACACCCACTCACTGTCAGAAATCAGATACATGAATCTGGCAGACAATATTTTTTGCAATTCTGCCTTGATAATGTTTTTCATTGTCAGATTCATTCTTCTTTGTTGCTTCCTGCTTAAAGTCGCCTGCTCTTCAAGGTATATTCGATCGATACAGATTTTTGGGTTTATACCTTTCATATCTAATTAGTCCCATTTAAATTCTAATTGGTGCCTAACTAGGAGTTATTCTACTTCCATTAGCTATGTGGGGGTTAACCCATTGTTGACGTTCAACGTATCTCCTGGCCCAATGTTTATCTGCTAAATGTGGTGGTATTGGAAACTAGATAATGGTGACTCAACCATGGTGTCAGAGGATTCTCCTTAGGGGAATTCTATTATAGAACCATACTCATATTCTTCCTTCACCAATTCATCTAACACCATCATCGACTAGATGATGGAAAACTCCTCTTTGTTCTTAGTTAACGTAGACTCTCTTGACGAATCAACAGACTACGCAGGGGGTGAAATGGTCAACCTTTTATGTTCTATCCATTGGATATGGTCATCATCCCATCATAGTAGATGATGTAAGCATCGACTATCGCTAGCCATGGTCTTCCCAAAATAAGCAGGTAGCCACCCAACCTAGTTTTATACTGTAAAACTAGGAAGTCAGATGGATATTCCCATGCATCAACGATCACTATTATATCCTCCAGCATTCTTTCCAATGGTATGGTTGATCAATCAACTAGTTATAGAACCATTGAGGTAGGTCTCAAGTCTATGAGTTGTAGCCTCTGCATGGTCTCCTGAGGTATTACGTTGATTGCTAAATAGAGATCGACCGACATATTGGTCAAGGAATGCCCCCTTATTTTTATAGTTAACACTGGACTGCCTAGGTGTGCGTACTTAGGATGACACATCTTGCCCATCATTAAATCTGCCAACTCACCCACAACATTGATAGTTTGGTTCACTCTTCATCCTGACTTTCTTAGGCACATCTCCTTTATTTCTTTAGAATATATCGAGCGTCTCAGATAGCTTTAAAAAATAGAATTGTCACTGTAAGATTTTTCAAGCTAGAAATAATATCAAACTCTAGATGCATTAATTTCCTCTATTCTTATAGTCAGTTAGGAAACAAAGCCTTTGCTCTCTCAGCCACTTCTTCTTCCACCTCTTCTATAAGAGGTGTTTCTTCTAAATCTTCCTCCTCTTCTTTCAATGGAGGTGTCCCTACTCCTAGTTTTCTACCTGATCTAAGTTGAATAAGATTACAACTAATATTATACATCAGGTACATATCACCTTCTACATTATATGTCGATTGATTTACTCTGTTATTGGGATTTATCGTCAGTTGTGTAGGTAGCTGCACAGGTCTCACTGTAGGCAAGGCTGGCAAGTTTTGTTGGGGGTGAGCTAGCACTACATTCTATGGAGCCAGATTCCATGGATCATGGCCTCTCCACTATTGCCCAGGGTATTGATATTGCATCTAGGGTTGCTGGTTCGAAAATTTTGTTCTTGCGGGTGCATTGGACCAAGGAGATGACCCCCACCACCCCATGTTAGGTGGTTGAGGCTGGCCTTGTGGCATGTATGGTCCTCCCCTGTATGATGGCATTGGTGGCATATTTTCCACAAGGGGTTGTGGCCAACTTCTCTAATTGCCTACAAAATAAGCTTTCGTAGTGTCAGCATCATCCTCGATACTGGGTAATTGTGTGCACAATTGGGTCTTATGATTTATCTTATAGACCATGATTTAGATTTTAGATTGTGCATTCTTTGCATACTTTCCTTTGTATTTTGGGTAGAAATAAGCCAATGTTGCATCATTTTCTTGCTTCTTTTTCTCTAACAGTAGTGTATCCATCTGCAATGCCAGAGACAAAAGCATCTCACTTTTCAAATCTTCTAGCATATTACCTATTTTTATTTTTATGACCGAAGCAGTCGCTTTCATGGTTCTAGAAGTGGTCTTGCCTCTCCTTCTTGAGTAGTTATGGTATAATTATCAGATATATTCCATAGCGTGTTGGTAGACATCACCTCCAAAAATCATGTTGAGAGCTTCTAATGATTCATTGTTAAGTCCTCTCAAAAATATGCTTTTAAGAGACTTATCAGCTAGCTTCACATGAGGAGAACATTGAATATTGAAGTTGAATCTCTCCTAGTAATCCTCAAGAGACTCATCATCTTTCTGCATCATGCTTAGGACCTCTTATCTGGAGTATCTAGCTCTCTCGAATTCTTGATATTGCTCTAAAAAGATCTTCTTAATTTGATCGCATGTGGTAATGTGTTTGTCTCCTAGAACAATTAACCATCACAAAGCTGCATCATCTAATGTGGAAGGAAAGAGATTCAACTTCTATGTATCATATTTGTAGTCCATAGACCTGCATAGAACATCAAACTTAAATAAAAATAGGTTAGGGTCCTCGGTCCGGTATCCTTTGAAGGTAGGAAGATGAGTAGGGGATATATTTTTCATTTTGGTTTTTCCTAGTCCTTCCTCAATCAGGAAACTAAAGCAAGATGAAGCCTCTTCATCAGCCATTTTTTTAGGAAATGTGCTCTCTATTGCAGTTCTTATGGCCTTATGGTCATTTAAAACTTTCTAAGTCAAGTATCTAAGGTTGTCTGGTGTTATCATCCGATATTCTACAACTTTCCATAATAGTGCTTCCTCTAAGGGTGTCCTCTTAAACAATGGATTTACAATGGTTCATTCTTCCTCGATTTTATGGGATGAGGAAGCACTTTGCACAAGGCAAGGATCCTCACTCCAGTAGACTGTTGGCGGTGAGTCAAATGAATCTAGTTCAAACTTCGAAATGTTTAGCTATCTCAAATTTTGGTGGACTTTGTTTTATGAACTCACTGTCAGATCCTCTTCTTCTCGAAGAACTCATACAAAGTCAGATAGAATGTTCTTAGGTATTACAATTAATCTAATAGAGGCACTTCCCTAAAAACGATGCCAAAATGTTGCAGGCAAAACATAGGGGAATTTTACTCCTATTTTGTCATTTCTCGATCATTTAAATTATCAACCAAGGGAGCTTCGTAAACTTTAGAAGTGTCTCATACAAGATCATTCACAATACCCACTTTGATATGAGTCTAACTAATTCTACTATTGGGGGGTTTAAAATATTGTCAATCATTCATCCACACCATAATAATTAATGTATGAATAATTAAATCCTGAGAATGTAAATATTCATATGTGCATAATAAAAGTAAACCTATTGCGAAAACGGAAATAACAGTGCAAAAAATAAACCTATGAAAGCAAGAAACTAATCTAGGAAAGCATAAGTAAAAGGGAAGGAATACTAGCTTGGAGTGGGCCCAGTCTTCAGTAGCTCCCTTCTAGATGAACAAGCAATTAGGAAATCTCGAACTTTATTGTATTCACCAAAGAATTATTACAATGTTTCTATCTCCTCAGAATGACAAATAATTCTAAATATTCTAGATTCTGGATATCTATCAGAGAGGTTTGTGTGTGTTTATATAGTACACACACAGATATTCTATTACAAAGAAGTTACAATAGTATTTCAGTCTAGACTAAATTGGGACAGTCTAGTAAACATAATTAGAATCTGCTAAAAATAGGATTTGTTCCTAACGGCTGCATGTTTGTTGATTGGTGCATGCTTCACCTAGCATAGGTAATATTTTATCGTACATTGCTGCAACTCCTAAAATTATCTTGCGTGATGTGGAACTGGAATGGCATCGGTCAACTCTGCCCATGTTGCTTTACTCGATCAACTGGTGAAGAATGGAGGTGCCTTATCTATGAGGAATGTGCCTTCCTCATGTGCTTTTGATAGGCACCTTTCGTATGAGAAAGGTGCATACTGATGTGGAGTACCTTATTCCTACGGAAGGTGCCTACTAATGTGGGTGCCTTCCCTATAGGGAAGGCACGTGCCTAAGTATGTCGGGCCCTTAAGGTGCCTACCTTCTGTTGGTGCCTTCCTTGAAGAGGAATGTGTCTACATTTTGTTGGCGCCTTCCTTGAAGAGGAAGGCACCTACATTCATTCCTTAGATTATGAAAGAAATAGAGTACCAGGTCCATGAAATACCTCGACTGATCGAAATCTGTCAAAACCAACTACATTTCCACAAAAACATACTAAAACACACAAATTATATAACACACATAATTCTATTAAATAATTACATAATCATTCATAAAAGTACACAATTCCTAATATATTGCCACATAATAATTGATGAAACCCATAAAAAATATGAGCATTTTTTAGGCTCATCAACCACTACTTCTTCTCTAGTCTTCCTTGGATTTACTTTAGAATCTCCATAAAAATTTAGTTGGATCCATCTTTGTATTTGTGGTTGCCACTTGGTCAAACTCCTCAAGCTTCCTCATGGATTCACAT
This sequence comes from Wollemia nobilis, assembly GCA_028583015.1. NCBI lineage: Eukaryota > Viridiplantae > Streptophyta > Pinopsida > Araucariales > Araucariaceae > Wollemia > Wollemia nobilis. The sequence continues at coordinate 10,161,568 of JAQPPZ010000458.1, read as the reverse complement.
TCCCGCCAATTGGACTCAAGTTCTAATTTACACTTACATTAGCTTCCTCCAATTACTCTATACTCTCTTTTAATTTTATTGCTTGAAGGTTATCCACTATGGCCACTATGATGTGTTTGTAGATCTCTTTTCCCATTTAAAATCCTTCTATTTATCTCTAACCAAACTCCCCATGCATAATTAAAGGGAATCAAATTCCAAATATGATTCAATATTAGTATTTTAAAAGACTTCTTCCACTATTATATCCATCCATCCTAATTATTAGGCATCACCCACACCACCCCCATCTTCTTTATTATATCAAACAATATTTTGAGGGAGTAATTACATTCTAAAAATATGTGATTCATTGATTCTTCCTGATCTTCACAAAAGTAACATCTATTAGAAAATTGGAAATCTCAATTATGAAATTTGTATATTTTTAATAACTTGTTTTGTGCTATTATTCAAAGAAAAAATGCTAACTTACTCATTGAAAATATGGGTATATTTCCTACCACTCAAATCAAAATCCTTCACAAATTTCCAACACAAGCTTGTTAAAATAAAAATTGGACATCATATTTAAGTATTTCACTCATATTGAGGGAGAATATACATCCAACATATTTTCATGGTTTATCGTACAAAAATGATCAAGAAAAAATTTACTACTACCTACACTCCATAGGAGAATAGGGTTGTTGAAAGAATAAATTCTTCTATCATGAAAATGGTTTAGTACATGCTCATAGGACTTGATTCTGAGTGGAATTATTGGGGTAAACCTATCTATACCATGATGTATCTTCCAAATATAGTGCCAATAAATATACTTTAAGGGATTATACCTAAATAATCTTGGTCTGAGAGGAAGCCAACAATTGCTCATCTCAAATTTTTTGGAAGTAAGGCATACATGTACGTGCTAAAATAAAATATGTCCAAGTTGGATTGAAAATATCTATCTAGCATATTTCTTTGGTATGATAAGGAATCAAAATCTTATAAACTAATTCATCGAGTCAATAAGAACGTACATATAAGTCAAGATGTGGTATTTTACAAAGAATTTGGAAGTTAAAATTTTTTGAAGTCCATATAGAATCTAAATATTTTATTATAATTATTGAGACAAATGAGTAAGTTTACAAAGAAGTTTTAAAATATGACTCAAAGTTAGAAGTGGTGGATAAACTAGTAATAAAACTAGTGGCTACTCCACCACAACAAATAAAGATACCAAAATAGCTATAAAATAATCTCAAATATGTTAAGCTTGATACACCATCTGATCTAACCTCCACATGACCACATACTCACAATTGTACATGGAAGGAGGTAAATTTGGATTTGATGACATCTATAATGAAGAATTTATAACCAACCTCAGTAAAGGAAGCATTAATATTACTATAATCGAAAGAAGCCATGAAAGTAGAATCCACATCTTTTATGAAGAATGAAGAATGAACATGAGATATTATTTATTTGCTAGAAGAAAATATACCATAGGCTACAAGTGGATTTTCAAAATCAAGTATAAGATAGATGAACCCATTGAAAAATGTAAGGTACAACTCATCATGAAGGGTTATGCACAAATAGAAGAAATAGATTTTTAAAATACATTCATACCTATAACAAAGATGATCACCATTCATGTAGTATTTGTAATGGTAGTATTGTTTGGTTGAAAAAATCATCAAATGGATGATAGAAGTGTTTTTCTCTATGGTGGTATTGAAGATGTATACATGTCACAACCCAAAGGATTTTTTGAAAATGGGCAATGTCAAAAGTTTGTAGATTGAAGAAGTCATTATATGAGTTGAAGCAAGCTCCCAAAGCATAATATATCAAAATTAATCAGCACATACTATAATATAGTTTCACCAGAAGTCCCTCTGATCCAATTATCTTTGTCAAGAAAATTAGAAATGAGATGGTGATTCTTATGGTCTATGTTGATGATTTTGTCATAATTGGGATTTTAGAAATATTAGTGAATGATATGAAGTGTGACTTGAAAAAATAATTTGACATGACAAATTTGGAGCTTCTATACTATTCTCTTGGTTTAGAAGTTTGGTAGAAAAAGAACCACATTTTTGTTATACAAACAAAATATGCCAACACTACTAGAAAAATACGTGATGATAGATTGTAAATATGTGATGATTCCAATGGACCCAGGGTTAAAACTATATAAATATGATAAATCACCTTAGGTATCTACTACTATTTATCATTAGTTGATCAAGAGTCTCATATAATTAATGAACACTAGGCCTAACATCAAATTGTCTATAAGTTATCTTTCAAGATTCATGCAGGATCATGAGGATCATTGGAAAGCTACAAAGAGAATACTACATTATGTCTATCATATAATACAATATGGCCTATAATATAAGAAGAATGATATTTTTTATTACAAGGATACATGGAATTCGACTGTTTTGGATTTGTAGATGATAGGAAGTCAATATTAGAATATGTGTTTCATATAGCATCTAGACATGTCTCATGGCATAATAAAAAAAAACATGAAGTGACACTATCATCTATAGAGATAAAATATTAGGATGCATAAGGAGATATGTTTGAAGCAATACAATCATAATTTGTATTATCAAATTTGGGTGTGTGTAAATATTGACCAACCTTGTTGAATTGTGACAATAAAGATGTTTTGAAACTGATCAAGAATATAGTATTTCATGAAATAATAAATTGTGTGCGACCCCGATGAGTGCGCATTGTAACCGACCTGACTTACAATGTTTTTATTATATCAAATTTAAAGGAATGAGCATGCAAATGATACGTAAATAAGAAAAATAAATAAATATGATTTTTATTGATATTTCAAATCCACGGTTATATATTCATCCCTTTGAGGGATAACCAGTTTTTGATATAATTAGTTACAAGCAGGAAACGAATGGTGGAATAAATCCCCTCGCAAAGGGGTGATGCACTTTCAAAGGCTTCCCGATCCTACACACAAACTTGTCTGAGGGCTCATAGATGCCTCCTTATTCTTCTCTCGTCCAGCAGGGATCTTGTGCTTCGAGTGTTTTGCCTTGGTCCTGTAAACCTGCAGATCTACGTACATGGAAACAACAAAGCACACTTAGTAGTCCGAGATACCTCCTCGAATGAGGTTGTTAGTATAAAACCTGATAAGCAAGATAGAAAAGCATAATATGACTAAATGCAATAAAACTAATGAAATATGTGGGCATATCTCGAAAACAATAATGTAAGTACATATAGTAAATCAGATCTATGCTAGAGATAAATGTTGAAGCAAAAAGTAATTGAATCTAATGCTAAAACAAAGAATCTAATGTCAAAACCCTAGGTTGTTCCTGTAGGCAACTGTCTAAGATATTGAACATGAAATAGATCTTCCTCCTCATGATCCAAGGGCTATAGCACCAGGTTCTCTGCTTAAATTGATGTTCAAGGATCATCGGATGTGTCAAATACATGGAATGGCGATGAATAATGATGGATGTGAATAGTGGATGTATAGTCTCTCCTCAACTATATAGCACTTGTTTTCTCCTCAAGGGCTCATAGATGTGCTCTCCAATCTAATAGGGCTTTGTTGCATAAAATTTGAAAATCATGGATCCTTTTCTCTTTGTGGGAGAGTCCATATGTAGAATTCCCTCTCTCAAATTTGGATCTCGGCTTCCTAGATAAGCTTCAATACAATTTGCATGTGAGTGACCATCCTGGGTGGAAAGCATCAGTCACAACTAGCATTGAAGGGGCAGTTAGGAGGAACTTAAGTAGTTCCTCACTAAAATATTTCTGTAAACAATGCAAAGGTGCATTCATACTACATGATCTAGGATTGTTTTCATGGCTAGACTGTGCATGGTGCTAACCAATGTCAGGTCCAGTGGCTAGGTGTGGCCATTGTAGTCTTTAGTAGTCAGGTGTGGCGGTCGCTCTACCTGAGAGTGGCCAAGCCTAGATGGGCTAGAACTGACCTTTTTGAGTGGTTAGGACCATTACTTGCTCTTGGATAGATCCAAGAGGATTCATATGGTATATGAATGTGTCCATATGGATAGTCTCATAAATATTATGTGTTTTAGGTGTCTAAAGATACCCCTTTTTGGTATGCATTGTGGGAAAACACAACGTAGAGCAAAAAAATAGACCACCTAGGATCACATTGTAGGTTGGATTATGATCATTGATATGATAAATATTGGATGCCCCAGTCATGCAGGAGGACGTGAAACCTATAATCATTGCTTCCAATAGGGTGGAAGGCTTAAATTTGTGGAAGTTTAAACTCGTTCATCAAGTGAATGAGTAGCTTTAGTACTACCATAGGTTTGAAATGAGGAGAGCTACAAACTTAACTGTCATGTTTGATTTTTTTCCCTAGAAAAGGGAAAGCTTATGATAGTTTTTGAAAATGATTCATAATATGAACACACTTCGACATGATCGATTGATCTCTTGTTGACTTTGATTATGATTATTGAAAATTTTGACTACCCCCTCAAGCGATGAGTTGATGAGGAAAGGCCAATTAATAAAGCGATGAGTCGCTTGACAAAAATGAATGATTTGGACCTCCTTAGAGGGTTGCTTTTTTTTTGTAGGGTTGTTCTCATCCAAGTGTGATTTCAACCATTTTTGTGTTGTACATCTCTATCCCATGGTGTGGTCCAACCACAATAGCCTTCTTAGGGAATTAACATGTTAGCAATTCTATTGTTTCTCATTGAAACACTATTTATTGTAGGAGAAATGAGATGGATCATCGCTCTCATGGGGTGGTCCGGATGTCATAGCCTTCTTTAGGTTTGAAGTGAATTACCTCAATTCTACCATAATTGTTTTGTCCCAAGTGGACTTATTGTATTATTCTCATCTTGTAGAATTGCATGGAGAACTAGTCGCTACAATCGCCAAGTGTATAGATCATATGGCTGAATACGAGGCTCATTTGGGATTTTGTTGTTATTTTATTTTTAATTTGGATGTTATGATGTTTTTGGATTTTGATATATGTAATGTTTTTGGTATTTTGCATATTTTTGTTGCTTTGGACCAATAGGTGTGCTTTATGGCCTATTTTTGGGTGGTTTATGGTGAGAAATTGAGTAAATTTCTCATTGGTTCTCGGTCATTGTTAGGTCCAACAACCCCTAATCGGTGATGTGTGGTCATTGTCAGCTCTAGAGGCCAGAAAGTGTAGGACACTGATGCCATAAGTGGCCGAGGCACATTTGGGAATACAAAATAAAATTAGGGTTTTTGACTTTTCATTTTCCAACTGTCATTGTGCTTTTGGGGCTCTCAAGTGAGAGTGACTATTTGTGACCCAAGATGTTGTTGATTTGATGCTATGGCTTAGAAGGGTGAGACATCGACCAGTAAATAATTCAGAGCTTCACAGGTACTTTTCTAAGCCCTAACCTCCTTTTGCTAATGCATTAAAATGAACCTAACTAAAACATTTGATAAAGGAACCTCATTAACCATGTTGGCAATGAACTTAAACTAGTAGATAGGGTTAGTTCAGGGTTTAAGCATATGGGTTTCCTTTTGTTTTGTGTTTTTGTAAAAAAAAATTGTGATTTTTTTCCATGGGGAAACATCGTTGGTGTGTCGCTCGCTAGCTGTTGTTGCCTAGAGTGGCTAGCTTGTTCTGAGGCTAGCCACTATCGCCATCAGCGACTAGATTGAAGCTCCAACAGTTAATTTTTTTACCATTGGAGGCTGGCCATTATTGGCTTTAGCGGTCGCTTAGTGGCCGCTCCTAGCACGAGTGGCCAGGTAGCCTTAGGTTTATTGCCCTGATTTTTGTATTTTAAAGCAATTTTAATTGATTTCCTTGAAATTTTGAAGAGTAGTTTTTGAGTTTTTTTTAATGTTTAGATGCATTTAACCACTATGTTTTTTTCCTTAAGCTCATCTTAGATTATCTTGCACCATTTTTGGGATTTTATTGCTTTTATATTGTAAGTGCATTTATTCTAGATTTCTTTGCAATCTTAGATATTTTCTACTTGGTTTCAGGATCCAAAGCTACTTATGGACCTTCTGCTCCTCATGGATGCCATGGACTGGGCTTGGGTTGATGCTCAAGGGCTTCAGTACGTCACCAGGCTTCCAAAAATCATGTTGTATTAGGTCTATCTTATAGCCCTAGCTCATAGGTGGGACTCTAGGACCAACACATTCTACCTTCCTATTGGCGAGATGACCATTAGGTCGGAGGACATGTACCAGATCTTTTGAATCCCCTTCGATGGAGTCCCCATCGTGTCTTCCCCTACGGGTGCTAGGGATGCAATTTTTATGAGTGTCTTTGGGAGACATGCTGCTACTACATTTCGTGATTGCTACTCAGGGGGGATTTCTGTGGAGCAGTGGTATCGGGAGGATGTCTTCTTCCATAGACATGTTGTGTTGCTTATGGTTATCTACAACATTCTTATCCCTGACTACTCAAATTGAGGTTCCCATGGAACCTATTAGCCATGGTTTAGGACCTGGTGGACAGTGCACAATATATTATCTATGCTTGGGATAGTGCTCTATTGGTGTAGTGCTATGATGAGTTGTACAAGATTCAGTAGCGGGGTTGTGCCAACATCACTTGCAGCTTGGTCCTTCAAATCTAGATATGGGAGCATATCAAGGTGGACCACCCAACATGACTTCCTATGAAGATCACTGCAATAGATTATATTGCCCAGTGCTATGGATCTAGGTGTCCCAAAGAGCTCAAAGAGCGTAAGATTCAGCCTCATGCAGGGGAGCTTTCCCATTACATAACATCATTGACTAGTTTGTAGGCCCAGGATGTCATCTGGAGGCCTTAATTTGAGTACCCTGCTTGGATGGATCCATCTAGTTTTATAGCTTAAACTCGATGTGATTGATGGGTTATTGATCGCAAGGATCGCATATAGGATTTATTTCACTATTCCAAGGTGCTTTGATAGTTTGGTTTGTCATAGGATGTGCCACTATAGCCATTATTATATAGGCAGATTGCTATAGAGAGGGATATTCCACTACCTCGAGTTATAGAAGTGACAAAGTATGATGATCCTCTAGCAGTCAATGTTGTTATCATAGATGGTGGGATCACAGATGACTACACTCAATGGTGGGGCACACTGATGTGGTAGGGCGGCGGTAGTTTGGATTGTAATCAGGATGCGACTGCTACATGGGATGATGTTGATGGGCACTGAGTGTAGGCCCAAACAAAGGGATGGGGCCATCCGATAGAGCAAGAGGTAGGGGAGGAGTAGGTACCTCCAAAGGAGGATAAGAAGTTGGCTCCTGAGGAGTGATATTCTCCTATCTGGGCTCAGTTGCATCAAGTTAAGGCATAGTTGTAGGTATCTCATATCCAGGTACAATAGAGGGATGCCACCATTGCTTTGTTATAGGCTCAAATTTAGTGCTTCGAGGTAGAGTGGACCACACTATAGAGGAGGTTAGATCAGCTTATGGCTGGAGGGGGTGCTACTCAGGGATAGATTACACCATCTATTCTAGTGCCTCAAGGACCTAGTGGTCTAGATGCAGGTGTGAAGATCTGGTGTTTGCATGGGATTTTAGCAAAGGACTTGGAGCAACGCACCCTAGATTCCTCCTATATCCTCATACAGGAGCACAAGGTCAGGCTTTAGGGAGATCACCTACCAGATAGGCCCATGATAGGAGGGTCACATAGGACTAGTCAGAGTACCTCAAGGAAGTCATTAGCTCGATCGAGCTATAGGACCAAGACCTAGAGAGAGTAGACTAGGGGTACCAGCTCTATATCACCTCCCAAAGGGGATGGTGAGGGCAGAGGTGATGCTAGTGGAGCAAGCCACTCTTGACCACTATGGCCCCTTGGTATATTTATATTATTTTAAGTGTAAGGTCATATGACCTACATGATTATAGCCTTATGGCTCTTTTGTACCTACATGTACTTATAGTGACACATATTTACATGATATCCAAGCTTTGGGACTCATTGTGTATCTTTTATGATTATATTTTTATGTTTATGTGATGCAATATCATAATCTTATGTGATATGATGTGGTGTGATTATTCTTATGTTATGATGTGGATGTGTAGTAGGACTACTTTATGATTTTATGCTATATGGTGTGGTTTACTTGACTTATGTTTTATGATGTGTGTATGATTAGATGGCATGATTTAGATGATGATGATGATGGATGAATATATGGATGCAATGCTTATTGTTAAATGTATGTTTAATTTTGGTGTAGTGTATGCATCTAACTTATGTTATGATATGGTACATGAAATGTGTTATGCATTATGTTGATGATATAATGTGAGATGAACCTGTATGCTTTAATCACTTAAAACATAAGGTATGCATGCAATATGAGTTTAACAATCTAATGGGCGACACCACATAATGTATAGCAATCATGAATGTAAATAATAATTCTTAGCATAAGAATTAATTATTTAAGCATCCAAATGTGAGATGAGATGATGTGATGTGTATGTGCTTTCTTGATGAGCTTCTGTAAATTAAATATATGCACAAAAATAGTTAGTGGCCATCTAAATATCATTGCTGACATTCATATGGTATCTATCCTATTTCATGAACACCCTTTAATGAAAAAAACATCATAAATAAAGTTGATGATTTGACTGATGGAATGATTTATTGCTATGAGGGGGTTTTTGAGGTTTTCCATGAGACTCAAACACCCTAGTTACTCGATCAAAAATTTGTATACTGATCATATAGAGATTCTAAAGGATATTTTTTTGTTATGAAGACCTAGATACTCATTATCCCTGTGTGTGCAAATGAATATATTAGATAGAACATAAGCATACCCCAGTTATAGGTGGGATTCATTCAGCTCTTTATTATATTGGGGATCCTCAAATGTTTATCCTAATCCTAAGCTAGACTTAGTTGGATTAAACCACTAGGTGATACAGGACACCTAAAGCTAGCTCTTCCACATGCAAACATTGGTTTGTACAAAAGCGGGATGCTAATGTGATAGACATATCATCGTGCATGAGGATACCTTATGGTTCGTCCATACTGAGAATTCCAGGGGCTCAAATTTAGTACTCCCTTATTTTACTCAAATTTATTTGGGATACTTGCTCATGCTGAGTGATGAATATCACTATTTATTTTAAATTTTTTATTTTTTTTCTTTTGAGCAAGGGATTTATGTAGTGATGATAATCACTATTCATTTTGCTTTTGAATTTTGCCTTGTTCAGGATGTTTTTCTTTTTTATTAAATCAAGGGATTTCTTTAGGTAGGGGTGAACTTGTCCTTTTGCCAATTATTAGAATTTTCGAACCAGTCACATGGGGGGATGAGCAAGATAAAATTTTCACCTTATGATACCGAATACCGCATCGCAAAATTTATATTTCCCTTGTTCCTACTAGGTTCTTAGTGTTTTGATTAGTGATTGGATTTTGAGATATACCAAGTGCTATCAAAACTAAACCTCACCTATTAGAAGCTAATATGGCTTTCTACAAAGTTTGATAAAACCACTAGGTATGGCTTAGTGACCAAAAAATCCTAGTACATTCCTCATAGCAATAGGAGGGGTTGTGTTGAAAAACATAGTTACACACATGGGTTATGGATGATGATGGATTTTGAAGATGCATGATTGAGGTACAAATGTGGTGTCATTTGTAATATTGTGAATACAACCTACTAAATGTAAATGCAATGGATGCAAATGCCTAATGCAATGCAACTACATGAATGGAAATGCAAATGCATAATGCAAATGTTTTTGTATTTTTTATGCTTTCAATTGTTTTTGAGTTTTGATTATTCTTAATGTTTTTGAAATTTTTGATTTTAAGTTGTTTTTGTGTTTTTATGTTTTGATTTTGACCAAAGGGCTTAGGGTGCCTTTAGGGATTTTTGTGATTTGACCAAAGGGCTTTAAGATGCCTTTGGAGCTTTTTGTGAATTGACCAAAGGGCTTTAAGATGCTTTTAGAGCCTTTTGTGAATTGACCAAAGGGCTTTAGGATTCCTTTGGAGCTTTTGTGAATTGACCAAAGGGATTTAAGATGCCTTTGGATCTTTTTTTGAACTGGCCAAAGGGCTTTAATATGCCTTTGGAGCTTTTTGTGAGTTGACCAAAGGGCTTTAATATGCCTTTGGAGATTTTTGTGAGTTGACCAAATGGATTTAAGATAACTTTGGAGCTTTTTGTGATTGACCAAATGGCTTTAAGATGCCTTTGGAGCCTTTGTGAGTTGACCAAAGGGCTTTAAGATATATTTGGAGCTTTTTTTTTTTTAATTTTGATGTTTTCTGATTTGTTTGGATTTTTATGATTTCCATTATTTTTGAAGTTTTTGAAATGTATTTGAATATTTTTTATATATTTTTTATTTATGTGTGAAAAACCTTTAGATGAATTATGTTGAGAGGTTTTGGCTCCCCAACACCCTTTAGCATTGTCAAGCGATATGCCCCAGGACCAATCTTCTCATATATGATATCGAGACCTATCCAATTGATCGTAAATTTATCTCATAGAAGCAGTGGTATATTTGAGTTCTGTTGGTTTTATTTAAGCACAAGATCCCCAAATTTAAAGTCTATCAGGTGGACTTTATTGTTATAATCTTGTGTTAGACGATCCTAGTAAATGCTAAGATGCTCAAGAGCATTAATGTGACGTTCATCCAAAAGGGTCAATTGATCGAGGCAAGCTAGTCGCGTAGTGTTGTCATTGATGAACTCTAACAATGCAATGTATATTGTTGGAATTTCAAACTCTAATGACATAACAGATTCAGTGTCATATACAAGCAAAAAATATGTTGTCCCAGTGGGCGTTCACATGCTATTCCTATAAGCCCATAATGCCAAGGATAATTGCAGATGCCAATCATTATGATTTTCTTTCACCGTATTTTTTAAAATAGATACTATTATCTTGTTTGAGGCCTCTACTTGCCTATTTTCCTATGGATAGTATGGTATCATAAAATTGTGCTAAATGTTGTATTTTGTCATTAAAGGTTACACATTTTTATTTTTTAATAACGGACCATTATCTGATATTATCTTGAAGGGTACCCCAAAATTACAGATGATATTGTGAAGTATGAACTACGCAATCCTAGGACCAATTATCAAGGTTAAAGGTACCACTTCCACCAATTTGGTGAAGTACTCAATGGTCATTAATATGAATGTGTGTCATCCTGAATATGAGGAGAAATATTTCCAATCAGAATGAAACCCCACTAAGAAAATGGCCAAGCTGCCTAAATGGGCTGTAAGGCCTAAGATGGCAAGTTTGTTAGATTTGCATGTTGTTAAGATTTAATTAATTTCTTGACATACTCATAGTAATCCTTTCCATGGTGGGCCAGTAATAACCCATTCAAAGGATGCGCTTGACAATGGCTACGTCGCTAAAGTGGCCACTACATGTACCATTGTGAGCTTGTAAAATCACCCAAGATGATTCTTAGGGCTCTAAGCAATGTAGGAGGACTCCATCGTAGCTTCGACGATACAATATGCCTCCTAGCAAGACATATCTTGTTTCTTTTTGCTTAAATGCTCGTATTTCAGCATGTGAGTCCTTGTGGGACAATTCCAAGCCTAAGGAAGTCCTGTAATTGGGATAGCCAATCTTGATAGGCTACATCCTTGATAGATAAGCTGACTTGTTCCTCCTATCATTAAATTTGCACAAATGTAGATTGACAAACAACCTTATGGAGAATAGTGGTACGATTATCCATAGGACCTTGCAAGATTAGGGACCCCTAGGTGCCTTCTTTAAGAAGTCTTTGGATTTACAAAATCAATCATGATCTGGATCTATATGAATCATGTTGATAGGTTCCTTGTTATCAAAAGATTCATGCTAGATTACTGAGTACGAGAGAGTTTTGAAATGAATGATAGTGAAATCAGTAGATGGATTCTAAGGGATCAAGGACCCCAAATATACCATGGTGTCTACAAATCAGTTTGATGAAAGAAGGATTCCTTCAATGTCATACCACTCTAGTTTGGCTAGATATGTGTCAAAAATCTCCTTGTAAGCTTTCAGGATTGGATCCTAGTATTGAAATAGTCCCTTGACCTAGTTTACTATGAGGAGGGAGTCATCGAAGATATTTAGCCTTTTGATTCTCATGGAAATGGTTTTTTGGAGACCCAATATTAGGGCCTCGTATTCGATGTTGTTATTAGTACAAGGGAAGTCTAGATTGAATGACAAGAGTATTGGAGCACATTATGGCATGAAAAAGATAATCCACGCACCACCTCCTTGCTCACACTTTGAACCATCAAAAAACAAATTCATGTTAGCTTTATTTTTTGGTTCTTTGAGTTTAGGTGCCTCTAATAGTGCAAATAATACATCATCATGAAGTTATATGGTGAGGGGCCTACTATTATGAAGAGGTGTCTCAGCTAGCTGATTAGCCATGACTTATCCCTTGATGGAATTTTAGCTTATGAATTCCAAATAAAATTCTGTCAATAGAATGATCCACTTTGTAGTACATGTGTTATAATATGTCTTGCTCATCATATACTATAGAGGATTTTTTTTGGATATTATATATATCGTATGGATTAGAATGTAGTGGCTCAATTTCTTGGTTGCAAAGACTACTTCTAAACATAGCTTTTCTATGTATGCATATCCTATATCATAGCTCACTAATGTGCGGCTTATGTAATATATTGCTTGTTCCTTGTCTTGCATGTTATTTTGAGCCAACATGATGTCCAAAGCAAAATTGATAGTGGATATATACAGTAGGAATGGTATGTCTGGCCTTGGTGGAGCTAAGACTGGTGGTGTTGCTAGGTACTCTTTGATTTTAGCAAAGGCTTACTGATATTCTTCGTCCCACTGGAATGGGACCCCATGGTGTAGCATTCAATTCATGGGTTGATATGTGTTCGATAGTTGTGCAATAAATCACTTTATGGACACTACTTTTTCCTGTAAGCTTCTTAGTTCTTTAATGTTTATGGGTGGGACCATTTCCAAGATAGCCTTTACATTTGCTGGGTCTACCTCGATGCCTCGTTTATAAATGATGAATACTAAGAGTTTTATAGAAGTTACACCAAAGATGCATTTCTTGGGGTTCATCATGACATTGGTCTTAGCATGCTCTTCACATAGTAATGACTTGGCCAGTAAGTCATCGATGTAGTCTTCCAAGATCTTGTGCATGTAGTCATGGAAAATGTATGTCATAGCCCATTGATATGTGGCACTAGCATTTTTAAGACCAAATGGCATCACTTTGTAACAAAATGTCCCCCATGGAGTGGTGAACGCAATTTTATGCTAGTATTCGGGTTTAATCCGAATATGATTGTAACCATAAAAATTGTCCATTAGGGAGAGAATCTCATAACCTGTAGTTGCATCTACAATCATCTATGTTGAGCAACAAGAATGAATCCTTTGGGGTCATCTTGTTTATATCCCTAAAATACGTGTAAATTTAGACTCTTCCATAAGGTTTTCCTATAGGCACCATCATTGATACCCATTCTGGATAGTCGATCGGAACAATAAAGAATACATCCAATAGTTTTTGCAACTCATTTTTCACCATCAAAGCGATGGTTGAATGAATATTTTTGAGCTTCTGCTTGACCAATTTATTTACAGGTTCTAGAGAAAGGTTGTGGACAACCAATTTTGGATCTATTCCTAGCATGTCTTTGTAGGTCCAAGAAAAGAGATTTGGTCTCTCTTTTAGTAGAGGAATTATAATGGCCTATTCTTTTGAAGATAAGATTTCTCTGAACTTGACTTTATTTTGTTGAGAAGGATCATTGCTGATGTCCACCTTGAAAGTCTCCTCTATTGCCATATGTGACCCCTCCTCAAGCTGGTGAGGAGTGGGGATTAAATGAATTTCATCTACTATATTTATAGTTCCCACTGACTCAGGGTCGATACCAGCATGATAGAGATCATGTGCGCAACCTGATGCAAAATAGAATGGTTGTAGCATCTCTTCACTAGGGAAGAAATCTTCAAGCTCTATGGGTGAATCAACGTGATCCCAATCAATAGCATCTAAGTTAAGACAATTATTTTGAAGGATCTGCTAGGTTATTGAGTGGAGTGGTCAAATCAATGGAGATCATGTTGATGGATGGAATGAAATCTCCAGGACCATGCAGGTAGAGTTCTACGTCATGGGTGCACCCCCCATACTCGTGATGTGGCTCTAGGGGCATAGGGATCTAAGGATCTGGTCTATGGATATATTATATGATGGGATCATTAGGCAATAACTGCTCTCTAAATTTTTGTGGATCGGTGTTGACCATGTGATAGATGGCATCTAAATTCATTGGTCTCCCCAGGAAGTGAAGTTTAGGATCTATGGCATGGAGTAACGCTTCTCTTTCAACAAGCAGATTGAATTTTTGGAAGTGGAGCTCATGGTAAGCCCTCTCAGATTCATTCTCAAAGCTACCATTGCTTGTAGTAAAACCCTCATTCCTACCCACTAGAGTTGGGCATTGACCTACCTACTAATGCCTAAGATAGACCATTTCAATCTCATCTTCATAATCATCATCATTTATGAATAATATGTTGGTATTTACTATAGGACCTACCATTTTGTGCACATATCTTATGAAGGCCATCTCAATTGAGTCCTCTGTCTCATATCCACTCTCGTTCGACATGTATCCACCCTCATCCAAGATGTCTTCACTCTCATATGATATGTATCCACTCTATGTGTGGCCTATCAAAGTAAGGTTTTGCACATACCGAGGCCCATGGTAGGCTAGGCCAGCTTCATATTCATTCTCACTTGGGACATAGTCATACTCCTATTTCTCATATCCATGCATTGGCTACTCCTCTCATAGGATGGCTCCTGATGGGGGTGTTTCAAGAGAGGATTCAGGATGATATCCATCAAGTGGTGCGATATTGGCCATCGATACCCATACATAATCCAAGTAGTTTATGCTAGGGGGTTGATAGGTATTTCAATCAATGTCCTCCCCGAACCTGATGCTTAACCTGTCTAAGGATGCTTCCAAAGAGTAATCATGACTCTGCATTTGATAGCCTAAACCACACCTATCAATGGGTAGTTTATACTATGGCTAAAATGGTAGCCATCACCCTTGCTCATACAGGCCTAGGACATAGCCCTACCAATGATACTGCTCAAAGTACTTCAGAGTGAACTCAAGAGTCGACAAGTAATGAACATTCAAGGTGAATGGATCATCCTCATTCCTTTCAAGATTAGGATTAGTATGGGTGTAATATAAACTAGCATATATGAAATTAGTTTGGTTTGGTGGAATCCCTAAGGGAACAACTATCCCTACTGGTAGAATTGGTATTCTTGGTCATCCATGTCTTATGTAGACTCAATAATTGGCATGAAAGTTACATTATGCACAAGATATTCACCTAGTGCTATGTTGGCTAGGTGAACTGTCACCTACGATGTAGATGATGTTGTTGATGATGCAGATAAGGTATGTTCATGTACCTCCTCAGCTATTTCTTGGGAATATTCCTCCTCCATGGGAGTCAAAATTCTTCTAGCTTCTATGGTCAGAATCTCCTTGTGTCCTTCCCCTTCTAGGGGTGCCTTTAGCTTCTTTTTATATTTTTCCTTAGATTTTAAAGGCTTTTCGAAAGCACTAGTAGCTTTAGATGTGGTAGGTAGTACCGATGTGGATGGATCACCCCACATTGATCTACTTTTGTTCTTTGGATATGTGTTTGGATATGAAGGTCTTATGTACACATGTGTTAATGGAAGAACAAAGTCCCTAGGTAAGTCAAATTGATGCATGTACTTGAAAAACTATTCATCGGATGGAACCACATGAACTTGTCTCTCATGCACATATTTGATGCATTGGTGCAGGATTGAGGTTACACACTACATGTCCTTAATATAGGGATTCCCTAGAAGGATGTTATACTGCATTGCCCCTTCTAACATGTGACACATCACAGGTATGGTCTTATGTCCTACCTTTATAGGCAAAATGATTGTACCCACTATGGAGCACAATGCATCGTTGAAAGCCCTGAGCGTGTAAGAAGTCAGGATAATATTGGACATAGGGATCTTCAAGTGCCCTATAGCCTTGGTAGTGATGATGTTGAATGATGTTGATCGATAATAACCTTATTGAATGGTATGTCATTTATTGACACAATAATATACAATGGAGGTTTTGCTAAGGTAGTAGGAACTACCATAATTTCATGATAATAAAAACGAATCATAGGATCTTGGCACTGTTGCACTTACCCAAAAAAATATGTGAACACATCTGGGTTCTGGGGATGGAGCTCGATTGATATCAAAATCTCCATTAAGGTCTCCCTGTGCCTATGGTATTGTTGTATGAGCTCGTAAATGGAGAACTTGGCCAAAGTCGTTTATAGATTCTATTCCATTATTTCCCATATTTTTTATTATTATTTTATTTTTCGACTTCGTTCCCCAATGGATAAATTCTCTAGGTTCTAACATTCAAAATGACCACATCCAGGGAAAGAATATATAATATCTTCTTTGTACTAAGTGTAGATAAAAGTCATGACATCATGGCCCTTTGAATACAAAGGAAGAATCTCTTCAAATAGTTACCACATGTCTTGTTGGTGGACCTGGAGGATTGGTATGCACCTGTCTCTACTAAGGTGTAGCTGGGATGTTAATGGAAGCCACTGGAGGTTGTGGTTGCCCATATATCTAACTCTTGATTGCCACATTAACTAACTCAACCATTCTGATGTATCCCTGAATAGGTGGCTCAACTCAGACCTGGTTGACTTGGACTCCATAATCTCTAGGGGTCTCATGATTGGGCAATGGTTTCCTAAATATACCCATATCTCTGTTATCGAGAGCTAGTAGGTCGTCAACGTTTAGCTATCCCTTTTCAATAATGTTTTACACATTTTTTAATTTGATGCAATTCTCGATATCATGCCCCTATATTCTGTGATATGGGTAATATTGATATTCCCTATATCCCCTTGGCTTGGAATGGTTAGGGTCAAGAAGTTGTACATTAGGAAATCTTATCCTATGTGCCTAACTCAATTGATTAAATATCGACTACATAAATTTGTTTAAAGGCATGAAATAATGAGGTGGAAGATGCTCTTTGTTCTGACCTTGGTTGTTCTTAGGGTCATAGTTGGCTAGCGGGGGGTGATACTTATAATTTAAGGTTTGTTGTCCATTCCCCTCTCTTGGCATGTCTAATACAACCTAATCAACCTGAGTAGGATTGGCCTACTTTTTCTTATTCTTGTAATTCTAATTATTCTTGCTCCACTCTTTCTCTTTATGAAGCTTGAGGTCTCCCTCATCAACCTTTATGTCTTCAATAAGCTTGTCTTAAGCCAAGGCTTCTTTGAATGATTCATATTGCTACAATTGCAATAACAAAGAGATGTATTTTACACAGCTCTTTGTTAAAATTCAGATGAGTTCCTTTGTGGGGACGGAGAATGATAGTTTTACCATTAATTTTCTCCACCTATCCTCATAGTCCATCACTATATCATCATCATATTGCTTAAAATTGACCAGTTCGAATAGGTTCACCTTATTCTTGGCATCGAAGGAGAAGCATTCAATAAATGCATTCACTAGTTGCTCAAAACTGGTGATGTTATGCTTGGGCAACTGGTTGAACCATTTAGTTGTTGCACCTGAGAACATCATGATGAATGTCCTCATCATCAGGGTATCATTCTTCTCAATGTGGAAGCACGTGTTCATGAATTTGGTCATGTGTTATTGCACATCTCCCTCTCCCTTAAAATTTTCCAGCCTATGCATCTCAAAGTTCCTAGGATATATGGGACTTAGGACTGAGGGGCACAGAGGTTGGTTGTGTATCTTGCTTAATGTTGGATTCTATCCACCCGTGTCCTTATTCTCAAGAGACTTGACTATATCAGCAAGTGTCTTGTATTCCTTTGAAGAAACAATATCATGTTCCTGAAGGTTTGCTCACGGTGGTAAGGGAGGTAATCCTATGTTTGCTCAATTTGGACAACTGTACTCATATTCCATAACCATGAGTGGAGGTTCAGGATATGTTTGTTCTTGATCTTCCATCCCTACCCGTTCCTAATTAAATTATGTTTGTTCAAGTTCTAGGTGTTATCAATGCTATGAAGTGTGGTGACTACACTCATATCCTTACCTAGTGCTTCTCTCCTGTTGATAATCGACACATATCTCATGTCAATATCTCTCACAACCTATGTGTGTGTCTGTTCGAGCTAGACTCTCTGATAGCTCCTTGAAATTTGTTATTTATTCTCTTAAGTGTTGTTCTTGTAGGCACATACACCTCTTCCTTTGCTCTTCTTTCTCAAGAGCTTCTACACGCTCTCGCTTGGTGCACAACACTTTTTCTTACCAACGTATTCGATCAGATTGAACTAATACTAAATGTCCATGCATTTCTACCTCTATGTGAGGAGTTCTAATGCTTAGGCCCCTTAAGGAGGCTCCTATTGTGTGCTTACCCTTGTCCACCAGGGCAACCTTCTCTGTGTGCTGTGTTATGGTTTGATTACCCCCATGATCGAAAGTAGTGTATCTAATGCAGGGTCACTTTGAAGCTTACCCTAGTTCATTGGTGCATCTAGTAGCTACACTATGAAAACTTCCTGAAGCAGAATGTTCAATAGTAATACTTCTAGTAGCTGGTCTTGAGGGAACTCGATTCAACTCATCAAGCTATCAAGTTCTCCATGGCTAATCCCATGGAGTCCCATTGGCACCAATGAGCTCATAGTCTAAGGGCACCCTCCCATCTATAGGGAGGTTGTAGTATGTCCTGGGTCTATGATTAGGTGTTGCCCTAGGGTCTTACCCCTTAGTGGGATAATATATCCTATGTGTATCATGTGAAGCCTAGGGTCTTGCAACCCCTGCATGCCTATGCGATGATGGAGACCTTGATGCCTCCTCATGTTGGTCTGATGATGGAGACCTTGAACCCTCCACATGTTTATGTGATGATGGAGGTCATGATGCCTTTGCATGTCGATGTGAAGAGGGAGGTCATGATGTCTCCACTTGTCTATGCTATGAGGAAGGACTTAAGTCCTCATATCTATGTGATGAAGAAGGTCATTATGCCTCCATATTTTTGAGTTATGAGAGAGGCCATGAGGCCTCCTCAAGTCTATGTTACGATGAATCAGTATGTGGATCTCTTTCTAGGGTTTCTCGAGGAGTCCCCCCAAGTATTGAGTTGTCACCCCTAAGACTCACCAAACCTTGTTCTACGACACTATGCATGGGTGGCTCAATGCTAGTGTGACTATGAGTGTGTGTACCGTTAGATTCCCCCTCGATGTTGGACTGAAGGTGGTTGCTCCATGTGTATACCATGGTGACTTATAAGTTATCTTCTTAGATAGATTAAAAAGCACACAAACAAAACAAGCATATGTTTTTCTCTTTTAAATATTTATGTGTGCATTCCCTAAACTGCTTGGTGTGTTTTGATTTGTTGAATAAATAATCTAAATCTCATTGTATTTTGCATTTTTGTTGGATGGTACACTCATAGCTTGACAACCTAGTGATGAAATCCAAACCACATAATCCAACCTATAATGTGTGGTAATGACTTCCACACAAAGTCAGGGAGCACAAGTCCTCCTGGTCCTCACCCATTTCAATTTCAGTCAGTGATATACCTCTTCAAGGATAGATACATGTATATTTTCCATGGGTTATGAAAGTTATTGGATCTGTTATTGACCAAAAATAGAGGGTGTGTGGGATTTTATTCAGTGGATGGAGATGAAAGCTACCTCACAGGATCTCTACTAGTGGTTGGTCATGACTTCCAACTCACTAGCATTTAAAATAGTGCATGGTGTGTGTGGTTCTTTTTAACCTTACATGTAAATATTTTGCATCACCAAGCAAGCATGATATTTCCTATATGCCTAAGATAAAATACGGTTTATTTCAGAAAGATGCATGTATTCATCTTATATGATCTTCAAATAATGCATTCCTTTCTATGAATTAATGGCCACTGGCTAGGCCACATAAAATTAAACTAAACACACATAATACTAGAATGCTATAGACTAGGGTAGACCTTACAAGCAGAGGCCCGCTGCTCCTAGAAATGACTAGATAAACTAAATAAAATCCTAGGAAACATCAGGTGCAATTTATTTTCCCATTTTTCTTTATATTTCCCTGATTAAACTATGATTTCACTTGTTGTTTCTGGAAATAAAAAGTTGTAGACATAAAACATGCAGAAAATAGAGGATGAAACCAACCTTAAATCATGCTCTGATAATAGAAATTTTGCTCTCTACTGCACTTTCTTATTGGCAACTGTTGACCAGAGCATCTAATTCTGGTTACTAACTATAGGAGCGGCTAAGATCAGTTGGTTGTTATCGACTAGAGCGACCAAGACCTGTGGGTTTCTTTTGACTAGAGTGGACAAACCTGCACATAAAAAAACCCATGAATGTCATTAAATCGACAAAAAATAAAAACCAGTTTGGGTTCCCACCATGATCACCATTTGTGTGACCCCAAGGAGTGTGCATCGCAATCCACCTGAATTTCAATGTATTTATTAAATGAAATTGAAAGGAATGAAGATGCAAATGATATGTAAATAAGAAAAATAAATAAATATGCTTTTTATTGATATTTCCAATCCATGGTTACATATTCATCCCTTTGAGGGATAACCAATTTTTGATATAATCAATTACAAGCAGGACATAAATGGTGGAATAAATCCCCTTGAAAAGGGGTAATGTGCTTCTGCAGGCTTCTCGATCCTGTACATGAACTTGTTTGAGGGCTGACAGATGCCTCCTCCTTCTCTCATCCAGGAGGGATCTCGTGCTTCAAGTTTTTTTCCTTGGTCCTATAAAATTATAGATCTGCATACATGGAAACAAAAAAGTATGCTTAGTAGTCCAGGCTACCTCCTCAGATGATGCTGTTAGTATAAAACCTGATAAGCAAGATAGAAAAACATAATATGACTAAATGTAATAGAACTAATGAAATATGAGGGTATATCTCGAAACAATAATGTAAGCACATACAATAAATCAGATCTATGCTAGAGATAAATGTTGAAGTAGAAAGTAATTGAATCTAATGCTAAAACAAATAAGCTAATTTCAAAACCCTAGGTTATGCCTATGGGCCACTGTTTGAGATAGCGGCCAAGAAATAGATCTTCCTCCTCACGATCCAAGGGCTATAGCACTAGGTTATCTACTTAAATTGATATTCAAGGGTTGCCAAATGTGTCAAATACATGGAATAGCAATCAATAATGATGGATGTGAATAGTGGATGTGTAGTCTCTCATCAATCGAATAGCACTTTGCTTCTCCTCAAGGACTCGTAGATGTGCTCTCCACTATGACAGGGCTTCATTGCATAAGATCTAAAAAATCATGGATCCTTTGCTCTTTGTGGGAGATTCCATATGTAGACTTCCCTCTCTTAGATATGGACCTCGACTTCCTAGAGAAGCTTCAATCCAAATTGCATACGACTGACCATCTCGGGTGGAAACCATCACTCACAACTTGCATTGATGGGGTAGTTAGGAGGAACTCAAGTAGTTCCTCACAAAAATATGCTCGTAAACAATGTAAAGGTGCAGTCGAACTACGTTATTTGGGCTCATTTTCATGGCCAAACTGTGCATGGTGCTAGTCACTATCAGGTCCAATGGCTAGGTGTGGCCACTGTAGTATTCAGTGGCCAGGTGTGGTGGCCACTCTACTTGAGAGTGGCCAAGCCTAGATGGGCTAGAACTACCATTTTTGAGTGGTTAGGACCACTGCTTGCTCTTGTAGAGATCCAAGAGGATTCATATGGTCTATGAATGTGTCCATATGGGCAGTCTCCTAAACATGGCACATTTTAGGTGTCTACAAATTGAAGCTCAATTTCATTTCATCCCAGAGCAAATTTAGAATTTCCAAATACAATTCAAATTCATTCCCACTAGAGACAAACTTGTAGATATTTTCACAAAGGCACTTGGAAGAGTCAAGTTTGAATTTTATCATAATTGTCCTTGTATTCTAAAAAATGTAATAAATGGGGATGCTAGATATTTTTATTACATTATATTGTATTACATTCATGAAATATGAATAGATTTACTAGTATTGAAGCACCAAAGGTGTCTTAAGAAACCAATATATACATACATGTATATAGCTATATGTTATGTATGAGTTGCTAATTGATTTTGGCTAAACAAAAATGATCCTTGTTGAATCAATTTTATCATGTATCAGTAGAGTTACTAGTTGAAACATGTCATTTTAAGTAGTTGATTTAATTTTATCCTTAGTATTTAGTGTAAATAAATTGGATTCAAATCTTAACTATTTTATTTTAAAATTTGAAAAACTTAATTAATTATGATTATGTTGTTAAATTTTTAATTTAATGACTGTATAAGAAATTAATTTTTTTTATTATTGGTTATATGGGATTGAAACGGGCCCCACTGGTATTACATCATCACCACATAGTGGTATTACAAAAAATCTTGGATATATATATATATATATATATATATATATATATATATATATATATATTTGGTACTATTACGAAAAGAGGGTTTTGAAAGGGATCCCTCAAACTTTTACATCAACTCCACCACAAGGGAAGAACCACAACAAAATATAGAAACAACCACCTAAAACAACAGGGATGAACAAAAGGAACTACAACTACAAATAAAGAAAGAAAAAAAAAATAGAGGAAGAGAACACCAAAAAAGGTAGGGAGTATGGAACAGAGCTAGTTATTGAGCATCAAGTACACCTCCTGGATAACATCTCCCACCATCCTAGATACCTCCTCTATGTAGTTGACAACAATTTTCAATGAGCCCCAAATAGCGCATTGTTTTATCTCCATCATCTTCATATTATGAATGACATTATTCTTTCTTTCAACAACAGCATCTGGGGCATAAAATTCCTTCATTGATTTAATTTTTTTGTATATTTCCAAGTAGAAGATAAAAATTGGAGTGAAGGTAAATTGGGACAAGATCATCCTCCATGAGTTTCTGTCCAAACAGATGCTTGGACATCCTTGTAACACCTCCTCCAACCATGTTGAAATATGTTTCACCACCCCTCCATGTGCTAGTTTGAGTATCTTTGAGAGATATCTTTGATAAGTCATTTCTCGATCCTTTGCAATGATATGCCTTCCCTCTTACTCCTCTAGTCAAAACTTGAAGTTTCTTGGAAATTATATTATCCCTAGAGCCTAAAAAAAATAAATACAAGTCATCACTACCATATCTCAAACCTCCTCACTCTTCCTTGATTGAACTGGGCTCAAAAATAGGTTGAATAGTAATTGATATCAAAATGCTTCCTCAACCACATATGTTCAGTAGAAAACTACTCAAAAAACAAGAGCGCTAGACATTGGTGGATTGGAATCATGCCTCTACCACCTTTAATTTCCATTATGGACTTCTTCATAGACTAGAATTTGTTGAGAAATAAAAACTTCATGTTTATTCCATAGAGAGGCCTTACTTAAATAGCAAGTGCATACAATATGATCCATTGGTTCATAAATAAATGAAAAGATCTTAGCCACACAATATATCCTAATATCATAGTAATAACTTAGGATATACTATAACACTACCCCATAAGTGGTACTAGGAGGGAGTGGAAAACAACAAAACCAAACAATTTCTATATCAATAGATATGAGTCTTGACAACAAGGCCTGATAAGGTACTCATGTATAATATATCCATAAGAAACTCTTCTAGAGAGATGATGAAAAAACCACATGGAAGAAACCATCTACTATAAAAGAAGAAGAATAAGGAATATGTGGAAGGAGGATGGAGAGGAAGATGTCCTCTTCAACACCCCTAGGACAACTTCCATCAAGAAGGGCCTACAAAGGATCCATGTGATATTCCAAAAACGTATAAATGCATCATCGCTGAACTAAATATTTTCCCACTCCAAGAAGGTAGGAGAAACAACATGAAATATTGTGCTTATGGCTATGAGCAATGTTGGTAACCATAAAAAAGTCACCAAAAGGAAACCCTCTTAAACCAAAGTGTCTCAGAAAAAAGAGAGTGTGAGGATAGGATGGAGAAAGAAGCACCACAATCACAAGGATAGTCAAAAATGAATTCACAAGCACAAATATGTGGTGTCCACCTATACAAACACAATGGTCTGATAACAAGGTCCAAAAATATATGGAAAAACAACCAAACAAGGCGATAAAACCCCTTTAAAACAAAATATCTCACAAAAAGAGAGTGAAAATATAGGATGAAGAAAGAAGCATCACAATTGCAAGGGTAGTCCAAAATGACTCCACAAGAATAAATATGTGGTTTCCACCTATATGAACACAATGGTCTGATAACAAGACCCAAAACTTGTGGACAAACAACAAAACAAGAGGATAAAAAGAAAGGGCACCAAGGTAGTTTTCGAATAAAAAAGTCACCAAAGAAGCCAAAAAAGGTTCAAAGGGTCTTTATAAATGTAGTCCATAGAAACCACACAAAACATTTCAACCGAGAGTGTTCTCCAAGATACAATAATATTAGATCCTCAAAAAAGTATAGAAAATAGTTTCAAAACTAAAAATGGACACCACCATTATGTTCGGGTTGAAAAAATCTTTCCAACGAGTATATATAAGGTATACTCCTGCAACTAGAGGTGCTCAAAAAATAAAAATAAAAATGATATTCCTCTAAGTGGGTGTAGCTCTGGGACTTCCAAGTGGTCACCCATTCGAGTGGTACTCTGGGATAAAATGCTTAACTTGAGAGTTTTTAAGATTTTTCCTGCTAGGAAAGAGAATCTCTAGTCTTGAAATTAGATATAAAGAAATTCTCATTTTAAGTAAGATATGGCTACGATACCCTAGACATATCACATTGCCACAGGTCAGCATGCATGTCACACTGAGTCATGCGCTGTTGATATGGATATAGAACATGCACCCTCATTTTAGAGAAAAATACCTAAGATGCCTTCTTTTAAATAAAATGCCTTTATGAACAAAATTTCGCCCCTTTTATTTGAAAATATGATGACATAGAAATAATAATTTCTTAGACAATGGATCCAAGGGAGAATGGATCTCTGCACACATTAAATATGAAGTCGACAACTAAGAGCAATTCTGGGAGCTGGAGTGCCATCACATGCTTAGTACTCCATGTGCAGAGGTAACAAATAGTACCTTGCCAAATTATGCATGGGGGTTGCGCTCTAAATATCCTGCTCTAGTTTACTATGACTCTGTATGCATGCAATGCACCAGCAACTACACGTCGATAATCACAAATTGCTCCAGAAACTTTGATTACTTGCCCGTACCATGTCAATGTTAGAAGGCAACTACCACATGACACATTTTATTGATGATATTACATAGTGTCAATTGGTATACAAGTCCTTTTACGAAATGCAATGTTGAGAATCACGGGAATAACTCATCCTTTTGAGAAGAAACATTGAGTAAACTCCAATAAAATGGTAATGTGGAAAATTTTTCTATAAATGACACATTTGAGGTGCCACTTGGATGGAATATATCAAACATGATCACGATATCCGAAGATGAGATGAACAATGGAAAAAATTGCACGACACACTAGGTGCATTGCCACTAGTTCCCTCCACAATTCACCATCTCGCCAAGGTGCTCCTTGACAGCCATGATGTGGCATCACTGAAGAAAAAATCAAAAAATGATGGAGAGCATACTCCCTCAATATTCAGTAAAAAAATGAGAGTGGGGGGGGGGAAATCACCCCATGAAGGAAATCCTTTTTTAGGTTTACAGGGCAAAGAAAGTCCGTTCTGATACCATGTTGAGAAATAAAAACTTCTTGTTTATTCCATAGAGAGGCCTTGCTTAAATAGCAAGTGCATACAATATGATCCATTGGATCATAACTAACTGAAAATATCTTAGCCACACAATCTATCCTAATATCCTAGTAATAACTTAGGATATACTCTAACAGAATAAAAATAAAGGTATATTCATCTAGAGTTACCTCCTAAGTTAATTCAGAATCATAGCATATAAAATTTGAATCACATCATATGTAGAATCGAGAGTGAAATAATGCATAATCACTTTAGCCACTCTATCCTAGGGATGGGAAAGAGCCTTTGCACTAAAATCATTTTGCATTCTCGAGAGAAATTCATCCACAATAAAAAAAAAACTTATCTCCTTAAGCAAAGAGTGCTTCTCTCTATTATGGTAGGCCCCATCGAAAGGAAGACTAGTGGTCTTGCTAATCAGCTCAGTCGAAACTTCAAATGACCAATTACCCACTCTCACTCATCTAAAATTCCAGGTGTGGGCCATCCATTTCAAAAGGATTAAATTATGGACATGAAATTTTTGAATACAATTCGAAATTCCTTCGTTCAATAAAATCAATTTAACCTCCTCATCGACCAACAGTGAGATAGGTTCCAAATGAATCTTAGCATGGTGATATTTGGGACTTGAAGTCTTGGATTTACCCATGAGCAAGTATATACAAATCATCGAACCTACACTCAATAGCATGGAGACCCCATCTACCTTACTCAAAAAATTATAGGCTATACATTTTGGCGAGTTGAGGCTGAATACAAGGATGGGCAAGCAAACCCACTCCAGAAAAGGACCACAACACCAAATCTTAAGATAAAATAATAATTGAAATCAAAGCAACCCAAAAATCACCACAAGTTGAACTCCATATAGCCTTTGATTCCCCATATTGACCATGGATACCCAATAGGGATAACAATACCAGACCTTACTTCTCATCTACCCACTGGTCCATCTCATGAAAATAGAAGATCAAAAATTAAAAAACATCTAGTAAAACTAATTCGAGTGGGCTGCCCTCTTAAAAAAAGAAATATTGGAGACCCACTTCTCCCTCAGGATACCATCACAAAAAATATACCAAATGTCACTGACTGAGCCTTCCAATACGAAGAGGAAAAAATCCCACCAAGGATACTATTCTACTTTCCTAAAGAAATACTAGTTAAGTAAACCACGTGGGAACAACATAACAAGAGATTAAAACTTACGAAGGGCAATAAATCTCCCATATAAGCTCCACACAAAACCCACACAAAACCCAGAGAATTTAAATTTGAATTTGGGGCATTAAAGGTAGACTAAACCCACATCACCTGACTCGGTATAAAAATTAAGAAAATTTGGAAAGCCAAAAATCCTGAAAGTCTGACGAGCTCCACATGCTCAAAAAGAGCATTTCTTAGAATTCTCACTTTCAAAAACTTACCAACCCTCTCACAATCATAAATAATTCTCTTCATTGATACAATGTAAGAGGTTCTCTAGGAAATATTTTTTCCAGATAAAAAATCTTGGACAAGATGTACCAAGATTTGCCATAAAGTCAACGATAGAATTACCTTCTCTCAGCACATGAGTTATCGAGTCTTGGCTTAGATGTTGAATACTAGTTTTTTCTTATTCCATAAAATTTAACACCTTCCAACTGGGTTGAATAGTACCATTGAGCATGTTAATCACTTTCACTGAATCACCTTCAATAACTACATTCAGGATCCCAGGTCCATCAATAGCAACATATTTTCGAATGTGGCTCTAGATTTTGAAAATTGAGAGGTTTAGGATAATAATTTTTTTGCATAAGCCACTACCAACTCTCCCTTACTGTCTCTAATAACACCACCAGCTCCGACGATGCCAGGATTACCTTTAGAGGCACCATAAAAGTTCAATTTAAACCAACCAATTGGAGGGGGGACCATTTAACCGTAATCATACCTTGGAATGTGGCTCTAGCTTTTGCAAATTGAGAGGTTTTGGATAATAATTTTTTTGCATAAGCCACTCCAAACTCTCCCTTATTGTCTCTAATAACACTACCAACTCCGATATTTCTAGGATTACCTTTAGAGGCACCATCAAAGTTCAATTTAAACCATCCAATTTGAGTGGGGACCATTTAACCGTACTCCTCGGATTAGGAGCAACAAGACTGAGAGAAATCGACAAAAAACACAACTCAAAAAACACTTCATTCGAAGAGAAAATATATCTAATATTTCCTAGATCCTAAAAAATTGAAGAAACATGTATCAGTTGGATATTATACATGTATCACTTGTCAATATTTGAACCTTGATCTCCTCCTTAAATGTTGAGGAATCTAACCAATTGATCTAACGCCACTTGATTAATTTGAGTTTACATGGGTTTTTATGAGGGGTCCCGGTCCCCTCTTAGTAGGGCTTCAACTTGGGTCTCTTGGATGAAAACCCAAGGACTTACCACTATGGTATATCTCATGGGTCCTCAATGAGTTTACATAGGTTTTTATGAGAGGTCTCAGTTCCCTTGTACTAAGTGGGGTTTGAAGTTGGGACATCTCAAAGAGAGGCCAAATCCGTAAGTTTGTATCTTATTGTATAAGAAATTAATTGACTTAAGATAATGTTTATATTAAAAAATGTAAGAATCTATACTTAAAAATTTATTTAAATAATATAAAAAGTAAATATATTTATTAAAATAAATTTAGTATAGATTTTATTAACTTAAATTTAAAATTTTATTTTTTTAAAAATTTGATAAACATAATATACATTTACGAAACAATTATAATAAAAATAATCATTTTTTTCTAATAATTTACATCTAGCTTTGTTTTAGAATCCACTATAATCAAAATACAATTTAAAAATTATATTTTTTGTTAGATTAATTAGAGAATCCAATTTCAATTTTTATCAAAGGTGTTCTTTGTGTTTACCAAATTGCAATGTTTTCTCTATCAACTCCTTGATATCATTTCTCTAAGAGATAAGATCTCCTTTGACTAGTTTTTTATTTTAATTTGAATTTCACCAAGATAAATATCAACATAGTGATTGAATTAATTATCATCTACTCTATTCCCTTCTATATAGATATGCCTTTTATTTCCAATATACTACCTCCAATAAATATGTCTATTTTTTTACAATATTAATTATATATTTTGTGAATTCCACTCAATTGAAATACAACTCCACTCTTTTTAAATGGTAATATTGATCCATATAAGAAGTGAATTAGACTTTTCATACTCGTTACTTAAAATTCCATAAGGTTCTAAATAAGTATGGATAAATTTTCCTTCAATTTTTTTAAAAACACCACCTTTGATAACTTTCTCAAATTTCCTTTGGAAGCACCATAAAAAATAATTTTGTGAACCTAACATCTCAACATTTTCTATTTTACCATAGATTTATAAAAATATTTAGTGTTAACCCTATTATCATAGAAAATATTTATACGTATAAGAACCACTTTTCCACATAATTTTATTTCATCCATATAACCGATATAATTGTCAAGTAGTGTTTTCTCCAAACAATTTTTTTAATATTTGAATAATTTTGAACCACTTTACATTAAATTTTTTAGTAATATCCTAAAAATTGGTACAATGGATATGAGCTATGAATCTCTAATATTCTTTCCTTTACAGACCCTATCTCTAATATTCTTCACATCCTTTTTGAGTAATGTTTGTTTGGATTTTATCAAATTCAAATGTTATATTTGCTAATGATCTTGAAATTAACATTACATATATAGAGATAGATTACAATGTAGTCCTTATTAGTTGTGGCCTTTTAGACATCCTCAATAACATACCTTATCCACCTACAAAATAAGATTTTATTATATCCAAAATTGGAACCCAAGGTTTCTTCTCATTTTATGAAATAAAATAACTCCTAGATATGTTTATAGTAAATTTCTAAATTTAAAACACATCTCCATATTAGTCCATTGTAAATCTAGGGAAGTGTTAATAAAAAAGACCTAGATTTTGTAGTACTAACCATGTCACTACCCAAAATATTTCCATCTATTCAAAAAATCCGATTTAACCCAAGATTCATTTTTTTAATATAATTTTAAGTATATATAACTATATATACCACTACTAAATCTTATTCAATTAATCTTCTGTTAGACACTCATTGAAACTCTCAATGGTAATACACTAGAGATTCTTAACTTATCCTTTAGCTATACTCCATGACTTGGCTTTTGAGAGCATCCATCCCTACATTTCCACATGTCTACTTGGGAAAGTACTAGATGCAAATTCCTTCCTACCAACTATCTTGTTCTCCCCACAAGATAATTGTTACTTCCTTTTCAATCCTTTGAAAGGTAGAATCCTAGTCTTTACTCACTTCACAAATCCTTTAGTGAAGAATCTTCTAGGGACAAAGCAAAATTTTTATCTCTACACATTTCCTTTTGTGTAGGTTTCATAATTGATTTAGTATAAGAGCTCTAATGTTGTTGCTAATCTCTACTCTTTATCTACACAAATTGTTTAGTGTAGGAGTACTATGCATAATTACAAGACCAAAATATTGAATCCTATAGTGATCTCTATATTTATTAATAAGGATTATCCCTACTTCCCATTTCTTTCTTGGGTTTATTCAAAGGAGCATCGTAATTTTATTTACCTCTAAAGGATTAAAAGATACTACATTAGCCATCAAATATAACTACTCAAGTTAACTCCCAAATGTTCTTTATGGAGTGACACTCGATAATATCTAATCGACATACTCTAAAGATACATTCTCCATCATAGCATCTCTTTTCCCAGAGTTATGAGGGTGCACATTAAAAATTTCTTTGGTTTCATTGCTAAACTATAGGTAAGACAATCCCATAAGAGCTAGTATATTAACATAGCAATCATATTTCCCTTGAAAATTTCACTTGAATCACACATATTCACTCAAAATTTACCCTAATATGGAGACTAGAGGATGTAATCCCTACTTACGAATTTCAAATTTTCCAATGTTACTTTAAATAAATTCCAGGCAATAGGACAGTAAAATCATACGATTAAAAAAAAAAAAAATTATTTAATTTGATTTCCACTCACACTTCTTATTGACAAAGTAGAAGAATAACATATTCGAGCTAATACAAAAATCAAAGTCCATTAATTTATTTTTTATTTATGGTAAGGGGGTGTTGTGGCTGCTCCACAACGTACCCCAAAATTGGGGACCCACCTTTTTTATTTTTGGTATTTGGGTGTTTGCATGTTGGTTTCGAGTGTCTAATGCTCGGTTTGTTTTGAATTTGCATTTATCATTAGTTTTTGTCAATAATATTTTCTTGTCGACGACTTTTTCTTGTCGACAATATTTTATTGTCGACGTTTCTTTTGTTGTCATCCTGTGGTTGACGTTTTTTATCATCATTGTTGTGTCGGCAAGTTTTTCATCGATTTTGTGGTTAGTGTTTTTGTGGTTACTTTTTGGGTTTTCTTTCATTTGTGTATACCGAAAAAAAAAAGAATCATGTGTGGTGGTTTTGTGTTAAATTCCCTATTGATAAGTATAGCAGTCAACTATAAGAGGGGTCATGAGTGGGAAAGGTCTACTTCGGCCTATATATCGGTCATGGGGATTTCTCACAATAACCAAATCTTAAAAAAAAAAAAATAAAAAAAACATAAAAAAAAGATGAAAGAAAATATAAATATAAATATATGTTTATATATATTTATAATAAAAATTATAAAAGATAAAATAACTAAAAAAATAATAAAAGAATATAATATAATGTATATTATATAGTATATAATATAATATATTATATATAATATGTATTATATTATATAAAAACAAAAATAAAAGTGAAATATTGATATATGCCCACTCCGAAAATAATCGCGTGATTCTATTGAGATGCATGGATATGAAGGTTTTTAGTTAAATTGACATTGAATTAATGTTTTATAATGTTCTTCGTAGGTGGATGAGGCGGTTTCAAATGATCGAAAAAGTCTAGGGAGGTGATGAATGCAGATTCCAAAAGGTTTCAACACGGAGATCGACGACACGACGGAGCTCATGCGACAAGATGGCTAAGCCCCGACAGCTAGGTGGCGATGATGAGTGGACTCCAATGAACGCCGGTGACATGCAGTAAGTAAGAAGCGGATATTCGAAGGGTTTTGACCAGGTGGGGAGGTTTATAGCGGCGATGAAAGAAGCGAATGGTGATCGATAATGTTGAGGCCACATAAGTTTTATCCACGGTGAGCCCTCGACGGAAGATGTCAAACCTGACGAAGATACATGCTAGAAACGATGACTACATCATACCCACGGGGCTATCCTGTACATATATCCCAGGCATTCATGGGGGGTAGCAGCAACAACGAATGCAGAGGGCCTGTCGAATATACAGTGAGTTAGCGAATGATATCATCGTGGGCATTTTATTCGAGGAGTAGAGACAATGTTAGAGGGCTTTGGCAATGTGTTCAAGGCAAACAAGCCCAATGAGATTTACCAGTTGCATGGAGTTCAAAAAAAGTATAGAAATTTCAAATGAATGAATAGAAGTGAAGTCAAATAAATGTTTGTCGAATGGGAGGTAGTGTTTCGAAAATCATAATCATTGACAAGGGGATAACAAACGGTAGACGTCTACATTTCGACAACAACGAAAGGATGAAGTGTGGGTATTGGT
Source organism: Wollemia nobilis (assembly GCA_028583015.1). Classification (NCBI taxonomy): domain Eukaryota; kingdom Viridiplantae; phylum Streptophyta; class Pinopsida; order Araucariales; family Araucariaceae; genus Wollemia; species Wollemia nobilis. Next base: position 10,128,859 of record JAQPPZ010000458.1, on the reverse strand, counting down.
TCAACCTCGGCTACAACATTTGAAGGAGGACACTTCATAAATGAATGCCATGCATTCAAATGAGTGATAGGCAGTGGTGACCGAAAAGCATGGGTAAAGAGCGCTACAATTTCAAAGGTGCAACATTTGGTTTCAGGGGCACTACGGTAATAGCTTCACGTTATTAAAGGCCGGTGAGTTCTTGAAGTGTGGTAACAGGTGGATACAGCAGTGCATACCTCGTATGGAGATGGCTACTGTGGCCATGGAATAGCAACATCGTCAGAAGGGGATATCCTCCGGGGATGATGTCAAAAATTAGGTGCAGCCATCAAAAAATGTGCACAGAGACAGGTGTGGGAAATTGATGAAGGTCGCCGAGTGTAACAATGGATTATCGGGTGTATGAAAGAAGAAGACATGGGTGGTTCTATAGGAAACGATATTCGAAAATGATGTGGTGATAGAGGAAACTTTGGGTTAGTGTGCAGATGAGGAGTGCTGATTCAGCGATGCATGCCCAGACGTCGATGTGGTCGCCACTTGGACTAGCCATGATAAGTGAAGGAAATACAATGCTACATCCATTCGGCTAAGGGGTCCACAGAAATTCAAATGATTTTGTTAAAATGCATGTACGTTATGTTTTGCATAGGGTATAATGGCATACATTGAAGGCACGTATGGGAATGTTTATTAAAATGTTTCACTGCAAAGTTTGACCATTACATTTAGTGGGAAGAGACAATTCGCCAGAGCGGGGCAGTGTGTATCGGGTATATTTCAACATGATTAAAGGATAAAACAATGCTGTTATCCAAGCTATCTGACAGTGACGTGGAGTCAATCTAGTCGTTGCCAAGGTGGGCCCATGCATGGTTTATGCAATTACAACCACATGGGGACTATGCATAGCAACCCTCATGTAAAGGGATTTTGATTGTGGTATGGGCCATGTGGCACACCACCAAAGGAAATTATGGTCTATTTTCAGGATAAACAAAGAGATGAAACAAATGCATGTCAAGACAAACGAAATGGAGTGGAATGAGGCCATTCGAGATTCGAAGCCCAAATGAAGAGTCTTTTGGAAAACCAAACAAGAAATGGAAATGAAAGAGGTTTTGTGAAACGAAATATGAAAATGAAAGGACATGGAAGGGTTTTAAATATCTCATTAAACAAGAAGGGAAAGGGCTTTTTTTTGAGGAGGCCACATGGGGTTGGAAACTTTTCAGAGAAGATTGCAGGAATGAAGGCAAGGCCTTGGCACTGGTTTTTTTTGGATATTTTCCTTCCACATTGGACTGGTTCTTTGAGAAAACCAGATTTATGCCATGTACAAAGAAATATTTTAATGCAGGAGTTTTCAGAAATTTGCATCTTGTGGGCAAGAAAGAAGGAGATTCTCTTTGCATGCTATGGATTTAATGTCTATTTTTTTTTCTCTTTTTCAGATTTCGAGTTTGTAGATGGAGTTAATGCAAGTTTGCTTGGTTGCTTCATGTGAATGCTTGAACCTAAAATTTATTTTAAACCCTAGGAACCAACACTTAGTCTATGGGGATTGTGCTTGTTTTGCAAGTCCAATAGGTTAGGTTGCATGCATGGAAACCTCACATCTTCGGTTTTGTCGAAATAGGATAGCATCATACTGAATGCATTTTATTTTCAGTTTTCTGCATTTTCTTTCAACTTTTTCTGCATTTTATTTTTCCAGAAATTTTAATTTTTTTTAATTTTCAGGCATTAAAATAAACATTTAAAAAATTCAAAATCCAAAAATAATTTCACCATTGCGTAGGTTATACTTCAGAATTCCAATATGCACTTTGAAATTTCATTTTCGGAGTTGTTTAGTATTTTTTAAAATTCATCGAAGTTGTTGTTTTATTACAGATTTTAAAAATTCGAAAATAGAAAATTTCCATTTTAAGGTCAAATTTCATTTTTTCAGTTTTGTTTTGCACTCATGAGCCTATGATGACATTCCCTTCATGAAAATTCCAATTTCATTGAAGGAGTTATGTTTTATGGCATTTCACAAATTTCCATTTTTGAGCCTAAAATTACCCTCTCTTCATAAAAATTCTAATTTTATGAAAGAGGGGTAATTTGAGTATTACATTGAAGGTCATTTCTTCAAAGCACTTAATTGTTCATCTTAATGAAAATTTGATTTCATTTAAGAGGGATAAGTTAAAGTGACATTTAAAGCCCTTAATTTAAGGCCATAAATTATTGCCTCTTTGTGAAAACCTATTTCACCAAAGAGGGATGGTTTATCGATCACATTGAAAGCTATCTTCATCTTCATGATAAGAAGCCATATTTGGACTTAATAAAGAAGATAAAATCTACCTTAAAACTCTCAAGATAAAAGGAATTAAGGCACTACATCGTGGTCATATGAGGGCCAACTCACATTTGCTTTATTTTGGTTCAATGAACAATCACTAAAGTTTCATGGTAAAATAAACCAACATTGCCCCTTGTTTATAGTTACTTGCAATCACTAAGGTGTTCCAAGCATTTAAATTGAATATCTTTATTTGAGATTACTAATACACATATGCAAATGCTAATATAGCGGAGACCTTGGAGAAGTTGTTTGTTTAACTTCTTTGCAAGAGGGGATTTGGAACCCAAATCCTAAGGGAGAGTGTACTTTCACAATTGGGTGAAAATACCACTCAAAAGATTGGCGCTAGAAGGAGGGCCTGAATTGGTTTATTTCAATGTGATTTAAATGCTATAGGGATTTAAATTTTGAATATTTCATGCCCTATTGATTATTATCTTTAGCCCTCTTTTAACAATACAACCTTGCAGTGTTAAAAGGAGGACATGAATTGCTATGCATTTTTCTAACGCTTTTGATTGTTCATACAGGAATAATGTGTTTTGATTTGATTTTGAAAAATTTTGGTCTTGACTAACGAGGTTGTCTCCATGCAATTACTTTCATTTGATTTTAATGGATACATCTCTTGGTTGATGCTAACATGATTATTCATACGTTACATGTTTGATATTTGCTAGTCATTTCATGCTTATTTGTAAGGAATTATTTTGTCTAAAATGTATTTGTTGTCGGTATTATGCTCTTCACTTGCGTGTAATGTGATCTTGTGAATCCGAAAGCCTACAACACTAGGAGTATGCTCTTCACTTGCGCATATGCGATCTGGTGAATCAGAAACTAATTTACATTTTTAGAATATTGCTTTGTCATGGTTCCTTCTTTTATTCATGACTAACAAATTGGTTTTGAAGTTATATTTTGAGTTTTACTAATGACGACATACGATATAAGAGCTGAAGTAGCATATCTAAGAGAAAGAATGGTATCTACGATGGAGGATCATTATAAGGGTTCGTCTATACATGGGATACCCTATCAAATTCCTAAAATGTTATTGGAGTTTCTACGATGTTTTAATCAAGAGGTGCCACTAGGATACTTGCAAAAATTGTATGTCTACAAGAATACATTATGTCAATTCCAAATTTTCTATGAGGAGGTGGCTTGTAAGTTATTTGCATACATTTTGGATGATAGACCATTCTTTTGGTATGGCCAACTACCCATGGAGGTTAGGACTTCTTGGATACAACTAGAAGCAACCTATATTTACCATTTTGGTAATCAGGTTGACTTAGAGATGTTGAAAAATTAGTTTACCTCCATACGTAATGAGCCTAATGAATCCTTGAGTCAATTCAACGGAAGATTTCGTGAGTTGCACTCCCAAATGTGGGAAAATTTTAACACATCAGAAGAGGAAGCTATTCAAGTATACATGGGAGCCATACACCCCAAACTTGCTACATCTTTAAAGAAAAACTTGGATGACTTGTCTCTAGAGACAATCTATGAGATCTTGGAAAAGGTAGAACAAGTTTTTGAAGAAGAAAAGGCACAACATGTTCACATGAGAGATTGTTCTTTTGGAGTTAGTGATGCCAACCTACACCAACCATCAAATGTAGCACCCTCCACTCCAATGATACCTAAGGTAAATGATCAAGGGGATGAATTTGAAGGTCCAAATGTTACAACCACCTTAGATGTAGTCCAAGAGGAGGTGCAAATTGCTAAGCCAACATCCACCAGTGAGGATTATGCAGAAATGATCTCATTCATAGAGATACATGATTATTTGGATAAAGGGGTCCTAAATTCAACAAGGTTTGAGATATGTGATAGGACGAAAACTACCATAGAATTGAATGAAGTGGTTGAAAGTGAAATTGGAAGAAAATCAATAAATGAATTTGAAGATATGATAGAGTTTCACCACTTGTTCTTGGAAGATACTATTGATGAGATGTTTGAAATTAACGACCAAGAAATTCTTCACCCTCAAAATTGTGATGAAACGAAATCATGGGTTACCAAGTTGGACTATGATAGCCTTACAAATTTGAATTCAAAAAATGACCCACTTTTGGAAATAATTGAACCATCTAAGGAAGGTGAAGGTGAAGGTGAATTTGATGAGAAACACATTGATGAATTGGAAGATGTTGAAGAAGTAGTTGAACGTCACCACTTGACTTTGGAAGATGATTATTATGATGCTTGGAAGAAGTGGGAAGACTACACTCACTCCAAAACTGCTAATGAAACTTGTGTGCCAATTGATATACAGGACAACATAATCGCCTACTCAAAGGAAGATATTACAACTCCTGTACAATTTGAGGATGTTTTGGAAGAGGGTTTCAAATCTCATCAAATTTTGGAAGATTATAATGATCCTACTACCAAGGACAAAGGAGAAAGTGAATTGATGAATGAATCAAAAGATCATGTCACAAATACCATGGAGTTTCATCCCAAAAATTTGGAAGATAATTTTTACAATGGTTGGGGAAGATATGAAGATGTGTTATTTCCTCACACCCCTATTTATGAAGTCCTCTATTCCAATTTATATGCGAGATGTTGAAACTTCTACTTCATATGAATATCTCACATTCACAAGATTTGATAAGGTTACAAAATTTGATCATGTTGAATATAAATTCATTGAAGATTCGGATACAAGTTTGCATGATTATTTTGAGGATTCAAATGAAGAGATACCATGGATAGTGAACAAAGAATTGGAATCAAATGACAAAGTGGTTGATCTATTAGAAGCAACGCAAGTGATTGATCATGAAGATGAGTTACTTGACATACACTTTGACCAAAAATATTTGAGGGTTGAAAAGGATGGGCATGTTTTAAATTGGGTGCCCAATTTTGGTATGTTTGATGAACAAGTAATCAATGAAGAATATGAAGACCATGAGGTAAAAGAGGTAATTGCAAATCCTCACCAAGTTTTGGTAAATGAAAATGTGAAAAAGGTAAAATCTAAACCTTTGTGTCCAAACATCCAAGATTTAGGTGAAGATTTGTATAATTCAAATGATATTTATGATGAAATGCCATTGAAGGTGAATGAAGAACAAGGATTAATTTCTAACCACACCTTTGATAACATTACTTTAATGAATGAAAAGGAGCTTGATGCACTTAAATTGCTAAATCAAATTCATCAACAATTAATTCTTGAACCTAGGATAAAAACTTCTAATGATCCCCATTTAGTAAATATCCTAGATGCTTGTAAATTGTTGCACAATTTTGATTGGCCTAAGAACATGGAAAATGAATTAGCTTTGAAATTTTTAGAAATAGGCTCTTGCTTACAAAATTTCATTTTGGATAAAGAAAGCCTAGTTCTAAATCATGAATGGAATTATGAAATTTACACCTTAAAGAATAGACAAGAAAGAATTGAAAATCAACCATTGTCTAATCAATTTGGTAATTTGAATCTCACCTATGAGAATACTAATGGAACTAAATCTAATTGGTGGGGTGAGAGAGGAAAGTTGAAGTTGGTTGCATTGTTTGGTCTAGTCTTGTTTTTGTTTGATTCCTTCCACATTTGGCATGTGTATCACATTATATGTCTTTTGGAATGCTCAAATCAGGTTTGGGATCCAGGAAAATGATAATCCAAACTTTGCACCATCTTGTATTATATTGTACATTTGTATATACTTTTGGTTTTTGGTTTTGGTTTGTTTTTCAAGTTTCTTTGGGATTGCATTTTGTGTTTGGTTTTAAGTTTTGTGTGTTGGTCCTTTGGACACTTTTGGTTTGTCTTAAAAAAAAAAAAAAAGCGAGATGTCAACTTATGTCCTTATGAATGTTGACTAAGACTAGGAGAATATGAAACATCGGAATTGTATTGCAGAAAGCTCCACAAGTATCGCAAACACATTAAAGAATATCGTTTGGAACTTGTGATGCATGAAGTTGTCAGTTTTTCAAATTATGGCAAAGTAGGTGGTATACTCCATCCGCATTTCAAAAAGAGCAATGCATTCATCCATATCTCATGTTACATTCCACATTGCATATACATTTCATCTCAATTGCATCTACATTTCAAATACAATCATTGAAAAGGTGTCGAATCCTCTTAGGGTTATTACATAACATATATTAAAAGGATCCTAAGGTTGGGAACTGATGCCCGAACTATCTTGAACCAAACACGTTCTACACATATTAAAGAGGATCTTGAGAAAAATGGTCAAAACCATACTTGGAAGAAAAGGTGAGGCGAAAGGAGTATTTCGTGTCTATCCTATCATGCAACATAATCCTTAAAATAGTGGTTTTTACCACTCCCATAGTGTTTAAAGCCTAAAATTAGAGTAGTAAGGATAGGGTTAAATCCCCATCGAACTTAGGTTGAGGATCCAAATCCCCAAAGCTCTGATTTGACCTTCATGGAGTAGTAAGGATAGGGTCTAATTCTCATCTCGCTTAGGTTGAGAATCCAATTCCCCAAAGCTTCTATGTTGCCTCCATCATGCTTTAAGAAATTAAAAGCGCGATCTACACTCAAGAGCTTGAAATTCCAAAGTAAATATTTTTCATTCTACTTTCATTTCATTGGATTGGGAGGATCGTACTACATGTCCCTTGCAAGGATGGGTAGTCATCCCCAAGGTTAAAGAAATTAAAAGTAAAGCCAAATCCTGGATTATGGGGTTGATCTCCACCGGGGCTATAGACGCCTGACTGGCAATGGAGTATGCTCATGCATGGCAACATGTCTTGTCTAAAAGCAAGACCACTGACTACTCAAATGGACAGGCTAGCCTGACAATTTCATCCATAATAGGTTAAATCATTTTGTTCAAGATGAGGTAATGAACTCCAGATCAGAGTTGTAAGGATAGGGTTAAATTCCCATCTCGCTTAGGTTGGGAATCCTATTCCCCAAAGCTCTGATTTCACTTACACTTGCACATGGGTTCAAGATGGTAGTGACACATAACCAACTTTGGGATCTAGTAAATTAATTCAGTGTACATATATTTGGTCCTAAGAGGGTTTGACAGTTTTAATATGTTTGTTCATGGTACTAGAAAGTTTGAGCCTTTGCAAAGCGGGTTGTTATATCCTAGCATCTTCACCATACATTAAATCCTATAGGAGTCATCCATAACTTCTCATATGCACGAATCATAAGTGAAACAGATGATGGAATGTTGATCAATTTCAAACGATAAGGAATGAATCACACCGCACACATTGAGCCGACGCTGAATAATTCTAATGCTTCATGTATTTCTCATCTAGTTTCATTCTTTGGATATTGGTTGATGCTTGTGTTTGAGTTTTGAAGGTTTTCAGGTTGGGTTCTCACCGAAATGCTCAGGAGCATTTCCTAGCAGAGTCGCCATTTGTTGTGGCTGCTCCACAACGTACCCCAAAATTGGGGACCCACATTTTTTATTTTTGGTATTTGGGTGTTTGCATGTTGGTTTCGAGTGTCTAATGCTCGTTTTGTTTTGAATTTGCATTTATCATTAGTTTCTGTCAATAATATTTTCTTGTCGATGACTTTTTCTTGTCGACAATATTTTATTGTCGACGTTTCTTTTGTTGTCATCTTGTGGTTGACGTTTTTTTATCATCATTGTTGTGTCGGCAAGTTTTTCATCGATTTTGTGGTTAGTGTTTTCGTGGTTACTTTTTGGGTTTTCTTTCATTTGTGTATACCAAAAAAAAAAAAAATCATGTGTGGTGGTTTTGTGTTAAATTCCCTATTGATAAGTATAGCAGTCAACTATAAGAGGGGTCATGAGTGGGAAAAGTCTACTCCGGCCTATATATCGGTCATGGGGATTTCTCACAATAACCAAATCTTAAAAAAAAAAACATAAAAAAAGAAGAAGAAAGAAAATATAAATATAAATATATGTTTATATATATATTTATAATAAAAATTATAAAAGATAAAATAACTAAAAAAATAATGAAATAATATAATATAATGTATATTATATAGTATATAATATAATATATTATATATAATATGTATTATATTATATAAAAACAAAAATAAAAGTGAAATATTGACATATGCCCACTCCGAAAAGAATCGCGTGATTCTACTGAGATGCATGGATATGAAAGTTTTTAGTTAAATTGACATTGAATTAATGTTTTATAATGTTCTTCGCAGGTGGATGAGGCGGTTTCAAATGATCGGACAAGTCTAGGGAGGTTGCTGACAGAGTCGATGAATGCAGATTCCAAAAGGTTTCAACACGGAGCTCGACGACATGACGGAGCTCATGCGACAAGATGGCTAAGCCCCGACAGCTAGGTGGCGATGATGAGTGGACTCCAATGAACTTCGGTGACATGCAGTAAGTAAGGAGTAGATATTCAAAGGGTTTTGACTAGGTGGGGAGGTTTACAGCGAGTGACAAAAGAAGCGAATGGCGATCGATAATACCGAGGCCACATAAGTTTTATCCATGGTGAGCCCTCGACGGAAGATGTCAAACCTGAAGAAGATACATGCTGGCAATGACGACTACGTCGGACCCACGGGGCTATCCTGTACATATATCTTGAGCATTCATGGGGGGTAGTAGCAACAACGAATGCAGAGGGGCCTATCGAATATACAGTGAGTTAGCGAATGATATCATTGTGGGCATTTTATTCAAGGAGTAGAGACAATGTTAGAGGGCTTTGGCAATGTGTTCAAGGCAAACAAGCCCAATGAGATTTACCAGTTGCATGGAGTTCAAAACAAGTATAGAAATTTCAAACGAATGAATAGAAGTGAAGTCAAATAAATGTTTGTCGAATGGGAGGTAGTGTTTCGAAAAGCATAATCATTGACAAGGGGATAACAAACGGTAGACGTCTACATTTCGACAACAATGAAAGGATGAAGTGTGGGTATTGGTTCAACCTCGGCTACAATGTTTGAAGGAGGACACTTCATAAATGAACACCACGCATTCAAATGAGTGATAGGCAGTGGTGACCGAAAAGCATGGGTAAAGAGCACTACAATTTCAAAGGTGCAACATTTGGTTTCAGGGCCACTATGGGAATAGCTTCACGTTATTAAAGTCCGGTGAGTTCTTGAAGTGTGGTAACAGGTGGATACAACAGTGCATACCTCGTATGGAGATGGCTACCATGGCCATGGAATAGCAACATCGTCAGAAGGGGATATCCTTCGAGGATGATGTCAGAAATTAGGTGTAGCCATCGAAAAATGTGCACAGAGACAGGTGTGGGAAATTGATGAAGGTCGCCGAGTGTAACAATGGATTATCGGGTGTATGAAAGAAGAAGACATGGGTGGTTCTATAGGCACCGATATTCGACAACGACGTGGTGACAGAGGAAACTATGGGCTAGTGTGCAGATGAGGAGTGTTGATTCAGCGACGCATACGCAGACGTCGACGTGGTCGCCACTTGGACTAGCCATGATAAGTGAAGGAAATACAATGCTACATCCATTCGGCTAAGGGGTCCACAGAAATTCAAATGATTTTGTTAAAAGGCATGTACGTTATGTTTTGCATAGGGTATAATGGCATACATTGAAGGCACGTATGGGAATGTTTATTAAAATGTTTCACTGCAAAGTTTGACCATTACATTTAGTGGGAAGAGACAATTCGCCAGAGCGGGGCAGTGTGTACTAGGTATATTTCAACATGATTAAAGGATAAAATGACGCTATTATCCAAGCTGTTCGACAGTGACGTGGAGTCAATCTAGTCGTTGCCAAGGTGGGCCCATGCATGGTTTATGCAATTACAACCACATGGGGACTATGCGTAACAACCCTCATGTAAAGGGATTTTGATTGTGGTATGGGCCATGTGGCACACCACCAAAGGAAATTATGGTCTATTTTTAGGATAAACAAAGAGATGAAACAAATGCATGTCAAGACAAACGAAATGGAGTGGAATGAGGCCATTCGAGATTCGAAGCCCAAATGAAGAGTCTTTTGGAAAACCAAACAAGAAATGGAAATGAAAGAGGTTTTGTGAAACAAAATATGAAAATGAAAGGACATGGAAGGGTTTTAAATATCTCATTAAACAAGAAGGGAAAGGGCTTTTTTTTGAGGAGGCCACATGGGGTTGGAAACTTTTCAGAGAAGATTGTAGGAATGAAGGCAAGGCCTTGGCACTGGGTTTTTCTAGATATTTTCCTTCCACATTGGACTGGTTCTTTGAGAAAACTATATTTTTGCCATGTACAAAGAAATATTTTAATGCAGGAGTTTTCAGAAATTTGCATCTTGTGGGCAAGAAAGAAGGAGATTCTCTTTGCATGCTATGGATTTAATGTCTATTTTTTTTCTCTTTTTCAGATTTCGAGTTTGTAGATGGAGTTAATGCAAGTTTTCTTGGTTGCTTCATGTGAATGCTTGAACCTAAAATTTATTTTAAACCCTAGGAACCAACACTTAGTCTATGGGGATTGTGCTTGTTTTGCAAGTCCAATAGGTTAGGTTGCATGCATGGAAACCTCACATCTTCGGTTTTGTCGAAATAGGATAGCATCATACTGAATGCATTTTATTTTCAGTTTTTTGCATTTTCTTTCAACTTTTTCTGCATTTTATTTTTTCAGAAATTTTAATTTTTTTTTAATTTTCAGGCATTAAAATAAACATTTAAAAAAATTCAAAATCCAAAAATAATTTCACCATTGCGTAGGTTATACTTCAGACTTCCAATATGCACTTTGAAATTTCATTTTTGGAGTTGTTTAGTATTTTTAAAAATTCATCGAAGTTGTTGTTTTATTACAGATTTTAAAAATCCGAAAATAGAAAATTTCCATTTTAAGGTCAAATTTCATTTTTTCAGTTCTGTTTTGCACTCATGAGCCTATGATGACATTCCCTTCATGAAAATTCCAATTTCATTGAAGGAGTTATGTTTTATGGCATTTCACAAATTTCCATTTTTGAGCCTAAAATTACCCTCTCTTCATAAAAATTCTAATTTTACGAAAGAGGGGTAATTTGAGTATTACATTGAAGGTCATTTCTTCAAAGCACTTAATTGTTCATCTTAATGAAAATTTGATTTCATTTAAGAGGGATAAGTTAAAGTGACATTTAAAGCCCTTAATTTAAGGCCATAAATTATTGCCTCTTTGTGAAAATCTATTTCACCAAAGAGGGATAGTTTATCGATCACATTGAAAGCTATCTTCATATTCATGATAAGAAGCCATATTTGGACTTAATAAAGAAGATAAAATCTACCTTAAAACTCTCAAGATAAAATGAATTAAGGCACTACATCGTGGTCATATGAGGGCCAACTCACATTTGCTTTATTTTGGTTCAATGAACAATCACTAAAGTTTCATGGTAAAATAAACCAACATTGCCCCTTGTTTATAGTTACTTGCAATCACTAAGGTGTTCCAAGCATTTAAATTGAATATCTTTATTTGAGATTACTAATACACATATGCAAATGCTAATATAGCGGAGACCTTGGAGAAGTTGTTTGTTTAACTTCTTTGCAAGAGGGGATTTGGAACCCAAATCCTAAGGGAGAGTGTACTTTCACAATTGGGTGAAAATACCACTCAACAGGGGGTTTTGAAAGGTTCCCCGAATATTTACAAAGTCAGACCAGAAAGGGGAGTACCACGATAGGATCCCACAAAGAGACAAAAACCATGGTAACCAAAAAGAGAGGCGATATTGATGTAACAATCCTTAAACATCTACAAAGATAGAAAGGAAAGGACACACTAAAAAAATGAACCAAACCTGAAAAACAAGCAAGATCAATTTTGGGCCTCTAGATATATCTACTTATCCTCATTAGCACTCTGTGAGAACACCACTAAGAACCCACCAAGAAGCACAGATGAAGGCCTTACACAAGTATGTGGTATGACTTAGTTCCCATTTAGGATTACCGAAGTGCATGGGGATGTAGCAAAGGGAAATGGTTGAGAAACTAAGTTGAATATGAAAAAAGAAAGCCAAATTAGCCTCCCACCTATAATTGAATTTCCAATTAAGATTGAACTAACTCCAACTAAAGGGATACAGCTCACGAGCCACTTTGGAAATGAAACACGTCAGACTGGATTTGAAAATAAAGTAATCTTGAACCCTAAAATTTTCCTAATAGTTGAAACTCCAATGATCAATCTAGAAGGATCTACTAGGGGGGACCATGAAAAACTACCATCTGTGATTGAAAAAATGATTCATCAAGAGCTACCTTATTTGACCTTAATATGGGCCAAATGACACATCAGACCTTCATCATGAAAAGAGCCTTGATCAGGATTTAAAGAAGCTATGATTATGATATTCCAACTCTCAAATGGGTAGGGTATCCCAACTAGTGACCCAGGACCATGAGGTATTAGAAAAAAGATAAATTTTCCCACACAAGAACACATGGGAGGATTATTAACCCAATTTTGCAAGCCATGGTGGCACCATCTCACGATGACAATAGTTCAAAGAAAACTATTATTGAATAGAAACATCATGGTGGAGGAAAAAGTTGATGATTTCACTCGAGAAATCACTATCCCACACTCAAGGTCTGTCTTGTTCAAGCCTAGGTTCACCATAAAATTAGTAGCTCCAACTTTACCCAAGTTGCATTTAGAAGCTCTATCGAAGTTGATTTTGAACCAATTTGGAGGAGGTAGGGCCCAACGAACCAAGGATCTATCAAATTTAGGAAATTGAGGTTTGTAAGGTCCTGTAAGAAGGTTGACTGAAGAAAGAAGATAAGTCTCAATGCCATGGCTTCGACTATTAATACATGTAACAAGACTGACATTCTCTTGGTCCAAGGTAAGGATTTTGGATAGGATAGAAACTGGGCTACAAGAAGAATTGTTGAAGACCCTATTGTTCCTCTTGAGCCATACTTGCCATAAAAAATGTGGGAGATAGAAATAAATACCAGAAGGATCAGAGGTGGATATGGTGGAAGGTATTGGGCCACTGGTAGAAAAGGTCCATGATGGAGTTAGAGGTACCCAAGAAAGACTAAACTCCAACAAGAGGGAATATAGAATGGAAGAGGTGAAAGGACAATTCAAGAAAATATGGGGGATTGGCTCCCAATAGGAATGACACATGTAGAACCTATTGGTAAGTATTAACCCATGACAAGATATGTTATTGTTGGCATTTTTGCCACATTGATTCTCATTGATGAATGCATTGATGTATTGTTGGGGATCTGACCTTTGATTGATGCAGCTTGGGCGAAAAAAGGAGAAAAATTGAGCAAAAAATGACTAAGTCTGAAAACTGCAGCGATGCGCTGACATGTTTCAGAATCGCGGTCAACGCAGTCAACGCAGGCAGGTTGGGCGGAACCGTCGCGATATCGCGACGTGTTCCGGAATCGCGGGTCGGCGGGCAAAAAAAGCATTAAGTTGAAAACATGCAGCGATTCGCTGACATGTCAGCGAATCGCGACCCGGGCAGCTTCGAAGGCGTTAAGTCAAAATTTGCAGCGCGTCGCTGACATGTCAGCGAATCGCGACCGAAAAAGGCGATTGGTACGGCGACGGAAACATGTAGCGAAATCGCTACATGTTCCATTTTCGCGGGGCAGAGCGCAGGGAGGAGCCAACGGCGGAAACATGTAGCGAAATCGCTACATGTTTCATTTTCGTGGGTCAACGGTGGTCAAAGCGTACGACATGATAAGACGTCGCGATTTCGTGACCCGTCGCATTTTCGCGACCTACACAGTTTTCCCGCCAAGTGCAGTATGAACGGCCGAGAGGGTTTTTTGGGTTTCCGATGATTTAATGCTAACCCGAATTAAATATTTTGCGGATTTCCGATGCGGTTAAGGTCGAAGAGTGCCCAGGCCACCAAAATTAAAGAATTTATTGGTTCAAAGCTATGGTTCGTGGATTAATTCAACGGTTTTCATGCACATGTTCGAAGAATCATATTTAATAAAGGACCGCGAACGTTTCATGGTATTTAATTTTTATTTCCTCGAGGCTGCGATTAAGGGGATCATGTTCCTGATTTTCAAGATATTATTGTAGATCACGAGGAAGTTGGTTTTATGTTTTTAATGCTGCAAAGAGGACGGACCTCTATAAAAACCAATGTAATTTTCATTTACGAAGGTTGGAAAAACTTGCTGCTAGAAACTGGAATTGTATTTGCGGGAATACAAGGATCGACTTCTAATTTTTCAAGCGTCGCATGGATGAATTTGCTTTCTATTTTCTGCATTTCTAATAGCATTCGTACTCCTGCATTGCTATTACATTTAAATTCTGCATACTGGATTTAAATACTCGTGGTCGAGGTACAATTCCGGAATGTGGGTTTGGAGGGATTTGCGGCATGTGATTGTGCGAGGATGAAGCTGATTTCTTATGTTACTTGCTCGTTGTTGCGTTTGTAGTTTCCTGCTATTGTTTTTCTGATCCCATCACTTCGGCTCGTGGCCATATTTCCCATTTCTTTCCGCAACCTTTTAAATCTCTTTCCAGAAACCCTATCTTAAACCCAATTTTAGAATAGTAGAGGGAACCAGCCCACTCTGGAGATTGGTCTGGGAGCCATTTCTTGCTTCCAGCCTTTCAATGTTGGCCGGGTCTAGGGCGCAATTGTAAAAATCCTTTCCTATGGCAGATTCGTGACCAACAGTTTTTGGCACGCCCGGTGGGACAGACTGTTTATGTCTCCAAGAATTCATAATCGGTGGGATATGCATAATTTTAAAAAGTGATAACCCCACCGGTGCCAACAGTTTTGGCACGCTGTTAACACCCGGAGGTCTCAAGATTTGATGAGTTGTCTTGACCTCATAGCGGAGATTTGTAAGTTCATCTGGCGACTTTGCTGAGTTGAAGATCTATTCGTGGACGCCTGTTTTTGTTTAAAAAAAAAAAAATTCAAAGAATGTTCATTTGGCGACTCTGACTTAATGGCGATAGCCGTGATTCCGCAGACCACTGCCACAAAGGCAAGGGTTTTTTCTAGATGGGATGATCCTGGCCCTTTGAATCTCCAAGTTCGGCATGAAATTCCCGAAGGTGCCCTGAAGAACCTAGCAAAATATGATGGTACCGAAGGCATGGCTCTGGCACATGTTGAAGATGTTGCTACTCTGTCCATGATCCATGTCATAGAACACGAAGATGTCATGATTCGACTTCTGGTTCAGTCTTTGGAAGGAAGAGCGTTGCAGTGGTATAGATTTCTCAAATGTCAAAGCATCAGTTCATGGGATGATCTCGCGAGAGCACTGATCAGAAGATTTGACGAAGATCCTTTCTACAGTTCTTTAGATCTCTACCAATTTTTCATGTACATCAAGAGAGCACCTCAAGAAAGCATCACGGACTTTAATGTCCGATTCTTAATAAGTTGGAAGAGAATTCCAGAGAAGATCCGTCCATCACCCACCCAAGCCCACCTCTTTTATGTTCGAGCTTTTAATTTAGACATAGGTCTCTTTTTGCTACAGTCAGGTGAACAACGGTTCCCATAAATATTTGAGGAAGCAGTGCGAGCAGAACAGTTGTTGCTCTTATCAAGAAAGTTACCATGGGGAGAAACTCCATTACCTTCTCCGGTGGTTGTTGCTCCTGTCTACCCTGCATAGTACTTTTCATGCCAGATCCCTTATACTGAGCAGAAACCTGAGATGCAGTCATGTGGAGTTCAAGGGACAGATCTCGTCCAAAGTCAAGGATTGGAACATGCAAGCACTTTTCCAACAATGAACAATATGGTTGCTTGCAGTTTTCATCAAGATATGGGCCAAGTAGAAGAACAAGTGCAAATTCCAGAACCTGAGGAGATCCCAAAATCAGATTTCTCACTTGAAGAGCCCTGTGATCACATTAAGGAGTTAGAGGAGCCTGTACTCAGCCCACAGCCAGTAAAGTCTGCAAAGTGGTGGTGTTGGTTCCAGCCACTACATCCAATACCTGAAGAAGTCTTCCATATGGGTACTAGTAAGAAGGATAATCTGCTGAATTGCATCCTATCAGCACCATGGAGAACTTCAGGAAGGAGCCAGCCCAATTTCAAGGACCGACTTAAGTATGATCAGATCTGGTCGGGACATTGCAGATTTACCGGATAACATTCTGAGATTGGGTGTCTGGTGGCGACATGCCAATCATGTCGTGCATTATTGTATATAGTATTTTAAAAAAAAACAAAAAAAAAATAGAAAAAGAAGAAGAGAAAAAAAAAAACTGGTATTGTTTTTATTTGTTCATCTCGGTTCTTGTTGCCTGCGAGCCGTAGATGCTTGTTTTTTCCTTTGTTTTTCTCCTCCCAACAGTTTGGTGGCTTTCTAGCACTTTCTTCTTTTCCCTTCCCTTTTTCTTTCCTTTCCCTTCTTCATCTTCCTTCTTTTACTTCTTTTTCTTCTGCATTAAAACAAAATGAGCCACGGCTGTTGTTTCTTTTTCCCTTTTCTGTTTTTCCCCGTATCTTCTTATCCCTTTCCTCTAAGTTCAGTCTTTTACGCATTTGCTAACAGTCTAGTTCATTTCATTTCACAGCTTTCCTAGTTCCATTCCCACTCCATAACTTCGTTCATTTTCATTTCATCATTCCATTGCAGTCACCGCTTGCGCAACCGCAAGAGCTCACTCCATCATCGCGTTCTATTAGTCGTTTCATAATCAGTTGTATGCAGGTTTTTTCCAGTTTCAATTTTTTAGTAGAACATGTATTACAGCAGTCAGCTTCTGTTCGGATATGACTCTGTGCCCAATGGACTAAGGCTCGGATTCTTGCATACGATGAGTTGTATACCCCGCGAGCCACCAAGAATGTTGGCATTTTTGCCACATTGATTCTCATTGATGAATGCATTGATGTATTGTTGGGGATCTGACCTTTGATTGATGCAGCTTGGGCGAAAAAAGGAGAAAAATTGAGCAAAAAATGACTAAGTCTAAAAACTACAGCGATGCGCTGACATGTTTCAGAATCACGGTCAACGCAGTCAACGCAGGTAGGTTGGCGGAACCGTCGCGATATCGCGACGTGTTCCGGAATCGCTGGTCGGCGGGCAAAAAAAGTATTAAGTTGAAAACATGCAGCGATTCGCTGACATGTCAGCGAATCGCGACCCGGGCAGCTTCGAAGGCGTTAAGTCAAAATTTGCAGCGCGTCGCTGACATGTCAGCGAATCGCGACCGAAAAAGGCGATTGGTACGACGACGGAAACATGTAGCGAAATCGCTACATGTTCCGTTTTCGCGGGGCAGAGCGCAGGGAGGAGCCAACGGCGGAAACATGTAGCGAAATCGCTACATGTTCCATTTTCGCGGGTCAACGGTGGTCAAAGCGTACGGCATGATAAGACGTCGCGATTTCGCGACCCGTCGCATTTTCGCGACCTGCGCAGTTTTCCCGCCAAGTGCAGTATGAACGGCCGAGAGGGTTTTTTGGGTTTCCGATGATTTAATGCTGACCCGAATTAAATATTTTGCGGATTTCCGATGCGGTTAAGGTCGAAGAGTGCCCAGGCCACCAAAATTAAAGAATTTATTGGTTCAAAGCTACGGTTCGTGGATTAATTCAACGGTTTTCATGCACATGTTCGAAGAATCTTATTTAATAAAGGACCGCGAACGTTTCATGGTATTTAATTTTTATTTCCTCGAGGCTGCGATTAAGGGGATCATGTTCCTGATTTTCAAGATATTATTGTAGATCACGAGGAAGTTGGTTTTATGTTTTTAATACTGCAAAGAGGACGGACCTCTATAAAAACCAATGTAATTTTCATTTACGAAGGTTGGAAAAACTTGTTGCTAGAAACTGGAATTGTATCTGCGGGAATAAAAGGATCAATTTCTAATTTTTCAAGCGTTGCATGGATGAATTTATTTTCTGTTTTCTGCATTTCTAATAGCATTCGTACGCCTGCATTGCTATTACATTTAAATTCTGCATACTGGATTTAAATTCTGCGGTCAGGGTACAATTCCTGGAATGTGGGTTTGGAGGGATTTGCGGCATGTGATTGTGCGAAGATGAAGCTGATTTCTTATGTTACTTGTTGTTGTTGCGTTTGTAGTTTCCTCGTTGTTGTTTTTCCGATCCCATCACTTCGGCTCGTGGCCATATTTCCCATTTCTTTTTGCAACCTTTTAAATCTCTTTCCAGCAACCCTATCTTAAACCCAATTTTAGAATAGTAGAGGGAACCAGCCCACTCTGGAGATTGGTCTGGGAGCCATTTCTTGCTTCCAGCATTTCAATGTTGGCCGGGTCTAGGGCGCAATTGTAAAAATCCTTTCCTGTGGCAGATTCGTGACCAACAGTTATCTAAAGTTAAAAATTTGTTTAGCACAACAATCTAGAAGAAGAATGGAACTTTGGGAATGAGGTGGTGAAGCCAAATGAAATTAGCTAGAATTTTTTTTTGTAGAGGTTCTTCCTAGAGGAAGTAGGTAGATTTGACATTAAAATAGTTATGATTAGTGGCTCACCAAAGGATAGAATCTTGATATGGGATAGAAGGAATAATGTAGGTTCTGAGCAAGTCTAAGAGGGCTTTAGCTACATCAACATAGCCAAGGATATCAATGAAATAAGGAATTAGTTTCTATGAGGGACACTGGTTACTATCAAAGGTAATGAATTTGGACATAAAAGTCCCAACGGATCGATCAATAAGAGGCTTTAGGATAAAAATCTCAGGATGACTTTTGAGGGGATAATTAGAGATTCACAGGTCCTCCCAAAAACTAACAAGGTTGTCATTCCAAAATCTCCATTTGAAACCTTTAGCAAGGATGCTTCTGGTGTGAGACAAGGTATTCCAAAAATCCAAATAATCTGGACAACCTGTATCTACAAAAAATAACAATGGCAGAGGTTTGCTCTTGATAATATCAACCCACAAGGCTTTTGAGTTAGACAAAATGTGCCATCCTTGTTTGCACAATAATCCCATATTCATTTTGGAAACTTTCCCGAATCCCAAGCCCCTGTGAGTCTTCCTAGAGCAAACTCTATCCCATGCTACCAAAGGAAATCTATGTTTTTTTTTACCCTGAACAAAGAAACTATTTTTGAATATGTTCAATTTATCGATAGACTTCTTTGGGAACTTTGAATACCAACATGAAGAAAACTAGAATGCTCTGGAGGTAAGCTTGGACTAAAGTTGCTTTGGATACCTGACTGAGGAAAGCACCTTTCCACCCTACCAACTTTTTATGATGCATTAAATGACTCCATTCCACATTGCCTTCATCAATTTGCCTTGAAAGAGGGGAAGTTCAAGGTAAGAGGAAGGTAGATTAGCAATGTTGCATCCTAGAATTTGAGCTATTTTGAGCTACCTTTCTTCAGGAGTATTGATGAAATACAAGTTACTCTTTATGAAGTTGATTTTCTAAACTGCAGCCTCCTCATAGTAATTGAGAATGTGTTTGATGACCTATGCTTCAGGGATAGAGGACTAGATGGCCAAAATAGTATCATCCATAAATTTCTAGTGGGAGAGCGGAGCAAGACTAGAAGAGGCTTTAATTCCATAAATTGCCCCATTAGCACACATCGCATTAAAATCTCACCCTAAGTATTTGGCAACGATAATAAAAAGGAATGGAGACATGGGATATCCTTGCCTCAATCCCCTGAATATTTTGAAATAGCCAGTTGAAGAGCTCTTAAAAAGGATAGAAAACCAATATGTGTAGAGGCATTCCTTGGTGAGTCTAATCCAGTCCTCATGGAACCCAAATTTGGAGAGGACAGCCAACAAAAAATCCTAGGAAACTCGATCAAAGGCTTTATTCATGTCCAATTTGAGAAAAAAACTTAGCTTTTTGCTTTTAGAGATAGAGTGGATTAGCTCATGAATGGTGATGATACCATCAATAATCTATCGCCCTTGAATAGAGCTCCCTTGGCACGGGTCTATGATTTGGGGAAGAATTTCCTTTAGGCGATTGACCATTATTTTGGTAAGAATTTTATAAAGGACATTGCAACTACTGATGGGCCAGTAGTCTAAGAGGGACTGTCATTCTTGGGATTTGGGGAAAAGGGTTAGGAATGTAGAATTGACATCTCTTGATAAGGATTTTGTGCTCTACATTTACTGAATAACAGTAGTGATGTTAGGTCCTATGATATCCCAAAATGTCTAAAAGAATCTTGGGGGAAAACCATCTGGGGCAGGAGCCTTATCAGGGGACATTGATAAGAGAGCATCTCTGATTTCATCCTAGGAGAAAGGTATAATAATTTTGGCATTAAAATCATATAGGATAAGGTCAGGGATAAGGTGAAGAAGAGATTTTAAAATATCAGGAGGGCATAGGTGGGAAGACTCAAGGAAATATTGGAAGTGCTCCACAACTTTAGCTCTGATCTCTAGAATATCAATGGTCATGGTTCCATTTATTTTGTGAAGTTATCTAAATTTTTTAGACCTCCGGTGTCTAAGGTTGGATGCGTGGAAGAACTTGGTATTGGAGTCCCCTGCTCTCAACCATAAAGCCCTAGATTTCTACCTCCAGAATGTCTCCTCTTTGGCAAAAATGTTGTGGAATTCAAAAAGAAGAGATTTTTTGTTGTCTCTCAAATATTGAGAAGAAACGCCCACCTGGGTCTAAATTTTCTGAGAAGAAGCACCCACCTAAAATTGCCTTTCAACTTCATTGAGCTTGCTGATGATGACTTGTTTGATTTCAAAAATATTTCCAAAGACTTATTTATTCCAAAATTTGAGCTTCTCCTTAATATAACAAAGTTTCTTAGCCACTTGGGCTATGCAAGATCCATCAAAGACTTGGGGCCACCATTCAGTGATTCGATTCCTAATGTCAAGGTGCTAGAGCCACATGGATTCAAACCGAAAGGGGGATTTAAAGGAAGAAGTTGGATGCAAAACTTCAAATATGAGCGGACTGTGATCAGAAGTAATCTTATGAAGGAAAAAAATGTTAGCATCACCCAGGAGGGGAATGGACTCTTTGGAAATGAGAACCCTGTCAAGATGGATTTGAATGAGATTGTCACCAGCTCTTTTGTTGCTCCACATGAAAATATTACCCCTAAATTCCACATCCATAAGCTCACTATTGTTAATGAAGTCAAAAAAATAATCATAACATTTGGTTGTAATGGGATTTCATCCAATATTATTTGTGGGATAGAGAGGATTTTTGAAGTCCCATGCAAACATACAGGATTCATTTGGGAAGGTTGTTCTAATATGCATCAGAGAAGTCTAGAACACTTATTGATATGAAGGGTTATTGGGCGCATAGATGTTGTAATGGAAGAGAATGTTGGTCACACGATCAGAAGAAGAAATAAGTCTTCCTTTAAATTGGGTGGGGTTCCACAAACATAAAAGACCTCCAGAAGACCCCCAGGAAGGACTAGTAATGAATTTTAAATATTTCAAGAGGGAACTAGCTATTTTGGTTATTATTTGAATCAATTTTTGTCTCTTGTAAAATAATTATATTGGTCCTGTGATCACCTATCATGGAGGAAATTACCCATTTCTTGGTAGGCCAATTGAGACATTCATTTGAGTTATTTGGAAGTGGTTTTGTGCCCCCATATCCATAGAGGTTGGGATTTGGGTTGTTTTCCTTCATTACAATAAAAGATATTCTGCCATATCTGGGATAGAAGACACCAGAGTGGACTAGATGCCACAAGCAATGTTATCTTCTATTTTATTTTTCCTTTTATCTTGATTAGAGGGAAAAAATTTCTTCTTATCAGTGCCAAAATCCACCTTCCTTACACCAGTTGAGCGAGGAATTTGGATAGGGTATTGAATGGTCCTAGAAGGGGAACAAAAAACTCAGAGAAGCACTGGATGGTATAACCTTGGAAGGATATGGGGAAGCAGTTATAGGACTAGAATGAGGGGGTGGGCACTCAACCTTATTTCTAGAAGGGGCTATGGGAGAGACCTTATTCCCAAAAGGAGCCAAGGTGGGTTTGTAGCCACAATGCACTGCACAATAAGAGATTCAGGGGATTGGATGAGGGGGTAGCCATGGGGAGGAGACCCCAACAAATTATTCATAGTTTCTTCAAAAAGGATGCTGAAAATATTAAAATATTCAAATTGATAGCTTACCTTATCAACATTCACCCTAGCCTCTAGGCTAATAGGAGGCTTCATTGCTTCATCACTCTCACTAGGAATGATGGTTGAGGCACTTCTTGGAGTAGGCATAGAGAGACCCTAACTTGGCCTCAAAATAAGGAACCTTTTGATGAATATTTTATGGGCCATGATCCATCCTGAAATCAGCCTTGAGAATAGGATAATGGGATCGAAGGTGACCCTACTACTTACAATGGATGCAGAAAGCAGGCTTATTTTCATATTCAAATGTCTATTTCCACCTGAAGGAGATAATGACCAGATCAATGAAAGTGGGTATCTTAGAGTCCAAATTGGCATAGACATAGAAATAGGTATAGTTCATATGATATTGGGCTTTGGTAGCTAGATCAAAGGCGACAAGATCACCAATAGACTCTGCAATGCTTCTTAGAATTCCCTCCTCCAATAATTGAACATGAAGACCCGATAGTATAACCCAAATGGGTGTATGGTTTTTGTTCTAGATTTCTAGGTTGAAATTAGGGTCCCATATTCTAATAAAAAGACTACAACATCCGAAGAACCAAGGTCCTCTAGATAGGATGCAGCTTGAGTCACCAGGGTTATTTAACCTAATCAGGAAAAAACCCCTAGTGAGAGCAACAATGTCCATGTGTCCACTGGGATTACATTTAGAAAAGGCCCATTTTTGAATGGATTTCATATTTGATCGAGAGCCCACAAATTTGCCTACAAGGGATAGGGAATTTTTGGAAAATATTGACTCCATATCCTCAAGAGAAATTATCAACTCATGCCAATTAAGAGAAAGGATTCCTATTTTAGGAATTGGGAGGTTCAAGTAAATCCTATATCCCTTATTGAGGGCTTCCACAAAGGAATATTATGGTCAATTAGGAGAGGGAGGCCCTAAGAGAGTGAAGCCCCACTCTTGCCACCAAGGTTTAGGGCTATGAGTTCTGTAGAAACACCCTCCACCCAACCTGGTCCAATTCCATTAGGGTTGGGAATGACCCCCACACCTATTTGTCCCAAACCACCATTTAGATCTTCTTGTTTCTTAGACTCTATGCCAAGGCCTACAACTAGACCCAAATTAGTATCGAAGGACCCACATTTAGGGTTTTCACTCCCAATACCACATTTTGAAGGTACGAACTGACTACTTTCTACAAACTTCCTGCTTCCTGAAGATTCAAACTTACCGCTTATTGAAGATTCAAACTTGCCACTCTATGCAATATTGTTGCTCTACATATTAGCACTCCCTGAAGGGGTTTCAATCCTTGTGTTGGTATGATTATTATGTATTGCTAACAAGTCACATGATGTCATTATTTATACCAACATCTCATGGAAATAGTTCCATAAAAGTGAACAATATTCACATCTTAAAACACATTACGGATTCTATGAAGCATTCTATTGTTCTACAACATCTATAAATTTACAGTAATGCATCAATTCGAAATCTAATTTCCTTTACAATCCAAACATAAAATCTCATTTGTTCTAGTTATATTCAAGGAGATAGAATGTCAACATCTACTATTGTGCTCCCAGTTTGAGTAAACCCTAAATCTATTCATGAATGTCTACATCCCTCCATTGTACTAGGTCATCACTTTACACTAATCTTCTTGCCAGTGCTACCAATCATTGATAAAAAAATACCTTGTAATGGTATCAAATATGGCTCCAAGAATTGTAGTGCTATATCATGGGATGCATTCTTTCACATCCTAATAGCAACCACATCATATATTTTTTAAAACTCCCTTCTCACAAAAAACTTCCTTATAATATGCTCATTCATCATCTGTAATAACACAACAATATCACAAGAGTATAATTCTACAAAATTTATTGTCTATTTGCTAGATATGAATAGAAGAAGTCTTTTAATCCAAGATATTTCCACAAGGTACAATCTATAAGAAACTAAATTTTTGAATTCTAAAAAACAAACAGAATTCCTTTTGTAATACAAATGGAAATAAGTTACTTTAATTTTCTAGTAATAGACATCTTGTAATTTTTATGCATAAACTCAATCAAAATCAGACTTGCATTCTCATCCACTATTCAATGTCTAAACCATTCCATCAAGGAGGACATACAGTAAAAGTTAAATCATTTTCTTATCAATTCAAATAGAGTATATAACAACAATAGTTTAGCCATATCTACACATTGTCCCATGGTGTAGTCTCACATGCTCTGATGGTAGGCTACTAATTATAGGAAGCTAGCATCTCTATGTTTAAAATTACCATAGGAGGAAGCCCATTAACTCTTATCACAACAATATACTGGTTCACACACATCTCAATTACATACTATCAAATCCAAATAAAATAATAGGTTT
Organism: Wollemia nobilis; assembly: GCA_028583015.1. NCBI lineage: Eukaryota > Viridiplantae > Streptophyta > Pinopsida > Araucariales > Araucariaceae > Wollemia > Wollemia nobilis. The sequence continues at coordinate 10,104,035 of JAQPPZ010000458.1, read as the reverse complement.
TTTAGAGAGGCTTTTGAACCACTAATATTTTATTTTAAATCAGGACATAAAACTATTTAATTTTTTTTAGAGGTAATAATTCACAAGCAATAAGTTCTCCTTACTCTTTGAAGGAAATGATTCAAATATTTTCCAAAACAAACTTTCATTCAACAACACATTGTGGACAACTACATTATCATTAATCCACATAGCTCATCAACAAAACAATATCAACCAATTTTTTTAGAGAATACCTGGTTTCCAATGACATCTTCTTTAACTGAATTCTAAATCCAAATTCTACAACATTTTTCCTCAGTTGTTTCCCACTCCCACTTTTTAGCAATATTTTTTTCTTCTAGTCATATCTTTCCAAAAATAAACCCCTTGCTCCTTCGCATCCATCCAACCATTTTTCCATTTTTCCCAAGTCATTTACTGTCATCGTGGGTAAGCAGTCCAGTATCTTAATTGTCCTCTCTCTAAATTCTAACACATAATTCAAAAACTCAAACAAAAATTTATTTTTCATTTAGTGATCAAAGAACACACATCAACACTACATTTCAAGCCTCCAAATTAGTGAACAACTAGTTAATGATTTCTCATTCACAAATCTTTTGTAAAAACAAAGCTACAAACTCATTATATTGGTGAATAGTAATCATTCTTTTTTTTATTACTACTCCATTATATTCTTAATAACTCTTTTCTCATGATCCCATAGCAATGTTATCAATCAACAATGGTTTTCTTATTTTTCTCTTTTAAGATAGAATAATAAAAGCAAATAACTATTTCCTCTTTCAATGAAAAACCTTCATTTCAATTAAATTTTTCATCAAGAAAAAGATCATTTTGCAACAAACATATTCAAAACATGATATGCATCTCCATGAAAGGCATTTCATTCAAGTTGCCCCAACTTCTTCATCAATTTACCCATCACATCACTTCCTATAAGGTATCCCTTTCTCGGTGGTTAGTTCTTTCTACCATCGCTAAGAAATATATTCCTACAAAAACGTATTTCCATTAGTAGTAGAGTATTCCTTTATAAAATGTACAATTTTTTTTCCAGGAACTAAACATGAAATAACCCATTTATTTACAAGAGGTATATCCTATTTCCATATTATTCATATTTTACATAACAAGTCATGAAATAACCAATCATTTCATCAATAGGATACCAAAATAAAAACATACATTTATTCATATGAAGTGACTGTATCCAAAGTAAAGAGTCTGCCAAGGGAGGGTAATAACAAGCCAACTATACAATATATTTCTTAGAGCACGATAAAAATTATTTAAACTCTATGGCCTCTCTTGCTAAGGGATGATCCAAAAAATTATCATCAACAATTTGGATATTAGAATTCAAGGGACCACTTGTTGCTACATGAATACTTTTGATTTTACCTTCCATGTTTCCTTTAAGTACATTGTATCTACTTCCTCAATAATAATAATAATAATATAAGGAGATAGTGGGTCAACTTACAAAGTCCATGGGATGATTCAAAGTGTAAGATAGTGGATTTATTGATCAAAATAAAATATATTATAATTCTATAACAACATTGAATTCATTCACATAAACCTTGAACAATTTTCTCCTAGAACATCATGTAATAAACTCTTGCAAACCCTATTCTATGATTTGTTCATATTTAATTTTGAATATGCAGTTGATTTTCTATGAAATAGAAATGATCTATTGTATCTTATGCAATAATTGTACCTTAAAACATTTTTATAAATAGAAAAGAACAATTTTGTTCTTTTGAGATAAAATAATCTAAAATGCTTTTCAATAGGTATGATTTTTAAAATATCTAACGATTCATATTACAAAATCTTATTAGATAAATTATTTCACCTTTCTTGGGAACCAATATATTAAATATGGCATTGATCTCAATTATAATAATCTTGTTTTTCTAGCCTCTTCAAATCATAGCCAACATACTACTCTTCAACAATTCCCAAAAATTTTAAAAGTAAATTGTAGGAAATCAATTAGGGCTAGGTGACTTATCAAGTTGGAAAGAGAAAATTCCTCCTGCACCTCCTCAATGGAGATATTCCTAATCAAGATTTCAATCTATTTTTTTTTATAAGTTATGGAATATCTTGTAAAATATTACCATGATTATTTTAATTAATTCCTTTGTAATATCTTCTTCCTCAATATTTCTTCAATTTAATGTTGAAATTATTTTCGTTAAAAATATAAAAACTTATCTTGATAATTGTAAGATATATTTATTAATTCTATCATTTTTATTAAGCAATTTCTCCCTATTTTTGAGGATCTAGTATGAGTCTTCCTTTTGTAATACATTATGCTAATTAGAGAGTAATTATGTTTATTACACATAAGTATATTGTGTTAGAATTCACAATATTTTCTAAAAATAAATGGAAGCAAAGCATTTACTAAATTCTTATACAGAAAGCAAAATAAATACGAAAGAGAGAGAGCAATTTGATGGGTACATGTGGGCACCATAAATAATCACTATTTCCATAGATAATATTACTAAACATTTTAATAAAAATAAGGAGCAGGAGGGGTATTTATTGCAATACCAAAACCCCAATTACATAATCAAGCTTAAACTAAGTCAATATAACAAGAGAAACAATAGAGCTTTAGGTTAATTATGCATTATAAAAGGGTTTAACACTAGCAATTTTAACTATGGCCCATAGGGATTACACAATAAACTATTACAATTAACTAATACATTATACAATAAAATTCCATTAGGCCTATCTAATACATCATACAATTTTGGCTTGGTCGTAAATCAGATTACAATTTCAACATCCCCCGCAATATAAATTGAGGGGCCAAGGAAATAAGACATTATGCTCCATCATCTAAAATTTACTATTGCAAAACTATTTCTTATGCAATATTCCCCTTTGGACAGACCATAGTCACCACTACCACTATTAGAAACTCTTTTAAGTATGTAAAAATACTCCCACTAGGACTTTAAATGAAGAAAAGAAGTCATGATCAACAACCTCCTTTAAAGATAAGATCCTTGAATTTCATTGATGTGTAAGGTATATCTCAAAGAAATATATTTTCCTCTTAAAACATACAAAACCCTTTTTGAATATTTGTTTTTGCCCTTATAACACTTGATTTTAGTCACCAAAAGAGGCTTTGCATGAACTTGCTTAAAAGAAGAGTTGTAATAAACTTCCAAGAGTACCTAGACAAGAAATAGAAGAAGGAAGAAATCATGAAAGATTAGATCTTCATGAATAATCTGAAGTAGTTTCCCATATTAAGAGGGATTGATGAAAATATATTCTGAATCATTTTCTTGTAATACTCCAAAAGACTCAAAAAATATTACAACTATCACAAATTCATCTACATCTCCTAAAAAAATTACAAAAAAAATTGATTTAACCAAAAACTATAGTTTTGCGGTTTATCCATGGAGATGAGTAACTAGGGTTTTGTTGTCCATATTACTCAATATAACCCCTAACACCATAGTAATTCTATGAACTAATTCCATCGGTGCATACAGCTTGGAAAATTATGTATTTTGAAAAAAACATAGGCTCAAAACACTTTCATATGAAAAAATTATGGCCTTTAAAATATTTCCCCTAATGGAACCCAAAATATTAAATATTAAATTCTTAAACCTTGGGGTTGTAAGAATCAATTATTGCCTACCACTTGGTGAATTTTAACTTTTTGTTGTGCTCCAATCATGTTTTGCCACTTCAAATCATCTAGTTTGCTTTGTCATCACAATTTTACCTTTAGTGTAACCAAGGTGCACCACTCTTATGCCCAAATCTTGAATTGGACCAACCAAAAGTGCTCACATAGATACTTGATCCTACAACCTTGGGATTTTGAACATGCTATAAAGGGTGGTTTTTTCAACAAACCATGGACTTCCACTACAAGATATTCACAAATGTTGTTTTTTTTTGGTAATTATTTTAATATATTAACAGTGGGTTTTTTTTGGTAATTATTTTAATATATTAACAGTGGGTTTTTATAGAGGATCCCAAAACCTTATGTACAAAATTAGCCATATTTCTAATGATGCATCATACCTCTTGTCTGTAATAATAAGCCTAATTGCAAGTAAAGCCATCCTAATGCTAAAGACTTGGAAACTGTAAAAAGGGATTTTAGGCCTAGAAACCCAATGAAAAAGAAACAGGACAAAACCGAAGGAACACCAAGTAGAGCCCGAAGAAATGAAACGAGGAAAGCAAAACAGACAAGACACCATGGACAGCTAAGTAGACAAAATTGCCATGCCACACCAAAACTCGTCAGAGGGGGCTTTCCAAAAATTGTGCAAGTAAAGATTCATGAATGGATGTCTGCTCTGGCCAACCTTTCCATCTCAGATGGGAAGTGAGACCACCACACGATCAAAAATGTGGTCATGAGCCCTTTTTTGGCCATGTGGTCAGCCACGCGATTACCTTCCCTCAAAGTATTATTTGCTTTCCACCTACCACGATAGGAGAGAAGCATTCTTGCCTCGAGGATGATGTTGTAGACTTTCCAAGATGGATTTTTGTGCCAAGAAGATAATTCAAGATGTTGAGTGAGTCACCCTCAATAATAAGAGGTCGAGGATCCTCAGAGAGTATCTGAATACCTTTCAGAGTGTCTCGGGCTTTGGCATAGTGATTTGTCTGGGAGTCCAAATCTTCACAATAGGCCATCACAAGATTCCCATCATGATCTCTGACAACACCCCCAGCACCAGCGGGCCCAGGATTCCCCTTAGCCACTCCATAAAATTTTAATTTAATCCACCCCACGGGGGTTTTGGTCCAAACAATATTCCTTCGACAGGGCCCTTTAACAACCTCCAAAAATGGCTAGAGATTCATAATTTTGAGAATCGCTTCTTCGCTCGGAAGGTAGGGACGGGGACTAGGAAAAACAATAGAATTCTCGATGGCATAGGATAACGCCCTTTGAGAAATAGAAGGGGGGCCTTTAGGAGCTCTGCCAAATATTCTGGCATTCCTCTCTAACCAAATTTGCCAAATTGAATGATGGAAGGAGGCCTCGAGGAGGAAGTGGAGTTTGGTATTCTTGAAAGCATTAGGCCATTGGTGGAAAGCATCTCTGAGGGAACAGGGAGAGCACCATAGGATTTGGAAGGAGGATAGGACAATACTAAGAACATAGTGGAAAAATGGGCAATGTAAGAATAAATGATCCCTTGTCTCGTAATCTGCAAGACACAAGTAACACCTGTTGGGGAAGGCAAAACCTCTCTTGTAAAGGTTATCAATTATTGAAGATTTGTTGTGGAAAGCAATCCATGCAAAGAAGTTGATTTTAGGGACGACTCCTTTCCTCCACATGGTATTCCCCCTATAGTCTAGAGCAGTATTGGTGGTAAGAAACTCATAAGCTGATTTAACAAAAAAAATCCCATCCTCCGTACCACTCCAGATGACTATGTCATTCCTCCTGGCAGAAGGAATTAAAATTGACTGGAGGATATTTGCAAGAAAGGTAACCTCATTATTAAACCCCTCTACAACTAGAATCTTCCACCAAGGAAAATGGGTACTCCGGTCTATGAACTCTACCACCCTGAGTTGGGAGTTAGGGTCAGTCAAACCTCTTAGCCCAGCGAGATCTGCCCTTGACCCAAGGACTTCTTCAGTCACCCACCTATCCTTCCAAAATAAAATGAGGTTGCCATCACCCAAAATCCAGCAGGCTCCCAGGTTGATCAAATTTTGGGTTTGGAGCACAGATTTCCAAAAGGTCGATGCCATGGAAGAGGTCTCAGCATCCAAGAAGGAAATGGGGCCAAGATACTTCTTTTTAACCAGCTTAACCCACTCCACTAGGTCACTAGATATAATCATCCAAGTGTGCTTCTCTATCAGAGCCAAATTCATAAGTCTTGATCTTCTCAACCCCAGACCGCCTTGGTCTATCCTCGAACACACCTTGTCCTAGGAAATAAGGGGGAGTCTAGATTTCTTTTTGCTACCATACCATAGAAAGGTCCTCTGAATCTTCTCAATTTTGGATTGAACTGCAACCGAAAGCATGAACACCAACATGAAGTAGGTCGGGATCCCCTGAAGACAAGCTTTGGTAAGGGTGGCTTTTCTGGCTTGCGACAGGAGTTTTCCCTTCCAAGTTTTGAGTTTCTTATGAAGGTGCTCAAGAATCATGTTCCACATATCCGCACTTTCCCACCCGCTATAATATAGAGGTAACCCTAGATAGGACATAGGCAGGGAATCAATAGTGCATTCAAGAATTCTAGCAATCCAAAGTTTCTTGCGCAGGGGAGTGTTAATAAAATAGATTTTGCTCTTGATGTAATTGACCTTTTGCCCTGTAGCTTGCTCATAATGGGACAGGATCCGCTTGAGCGATTTGTCTTGGGCAACGGATGCCCTAGTGGAGATGAGGGTGTTGTCCACAAATTGCTGATGAGTGACAGGATCAACTCTAGAAGTCGGCAAAATGCCAGAAATCTTATTATGATGAAGAGCCTCTTTCATGGACCAACTCAGAACCTTCGCCAGAAGAATGAAAAGGATGGGGGATAAAGGATCACCCTGTCTAAGGCCTCTGGCACTTTGGAAATACCTAGCTAGGGACCCATTGACCAGGATAGAAAAAAATGGAGTGGATATACAACTGTAGACAAGGTCAATCTAGTGGGGATGAAAGTCGAACTTGAGGAGGACTGCACACAAAAAATTTTGATCAACTCGGTCAAAGGCTTTGTTCATGTCGAGCTTAAGAAAAATAGCAGCATTCTTGGAGCGGTAAGCGGAATGAAGGGTCTCATGGACAGTGATGACACCATCAAGATTTTTTTTTGCCTTTAATAGTGCTTCCCTGAAAAGGATCAATCAGGATGGGGAGGACTATTTTGAGTCTATTGGCTATAGAATTGGTAAGAATCTTGTAAAAAACATTGCACAGGCTAATGGGCCGATAGTTAGAGAAACTTTTGCAGGCAGGATACTTAGGAATGAGGGCAAGAAATGTGGAATTGAGTTTCGGGTGGATGGATCTGGAATCTTGAATAACCCAAATAGCATCGCACACATCTGGACCCATGACCTCCCACATGAATTGGAAGAATCAGGGGGGGAAACCATCGGGGCTAGGGGCCTTATCTGGTTGTATGGAGAACAATGCTTCCTTAATATCAGATGAGGAAAAAGGTTTCAGAAGCTTAATGCTTACCTCATGGGGGACTTTAGTCAAAAAATTGGCGAGCAGAGATTTTTGGACCTGAAGGTTGTTGTCCGGAGGAGTGCCAAGAAAATCCTAAAAAAAGTCAACCGCTTCGCTCCTGATTTCCTCTATCTCCCTGGTAATTCGCCCATCCTTACAAGCCACTTCTCTGATCTTGTTGGCCCCTCTATGCCTCATAGTAGACATGTGGAAAAACCTCGTGTTGGTGTCTCCATTCTTCAACCAAAGGTCATGAGATTTCTGGTGCCAGAACGTTTCCTCCCTAGCAAGAATAGAATTAAAGTCCACCAAAAGACTCCGCTCTTCCTCCCTGAGACCCTCAGTGTAACCTTCGAGTTCCATCCTTTCCTCCAAAACCTTCAGGTTCTCAGAGATGGATTTTTTGGACTCAAAAATGTTGTCGAAAACCTCTTTATTCCAAACTTTCAGCTTTTCTTTGACCATTTTGAGCTTTAGAGCCACCCTATTAGGAGCATTTCCTTCCACCTTCAATTTCCACCATGCTGAAACCAAACCTTTGAAGTCCTTGTGAGAGATCCACATGGATTCAAATATGAAGGGGGTTTTAAAAATAGGCCCATCATCCACCTCCAAGAAAATAGGGTTATGGTCAGACCCAATCCTTGGAAGAGCCGAAAGGATAGCCCCGCCAAGGATAGGAATGGTTTCTTGGGACATAAAAAATCTATCGAGCTTGACTTGAATCAAACTACTCCCAATCCTTCTATTACTCCAAGTGAAGGAATCCCCTTTGAGTTCGATGTCGAGCAAGCCATTAGTAGAGACAAAATCCTTGAAGTCCTCCAAGCTATGGCTGAAGTGGTCGGATCCTCCTTTTTTTTTGAAGGATGAAGGGGAAAATTGAAGTCACCCCCTAAAACCCAAGGAAAATTACTAAAATTCTCCCTCATCTGAGATATAGCTTTCCACATTTTTGATCTCTATATGGCAGAATTTGAAGCATAAACATTGGACATAATCCAAGAAAAATTGGTGGTTTTGGACTGGAACAATACATTGATGATTCTGTTGGAAGTTGATAGCAGGCTGCCCTCAAACCTTGAAGGGTCCCACAGAACCATGAGTCCTCCCGTTGTTCCCACTACAGGGCTGGACAGACAATTTGCCTTAGACCAAATGGCCTTCGCAACTTTATCAGAGGAGATAGCATCGACCTTGGTCTCTTACAAAATAAGGATGGAAGGATTAGTCCTCCTACGGAGATCAACCACTAACCTTCGTTTGGATGCACCATTCAGTCCTCTCACATTCCATGAGAGGACTTTCATCTGGACAGTTTGAGATTTTTCTTGCCTCCCCTTCCTTGTTGAGGGGTAGGTTTTGATGCATGTTCTTTGTCCTTCTAAGCGCCACAGTCATCCAAAACCAACAAACGTTGGGTTCCATTTGCAACGTCATTTGTTGTCTCTTTGTCCCACCTGTATTTGTTAGGAGGATAGCCCTGCTTCCTCTCACTACCAAAATCCACACTTTGCTTTTGGCTCCTCATGTTTCGAGGGCTAATGTGATCGGATTGTTCACCCCTCCTTCCTAAGAGGTAATATTCTAGCATCGTCTACGACTGGCTAAAATCGAGATGACCCATATCTTGGGGTAGAGAAATAGTCTAAGTCACAATTTGGGATGGGGTACGTCCCTTCTCTTCTTGTGATTCACTTTCCAAGTGGAAGTCTGCTCCTTGCTGATTGTTAGCCTCAAGTTGCTCGGGGTCCGATCAGAGAGTGGGATTCTATTCAGGCTGAGAGAGTCCGACGCAGACTCTATAGAGGCTTGGATATTCATGACCCTTTGTATTTGGAAGATTTGACTGCTTCGCCTGACCTTCCCCATGCTCTAGGGGTTTGCCATTTTCATGCTTCTGCTTACCCAATTTTTGAAGAGGACTCTGGGATTGGAGGTACCATTGGGACTGACACTGCAGGCAGAAAGCTGGTCTATTTTCATAGACAATAGCTTGTTTATGAAGAAAGGTACCTCCAGACCGAAGAGTGATGAAAGTTGGGAGTTTCGCCTCCAAATCTGCCAAAACGCAAAAATGGGCTTGGACAAACCTTGTTCGAGCTCGGGTGGGTGGGTAAATGGTGACCAACTCCCCAATGGAGTGCACAATTCCCCTTATGACATTTTCATGCCATCCAAAGAGGGGAAGATTCGGGAGCCTAACCCATATTGGGGCAATGTTGATGTCCTAGGTATCAGGACTGAAATCCATGTCCCAATTCCTAAGGAATAAACTTCTGCGACCCAGAAACCATGGCCCGCCAGCCATAATTTTATAGTAATCCTCCTTATTGTTCAGTCTAATGGCAAAAAAACCCCGAGATAGGGTCGCTAGCTCCATATGACCAGAAGTCCTCCATTTGCTTGCTGCCCACTTTCGGATAGTTTCCATGTCAGGACGACCGCCAATGAATTTGCCTATGAGGGTAAATTTCTCAAACTCCATGAAGCTTGAAAGAACTTTCATCGGGATGTCTAGCTCATCCCCAACCGAAAAAAACTCTTTGGTAAAAAACCCATTTAGGGTTTCTAAGGCCGCTGCCTGGGCATAAGACTTTTGAGCCCCACCACCCCCTTTGTCTGGTGGGTCCTTACCCCGACTGACATCGTCAACAGCCCGGTCTTCTTCAATGGGTCCGAACGCTTTCGCACCTCCGGATCCCTGGTGCTCTTCGATTGCTTTGTTGTGCCCAAGACACGAACCGTAGCCTCTCTCGAGCTCCCCTGCAGATGAATTCCTGCGCATTGACATCTCCTCCCTCCCCACACTTGGAGACTGCTGCTCCACTCTTCGGCTATTGGCGGCTGCTGGTTTCACCCTTCTGCTACTCTGCTCAACTCTAGAACACTTTTGTTCTATTAGTAAAAAGAAAAATTAATGAAATAACACGGACTTTAGGATTTGGTCTTGCACTTTGTTATAGGTTCCATCATGAATGATGTTGTAGCTATCATTATATGCATTATATATTGAGATCAAAATGATCACCATGAAGGTCTAAACATGGAGCATTCACTTTTCTACTCCTTTACAATCATCCTCCTAGAAATTATTCTTTACATTACATCTATGTGCAAATAAAATGATCACATGGGAAATCACATCTGTAACCATGTAATGCTTAATAATTTACATATAATTGCATAAATAAGGTATTGTCTCTTTAGTGTTGATGAATCTGGAATTACCCCTCATGAAGAGCCTACTAAAAGTCACGAAAGAAGACAGTGCTAGTTTTTAGGTGTATGAGTGTGCATGAATTGTATCAGTCACCAAATATTTTTAGTTTGTCTTTCCCTCTATTTTTTTACTAGTTTTAAAGGATATAAATATGTACCAATCCATAATTTATTCCAAAAAAATGGATGGAGAGCCAAGAGGACCTACTAATAATGAAATAAGAAGAAGATCTAGTAAAAAATATCAAAAATACTAAAAATACATGAAAGGGAGTAAATTCATCCTAAAGTGTAGAAGAAGGATTGGAGGATTTGAAGATACTTCCTATATTATCAATAAATACCAATCCTCACCTAATCTGATACCATTTTGTAATTCATAATATTTTCTAAAAATGAATGGAAGCAAAGTATTCACTCAATGCTTATATAGAAATCATAAGTATGAAAGAGATAGATATTTTGTGGAAATATCTAGGCACCATAAATAATAAATATATCCATAGATTAAATTACACAACACTTCGGTAAAAATGTGCAGGAGGGGGTACTTCTACCAATACCAATACCCTAATTACATAATAAATTCTAACCTAATTTAATATAACAAGAGGGATTTAGGTTTATTACAAGTTATAAAGAGGGTTTCATCATAGCAAGGTTAGCCATGGCCTATAGGTATTACATAATAAAATATTAGAATTAATAAAAACATTATAGTGAAATGCCCTTAGGAGTTTCCAATACACTATATAATGTTAGCCTTAGCCATGAAACATTTTACAATTTCAACATCTTGGTCTATACTAGTTTTAGTAAATTGTTGAGGTTGGATTTTAATTCCTCCTTTTATTTAAAATATGTTACAAAAACATTTTATATATTCATTTTCCCCTCTAGAATTTTCGTCTTTTAAACAAATATGCATACATACATGATACTTTAAACCTTGATTCACCTTTCCATAGCATACTTATTTGGACAAATAAGGATGTTAGACACATGTAGACTAAAGTAAAAATGGATTTGGATGACTATTATTGAGTAGAACATGTAAATCATAGAATAGGTTTACAATATAAATCTTACTCAAATAAGATATCTAAAGAGACTATATAATCTATTTATAATAATGTTTTAGATAACAAAATGTTGTCTAATATTTATACTTATATTAATTTTCCTAGTATGTATATTATCCCATACATGTTGGAATATCAATAATATAACCTTATTTCCTAAGTTTGGAAGTGTTGATGAAATCCTATGGGCATGTCCAATATAAGCCTACAACCATTCCCTATGTATTCATCCTTAGCAATATCAGTTAAACCACTTGTATATTCAATTGGTTAGTGATATCTTGGTAATTCTTGCAATGCATATTCCTTAAAATTTGTAGGATTCTTCCCTTTGTAAACTCTATCCTACTTATAAATAGGAAATCTAGAAAATTTCTCACATCGTTTTTAAATAAATTTTATTTAAATTTTATCAAATTCAAATTCTATATTTGCTAAAATTTTTGAATCTAACATCACATATATAGAGATACATTACAGTGCAATCCTTATTAGTTGTAGCCTTATTAACATTATCATTAATATACCTTTTCAACCTACAAAATAAAACTTTATTTTATCCAAAATAGGAACCCAAAGTTTTATTTTCAATTAATAAAGGAATACATAAATATTATTATGGTAAATTTCCATATTTAAACATTGAAATCTCCATAGTAATCCATTATATTTCTAGGGAAGTATTAATGAAAAAGATCCTAGATTTTGTAAAATTAACCAACTAGAATACAACCTTCTCATAGCATGATAGCATTAATTTAAATTCCATGGCCTCACTTAAAAAGTACCATTACCAATTTAGATATTAAATTTGAAGGAACCATTTGTTGTAAACTAAATATCTTTAATTCTACATTTCATTCTTCCTTTTATTAAGTTATCCCTAATGCCTTGATATTAATACTAAAGATACAAAAATCTATGCTCCAAGGTGATCAAGTTTGTGAACCTAATTAGAAAATTTCATAGGAAAATCCATGTCCCAAGTAGAAGGAACAACAATATGTTAATGGCCAAAGCAAATACAAGATTAAATGATGATGTCTGGTCTATTGATTTAGGTTCTAGCAAGCACGTGACAATGGGAAAAGTGTGGTTTGACTCATTACAATCCAAATATGTGAAACTAGTAATTATTGCAAATGATAAAACCTTTGAATTCATATGAGTCGTAGATGTTACTCAAAATATTTCTAGAGGAAAATACACCATTGAAAAAGTACTATATGTACCTAGATTTACAAATAACCTATTGTCTATAACACAAGTCCTGGATCACAATGTGATGATTGAATTCTAAGTTGTTGATGGAAAAAATAAGGACTTTATCACAAAAATATAGCAATATTATAGCAACAAGTTCCTAAAAGAATGTCTTATTTGCAATCGATGTCATATCCTCTCCTGGTGTTGCATTATCCATAGTAACAATAGATATTTCCTCCCTTTGGTATAGGAGATATGGTCATCTAAGATTTAGATAATTAGTCTAGCTAAGTAAGCATCACATGGTGTCAAGTTTACCAAACATTTTACTAACATTATCAATATTCTTAGATTGTTTAGTAGGAAAACAAAATCGAGTACCTTTTGAGTTTAGCACTCACAAAGCCAAAGGACCATTGGATGTGATACACATCAGTTTGTTTAGACTTATGACAACTAGTTTTGGTGGATAAAGGTACTTTTAGTTGTTTGTAAATGACTACTCATGGAAAATATGGATGTATTTCTTAAAACTAAATTCATATTCACTCAAGTATTTTGAATTTTTTAATACATATGTAGAATAAAAAACTAGGTGTTCTATTCAAGTTATTTGCTCTAATCAAGAGGGAATATACATCCAATAAATTTTCAAAATTCTTGTGCAAAATAGGGTTAAGTAATAGCTCACTACATCATACACTCCATAATAGAATGAGTTTACTTAAATGAAGAATAACTCCATCATGGAAATGGTTCACTGTATACTCATAAGAGCCAATCTAGAGTAGCAATATTGGGTTAAAGTAATCTCCACTACAATTTATCTTCTAAATAGAGCAAGCACAAAGGAACTACAATGAATTACAGTAAAGAAGCTTGGTCCAGGAGGATGCCTTCCATTGTATATCTCAAAGTATTTTAAAGTAAGGCATACATGCATGCACCAAAGCAACAAAGAACCAAGTTGGATGCTAAGACCCTATCATGCATGCTTCTTTGATATACTGATGAGTCAAAACACTATCAATTGATAGACCTAGTCACTAACAAATTGTATATAAGTAGATATATGGTATTTGATAAAGAATTTGAAAATAAATCAAATATTGAGGATTCTAAAGAGTTTGAAGATGTCACATCTCCAGTTGTGAGTATGGAGTTAGATGAGAAATTTCATAAGAAATTTCTAAAATTTATTGATGGACTTATAACAATTGATATACCTTTAACTACATCTCAATATAATAAGACTCCAAAATGTCTCACCAATACCATAAGATATGATAAACTTTATGCACATCCTAACCTCACTTTCACATGACCATTTACTCATAGTAGTACTTGTCAGGAAGTAAATTTGGATTTGATGACTTCAATGATGGAGAAATTAGAACCAACATTAGTAAAATACACACTTAGTTTTAAAAAATAAAATGTAGTTATGGATGTAGACTATAAATATTTGATGAAGAATAATATATGGGATCTTGTTGATCTACCAAAAGAAAAAAAAATCATAGGCTACAAGTGGGTCTTAAAAATAAAAAACAAGGTAGATGGATTTGATGGTAAGTATAAGTTACAACTCATTGTAAAGGTCTGTACATAAAAGGAAGGAATTGATTATGAAGAAACATTCATACCTATAACAAATATTAAAACCATTAAGGTACTCTATGCACTGGTAGCATAGTTTGGTTGGAAATATTAGCTAATGAATGTCAATAGTACCTTTCTTAATGGTGATCTCAAAGAAAATGTGTATAAGCACAACTTTAAGATTTGTTATCAATGGACAACATCAAAAGGTTTGTAAACTAAAAAATTCACTCTATGGGTTGAAGTCGACTCCCAAAGCTTAGTACATTAAAATTAATATTCACCTATTGTAACATGTTTCTAGTAGATGTACTTCTAATGTAAATATCTATATGAATAAAAATGGTTCTAATATAGTGATACTTATGCTCTATGTTGATGATTTGGTCATCATTAAAAACTTAGAAGATTTAGTAAATGATGTGAAGAATGACTTGACAATTATATTTGACATAATAGATCTAGGACTTTTATACTATTTTATTGGCTTTGAAGTATGACAAAGAAAGAATCACATTGTGGTCTCACATATGAAGTATCCTAGGACACTATTGAAAAAATACTATATGACAAATTATAAATCTAAGGCAGCACCAATGGAGAAAATATTACAAATATCTTGATATGATAAGTCAGCTTCGATATTTTGTACTTTTTATCATCAACTAATTGGAATTCTAACATACATGATAAATACCAGATATGATATAATATTTGTTGTGAGTAATCATTTGAGGTTCATGCAGGAACCTAAAGTGAGTCACTAGAATGTAGGAAAAATGATACTATATTATGTCTTCAGTAAAATGGAATATGACTTGGAGTATAAGAACGATAAATTCTTTTTACAAGGATACACAAACTTAAGTTATGTTTATGTTGGCAATTTGAGTTATTTTATGTTGTCATTGATGTCACATGGATCATTGATGTCACATGGATCACATTTGAGTTTTGGTGGCAAAAGAACTTCATAAAATATCATTTATGATATTTTGGAGAGCATTGATATATACAGGGTTTTTGTGAAAACCAAGATAGGTAAAATAAAAGGTTTTATTTAAAACCATGGATGGTAGATTTGAAATGGGTTTGTATTAAAACCCAGGTTGGTTTTTTTTTTCATCGAAAAATGTGCCCTGGTTATGGAGATATTTAATTTTAAATATTTAGTTTAAATTTTAAATTATTTAAAATTTAAATTTTAATTTTAAAATTAAAAATAAAATTATAGCACTGACGTCTAAAGAAAGGAGGAAAGGCATATATTAAAAATAATAGAACCGACATCTAAAGAAAGGAGGAAAGGCATGCATATATATATATATATATATGCCACCAAAATTTTTGATAAATTATAGTCCTCGATTTTCGAATGCATTCGAATTGATAACGTAATGTGAGAAGAGTCTATGTGTTGAAGCGTGTGTAAAGAGGCGTGTGAAGGGTTTACGAAATTTGGGTCCTTTGAAGAATCCTTCATGGAGGATAACCAAATGCATAGGCACATTTGGCCTAGTGGTTCATGTGTTGTGTAATAAGCAGGAGCTCCTGTGATCAAGTCTCGTCGGGGATGCTTGATGTGTTGAACCGCTCGAAGCATTTTTGAGTTTTCGAAGGGCGCAAAATATAAAGGTATTTATTTTTGTTTGTGCCCCTTTGAACATGTGAGGGCATGTGGCCCAATGGTGGCTTGGCCATGGTTAAGGCACTGAGCGAGGAGGTGTCAAGGGATCGAATCCCATAAGGGACAGAGGCAAGTTAATATTTTTTAATATTTTATTTTTCTAAAGTTTCCCTAGGAGAAATAAGGGTTATGATGCACCTTAATAAAAAGAGATATTTTTGGTGATTTTATTTTTGGAAGTATATCATATTATATATCGTTGGAAATCTTATTTCGAGGGATATTTGATTAACTTGCTTAGAGGGAGAAATAAGGTGTGTGTAAAGAGATATTTTTTATTTTTTAAAGAGGTTCAAAAGTGAAGGTTGCTTTGTTATTTTTCAAAGAGGATTAATTATTTTATGAGGGGACATGATGTATTTTATTGAGTAGGAGTAATAAGGTGTTATTTGGATATTATTGTTATGTTATTAATCATTATCCCTAACCCTTATTGAAATTTGAAAAAGAAATTTTGTTGAGTGTGGCAGATTTAGTGGACAACTAATAAGGCATCAAAAAGGTATGAGCAATATTATCCATTGACTTTTTTTATGGTGGTTGATTTTTGAAATATCATTGGAGAGAAAAGGATTGATTGTGGTTTCCTTTTCGAAAGTGGTTGGTTGAATGCTTCAAGGTTTTCTGGTTTGAGAGTTGTGTTTAAACCTTATTTTATAAGCATTGTTGTTGAAGCCATTAGTTGTGTGAAAAACCTGAGATAGGGTTTGAGAAGAACATGAGTATCATTGTTATGTGAATTAAGTTTTATAAGCATTGTTGCTATAGCCCATTGATTGTAGAAAGAACTTGAACTTGAGTTAGAGGAGAACATGAGTATCATTGTTATGTGAGATTTGTAGTTAAGCATTGTTGGAAACATTTTGAGTTGGTTGATACATGCTTGGAATAGGGATTGTAAGAAAGAGTTATTCCTTGTTGTGTTTGGTTGATTTTTTTGAGCCTAGTCTATTGAATGAGTGAAGTGGTTGTTCAAGTTCCATGAAACAAACTATTCTATATTTTGATTTGAGTTGAGATCATTATGGATCATTGTTGTCATCCATTGTAGAGTGCATTGCCATTCGTTATTGAGTTTATCATTAAGCCTTACCTTCATAGATTTGTGGATGAGATTTGAGTGCTAATTGAGCATGATTGATTGAGTCTTTGAGAAGGCTTTTGGGATAGATTTTTGGATAGATTTGTGGTAACTTTTGTGCATGATTGATGGAGCCTTTGAGAAGGATTTTGGATAGATTTATGGAAATATTTGTGGCAGATTTTGTGTATGATTTATTGAGCCTTTGAGAAGGCCTTTGGATAGATTTGTGGAAATATTTTGACAAAGTTCTTGGCGACCTTGCTGAGTAGATTTGAGCAAGTTCTTGGTGAGCTTGCCAGAGCAGATTTTGAATAATTTCTTGGTGAGCTTGTTGAGAATATTTGAGTAAGTTCTTGGTGAGCTTGCTAGAGTATATTGGAGCAAGTTATAGGTGAGCTTGCTAGAGCAGATTTGAGCAAGTTCTTGGTGAGCTTGCTAGAGAATATTTTAAGTAAGTTGTGGTTGGAAATTTACGCAGTAATCAAATACAAACCATAATAATTTCTATTCCAACATTAGATTAACATTAGACAATGCCAATGTTAATATAGGTTACAAAATAGTATGACAAACAATATCACCTACATCCAAGCTAACCAACGCGCTATAAGGAGATAGCGCTAACTGACTAACCACTAACCTAGGATATTAGATATTAACCTAGGATAGAAAAATAAATATCTAGAAGGTAAAGGTAAATAGAAAAATATAAATGTAACTATCTTTTTACCTAGTGGAGTAAATGGTAATTATCCCAAGTAATGGAATAGTACTCTAACATCCCCCTTTATTATATTATTTGGGTAATACATATATATCCCTCTATACAACAATATTTAGGTAAAGTATATAACTGCCCCAATACAATGGAAGAAAATGTCGATATGTTGGTTCGTTGCTCTGTCACAGTGCTCTGGCTGCTCCTAAGCAAAAAGTGGGTCATTCCTCACTTTTTATTCACACCAATGAATGTACTTATAGTAATCGCATCATCCAACCAAATTGCATGGGTTACCAGCCGCTATAATCGCTAGGTGTAGTAGAATAGATCACTTCATATGAGGTTCATTAATTTCCAATATGAGTTTGCAAAAGATAAGGTAGCTAAGGTGTCGGTCACTGCCAAAAATGCACCCTTATAAGTTCCCCCCTTCTTGTTGCAAAACATAGTGTATTCAATTTCTGAAGGAAGTGAGACTAAGGTGTTGGTTGAAGCCGAAAATGCACCCTTATAAGACTTCTTCCCTATTTACAAAAATTAGTGAAGAAAAGAAATGGATATCTCCCTTCAATTGCAAAAAGTGTGCAACTCAAGAGTGTTGTGGATTTTACAAATATTGCCTCCTAGGCAATTTTACATCACAAAAAGTCGCTCCTCTTGTTACAAGTACTTCAAACACCTAGAATTTGCTATTTATGAACCCTAAGAGAGGTACAAGCACCCCTTATTGCAAGGTATTCAAACAAAGTACTTATGCTATTTATGAAGCCAAAAATAGGAGAGAGAGAAAATGGTGCTTATGCCCAAGGGACACATGTGTTTTCTCTCTACTAAACTATTCTTAGCAATTAGCACTCTGTGTGCTTTCTTTGAACCAGAATCAGAATCAGAATGAGACACTTCACTAGGAAGATGGCTTCTGTGATGTGCCTTTGCCATTTTAGTTTTTCTTGTTTGGAAACCAACACTGAATGGTGTCATGGTTGTCATTTTTACAATTTGTGCAAAACTATGCTTTCTAGGCAATTTGGTCAAAAAAATTCACCAATTTGTCCTTCCTTATTGCAAGTACTTCAAGCATGGTTGTTGTTATGAAGTCTAAAAGAAAAGATATAGTTTGTATGATGAATTCTACTTTTCTGATTGCCTTTACAAGTTTTATCTCCCTCTTGTCAAGATCTATTTTTGAAGGAAGAAAGGAATTATCCCCCCTTAGTGCAAAGGATTGCAACTTTTAAGGTTCCTTATTTTCAAAAAAAAAAACTTGTTCTTTCTTTTGATTACCCTAAAAAAGTACCAAAATATAATTCACTCAAACAGATATTTAATGACACCTGCATTAACACCCTTCAATAAGGATGAAAAGTTTGAGGAGATTAAGCCAAACAAATAAGAGTGAATTAGGGGTTTTGTTGATTTAGGAGAGAATATCAAGTGAAATTGGCTTTAAATCTGTGCATGGATTTACACAAATTTGTGAAATTGTGAGGTATGGATGTTCTTGATTATATGACTTATAGTTGCAAAAATAATGATGCAACAATCAAACAAGAAATGGCCTTAAAATTATTATCACCTAGTTTTCCAATTTAAGGTGTCGAGTAAAATTGAAAATGCACATTTAAAAAAAAAAATGATATTTTTATCTCCTACTTTGTTTTCCAATTTTGCAAAATAAGTACAATGTTGTCTTCCCCCCTGAATTTTGCAAAATGAACAATTTGAGCACTCCTTCCAAGACAAGTCGACACACGACCCGCATTTGGAAGGCTTCCAGAACTAGTCGACACACGACTTAGTTTTTGTGGACCAAGGTTACAATTTCTTCTCAAGTTTGCAAGAAAAATGTGCAAATTTAATGTCTTATATCCCCTCTTTGGAGAAAACAAATGCACAATATCAAGTGTTGATGTGTTTGCAAATTTTGATGTTGTCCCTCTTCTATGTTGCAAAATAATAAGGTTTTGAGAAGAGTTGAAGGGTTCTAATTTTGCAAAAAATATGATGCTCTTATATGTCTTATATCTCCTTTGGAGGAGAAAACAAAAGCTCCTTCTTTGAATTTGAAAATTGCAAAAAAAACGCCCCTAAATTTCAATTTTAATGTATAAATCTAATTATTTCTAGCTTATTTTAAATTAATAATAAAATTAATTTATATAAAAAATCACTTTAATAAATAAATTTAAAAAAAATATTTATATATATAAAAAATTAAATTATTAAAAAAAATAAACTAAAAACAATTAAAAAAAATATATATATATATATATTTTTACCTTTTAAGCCTTGGCCCCTTTGTTTTGGTGCGTTGGAGCAAAAAAAATATGCCCCCGATGGGGGTCGAACTCCCGACCTGCCCCGTCGGGAGCCTTAGCTCCGGTCGCCCTTGCCGGTCGGGCTACAGGGCCCGACGTGAAGGGAAGGGAATGAAATTCCCTTTCCCTTCTTTCCTTACGCGGGCGAGAAAAGAATTGTGGGATTTATCCCACATCACCCGCATGGAGGATATTTTGGGCCTTAAAAGGGCTTTCAAGCCCTTTTGCTATTGACTGCCCTACGTGAGTAGTCAGTCCCTTGCGTGGCTGGTTTTGTTGCCAGCCACATGGACTATCAATGTCGGGACATATGGCTAGTCAGCCACATGTCATCCTCATCAGGTCTGGTGGCACATGGCTTGTCACCACATGTAATGTCTATATTTTTCCTCTCAGGTCTATGCCAAGAGTCCACGTTAGCGACCTCATCAGCATCACCATATCAGCGTCTATGCGTGTCTAGTCTAGATCAAAGTCAGCTTGCCTCAAATCACGTTGGGCCATGTCAATGCAGGTCTTGGGCTATGGGCTACCATGTCAGCAGGTCTCACTCCTCAGGATTCATGCTTTGTAGTGTTGTTAGCAGGGTCTCTGATTTGATCATCGATGATCAAAGGGCTGCTTGCCCTCTTGAATACTGATCATCGATCGAGATCTGTGTCCTCCCACGGAGAACCTGCCTTCTCGCCTCGAAGGCCCCGTCTTTCGATCGCTTATATTCGAATTGCATGCCATGTGTGGGCCTTGTGGGCATAATCGGGCTGATGGGCCTGCACAATGCATGCGGGCCCTATGGGCTGCATGGTAGTCCTAATCAACATAGTGCTTGCTCAGCCTGTGAGCTTGCTTGTTGAGGTGGGATGAGTGCTGCCAATTGGCACCAGGCCCGTCCTCCGGGTGAGCAAAAAAAATAACCTTGACATGGGTAGGTAGAACCAGGGAATAAATCGCTTTGCATCGCCTACCCTCTCAGCTCTGATGCCAATGTGGTTGGAAATTTATGCAGTAATCAAAGACAAACCATAATAATTGCTATTCCAACATTAGATTAACATTAGACAATGCCAATGTTAATATAGGTTACAAAATAGTATGACAAACAATATCACCTACATCCAAGCTAACCAACGCGCTATAAGGAGATAGCGCTAACTGACTAACCACTAACCTAGGATATTAGATATTAACCTAAGATAGAAAAATAAATATATAGAAGGTAAAGGTAAATAGAAAAAGATAAATGTAACTATATTTTTACCTAGTGGAGTAAATGGTAATTATCCCAAGTAATGGAATATTACTCTAACACAAGTTCTTGGTGAGCTTGCTAGAGTAGATTTTGAGAAAGTTCTTGGTGATCTTGCTAGATAGAATTTTGAGTAAGTTCTTGGTGAGCTTTCTAAAGCAGATCAGTGGATTACCTAGCTGAGCAGATTAGTGAATTACCTTATTGAGCAGATCAATGGATTGCCTACCTGAGTAGATCAATATTGCCTACCTGAGTAGATCAATGGATTGCCTACCTAAGTAGATCAGTGGATTTCCTAGCTGAGAAGATTAGTGAATTACCTTGCTAAGAAGATCAGTGGATAGCCTAGATTTGAACAGATCAAAGTAATCATTTATATTGGGATAAGGATCCCTATTTATTTGTGAAATACTATAATGATATTATCTTGTGGAGTACCCCACATTGGGGGAACCATAATAAATCTTGTGTCTCAATTATGTGTGGTGATTTGTGATCTTTCTTACTATTGTTATCTATGTCATTAATGCACATTGCTATATTTATATATTGCAATTAAGGACACTAATTAATATTGGTTTAGAAAGAAAGTAAAAAGTGGGCACTATACTGTTCACCCCCCTCTCAGTATAAGCTTATGTTCTTCAATTGGTATCAGAGCGGGTTCCTTCAAAAATGCTAACATCTTGAGGGTAAATTATACAAGAACACAAATGACTTCACAGAATGGATCATCTACAAATAAGGCTCCACTTTTTGATGATAATAATTATGCTTTCTGGAGTATGAGAATGAAGAACTACTTGATATCACAAGGATATGAGGTATGGCAGATGGTTGAAAAAGAGTAGAAGGTTGAAGGTGATCTCGGGGCATATAAGACTATCAAAAAATTTGTTGAGATCAATGCAAGGGCAATCAATTGTATTTTGAGTAGGCTATGTTAGACAAATTTTACAAAGGTAATGGTATGTAATTCAACTAATGAAATGTGGACCAAGTTGCGGAATACCTATGAAGGAGATTCCAAGGTAAAGTTGGCAAAAATACAAACTCATAGAAAAATATTTGAGGAATTGAAAATGCAATATTTTGAAGATATAGAAATTTTTTTACTTCGAGTTGATGAGATTACTAACACCATGAGAGGTCTAGGATTTGAGATGAAATAATCATAAGTTACTCAAAATATTTTGAGATCACTTCCCATGAAGTATGATTTGAAGGTTTCAGCAATAGAAGAAACAATGGATATCAACAAGCTAACAATGGAAGAACTACAAGGAGCTCTCACAGCTTATGAGATGAGGATAAGTAAGCATCATGTTCCAATAAAATAAATTGCATCCAAGGCTTTAGAGAAAAATAAATGGAAAATTCCAAATATAGATAGAGATTCAAATAATGATGATGAATCTAACTTCATCAAAAGGAAAAAGGACTCAAGGAATTATAGAGATATGAAGAAAGTCAAATGCTACAAGTGTGGTGATTTTGGTCACTATGCAAACAAGTGTCCACATGAAGAAAATAGTGATGATGAAAAACAAGGTCATAGAAGAAAAGAATATGGAGAGCATAAACATGACAAAGATGACAGATACAAGCAAAGCAAGTATGAGAAGAAGAAAATTTTTTGTAGGACAAAGAAGACTTTCTACATTGTAGAAGCAAGTGATACCTCAGATCATAGTGATAGAGACAAGTCAGATGATGAAAAAGAAGAACATATATTCCTATGAATAGAAGGTGAAAGAGAACAGTGCTTTGTGTGTGGTCAAAGAGATCACATATCAGGATATTACAATGGATTCAGTGATAGTGAAGATGAGATGACACATCAAGGAAATAGGCATGGTCAAAGAAATCATGAGATTTTGTTTGCTATAGAAGATTATAATGATTTTAGTGATAGTGAAGATGAGATGACACATCAAGAAAACATGCATGGTCAAAGAAATCATGAAAGTTTGTTTGCTATAGAAGATTATAATAATATCAATGACAGTGAATATGAAGAAGTCTCACTTTTGGTAATAGAAAAAGAAGAGGATGAGCCAAGAAAACAAAAATCAGAATTCAAAAGGCTAAAAGAAGAATACACGAATCTTGAAAAAAATATTCAAAAAGATATCAAAATCAGAGAAGAGATACTTCAGACAATCAGTAATATAAGATATGAGCTTAAAAATTCAAAAAGGATAGAGCATAGGATGAATGAAGAACTAAGGGTAATAACGGAAAGACATGACACATTAGATGAAAAGGTTAAAAAATTAGTGGAAACATATTTTAAGGTTGTATCTTATGTCCAAGAAAAATCACACTCAAAAGAAAAGGAAGTTCTAAAAGATGAAAGCAAGGAAGCACCTAAGTTTTATGAAGAAAGTTCCAAAGTTCCTATGACTCGAAACATTCAGTTTGGATATTGTTTTGAGATAGTTGAATCAAGTTCAAAATGAAAAGAAATTCTTGAAAATGAAAGCAAGGAAGAAATTAAGGAAGAGGATTTAGATACTACAAAGAAGGTTCAAGGATACAATGCACAAGTCAAAAATGATCACAAGGATAATGGTCAAGAAAGGTATGAGGAACCAAGGTATGAACAAAGGGCTTTTCAAGACATTGTTTTTCTTGTAATGGATTTGGACACAGGGCTATACACTACAAGGTTTATGGATCAAAGAAGTTTGATTTTGCTAGAATGAACTTCAAAGGAAGAAGGTATGGTTTTCATGGACATTGATTCTCATGCAATAGGATTGGTCATAGAGATTATCAGTGCAAATAGAATGAGCAACATGGTTTTGGATTTAGAGCTACACAATTTAGATGTCATGGTCATAATGATTATGAAAACATAACTTCACAATATAGGGTTTAGGAAACAAATGGATATGGAAATTATTTCAAGAAAGAATTCAGGATATGGGCACCATCCAAAGGCTAAAATATCAAGTGTTTTAATTGCAATAAATTTGGACATATTGCAAAATGGTGTAGGACTCAATTCCAAACAAGTTTAAGACAAGAAGGTCAAGCATTTTCAAGGCAAGAAGGTCAAACAGGTTCAAGACAAGAAGATCAAGTAATTCATCAAGAGAAGGTTATCAAAAAAATATGGAAGGAAGTTGACAGAGGAAAGAAACAATGTAATATGGGAGTAAAAGTACTCCCATCCCAAAATTAATCACCTCAATAGAGAATGTGGTGATAGGGCTATGCTTAAGAGTCATATCTTTTAGCCCCATAGGTGTCCCTTTTAACATTGATGTCAAAGGGGGAGAGATTTGAGTTAGGGGGAGCAGCCTCCAAAGAGAGCATTGAGTTAGGGGGAGCAGCATCCAAAGAGAGCATTGAGTTAGGGAGAGTAGCCTCCAAAGAGAGTATTGAGTTAGGGGGAGCAGCCTCCATAGAGATTATTGAGTCAGGGGAAGTAGCTTTGATTCTCAGATATGGTTTTTGCAATGATTGTGATTATTTGCATTAGAGGTGTTGCCATCAATGACAAAGGGGGATATTGTTGGAAATTTGAGTTATTTTAAGTTGTCATTGATGTCACATGGATCATTGATGTCACATGGATCACATTTGATTTTTGGTGGCAGCAATTCATAAAATATCATTTATGATATTTTGGAGAGCATGGATATATACAGGGTTTTTGTGAAAACCAAGGCAGGCAAAATAAAAGGTTTTATTTAAAACTATGGATGGCAGATTTGAAATGGGTTTTTATTAAAACCCAGGTTGGATTTTTGTTTCATCAAAAAAGGTGCCCCGATGATGGAGATATTTAACTTTAAATAGTTAGTTTAAATTATAAATTATTTAAAATTTTAATTTTAAAATTAAAAATAAAATTATAGCGTCGACGTGTAAATAAAATAAGGAAAGGCATATATATATATATATATATGCCACCAAAAGTTTCGATAAATTTCAGTCCTCAATTTTCGAATGCATTCGAATTGATAACGTAATGCGAGAAGAACCTGTGTGTTGAAGCGTGTGTAAAGAGATATGTGAAGGGTTTACAAAATTTGGGTTCGTTGAAGAATCGTTCGTAGAGGATAACCAAACATATAGGCACCTTTGGCCTAGTGGTTTGTGCGTTGTGTAAGAAGTAGGAGGTCCTACGATCAAGTCTCACCGGGGATGCTTGTTGTGTTGAAACGCTCGAAGCATTTTTGAGTTTTTGAAGGGCGTAGAATATTGGAGTATTTATTTTGGTTTGTGCTCCTTTGAACATGTGAGGACATGTGGCCCAACAGCAGATTGGCTGTGGTTAACGTGCTGAGCGAGGAGGCGTCAAGGGATCGAATCCCATTAGGGACAAAGGCAAGTTACTATTTTTTAATATTTTATTTTTCTAAAGTTGCCCTAGGGGAAATAAGGGTTATGATGCACCTTAATAAAAAGAGATATTTCTAGTGATTTTATTTTTGGAAGTATATCATATTATATATCATTGGAAAGCTTATTTTGAGGGCTATTTGATTAACTTACTTAGAGGGAGAAATAAGGTATGTGTAAAGAGATATTTTTGATTTTTTAAAGAGGTTCAAAAGTGAATGTTGCTTTGTTCTTTTTCAAAGAGGATTAATTCTTTCATGAGGGGACATGATGTATTTTATTGAGTAGGAGTAATAAGGTGTTATTTGGATATTATTTTTGTGTTATTAATCATGACCCGTAACCCTTATTGAAAGTTGAAAAAGAAATTTTTTTGAGTGTGGAAAATTTAGTAGACAACTAATAAGGTATCAAAAAGGTATGAGCAATATTATCCATTGACTTTGTTTATGGTGGTTGATTTCTGAAATATCATTGGAGAGAAAAGGATTGATTGTGGTTTCCTTTTCGAAAGTGGTTGGTTGAATGCTTCAAGGTTTTTTTGGTTTGAGAGTTGTGTTTAAACCTTGTTTTATAAGCATTGTTGTTGAAGCCATTAGTTGTGTGAAAAATCTGAGATAAGGTTTGAGAAGAACATGAGTATCATTGTTATGTGAAGAATACTTTATAAGTATTGTTGTTGAAGCCCATTGATTGTACAAAGAACTTGAACTTGAGTTAGAGGAAAACATAAGTATCATTGTTATGTGAGATTTGTGGTTAAGTATTTTTGAAAACATTTTGAGTTGGTTGATACATGCTTGGACTAGGGATTGTGAGAAAGGGTTGTTCCTTTTTGTGATTGGTTGAGTTGTTTGAGCCTAGTCAAGTGAATGAGTGAAGTGGTTGTTCAAGTTCCATGAAATAAACTATTCTATATTCTGATTTGAGTTGAGATCATTGTGGATCATTGTTGTCATCCATTGTAGAGTTCATTGCCATTCATTGTTGAGTTCATCATTGAGCCTTGCCTTCATAGATTTGTGGATGATATTTGAGTGCTACTTGATCATGATTGATTGAACCTTTGAGAAGGATTTCAGAATAGATTTCTAGATATATTTGTGACAGCTTTTATGCATGATTGATTGAGCCTTTGAGAATGCTTTTGGATAGATTTCTAGAAAAATATGTGGCAGCTTTTATGCATGATTGGTTGAACCTTTGAGAAGGATTTTGGATATATTTGTGGAAAAATTTTGAGCAAGTTCTTGGTGAGCTTGCTGAGTAGATTTGAGCAAGTTCTTGGTGAGCTTGCCAAAGCAGATTTTGAGTAAGTTCTTGGTGAGCTTACTGAGCATATTTGAGCAAGTTATTGGTGAGATTGTTAGAGCATATTTGATCAAGTTATTGGTGAGCTTGCTAGAGAAGATTTGAGAAAGTTCTTGTTGAGCTTGCTAGAGCATATTTTGAGCAAGTTCTTGGTGAGCTTGCTAGAGCAGATTTTGAGTAAGTTCTTTGTGAGCTTGCTGAAGCTGATTAGTGGATTGCCTAGATGAGCAGATCAATGAATTGTCTTGCTAAGTAGATCAGTGGATTGCCTATCTGAGTAGATCAAGATTGCCTACTTGAGTAGATCAGTGGATTGCCTACCTAAGAAGATCAATGGATTGTCAAACTGAGCAGATCAATGAATTGCCTTGCTGAGCAGATTAGTGGATAGCCTAGCTTTGAGAAGATCAAAGTAATTATTTGTATTGGGATAAGGATATCTATTTCTTTGTGAAATACTACAAGGATATTATCTTGTGGAGTACCCCACATTGGGGGAACCACATTAAATATTGTGTCTCAATTGTGTGTGGTGATTTGTGCTCTTTCTTACTATTGCTATATATGTCATTAATGCACATTGCTATATTTGGATATTGCAATTAAGGACACTAATTGATATTGGTTTGGAAATAAAGTAAAAATTGGGCACTATACTGTTCACCCCCCTCTTAGTATAAGCTTGTGTTCTTCAGTTGAATCTATAGATGATAAGAGGTCAACTTTTGGATATGTATTTGATCTAAGATCTAGATCTATCTCGTGGTACAGTAAGAAACAATAGGTGATAGCATTGTCATCCATAGAGTCAAAATATTCCACTACGTGAGGAGTTATATGTAAAGTGATATAGGTATGTCTTATACTATCATATATGGATGTATGGATAAATTGAGTGATAGTTTTGAATAATAATAATGAAGGTGTTATGAAATTGGTCGAGAATCCATCTCTTCATGAAAGAAAAAACACATTGAATTTTAATGTCACTTCATTAGAGAACAAGATTAGAATCACCAAATTCAGCTCCAATACATTCCCATCAAAGAACAACTTGTAGATATTTTCACGAAGGGACTTGCACGTGTCAAATTATTTTGTAACTCTCCTTGTATTCCAAATAATGTAATAAGGTGGGATGCTAGGTAACAATTACATTATTACACCTCATGAGAGGTTACATAGAGGCTGCATCAATTATCTTGATCCATAACCTCAATCACAATCTATTATAATAATAATGATAACTAATCTATTGTAGCAAATATGCAATATTTAATCAATGAAGACAATTACTTTTTCTTGCTCGATCCTTCAATGTGTACAATTTTATTCCAAGTCAATTATAATTTTTATGTTTGCTTTATCCTTTTTAAAAATTGAAACTCTAAAATTCAACTTGATCTAAATTAACATTAAAATAACATCATCAAGAAAATCTAGTAGTAAATGTTACAAAGAAAAAGGAAAAAAACGTTATACCATATTTTCCAAACCAAATATTAAATATTATTTTATTTTTTCATTTGAAAGAAATTTTTTATCACAATAATATAAAATTAAAAAAAAAACAAAATTCTCCATAATAGATTCTAAGCAGAACTTATTTATCCAAACATACCTTATGAATGTTTCTCTAATGTTGACTTTGTTACATTTAACCCAGTCAATCGTATCAATTATCTTTTGTAATACACTTTGAACATTTCCAAAGAATTCTTAACTATTTCAAACAAGCATCTTCCTACATAAGAATCACATGATTTATAATTCTTTTAGAAAAATTTACATACTGAGTAGTTGTATCTTCCCTACCTACATTCTACCTTATGATCTATATGCTAGTACGTTATGACCTTACAATTGCATCCACATGTATTTGATTCGTAGTAAATGATATTTTATTATTTAAAAGATTAAAAAATAATATTTTTACAAGAAAAACTATACATTGCTTCAAAATTTAAGCAGATCATTTCTTACATACAATTTTCAATTTATTAAAAAAAATAAGAATTCTTAAAATAAAGTTTTCAATTTAAAAATAGAAAAATAGCTGAAGTTTTTTAATGAATGAGTTCCATTTTCATATCCGGCGGAAACAAACTTTAAGAGATCTTGGCAAGCTTTTTATATCCGCATTATAGATAGAGAGCAGGAAGATCTTTATGCTTAAAAAGCTCATGATTATCATAGATAGAACGGAACGAATTCTAGCTTCTCCCGGAGGAGTTTTCAATGCAAAATTCATCTGATAGAAACGTCTTTTAAATCGAAAAAAAAAAAAACATTTTTTAAAAGAAATTTTCTCCATTCCTTCTAAAAGGATAAAAAGAATGTTTTACCATTCCTCTCAATTATTTAAAAACAAAAAATAATATAATTTAAAAATTATTTATTTTTTCCTAAGCTCGACCCAATAACTGGTTTTGAATCAACACAAACAAAGTTTTATATTCGAGTTTTTGTTATAGTTCCTTTCATTTTATTGTGGTGTACACACCAATGTTCAAGTTTAAAAAATAAAAATATTTTTAATTTTTTAAAGAAAATTGGTTATAATTATATTATTATATTAATTGATATTATTTTAGTATTTGTTAAGAGTAGGTCTTAAATTATAGGGACTGCTTCCATCAAATTTATTTCACAAGGTTGTTATTCACCTTGATGAGGGGACCACATTTAGGATACAAACTGTCTTCATCATCATCCTTACTTACTCACATGATTCAAATCAAACTACTATAGGATTGCAAACATATTACCCAAAATTTAAATTTGGATGCTTTTTTAAATAAATACCTAAAGGAAATATCATTATTTTTGTACACCATGCTAAGACCGAAAGAAAATATCAACAGACAAGCCACGTTGGAAATTCCCAACAACATGAGGCGATTGATAAGACACTTCAAGAGGCGATAGCCGATACAATTCATGCCATGAATTTGTTTAATTCAATACGCCTCCATCACCGGCAACCCAGTGCTTTCATGTTATTTTACAGTGTTTTAGCACTTACAGCATATAGATCATGAAGTCCCACGGGATCATTGTCTGTATCAATTATTAATGCCCAATGATATCAACAATCTTCTCTAAAACATTAATAAAATAAATAAAAATAAAATCAGATTTTGAAGCGTGATCTCATTCTGACCACCAATCGAATCCATGTTCTCGTCTACAAGGCATTCTTTCAATAGTGTTTGACAACTTTCTGCGTTTTCCTGAGCTCACCTTCGGATAACTCAGAACATTAGACGCTGAATATTAAAACCCACCATCCATATATTAATGCCCTTGACGTATACACATTGAATATACTACACGTTCCTTGGCATTGTGTTGCTTAAGCTTTTTGTTGTTTTCACAAGCGTCTAAATGAACCACACGTCTCCGCAAAGGAAACTCAACTTGCTTCTACGGCCGTGACCGAATCTTCATTTGCTGTAGTGGATTTTTTCCTGACTTGGACAAAAGGACACCAAAATGGTAGATACTTCTTTCACTAATTTTTAATTTTGAATGAATATTTTTATACCCACTTGCATGCGTTGACGCAACACGGTTCAACAACACATATCAGATGGAGTATACCCATTGAAGCTTGTCTGAGGGCTATTTAGCGTATAATTCCGGTTTGGGTATCAGGGTTTATGGAAACTTTTTATTGAGAGTGGTACGGTGCACATGACGTTAATAATAATCAAAATTGAATTAGAGACAAGTTTTGTGTTGGTAGAGATTTATTTAGGTTTCATTTTTATTGTGCGCATTTTCAAGATACTAGTTAGAATGTGTTAGAATGTTCTATGTGTTGGTAGAGGTCGACAAGGCTCCATTCTCCTTATACTCACCTTGTTAATAATCAAATGACTGTGTCTTATTCCCCTATTGACAAGTATAGCTCTCAGCCTTACAAGGAGTCATAAATGGAAGGGGACCTGCCTTGCCCTTAAGAAATTAGGAAAAGGACCTTTTGTGTCTGTTGTAGGATCTGTTGATTGTGTGTGAGCCTACAAAGGAATTTGTGTGTATATCGAGTGTGTCTTGGGTGGATGGTTTTGTTTTTTCATTTTTCCAATAAATTTGTTCTCCTATAAAAGAGGGAAGAGTTGGAGGTATTGCTAAGCAGCTTGAACATGAACAACAATGAGTCGTTGTAGTTCATCAGGTTGTTAAGTGTGTTGGTACCATTGCTCTTGTTTATTTGATCGTTGGTTTTTTTAGTGTATTTGGTCGTATATATTTTTGAGCTAGCTAGGAATGCTACCCAATACAACAAGAAGAATTAAATCACTACCCCATATTTCTTGGGAAGAAGAAAAAACAAGACCATCCACCCAAGACACATCCAGTTTAGTTGAAGGTACATCTAGATTTTTTATTTGAAGTGTTTTCATGTTCTCTGATTTGATTTAGAGAGGTGTTTGCTTTCTTTGAATAGAATCTTTGTTCCCCTAAATTTTTGATATTCTGTGGAAACCCTAATTGAAGATTCATTTGTGGATTAATTTATTTTTGGAAGCCTTGAAGGGTGTAATGAGAGTTTGCAACAAGTCGTAAGATGGTTACTTTATATTCCCTATTTATATTTGAAGGAAAAATGTACGTAATGAATGTGTAAGATTCATTAGGAATAATAAAATTTTAGTGTTGAGATGTCATGATTGGTAAAAGTTATGGTGATAAGTTGTGTAGGAGAGATTCAGTTATAATTGTAAGTGACTAGAAAAATAAAAGAACTGTTGTTTTGGGGTGCATGGTTGGTGGTACTTGACACCCTTCACTATTATATTAAGAAATCACATAAATTTTGTATTTGGGTTGTATGATCGATGGTACTCGATACACTTTTTTATTGTGTTGAGGAAGTCAAATTTTAAAGATTGAAAAAAGAAGCATTTACATCATAGGAAAGGCAACGAGAAACATGAAAATAAATAGGTTGAAGATCAAAAAAGTGTGATGTCAGATAAAATTATTTATTTTCAACAAGTGAACATGGAGAACTATTAACACTTAAGTGTAGCTTACAAATAGTTTTCCAAGAAGTTAATATTTGTGAAGATCGCTTCAATAATGGTATTACATTCCCTATTGATGTTGTGAAGACCACATACAAGGCATTAATCACTCTTGATGTGCTTAAAAAGGAGTGTAAAAGGTTAAAAGACACAAATGAAAGGTTAAAGGTAAAGTTTGTTGTGCCAAATTCTTGTTGTGATACAAGTGACCTTATCCAAAGGAAATACTGGGCCTACAATGCTGAGAACTTAGACATTGTTTATATTGAAGAATATTATCATGATGGAAAAATAATATATACTCATTATTGTGACAAAGACCATGTTGTTGAAGACCATAGTGATGATGAAGAGATTGGGTGCTTTTAAAAGTACACCAAAGGTATTGGCTCCAAAGTAATTGAAAGAATGAGATATGATGACAAAGGTTTGGGAAGGACTATGTAAGGCATAATAAATCCCATAGACCCAAACTTAAGGTCAAAAAATGAAGGCCTTGGTTATGTTGGTCAAATCAAAAGTGATGAAACCAAGTTTGTGAAAGGAGAAACCTATGAGGTGAATGAAAATTTTAGAATTATTTTTTGTAGTCATTGTGGTCTGTCAGGACATGAGGTAGCTTAGTATTGGTATTTGCATCCATGTGAAATTTGTGGTGCAAATAATCACTCTAAGAATTATTTTGGCACAAATATGAAATGATCAACAAAGTACATGTTGTTTACGGATGTCTAGATGTGCTAAAATGGAGAAAATTGAAACAAATATTGAGTGGATTTTATAGGAGGCTGTATTATTCTCAAAAGCATAGGATAATATGTAAAAGAAACATTGCATTATAAGTGATTGGATATACAGACAATGATTTTGCTAGCAATATTGATGATAAAAAGAACACATTCAGATATATCTTTCATCTTAGTTCAGGATTAGTTTCATGGGCTTCCCAAAAATAGCCCATTGTCACTCTTTCAACAACTAAAGTAGAGTATGTAGCAGCAATAATAGTAGCATGTCAAGTTGTATGGATGAGAAGAATAATGTTAGAATTGAAACAAGAACAAAAAGGAGCAACAAAAATATATTGTGATAATAATTTAGCAATAGAACTATCAAAAAATCATGTTTTCACAAAAGAAGCAAGCATATTGATACAAGATATCATTTCATAAGAGAATTGGTCAACAATGGTGAAATATATCTTGAACATTGCAAAACTAAAGATCAGTATGCTGACATCCTCACAAAGCCATTAGCCAAGGAGAGTTTTGAAAATTTAAGAGAAAGGTTGGGCATCATCAAGTCAAGGAAGCAAGGAAATCAAGCTTAAGGGGGAGTTATGGAATAATAAGATTGATTCCAAAATTAGATAGAATACTTTTGATTTTGCCTTCCATGTTTCATTTAAGTAAGTTGTATCTACTTCCTCAATAATAATAATAATAATATGATGAGATAGTGGGTTATCTTACAAAGTCCATGGGATGATTCAAAGTATATAATAGTGGATCCATTGATCAAAATAAAATATATTATAGTTCTATAACAACATTGAATTTATTCACATAAACCTTGAATAAAAACTTTTTTTTCTAGAATATTGTGTAACAAACTCTTGCAAACCCTATTCTATGATTTTTTCATATTTAATTTTGAAAATGTAGTTGATTTTCTATGAAATAGAAATGATCTATTGTATATTATGCAATAATTATACCTTAAAAAAAATTATAAATAGAAAAGAACAATCTTGTTATTTTGAGATAACATAGTCTAGAATGCTTTTCAATAGGTATGATTTTTGAAATATCTAATGATTCATGTTACAAAAGCTTATTAGATGAATTATTTTACCTTTCTTTGGAATCAATGTAATAAATATGACATTGATCTCACTTATAATAACCTCTTTTTTCTAGCCTCTTCAAATCATAGCCAACATACTACTCTTCAACAATTACCAAAAATTTTAAAAGTAAACTGTAGGAAATCCATTAGGGCTAGGTGACTTATCAAGTTGGAAAGGAAAAATTCCTCCTGTACCTCCTCAATAGAGATATTCTTCATCAAGATTTCACTCTATATATATATATATATATTTTTATAATTAGTGGAATATCTTGTAAAATATTACCATGATCATTTTAATTAATTCCTTTGTAATATCTTATTCCTCAATATTTCTTCCATTTAATGTTGAAATTATTTTTATTAAAAATATAAAAACCTATTTTGAGAATAGTAAGATATATTTATTAATTTTATCATATTTATTAAGCAATCATTCCCTATGTTTTTGGGTCTAGTATGAGTCTTCCTTTTATAATACATTATGCTAATTAGAGAGTAATTATTCTATTACACATAAGTATCTTGTGTTAGAATTCACAATATTTTCTAAAAATAAATGGAATCAAAGCATTTACTAAATTCTTATACGAAAAGCAAAAGAAATACGAAAGAGAGGGAGCAATTTGGTAGGCACATGTGGGCACTATAAATAATCACTATTTCCATATATAATATTACTAAACATTCTAATAAAAAATAAGGAGTGGGAGGGGGTATTTATCGCAATACCAAAACCCCAATTAGATAATCAAGCTTAAACTAAGTCAATATAACAAGAGAAACAAGAGGGATTTAGGTTAATTATACACTATAAAAAGAGTTTAACATTAGCAATTTTAATTATGGCCCATAGGGATTACATAAATTAATTTTTAAATTAACTAATACATTATACAATGAAATTCCATTAGGCCTATCCAATACATCATACAATTTTAGCCTTGGCCATGAATCAGATGGTAATTTCAACACCCCCCAAAATATGAATTGAGGGCCAAGGAAATAATACATTATCCCCATCATTTAAAATTTACTATTGCAAAAATATTTCTTATGCAAGATTCCTGGTAGAACCCTAAAGGTTCTAGCTAATATTTAATAAATGAATAAATAAAATAACATTAAAAATAATCACTTTTAGGGTTGAATCACTATTGCACTGGAATGGGGAATCCCTCCAATGGGTTTAAAACAGGATTATGCATAAGGGGTCTACCCCGAAATCTATTTATAAATTGAAGGAAAATTATCTTGGAATCCTGGTGAAATATGGAGAAGTATACATGGCGAATTCCAATTATTTTTCTCCAAAAATTTTCAAACCATGGCAAATTGCAATTATTTTTCTCCAAAAAATTTCAAATCGTGGAAATTTTTTTTGTGTTTGGGGCCATGAATATTGGTTTTGCAAAATCTAAAAATGTACAACAAAATTAAAGGATTTATGTCGATATGAAATACTTCAGGTCGACATGATGACAAATGGCATACTGATCAGTTGAAGTCATGACGATCGGTTACAAGCATACCGATCAGTTGCAGCCGTACCGACCAATTGTAGCCATAACAATCGATTCTAGCCATGCCAATCGATTGTAGCAATGTCGATCAGTTACAACCATGATGATTGATTGCATTTATGATGATCGATTACAATCATGATGATCAGTTGTAGTCATGATGATCGATTACAACCATGATGATCAGTTGCAACGATGTCGATCGATTGTAGGTGTGTCGATATATTGTAGCCATGATAATCGATTACAACTATGATGATCGACTATAGCCATGTCGATCGGTTGCAGCCATGTCGATCGGTTGTAGTCATGCCGATTAGTTGCAGCCACACTGATCGGTTGTAGACATGTCGATCAGTTGCAGCTATACCGATCGATTACAACCATGACGATTGGTTGCAGCCATGATGATTGCCATCTCATATTCTGGAATATGTTCAAGTGAACGTACATCATGGTCGACAATGTTAACTACATTCAATTTTTGGAGTTCTCTATCATTTTTTGTTGTAAAAAAGGCACTATTTTAAAGAATTAACTAAATACAATTTTACAAAGCATTTAAAAAGAGGTAGATAAGCAGAAAACCATTTATCTATTAATAGAGAAAGGTTTTACATTTAAGAATAGTAATTTTAGAAAACTTAAGGTAAAATATGTCTATACCTACAAGTTGTGTAGAATCTATAGAGATTGATACCTCATTGTATTTTGGTGTAAAATATTTTAGAATTGTCTTTTTACAAGAATATTGGCCTCCCTTCTTTCCATCTTTAGTAGGTGACATTGTATCTGTAAAGAAAAACCTTCAAATGTTAGGAAATGTATATGAATTTGAAGGAAAATAGTAGACATCCCTCAAGATGAACATATGATCCTAACACACAACATGATAGGAATAGAATACTCTATCGATTTCCAGTCATGAATCCTCTACAACCGATACGCTTTTGTCGATAAACACTTTCCTATAATTGATCGACTTATATCGACCGACAATCACTACAAGCGATAGAATACTGACCACACATCCCTACAACCAATAGAGTTATGCTGACAACACTACAACCAACAACCTAACTCTGATCGACACAGACTTGCAACTGACAGACCAATGTCGATCGACACATCTGAAATTGACCTAACAAGGCCTATTGATACCTCTACAATCGATAGATGAATGTCGATCAACACCTCTACAATCAACCAACTAAATATGATTGACACGAATCTATAATCGATTGGCTTATACTGACAGACATGACTCTACAACTGATCAGCTTATGTTGATAGACATGGCTCTACAACTGATCAACTTAAGCCGATAGATACGATTCTACAACCGATCGACTTAAGCCGACAGACATGACTCTGCAACCAATCGACTTAAGTCGACAGACATGGCTCTATAACCGATCAACTTATGTCAAAATACACGGCTCTACAATCGATTGGCTTATGTCAAAATACATGGATCTACAACCAATCAACTTATGTTGACAGACATGGCTCTGCAACCGATCAACTTATACTGAAAAACATAGCTCTACAATCGATCATCTTATGTCGATAGACATGGATCTAAAATCGATCGGCTTCTTTCGATAGGCATGGCTCTACAACCAATCAGCTTATGTCAACAAACACAACTCTACAACATATCATATTATGCTGACAAACACAACTCTGCAACTGATCAACTTCTACTGATAAACATGGCTTTGCAACCGATTGACTTCTACTGATAGACACTCCTCTACAAAACCAATCAGCTTATGTCTATAGACACGGCTCTGCAACCAACCAACACGTCTCTACAACTGATCATCTTACACTGATTAACACTCATCTACAATCGATCTATTTATTTCGATTGTCATGGCTCTGCAACTGTTCGTCTTGCATCGATCGACACTCTACAACCTTCTCAAGTTTTTCATTGTTTTAGAGCTATTTTCGACTTAGAGTATTTTTTATGTATGTTTATTGGTACCCATTATAGTATATATATGCATAGTATATGAGGCAATTTGGGTGGGAAAAATAAAATAATTTATAATTTGAAGGTGATTTGGGCGAAAAATATAAAATCATTTATAATTTGAAGGCGAATTGGGCAGGAAAATCAAAATCATATGTAATTTGAGGTCAGTGAATTAAAATAAAATTAGGTTCATGATTATCAACGATGGGCGAATTTACCCCAAAAAAAATTTCACCCCATAAATTTCGAGCGAATGGGCCCTAGTGAAATGATCCAAAATTAACCTTTTCAAAATTTTAAAAAACCTAAATAGAGCCAATTTATGATATTTCATGTTTGTGCATAACCCTGGTTTAAACAAATATATATTCTTCTTCTTGGATGATTTGTGTGAATAGCCAACCTAATATATATATATATATATATATATATATATATATATATATATATATATATATATATATATATATATATAACCCTAAAGCTACGTTGGTGAAGAGACGTGATGGTTCACATTAGGAAGATACATGATGATTCATGTTATGAAGAGATGTGATGGTTTACTTTATGAGTTAATAATATAATAATTAAATGATTAATAATACTAACTAATAATGTTAGGATGGAGGATCCTAACATGCCACCCTCCTTAAAAAGAGCTTTATCCTCAAAGCTCAAAGGGAGGATCTTCATCCTTTGTTTTCCAAGACATATTTGCTCATGTTCTTGCACAACTTTAATGTCTTTTTTTGTAAGCAAGGATATCAGGAAGGGGGAATAGTTAGTGGTGGATTTCCAAGAGAAATAGGAGAATTATGATGAATATGGGAGGGCAACCCTTGGGGTTCCTCAAACACTTCAGAATGATGCATCAAAAGTGGTGGTAACACTTCCAAATCCTGTTGGTGTTCCTTGGTAGAGCCAATAGAGAAGGAGTGTGTAGTCACTCTACATTGTTTTTGAATAGGTTTGACCATGTGGAGATAACTCACTATTGGAGAGGAAGGTGTGTGTAGGTCATGTATAGTGCATTTATGGTCAATATTGATCACTTCAGGCATGTTGACCTCATCCTTGCTTGGTGCACCAATAACTTTTGATATATCAACTCTATTGCTATCATTCATAGGATTAGGTATTTCAAGTATTTCTTTCTTATTGTACTTTTTTCCCACATCGTCCTCATCTTTTTTATCTTTTGTGGCTTTCTCATATTCATTACCTTCCTCATCATTTCCATATTTAGTGATATCTTTAGGTGTATCCATCACTACGTCTACCTCAATCACATTTTCGTCGTTGGGAGAACTACAAGGAATAGTTACATCCAAAATATATAGTGCAAATGTAATACATCGAAGGTTGCAAATAAATTTCTCATCGCAATGAAAACAAAGGCCCTTTTTGCATCACACCTTCATTTTTGTGGGGTGAATATGTTTAATGGGTAAGAGTTGGGTAAGTTTTTGAGTGGTGTACGTATTTTGTGATTCCCATACAGGTGGTTTTGTAATTGGGTCCTTCCACTAGAAAAAATCCTCCTTTGTAATAATTTTATTTGCAAGGTCATCCTTTTTTAGGGTTAACTTTGCTATTTTTGTTTCAAAATAATCTTACCATTTATTCATTACTTGCAGGATTTCTTGCTCTGATACCAAATGGTAGAACCCTAAAGGTTCTAGCTAATATTTACTAAATGAATAAATAAAATAACATGAAAATTAATCATTTTTAGGGTTGAGTCACTGTTGCACTAGAATGGGAAATCCCTCTAATGGGTTTAAACAAATATATATTCTTCTTCTTGGATGATTTGTGTGAATGGCCAACCTAATATATATATCTACCCTAAAGCTATATTGGTGAAGAGACATGATGGTTCACGTTATGAAGAGATGTGATGGTTTACTTTATGAGTTAATAATATAATAATTAAATGATTAATAATACTAACTAATAGTGTTAGTATGGAGTATCCTAAAAATTCCTCTTTGGATAGACCAGTCACCACTACCACTATTAGAAACTCCCATACCTATGTAAAAACACTTCCACTAGTACTTTAAATGAATAAAATAAGTCATGATCACCACCTCCTTTAAAGATAAGCTCCTTGAATTTCATTGTTGTGCAAGGATGTCTCAAAGGAATAATTTTTCCTCTTAAAGAATACAAAACCCTTTTTGAAGACTTCCTTTTTCCCTTAGGACACTTGATCTTAGTCACCAAAAGATGCTTTGTATGAACCTACTTAGAAGAAGAGTTGTAAAAAATTTCCAAGAGTACCTAGACAAGAAATAGGAGGAAATCATGAAATATTATATATTCATGAATAATCTGAATTATTTGCCCATATTAAGAGGAATTGATGAAAACACATTCTAAATCATTTTCTTGCAAGCCTCCAAAAGACTCAAAACATATTTCAACTATCACAAATTCATCCATATCTCCTAAAAAAAATTATAAAATATTTTTATTTGACCAAAAAATATAGTTTTGCCCATGGAGATGAGTAACTAGGGCTTTGTGGTCCATCTTACTCAATATAATCCCTAAAACCATAGTAATTCTATGAACTAATGCCATCGGTGCATAGAGGTTGAAAAATCATGTAATTTAAAAAAAGCATAGGCTCAAAACACTTTTATATGCAAAATTTATGGTCTTTAAAACATTTTCCCTAATGGAACCCAAAATATTAAATATTAAATTCTCAAACCTTAGGGTTGTAAGAATTTTGATTTTTTGCTGTGCTCCAATCATGTTTTGCCACTTCAAATTCTCTGGTTTGCTTGGTCATCAAAATTTTACCTTTAGTATAACCAATGTAAAAATACTTTCATTGAAGAGGGGAATCCAAGGTACCACTCTTATGCCCAGCTCTTGAATTGGACTAGCCAAAAGTGCTCATATGGATACTTGACCCTAAAACCTTGGGGTTTTGAACATGCTATAGAGGGTGGATTTTTCAACAAACCATGGAATTCCACTACAATGTATTCACCAATGATGTTGTAGCTGTCATTATATGAATTATCTATTAAGAGCAAAATGGTCACCATGAAGGCCCAAAAATGGAGCATTCACTTTTCTACTCCTTTGCAATCATCCTCCTAGAAATTATTCCCTACATTACATCTATGTGTAAAGAAAATGATTGCATGGTAAATTAAATCCCTAACCATTTAATTCTTAATCCTTTACATATAATTGCATAAACAAGGTGTTGCCTATTTAGTGTCGATGAATCTGACATTACACCTCATGAAGAGCCTACTAGAAGTTACGAAAGAAAATAGTGCTAGTTGTTAGGTGTATGAGTGTGCATGAATTGTATCAGTCACCAAATGTTTTTAATTTGAATTCAAAATTTCTTTTTCCCTCTATTTTTTCACTAGTTTGAAAGGATATAAAAATGTACTAATCCATAATATAATTAAAAAATAATGGAGAGCCAAAAGGACCTGCTAATAATGAAATAATAAGAACATCTAGTAAAAAAATTCAAAAATACTTAAAGAAATGAAAGTAAATTCATTCTAAAGTGTAGAAGAAGGATTTGAGGCTTTGAAGATACTTCATACATGACCAAGAAATATGAATCCTCACCTACTTTGATACCATGTTGCAATTCACAATAGTTTCTAAAAATAAATGGAAGCAAAGTATTCACTCAATGCTTATATAGAAATCATAAGAAGTATGAAATAGAGAGAGAATTGGTGGAAATTTGTAGGCACCATAAATAATAAATATATCCAAATATA
Organism: Wollemia nobilis; assembly: GCA_028583015.1. Taxonomy (NCBI): domain Eukaryota; kingdom Viridiplantae; phylum Streptophyta; class Pinopsida; order Araucariales; family Araucariaceae; genus Wollemia; species Wollemia nobilis. The sequence goes on along the minus strand of JAQPPZ010000458.1, from coordinate 10,062,811 downwards.
ATATCACACAACACTTTGGGGATCGTGGATTTGAGAGGGGTCATGAATCTGAGATATTTTTGGAAACCCTTGCAATCCAAAAGCCCCTTTGGGTAGTGAATCCTGCTAGCTAATGACTTTGCATCTATAGTGGGTTTATTAGGAGGAATGCTGGATAGTTGAGACCTCAGAATGGGGTTGGGGGAAGGAGATTAGATCAACTGAATTATCTTCAACATCTTGTTGTGGTGTGGGGTGGTCCCTTATCTTGGTTCATTTTGGGTTGTTGGATCTCTAGTTTTCTGTCTTTACTGCAAATGCAGGTGGGATTATAGGGTGGAAGGTTGGATAGCTGGAACCCTAGGTATCGATGGAAGGAGGCTTTGCCAACTAAATAAACCTCAACATCAAACTTTACTTATGGGTATATGGATAGATCATTCTATGGCTAAACTCAAACAAGATCTATGGGCCTTTTTGTCATCGTAGAAGTCTGTGTTGGAGGGTTTTCCTATCGCTAGAGTGCTCTATTGCAGATATCTTATTCTGGAAGGTTTCATTGCTATTATATGGTCCTTTTCTAGGTCTCAAAAGGTGGTTAGATGTGCTCTTTGGAAAGGGGGTGCTTTGTCCATTTTGTGTGCTTTGATTTGAGCAGTTTTAATTTGGTATATTTTTTAATCGAGATAGGGTGATTATCTCAGGCCCCTAATAGATGGGGGTGCTGATTTGGTTTTTATTTGTCATTATAGAATATGGGAAAGCTTTATATCTAAATTTTATTTTTGATAGCATATTTGTTTCTTCTATGTGGTTCTCGAGCACTCTTGTTTTCCATTCCTTTTTCTCCTTCCTAAGATCATGATTTTTCAGTGATGGATGGGTTATTTTTCTTGTCCCTAGTAGGATGTGATACTTCCTACAAGGCTTCTAGTTGAGGTGATAAAATCCTTTGAACATCTTTTGTATTTTTTATGTGGATTGGTTTATGCCAAACTAGTTTAAATTTTGTCAAATCCAATTGATGGGTCCTTTATGGTAGTTTCTTCTCTCATTTTCTTTTGGATGTTCACTTTAGATATCCGATTAAATCCTTAGGTGTGGCTAGATATTTGATCTGAAAGGACTGTGTGTTTCTTTGTTGGATATTTGTGGACATTAAAGTTTCTATTTTTTCTAGCTTCATGGTGTCCTTTGTTCCTGGTTGTTCTTGGAGCCCCGAGAAAATGAGGTGATCTATAGGTTTCATGTATCTAAGTTGTTAAGGGTTATATTTGGATCTTGTTATTGGTTTTATTATGGATGGTATTACCCCCTTTTATCGAATGGTATTGGACCAGTTTCTAGGGTGTTCCTTGACCCATTCTCTATCTTTTGAGCATGAGGTGTTTTTTAATTTCCAAATCCTTTCTTCTGTGCTCCTATTTCATTTGGTTGTTGGAGTCTCATTCACATGGGATTTGTGTTGTTTGGTGATTGTTATCCAGTTGCTTGGGTTACCTGTAGCCGGTTTCTATTTATGGATGAAGCAAGAGTTTCAATTTTTAATCCTTCTTATGTGCTCTTGTTCTTGCCTTGTTTGGATGGTGCTCTCGCCTAGGTTCTGATTTTCATTTGGGTATTTTTAGATCCCGGGTGGTTTTGTAGTCTGGAAGCACTTTGGTGGGTGGTTTTAATGAAATTTTCAAATTCATGTGCTTTTGGTAGCGGTAGGATTTTGTAATCCTATTTCTAGCTTATGGATTTTGGTTTCTATGGTCTATTTTCGGATACCGGATATGATTTCAAATTTGAAGCTCTTTTTTCTAAGTAGGATTTCATGAGGATTTTAGATCCACCAAGGTACTTTTATTATTTTATTTATGGTGATCTATTCGTCGGGATTGAGTTGTTATCCCCTCTTTGGGGTTGTCGACATGGTCATTGGTGTAATTCTTATTGTACTTTTTATAGATTATATTGTTGGCTAGATTTAGTTCTCCTTTGTCCAGTAATTTACTCCTCATTGGATGGGTAACCCTTTTTGGTTTTGATGATTGTAAATCTTCGTTTGAAGCTTGATGTTTAAGGTTGTGATATCCTCTTAAAACCCTTACCGTTTAATTATCAATATATATATATATATATATATTACACAACACTTATGAAAAATGTATAGGAGGGGGTACTTTTACCAATACCAATACCTCAATTACATAATAAATTTTAACCTAATTTGATATAAAAAGAGGAATTTAGGTTAATTATCAGTTATAAAGAAGCTTTCATCATAACAAGGCTAGCCATGACCTATACGTATTACATAATAAAATATTATAATTAATAAAAAAAATATAGTGAAATACCCTTAGGCCTTTCCAATATATCATATAATGTTAGCCTTAGCCATGAAACATTTTACAATTTCAACATCTTGGTCTATACTATTATTAGTAAATTTTTGAGGTTGGATTTTAATTCCTCCTTTTATTTATTTATTTAGTGAAAAATACTTCATATTAATGAATAATCATAGAATACATCATCATAAAAACACTACAACAGTTTTCGAATGAGTAAAAAACAATAAGATATAACACTTTTATCAATTCTAATACAGTCCTGAATAATGTTAAACCTAAACACCTTAATTTGACTAGAAACAAGCTCAGCAACTTTGCTAATAGTAACAACAATCGGCACCTTATAATTTTTAAAAATCAGACTACATTGGTCTTTCCAAATATTGAACAAGATAGAGAGTCTGATAATATGTCAAAATATCCTTCTGTGGCTCGCACAGTCAATGAAGTCGCCAAAAAACACTATCTTCTACCTTAGCTGCCCCTCAACAACATTATCATACAACCAGACTGCCTTTCTCCATACCTTTCTCGTTCTCGAACATTCCCAAAAAATATGCTTAATTGTTTCACTTTTTCCATAGTTGGAACAAGCATATGATGTAAGCATCCATTTGGCTAGACGAGCCTTACTATGAATAACTTGCATAATAACTAACCAGGCAAACACCTTTAACTGCATAGAAACCTGGAACATCCACACCCCAGCGAGACGCTTCTTCCATTTTTTTCAAGAACTCAAACCCCATATAATGTTCAGAATGTCACCAAACAGGATTCTAGGAACCATCAACTGATAAATATTAGAGGCTTTAAAACACCAAATTAGTTTTCCATATTTCCACCTCCAATCCTTCCAGATAGGACCTACAAGACCATTGGAAATCTTGTATAGTTGCTCCATCGGAAGAAGACTTTGCATTTGCTACACCGCATACCTATCAAAGGACTTCAGTTTAAATTTAACAACCAACTATTGCCACGGAGAATTCCTCATTTTATTTAAAATATGTTACAAAAATATTTCATATCTTCATTTTCTCCTTTAGACTTTTCATCTTTTAAACAAATATACATACATACATGATCCTTTAAACCTTGATTCACCTTTCCATAGCATACTTGTTTGGAAAAATAAAGATGTTGGAGGCATGCAGACCAAAGTAAAAATAGATTTGGATGACTATTATTGAGTAGATTGTGTAAATCATAAAATAAGTTTACAATCTAAATCTTACTCAAATAAAATATCTAAAAATATTGTATAATCTATTTATAATAATATTTTAGATAAAAAAATCTTTTCTATTCTTTATACTTATATAAATTTTCTTAATATTTATATTATCTCATACATGTTGGAATATCAATAATATAAACTTATTTCTTAAGGTTTGCAGTGTTGATGAAATCCTATTGGTATGTCCAATTTTTGAATATAATTTAATTTTTTTTTTTGGTAAATAAAAGTCATCATTAATTACCGTGTTTTGCAGGTTAACCCAAAACCTAATACAAAATCTAGGCTTATGCTGATATTGTGGATCCTAGTCATACTTAGAACATAATATTCAAAAAGTGTACTGGTTATCCTACAACACCTTACACTTATTGCAAAAAGACAGTTCAACATGACAATTAACATTACTTACAACGATAGCCGTTTGAGTTGACTTAGAGAAAAAACTCTATTCTTATCACCAAAAACTTAAGGAAATAGCACCCTTCCACATTTATCCTTAATCAGTAGTGTGCTTTTCATGTCTAAGAATATATTCCACTTCATGTGGTACCCCTTGTGTCCACATCATCAAACTTCCCGCATCAATACCCACATTGGCTAATTTTTCAGCTGCTTTGTTGGCCTTGCGAAATACATGGCGAATCCTCCTATCCTGTCTTGCTGTAAAAAGGATCCTTGCCTTGTGGATGAAGACCTCAATACTCCATGGAGGTTTTATGCCATTGGTTAACATGCCGAAGATATTCATGGAATCACATTCAATCATCAAATTTCCATGAGTCTCCTAGCCAACTTTTAACCCTCTCAAAAGGGCTCTAGCTTTCGCCTCATTATTAGTTATAATTCCCAATGGTTCAGCGAAGGCCTTAACCAGGTTTCCTTGCTGATCTTTGATTACTCCTCCAACTCCTGATCTTCTCGAGTTCTCCATAGATGCACCATCAAAGTTAAATTTGAACCAACCCCTAGTGGGTGGCTCCCAAGAGACCCCATTTTTGGGATTGGGTAGATGGATGAAAGGTTTTTCCTCAATGCCTAAGCCTAAAGCAATTTGTCTTTCCTAGGGAGGGATTATACGATTCCCCTAAACAAGGATACTAATGTTTTCTTTCGCAAAGGCAAGGATTCTATTGAGGATTATTTTAAGGCTATGATTGGTGTCCTTAAAAGCTCTGTGATTCCTTTCTAACCAAACCTACCACAGGAAATGGTGCCAACAGATTTTCAAAAGGTACTTAAGTTTCAGACTAACAAAGGGTTGAGGCCATTTTTGGAACACTTCAAAAATTGAAGTCGGCTTGACCCACAAGATCCTAAAATCTTGGAAAAGTTCGTCAAGGATGGACGCTGCCACCGAAAACTCTAGGAACAAATGTTGGGTTGACTCCCACCCATCCCTGCACATATGACAATGGTTAGCAATAACCATACCTTTGGTCAACATATTATCCATGGTAAGAATTTTTCCTTGGATCACCAGCCATGAGAAAAAAGATATTTTAGGGATTAAACCCTTGATCCAGACCAAATTCGATTGAAATTGTTGGTCTTCATTGTTGAGGAGCAAGTTATAGGTGGATTTGATCGTAAAATCTTCACTTTCAGTCTCAGCCCAAGAAATGTGATCCTCATCATCTCCAGAGGGAAGAATTTATTGTGTTAAAATATTATGAAGTTCTTCGGACTCAGATTCAAAACCATGTACTCTGATGTATTTCCACCTAGGGGTGTTCATATCCTGCCAGATGTAATCAGCCACCCTTTGCCCAATCTGTTGCTCCATGTGTTCTTGGATCCTAGCCAATCGAGGATTCTAGGATTATTCCTCAGCTCTTGCCCACTGGTCCTTCCAAAATTTTATCATTTACCCATTCCCAAGGATCCATATAATCCCTCTCTTGACTAGATCTCTGCTTGTTAGGATTACCTTCCAGAAAGCTGACCCCCTACTCACCATATTATCATTGAGGAAATTCGATCCTTGGAGGTATTTCCTCCTGATATGGTCGTCCATTGATTTTTGACCTTGGTTAGTAGTCACCATGCTTGTTTGGCTAGTAGAGCTATGTTGAGATTAACAACTCTCCTCAACCCTATCCCCCCCTGCACCTTAGGTTTGCAAACCTTATTCCACCCTACCAAATGGATCATTTTTCTATCCTCGGTCCCTGAACAGAGAAAGTTCTTTTAAAATTGCTCGATTTTATGATACACCTTGCTTGGAGCTTTGAAAACTGATAATAAATATACAGGTATACTTTCTAGGGAGGCCATTGTTAAGACTGCTTTTCCCGTTTGAGATAATAAATGTCCTTTCCGGCCTGCTAGCTTTTTTTGGATCCTCTCCAACACAATATTCCACATTGACCCTTCTGGTTTACCATAGAAAATGGGAAGGCCTAAGTAGGAGGTAGGAAGGAATGCAATATGGCATTCCAAAATTCTAGCAATGTTGTTTTTCCTGGGAATGGGGGTATTTATAAAATACAGCTTGCTCTTATTAAAATTCACTTTTTGTTTGGTCGCCTCCTCATACATCTTAAGAATGTGTCTGATCCTTCTTTCCTCAACCACTGAAGCCAACGTAAGCAACAATGTGTCATCAACAAATTGTTGATGGGTCACTGGGGCTGTTAACGAAGTTGCCTTTATTCCTGATATAAGTCCAATTATTGTCGCTGCCTTGATGGTTCTTCCTAAGGCTTCTGCTACAATGATGAAAAACATGGGATTAATGGGATCTCCTTATCTCAGTCCTTGTTTACTTTGAAAAAATCCTGCTGTAGATCCATTTACCAAGACTAAAAACCAGGCCTTCGAAATACATTCTCTGACCAGCTTAACCCATTGAGTGTGGAAACTGAATTTTACTAAAACTGCCTCTAGGAAATCCCAATTTATCTTGTCAAAAGCTTTGTTCATATCTAGCTTTAAGGCCATGACTGCCTTCTTATTCTAGAAAGTCGTATGGAGAGCCTCATGAACTATGATAACTCCATCTAAGATTGATCTCCCCTGAACCTAACTTCCCTGACTTGGATCAATGATAACAGGCAAGACCTTCTTCAAGTGGTTAGCTAAGACTTGGACAGTATTTATAGGATACGATACACAAGCTAACCGGCCTGAAATCATCCATGGTCTTAGGATTGGGGCCTTTGGGTATCAAAGCTATAAACGTTGAATTAAAACCCCTGGGAATGTGATTAGAATTTTGGAACTCCCTAATGGTAGCAATGATGTCTGCACCAAAAATATCCCAAAAAACTTGGTAAAAACGAGGCAAGAAACCGTTTGGCCCAGGAGCCTTGTCACAATCAATTCTAAAAAGGGCATATTTGATCTCTTCAATAGAAAAGGCCGCTATGAGGGACTCATTGGTCGTCTCGTCAATAAGTTGAGGGATAAATTAAAGAAGAGAATCCTTTACTTGGGCATTGCAAGCTGGTCCTTCACCTAACAAGGAGCTGAAAAAATTCACAGCCTCATCCCTGATCTCTTGGATATTTTGGGTTGAGGAGCCATCCTCCTTGGTTAACATTCTAATATTGTTTTTGCTTCTATTCCTCAAAGTTGTAACATGAAAAAAAATTGAATTTGAATCGCCTTCCTTTAGCCATAACACCCTTGATTTATGCCTCCAATACATCTCTTCATAGGCTAGGATATTATGGTACTCACAAAGGGTTTCCTTCTCTTCAATCCTTATTGCCTCATCATAAGTTCCATGTTGAATTTTGCCTTCTATTATTTCTAGCTTTTCCCCCACTGCTTTCTTGTTCTCAAAAATATTTCCAAAAACTTCTTTATTCCAGACCCTAAGGTTGTCTTTTACCATATTTAGTTTCTGAGAAAGTTTGAAAGAAGCACTGCCTCGGATAGGCTGCTACCACCATTCCTCAATTTTTTTTCTTAAGTCCGGATGTTTTACCCACATCGATAGAATCTAAACGGATTTTTGAAAGGGTTAGTCTGCATAGCCTCCAAAAGAATAGGGTTATGATCTGAAGCACATTTGGGAAGGGCTTGTAATAATGAATCACTAAAAGTAGTTATGGTTTCCTTGGATAAAACGAATCTATCCAACCTTAGCTGAATAATCTGACTCCCTATCCTCCAATAACTCCATGTGAATTTGGCCCCTTTTAGTCTGGCATCCATCAACTCATTTGTGTTAATGAATTCATTGAAGTCCTCCATGCTCCTAGAAGGTAACCCAAATCCTCTTTTTTTATCAAATGGATAAAGGGGAGTATTGAAGTCGGCCCCAATCACCCAAGGAATGTTTATAAACGCTTGATTTAAATGACCCAAATACTCCCATACCTTAGATCGCCCTTGGACAGAGGTGGGAGCATAGACATTTAACATGATCCAAGACTTATTGTTTTCGAGATCGTGAAATAACACACTTAGCACACTTTCATTCGCCTGAATAACACTTCCTTCTATTTTAATTGGATCCCACATGATCATGAGGCCTCCAGATGCTCCTCTCTCCTATTGAAAGGCCACTTTTCCTTGCTTCCAAATCCTGCTTGCAATTAAATTTGATTGTACCACATCTATTTTTGTTTCCTGAAGAAAAATAATGGTAGGATTCCACTCCTTCCTTATTAACTTAACCACCCTTTGTTTTTATGGGTCATTTAGGCCTCTCACATTCCATGAGAGAACCTTCATTTTGCATGTTTGTTATTTTTTTCCCGCCCCTTTCCTTGAGCAAGAGGGGGTCTGTCAATTTTGCTATCATCCTAGCAAGGAATAGCTTGCTGTAAAAGTGTTCTTTGCTTCCCATTTACAATTTCATCATTGATCCTCAGTCTATAATGCTCAGCAGTAGATATTCTCCATTTCTTTCTTTCACTGCCATAATCTATGCGAGACTTGGTGGTGCTTCTAGTCTGTTTTGGACTAAAATAAGGGGGCATATACTGTGATAATTTGGGGTTTGATCCTCTTTCCTCATTTTAGAGGTTTTCATTTCCCTCTTCATCTTCATCCTTGTTTTGGTTGGCCTCTCCTATATGGTTCTCCTTGATCAGAGGGCTTTCCTTCAAGGAAACATTCTGATATGGGATAATCTGTTCCACAACAGGAGTGGAGGCTGCATTTCTAACCCCTATTTCAACTACTTCAACTCTTGACTCGAATCCTTCCATGTTTAGGCTATATCATCCTGACATTTCTTCTTTTCTTTGAGAAAAGCTATTAGGGTTTTTCTTGGTGATTGTGGATGTCCCCAATTTGGATGGGGATTCTAGGGTTTCAGGAAGCTCAAAACATGGAGTTTCATCCTTGCTTTTTTCCATTTCCTCTTCTAGGTTAGCTAGAACTTAAAATTTGTTCGAACTGGGGTCTTTATTACATACCTTAGGATTTTTTCCTGCCTCGCTAATTTGCTTTCCTTTCTCCTGGACTTTGGGTTGTCTTGCATTAGCTTGACTGGCCTGGTTATTCTTGACTGGTTTGTATCCTCATAAGTTAGGATGCGGACCTAGAAACTTAGGGATCCCTCTCCCGTTAACCTTACCCACATCACCTTTGCTCGAAGCTTCTTTGTGTTTTGCTACCGTTAGACATTGGGTTTGAAGATGGCCCTGAGTTTTGCATACATTACAGAATGCCGGCCTATTCTCATACTCCACTGGTTGGATCCTCAAAAACTCTCCATATTCTAGCTTTAAATCAACACAAACAAAGTTTTATATTCGAGTTTTAGTTATAGTTACATTCATTTTATTGTGTTGTACACACCAAAAATAGAAATATTTTTAATTATTTTTTTAACGAGTGTTGGTTATAATTATATTATTTTAGTGATTGATATTATTTTAATATTTGTTAAGAGAAGGTTTTAAATTATAAGGGTAGCTCTCACCAAACTTATTCCACCTTGTTGTTGTTGACCTTGGTGAGGGGATACATACTGTCTTTAGGGGTGAAGGATACATACTCTCATGATACATATTATCTTGTTGTTGTTGATGTGGGTGAGGAGAATACATACTGTTTTTTAGGATACATACTGTCTTCATTGGTATCCACTCACAAGATTCAAATAATATGCAATCCAAAAATTTAAACCTAGATGCAAATATCGTTATCTTGGTACACCATGCTAAGACTGAAAGAAAATATTAACACAAACAAGCCGCGTTGGAAATTCCCAATAACCGTAACCTCCAAGATATGAGGCGATTGATAAGACACTTGATAGCCAATACAATTCATGCCACGAATTTGTTTATTTCAATACGCCTCCATCACCGACAACCCAGTGCTTTCATGTTATTTTACAGTGTTTTAGCACTAACAGCATAGAGATCATCAAGTCCCACGGGATCATTGTCTTTATCAATTATTAATGCCCAATGATATCGACAATCTTCTCTAAAACATTAATAAAATAAATAAAAATAAAATCAGATTTTGAAGCGTGATCTCATTCTGACCACTAATCGAATCCATGTTCTCGTCTACAAGGCATTCTTTCAATAGTGTTTGACAACTTCTCCTGAGCTCACCTTCGGATAACTCTAAACATGTGTGATTTGATATATTATACACCAACTAGACGCTGAATATTAAAACCAGCCATCCATATATTAATGCCCTCGACGTATACACATTGAATATACTACACGTTCCTCGGCATTGTCTTACTTAAGGTTTTTGTTGTTTTCACAAGCGTCTGAAAAGCAAGCATGCATAGAAATGAACCACACGTCTCCGCAAAGGAAACTCAACTTGCTTCTACGGCCGTGACCGAATCTTCATTTGCTGTAGTGGATTTTTTCCTGACTTGGACAAAAGGACACCAAAATGGTAGATACTTCTTTCATTAATTTTGAATGAATATTTTTATACCCAGTTGCATGCCTTCACGCGACACAGTTCAACAACACATATCCGATGGAGTAAACCTATTGAAGGTTGCCAGAGGGATTTTTAAATTCCGGTGTGGGTATCAGGGTTAATGGACACTTAAGTGGTACGGAAATAAGTCTTGGGTATTGGTAAAGGTCGATTCAGGTTTCATTTTTCTTGTGTTCACCTTCAAGATACAAGGTATAGTTGAGAATGCTCTATGTGTTAGTAGAGGACAAGGCTCCATTCGCCTTCAGGTTTCAGGTTTCAGGTTTCATTATTCTTGTGTTCACCTTCAAGATACAAGGTATAGTTGGAAATGCTTTATCTGTTAGTAGAGGACAAGGCTCCATTCGCCCACCCTGTTGATACTCAAATGGTTGTGTCTTATTCCTTATTGACAAGTGTAGCTCTCAGCCTTACAAGGGGTCATGGATGGGAGGGGACTGCTCAGCCCTATGGGTCTTACAAGGGGTCATGGTTGAGAGGGGCCTGCTCAGCCCTATGGGTCTGTCATAGGGTTTATTACACTAACCACAACCACAAAAGTTTTATAAGCTAGATGAATTGGTAAGTGTAGGTGTGGTTGGGCACTTACCACGAAGAAACCTAGGTTCAAGGGGGGAAGTCAACCCTTTGCAAATGTAGTAGTCTTATCTGAATCCTCTATCCTCTGAGTAGTACAAATCCTGAATACCTGGTGATCCATTTGAGGTCAGACTATATAATAACGATATGGAATAGGGGTGATAGGGGTAATAGAAAATGACTGGAGTTGTAACCCATTCCCTTATGTATAAAAAAAAATTGAACTCTAAACTAATAAAAAGTCATCAATTTTTATATTAAAAAAAAACACGACTGTGAGTGCAAAATTTGTAACATGCTTGAAATTTGAGTGGTATTTTAAGTGCTATTATAAATAGCCTAAAATTTATTTGACCTATTGAATTTAATACTGCCGTTCAAGAATGGTTTATTTATGGATGTCAACAAAACTTTCACATATGTCTTAGTTACAAATTACAATTACTATTCTATATTTTTTTATTCATATTTTTAAAGGCTTCTCTTGACCGAATGCTTGGCTTTCGTGTAATACAGCCCTCAAGTTGTTTTGAACAAGTTTTATGAAGTGATTGTAGTATATCTTCAATAACGTTTTAGATTGCAATGAGTTTTCGTCCACAAAAACTATTTTTTTTAATATAGCATTGATTTAGAATAGGCCACGTTTGTTTTCTTTGGGCACTTTGATTGAAATGGAAGTACCAAATAAGGCATGTTTTAACTTGGATTTTACCTCTGAAATTAATATGGGATAATCTTTCAAACTGTTGATAACCAATTAAAGAGATTGCTGCTCTTTGATTTATTATAAATGAAACGATCCAATATTTACACATGCCATTACTTATTCTTGAAGATTTTAAAATTCTAACTAAACAAATTTATGCTGAAATGGACTGATTATGCATGGATGTGGACAAGCCATAAATTATGAAATGTTACAATAATAAGCTTGATTCCATATATTTGTATTAACACGATCTGTTGGAATAATAAGCTTGATTCCATAGTTAGAATGCTTAAGAACAAATTTTTTTTTAAATTTAAAGCGAACTTTTGGAAAATCCATAGTGATCCAAATATTCTTCAGATTGTTCTAAAATTGTAGATTGTTGATCGTTCTTCATTGTCCAGCTGTCCAACATATTTCTAAGTTTTTTTAGATTATTTTTCAAGTCCATAAATAAGATCATTTGTAATTGTTGAGGCAAGGGGTAATGCAAGGGCAATGTAATGTGTTCAATTCAATAGATAATAAAATCCGAGTTAAATTTCAGGAACAATTTTTGTTATGTTCTTGCATCACCTATTTTATTTTTCATGTATTCTTCATTTTTCTATTTTATGCTCTACTTCTAATCAACATTTTGATATCAAATCCTATGAATGTATGGGCATGGGTAATTTTGTACTAAATTGGTTCTGGTTTGTGGGCCTCGTATTGTTTAGGTGAATGGTTAGGGCCTTTGAGAAGATTGTATTTGTGATTCATATTTGGTGCATTGAGGATGACCTGCCTTGCCCTTAGGAATTTATGAAAAGGACCTGTTGTGAAGATTGTCTTTGTGATTCATATTTGGTGCGTTGAGGATGACGTGCCCTGCCCTTAAGAAATTAGGAAAAGGACTTGTTGTGTCTGTTGTAGGATCTGTTGATTGTGTGTGAGCCTACAAAGGAATTTGTGTGTCTATCGAGTGTGTCTTGGGTGGATGGTCTTTTTTTTCATTTTTTCAATAAATTTGTTCAGCTGGAGGTGTTGCTAAGTAGCTTGAACATGAACAACAATGATTTGTTGTAGTTCATCAGGTTGCTAAGTGTGTTGGTACCATTGCTCTTGTTTATTTGACCATTGGTTGTTTTAGTGTATTTGGTCGGGTGGATGGTTTTTTTTTTTCATTTTTCCAATAAATTTGTTCTCCTATCAAAGAGGGATCTGCTGGAGGTGTTTTTAAGCAACTTGAACATGAACAACAATGAGTTGTTGTAGTTCATCAGGTTGCTAAGTGTGTTGGTACCATTGCTCTTATTTATTTGACCATTAGTTGTTTTAGTGTGTTTGGTCAGAGAGGTTTTTGAGCTAGCTAGGAATGCTACCCGGTACAACAAGAAGAATTAAATCATTACCCCTATATTTCTTGGGAAAAAGAAAAAATAAGACTATCCACCCAAGACACATCCAATTTAGTTGAAGGTGCATCTAGATTTTTTATTTGAAGTGTTTTCATGTTCTTTTATTTAGAGAGGTGCTTGCTTTCTTTGAATAGAATTTTTGCTTCCCTAAATTCTGGATATTCTGTGGAAACCCTAATTAAAGATTCATTTGTGGATTAATTTGTTTTTGGAGGCCTTGTGTAATGATATTTTGCAACGGGTCGTAAGATGGTTACTTTATATTCCCTATTTATATTTGAAGGAAAAATGTATGCAATGAATGTGTAAGATTTATTAGGAATAATATAATTTTAGTGTTGAGATTTTATGATTGGTAAAAGTTACGGTGATAAGTTTTGTGTAGGAAAGATTTACTTATAATTGCAAGTGATTAGAAAAATAAAAGAAGTGTTGTTTTGGGGTGCATGGTCGGTGGTACTTGACATCCTTTACTATTATATTAAGAAGTCACATAAATGTTGTATTTGGATTGTACTATGGTATCCGATGCTCTTTGTTATTATGTTGAGGAAGTCATATTTTAAAGGTCAAAAAAAGAAGCATTTACATCATAAGAAAGGCAACAAGAAAACATGACAATAAATAGGTTGAAGATCAAAAGAGTGTGATTCCAGATAAAATTCTTTATTTTTCAACAACAATTGAACATGGAGAACTATTAACACTTAAGTGTAGCTTACAAATAGTTTTCTAAGAAGCCAATATTTTTGAAGATCACTTCAAGAATGGTATTACATTCCCTATTGATGTTGTGAAGACCACATACAAGGAATTAATCACTCTTGATGTGCTTAAGGAGGAGTGTAAAAGGTTAAAAGACACAAATGAAATGTTGAAGGTAAATTTTGTTGTGTCAAATGCTTGTTGTGATACAAGTGACCTTATCCAAAGGAAATACTTGACCTACAATGGTGAGAACTTAAACATTGTTTATATTGAAGAATATTATCATGATGGCAAAATAATATATACTCATTATTGTGAAAAATACCATGTTGTTGACGACCATAGTTATGATGAAGATATTGGGTGCTTTGAAAAGTACACCAAAGGTATTGGCTCCAAAGTAATTGAAAGAATGAGATATGATGACAAAGGTTTGGGAAGGACTAGGTAAGGTATAAGAAATCCCATAGACCCAACCTTAAGGTCAAAAAATGAAGGCCTTGGTTATGTTGGTCAAATCAAAAGTGATGAAACCAAGTTTGTGAAAGGAGAAACCTATGAGGTGAATGAAAATTTTAGAATTATTTTTTTTAGTCATTGTGGTCTATCAATACATGAGGTAGCTTAGTGTTGGTATTTGCATCCATGTGAAATTTGTGGTGCAAATAATCACTCTATGAATTATGTTGGCACAAAAATAAAATTACCAACAAAGTACATGTTGTTGATGGATGGATAGATGTGCTAAAATGGAGCAAAATAAAACAAATATTGAGTGGATTTTATAGGAGGATGTCTTATTCTCAAAAGCATAGGATAATATGTAAAAGCAACGTTGCATTATAAGTGATTGGATATATAGAAAATGATTTTTCTAGCAATATTGATGATAAAAAGAGCACATTCAGATATACTTTCATCTTAGTTTAGGATTAGTTTCATGGGCTTCCCAAAAATAGCCCATTGTCACTCTTTCAAAAACTAAAGTAGAGTATGTAGCAATAATAATGGTAGAATATCAAGTTGTATGGATGAAAATAAAGATATCAAAATTGAAACAAGAACAAAAAGGAGCAACAAAAATATATTGTGATAATAATTTAGCAATAGAACTATCAAAAAATCATGTTTTTCACAAAAGAAGCAAGCATATTGATACAAGATATCATTTCATAAGAGAATTGGTCAACAATGGTGAAATATATCTTGAACATTGCAAAACTAAAGATCAGTATGCTGACATCCTCACAAAGCCATTAGCCAAGGAGAGTTTTGAAAATTTGAGAGAAAGGTTGGGCATCATCAAGTCAAAGAAGCAAGGAAATCAAGCTTAAGGGGGAGTGTTGGAATAATAAGCTTGATTCCAAAATTAGTTAGAATGCTCTAGAATAGAATTTTCTAGAAATCTATAGCAAGCTTTTGAAAAATCCATAATGATCTAGAAATTCTCTAGATTGTTCTAAAATTCTAGATAGTTCTTCATTGTCCAGTTGTCCAGCTTATTTCTAAGTTTTCTATATTATTCTTCAAGTCTATAAATAAGACCATTTGTAATTATTCAGTAAAGGGCATAATGCAAGGGCAATGTAATGCAATGTAATGTGTTCAGTGCAATAGATAATAAAATTTAAGTTAAATTGTAGCAGCAATTTCTTTCTTGTTCTTGCATCACCTGCTTTATTTTACATGCATTCTCTATTTTTCTATTTTGTGCTCTGCCTCTAATCAACATGATCAATGGAATCTTGTTCACCCATAAAACTATGCACCATTATCAAACACATAGACCATTAAGATTGAGATGGGGATGTATTTGATCAATGACTTATTTAGAAACATAAAAAACATGAAATATCAATGAAACACACTAGATTGACAATTTAACCAAAATGTAACCAAAATGTACCTCCTTAAAACATTTGTTTTTATTGATTAAATACTTCTTATACATATACATATCCGTCATGGGGATTGAACCCGGGTCACATAACCGATAATGCAAGTGGCGTCCTTTTCGGTAGACCACATCATGCGGATAGCTCCTTAAAACATTCTTAAAGATGAAACCAAACTTATGCTTCTTAATATGTGTGTCTTCCTACCTTAGCCTTAACACGAGCTATTGATTAACATTTGAAAAAATAGGACAATCACTTAAAAATAAATAAATATGAGTAGATACATTTTTAATATAATGGACACTTCTATTTCATTGTCCAATATAAAGGTTGCTCTTACAAATCTCAAATATTTTTTCCATCTAGTGTAGATAGATCATGGAGATGTTTTGGAGGTGAATTTGTCCATAAAATAAAATTATTATAATAAAACATAAAGACAATAATGTTTAATGTGTTTGGTTTAAGTTGTGGGGAATGAGATGTTTTATATATTATACCAAAGTTTTGGTCTTATGATTGAACTTCATTAAGGAGGACATGCATGAAATCAAGAAATAAATTATAGTGGAGGATTGAATAAGCCTATTTTTTAGGGTTCTTGTTTTACATCTTTGGAGAAGTTAAAAAACAAAGCATTTTCATTAGGTAGCAATAAAGGAGATTTTTTTATGGAATCCTTAACTAGAAGTAAGGATGCCCTAGTGAAGGATACAAACATTCACCAAAAAGTATTATAAAAAATGAAATGATTAACTATAATATAGTGGTTCTTACAAACAAAGTACTAATATGTAAGTTCAATGTATAGTGGTCAAAATTTTTAGAGATCTAAAAGTTGATAAAAATTTCATATTAGTTTGTTACTTTCCTTTCAAAATATTTTTTTTCCTCATCATTTTCTCTAGTTCTAAAACCAAGGATAAAATAATGGACAAAAGCAATTGGTTTAGATGGAAATATGAGTTATACTTTAAACCATAGAGAGATTTTTTTATGGAGACAAAAACTATTAAAGCTATTCCATTGTGTATTATGATTTTTCGAATGACATACCAACTTATTAATAAGGTGGTTTTGAAGAATATTGGTAATACTCTAGTGGATTTATTTAGAAGTGACCAATTAATAAGGAGTGAAAATACATGTGTATACCTAAATATGTGTTTCTATGGATAAATCAAAAATATTTCTTAATATCCATTAAGATTAATTTGAATAAAAATAATGAAATAAGATAAATAAAAAATATTTCAATATCCATTGGCATATTTTTGTCATTATAGTTGCTAAAAATAAGAAGTAATTGGATTCCTAGTCCTTTTCATAGAAAATATTATCAACTATGAAATCGTAAATGTGTACGATCTAACTACAATATCTTATAGATTTTTGAAACAAAATAGTTTGTTTAAGTCAAATTCAATGATGATGCATATTTGTGATCTATGGATTCTTGGAAGGGACTTTAACACAATTGTGCATCCTTTGAAAAAGGGAGGTATTCTTGGATTTTTTAAATTAATAGACGATTTTTTTTCCTTTGTCAATTCAAATGGCATTTCGGTTGTTATTCCTTCAAGACTCTAATATACATGGGATAATAGGTGTATTGGGCAAGATCATATAATAAAAGAAATAGATAGACTTTTTTTATCTAATACATGATTACAAAAAAAGTATACAATCTTAGTAGAATTTTTTTATGGATATTTTTATCACAAACCTAGTTTCTTGAGATGTTATATACTCAATAATATGTTAGAATTGATAATATTTTCCAAAATTATTTGAAATCATAAGAATAATTATGATTAGATACAAAATAATGAAAGAATAAAATAATAGAGAAAATAGACAAAAACAAATAATATAGATAATTGAAATAGGAAGAAGTGGTGGGTGCTTGTAGGTATCCACACAATATCACATTACGCAAAATGATACAATGGATTAGTGATTGGGAGGTATTTATAGTAGACAACTAACCCCTAATTATAATTATATAACATGTTAATCCAAGCTGACATGACTTAAGGTTAAACTTCAAGTTATAAGGTTAATCATACTAATGGTTTAACTGATATCACTAGGGTCGATTACATCAAATTATGTTTATAAAATTATAAATTATGTATGTAGGCTTACAAATAATAAATGCCCCTAGGATTATATCAAGAGTGCTTACATGTTTACATAATTAGTGTCAACCTTGACCAATAAGGTCATATTGCATATTCTAGTACCCACATATTATAAGTTGAAGTCCAAGGAGAGGAGACATTAAACATGGTCACATATCCTATTATAGTGGATGCTCTAATAGGCTATTTCTTGATGCTTATTATTTGTATCTTCATATTTTGATAAACTATCACTTGTCTCTAGGAATATTGCTTCAATGTTTATCAACCATGATGTGCATATATTCATAAAGTATCTTTGTTCTTACAATATTTGTAAGTGTGTGACTTATTTCAGGACTTTGGATTTACCTTAGGCTACTGAGACTTAAACTTCACTTATTTGAAATCCTTAGGGTTAGTCTATATATGAGGAATTACTCCATAATTATTCACAATAACTTTACAATGAACAAAAACTTTGAAGAGACCATTAAGAGTTATAGCCTATGGAGTTTTCAGACCATCTACAAAGATGAAGTGAGATTTAAATTAACATCTATTATATATTCTTCATTTGTTTTTTATTTTTTTCCATGTAATAGCTATATCAACTTGTAGAGCCTCAAATCAGGATATGTATGCTCAATATTATAAAATTGGATATGTTGGCTCAGATTTGATTTTTTCATTCCTTGTATGCTTTGTAACTATTCACTTTGTGTAATAAAATATTTTTAATATTATCAGTCTAAAGTTTTGATATTGGAGAGGTTTTCTTCTAATATACTGACTTTAATGGAGTATATTATTCAATATAGATCCTTCTAAAAAGTTCACACCATGATGGGATCACTCAAAACTCTAATATAAAAAATTATATATGGATCCATAGGAGCTTCCTCCTTGTTAGCTATTCCTTGTTCTTTAAGATGTTCTTCTATTCTACAGTTATAACTAAACCATATATTCTTACATTGACCAAGTGCTATAATTTTTTCTTAAGTAAAATTACATATTCTAAAGCATCCATATTACACAAAGAAATCCTTTGAAATTATGACAAGTCCTTAAAATGATTTTACTGGTGTGTAGAGATGAAAATTTTAGGCAATATCAAAACAATGGGCATAAAATACTTTTGCATACAAATTTATAGCTTTTTGAAGTTTGGGCTACTAATCACACAAAATCAAGAAAAAAATGCAAACCTTAGAGGGAGATTTAGAAAACTAAGGTATACCACATATCACTCGTTTATTGGATAACCCATGACACTTGTTTATCATTGGTATTTTAGAAAAAAATGAGAGAATAACACCTACCATTGATGTATGAGTAGTAGCAATTACTTTTACAAAAACTCTACTTTGGCATATTCATTTTTTGAAATGAGTTCAAGCAGAAAGGACTAAGAGAGCATGAAGGTGAAGGCAAATGGGAAGGAGTAGGTGATGGGTGGATAGAGGCCCAAGGTAGTGTGTTCTATAAAAGTTTTGGATATTGTGCTTCCACATGGATTTGGGTCCAGCATTGGTGTTGCGGTCCCATTGGGGGTTCATGAGTCGAGTCCAAATAAGGAAAATGGTGGGACCCCTCGAATGGGACACCCCTTCAATATGGAAGAGTCTTTTACTACAATGTATGCCAAAGGGTTTTAATTTGGTGGATTAAAATATTTATTTAACCTCAACCCTATTTGATATGAATTACATATCCCTAGCGAACTTACCACTCTTACTATGGATGAGGGTTCCTAGAATTTGGTGGGTAAGTTCCAGGGAAGCAGAATTGATCTAGATTCTATCAGGTGCTAGGCATTGGTAAAATGAAAACCCCTAGGATCATTGGAAATCATGGTAGTACCAAAATATTTCTTCATCATCAAGCTAAATTGTGAAGAGGACTCAAAGTGCATTTTTTGTGGTGGTCCTTGTTTTTATGGAAAAATAGGCTTGTTCATACAAAATTGGGGATATGACTTTAACCTGAATACCAAAAAGGTAAATGTAGCACCCTTATGCATTAGGTTTTTGGGCCTTCCTTTCCACCATTGGCATAAGCATATCTTGAGAGGGACTTGAGAGGGACGGCCAAGATAATAGATGAGCTCATCCAGATTGACCTTGCAACCAAGGCTAAGTCTAGAATCATCTTCACAAGACTATGTACTATGGCAGACCTAGAGGTTAAACTTCCAACCTATATTAAACTTGTATCAAATGTCAGTACCTGGATTCAGCCCATCAAGTATGAAAACATACTCATTCAATGCCCTAGTTGTAGTAAGGTTAGTCATTTGTCATCCTAATGCTCCTTAAAGGCCAAGAAGGGAAAAGGCTAGAAGGAAAAGCCTCCTAGATTTTACAATACACAAGTTTTTCCTAAGCCAAATTCGATGGGCCAGAAATAGGTAGTCTTGGCATCCTTTGAGGAGTTTCTCCATAATGGCGTTGTTTAGAAAATATGTGAATGTGGAGATTAATTAAGTCAAGGATCACATTGTAGCTAAGCCAAGTTAAGGATGTCCATATCTAGAATATCTCCCTCTGATGAAGAATAAAAAATTAGGTTGAAACTTTGCCCAAGATTTTGATAGTAATGAACAGTTATAATTGAAGGAATATGTTAGCTCCCCATGATCCATCTTGGGATATTCTATCTCTCCTATTATTTTAAAAAATTCTTATGAATTCTTGAACCCAAAATTTGGCTCCCTAGAAAATGAACTCCTTGAGGACCCAATCCCTTAGGCTCCCATCTCTCTGATAGGGGGCCTGTCACAACCCCTAGTGTTAGGATCCACCTAAGACTAGAAGTCATAAAAATGGGGCTGATTTTGGTGTGGAGTGCAAGGTAGGAAAACCCTAAAATAAATCTTGATATTCCCAAGAGATGGAGGTAGAGGTGGCTAATGGTTCTCAAGCCCTATTAAAAATGGAGCCTATCAAGGAAACGAGGGGGAAGCAACTCAATATTGAAACATTTTTCATACCACACAAGTTGATGGGGGTAATAAATTCCACAAAACCCATAAATAAGGATTCTCTCCTAGAATATCAAAGGCCTGAATAGGGCCTCTATGCAAAGGGTCCTAGAATTTCTTAAAAAGTAGGTTCATCCAAATATTATTCGTCTACAAGAGACTACGATGGATAGTAGCAGGTTGTTTTAGAAAAGTGGTTTGGAAATAAGCGAAGTATTTTACAAACTTAGCTCAAGGGCCTTGGGTAGTCTCCTCTGTCTGTGTGACCCAATAATATCATTGGGTCAATACTGCTAGTTATAGATAGGGTTATCAACATTTTTTTTGCTATAAGGATTCAAAACATAGATGGATTTTGTCTAATATCTATTCTCATAACTCTAGAATTAACAGAGATATTCGTTGGTCCTTACTTAGTTCCATGAGGGATATTTTCAAGAATGTGGCTTGGATCCTTGAAAGAGACTTTAACTCCTTATTTCAATCGAATAAGAAAGGAAATGATATGGGGATTTCTAGAGATTTGGAAGAATTTTTTTATTTTGTCAATAGTTAGGAACTCATGGACCTAGAGTTAAAAGGCTTAAGATATATCTAGATCAATACATGTTTGGGGACCCAACATATCCAAATTAGACTAGACATAGTTCTAATCTCTAAAGAGACTCTTCCTATGTTTGGAGATGCATCTTTTAGCTCTCTCCCTAAGGTGGGTATGATCACAACCCACTCATTTTTAAAAATGATGCAAATGATTTTTTTCCAGGATTTTTAGGTTTGAAGCAATGTAGATTACTCACCTAGAGCTAGAATCAAGAATAAGAGAGTGGTGGAATACTAGATTTATTGGTTTTTTGATTAATCAGGTGGATGTTAAACTTAGACTGGTAAAAAATAATCTCAAAGGATGGAACAAATTAGTTTTTGGATAAATACATAAAAATAAATCCAAACTTAAAAATCAATTAAAGGTGATCCAATATTCCCTAGAATTGAAAACCTTGTCTCAAAAAAAATAGATTAGATGAAAGAAGAGTTTTGGCTGAGCTACATAATATCCTAGGAAGATAGGAGGTTCTGTGGAGATAAAATTATAGAGCACCTTGTCTCAAATATGGGGATAGAAACACTAAATTTTTTCATACCTCTACCCTGAAACATAGAATTCATAACATAATCAAAGAAATTATCAAAATAGATTGCTCTAAAATAGGGGAAATCTTGGAAATTAGGGTGGAGGTAGTTTCTTTCTTCCAATCCCTCCTCTACAATATGGATGTGGGAGATATTGCAATTGAGGATAAGCTTATTTAGAATATTTCACACCTATTTTCAAAATATATGAACCTCCATCTCAACTGCCCACTTAAATATCATGAAATTAGGAAATTTATTTTCTCCATGGAAGGTCTGAAAACCCTTGTTCTAGATGGTTTCCCCCTATTTTATTTCAAAAAATGGCATATTATAGGAAATCCAAAAATTTGGATCTATTCCATGTGATTTTAACTCCACATTCTTAGCCCTTATCCCTAAGTTAGTTGGGGCTAAAGAATTTAAGGATGTCTACCCTATTAGCCTTTGTAACACTCTTTAAAATCTTAACCAAATATCTAGCTAACATGATCAAGCCTCTTCTCCCTCGGTCGATTGACCTTGCTTAGAGTGGCTTTGTTGATGGTAGGCAGATTTTGAATGGGTTCATATTGGTCCATGAATTCATTCATTCAGTTTATAAAAGTTGGACAACAAGGGCCTTCCTTAAGCTTGATATGAACAAGGCCTATGACAGGATTTCATGGGACTTTCTCCTCAAGGTGCTGCAAAGGTTTGGATTTGATAGGAAGTGGTTGTCTCTAATCAAATGTAGTATTTCTTTGGCTAAATTCTCAATTCTCATCAATGGTTCCCCAATTGGTTACTTTTGTAGTTGTCATGGAATTCATTAGGGAGACCCTCTCTCTCTACCTATTCATCCTGATGGCGGAGGCTTTGGGTAGGACTATCAAGGATACTTTTATTATGGATATTAAACTTGATATAAGTGTTGATCTGATCATCCACCACCAGTTTATCAATGATACTCTTCTCTCTTTCCTTACCTTGATTCCCCAAGCTCGTGCAATCAAGGAAATTTTGATATGCTTTAAAATAGTAGTGGGATAGACATTCAATTATCTAAAGAGTAATATTTTTTCATCAATCCTTGGGTACTAGAAAAATAAGGATAGCCTCCATTTTGGTTTGTGATATATTGAATTTCCCCCTATTTAAAGGTATATGCAAGGACTCGCTTTGGCAAATAATGGTCGAAAGGATGTAGCACAAGTTGGTCAGTTGGAAAGGATCCCTATTAAGTCAAGTTGTAAAGGCTTTATTGGTTAAATCTACTCTCTAGACTATCATGATGTACTTCATATCCATATTAAAAATTCTAATAAAAATATTATAAAGAATTAAACAAGCCCAAAAGTCTTTCCTTTGGTCTGGCTCTAAGGAGAAAAAGAGATTCCACTTGGTTGTCTAAAATTAGATCTATAGCAGAAGGTAATTTTAGGGTCTAGGGCTTAGGAGAGTGGGTTATATGAACAAGGTGATTGCAAATAAAGGTTGGTGATTGGTTAAAAATTACCAGGTGGAATGGGTGAACATCGTAATGGAAAAATATTTGAATTTAGGGATGGCTTCTTAATAGATATTATCCCTAGTTTTGGATCAATATTTTGGCTTAATATTATTAGATCCAAGAGCATTGTCATCAAGGAAGGTAGATGAAATGTTGGAAATGGATTTCTTATCAATTTCTAGATAGACACTTGGTTTTTGGACCAACTCTTGGCATCCTTACCAAATTTGGTAGTGGTTGAACACTTCTATAGACAAAACTTCAAATAAAATGTGGTAAAATATGAACAATGGGAAGATATGGAAGTATTTATCCAACCTATATCTATGAATGTGGCCCTCGATAATATCTCTAGCTACCTAAAATTTCAAGTTATCAATTCTTCAGATGATGTGGATGCCTTTTCTTGGAAAAAAGAAAGTTTTGGAGCTTTTCGGTTAAGTTGAATTATTTTCTTTTCGAGGATCCTGATCCACTATGTTTCCCAAGTCACTTTGTGTGGTGTAAGGGGTTGACCCCTAAGTTCAATGTGTTTCTATGGCTTTCCATCCAGAAAAAATCCTAAATTTGGATAGTCTCTTATCTCGTGGGTTTACCTTCCCCAACCATTGTTTCTTATGTGGGTGAGCGATTGAGTCTTCTTAGCATATTTTCATCTTATGCTTGTTCTCCAGGGATGTTTTATTCTCTTTATCTAATTTCAATGTCTACTAGGTCTCTCTCTTTCTTATTTTAGACCTTCTCTTCCAATTGGACCATCCCTTCTTTGTCCCCTATTTGCACCTTTTTTGGTCCTTCGAATTGGCCCACATCATGTAGTGTATTTGGAAGGAAACGAACCTTCAATATTTCAACAATGAAACCAACTCTATTTCCTCTATTTGTGCCAAAATATCATCATTATGGTGGTTGAGAAAATCTCTTCTATTCTCATGGATTCGGTGGGTTCCTCATAGTTGGAAGAAGATTTGGAACTCTCTATAGGATTCAAGCCTAGGCCTAGGTCAGCAACTCAACTTGTTCCTAATGTGAGGAGTCTTATTATCTGGTGCCCTCCCCCATTAGGTTAGGAAAATATTAATTTTTATGGGGATTCCAAGAGTAATCCAGGTTGTTCTAGTGTGGGAGGCATCATTTGTAATTGTAGAAGTGAATCTTTATTAGCCTTTTCTAAAAAAATGGGAGTCCAATGTAACCATTTTGTAGAATTCAGAGCCATATTTTAGGGGATTTCTCTCTTGAATTCATTAGGGCATAGTAGAATTATTATCGAAGGTGAATCCTTTAATATTATCAACCTAGTGAAAGGTCCCCAACCCCTCAACTTCTCTATTTCCAATATGATTTTTGAATCTAGAAAAATTCTTCAAACTTTTGAATAAGTGGTAATTAAGCATGTTTACAGAGAAGGTAATAAAATGGCCAACTTCTTAGAAATCCTGGGTTAGAACCAAGATAATTTTAACCATATGGAGATATGATTTACCTCAAGATATTTATGGTTTGGAGAATGGTATATTATCCATTTGGGATTTTGTGTCAATCCATATGGTGGGGGAAATATTTATTTTTAGGCCCTTTCACTGATGGTGGTGGGGATAAGGTGTAGAGGGACACAAAGTGTAGATTCACTATGAGAGAAAGCCCCCCCAGTACCTCTTTATTTTAAATTTTGAATTATAAACCCTTTAGAACATTTTTTGATGCTTTGAATATGACACCTCATCAAGTTGCATTAGGTTAGCTATCTATGCATTGGAATGTGAGGTGGCAAGAGAGTATTAAATGGATTTTTGTAGGTCTAACATGGAGGATAAGTCCTTAAAGTGGGACTAATCCAAGGGGTGAGAGGGGTTATATTCAAAGGAGGATGTTCACCTTTCCACCTAGGATTAGGAAAGGATTATTTACCTTTTGGTGGTGGTTTATGTGATGATTGAAAGATGAATTTTGTAGTCTTCTTAGGTCCAAAGAGAAAGCCATATTGATATCTTTAAAGTCCTTTTTTGGAATGTGTTTTTTTGGAAGGGGATATTTTCTAGCCACACGTGGGACTTCATTTGGATCCATAATTCCCAAAGGTGGAATTCTTGGAGACATTATCTTGGACTTGTGGTACTCTAGGCCTATCTTCATAATCATTCCCCTTTTGCTTCATGTTAATTGCCAATTGTGGGGAGTGCTTGGTTTGTGTGGTCTCGTGGCCAATCCTAGAAACTGACCCTATTTGTGGTTCTTCTTATCCTGATATGTATTACATGTTGGTCTACCATATTCTAATTGTATTTTATTTGGATTGGTGAAGTGTGGGCTATTAACATCCACCATAAGGGTGCGTAATTCTAGAAACTAACTCCTTTATTTTCATTTAATTTTTCCTTACTTGGTATAGAGGTGGACTAAAGGTGGTTGTAATTGGATCAAGATATAGCTGTGGCTCTTATCCTAGTTCCAAAATCTAATGTTATTTTGGTTCTCCTCCCTCCCTCTTAATATTTTAATTGATTGGGATCTTCTCTAGACTGATAGATGCAATATTCGTTTAGCTCTATTGGGAGAGTGGTTTTGTATTAGCATGGGTTCTAGCAAGGGTTATAGCAATGCTACTAGTATTATTTTGGAACCAATCCACCTTATCATTGAAAAATATTTAAAGAAAAGGTATGTCCTAGCTTATTTGGAGAAATTCAATGGTCACAATTTGTAGCTAGCAAGGCAAATTGCTTATACTTGGAACAATGGGGTAGTAAGAGTGGGAAGTCTTGAATTTTAATTTTTAATCCCTCTCATTATGGAGTTAATAGGTCTTCCATTATATGGGGCCTACCACAATAGAGAGAAGCATTCCCTGGCTAGGGAAGCCCAAAATTTCTTGAGTGAAGGTGAAGAGATGGTGAGATACCATAATGGGTATAGATGTGACTCCTTGAAGGAGCCCTAGGATAGGATGGCCTTAATTATTATGCAACTCTTTACCCTTTATGAGAGCAAGGAGCTCATCCAAAATTTTCACCTAATGTTTCTTAATCAACTCCATAGAAATAGAGGTATGAACATTCCTTTGTTCATAATTTAGTCATTGGAGATATCAGTGAACCGAATCAAAAGGGGTAATATTTGTGACCCTATCCATCAAGGATTACTCAAATTAATATTTGAGAATGTCTTTAAGGCTATAGGTCTAATGGGTGATAATATTTTGAAATATTTGACTTCAACCCCTTTGGTGGTGGCCTCCCCTAATCTATATGAGGAAATTTAATACCAATCCCAAGAGGTCCCCCATATGCTGATCATGTCATAAGTGAAAAAACTAGAACTACTACATTTTCTAAAGGAACCTCTCCCCATGTTGGTATTGGTGGGAGTGAGGTGTATACCCGGAAATCCAAGCGATTGACCTCTATTTCTACTTGAGCAGGTAAAAACCTAATGATGATTAAAGACTTATATTTTGAGGATTTGACTCTAGTTAAAAAGAAATTCAATCTAGGAGTTAGGACCATAGAAGGGGATCCCAATTCCAAATTCTTGACAAGTGCTCTAAAATCTATCTTGAATACATGGATTAGACTCCAAAACTCTTACATCACTTCTCTACATTCAATAATTTTCTATGTTGAGGAAATTAAAATCTTGTTGAGCTAGGGCTAGATTGATTAGGGGGTGGGACCATAGAATGACACACTTGAATATCACAAAGAATGACTATACCTTGGGCCTTATTTTTTATGTTGTCTATTGGGTTTTTGATTCTCTATTGCATTAGGTAGGTCATCGTTGTGTGGGTGTTGGGTGGTGGTTTTGCTGTTCTACCCCTACTTGAGAGTCAAATTTTATAATTTCTAGTTTTTGAAATCCATTTGATCCCTTTTTGGGTGTCCTTGTGGTAGATATTTTGGTTCTACTCCTACATGGGTGTTGGATTCTAGTACCTGTTTCTCTCTCTATCTCCTCCCTTCTTCCACCTTATCAAAAAAACACTTTCCATTGAGATTTTAGATAAAATAAGAGAGTGACACTTAAATATCCATGTTATTAAATATATAGAATATGTGAAAGCTTAAAAATTAGGGTTAAAAGTGAATACCTTTACATGGAGATAACTCTAGGCTTGCTAGGATAACCTATCACCCTTAAGGTATCTTTAGAACTGAATGTGTAAATCTACTCATTGAGTTAAATGAAAGCACTAAGTGCACATTACTCTTTCAATACCAAAAAGAGAGACATCATGAATTGAACCCTAAACCTTCTTAATGAATGTATTATTTTCACATGTACTCTTGAATATACTGATGGCATTAATTGAGATGATTTTTATCCCTAGATAAAAAGAGTATTTATGATGATAGAAATTGCATGCAAAACTTGGATACCTATGCATGCTAATAAATGCTTGATATGACTCAAACCTATGACCATATAGATAAAAGATAACAATCCCTTAATGATTGCTATTTTATCCAACTATTGCATTATAGGAGGACATTCCATGGTCTAACCATGACATGGAATAACTTAAGAGGTTTGAGATAAAATTATTTTCACAAAGGATAATTGGCATCTTGAAATTTGCATGATTTCATGACACGGGCACAACAAAAAATATTATGACTAATAAGCCTTAAACCTCTAAGCTTGCAAGGGAAGAGACTTAAATGCCTTTACACTAGTGATTATTCTTACAAGATAGGCTATGAAAAAGATACAATTTCATTAGTCATGAAGATGTCAAAGGTCCCAAAAAATTCTTCACCAATGAGAATGGAACTCACACATTGTAAAAGGTTCTAAAAACATTTCCACTAACTAAAGGGGCAAGGAAGCTAGAAAAAAATAATTTGTGAGTCCTTAACCAAGGTAATTATTCCATGCCTAATTCTTTAAAGATATAAAAAAGTAAAAAACTTTCAATGGAGAGGGATTTTTCCTTGCTACCTCCTGATAGTGTGTACCTTTAAAATTAACAAGCCTTTCAATGAGTAAAAACATCATGTCAAACTCGAGAAGCAAACAAATTTTTTTTGAAATTATGTAAATGTCCTCTTAGTGAAATCATGCATACAATTATGCATAAATTTGGGTGTTCAAAATTTGGAACTAATATTTTAATTTTAAATTTAATAATATATCCATTTAATAAAGAAGGGAAAGGATTTTTTATTTCATTTCTTTGCTTCTACTAACTAGAAATTTTTTTGTGCAATTGAGTATTATCGCTTCATATTCGATTTGATGCCATGTTGGATTTTACAATACTTTCTAGAAATAATTTAAGGAATAACATTCACCATAGTCAAATGCAAAATAATGGGAGAGTGAATTAACAAAGCAATAGATGCAAGAAATATTATATAACAAAAATAGAAAGAAGGGGTGAGAGCCCTTAGTCATACTCAATATATCACATCACACATTATAATTGAGGATATTTATAGTAGATACCTAGTCACCAATTATAATTGCATAACATGTTAACCCAATATGGTATAAATTATGGTTAAATTACATATTATACGGTTAACTATTCTAATAGTTTATTTGATACCACTAGGGTTGAATACATCAAATTTTTCCTATATGATTACAAATCATATATTTCCTGATACTTACATAAAGAGAATCCATAGGATTATATCATCATTGTTGGCCTTAACCATTAATATTATATTACATATTACAACATAGTGGCCATTCAAATCCATTTTTATTTTAGGCCATATGGCTCCAAAGTCTATATTTTTTCCAAGTAGATATGTTATGGTGGAATAAATTAAACTTTGAAGAACCATGCATGCATGTGTTTAATTAAAAGGTAAAATATCTAAAGTAGTAAATAAAAATTTGTAATGTCAAATATTTTGGCAACACATTTAAAATAAATTAGGAAACTCCAAGATCAATAATTTACAAGAGATAGTAGAAATCAATAGAATGGACTAGTATACTTATGTTCAATAATCACTTCCTAATTATCAGAGTGTATTCCAAAATGGGGATTCATGTTGGAATAAAAACATCTATGGAAATATGGATTAAGAAAGGGAATATAAATACATTTGTTAATACTACTACCAAAACATATTTGTCTTTTTGTTAAACCAAAATATTTATACAAAATGTGGAAGAAGTATAGAGAAGAAAGAAGATATTAAGAAGAAATCAATTAATTATTCCAATGAAATTCTATTAAAAGTTAGGTATGATAAGCAAGCTCAAGGTAAGTTTTTACAAAATATCCCCTTAGTTATTACACAAAGATAGAATGAAATCTTGATGAAGAAGATATCTATGGAGGATTTATAGGAGGTTGTTTTCTCTTTCCATCCTAATAATGTATTTGGCATCAATTAATTTATTGCAATTTTCTTTCATAAAATTGGGATTTATTCAAGAGCGATTTATTGGCCATGGTTAAAGACACTAGGGAGAATATATTTATTATAAGTGACACCATTTCCACATTTATTGCATTGGTTCCTAGGAATGGTGATATAAAATATTTTGATATTTTTTATCTAATAAGCCTTTGTAGGGTGAATAATTTAAAAATATTATAGATTATATTATCTTGGAGGAACATGGTGTTTTTTTTTATTATATAAATCCTTGATGGTATAATAATTGCACAAGATGCCATTTTTTGTCTTCACTCCATGAAAAATCTAGGTATGAATATAAACTTACATATAAACTTTTGAAAGTATAATTTGATTAATGCCTAAGGCTAACATTGTATGATGTAATATTGGATAGTCGTAAATGCATTCAGTGTACAATATATTTAGTTTTTTTAAATATATTATTATGTATTCCCTATGGTCCATGGTTAACATTAAAACCTTACAATTTTTAATTAACCAAAATCATGTTTGTTATGTTGGCTTAGTTTAAATTTATTGATGTAATTTAAGGTTATGGTATTGGGATAAATAGCCCCACCACTCCATACGTCAATTATTAGAGTGTTGTGATTCTAGTATATGGATAATATAATGTATATTTATGGTTCCTATGGATGCCCACTTTATGTCTCTCTTTTTTCCTTTTGTACTTTTTGTATAGTATTTTAGTGGATGGATTGGTTCTAATAATTTATGTAAATAGGTGTGAATTTCAACATTGTATAAGAGTTGGTATGAAGCAGTATCAGTTGGTCATGTATAAGGTTAATTAATATTTTGGTTCATCTTCTATGATTTAGGATTAGTTATTCCTTGAATTTTAATAAATGTATTCAACAAAAGAAACAAAGAAGAAATTCTACTCTATGGAATATATACTATCATTTTTTTATAGAATCATTAAAAAAAATTCCTACTTAATTTTCATCAAGGTAACAAATTTTTGTTCTTGCTATTTCAATTAAATTTTTGGTGTGATAAGAGGAAGGCATTTGTGCTTTTCCATTTCAATACCAAAAATTCAAATTTAAATTGCACATCAATTTACACATGCCATGTTCCACACACGCATAGTTGTTATGCACCTTTAGATATTTCACGATGGTGCAATTTTTCCATCAAGGTGGAGATTGGTAAGTAAAGCACCATAATGGAGGTGCTTTTTCAACTAAGCAAGGTTGATATAGGTTGTATGTAGAGATAGTTTATTGTTATCATTTTATTATGGAATGGTTGAAAAATTCAATGAAGATGCATTGATGTATTGGGGCAACACATTTATACATTTGGATGACATGCTCAATAGACTTTAAGGAGTCATGGATACTTTATATTACATATGAAGTGCCATCCTATTTGTGATTTTCCTTTCATAATGAATTAGGTTGCTTATAGGACTTTGGTTTCCATCCTTATGGGGTGTGACCTTTTTAACTTTTTTCTCCTTTTCAATGGATATGGATCCTCATATCTTAGTTGGGCTTATATCAATCATAGTTCCTAGGTGGGAATACCAATTAGGGTAATGTTCTTGATAGGCATTTAACCAAGGTTCAATTCCCACTATTGGATTTTTTCAAAGAATCTTGAGTGGATAGCCTCTTTGGCCAATGTGATGGCCAACATGGCATCGATAGTGCAATGCAAGTAACATTTTACCATATATAAAGATAACCAACCAATAATAAATAAGAACTTGCCACTATTGCATTAACTCAAATTATCTAAAATGGTAATATAGTATTGGAAGACACCAATGAATCATAGGGCAACATGTGGAAGTAAGCAAATTTTTAGAGAATATTACATTATTTGGTACATGTAAATATACCCACAAGATATCTTTATGGTACAAATTTAAATTTGTAATATATTAGGGTTTTTTCCTATATTTTATATGAGTTATTTATATTTCCCCTTTTATGTAAGTATCAATGTGCAGGATATGCGCAAGTGTCATGTAAGTAAGATTGTAACTGTGTATTGAGATAATATGCACAAGTGTCATGTATGTAAGTGTGTAAATATATAATGTGAGTATGTGCACAAGTATCTTATTTTAGGAGTGCATGTGGGAGATTAATAATCATGTAGAAGTGTGCAAGTGTCATAGAGTTAAAGTATGCATGTAAGAAGAGAGTGAAGAATCTAGTATACAAGTGACAATATGAGAAGCCAAAGGTCAAGAATAGGAAAGGTTTCATATATTGGATATATGAGAAGTGCAATAGATAAGTATTTAAGAGTCACATTACTATGTCTATACTATGGATACAAAGCTCCATACAATGTAAGGAAAAATTATCTATAGCGATCACCACATAGCAAGCATTGATAATAAAAGTTGTGTACAGATTTTAAGCAATTTTATTGTAAGTATTCTTCATGCATGTACATGAATGATTTTTTCCATTTAAATTCATATTTGATATTATAAGTGAATGTTATTTCATTATTATATTGGCTTGGATATATATTTTATTTCTCATATATATAATTCTACTCTTGATTATTGATTTTTTGACCTATAATATTATGGCTTATATATGTTGGAACTTGTGATATTTGAGATAGTTAGGCTTAAAATCCAATTGTAGTATCAAATATACCTCTTAAATCTATTCATTTTTGATATATTTATATTTTAGATCCACCATTATATTGGGGTCTATCCACTTTAAAAGCAGTGAAGACTTGGAATTTATTTTATAAAGGTCTGATTAAGTAGATATTGAGGGGACAAGTAAAAGTCACCCTAATTTGGATGCTAGGGCCATCCAATTGTCATTAAAATGTGTAATCATTAGCACCTAATATGAGAGTCATCCATAGCATCATTTAGATGTGCAACCATTAACACCTAATATGAGCACCATTAATAGCATCATTTTAATGTGCATGTATAGCAAGGCATATAAGAGTGATAAAAGGATGAAACACATTGTTTATAGAAAAATGGATGAAGAACACAACAAAAGGAATTCCAAGAATTATAATTATGAGCATTGGAGGAATAAGGTATTAATTTGGCATGTTGACCAACACTTGGCTTATTGCAACAATTAAGGAGGAGATAATGCAGTCGACCACCATAGGTAGCATTTAGATGTTACACATTTTAGATTTGGTGCATCTTTTATTTTATTAGAGGGAAAAAATTTTGATTCATTTTTAAAATATTAGATGGATTTATAAGTTTTTTTAAGAACACAATATTTTACTGAGAAGGGGGGTGAACAGTATAAGATAAAACTTTTTACTTTTCAATCCAAATGATAACAACAATAATATCAAGGCAATAAATAATGCATAAATCATCACACAAATGAGAGACATGGATTTAACATGGTTCACCCAATGTAGGCTAAGTCCATAAAGAAAATATTTCTTATAAATTTTCTTAACAAATATATTGGGAACCAAATCCCTATTATAATGTTTATGGACCTCTGTCCAAAGGAGACACCAATCCCCTATACTCAAGTTCATGGAAATCTATCCACATGAGAAATATATACCCATTAATCTAGTTTGTGGACCTCTATCCATAGGAGATCTCTATTCTCTTTGCTCTGGTTGACTCCAAATCTTGCTCTCAACTCTACTCAATTTTGATCAAATTTGGTCACAATTCTAATCAAATCTACTCAACTGCCTATACTAATCTGTCTCACACCTGCTCACAAGTTTACATCAAACTTGATCACAAATTAGAACTACTCACAAGTCTTCTTAAAAGGCCTTCTCAAAATATCTCACAATCCTACTCTAATTTTCTCACTGTCTCTACTCAACTCTGCTCTAACACATGCTCAAAATTGCTCATAACACATTCTCAAAATTGCTCATAACACTTGCTTTGATAAAAATACTTCATAAATATTCTACTTATTGATGAGGCCTGGATAAGCCTCATTTATAGCATGTTTTAAATAGTTAAAACTGCCTAAAACTCTTGTGAATTATCTTATATGCTAGTTAAGTTGATTTAATATGTTGTGTATTAACTGTTTGCATGATTGAAGTGTTAAGGACATTATATTCTGATTTTTAACAGTTCTTGTATAGTTTTATGTTATCTTGTCATGCTTAGGTTGACAACGACACTTCAGTAGTCTTATTTTGATGATCATTAAGCATTAGTTTCTCTAAATTCAGCAAATAGTACAAAGACTTATTACTTTGTGCAGAAAAACTGGTTTTTCCATATAAATTCCAGCAAGTTGCCAATGAATGGCAAGGCATGGAATTCACATCCAAGGAAGAATGAAGACTATTGCAATATGATCCTGAGGTCTAATACACCTGAGAAATGCAGCCAAAACCATTTGGAGTCAACACAGTTGGTCATTCTAAAGATCTTCGAAATGAACACAGTGTCTTCGAAATGAACACAGTGTCTTTGGAATGAACAGATATCTTCGGAATGAGAAAACACAGTGTCTTCGGAATGAGTAGATCTTTGGAATGAGAATTGCAGTATCTTCAGAATGAGCGGATCTTCAGAATGAGAATTGCAGTATCTTCGAAATGAGCGGATCTTCGGAATGAGAATTGCAGTATCTTCGGAATGAGCCACTTATCTTCGGAATGAAAACAGAATGTACTTTTTGACTTGTTGACTGACTTTTGGCGGTGGAAAAGGGGATAAGAAGGTTGATAAAGTTAAGGGAAAATATCTCCCATCTAACTTTTCCGTCCTTGCCATCCAAAGCCACCATTTATGGAAAAGATCAAATTGATCCTCTTCTAGGATAAACCCAGGAAATTCTGCAGGATATCAGGAACAACATATTTTCTGTTTGTAATTAGATTTTAGGCATCTATAAAAGATAGCTCCCATTCAGGTTGAGCTATTAGATTAATATTAGATTAATTAGATTAGATAGAGGAGATAGAAAATAAATAGGGAGATAATAGAATAGTGATTTTAGACCTGTAACAGATTTCAGCAGGATTGTAATTATGTTTCTGAAGCAATAAAAGTGCAGTTTCATTTCATTTATTTTGTTATGTCTGAGTGTGAGTAAGACTTAAAGAAGAATTCAAACCTTCTTCTGAGAAAGGAGGCTGGCCACTTCCAGATCTAGGAGGAGGACTGACAGACGGGTTTTATTCTGATTTTGTCTGCACGAGAATAAGTTGTGAACTTGTCATTTTCATTCTTTTGCACAGACTAACATTCCTAGTTGTTTAATTCTTGTTCATAATGTTTTTGTGATATGATTAGTGGTAGATCTGGTTATTCTTTTCATTCCCAGCAACTTTCCAATTCACTGCAAATTTCCATTTCCAGCAATTTACAAGTTTTTTGTAATTTCCCTGCATTCTTGTTTTTGCTGTCAAAACCCTGCACAGAAGATTGACGACCTTCTATTACAGAGCATTGACAGGATCTAGTTTTTATGCTTCATTTCAATTATTGCAAGATTAAATAGACTTTCAATTCTGCAACTATAACTAGAGTTTCAATTCCGCAATTTAATTAGATTTCATTCTTGCAACTCGTAACTAGGGTTTCATTTATGCAATTAGCAATTAGTTTTCATTCTTGCAAATAGATTAAAGTTCAATTTATGCAATTTAGGGGTAGAAGTGACACAAAACCCCCACACAATCAATTCCACCAATAAGACTTGCTGCTTCTAAATGAACTGAACTACAACCCTGCTTGAACTTTCTCTCGTAAATAGCCTTGGACACCACCCTGGATTGATAAATTCATTGAGAATTAATGATGTGCTTAACGACAGCCCATCATTTTGGCACCGTTTCGGGGAACACGGTGTTGTTAGAAGGTGAAAAGCAGTCCAATAATTATTAAATATGCTAAGTTGTGAATTTTAGAGTAAAATCTGAATGTAATGACTGGTATAAGTAATTGTTATTGGTAAATTGTATTTCAGTCCATTTAGGAAATAAGCAAGAAACCACAAGAAGAAAAATTTCACAAGAGGTTGAAATTATGTCAAAAATGTCTAAATTTTTTATTTCCAAAAATGTTGGAATTTTCAAAGAATCCCAATCATCCACTTCCAAGACTTGATCAAGATCCTTTGAGAAATCATTACAAGGAGGAAAATTAAGTAGTTCAACACCATTTTCTCTTGACAAATCCATACAATCAGGAAAATTTGACAAGATTTATAATTGTTTTTGGGAACCTACAATGGAAGGCTCACAAGAGAATCAAGGTAGAGCCAACAATGTGCTCCACCCTAGTGCAACTAGTGCACCTGCCAGAACTTTTCAAAATCCCATCCAACTAGATCTTAATCAAAATGCTCCCATGAAGGTCATTTCACTTGCAGTATTACCAACTTTCAAGGGAATTACATCCGAAGATCTCGATATGTTTTTGTTTGAGTTTAAAATTGTATGTCAAGCTCATGATTACACTAATGACAATCAAAAGCTCAAACTATTTCCTTCCACTCTTAAAGAGTTAGCTCTACGATGGTTTATCACCTTAGCACCTGACTCAATTAGAACTTGGGATGAGATGGAAAACATATTCTTGGAGAGATACCAAGAATATTGTCAAGTCAAGAATCAAAATGATGAAATTCTTACAATGAAACAAGAGGAAAATGAAATCTTAGAAGATTATATAGACAGATTTTCTTTTGTTCATAAGAGATGTGGAAGTGTTGAACCTGAAATTTGCAAAGTCATATTCTTAAGGGGACTACAAGATGAATCTAGGGATGCATTGGATATCTTGGGAAGAGGAGATACAAATGCACTTAAATTTCAGGAAATTATTAAACTCTGTAAAAATTACTCTCATTCAAGGCATAGAAAACACAGAATTGGTAATGAAAAACATGATTTGAAAGAATGCATGAAAGAGGCTGATATTTTAGTACATGATAGAACATTAGATGAAAAAAATGAATCTACTGAATCTTCAGCCATCTATTGTTCAGAATGTAAAAAGCAACACTCTCTTCATGATTGTCCTTTGAACAAAATATTTATACCTGCTACATGTAGCATTTGTCAATTAGGACACCCCACGGATCAGTGTAGTTTATTGCCAGAACTTAAAAGTGTCTTTGAAAAACAGTCTCAACCTATGAAAAAATCAATTTTGTAGGACAAGGACAAGGGAATAATTTTCATAAATTTCCATATCATAATGCTTCTCAATTTCCTGCACATTGGGGAAATAATCCTTGGTATATGCCATGGTCCGCTTCAGGTCCACTTCAACAATGTTGGAGTCAACCACCATGGGCATACTCCCAAGCATGGTCTCAACATGGATGGATGCAACAACAATGGAATCAACAACATCCACCATGGTTGCAGCCAAAATTACAGGGATATCAATGGGTACAACATCAAAATCTGTACAAAGGGCAGCAACATTGTCAAAAACAAAAATCAAATTTGTTGCCTAATTATATCCATAATTTCTATCGTGGACAACAACAACAAAAATTAAAACAACCTCTATTTTCAACTCAACCTGGTGGTCAGTCCAAATCATGTTAAACAGGTAACCCCTGTCTCTATGGTTGAATCAAAAAATACAACCCTAATAAATGTTAGTGACTATGTTAAAACTCAGTTGTGTTCAAGTGAACCACTGCTTGAACCTATTCCACTTATCAATGTAGAAAGTGAAGTTAAAAAGAATGAACATGAAAACAAATCCACACTAAAACAACATCAAGAAGAACAAGATACCTCATCAAATAAAGTATCATATTTTGAACAGTCCGAGATATCAAAAATAACATCTTCACAATCAGATTTGATAAAGGAATTAGAACATTTAACTGTTACAATCCCTTTACCTCAAGTTGTACCAATCATTAATAGGATTGTTCAAGAAATGTGTTTTAGCAAACCAAGAAAAAAGAAGAAAGTATATCCTAAAACCATACAAAAAGGTGGAAAATTAGTTAACTTGCTTTCGGGTAAACTTATTACACCTAAGTATGATTGTACAGAAAGCCCACAGTTTCTTAGAACACATAAGGAAAATGAAAAGAATACTTTAGTTTTGGCCTCCATTGTTGTAAATAAAAATGTTTCTCCAAGAACCAATTCAAATCATCCTGGTACAAAACAAACTGAAATACAACCAAAACAACCTTTGAACAACAATAGTTGGTTGACTAAAAACCAGGGAGCAAATTTGTTTGATATATTGGTGCAACATCCTAATGCTTTACTAACATTTTATGCATCTTTAGCAGTTGGCATTGAGTTGTTGCAGGTACAAAAAAAACAAATTTTGCAGTTGAATGCATTTGATGAACTTTGGTTGGAAGCACTTCACCAAATAGAGTTCACTCAACAAAAATGGAAAATGTGGCATGATGATCACATTAAGAGCAGCAAGGATGAACCAGGGGAGTTTGAGAATGAAGTTGTTCAACTTTCTTTAGTTGATGATTTAAGGAGGATATTAGTGGTG
Source organism: Wollemia nobilis (assembly GCA_028583015.1). Taxonomy (NCBI): domain Eukaryota; kingdom Viridiplantae; phylum Streptophyta; class Pinopsida; order Araucariales; family Araucariaceae; genus Wollemia; species Wollemia nobilis. The sequence goes on along the minus strand of JAQPPZ010000458.1, from coordinate 10,024,498 downwards.
AATGGACATCTTTTACAGTTGTACCATAAACCACTAACAAAGGTGGAATTTGCTCGGTATTTCACACGGTTACATTTGATAGAAGAGGCTTCTTCTTCTGATGAAGATTCCAAATGATCATATCTTTGAATCTTAAAAGAAAAAAATAGAAAAAAATAGAAAACAAAAAGATGAATAAATTCTGATTATGAATTCCTTCATGGGCATGATTTCAGGGAAATCATGAAATCCTTCATGGGCATAATCAGAATCAAGAAAAAAAGAGAGAAAAGGAGAGGAAAAAAAAAAGGAAACCAAGAAAAAAAAAAAGAGAGAAAAATGAATAACTCAACAGTGAAAACCTTTTCTAAGGCACTACTGGGTTGGTATGCATGAAAACCAATTTTTTGGCATGCATAACCTTGAAAGTTCTGAGTCACCATTGTACAAATTCACCAACTGCACTTGTTTTTGAAGTGTTGCAGGAAGCCTCGTCAAAATATCAACGAAGCAAGTCATCTTTCAAAACTTGCATTAACTTGTTTTAACCAGGTATATATGTTTCTTGCACTTTTCTCATTGTAAATATTTGATATATAGTATATGACAATTAACCATTAGTATAAAAGTGTTCATAAGAGTTGGCATAAACAAAACATGCTTGGAGAAAGAGAAAAATATTGGTTTCTGCTATGTCTTCAGAATGACTATTGTATCTTCAATAACCGTGGTGTCTTCAGAATGAAGGTTTGTCTTCAAAATGAAGGTTTATCTTCGAAATGAGGTTATCTTCATATTAAATGCCCAGCTTAGTCTTCAGAATGAAACATAATCTTTGGAATGAAGATTTAATAGTTTGTTTCCACGTGGCATCCAAGGAGGGAGAAAAAGACATAGTCAGCAGAATTGTTTTACTCCATGTGATCATTGACACATGTCAACTGGCTTGCGGTTAGATTCATCTCATATTTTGCACCCATCGAGGAAGTACGAGAATCATAAGGAAAATAACCAACAAACATGCCACCACCATTCATTGCTAATAACCACTCATGTGGGAAAATTTGCATGCAAAATGGACGAGCTAAAAATAGTAAAGAAAATTTGATGGCAAGGATGTCCAATGATTGATGGCCAGGTGTTCAGAGCACAGAATAAGGAAGTGTGCCATATTTTCTTTCCGAAGACATATTTGCTAATGATTACAAGGAAAAGTAAAAAAAATTAAAAGTTCTTTCTGAAGAAGAACAAGAGCAAACCCTGTAATTCTATAGAAACTAGAAATCAGTGACCTAGCAGCAGAAGAGAGCAGTCTTCTCAGCATCAGAATAGAGAAATGAAGTGAAAAATGAAAAAAAGGGCCAGCCTACAAGAACCCTGGAATAACGTAACCACATGGGTTACCAAATTTTTCAACCTGTGAAGGGTAGTATGTAATTTTGTCAGGGCATCATTTTAAAATTTTAAAGGGCTAAAACTGACAACAGAAAAATAAAATAGAAGAGGGTTCATTTTTCTAAAGATGTTATTTATCTGTCAAAATAGGAGAGTGAAGTTCCCATTGAAGAGCTTGAAGCTATCCCTACAGCCCTTGTTACCACAAGAAAATAGGGCAAGAAGAGAAAATATACATTAAGGACTATGAGGTCTGTAAGACTCCAACAAAAAGAGATAAAAGAACAAATGATTGAAGAGAAGACCAGACAGGATAGCCCTGATGTCATAGAAGTGCAACAAGCCACTGAGAATTTGGATGTAATCATAGATAATTTCATGGAACCTCCTGTACAGGAGTAGGGGTCTGAAGTAGAGGATGAGATCATTGTTGAGCAACAAACTACAGTTGATTTGTCAGTATTAGGTTTTGAGTCAAACGAAGAAGAGGAGGTGGACATCACAAAACAACTGAGAGCAGCCAAGAGTGTTATAAAAATACAAATGAGATGGATTGAGGAAAGAAAAGATGTTATTGAAAAAACATGAAAAGAAAATTAGAGAATTATAGCGAGAAAGTGGAGAAACTAAAAAGTAGGCTGTCACAAGTTGAAGAACAATCAACTACATCAGATAAAGAGGAGGATTTGGTTCAGTTATTGCTTGGATTATCTAGGGAATATGAAGACACAAGTGCTCATTCTGAAGTAGTGCCCCTCCACTTTGAAGTAGTGCCCTTCCATTCTGAGGCATTGCCTTCTCAATCCAGAGAAATACCTTTATGCAACATTATTGGGTAGGTCTCAGATTCAGGCCTCCAACCATCATTACTCCGGTTCCCTCCTATTTTGAAGAGGATTCCCAACCGGATGATCAGTTTGAAGAATGACTCAGAAACCTTCATGAGAAATTACACGGGCACTAAATTGTTCTATGAAACATGGAATATGAGTATGGACATTTGTGACTCCATAGCCCACTGCAATGCATGAGGGCATGCATTAATATAAGTTGGGGGGGAATGATGAGGCCTGGATAAGCCTCATTTATAGCATGTTTTAAATAGTTAAAACTACCTAAAACTCTTGTGAATTATCTTATATGCTAGTTAAGTTGATTTAATATGTTGTGTATTAATTGTTTGCATGATTGAAGTGTTAAGGACATTATATTCTGATTTTTAACAGTTCTTGTATAGTTTTATGTTATCTTGTCATGCTTAGGTTGACAGCAGCACTTCAGTAGTCTTATTTTGATGATCATTAAGCATTAGTTTCTCTAAATTCAGCAAATAGTACAAAGACTTATTACTGTGCAGCAGAAAACTGGTTTTTCCATATAAATTCGAGCAAGTTGCCAATGAATGGCAAGGCATGGAATTCACATCCAAGGAAGAATGAAGACTATTGCAATCTGATCCTGAGGTCTAATACACCTGAGAAATGCAGCCAAAACCATTTGGAGTCAACACAGTTGGTCATTCTAAAGATCTTCGAAATGAACACAGTGTCTTCGGAATGAACAGATATCTTCGAAATGAGAAAACACAGTGTCTTCGGAATGAGCAGATCTTCGGAATGAGAATTGCAGTATCTTCGAAATGAGTGGATCTTCAGAATGAGAATTGTAGTATCTTCGGAATGAGCGGATCTTCGAAATGAGAATTGCAGTATCTTTGGAATGAGCCACTTATCTTCGGAATGAAAACAGAATGTACTTTTTGACTTGTTGACTGACTTTTGGCGGTGGAAAAGGGGATAAGAAGGTTGATAAAGTTAAGGGAAAATATCTCCCATCTAACTTTGTCGTCCTTGCCATCCAAAGCCACCATTTATGGAAAAGATCAAATTGATCCTCTTCTAGGATAAACCCAGGAAATTCTGCAGGATATCAGGAACAACATATTTTCTGTTTGTAATTAGATTTTAGGCATCTATAAAAGATAGCTCCCATTCAGGTTGAGCTATTATATTAATATTAGATTAATTAGATTAGATAGAGGAGATAGAAAATAAATAGGGAGATAATAGAATAGTGATTTCAGACCTGTAACAGATTTCAGTAGAATTGTAATTATGTTTCTGAAGCAATAAAAGTGCAGTTTTCATTCCATTTATTTTGTTATGTCTAAGTGTGAGTAAGATTTAAAGAAGAATTCAAACCTTCTTCTGAGAAAGGAGGCTGGCCACTTCCAGACCTAGGAGGAGGACTGACAGATAGGTTTTATTCTGATTTTGCTGCAGTAGAATAAGTTGTGAACTTGTCATTTTCATTCTTTTGCATAGCTAACATTCCTAGTTGTTTAATTCTTGTTCATAATGTTTTTGTGATATGATTAGTGGTAGATCTGGTTATTCTTTTCATTCCAAGCAACTTTCCAATTCACTACAAATTTCCATTTCCAACAATTTACAAGTTTTCTATAATTTCCTTGCATTCTTGTTTTTGCTATCAAAACCCTACACAGAAGATTGACGACCTTCATTACAGAGCATTGACAGGATCTAGTTTTTATGCTTCATTTCAATTATTGCAAGATTAAATAGACTTTCAATTCTGCAACTATAACTAGAGTTTCAATTCTGCAATCTAGGGTTTCATTTATGCAATTAGCAATTAGTTTTCATTCTTGCAAATAGATTAAAGTTCAATTTATGCAATTTAGGGGTAGAAGTGACACAAAACCCCCACACAATCAATTCCACCAATAAGACCTGCTTCGCTTCTAAATGAACTGAACTACAACCTTGCTTGAACTTTCTCTCGTAAATAGCCTTGGACACCACCCTGGATTGATAAATTCATTGAGAATTAATGATGTGCTTAACGACAGCCCATAACCTATATTTATTGTTCAAGAACATAGAAAATGATATGCAATATAATTTAAAAATATGTTCTTTTCAATATCACTCAAGACCAATGCACAAATTGCTTCACAAAACTACCCTATAACCTTTGCAAATTTATCTTAATATCAATCAAATCTAGTGCATAAATTTGCTTCACAAAATTGATTTCTTAACACTTGCTCATTCACATTCAATGTCACTCAAACCAATGCCCAAAATCTTCACAAATTCATTCAAACAATGAAGCACAATTTATTCTCAAACTCTAGCTCAAATATTTCCAAAAATGCACATATATATAGTCCATATTTCTCCACCTTATGATTCATAAATATTTGCTCAAACAAACACCTCAAAGGAGTAATATCACCATACCCCTTAACTTGCTTTTATGATTATGTGCCCTCAAAAACTTGTCTCAAAAGAACTCCCATTTCAAAGTGCCACTTCAAAACTGATTAGTAGATTTCAAACCATCAACATTAAATTTCTTATCAAAAATACATCTACAATGAAATCTGAAAATGATGTTTCAATGATTATCCTTTTGTTCTCAAAATATAGGGAATTAACAATTATCAAATCTCCTCAAACTTTCTTTTCACCATACAAAAATTACAACCAAAAATCAAACCACAATAATACCTTATAACTCCTACTTGTCAAAATAACAAATAATTTGCAATATCAATAATGTACCTTATATTTATCCAAAATCCTAAGTGCAAAATACAATTTTAATTTCACTTTCATACACCTTATACCTCCAATTCTCACAAAAATATCTCCTTTGTATTTTCTCTTTATACTATTTGTAAAATAAAAACTTTATAAAACACACCCTTATGACTCCCTATTTTCAAAACAAAACTTTATAACTCACACCCTTATGACTCCCTAACATAATAAAACCAACACATACCTTATAGCAAATTTAATTAAATTTTTTATGCCCTTACTAATGTTGCTACCATAATTTGAACCTACCACCTCTAGTTGGCCCGTGTCCTAGATTGCACTAGGACACTGCTTGGGCTAGATGCACACACAACCACCAAGGTGCACGCGTTTGTATTTCACTTGCCACGTGATGTGAAATATTTAACCAAAAACTTTAGCAAAAAATGTGCCCGTTGTGCTTCGAACTTGAGACATCCTCTCTACCAGTGATCTAGCGTAGGGCCTCCCTACCATCTGAGCTAACTGCCCAGATGTGATTTCAAAGTCACAGCACTCCATTTTGAATTTTAAAAAATTTCTTTAAAAATATTGTGCCTATCATTTCCTTCTTGTTTGCCCTCAACGAATCGAAGGATCGAGCGGATCTTACGATTATGCTACGTTTTTCAACCTTAGGCAAATGAAAATAATTTTCCCCCTTTATATATGCTTTCCCCTTCATGCATTGACATCAACGCCTTTCAAAATAAATAAAATATTAACATGCCCTCCAAGATTTTAGCACCTTCAACCTTTCAAACTTATATTATAATATTAAAATATTATAATATTATTTTTAAGACCTTTGGGCTTTTGCAAACTAAACTTGTCTTCAATTTATTTTCTTTTTCAAATAAAACCTTTTGTCCCAAGTATTATAATATTAAAAATATTATAATTTTATCTCCTCAATTTTAAACCATGGCCTTTATTTTAAACCTTTGTTTTGATTTTCTCTTGCAAACCTTTGTCCCTCTGTGTATAATATTTTAAAATAATATTATAACTTTTTATTTTTTCAACCATAGGAGAGAATATTTCTACCATACCAAACTGTCTTTGACATCAACCTTTTGACATCAATTACAACACAACATGCTCAATATTTCCAACAATCTCCCCCTTTTTCATTGATGGCAACCCTTTCTAAAAATTTCTTTTTACTATCACTGGATTCCAAATCTACTCCCCTGAGAAGCTGCTCCCCCTTATTGATTTCTCTCCTCCTTACTGAAATTCTCCCCTTTGACATAAAATGAAAAAGGGCTCCTTTGGGGCTAAAAATAATACTCTTATCTTAACCCCCTCACCACCTCCTCTCCTTGAGGTGATAAAGTTTGGGATGGGAGTCAGACTACTCCCAAATTTCCTCTAAGATACTCAAAAGTTTCCTTTGGAAGTTTCTTAGTAAATATATCTGCAATGTGTTTCTTTGTAGTAACATATTCCAATTTTACTTGCTTATCCATCACCTGCTCTCTAAAAATGATATTTGATTGGAATGTGTTTGGTCCTTGAATGCATCATTGGATTCTTTGAAATGTTTATGGTAATTTTATTATCACATAGTATGTATATGGGATGATCATGCTCTATTTTAAAATATTTTAAAGTTTTCTTCATGCATAACAGTTGTGTACAACAAACAATTACTGCAATGTACTCTACCTCTATTGTGGATAAGGATACCAATGCTTATTTCTTGCTTAGCCAAGAGACTAAACAATCTCCAAGAAAGAATGATCCTCCACTTGTGCTTTTCCTAACATCAATATTGCCTACCCAATCTACATTTGTATATGCTGTGAGAGTGAATTTGTTACTTCTAGGATACCAAAGTCCAAATTCCATAGTTCCTTTTAAATACCTGAGAATTCTCTTTATTGCTAGTATATGTGTTTCCTTTTGTGTTGCTTGAAATCTTGCCACTAGTCCCATTTCCTGCATTATATTTGTTCTTGTAGCTGTGATATATAGTAAACTTCCAATAATATATCTATACAATGTCTGATTTACCTCAGGAGATTCATCATATTTACTCAACTTGCATCCTATAATCATGGGGGTACTCACTAGTTTGTAATTCTCCAATCTAAATTTTTTCAACATTTCTTTTATATACATGGTTTGTGAGAGAAATATACCTTTTTCTAATTGTGAAATATGCAATCCAAGGAAGAAGAACAACTCACCAAGAATTAAAATTTCAAATTCATTTTGCATACACTTTGAAAGTTTTTGACACATCTTATCATTATTACATCCAAAAATGATATCATCCACTAGACCACCACAATCAATAATCCATTTCCTTCATTTTTGATGTATAAATTTATGTTAGTTATTCCTTTTATGAAACCCTATTCTTGAAGATACTTATCCAACCTTGAATACCAAGACCTAGGGGCTTGCTTTAGTTCATAAAGAGCCTTCTTTAATCTGTATACATAATATGGCTTATCAGTCAGGTTGAACCCCTTAGGTTGCTCAATGTAGACCTCTTCTTCTAAGAAACCATTGAGAAAATCTGATTTTACATCCATTTGATATACATTGAAGTTTTTGAAACTTGAGAATGCTAAAAATATTCTTATGGCCTCAAGTCGTGCAACATGATTAAATGTTTAATCAAAATAAATCCCTTCAACTTGTGCATAACCTTTGTATACTAGTTGTATCGCTCCAAATTTTTTGCACCCTTACCTTCAGGCTATAGGATCCATGCCCGAAAGGGGGATGTGAAAAGGATGGGACAATACCTCGGACTGAGAGGCCTTTCGAAGGTCCCGCCTCTCGGGGGAGGTGTATAAGGGTGAATTTTCGATGGATGGTGGGTTCACCAGGAAACTTTTGAATGGCAGTTTCCACGCCTAGGTTGAGAGTGTGTTTGATGTGTTCATTTTTATGTTTGATCATTCAACTCCTAGGTTTGGCCGATATGAATCTAATCTATTCTATATGCCAATGCAGATTTAAATGAATACAAAAAATAGAAATGGATGCAAATAACAGAGAATATGCTAACTAGAAGAAATCATACCTGATTCCGGATGTCTGATGGAGATTCTGAGTCTTGTAGCAGTTCAGATCATCTCAGTTTGTACGTAATCATCTGATATTTCTCGAGATCATCCCAAATCATAGAAGGTCATCTGAAATCAAACAGAATCGTCTAAAATCTAATGAATTCATCAAACGAATTCGTCAGAAACCTACAATCACAAAAATAGACACGAAATACCAAATATGCAAATGCAAAAGCAAGGGATAATGGTAGAAATAACAACAAACATGCCTAAATAATAGATTACAATGATAGATAAGGAAATGCAGTAAATTTAATGATTGATTTTATCTTTATCATGCAGTTATGCTAAATGAGGTGAACTCCAAGATGCATAAAACAAAATAACCTAAAACAGTGTAGAGATATATCCTGGAAATGTAGAAAAACTTAAGAAAATGCAAACTCTAAACTCAGACTGCCCTCAATCTGAACTACAGTCAGGATCACCTCCAATCGTACGAAATCATTCGAAATCGTCCGAGATCATCTAAGATCGTCTGCGATGATCCAAGCTAGCTTCGAATGAAAAATAGTAGAATTCCTGCAACAAAAAATGCAAAATACCAAATGCAAGCAATAATTAAGCAGGGAGGCAGGGGAGACTAGGGGAATCAGGGGAGTCAGCAGGGGGATAAACTAGAAAAATCCTAGTTTATATAGGATTAGGAAGAGGTTTGGGAGGTTGGGGATCATCCCAATCTGGGAGATCTCCAACAGGGAAATCTCCAACTACGCAGACATGCTTCTGCCCGAGTTGGAGAGGCTATTGAAACAGAAGCTAATTATGAAAATTCGGTTTTGGGACGAAATCGTCTGGACGTTCTGTTCCAGATGAATTCATCAGATCGGGGATGATTTCGTCTAATCTGCGACGATATCGTCCAACGGTCAAAACAAATCCTAAAAATGGCATGAAAAATGGGGAAAGCGGGTAAAAGGCGGTTTAACGGGCAGTTTGGGGTTGAAATTCAAATTTTAATATTTTATCTTTTTACTAAGGTTTTAACCATGCCAATTTTAGGGTGCTACATTTTGCCCCCTCTTTAGCGAATTTTTTGAAGAAAATGCGTTAAAGACGAGTTTTTCCCGTTTTACGAGAAAGCAAAAATATACTCAATTTTTTAGACGACGATTCTTGGTCGAATCGTACGAATGCTGACTATGGTGCCCCCTCCGTGTTTTTACCCAAATCGAACGTTTGAGGTAAAAACACGAAAAAGCAAAAATTAAAATTTTAAAATGCTGATTTTTAAATAAATTTAAAGAAAATAGGGAAAACCCTAATTCATTTTTACTATTCATTTTTACTATTCCAGAGCTCTACAGAGAAGAAAAATGGTGGAGACAAGTGCATAGAGCGACAGAGGTCCAGTGCGGGCTACGGGTAAGGATCTAATCCTAGTAGATTAGGTTTAATTTAACTTTGTGCAATTCTTGTGATTTAAATTTGATTGTTTGGGGCATCGCGGCCATTTTTAGGCCATCGACGTCGTCGGGACAAAATCGTCTCGATTTCATCGAAATCGTCCCTAGATCATCGATTTCGTCTGACGACGAAATCGACGAATTAGGGGCGATTTCGTCCAACAAGGGGCGATTCCCAAGTTGTGAAATCGGAGATGATTTCATCCTCACAAAGGATGATTTTGCCCAATGTTGGACGATATCATCCAATGGTGGATGATATCATTTTAAAACTTGATTTTAAGTTGTTTAATTTGAATGATTGAGTTATTAATGATTTTGTTGTTTTATTGTTTGTTTTGTAGAAGGGATTACTAAAGAGCCAAGAATGGAAATACGATGGGCTAAGAGATGACATAGCCGCGCTTGACCAGGCAGAGCGTGACCGACTTGGATAGGTCGGTCTACGACATGTGGCAGAGATGCCACAAGTACCGACTGACATAGGGCTACTGACAGCCCTAGCAGAGAGGTGGTATCCGGGGTCGTCCTGCTTTCGGTTACCGACAGGGGAGATGGCTCCCACTCTAGAGGACGTATGGAGGATCATGAGGATCCCCATACAAGGATGGTTGATGATGCCTACGGCCAATCAGGGCCAGGCGATGATGAGGCTCACGGGAGACCCGAGCTTCACCCTAGAGAAGGGCGAAGTGAACATCGAGTCGCTACGACAGATGCCTAGGGCATCTAGACTGACACGGGTTTTGGCAGGAGTTGTCGGTGGCTTACTGATGTGCCACCAGAGCGGATGCAGACTACCGTGGGTGCTCTCAGACATAGTCTACGACATGAGAGACCACGGGCACAGATTTGCATGGGGCAGCTTTGTTCTTTGCCGCTTGTATAGGATCCTGCATGGGGTCGTATACAAGGGAGGTCGATGTCTGGTTTTGACATCGCTACTACAGGTTTGGTGCTGGGAGCACATTGCGGTGCGAAGGCCGGTAGGGCTCCCATTGACAGGGGTTGACCGGGAGAGGCCTCGGGTTTTCTATTGGTGGCTACAGAGGGGGTCACAGTGGTGGATAGATCTGTCGATGTCACGGAGGTTGCTAGACGACCTCATCCCAGACCAGATCACCTGGAGGCCATGGCGAGAGCACCCCAGGTGGGCGAGAGGATGGGCAGGAGCTAGCTCGCATCAGGCGAGTCTGTTGGCTGAGGATGGAGCGAGGAGAGGTAGAGCTCCACCGCTATGACCGAGTACTACGATAGTTCGGTCTACAGTAGGGGATCCCTTCTCTCAGGGATTATGAGTACTCCTGGACTATTCGGGATAGTACTACACTGAGCGGGGCTCCAGATATGCAACGATTCTGGAGTCAGGACGTGGACGATGCCCCCATCCAGCCAGTGGATGGTGATGATGCCGGGGTTGCGGATGGCTACGATGCCTGGTACACAGGCATCCACCCTCCTCGGATGACGAGGGTGCAGGGTCCGATGCATGCGGTGGTGCGACGGATGGGGAGGCGACGCCAGGCTGCTATTGAGGCAGCATGGGGTCACGAGGGAGAGAGCAACGGTGGATCCCATAGGAGAGACGCCAGAGGATGGCACGGGCTCCACAGAGGCCACGGGAGATAGGACGGAGGGAGGAGGGACTCCCTTCGTAGCAGGGTGAGAGACCACCATCGCTTGATAAGGGCAAGGGTGTAGACACAGGGGAGAGCAACGAGACAACGGCTCTCCGGGCTGAGGTTGCCCGCCTCCGGGCTCAGGTGCAGACATTGCAGGATGAGGCTACACGGCTCAGAGCTCGGGGTAGAGGGGTGAGCAGGGATGATCTATCATGGTCTATTGCTCAGAGGGTATACTATCACATGGTTCCGGAGAACTAGAGGGTACCACTGCAGCCCCTATTGCAGAGCCGGTCATGATGGGATCGACGAGGACATCCTCACGATCGACGACGAGGACCCGAGATACAGCCCGGACCTCTATGGGACCACCTCCTCCACGTCAGGGTGGGGGAGGAGATGAGGCTGAGAGCTCGAGGGCTTCTCGAGGCTAGGTGTCTATGGACTATAGATTTTGAGAGATTGTTGAGAGGATTGAGTATGCCAGGGTATAGATTGTGGCATACCAATCCAGTTTTGATATGATGTATATAATTTTTTGATATATATATATGATCTTGTTTCTGATGATATGACTTGTTCATATGTTTTTATGATGCTTTAATGTTTGAATTGTTTGCTTATTGGATTGATGATTCATGTAATTATGTCGTGTTTGAAATATTATAATTTGATGTCATGCTGTAAGATTTTAAATGAAATAATCTGATATAAACAATTGGTTGTGGTGGTGTGATTTGATAAAAGAAATAAAAAGGGACTTCTAACAATAATTTCAAAGGACATTGTCGTTGTTATAGACCATTTCATGGAGTCGCCGCTCACTCGGTCGTCAAGCTAATCCCAGTATAGAAATATTGTTAAAAGTAAAAGAGTGCTTAAGAGACTGTCTTAAGACTTTGTGTTGTGATGATGGAGATAATGATGGTTTGATGATTTGTTTTCAGATTTTCATAAAAAATAGTATGCATGAGATACTAAAATAAATATGATTTTGCTAGGCATAAATTCCTAAGTGTGATAAAATTTTGAACAATTCCTTAGAATTTATACCATGGTTGCAATATTGAATTTGAACATAATGTCATGAAATAGAATAGGTGTTCGTTTGTTTGTAAAGCATAATTGTGTAACATAATGATGCAAGTCATATGTTTTGATGAATTTGTTTTTAAAATAAATGGAAAATAAAATTAGAACAATGGTTTGCGCTAGGCATAGAATTATAGGTATAGACTTATACCATCATCGCGAAATCCAAAGAAGAAAAGAGATTGTTGGTTTTATTGCAAGATGAATTTATGACTTTTGTTAAATAGAAAAATAATAATATGAAAATTTTGTTTGAAATTATTTTTAAGATTTTGTGAGAAGATGTATGTAATTGCTCTTATACAAACAAAAAATTCTGAAATAAAAGGATAAAATTATTCCGAAAAGATTTAGAAATATTTTAAATTATCTCAAAGAGAAATGTAGATTTATAAGGAATCCTCATGTGCAAATGTGAATTCATTACCGATCTTGATTTATCATAATGATACAAAATCTCTCAAATACAAATGTGTGTGCGATTGTATTGTTCATTCACCAATTTTGAGCAAGATAATTTGATACAAGTAATTTGCCTTGACCAAATGAATGTTCGTTGACCATGATTTATATGCATGTAACCGTACTAGACTACTATGTAAGTGAGGTTATCAAGAGCTAGCTAATCCATAAGCTGATAGAGGTCTGTACAAAAGAAGGTCGCTAATGTGACAGACATATCGCCATGCTAGGGATTACCCAAGGCCAAGCGGGTTGGGCACAAACCACCTGTTATGGGGCTTACCTCACAGTTTTCGAATAATTGAGAATTCCAGGGATTCAAGCTCATTCACCCTTCTTTTCTTTTCAAGGGGTAGGGAAAGGATTTTATTGCATTTTTGCTTTTGCGTTTCTCTTTTGCTTCTTTTTTTTTGTACTTTTTTGCTTGATACTGAGATAATGCTGAAATATTGTTGTGATGGTACAAAATAACCTTTTTCTTTTTCTCTTTTTTTCTTGAACTTTTCTTTTCTTCCTATGCTAGGGATACTTGCTCGGATTAGCTGTAGAGCAAGGGATTTTTATTCCGGGTAGGGGTGAGCTTGTCCTTTTGTCAATTCTCAAAGATTCTAGACCATGTGCATGATAGGATAGCAGGGGAAACTTTTCGCTCGAGAAACCAGTTCTACTATGTAGCATCATATCGAATTTGCAATGAAATCATTTTAATGTGAAAAGATATACTTAGTTCAAGTAAATAACAAGATCAGTTCTCTATGCTCAAAACTTTATTTAATTCAACTGTGGACTTTGATATAAGAGAGATGAATAATCATACCAAATAAAATCAAGATATTTATTCATGTGAATGTGAAAGTGCGGGATTCCAAATAAATGCTAATTTATCCAAAATAACTGAAAATATAACTGCAATACTTTACAGTTTAACAGGTACAAAAAATAAAAGATGTTTTTGATGTTTTGATGTTTTTAATTTTAAGTTATGAATTGAAAGAAATACAAGGTGATTGTTTTTGAAACGGTTTTAAATAAGTGACTAAAAAGGAAATAATATGCAAAACAAATATATACATTGATGAAATGACCAAATTCTATGCATAGTAACGTTTAAGATGCATAATGTTCATAGGTTCTTTAAGCTCTTTACCATCCAAGGTAGATAATTTGTATGCTCCTGATCCAAATTTAGCAGTGATGACATATGGTCCAAGCCAGTTGGGCTCAAATTTACCTTTAAGGTTTTTAGTTGCATTAGTATTTTTTTGAAGATTTTGAGGATTTTGATTTTTTTGTATTTTTGGTTTTAATTTATGAATTGGAATTGGTGGTATATACAAGATGATCTATATACACTATACAAGGTTATTTGAGTATAGCATGTCTAAGGTTGCTTCAAAATCAAAGGAGGTTTTGAAGGATAATTTGGTTGTGGTGAAGGTAAGAACAAAAGGTGATGAATAAAAGGTAGCGATAACAAAAGCTTTGTTATAATGTAAAATAATGTAGCAAAAGATTTGACTTTTATATGTGTAAAATTGATCATGTTACAAAATAAAATGTAAGAAGGATAAGAAGGTTCTTCATTCTTATCACTATCTTCCAAATCTTGATAAGATGGAGGGAGCATATGTGAAAGATATGCATGGATGTTATTTGATAAACAAGGATGATCATATATGGATGAAGAAAAGTGATGGATAGAAGATAATTGTGATAATAGAGAATGTATAGAACTTGATGTTTCAACCATTAAATATTCTTCAAATGGTGTTGGGTCACCATGTATGGTAACAATTTTATTTGCAATTTCAAACTTCAAATATTGGTGAAGAGTGGAAGGGACAACCCTCATCGTATGAATCCAAGGACTTCTGAGAAGTAGGTTGTAATATGAAGGGCAATATGCTACATAAAACAGAGTATCCAGGATCTTGGATCCAATATTGAGGGGAAGAATTATAGTACCTTGAGCTTCTTGAATTTCATTGTTAAAATATTTTATAATAACATTTGATTCATTAAGATCTTCTTCCTTTGTTTTGAGTTTTTGGAATAATTGATAAGTGCATAAATTAAGAGAGGAGCCATTATCTACCATGATAGTTTTAGATCCTGTAATGTAAAGATAGTAGTCTTCTTGTGGAGTAGAGGAAGGAATCTCCTCATCATAGAATGAAATATGGTTAACCTCAAGAGGGTTTACACCATTAATTATGTTCTTAGAGAAAATATGATGAGGAACAAATTGTTGGCTAGGTATCTTGAACAAAGTTTCCTTATGAGAACTTTGTAATACTTCTAAAAGGGATATCTTTGCTTGAGGATTAATCACTTGTTGTTGGCTATCAAAGTGGATTTCAGATTGAGATTTTGATTCTAAAGATGAGCTTTCTATGCTTACATTCCATTTTGGATCATTCTCTAGAGCCAAAGATAGTTTTGAAGGTTGGTCAAATGAGGAACCCATATCTTGAATATCGGATTGAGTTGATTGAACTTGAGGTTGCTCATTTGTAGTTTCTATTACAATATTAGTAATATCATCATGATGGGACACATTAACATGCAATATTTGATTGGTTTCCTGTTGTTGATAATTGAATAGGGATTCTTGGGAGATCCCCATGTCTTGATTGATTATTGGTATTTGTTGTGTAGGAGTTTGATTGTTTAATGGAGATTTATAATCAGTTGTAGATTGTAATTCCTTTATATTAAAAAGACCCTTATCAATCAAATCTTGAATTGCACATCTTAAATCTTTACAATTTTGTGTCATATGTCCATCTACTCTATGATATTCACAATGTAGCTCAGGTTTAAACCAATCTACTGTGGTATCAAGTTGTCTTATGGAAGGCAGTTCAATCTTATTTGTATCAAGTAAATGCTTGAGAATTATATCCATTGGTTGATTGAGCTTTGTAAATGTACGTGATGAAGGTTTTTGAGAGGTTTTTGATATGTGCCTTAGGAGTTCAGTCATAAAAGGACCTAATGGTTTCTTACCTCTCTTTTCTTTGTTATGGGTAGAATGATGATAGGAAGATTGTGAAGTATGATGTGAGTGCATGGTAGGATTGGAAGAATAAGTATTTTCTTGTTGAAATGGATGTGTTGTATTGAAAGAAGAATATTGAAAGGATGGAGGAGGATTATATGTGGGTTGATAGACATAATATGGATATATGGGAGAATAGATAATATCGTTATGAAGAGGATTGGAAAAGGGATTATCCTGTTGGGTTAAGGATGAAAAATGAGAAAAGTGTGATGGAGGTGATGTTGAATAGGGATGAGATTGGTCATAATCAACAAATGTATTTGGCTGAATTCTTCCAACATTACTGATGGGCTCATATGGATTTGAGTAAAAACTCATGGTTTCTTTAGTACTTCTAAAAGTAATATTTAATATCTACTATTTAGAATTGAATCTAAAACATACAAACTTGAAATGATGATTTTGTTATATATTTTTTTGATTTTATATATATATATATATATATATATATATATTTATTTTTTTTTGTTTTCAAAAGGTTTTTAGTTTTCACGTCGGGTTCACCAAAATGTATCGCTCCAAATTTTTTGCACCCTTACCTTCAGGCTATAGGATCCGTGCCCGGAAGGGGGATGTGAAAAGGATGGGACAATACCTCGGACTGAGAGGCCTTTCGAAGGTCCCGCCTCTCGGGGGAGGTGTATAAGGGTGAATTTTTGATGGATGGTGGGTTCACCAGGAAAATTTTGAATGGCAGTTTCCACGCCTAGGTTGAGAGGGTGTTTGATGTGTTCATTTTTATGTTTGATCATTCAACTCCTAGGTTTGGCCGATATGAATCTAAACTATTCTATATGCCAATGCAGATTTAAATGAATACAAAAAATAGAAATGGATGCAAATAACAGAGAATATGCTAACTAGAAGAAATCATACCTGATTTCGGATGTCCGATGGAGATTCTGAGTCTTGTAGCAGTTCAGATCATCTCAGTTTGTACGTAATCATCTGATATTTCTCGGGATCATCCCAAATCATAGAAGGTCATCTGAAATCAGACATAATCATCTGAAATCTGATGAATTCGTCAGACGAATTCGTCAGAAACCTGCAATCACAAAAATAGACACAAAATACCAAATATGCAAATGCAGAAGCAAGGGATAATGGTAGAAATAACAACAAACATGCCTAAATAATAGATTATAATGACAGATAAGGAAATGCAGTAAATTTAATGATTGATTTTATCTTTATCATGCAGTTATGCTAAATGAGGTGAACTCCAAGATGCATAAAACAAAATAACCTAAAACAGTGCAGAGATATATCCTGGAAATGCAGAAAAACTTAAGAAAATGCAAACTCTAAACTCGGACTGCCCTCAATCTGAACTACAGTCAGGATCACCTCCAATCGTACGAAATCATCCGAAATCGTCCGAGATCGTCTGCGACGATCCAAGCTAGCTTCGAATGAAAAATAGTAGAATTCCTGCAACAAAAAAATGCAAAATACCAAATGCAAGCAATAATTAAGCAAGGAGGCAGGGGAGACCGGGGGATAAACTAGAAAAATCCTAGTTTATATAGGATTAGGAAGAGGTTTGGGAGGTTGGGGATCATCCCAATCTGGGAGATCTCCAACAGGGAAATCTCCAACCGCGCAGACACGCTTCTGCCCGAGTTGGAGAGGCTGTTGAAACAGAAGCTAATTATGAAAATTTGGTTTTGGGACGAAATCGTCTGGACGTTCTATTCCAGATGAATTCATCAGATCGGGGATGATTTCGTCTAATCTGAGACGATATCGTCCAACGGTCAAAACAAATCCTAAAAATGGCACGAAAAATGGGGAAAGCGGGTAAAAGGCGGTTTAACGGGAAGTTTGGGGTTGAAATTCAAATTTTAATATTTTATCTTTTTACTAAGGTTTTAACCGTGCCAATTTTAGGGTGCTACACTAGTCTTGCTTTGTTTTTGACTACCTGACTATCATCATTTAAATTATTTCTATAAACCCTTTTTAATGTCAATTATATCCTTGTCTTTTTTTCATGTGACAAGTTCCCAAGTCTCACTTTTTTCTATTTGATCCAACTCTTCATCCATTGCCTTGACCCAATATGTATCTTCTCTTGCCTCATTGAAATCCTTGGGCTCGATTTTAGATAGAAAATAAAGATTTACATGTTCACATGTTCCTATTATCTTCCTCCTTGTTTGTACTTCATCTGGATTCCCAATAATCATGTCTCTTGGATGATTATTTTGTACATACTTGGATGGTGTCTTAGGTGGTGTTCTTTGTGTTTCATCTTCTTATGATTCTTCACCTACTTCTTGGAAACTATCTTCTTATTGATATAAAATTTCTTGAGTTGGTTCTCTTGACTCTATTTGTTCATCAACTGTTACATTTGTACTTTCCATAATTGTATGTGTCCTTTTATTATAGCATTTTTAGGCTTTGGTTTTAGTGAAATAGCCAAGGAAGATACCCTCACCACACCTTGAATCAAACTTACCCAATTTTTTCTCTTCTCATCTAATGTAGCATTTGCTTCCAAAAACTCTGAAATACTTTGTAGTAGTTGGTCTTCCCTTCCAAAGCTTATATGGGGCTTTGTGATGATATACTATTACTTGAGCTCTACTGATAATATAGACAGTTGTATGAACTACCTTCCTCCAAAAACCATTTGAAATCTTAGACTCACTTAGCATATCTCTAGTCATATTCTCAATAGTTCTATTTTTTCTTTCAACTACTCCATTTTATTGTGGAGTCCTTTCTACCGAATATTATCTTTTGATTCCATCTTGTTCATAAAATTCTATGAACTGAAGTGAATTCTCCTCCTCTATTTGATCTTAGACACTTGATATTTTTACCTATTTCATTTTCTACTAAGACTTTGAATACCTTGAACTTCTCAAAAGCTTTTGACTTTTCTTTTGATTCCATCTTGTTCATAAAATTATTTTGGAGAAATCATCTATAAATAGCATGAAGTAACTTTCACCTTGTAAACTCTTTGTCCTTTTAGGACCACATAAATTAGTGTGAACTAGTTTCAATGGTTCGGATGAAGAGAATTATTTTGACTTGAAACTTGTTCTTGTTTGCTTACCATCTTGACATTGTGCACAAATTGTGCTTTGGGGCCTTTTTATCCTAGTTAAATATATGACTGCCTATTTGTTGCTTATTTTCACTATATTGTCAAAGTTCAGATGACCCATTATTTTATGCCATAACCAAATCTCATTCTCTTGTGACAAAAAATATTTTTCTCCTTTAATTTCACTCAACATGTAGATATTTTTTTTAGTTCTACCGACATCTGCAGTAAGCTTTCATGTCTTGGATTTTTTTATCTCACATCTATTTGGGTGAAAGGTGACTATGTACCCCTGATCACAAAGCTTACTTACACGTAGTAAATTGTGCTTCAATCCCTTAACATAAAATACATTTTTTGTCTTTGATTTTCCATTATCTAAACTCAAAGTCTCTTTTCCAACAATTTTTGTTGAAGCATTATCACCAAATTTTACTAATCCTCTATTGATTTCTTTAAGTGAAAGAAATTTACTTTTATCACCTATATATGACTTGAACAACCACTATCAATATACCACTTATTTCCCTTATCTTGTGCATGAAGAGTTGTTTATACCAACATTGACTTCTCCTTTTCTTGTTTCTCTTTCCTTTTCCAAACTTTTGAGGTTGTTTTCTTTTGAACCTTCTGATACTCCTTTTTTCTTGATTCAAGAAACACTGTTTTACACCATTTGGTCTTGTTCCCAAAATTATGACATTTGTAACATATGATATTGTTATCCATGAGAGGTGCAAATGAATTGAAATTTCTATCAACATTATTTCTCATATGGACCATGCAATGTATACCTTTATGACCATATTTGTTACATGAAAAACAATAAACATGGAAGAAATTTTGTAACCTGTTATATTGCCTTGAATGATATGGTCACTGTTGACAATTTTGTCACATTACACAATGGGGTAGAAAAATTGAATTTTTGTAAAATATTTCTTTTAATTTCATGAATTTGTTCCCTTGCTTTTGTTTTAGAAATAACATTTTCAAAGCATTGTAGCAATTTTGGCTTTCCCTACCACCCCCCCTTGTACATAAAATGAAGAAGAAAGAGCTTTGCTGCCAAGAAAGCTAAGGAAGACAGCTTCATCGAAAGAAATTGTTAAGGATAAAAACTACTTCGGGCCCGAAGTCCCTCAAATAACTACTTCGGGTGAAAACCTTGCAAAGCAGTGTTTTCGAAGGAGAAATTATAGCAAGGCATAAAAAAGAGCTTTGCGCCTGAAGTATTTCCAACAGCTACTTCAGGAAAAATTTTTGCGAAGCAGAATTCAAAAGGCATTTCAAAAGAACAGCTTCGCCCAAGAAATATCACGGTCTGAATTGGCTAAGGCAATAAAACTACTTCGGGCCCGAAGCACTTCAAGTATCTACTTTGGGTGAGATTTTTGCGAAGTGGTGTTGCCAAAGGAAAAAATACAAAGGAAGAAGAATGAAAACTACTTCACACCAGAAGCATTTCAAAAGGCTACTTCGGGCAAGAAACTTGCAAAGCGGGATTCAAATGAGCACAATGATGAAAATACTTCACCAAAAACCCGCCGAAGCACCTACTTTGGACCTCCTCACCAGGGAACCATTTCTACTTTGTTGAAAGTCATTGCGAAGCATCTGCTTCAGCAAACTCTTGTGCGAAGTACTTTCACCCGAAGTAGAAGCAAAAAAAATGCATTTTGAAGGCAAGGATGCACTTCGGCCGAAATACCCCCGAACCATAGTTTTGAAGAAGGATCGCGGCAAAGCATTTCAAAGACTCATCAATGAAGTATCTACTTTGGGCAAAGGACCTTGTTGAAGCAGTTTTGGCACAGCGAAGCAGCGAGAAGTGAAGACCCCATTTTGAGGAAGAAATTTACTTCGGCCCTCCTGACCCCTAAAGTTGTTTTGCGAAGCTCCACCATACGAAGTGCAAATTTAGGAGAATCTACTTTGGCACAAGTCCATTATGAAGCAAAGTTGTGAACAAAGAACTAGCGAAGCACTTCAAGGGCATGTGCTCTAAGTCGAGTATTTTCCCGAGGTCATCAAGTGCCTCATAAATGCATTTTTATGTTCTCAAAAAACTAGCTGCACATTTTTGGCAATTGGAAATGAAGTATCAGTCTCTAAATAAGAGCCCAAAAAGCATGGTGGCCACTCGAGTATTACACCTAGAAGCCAAGGACGTTCAGACGGCTCATTAATACAAGTTTCCATGGCTGACCCAGTTGTAGTTTCTAGTTTTGGTAACAGATTTGAGAGCTCAGTCACGAGGGCCACGAGGTTCCAACTTCTCAAGTTTTGATGGTGTACTCAATTTTGTGTAATTATGGCTCAGAGGGTCAGGTCCTTTATAAAAACCTAGGAATTGTAATGTAAAGAGAGGGGGGAACTTTCTGCTAGAAAGTTGTTATAACTTGCATTCCTACGATTAATACTAAAGAGCTTTGGACTCTATTTCTCTATTTTATGTTGCCTTCTATGTTGATTTCTTTCATCTTTCTTCATTTGCATGCTGATATTCTAAACTCTGGATTTAAGTATGCGATTAGGAACTGAACCCTAAAATTTTCTTAAAGGATACATAGGGGAGGAAAACGTTGTAGAGACTTTCTTTTATGCTGCCTGTGGATAGTGTTTCTTTTATATTCACTTTTCTTAATCGTCGTTACTCTGAACTCTAAATTTCAATGAAAGGGGAAGGATAATCCTAAAATTCATCCAGAGGATACATAGGAAAGTTAATATTGTGTTCATTTTGTTATATTATTGGTGTTTCTTACTGCTGTTTCAAGCTATTGGCTAGCGATCGTGCTTCTTGTTCTTTTCCACTTCAAATCATTGACATCCTTTCCCTTGATACCTTTTATTTCTTTCCTACACCCCTACTCTGTTTATCTCTTTCTTGCACCCTTATCTTAAACATCTAGTAGTGTAGTATAGGAGCTGATCTTTCTCTAGAGATTGGCACGAGGGGCATCTCTTTCCTTTTTCCTTTCAATGTTGGTCCAGGTCTAGGGCACATGCATTTACCCAAATCCTTTCCTGGGAATATTTGATGACCAACAATTTTTGGCACACCTAGTGGGACACGGTTAGTCTCACCTTCTGAGTGGTAGTGAGAACCGATGCTCTCATTACCAAAAGACTCTTAGCATCTTGCGACTCCATCTTACCCGAGAATATTTAAGTCATAGAGACCAGTATCGAAGTTTGTGCCTTCATGCAAATAATATGGAGAGTTAGGAATAGAGGAGAGGAAACTGAGTTCTTTGAGCTAGCTATTGACGCCTTTGGGGAACGATCTAGGTTAGTTACCCCTGAGTCTATGTTACGTGGAACATCCTTGCAAGAGGCTGCTATTGATGAATAAGGCCTTACTTCTGATAGCACAATGGTTAGCTTTCCTCCTAATCCTCCCAACTCACCAAAGCATCCTAGTGCCTCCATTTCTATTGGTCATCCTGTTAGCCATCAAGGAGGAGCTTCGAGAATTCCTATTTCTCAAAATCCAAGAGTAAATATGGCACATCAACAGCAACAACAACAACAACAAGTGTAGCAGCAACAACTTCCTAGACTATTCCCAGTATGGAATTCCTCGGGACCGCTAAATCTAGCGGGACAAGGGCAAGTACCACCTGCTGCTATAAAAAAGATCCCAAAGTTCGATGAAACTAGGAAGACTACTCTGGAGCACATCCAGGACATAGTTTCTCTGGTGGTAATCCATGACATCATAGAAGAGCGCATTATGGTGAAGCTTTTGGTTCTATCCCTTAGAGGAAAACTCCTCTACTGGTATAGATATTTACCACCCAGTACCATTACGGGATAGGACCAGTTAGCTGGACAGTTGATGTGAAGCTTCAATGAGTCCGTCGATCCGAACTCTCTCCTGCATTAGTTCACAATGATCCAAAGACATCCACAAGAAGAGATTGCAGACTTCAATGTTAGGTTCGCTCGAACCTGGCAAAGAATACCAGTTGGACTTCAACCATCTAATGAAGCTACAACATACTATTTTCTTTAGGCTTTCAATCCTGATATCAGTGTGATGGTGAGGTATTCAAACATCAATACCTTCCTACATTTATATGAGTTAGCTCAAAAAGTGGAAATGGATATAATAGCTATGGGTAAGCTTCCCCAAAGGATGCTAATGCCTATACTTCCCAATTTTTATCAATCCCAGTATGCAAGCGTAGCTGCTTTGCAGATCTCTACAACCCCCGCACTCCTAATCTCATATTGGAACCTGAATCCCATTGTATCCCAAATCATCGCTCCACAAATTCATTTTCCCACTTTTTTGACTCTGTAGCCCATAGTCACTTCAGCATTCCCTGTACTGCCAGCACCATTTTAACCCCCTGCCCTACCTCCAATACCAACAATGGCTCCATTACCATCGATTCCAAAATCCAATGACATGCAAGCCAAAATACTACAAGAAGTTCAGTCCCTGAACTCCACAGTGCAGACCTTGTCTAACGACATGACCATTATGAAGAAGAAATAGGCGCAACAAGAGTTTCTGTCGAGAAGATCTTATCCTACACCTACGCTTACTAAAAATCAGGCGGTCCAGCAAGGAAGATCTTTGGCAAGAAATGCTACAATAGACAAAGATCCGAGCACTTCCAATTATATATTGTTGGAAATTTTGGGTACTTTGGGTACATTGTCTTTGCTCAAATGTATAAGTTGTCATTGATGTCAAAAGACATTTTTGTGTTGATCTCAAAAGAGTGTGATGTCAAGAATATCTTGAGAAGCTTCATTATGTTAAAGGGCTTTTATTAAAATCATGGTGACAAGGCTAAAGGTTTTTCTTAAAACCATTTGGACTCATTAAGGGTTTTTATTAAAACCAAGCTTAACTTAATGCAAAGGTCCATGTGTATTATTAATAATTAAATTAACTCAAACCTTTGTCAAAGGTCCAAGTTTAATTTATTATTAATAAAATAATAATTATTATTATTTTAATTATTATTAAAGGGTCTTTCAACCCTTAAGCAAGGAGGAGCACCGACGTCAAACAGTGAAGGAAAAATGGCTATTTAAGTGGGGATGTTTCTCAAAAGTGAGCACCTCCGTTTTGACATTGATATCTGTGATTTGTGGTTCTCTATATTTTTTTTATTTGCGCTTGGCATCTATGATTTGCTTTTGCACCGTTTCGTTTGATTTGCACTTGGCGTCTGTGACTTGCATTGCTCTATATCCTTCGAAAAGCGCTTGGTGTCTTCGTTTGAGCTTGCTCTATGTTTTTGATCTCCGATTGACGTCTTTGAGATTGTGCATGTTCTGCATCTTGGAGACTGTGATTGGCAAACTCGGTTTTGAGCTTGGGCTACATCCTTACCTTTTGGCTTGACGGCAGTGGTTTGTTTGCATGTGGTTTGTGGAAGATGTTTACATTTTCTAGATTCCTGGTGTCAAAGGAAGATAAAAGAGAGGGCAGCGGTTTATTATTTTTTTGGGCACTTGTGACCCAACGGCGGTGGCGTTTAAGTGAAAGCGCTAGACATCAGAGGTGCCGAGTTCGATTCTCTTCATTGGGAATTTCCTTTTGGTCACGATGTGCAAATAATGGTGGTCGTAAATGCACGGGAGGTATAAGGTTAAGGTATCATTTTTTGTTTTGACATTGGTTTATTGTTGTTTAATGTTTATGTGGAGTAATAAGGTGTAAAGAGGTTTTACTTTGTCTGTTATTGTACTTTGGTGGTTTTTACTAAGTTGGAGAAATAAGGTGTTATTTTGGATCATTATTATTGTGTATTATTGTATAGTTGCTAACTCTAATTGGTGGCAAATTGAGAGTTAGTGTTGTGACAGATTTTGAGTTATCCTTCTTCATCAAAGTAAAGGTATGGGCAACTTCTTCCATGTATGTTGTTTATGGTATATTTTCTAAAATTGAGTTTGGAGTGAAAAGGTTGTCTACTAGGTATTGTTGGTGTAAATCTTATTTTCTGGATATTGAAGATTGTTTATGCATTAAAGTTATTGTTGAATTTTGGGTGAATACATAATTCTGGTTGAGGAAGAGGAAGCATTTTTGCAAATAGGGTTTATGTTAATAAGTCTTGCTACTTGCATTGAGATGATGAAACCCTAGTTGTTGGTGAAAATAATATAAGCATCATTGTTATATGAGATATTGCATAGTTGGCAATTGTTGGGTTGTGTTTCATATTCTTGAGAAAAGCATACTACATCTATCTTATTCTTTTGAGATTGAGTTTGAGTTGAGATTGAGATTGGGAGTTAAGTATAGAACATATTGGGTCTCTAACAATTCTCTTTATGTTTCTATGAGATTTGAAATTGAGATTGGGAATTAAGTATAGAACATATTGAGTCTCTAACAATTCTCTTTATGCTTCTATGAGGTTTATGAATCACATTGGGTCTCTAACAATTCTCTTTGTGAATTCATGCTAAGAAAGTTTTTCTTGGTGATCTTTTTGAGGTTTTAGATAGGTTCCAGTGGGGACTTGTGAGCAGGTTTTGGACAGGTTCCAGTGGGGACTTGTGAGTAGGTTTTGGACAGGTTTCGATGGGGACTTGTGAGCAGATTTGGACAGGTCCTAGCAGAGGACTTGTGAGCTGATTTTTAGAGAGTTCTATCAGAGAACTTGAGGATAGAGGTGCATTGGTTCTTTGAGAAGAACCTGAGGACAGATTTGGTAAGTCTTTGAGAAGGCTTGTGTGTAGAGGATTGATTTGTTCATAGATTTGGACAGATCTAACAAACAAAGGAAGACTTGTACTAGACCGACTAACTGTGTTTGGTACAGGTAGCTGAGCTTCTGTGGACGTGATCATAGAAGGTAGAGGTCTCTTAGTCTAAGCATTGAGGACAAGAGGTCTTCGGTGGAAAGGAGTTCCACGTGCTAGCAAGAGGTAGAGGCATTTGATCTTCTGAGGGATCATTTCCAAAGTAGAGGGGAAGGTATCTCCTTTGAGCAGAGGCTCATAAATTTAGATTTGGGTAAGGTGTCTCCTTTGGGCCGAGGCTCATAAACATTGTAATTGGGAAGGTTTCCCAAAGAACTTTGAGATAACTTTTAGAGAAAAATTTTGTGGACATAGCCCAGGCCTTCTGGGTGAACCACGTTAAAAATGGGCTTCCAATGTGTGATGCTTTCTGTCTTGATTAATATTGTGTTGATGCTACTGCTATCTAAAGTTAAAAATATTAAATGGTTGTCTTATACTTGTTCACCCCCCCTCTCGGTATAAGTCCATGTTCTTCAATTGGTATCAGAGCCGATCTCTCCAGAAAGAGCCTAACATCTTGGAGAAGGATCTATCAGAGGATCATACAGATTCAGAAAGAGATGAAGAGGTTGAGTTTGATCTCAAAGGTGAATTCTTCTTGGATTTGAGAAAGCTTGAGAAATTCAGGGAAGAGAATTATGTTCTCAAGCATCAATATCAGGAAGAAAAGATAACAAGATCAGAATTGGTTCAAAGTGTTATAGACTTCAAAATTCTAGCTGAAGAAGGGAAGAAGGTTGAACAGGTTTTGATAGAGGTTCTCAAAGGAAAGGAAGCTGATTGCGAGAAACTAGAAGAAGAAGTTGTCTCTTAAAGTGAAGTTGGAACAGTTGGCTCTCAGATAGAATACTCCATGTGAAAAGCAAAAGAAGGATGGTATTACCATTCAAGAAATAGGGTCTTCGAGCAAGATCAATCTTCATCCTGAAGAGCGGTGGATTCCAGTTGGTCACAAGAAGAACAATCATCCAAGGCATCAAAACAAAGTTACATAATACTTTCCATGGCTATTGTTTTTCTTGCAAGAAATTTGGTCACAAAGCTATGCATTGCAATAAGTCCGTGAATAAACATAGTAAATAAAATGGTAACTCTTTTGTACCTCTTATGAATAAATATGTCATGTGTTACAAGTGCAATAATTTTGGGCATATTGCTAGGATGTGCAGTTTGGATAGATCTAGCCTTGAGTTCACTAAAAATAAAAATGAGATCAAATCTAAGTTAATGATAGCTCAAACTGCTTTTCATGCTCTAGAAAAAATAGAAAAATGGTATCTTGATAGTGGTTGTTCAAAACATATGACTGGTGAAAAGGAAAAGTTTTTTGTCTTAAAAGAAACAAACAGAGGAACAGTCAGTTTTGGAGATAATAGGTCAGCTAAAATTTGTGGTAAAGGGACTCTTAGTTTGGATGGGAAATCCAAAATAGAAAATGTGCTTTATGTAGAAGGCCTAAGACATAATCTTCTAAGTGTGAGTCAACTTTGTGATCAAGGGCACATAGTATCTTTCTTTTCATATAGATGTGAGATAAGTAAAGAAAAAAATGGAAAACTCATTGCTAGTGCTACAAGGACTCCAAACAATCTTTACATGCTAAGTGAGATAAAAAAGGAAAAGTGTTTTCTAACTCAAGAAGATGAGAGTTGGTTATGGCATAAAATACTAGGGCATTTAAGCTTTGATAATATTGTCAATATTAGTAACAAGGAAGCGGTTAGAGACTTGCCCAAAATAAAAAGGCCCCATAATATCATTTGTGGTCCTTGTCAACATGGAAAATAGACCAGAACCAGTTTCAAATCAAAAGGGTATACTTCTTCAAAACCATTGGATCTTATTCATACTGATTTATGTGGCCCTACCAGAACTCGGAGCATTCAGGGAGAAAGCTACTTCATGCTTTTTATAGATGATTATTCTAGAATGACTTGGGTTACTTTTCTCAAAGAAAAATCTAAAGCTTTTGAAAAATTTAAAGCTTTCAAAGAAATGGTTGAAAATGAGACTGACAAGAGAATAAAATGTTTAAGATCAGATAGAGGAGGAGAGTTCACTTCAAATGAATTTGTGGAATACCGTGAGCAACAAGGAATCAAAATAGAATATTCAGCAGCAAGAACTCCTCAACAAAATGGAGTAGTTGAAAGGAAAAACATAACTATTGAAAATATGGCTAGATCTATGTTGAATGAGTCAAAACTTTCAGATGGCTTTTGGAAAGAGGCAGTTAGTACAACAGTCTACATTATCACCAAGGCCCAACTTAGAGTCAATCATCATAAAACTCCTTATGAGTTGTGGAAAGGAAGACCAGCTATAGTAAAATACTTCAAAGTGTTTGGGAGTAAGTGCTTCATCAGAAGGGAAGATTAGAATTTGGGTAAGTTTGATCCTAGATGTGATGAGGGAATCTTTCTTGGGTATTCCAACAAAAGCAAGGCCTACATATGCTTCAACAAAAGAACTCATATAGTTGTAGAGAGCATAAATGTAATTGTTGATGAAAAGACAGGGATAAGAGAACCAATCCAGGAACTTAGTGATGAAATTTGTCAAGAAGAATTCAGAGAGGTTTCAGATGAAGAAGAGGAAATACAACTGCTTCCTAAAACTCCTTCATGATATGTTCAGAAACATCATCCCAAAGATTTTATCATTGGTGATCCAAATAGGATGCAAACAAGAAGAAGATTCATTCCCTCACATGATTCTACAAATGTTTCTTTATTATCTCAAATTGAGCCAAAATATTTCAGTGAAGCATGTGCAGATAAGTTTTGGGTAAAAGCAATGGATGAAGAGCTAAATCAAATAGAGAAAAGTGAAACTTGGGAATTGGTTCCAAGACCTAAGGACAAGAATGTCATTGGCACAAAATGGATATTAAAAAATAAACTCAATGAGGATGGAAAGATTGTCAGAAACAAAGCTAGGTTAGTCTGCAAAGGTTATGCTCAAGTAGAAGGTGTTGATTTTGAAGAGATGTTTGCTCCTGTTGCTCGTCTTGAGGCTATCAGAATGTTTTTGGCCCTTTCAAGCTTCAAATCCTTCAAGGTGTATCAAATGGATGTAAATTCAGCTTTTCTAAATGGGGTGTTGGAAGAAGAAGTCTACATAGAATAGCCAGAAGGAGTGTCTCTCTCAGAACAGTCAGACTATGTGTGTAAACTGAAAAAGGCCTTCTATGGGTTAAAGCAAGCACCTAGGGCTTGGTACTCAAGACTTGACAGGTATCTTCATGAGCAAGGCTTCAGGAAAGGTGTGGTAGATAGCAACTTGTATATTAAATATGAAGGTGATGATATGTTGATTATGGTTGTCTATGATGATGATATTATTTTTGGGGGAAATAATACTCAGATGTGCAAAGTTTTTGCTAACACCATGTAAAAGGAATTTGAGATGTCTATGATTGGAGAGCTGTCATTATTTTTAGGTCTTCAGATTTCTCAATAAAAATATGGTGTATTTCTCTCTCAAGGAAAGTATATCAAAGAAATGTTGAAGAAATTTGGGATGATAGATAGCAAACCAATATGTACTCCAATGATTACAGGATGTAAGATGAGTAAAGATGATGAATCTCCAGCAGCAGATCAGAGGTTGTACAGATCAATGATTGGCAATTTATTATATGTTACAGCTACCAGACCAGATATCATGCAGGCAGTTGGGTTAGTAGCAAGATTTTAGGCATCTCCTAAAGATTCTCATTTTATGGTAGTTAAGAGGATATTCAGATATCTGAAGGGCACTATGGACTTTGGGCTTTGGTATCCCAAATGTGATGATTTCCCCCTCACAGCTTATACAGATGCAGATTGGGCAGGTGGTATTGATGACAGGAAAAGCACTAGTGGTGGAGCATTCTTTTTGGGAAAGAGTTTGGTTTCTTGGCTAAGTAAGAAACAACCTTCAGTTTCCTTATCTACAGTAGAGGCTGAATACATAGCAGCAGTGGCTGGGTGTACACAAGTTTTATGGATGAAAACTACCCTAGAGGATTTCAAATTCAAACATGAACAACCCATCTCCATACTTTGTGATAATACAAGTGCCATAAGTATTTCCAAAAATCTGGTAATGCACTCAAGGACAAAGCATATTTCCATCAAGTATCATTTTCTAAGGGAAAAAGTGCAAGAGAAACAGGTCAAGGTAGAGTATGTGTCTACTAAAGAGTAGATTGCAGGTATCTTCACCAAACCTCTTCCAAGGGATACGTTTGAGTATCTAAGGGAGAAATTGGGAGTTGTACTCCCACCCCAGAATTAATCACCTCATCAGGAGGTGGGGGAGGGACTAAGCTAAGAGGTTAATTCTTAGTCCCGAGCCCCAAATGTGGCCCTTTGCCATTAATGACAAAGGGGTAGAAATATGAGTAAGGGGGAGAGCTTCAAAGTGAAGAGGAAAGCTTCAAGTCAGGGGGAGAAAAACTTCAAAGGAAGATTCTCAGTTGTTAGCACAGTTGGTTTCAGTTGATTTTAGTTTTGTCTCTTGAGAAGTGTTTTCAGTAAAGGTTTGCCATCAATGACAAAGGGGGAGATTGTTGGCAATTTTGGGTACTTTGGGTACATTGCCTTTGCTCAAATGTATAAGTTGTCATTGATGTCAAAAGGAATTTTTGTGTTGATCTCAAAAGAGTGTGATGTCAAGAATATCTTGAGAAGCTTCATTATGTTAAAGGGTTTTTATTAAAACCATGGTGACAAGGCTAAAGGTTTTTATTAAAACCATTTGGACTCATTAAGGGTTTTTATTAAAACCAAGCTTAACTTAATGCAAAGGTCCATGTGTATTATTAATAATTAAATTAACTCAAACCTTTGTCAAAGGTCCAAGTTTAATTTATTATTAATAAAATAATAATTATTATTATTTTAATTATTATTAAAGGGTATTTCAACCCTTAAGCAAGGAGGAGCGCCAACGTCAAACAATGAAGGACAAATGGCTATTTAAGTGGGGATGTTTATCAAAAGTGAGCACCTCTGTTTTGACATTGATATCTGTAATTTGTGGTTCTCTGTATTTTTTCGATTTGCACTTGGCATCTATGATTTGCTTTTGCACCGTTTCGTTCAATTTGTGCTTGGCGTCTATGACTTGCATTGCTCTATATCCTTCAAAAAGTGCTTGGTGTCTTCGTTTGAGCTTGCTTTGTGTTTTCGATCTCCGATTGACGTCTTTGAGATCATGCATGTTCTGCATCTTGGAGACTGTGATTGGCAAACTCGGTTTTGAGCTTGGGTTGCATCCTTACCTTTTGTCTTAACAGCAGTGGTTTGTTTGCATGCGGTTTGTGGAAGACATTTACGTTTTCCAGATTCCTGGTGTCAAAGGAAGATAAAAGAGAGGGCAGTGGTTTATTATTTCATTGGACACTTATGACCCAACAGTGGTGACGTTTAAGCGAAAGTGCTAGACAACAGAGGTGCCGAGTTCGATTCTCTTTGTTGGGAATTTCCTTTTGGTCACGGTGTGCAAAGAATGGTGGTTGTAAATGCGTGGAAGGTATAAGGTTAAGGTATCATTTTTTGTTTTGACATTGGTTTATTGTTGTTTAATGTTTATGTGGAGTAATAAGGTGTAAAGAGGTTTTACTTTGTCTGTTATTGTACTTTGGTGGTTTTTACTAAGTTGGAGAAATAAGGTGTTATTTTGGATCTTTATTATTGTGTATTATTGTATAGTTGCTAACTCTAATTGGTGGCAAATTGAGAGTTGGTGTTGTGACAGATTTTGAGTTCTCCTTCTTCATCAAAGTAAAGGTATGGGCAACTTCTTCCATGTATGTTGTTTATGGTATATTTTCTGAAATTGAGTTTGGAGTGAAAAGGTTGTCTACTAGGTATTTTTGGTGTAAATCTTATTTTCTGGATATTGAAGATTGTTTATGCATTAAAGTTATTGTTGAATTTTGGGTGAATGCATAATTCTAGTTGAGGAAGAGGAAGCATTTTTACAAATAGGGTTTATGTTAATAAGTCTTGCTACTTGCATTGAGATGATGAAACCCTAGTTGTTGGTGAAAATAATATAAGCATCATTGTTATATGAGATATTGCATAGTTGGCAATTGTTGGGTTGTGTTTCATATTCTTGAGAAAAGCATACTACATCTATCTTATTCTTTTGAGACTGAGTTTGAGTTGAGATTGAGTTGAGATTGAGATTGGGAGTTAAGTATAGAATATATTGAGTCTCTAACAATTCTCTTTATGCTTCTATGAGGTTTATGAATCACATTGGGTCTCTAACAATTCTCTTTGTGAGTTCATGTTAAGCAAGTTTTTCTTGGTGAGCTTGCTGAGGTTTTGGACAGGTTTTAGACAGGTTCCAGTGGGGACTTGTGAGCAGATTTGGACAGGTTCCAGTGGGGACTTGTGAGCAGGTTTTGGATAGGTTCCGATGGGGACTTGTGAGCAGATTTGGACAGGTCCTAGCAGAGGACTTGTGAGCTGAGTTTTAGAAAGTTCTATCAGAGAACTTGAGGACAGAGGTGCATTGGTTCTTTGAGAAGAACCTAAGGACATATTTGGCAAGTCTTTGAGAAGGCTTGTGTGCAGAGGATTGATTTGTTCATAGAGTTGGACAGATCTAACAGATAGAGGAAGACTTGTACTAGATCGACTGACTGTGTTTGGTACAGGTAGCTGATCTACTGTGGACGTGATCATAGAAGGCAGAGGTCTCTTAGGCTAAGCATTGAGGACAATAGGTCTTTGGTGGAAAGGAGTTCCACGTGTTGGCAAGAGGTAGAGGCAGTTGATCTTCTGAGGGATCATTTCCAGAGCAGAGGGGAAGGTATCTCCTTTGAGCAGAGGCTCATAAATTTATATTGGGGGAAGGTGTCTCCTTTGGGCCGAGGCTCATAAACATTGTAATTAGGAAGGTTTCCCAAAGAACTTTGAGATAACTTTTAGAGAAAATTTTTGTGGATGTAGCCCGGGCCTTCTGGGTGAACCATGTTAAAAATGGGCTTCCAATGTGTGATGCTTTATGTATTGATTAATGTTATGTTGATGCTACTACTATCTAAAGTTAAAAATATTAAATGGTTAAGTCTTATACTGTTCACCCCCCCTCTCAGTATAATTCCATGTTCTTCATATACATTGGTGCTCCACGTGTAATGATCCTCATGAAGAGAATACCTATATGCTACACCAACACTATGTACAAATGCTAGTGAGTAATAGTCATGGCGGTCAAGTCAATGTCATCAGGAAATTGAATCAAAACCTGGTAATTGGTGAAGAAGAGATAGTTGCAGTCCTTACCAGAGGAGGAAAGAGGCCGATAGAGGTGGATGCTACTCAAATGGCTCCCTTAAAGGTGCATGCTCATCATGAGAAAGGACAACAACCTCCTCAGGCTTCGAACAAATCTCGACAGCCTACACCAATCAAAGAGAAGGTCCAACAGGCCCCTGCAAATCCACCGCAAGGGGAAACAAAGGAGCAAGCTAGAGAGAAGCTCAAGCTTCCTTCGTTGACTAAGCAACAAAGAGTCGAAGCTACAGAATAGTACCACACCAAATATGAGCCGAGAAAGGAACCTGAGGTGCCCAGTTCCCTGGCGTACAACATTGTGGATGAGCTGAAGAGGATTCCAGCCAAAATTAGTCTGTACGATGCACTACAATTACCTAGACAAGTGGACCTATTGCAAGAATCATTGAAGATAACCAAAGCAAGGAAAGCAACACCGCTTGCCCTAGTGCAGACCCTGTCCACATCCATTATAGGGAAGAATTGGCCACCGTCATTTTACCTATCTCTACATATGGAAGGGTATGTTGTACACAACTGTATGATTGATTCTGGAGCCACGACAACAGTCATGCCGAAGGCAGTGTGCGAAGAGATAGGGATGGAATACACGTGAAGCAGCCACGACGTGCTCCAGATGGATGGTACCCCTGTGAAGACCATAGGAGTGATCAAGGACATCCCCATTCGACTACACAAGATGCCTCAGATTATAGTTATACAAGAGGTGGTAGTCATTGACCTTGAGCCCTACTTCAGTATGTGCTTGTCGAGAGAATTTACGATGAAGCTAGGCGGATATCTATCTATGGATTACTCCCATATGGAGATTCCATTTAAAGGGAAAAAGATAAAAATCTATAATGAGAAGCCTTCCACCTTCCTCATAGAAAATATGTCCGAAGGAGGGAGCAACGATCCTGTGCATGCGATAGTGGAAGGGATAGAGCAGGTGGACCTGGTCGAGGAGTCTCTCACACAGTTAAGTTGTGAAGATGAGTTTTCATTGGCAGACTTTAATGCCATGATAGAAACCAAGATGGGATGTTATGCCATCACCAAGCCTGAGAAAAACATCAAGTCAGAAGATAAGGTCTTCGTCGAAGGACTGTGGAAATTGTTCTTCGATGGCACCCGATGCAAAAATAGCGTCGAGGCGAGGATCCTTCTAGTATCACCTTCTAGAGAGCAGAAGGAATATTGTTACAGATTGGTGTGGAGTTGCACCAACAATGTAGCAAAATATGAAGCATTATGCCTAGGACTCAAAAAAGCAAAAAAGTTGGGCATAAAGCATCTCCAAATCTTTGGAGATTCTGAATTGGTATGCAATCAAGTCACAAACAAGTGCACTTCAAAGAAGCACTATCTCAAGTCATACCAAAATAGGGTATGGGACTTGCTCGACCAGTTTGAATCTCTCAATCTACAGTCTATTCCAAGAGAAAAGAATCGACATGCCGATGTTCTAGCATCCATCGCAGCCAAGTATTCTCCAGAAGAAGACATGGTGCATAAGCCCAAAGCTATGAGGATGATTTACAGGCCCTCTATCCATGATAGAGATCTGCATTGGCAGGTTTTTGATAGTGATGAGCAGATTGTGAATTTCATGATTCAAGAAGCAGCCACGGTTGAGAGCAGAAGCCCTGATGAAGAAGAATATGAAGGGCTAGTTCAATTGAAGAATAACCATGTTCCCAAAGGGTTAATTACTCTTGAAAGCCTCTTTGATCAGAATTATTGATCAATTTCTCACAGGATCAAAGTTAATGCAAAGTAGTATCAAGATTTAGAGCTTGAGCCTGGAAAAGCAATAAAATTTGGAACAGATTGCACTTCGAAAGAGCTAGAGTAGATCCGATCTCTATGCAAAAAGTATCCCGACACAGTGGCCTGGTCTTATCAAGACTTAAGGGGATACGATCGGCAACTGATCCAGCATACAATTGAGTTGCAGGAAGGGATCAAACCTTTTCTACAGAAGCAAAGACCCATCAATCCGAAGATCGAAGTCTTGATGAAGGCCGAACTCCTAAAAATGCTCGAGGAAAAGATAATTTATCCCATCAAACATTCTTCTTGGGTAGCGAATCTAGTCCCAATCAAAAAGAAGAATGGAGATATACGATTGTGCGTGGACTTTCACAACCTGAACCAAGCTTCTCTCAAAGATCACTACCCTCTCCCGTAGATCAATCAGATCTTGCATTCGATGGTCGGGGCTCAACGCTTCTCCTTACTCGATGGTTTCTCCGGATACAATCAAATCTGGGTCAGGGATGAAGACCAACATAAAACCGCATTCACTACCAAGTGGGGAACATTTGCTTACCAACGAATGCCATTCGGCCTTTCGAATGCGGGTGCCACTTTTCAGAGGGCAATGGATCTAGCTTTTGGTGAGCTCTTGAATAAGGTCATCGTTATCTATCTAGATGACATGACCATATTCTCCCGAAGAAGGGAGGATCACCCCTTACACTTACAACAGATTTTCAAAAAATGCAAAGAATTTGGCATTTCAATTAATCCGAAGAAGTCTATATTCATAGTCAACGAAGGGAAGTTGTTGGGACATGCGATATCAGAGAAGGGTCTCGCTGTAGATCCTGATAGAGCTGAGGCTCTAATGAAGCTCCCACTCCCAGTAGACAAGAAAGGACTTCAATCCTTCTTCGGCCAGATTAACTTCGTGAGGAAGTTTGTCCCAGATTTCGCCCAGGTCATCAAGCCGATGTCCAAACTTTTGAAGAAAGGTGCAGAATTCATCTGGATGAAGGAAAGAAAAGAAGCATTCAAAGAAATAAAAGCCTGAATTGCTCAAGCACCGGTCTTGACCAACCCTGACTACAATCGGGACTTCATCCTATATGCTGTAGGAGAACCCGAGAGCTATGTTGCGGTCCTGACACAAAAGGGGGAAGATGGCGAAGAGCGCCCCATCGCGTTTCTAAGCCAAGTGATAAATCCTCATGAAGAAAAATATAATTTCATAGAAATGCAGGTGCATGCAGTAATGAAGTCTCTTAGGAAGTTCAAGCAATTCATCTCCCAAAGTCGGGTTATAGTCTTTGTCATTCACCCTGATGTGTGCAATTTCATCATCCAAGGAGAATTGGGTAGTAAAAGAGCCGGTTGGGTCAGAAAGATTCAAGAATTCGACATCGAGATCAAACCCACAAAACTGGTTCATGGTCGCGCATTGTGTCAAGAACTAGCGAGGAGCGTAACGGCCGAAGCTACAGAACCTCAGTGGGATGACTCGCCAGCAGAAGAATGCTTCGTGAACTAGGAAGAGGATGAGAAATATTGGGTTAGTGAAATAGTTGAATACTTCAATATTGGCAGATGTCCTTCACATCTAAATGCTTCACAGCGAAGGCATTTCAGGATGCGGTCCACCCGATATACTTTGCGCCCGAAGGCCTATTTTTTAGAAACATTGATGGCGTCCTTCTCAGGTGCATAAAATATGATGATAAAAGGAGAGTCCTGGGAGAATTTCATTCAGGATTATCTGGAGGCCACTTCACAGGGAGAACAACGATGTTGAAGATCATCAAGGCGGGTTACTATTGGCCCACACTCTTCGCTGATGCCTTTGTGGTTTGTCGCAAATGCGAGCAGTGTCAGAAGTTCACCGATCGAAGCAAAAATGCTTTGATTCCTCTCCAACCGATACAAGTAGAAATGCCTTTTCAACAATGGGGGTTGGATTTCATAGGGGTCATATCGCCGAACTCCTCCATTGGGCATAAGTTCATCCTGACCATGACTGATTACTTTACCAGATGGGCCGAAGTAGTTCCCACGAAGCATGTTGATCAGGAGACTGTCATAGCCTTCCTTGAAGGATTGATCACCCGGTTCGACATTCTCGAAGTAGTCATAACAGACAATGGTCCTGGCTTCGTAGGCACCAAAATCAATGAATTCCTCTATAGATATGGGATATATCATAAAGTATCCTCCAATTACTATCCACAGGGTAACGGCTTGGCAGAATCAACCAAAAAGACTCTATTGAGGGTGCTAAGAAATCTCATAGAGACGAACAAAAGGACTTGGCATCTCCTTCTAGATCGTGCCTTGTGGGTCGATCGAATTTCTATCAAGAAGTCAATCAAGACTTCACCTTATGCCCTGGTCTATGGCAAGGAGGCCATCTTACCTACCCATATAGAGATCCCTGCATTGTAGTTGTTAGAAGAAGAAGGAGTCAACCCTTTGGAAAATAGATTGGCTCAGCTGCTACAGCTAGAGGAAGATCACGAGAAGGCTTACCAGAGCTTCGCTAAACATGCTCAAGTCACCCGAGATTGGTTCAAGAAAAAATCATCCGATCGCACATTCAAGGTGGGAGATCTAGTATGGAAGTGGGACTCCTGGAAGGCCAAGCCTGGAAATCATGACAAGCTGGATGCTTTCTGGGATGGACCATTCGAAATCATGAAGGTGAACTCGGCCAACTCTTTCATCCTCAAAGATGCAAATGGCCAGGTATTACCAATTTCTATTAATGGTCTTCATCTGAAGACTTTTCATCGCTGAGGCGAAAAAAATTAAAATTATTAAAATTAAAATAATAATAATAATAAATATGTACTTTTGTATATAATTTTCATTTGTGTATATACATCTTGTTCCGAGATTGCAAAAGCCAAGTATTACACTCCAAAATCTCCTTCGGGGACTTTTGATGCGAAGTAGCAGTTGCAAGGAGGTTCGCAGTGAAGCACTTTACCCTCAAAAGGGCCGAACCAAAATTCAAACAAAGGCATGAAAAGAGCTTCGCACCCGAAGCATTTTAAAAGGTGACTTCGGGAAGAAGTTTTGTGAAGTAGATTTTAAAATAGCCCTTGCGAAGCAGTTTCCAAAGCAAAATTTGGCGTAGTTTCCAAGAAGGCAAGCTTCGGTAGGCGGTCTCCATGAAGCAAAGCGGTAGCACAGCGAAGGAGAAGTACTTTGGGGCCGAAGCATCAAAAAATATCTCGCACCAAAGGTTCACCGTGAAGCATTTTCAATGACGATTTCAACTTCGCCGAAGTGGAAGCATTTAAAATGTGTCTCAAAGAACGTGCAGATAGCAACCGTGAAAAGAGTTCGAAGTGGATGAATTTAAGGCAAATGTGGCGGAGCACATCCCGAGGTGATTTGGTTAAGAGGAAAGCTCATGCCCAGGTATGAGGTGGCAGTGGGTTGCGTCTCCAATGCAAGGCATAATCATCAAAACATGTGGCCCCACGTACTACGCCGCTGCAGAGCCAATCAAAGAGCACGACAATCTCCTCTATCCGAAGTGTAAGTTTAATTATGGTAGGTGCCATAAATTTAGGTAGTTGCCTTTTAAGGCTATAAAATGTGAGGCCCTAGCAGGGAGAAGGTTATTCATCCATCAATTCATGCAAGACTAAGAGCCTTTGTTGTTAACTTAACCTGCCAAGTCTTATGCCCTTTGCGTCAAAATTCTTGGTGCCAAAGTCCCCTGCACTGTAAGCCCTATTTTTGCTTAAAGACGTCCAACATGGGGAAGAAAAACTCCAAGGAGAAAGGAAAGGAACCGGAAGTAGCAGGCCCCAAAAAAAAAAAGAAGGGCAAGGAAGAGAAAAAGCATACACCAAAGAAGATCAATCTCACCCCTCGCCCTGAAAAGCAACCGATAGAAGAAGGAGACGACTCGGAAGAGGAACAGCTTGTAGAACCACCAATTGATGGGTGGGAGAAAATTAGAGACACAGAGCTCTCTAAGGGTGTGGCCGACCTCCGACGCACTATAGAGTTTATGATGAGCAGACTCACCCCAGAGAATAAGAGAGTTGCTGCATATTACTCTCAGATTTATCGGTATTTGACCCCGCTTGCTCACCACTGTCCAGAACTAATCTATGCTATCATGTAGAATTACCAGCCTGCATCCAGGCAAGTGTTGGACGCTTCAGGTCATAAATTGTTTTCCATTCTGAAGGAAGATGTGCAAGCAGCATTTGCGCCACAACAAGGTCCACCCAAGGGTTATTCGGTTCACAACGTCATTTTGAGCGAACAAATGGAGAGGTTCACCTCCAACAGCTACATATTGAAATTCTTGCACGAGAACCTCAAAATTGGGCTCCCTTCAAGAAAGCTACCCCAGATGCCCTTACCCTTGGCGGCCTTCAAGAACACCGATATTTTCTCCATCATTGCATGGGTGGCGGGCCTATCGACAGATGCTTCGGTGCAACCTTGGCAGGTGTCTTTGGCCGAATGTATTTCGAGAGGGGAATTCTATGCCCCTGATGCTTCAAGACCAAACACCAACCCAGTTTTATTCGATTGGGCAGAATGGGTGGCCCGAACCTTGCATACGTGGCTCACCAGCATGAAGAATTCGGCGACGGGCCAGTACTTCGCACCCTGTTCTTTCCTGGTTTGGTTGTTTTTCTACCATGTACATAAGCAATTCCCCCACATTACCATTTCTTCGAGTGGCAAGGATGGAAATCCTCTACCTATGTACCAGTGGACTCCCCTCCTATTGAGGATAGAGTCTTATTATCCTTTTAACCAACAATTTTTGGGACCCGCTATGCATTTGTTGAAGGGTTCTTGCCCTCGGGTGCCCCTCAGTTTGAGAGATAGAGTGGTGCAGGAGAAGAAGGGAGATGTTTTCCAATTGACACAGGGACTGGTGATTCGCCTATTTGGCTTCATAGGGAAACCCTTCCTACTACCTGTCTTCCCATCCGAGTACCAGTTCGCATTGGAGGTCGCTCGGTAGAGCGACGCAACTAACGTCGTCTATGGCCACGGTCGAAAATGGGCACATACCTGTGACTTCCCCTTCAGGATGGGGGTAATTGAAGTATTTGCCTTGAAACAGAACGTATTCCTGGAAGAGAAGCTTGCCAATTTTGGCCTACTCCAGATTCCTCAACAATGGCTCTATGATCCCTTGGGAGTGATGAGGGATCACTTAAAATTCAAAAATTTTCATATCTGCCCCCACCCTGAAATTGTGGAGCAAAGAAATAATCCCAATGGGAAGGATCTGGAGTGGCATTTGGAGAGGGTGAGGACATTGCCTCCCTGGCATGAGTTCTACCCTATGGAGGTCGAATTTGACCCTGACCAGTACCCCCTCCCAACTCCAAGCTCCACGTTTTGGAGAAAGGCAAAGGATGATTTAAAGGAAGAATTGAAGAATTGGAGCGAGGAAAAATTAAGGGAGTGGTGGATAATGAGAGTCCATCACCAAAAGATGAATTCTTATGGACTCTTGGCAGTAGATAAGGACTTCACAGTGGTTTACGAAGCCAATGTTGGGACTTGGAAGTCCATATCCTTTGCCAATTTTGTTCCTCCAGCTACCCCAGGATCGGGTGAAAGCCCAAAAGGAGCTGAAGATGCCTCGAAAGAAGAAGAAGAGGAAGAAGCCAAAGCTACACCAGAGGCACTACCACAGGGACCATCGAAAATCCATGACACAAGTGTCGAAGAGGTAGAGCAACCATTGGAGAGGAAGAAAAGAAAGAGGCAAGAGCAAATTCAAGTGCCTCCGAGCCACCCAAAGTGACCTCGCACGAAGCTCCCAAGTGCTCATGCTGGACAACCTGCATCAAGCCTGGTCGAAGCAAGTGTTGAAGGTGCGGTGCCACCAAGTGCTGAGACAGTCCCAAGCATAGACATCATTGATGTGGAGGAACTCCTCCAACCAGAAGGGGACCCCGAAGTAGAAGTCATGGAAGTCGAGAGTGCCGAAGGCCAAAAGGAGCAAGAACCTATTACACAAGAAGTCACCATGGTCACTCTGCCAGAAGGGCATGTAGGTACGCACTATCCACCCTTTTCCTTGGTCTCTCACAAGTCTACCATGGTCTCAATCGAGTCTCCCCATCAGTCTCTCCCTCTTCACGCGCTGCCCGTTGCCATTCCAACTCTGCCTAGCCCCACTCCACTCGAGTCATCCGATCGAGACACGTCTATTGAGACTACTTCACCCGCCCACACCACCATTCTTTCAGCCCCTAGCCAAGGCAAATATAGCACTCCAACGTCGGACCCCATAGCCCATTCTCCCATCATACACGATGTTGTTCCACTGGCCAAAGCTCCCATCACACCTGTCGCCGAACCTTCTGGTGAGGCATCCCCTGTTCATTCTTTATACTTGTTCACCCCTTTGGCTGGAGATCCAGCCTCATTTGAATTAGATATGTCCTTAATCAAGGAATGCCCTCTAGCCGAGAAGCTACTCCTAGCTCGACAAAACATAGAGAAAATGTTGAAGGAGGCGAGGAAGAAGAGAGGGCACTCTCTGGCCCAGGTTGAAAAATGTGTCGTCTTCGATTTGAAGGTTGGGAAGTTGCATAAAGTAAAAAATATCCCCAAGGTCCAGAAGCCCCTGGATGAAATGACTCCAATGGACTATGACTACCAAGACAAATCCAAGGACCTGGAGCATTTGAATGTTGACAATGAATCTGAATCCATGCACGTCAGGATCAAAACTTTTTGAGCGCATGCGAACATCGCCAATCAACGTAGGTTTGAAGCAAAAAATGCCAACATCAAGTTGGAAGAAGAGCTAGCTAGAATCCGCTCCAAGCTGGAGGATTCAGAGAAGCAGTGTAAGCTGATGAAAAAGGAAACACACGCCCTAAAATAGAAAATACTACAACTGTAGTGTACCACTGAGAACCAAGCATAGAGATAGGCCGAGAATGATCTAAAGGCCAAGGAAGTTGAAAGCAAGATCTTGCAGTTGCAGCAGCAGTTGCACCAAAAAGCAAACTTGGAGCTGTTTGACAGAGGCAGGATCAAAGAAATCCGCTCACACTTGCTAAAAAATTTTAGATCCCGGGCCTCCAGTGCCCTATCCATTTTAACCTACATCACCGAAGCACAGCGTGCCACTGTCGAAGGAGGACCAACCATAGATGAGGTCACTCAGAAAGCTAGAGGCCGACTCAAATTGGCCTTTGATGTCCAAAACACCAAATATCAGGACTTGCAGATCGTTGCAATGAGTCGAATGGCTAGGGATTGGTCAACGGCCCAAGCTACAGTTCGTGCCTTCTTCTCCAAGGTGAGGAAAGCACAGAAGGTGAAAGACCTCCTGGATGTTTTTGAAAATGAGCAGCGTGCATCGCTAGGTTATTTCCAGGATCTCTCTTCCTTAGGTTTCCCGAGCTTCATAGATGATGATGGGAACCTTCTAACCAAGGAAGAGCTGAAGCCGGCATGGCTCCATTTTGAAGGTGATGTCTCGGAGGTAGATGAATGGGCAGAGCCGATAACAGAAAGATAGATCACAGATTTCATTTTGAAATACTGCAAGATTGCAGCCAACCTGAACGATCTGTACTCTAGAGTCAAACATGCTGATATCGAGAAAATTGATCGCTTCCATGTTTTGGTTAAGGCATTGCAAGACCAAGAGCCTTTCTCAAAGGGTGCTTGGGCTCATGTCCACCAAACCATGAAAAATATTCATGATCGCCTTGCCCCATCGCCGTCACAAGAAGCCATGCCAGAGGAAGCAGAAGAAGAAGAAGAAGAACAAGAACAAGAACAAGTCGAGGGGCAGCCCGCAGAAGAAGAAGAAAAGGGAGAAGGGTCTGGAGGTAACTCTGGACCAATGGATCAAGGCTGAGGGTTCTCCCACCGAGATGAGCTCGTTACCCTGCGAGCCACCAAGAATGTTGACAATTTTGTCACATTGCACAATGGGGTAGAAAAATTGAATTTTTGTAAAATATTTCTTTTAATTTCATGAATTTGTTCCCTTGCTTTTGTTTTAGAAACAACATTTTCAAAGCATTGCAGCAATTTTGGCTTTCCCTGCCACCCCCCCTTGTACATAAAATGAAGAAGAAAGAGCTTCGCTGTCGAACAAGCTAAGGAAGACAACTTCACCGAAAGAAATTGTTAAGGATAAAAACTACTTCGGGCCCGAAGTCCCTCAAACAACTACTTCGGGTGAAAACCTTGCGAAGCAGCATTGCCGAAGGAGAAATTCTAGCAAGGCATAAAAAAGAGCTTCGTGCCCGAAGTATTTCCATCAGCTACTTTGGGCAAAAGTTTTGCGAAGTGGAATTCAAGCGACATTTCAAAAGAATAGCTTCGTCGAAGAAAGATCGCGGTCCGAATTGGCTAAGGCAAGAAAACTACTTTGGGCCCGAAGCACTTCAAGTAGCTACTTCGGGCGAGATTTTTGCGAAGCGGTGTTGTCGAAGGAAAAAATACAAAGGAAGAAGAATGAAAACTACTTCGCACCCAAAGCATTTCAAAAGGCTACTTCGGGCAAGAAACTTGCGAAGCGGGATTCGAAGGAGCACAATGATGAAAATACTTCGCCAAAAACCCGTCGAAGCACCCACTTCGGACCTCCTCGCCAGCGAACCATTTCTACTTCACCGAAAGTCATTGCGAAGCATCTGCTTCGGCAAACTTTCGTGCGAAGTACTTTCACCCGAAGTAGAAGCAAAAAAATGCATTTTGAAGGCAAGAATGCACTTCGGCCGAAATACCCCCGAATCGCAGTTTTGAAGAAGGATCACGGTGAAGCATTTCAAAGACTCATCAGCGAAGTATCTACTTCGGGCGAAGGACCTCGCCGAAGCAGTTTTGGCACAGCGAAGCAGCGAGAAGTGAAGACCCCATTTTGAGGAAGAAATCTACTTCGGCCCTCCTCACCCCCGAAGTTGTTTTGCGAAGCTCCACCATGCGAAGTGCAAATCGAGGAGAATCTGCTTCGACACAAGTCCATTGCGAAGCAAAGTTGCGAATGAAGAACTAGCGAAGCACTTCAAGGGCACGCGCTCCAAGCTGGGTATTTTCTCGAGGTGATCAAGTGCCTCATAAATGCATTTTTACGTGCCCAAAAAACTAGCTGCGCATTTTTGGCAATTGGAAACGAAGTATCAGTCTCTAAAGAAGAGCCCGACAAGCATGGCGGCCACTCGAGTATTGCACCCAGAAGCCAAGGATGCTCAGACGGCTCATTAATGCAAGTTTCCATGGCTGACCCGGTCGCAGTTTCTAGTTTTGGTAACAGATTTGAGAGCTCAGTCATGAGGGCCGCGAGGAGCCGAATTCTCAGGTTTCGAGGGTGTACTCCTCCATTTTGTGTAATTATGGCTCAGAGGGTTGGGTCCTCTATAAAAACCCAGGCATTGTAATGTAAAGGGAGGGGGGAACTTTCTACTAGAAAGTTGTTGTAACTTGTATTCCTGCGATTAATACTAAAGAGCTTTGGACTCTATTTCTCTCTTGTATGTTGCCTTCTGTGTTTATTTCTTTCATCTTTCTTCATTTGTATGCTGTAATTCTAAATCCTGGATTTAGGTATGCGATTGGGGACTGAACCCTAAAATTTTCTCGAAGGATACATAGGGGAGGAAAACGCGGTAGTGACTTTCTTTTATGCTGCCTGTGGATAGTGTTTCTGTTATATTCACTTTTCCTAATCGTCGTTACTCTGAACTCTGAATTTTGGTGAAAGGGGAAGGAGAATCCTGGAACTCATCCAAAGGATACATAGGAAAGTTAATATTGTGTTCATTTTGTTATATTCTTGGTGTTCTCGTTGTTTCAAGCTATTGGCTAGCGATCGTGCTTCCTGTTCTTTCCCACTTCAAATCATTGACATCCTTTCCCTTGACCCCTTTTATTTCTTTCCTGCACCCCTACTCTGTTTATCTCTTTCCTGCACCCTTATCTTAAACATCTAGTAGTGTAGTATAGGAGCCGGCATTTCTCCGGAGATTGGCACGAGGGGCATCTCTTCCCTTCGGCCTTTCAATGTTGGTCTAGGTCTAGGGTGCATGCATTTATCCAAATCCTTTCCTAGGAAGATTTGATGACCAACAGTCACATGATTATTCCTTTGTTGTTTTTGTAATTGACTTTTATCCATGATGTTTCTTTGTTTTAGTCCTCCTT
Organism: Wollemia nobilis; assembly: GCA_028583015.1. Classification (NCBI taxonomy): domain Eukaryota; kingdom Viridiplantae; phylum Streptophyta; class Pinopsida; order Araucariales; family Araucariaceae; genus Wollemia; species Wollemia nobilis. The sequence goes on along the minus strand of JAQPPZ010000458.1, from coordinate 9,979,726 downwards.
AATACTTTTTCCTTTCAATATATCAACATAGGTCGTGGGATCTTCTTTCTTTGATATATTTGTTCGTTTGAAGCTTGAATCCTCTTTATGTTTCCCTAACTTTATATTTTGTTGTAACTTATCTTTAGACTTTTTAACTCCCTTTCTTAGAGGGACAATTTCAAGTTCCAATCTTTCACATTCTAACTCTTTTGCCTTTAACTGTTCAACCATATATTTTTCAATTTTCTTTTCCTATTCAACCTTCACCTTTAAGTTTGTGAGATTTTGTAGAAGCTTTGTCTTTTTTTCCTCATCCTATTGAATTTGAGCCTTCAAACTTGAATTCTTCTTTCTAACTCTTTCCAAATTTCCAATAGCAACAATAAGTTCTTCTTTCACGTCAACCATGGCTTATTTTTTATTTTTTGTGGTCATGTGTGTTATTTTATGTTCTTACTTCAAATTGTTAGGCTTTTCAAAAAGGAACCCATTCTGATACAAATTTAAGAACACAAGCTTATACTAAAATGGGGGGTGAACAGTATAAGATAAAACTTTTTACTTTTCAATCCAAATGATAACAACAATAATATCAAGGTAGTAAATAATACATAAATCATCACACACATGAGAGACATGGATTTAACTTGGTTCACCCAATGTGGGTTACATCCATGGAGAAAATATTTCTTATAAATTTTCCCAACAAATCTCTTGGGAACCAAATCCCTATTACAATGTTTATGGACCTCTATCCAAATGAGAAACCAAACCCCTATGCTCAATTTCGTGGACCTCTATCCACAAGAGAACTCTATCTCCATTGCTCTGGTTTGTGGACCTCTATCCATAGGAGAACTTCATCCCCTTTGATCTGGTTGTCTTTAAAACCTGCTCTCAACTCTACTCAACTCTGATCAAATATGCTCATAATTATGATCAAATCTTCTCAACTACCTGTACTGATCTACTCACACCTTCTCACAAGTCTACCTAAAACCTTCTCATAAATCCTACTTAGAACTATTCACAAGTCTTCTTAAAAGGCCTACTCAAAATAGCTCATAATCCTACTCTAATCTACTTACTGTCTCTGCTCAACTCTACTCTAACACATGCTCAAAACTGCTCATAATACATGCTCATAACACATGCTCAAAACTACTCATAACACTTACTTTGATAAAAATACTTTAGACATATTCTACCTAGATTTCTTGTTCAATAACACATAGAAAATGATATGCAATATAATTTCACAATATGTTCTTTCCAATATCACTCAAGCCCAATGCACAAATTGCTTCACAAAACTACCCTATAACCTTTGCAAATTTATCTTAATATCAATCAAATCTAGTGCATAAATTTACTTCACAAAACTAATTTCTTAACACTTGCTCATTCACATTCAATGTCACTCAAACCAATACCCAAAAGCTTCACAAATTCATTCAAACAATGAAGCACAATTTGTTCTCAAACCCTAGATCAAATATTTTCAACAATGCACATATATAATTCTTATTTCTCCACCTTATGATTCATAAATATTTTCTCAACCAAACACCTCAAATAAGGAGTAATATCACCATACCTCTTAACTTTATTTGATGAAGATGTGCCCTCAAAAACCTATCTCAAAATAATTTCCTTTTCAAAATGCCACTTCAAAAGTGATTAGTAGATTTCAAACCATTACCATTAAATTTATTCTTAAAAATATATGCACAATGAAATATGAAAATTATGCTCAATGATTATCCTTTTGTTCTCAAAAGCTAGGGCATTAAAAATTATCAAATCTCCTCAAAATTTCTTTTCACCATACAAAAATTACAACAAAAAATCAAACTACAATAACACCTTATAACTCCTACTTGTCAAAAGCACAAATAATTTTCAATATCAATAATGTACCTTATATTTATCCAAAACCCTGAGTATAGAATACAATTTTAATTTCACTTTCATACACCTTATACCTCCAATTCTCGCAAAAATATCACCTTTGTATTTTCTCTTTATATTATTTGTAAAATAAAAAATTTATAAAACACACCCTTATGACTCCCTATTTGCAAAATAAAACTCTATAACTCACACACTTATGACTCCCTAACATAATAAAATCAACACATACCTTATAGAAAATTTAATTAAAAGTTTTGTGCCCTTACTAATGTTGCTGCCACAAATCGAACTTGCCACCTCTAGATGGTTCGTGCCCTACCTTGCGCTAGGACACCATGTGGGCTAGCTGCCCACACAACCACCAAGGTGCACGCGCTTGTATTTCACTTGCCACACGACACAAAATCTTCAACCAAAAACTTCAGCAAAAAATGTCTTTGTCGTGCTTCGAACTCGAGACCTCCTCTCTGCCAGTGATCTAGCATAGGGCCTCCCTTCTATTTGAGCTAACCACCCATATGTGATTTCAAACTTTTTGCACTCCCTTTTGACTTTTAGAATTTTCCTTTAACATTCGTGTGACTGTCCTTTCCTTCTTCTCTGCCCTCAATGAATCGAAAGATCGATCGGATCTTACGATTGTGCTACGTTTTTCAACCTTAGGCAAATGAAAATAATTTTCCCCCTTTATATATGCTTTCCCTTTCATTCATTGATGTCGGTGCCTTTCAAAATAAATAAAATATTAACATGCCCTCCAAGATTTTAGTGCCTTCAAACTTTCAATTTTATATTATAATATTAAAATATTATTTTTAATACCTTTGGGCTTTTGCAAACTAAACTTGTCTTCAATTTATTTTCTTTTTCAAATAAAACCTTTTGTCCCAATTATTATACTATTAAAAATATTATAATGTTATCTCCTCTCTTTTAAACCATGGCCTTTATTTTAAACCTTTGCTTTGCTTTTCTCTTGCAAACCTTTGTCCCTTTGTGTATAATATTTAAAAATAAATATTATAATTTTTTTTTTCAACCATAGGAGAGAATATTTATGCCATACCAAACTCTCTTTGACATCAACCTTTTGACGTCAAAATTTTGACATCAATGACAATGCAACATGCTCAATATTTCCAATAGTTTTCCACTTTAATGTTTATTCAAATTTACTTAATCACCTTGATCATTTTTTCAAAAGTTATTTTTTTTTAAATTTGAATTATTTTAAATTTATGGAGTGATAAGGATTACTACTAGGATTTAAATTTTTAAAAGGTTTGAAATTATAATAGTTCTTTTAAGCTTTGAATGTTAAAATATTTAAGATTTGAGAGTTTTTAGATTTTGAAGGTTTGAAGATTTAATTTTTAATATAAGGGATTTAATATTTAAGAAAGATAATGAAGATGTAAAGTCTGATGAACCAAAAAATGGATATCATGAAGAACTTAGAGAAAAATTTAAGAATGAAGTTGAAGATGAAAAGGTTCATGAACACTGCAAGATCACATGAATATTGAATATCAAAGATGAATATTGAAGACTAAATTCTTCAATAACAAAATAATGTAATATAACGATGTGTTGGAGAATATTACATTCTTTGATACATGAAAATGTACCCACAAGGTACCTTTATGGTACAAATGTAAATATGTAATATATTAGGGTTTGTGTCTATATTTTAGATGAGCAATTTATATTTCTCCTTTTATGTAAGTATCCATGTGTAGGATATGCACAAGTATCATGTAAGAGTGCAATATGCAAGATATGCACAAGTGTCATGTAATTAAGAGTGCAAGTGTATATTGAGATAATGTGCACAATTTTCATGTATGTAAGTGTGCAAATATGTGATGGCTTTTGAATCCTTATACTTAATATGAAATTCATAGGAATATAATCACAGGATCGAATATAATAAAGTTGCAATATAATGAACCAATAAAGATAATGTAACAAAGATAAATGAGACAACTAATATGTATTATCAAGGATTAATAATATACCAAATAAAATTCAATAATATGATCAAATATGAATGTAAAGCCTAAAATATACACAATAATATCACTTACAATACTAGTTGCTCAAATGTATGTAAATTTGTATTACTCCTATTTCTATTACAAATATCTCATAAATATAATACTATGGAAATTTTATATCACTATGTAGAAGATGTGGATTGCATATAGAATATCTGGAATTCTCTATTGCTATTTCTTTATGGAGTAATATATATCCTTTCTAGGATGACTCTTTGGTTACCATGACTCCTTTCCATATGCCAAGCCTTATAACTCTTGTCTTACTTGACACTTGCATACACATGACACTATATTTTATGTAAACTTGTACTTGACTCTTCATAATCTAATAAAACGTGTGCACTCTTACATAATAGGCACTTGTGCACATTTACACTCATAACACTTTCAAACATAATTACATGACACTTGTGCATTTTCTGCACATTATTATATTGCATGAAATTTCAACTCACACTCTAATCTAAGACACACCTAATCTAATAATGTAACAAGGTGGTATATTAACATGTACCAAATAATGTAATATTCTCCAAAAATATGTAATGTGAGGATGTGCACAAGTATCTTACATTAGGAGTATATTAGGAGAGTAAGAGTCATGTAGATGTGTTCAAGTTTCATAGAGTTAAAGTATGTATGTAAGAAGAGAGAGATGAGTCTAGTATACAAGTGGTAAGATGAGAAGTCAAAGATCAATCATAGGAAAGGTTGAATCTCCCAGATATGTGAGGAGTGCAATAGACAAGTATTGAATATTCACATTACTATATCTATATTATGTATGCAAATCTCCATAGAATGTAAGAAAAAATGATATGTAGTGATCACCACATAGTAAGCATTTATAATAAAATGTGTATACATATTTTGAGCAATTTTATTGTAACTATTATTCATGCATGTAAATAAATTATTTTTACCATTTACATTGATATTTGATATTATAAGTGTATGTTATTTCATTATTATATTGGCCTATATATATTTGATTATTCATATGTATAAATCTACTCTTCATTATTGATATTTTGACCTATAATATTGTGGCTTATTTATGTTGGGATCTATGATATATTGAGAGAGTTAGGCTTAAAAGCCAACGTAAATAGCCTCTGATTTTCTAAGGTTTGGACATTTAATTTTTTCATTTTTTACAGCTATTTGGGAAAAACTTAAGGAAACCATATCTTTTCATACATAAGCATTTTGAGCCTTTTTTTTCAAATTGTATCAGTTTTTAAGATCTATGTATTGATGACATCAATTTATGAACCCACTCTAGAATTGGGGACAGAATTGTGTGGAATAATTCTCAAGATTTATTGTCCTTTATTATGGAGGATTTATTATATTCTACGTAATAAAAATATTGATCTATGTTTTTGTGATAGTTGCAGTAAATTTTGAAACTTTTGAAGGCATGTAGTGTTCGATTATATTACATCATTTGGGTCATGTAAATGTACCACCTTTGGTACATATCTAAAGTAGGATTTTACTTCAAAGTAAATTCAGTTAGTTGCTTCAAGTATTATAATAAATGCACAAGTTTCAATGTGCATGTTGTAAATGTGCATGTAGTCCACATGTACATGAGTCCTAGGTAGAGGAAAGGCCAAGCAATTTATATTTCTATATAAAGGCCTCATAGGTGTAATAGTAAGATAGAGGGAGTGATATAGTAAGTATATAGTGTGTAGTAGATGTAGTGTGGTATAATGTAGTTCTTTCATATACTTTCATGGAGTGTTCATGTCCTCCATTATATAGCATTGTACTATTTTTGTCATTATCATTAATGGCATATTTTTTAGTTATTTTTAGATGTTCATATCTTTATTTTCCTGCATATTACTATACCATTAGTTTTATAGTTATCTTATATTAGTTATCCTTCATATTGTGGTTGTACAACCTCCTATCAAAAGCTAATAGTGGTATCAGAGCACATGGTAGATTAATAGGAATAGGAAGATCCACAAGGAACTTTGTTGTGTCTTTGCAAACTTGATCCATCACAATGCACCATTACTTGCAAATGTTGCCACATGAGAGGTTGAGAGGAGAGAAGAAAATATTAGTTCCAAAAATTATGAGATTCATTTGGCTAGAGTCTTTCCACAGATTTACAGGAAAAATTATGAAGACTAAGACTCAACATTCATCCCACTAGATTGACAAATCAACTAGTGAAGAGTCATCATCTCTAGATATTATAGTTTTCACCATTTAAATTTCTAACATCTTGTTGTAGGAAAAGGATATTCAAAAAATGTTTGGGAAGCTTCCTACAAGAGAGATAGGAAGAATATCTTCTTGGAATCATTCTATCACTTGTAGCAACAAGTAGAAGACAAAATATTTTAGATATCTAAAGAGAGGTCTCATTACTAGAAATTGTGGACCTGCAAGAGTGCAGAAGAAGAAAAGGCCATAATATACTTATTGTGGATTCAAAATACTCCAGATAAGAGTCATGAAAAATATTAAAGGTTGTTGATCTCCATCAAATACTGTAGATAGTATATTGAAGAAATTAACTAGAAAAATATTAAGAGACCCTTAGAAGGTCCAGTTACAAAACTTCCAGTTTTGGAATATTGGAGATTAGTAATATCCATAAAAAAAATAAAATGAAAGAGAGATGAAATACATTTGGAACAAACATATCACTAGGTATTATATCGTATTTGACATCTTGTCAATAGGTAGCCATAGTTATTTCTCACTAAATATTTTGGAAGCAAAGGTGAAGTGTGAGAAATAAACTAAAACTAAAGAGAAACATATGATCAGAACTTTCAAATATTAGATGGTTAGTCAATAAAAATTTCAAATATCATATCTTTAATAGGTATGATCAAAAAAATTAAATAAAAAGCTCCAATATTGGAGGTTTGATGGTCAAAAAGTCCCAAGGCAAGAAAAGTTCTAAGGTCATATGAGAATTGTTTTTAAGGAAAGGCATCACATCTCAAAAATATAAAATTTTTTGAGGTTCACAATCTTCTAGAAAGTACTATCCTTTAGTAAAAAAGGAATGTTTCATATCTCTTGGAAATAAAATAGTGGTTAGAAATCCATGATGAGGCCACTATCGAATCTGGAGCATTAAAAGCAAAATTTTTCCATACCTAGATTGTGAGGATTCCCAAAAGGGGTAGGTAGAAATAATGGTAGTATTTAATCATCTAAGGACTCAAATTCATTTGGATACCAAATATATATAACCTTAGAAGTACTAACAACTTGGATAAGACACGACTTGATGTTAGAATCAATAGTCATCTTGAAATCTCTACATGAGTTACAAAAATACTTGTGAAGACTAGGAATCAACATTCATCCCACTAGATTGATAAATCAACTAGTGAAGAGTCATCATATCTAGAATTTATAGTTTTCACCATTTCAATTTCTAACATCTTTTTGTAGGAAAAGGAGATTAAAAAAAGGCTAGCAAGCTTCCTACAAGAGAGCTAGGAAGAATATCTTCTTAGAATCATTCCAGCACTTGCAACAACAAGTAGAATACTAAATATTTTAGATATTTGAGGAGAGGTCTCATTACTAGATATTGTGGACCTGCAAGAGTCCAGAAGAAGAAAAGGCCATAGTATCCTTCCTGTCAATTCAATAGAATCTAGAGAAGAATTGAGAATAATTTTAGAGGTTGGTGATCTCCATCAAATACTGCAGATAGTAGATTGAAGAAATTAACTAGACAAATATTAAGAGACCCTTAGAAGGTCTAGTTACAAAACTTTCAATTTTGGAATATTGGCTATTGGTTATCTCCATAAAAACAATAAAAGGAAAGAGGGATGAAATTTATTTGGAAGAAATATATCACTAGGTATTATATCATATTTGACATCTTGTCAATAGGTACCCATAGTGATTTCTCACTATATTTTTTGGTAGTAAATATGAAGCGTGAGAAATAAAATAACACTAAAGAGAAACCTATGATCATAACTTTCAAATATTAGATGGTTAGTCAATAAAAAGTTCAAAATTCCCAAGGCAAGAAAATTTCTAAGGCCATATGAGAATTTTTTTTAAGGAAAGGCATCACATCTCAAAAAGCTAAAATTTATTGAGGTGTACAATCTTCTATAAAGTACTATCCTTTAGTAAAAAAGTAATGTTGCATATCTCTTGGAAATAAAAATAGTGGCTAGAAATCCATGATGAGGCCACTCTCGAATCTGGAGCATTAAAAGTAGAAATATTCCACACCCTAGATTGTGAGGATTCCCAAAAGGGGTAGGTGGAAATAATGGTAGTATTTTATCATCTAAAGACTCAAAGTCATTTGTAATTTAAGATACCAAATCTACATAACCTTAGAAGTACTAACATATTGGATAAGACATGACTTGATGTTAGAAGCAATAGCCATCTCAAAATATCTACATGAGTTTTGGAGAAAAATATTCCTCTTTGTAGTGTATAAATAGGAGTAGTGTTAGCTTTGTAAAGGACCCACAAATTTTCAATTATATTATTTTGTACAATTTTCCTTCATTTCCTTCTATATCTTGAGGGGATTTTGGGCAAATTCAACCCTTGCTCTTGACACAACCTTTGTAATTGCACAATTTGCATATATATATAGATAGAGAGAGAAAGAAAGAGAGGCCTACATCAATTTCTAGGTAAATCATTTGTGATTTCTTGTGAACCCATTTCTATATGTGTGTGTTCTTGTAATCTTTACCTGCTTTATATTTTGTTCATGTATGTATGTGTGAAGGGTTTGTATCAATTTTTAGATCATCTATATGGATTCCAAAGCACAAGCTACATTTACCATATGAATCCACTCTAAAACAAACATCAAAAGAATTAAATGTTGAAGATAATATATTACGGTTTTGGTGAAGTCCTCAACCTACATACTTTCAAATCAAATGATATTTTCACCTAGTGACTTCACTTGAAGTGAAGATCCCAAAATGTTATGAAAGCTCCACTTATAGAAACTAAAATTACATCAATCTAAGTAGAATACCAAGACACGCTCTTATAAACACCATATGGCCTCCTTAGGCAACCCTCTAGGGTTAAATAGTTTTCCTTACCACTTTTGGGAATTTTTTCCCCATGTTTGGGAAGTTTTGGGCCATGCAGCCATGGTCGTCCCACCCTAGGATGGCCACCAGTTCATGGCCATCCCACCTAGGGATGACCACCCACGATCGTCCCTAGGTGTTACGGCCACCAACAACCATCCTTGGATGGGACTACCAAGCCCCTGGACTCTCAAAATGTAAAGGGTGGGATAAATGGTAATAAAATTCTACCATTTATATCATGCATTGATTTATGATAGATTTAGGGTACATCAAATCCATAAAAAACCTATAAATTGGAGGACCAAATTGGATATGTCTCCCATCTAATGCATGGTAAGGTTTTGATAAATTAGAGCACCTACCCTGCATGCCCTAACTTTCCCGTTTGACCTTGTGCTCTCTTGAGCTGTAAAATGGATTCAATCCACCCAATTCAAAAGAGGAGTCTTTGTAATATTTTACAATGAAGTAATGCTAAGATTCAATCAGCATTTCACCTGTGTATTTGCCCTTGAAATATCCATCAATCAAAGGATATTTCCAAGTGATCCTAAATACACAAACCCATTCCAAAACCTACCTATTTTAGTGAATCAGATCACAAAATTTGATGACAACACCCCTACGAATAGTTTGAACCATATCCTAGAGGAATTGGTGGAAAAAAACACTAGGTTTGGTGGTCATCCCTACCTGGGACGGTTAACATTCATAATTGGAACACCCATGGACGACCATGAATTTGCATATAATTTCATTTCAATTTTAGAATAGATAATTTCTAGATTAGAATATATGCATCATACTAATATTTGGTGCAATTTTGAGTAGTTTTGGACCCCCTATTAGGCTTTTCATTCTAACAATCATAATTGGAACACCCAGGGATGGCCATGACCTCTGCATCCAATTTCATTTTTGTTTTAGCATAGATCAATTCTATAGTAGATTATATGCATTATACTAAGTTTTGGTATAATTTTGGGTAGTTTTGCATCGTCTATTTTACTCTTCTTATTCACTATTATATGCATATATTTGATTTCATTTCAATTTGCACATGCTATTAACAAATATGAATCCTTTGTGTGTAGATCCAGGTATTTCAATGTGCAAGGAAGGAGCTACAAGTTTGAATACAAATAGATCATTGCAACGGTATCAAAAACTCGCTCTTCAATTTGTGAGTGTGAGGAAGGCATCAAAGTGCATATGAGTCTTTGAAAGGATTAGATCCTTTGACACTTCTATAATGATTGTGTCAACTCAAATATCTCAAGGGTATGTTTTGTAACTATGGATTTGATAAATTGATTAATATAAAGAGAACCTCAATTTCTTTTACTTATTTGTTATCATGCTTACTTATGTCTCTTTTTAGTGCTTAGATAAATAGATGCATTTTATTTCTCTTTGCTACGTGTGCCATTTTTCCTTCTACAATGTCAATCATGGTAGGATCCCTATCCTATTTGATTTAGGCAAGTTTTAACTCTGTTTTTACCTCTAAAATTTTATAGGTTTTGGTCGTTCTGGCCTGAAAAAACCCTTGATTTCCTAATTGGAACACCCAAGGATGACCTCCAAATTGGTAACTGTCCCACCCTAGGATGACCACCAAACAGGGAGCCTACAACTCAAATTGATAGAAACCGCAGCAATCTTAGGCTTCAAGATGAGTATCTGAACCTTACTTTACATTATTACTATTTAAATAAAGTTAAATACAACTATTATTTATTTTCTTTGGTTGCTTGAAAAGTAGATTTTTATTTTTCTTAATCTCAAAAACAACAAAAAGAAAAAAAAAGTAGGAAAAGAACCAAGTAGGAATGCATTTGTGTGGTTTGATTTCTTGTGACCTACATAATGGTTAGGTTGAAATATAGGGTATGCATTTTATAGGTTCCATTATTTATTCAATACTTCTGAAAGTGAAATGTTATTTTGCATTTAGAGAAGTTATCATTGAGTGCTCTTTGGTTTAATTTTCTTAAGTATAAAATGAACCACACACACCACATCACATTTGAACATTAGTGAGTTGGAAATTCATCCCCAACCTCTAATAGATACCAACGATGGTGGGATTCATCTCCACCCATTGGCTTGCATGATATGAACCCTATTTTTTTGGCTAAATTTGGCTCCAAGAACCATATTATCCATGGAAAATAGCATGTATTCTTCTTCGTAGGGTGTGTCACTGCCCATGATCAATATGGGTGAGGACTGGTAGGACCTATGCTCCCTAATCGGATATGGGTTTCATCTCCATATTTTGATGGGTAAGGTTATCTGGATTTCATTGTCAGGCTTTGTCGATGCAAGTATATAGGTGAAATACTTTTAACATTGAGAATATCATCCAACAAAAGCAAAACACGTGAAAAGAGATATCTTTGCAAACAACAAATAAAAAACACACCAAACAATTTTAGGGAACACATATAAAATATTTAAAAGAGATAAATACTTGTATTATTGTGTGTTTTCATTTTTGTGTGTTGCTAAAATATCTAAAATATGACTTTTGATCTAACAACATATTAATGACACATATTATTGGAGAAAATGTATTTTTATTCATGTAAAGAGTGCATAGGTTACAATGGGGGAAAATTTCCATTTATCCTTTATTTACATAAATGTTACAATGGGCCTTATGCCTTCTTTTCATGTCCCTTAGTGTATATGGGCTTGCGTGCCACCGCAGGGTTGTAGTTTGTAGTTGATTCCCTCCTTGGTTCTAGGCTAAACCTTGAAAAAGGGATTAGTTCATTCTGGGCCTTGCCTTAGTCAGACCTTATATTAAGAAATACAAATAGATGCTAAAAACATATTTAAAACAAAAATAAATTGTGTAGAAGGTCATGGAATTGCAAAAGTAAGGTTACCTCCCAAATTTGAGCTGATTTGGAGCCTGTAGACCCAATTTTCCACCCGGTGGGCGAATCGGTGCCAAATTCATGGGGCAGGGGGTGAATCAGACTCTGAGTGTTGTTCTACAAAAACCCTTTGGTATAGAGGTTCCTTTGCTATTGTACTATTGTTTTTCAGGTTCATATATACTTTGCTATGCTTTTGTACACATTTTGGTAGAGTTTATGTACATTGGACATAAGTGGAGAGAGATCTTGAATGAGGGTTTGGGCCCACTATATATAGAAAATGGTAATATGCAATGGGGGAGTTAAGAAAATTAACACTATGCTGAAGTCTAACTAGAGCTAGGTTAGGGTTTGTGAGGTGGCAACCTCACATTCCCCATAGGAAATATCCTATCCTCACACATGTGTGAGAAAGGATTAGGTCTAATTAGGATTAGGAGGTCCTAAGTCAAATTAGGGCTTGATTAGGGTTCTTAGGAAAATATCCTAACTAACCCTAATTACACACATGTGGGAGGGTGCAATTAGTGTTAATTAGGGATTAAGATTTTAATTAATCAATTTTACCCTAAAAATGGGACTTAAGTGAAGTGAACATTAAATTAGATTTTAGGAATTGACTTGATAATTTTTTTTGCCAATTAATAACCCACGAGGGCCTCAATTGAGTGCAAATAGGCTTTGTATCACCTTGGGAAGCTTATGGAAGGTATCTCGATGCATGGTAAATGTTTGTGATGTGATTTTTATAACTTATTAGGGTTTTGGACCTAAAACCTAGCAAAGTGGTATGTGAAAGTCTACGCAATGCTACGATAATCTATGGTGATCTATGCATGACTACGACTGTCTATGCATTAGTACGTATGACTACATCAATCTACACATGCCTAGGATGATCTACCTTACCCTACATTGGTCTATGATATCCTAGGGATATCTAGGATTGCCTATGTAAACCTACAAGTGTCTGAAAGGATATACAAGTACATAGGTATAGCAATGTGCAACTTTTAGGTGTCTACATTTTGCCGCTTTTTGTACTATACTATGTGAAGCACAATTTAATAGAAAAATGTGAAGGGTTTGTGTAGAATAGAATGGATAGAAGGAGAATGGGATCCAATAAAAAGTATGTAGTCGATCGAAGCGTGACCATACCAACTTGATCGATATCCAAGGAGGAAGGAAGAAGAGGAGGAGAGAAAAGAGATAAAATGGAATGAAAAAAATACCGGTAAATGGAAATAGATGATTGCGGATGCAACACAATGGTTTTTTTGAGTTTGTATGATATTTTCAATGTCATACTAGTTGCTTGGGGTAGGCAATTTTTGACTGCTTTGTTTTTGCGACCAGTTCATCGTGGTCCAAAAATACGAATAGAACAAATGCATATTCAAATCTTTGTTGTTGATTTATTGATGAGCATATGACAAAAATTGTCAAACTATTTGAGTTAGTTAATATTTGGATTATTCAAACATGTCATTCATTGTGTACCATGAATGGTAGAGTGAATTCCTCCAAATTTTACATTGAATTAGTCAACCGTGTCATTCATTGTGCACGATGAATGCCAAAGTGACCTCTCCATTGCTATGCACAACTCTCTTGATTTAACAAATATCTAGTTGAAATTGAGATTATAATCGTAATATAATCTTCAGCAAAAAAATTTGTAGATAGATGCAATATCTGCGCTTTTAGATTTTTTGTTTGTTGATTGCACGTACAGCTGACTTTGGATATGAATACCTCCTCAAACGAGGAATTAGCAATGAGGTGAATGAAATATAGTGATTTGGGGATGCAGTGATTGATAGTGTAGACACCAAAACAACACCAATCTGATTATATGACTGCAAACACTGATCACATTGACACACACAGCCCCCAAGGCAGCCCCCTGAGGTTAAACAATGGTCCTAACCACTCACACAGTAGTTTTGGAAGGTCAGAGGTCAATTTGGCACCTTTCAAGCACTCTGCTCTCTACTCCTTCCACCCAAGGACGATTACAAACTGGTATTCATTCCACCCAGGGATGATTAGCAGTATTCGCTCCAGGGTGGGGTGAATAGTAGGTTTGATAGGAAAAAAGTCAAATCTTGACAAATGGTAGCTCAGATCCACCACTTAACTCTTCCTTCATTGCATGAGAGTGTGAGTGAGCATTTTTGAGCATTGGAGGCAGTTACAGGGGCAGTCATGGAGCCCCTAATTAGGGAGGAATCTTCTCCCCCCTGGGAAGGCATGATTTCCAAGTGGCACCTCTGCATGCTCATCCAAAGAGACCATCATGTCTATAAAATGGTGAGTCTTCTCACCCCAAACATATACAAAGAAGGAGAATTTTGAGCAATGAAGTGTTGTCATTTTATATCCTCACACCTTTTGATTTGTGCCTTTCACATCCTTGATCTCTTTTGGAAGGGAGTTCATTGGGTGATTATTGGAAGCGCAAATCCAGAACCAAAACCTAAAATTTGGCCATAACATCCTACCAAATTTGCCAACAACACCCCACAAGATGTTTTGGACCCATCCCAAGTGGATTGGTGCCAAAATCGGGCCCCAAACGATGGGTGTCTTGCCCCTAGGTGCCCCCCGCACTGCTGTAGTCCTAATTGCCCCATCCTGGAGTGATTAGAAATATATAGTAGATTTCCTTTCTATTATTTTTGCATCTAATTCTATGTTGCTTAGATAGGTTTTTATTCAAATTTCGCATCATTTTGAGCTGTTTTGATCATGTTTTTTTGTCATTTCCTGTTTTTGCTAACATGCAGGTAGCATCATCAAATTCCTAGTGATAGAGGCCAAATTGGGAAAATCTGACCTTCTGGGTCTTTCCAAAATACCTCCTTTTACCTAACCCCCAACTTTGAAGGTGATTTGGAGCCTCCCGAATGTGACATTTGGGACAGCGCCTTTTGATGCTTTGTTGTAGGTCTATTTGTCCCGCCCCGGAGCAATTAGAAATCCATGGTAAATTTTTTGACTGTTCCATTTGTAGTGCCCTCCTGGTAATGTCCTCATGCCTATGTTAAATTTTTTGATCATTCTTATGTTATTCAGTTATCATTTTATTCATTTTTTGCATGCACTAATCATAGGCTTGGGGATTGCATGTTTCATTTTATCTACAGGTGCTACTGATTGTTTTATATTTCCTTGAACACAATATCTAGACATTATAGGAGCAGCAAGGAGTCAATACTCATCAATGCAAGCGGAAACAATTTTTGTCCACCCATTTTACATGTGGGCACGCGAAAGAAGGAATACCATTTTTTGATGTGACAAGAACATATTTAACTATCCTAGCCCCTGAAAATGGAGGAGACGGATTGTAATCGGGATCTAAAGCACATTAATAAAGAGGGTTGTACTTCATATTCACTTTTATACCTTGTTTCAATGCATTTGTGTTTCTATCTTTTCATGCATTTTAGTTCGTAGGATTGGGCGTTAAGTTTAGTTTCGTTTACATCGCACCTTTGGAATTTTCATTTTTGTTTCCATATCCTCGTGCTTTCAGTGGAAATCACGATGGTACATTGTCCTCTATTTTTGAGATCAGAAATATGATCAAAACTTGTTTGTTTTTTCTTGTAAGTACCAAGTTTTCAAACGCTGGACTGATGTTCGTTTTAGTCTGTGACGAATACAGAGCTAGAATTTGTCTTACCCAGGGACGAATGGGCATTCACCCACCCTATGATGAATATAGTTATGTTATTCATCCCACCTAGGGATGAATAGATCTCTATGCAATTTCAATATAGAAACTCAGAACCAGCCGATTTGGGTAGAGAAGAGGTAAGGGTCCTAAACACCTTCTGTCATTTTCTACTTTTTGTTTTCTATTTTTTGGTTATTTGTTGCTTAGGGAAAGTTTTCACTGCATGTTTTATTCATTTATGCAAATTAAAAAGAACACCACACACCATGTGGTAATTTAAACACCAAGGAGCTGGTCATAAAACCCCAGCCATTGATCAAGACAAATGGTGGATTTCATCACCACCTTGGCTTGAAATTTTGCATCCATAAACCCGATCGCTACTATTGCTAGACGTAAATCCTGATGAAAGCTGACAAAGTATAGTTGGGGTGATTCCTAGCACATGAGGATAAGTATTCTATGGTAGCTTTCAAAAATAGGGTGATCCCCCTTTCATACCGCCTATGTTCCACGTACCATTCTGCTCTCACGTACCAATAGTTTCCCTCACGTAAGGGTGGGTATATAGAGAGGTTTGGTATAACGACCTGACAATGGTATATTGAAGGGGCAACCATTTTTGGGAGTCATAAGAGCCATAATATTGCATTTGCTACAAAATGTTCTTTACAAAACTGTCAAAACAAAAATCAAAACACACTAAACCAGGTTTAGGGCACACCTTTAATCTTTAAACGAGATAATCATTACTTTGTGTGTGTGTGTGATATTTTCTGTTTAGTGTAGCATAAAAATAAAAATCATAAAAAGAAATAAAAATCTACGCATCTTGTAGGGAGACACCACCATGGTGTACACCCATAGCCAAGCCCAATCATGGGCAAGAGCTACAGAGAGTGTACAAGGGGGCACAAGTCACCTTCTCTATAGCCCTAAGGACTTGGTCATACCACCTTGGCAGCCTGACCCATAAGATAGTCCACATCATGCCATTTTAGAATGGGACTATAGAGGCACCCCTTCGAGGGGCACTCCCGTCCAACATAGGCCCTTTCATGAGGATTCCCTACATGTGGCACTCAATATAAATGGGAAGGCTCCCTTAGAAGCTCAGTATAAGTGGCCATCGCGTGATGAAGCGCTAGAACAACATAAGGTCCATGAGGAGTGGCCACATGATTATGTCATCCCTTCTTTACCCCCCATCACTGTTAGGAATAATAAGCCAAATCCAAAGCACAAGGCTCTTCAAACAGGGCGAGCCAAATCTGCCTGCCCCTTTCACATATACAAAAGGAAGTACAAGAAAGACCATTACATTCCTCAAGAGCAATACATAGCGCAGGAGCAATGCACCTCCACACCTGCTATCTACTAGAATCACCTACTAAGGCCAGAGCCTCGAGTGAATACCGCCAACCTCGACAAAGGGAAGTGACCTATAGAGATCTCGGATCATCGTGACCAAGATAAATGCATAGGAGAGGCATCTAGGCCTCCTAGACTCAATATGGTGGAACAAATTGACCTGGAAGTCACTAGACATGCCACCCGCCAAGCATAGATCACTCAAATTGAGCAAGACCAACAATAGCTAGAGCATCTATATCGCCTTAGCAAAGAGCGCATTCAGCACCAAACAGATGAGCTACTCCATAACATTGTTCCTGAGAGGGTTCCAACCCATCACATCCAAAGAGTAGAACCATATGAGAGGCGCAACCCCTTGGTACGAGACAGGTCTCCATGACCTTACCAAGTGTTGCCTCTGAGACCTCCTAGACCTGAGTGGGAGGCCACTACCAGGAACAACGATGGGCACCCTCTATAGGGACCCATCCATGGTTATAGGTCTCATCCAAAAACTCCTCAAGAAGCCTATGAGGAGTATGAGCATGAAGAAGAGCGGGCCGAAATGCCCTACCAAGGCAGAGGGGGTGCTATCTGGCCACCCCTCCATAGGCCTCAAGTTTCCCACGACCCATAATGGAAGCTAACCACGGAGGAAGATATCAAATCTTCCAATGCATATAAAGTGCTGCTAGAGCACTTAGATTCTATGGAGACCAAGACTTTTGGGCCCAAAAATCCCACTTTATGCCAACTCCGCAGTCACCCAGTGCATTCATCAGTGCCAGCACCCCCTTACCCTGAACACTTTAAGCTACCCCAGTTGGCAATATTTAGAGGTGATGAAGATGCCCAAGAGCATGTGACTAGATTCCTGAGCCAATGCTTTGGCATTCAGGACAATGATGATTTTCTTCTAAGAACATTCATCACCACATTCACAGGACCTGCATTATATTGGTTCACTCAATTGCCAAAGAACAACATTAGTAACTTAGATCAACTAGTGGATGCGTTCCTCAAATGCTTTGCCTTCAATACCAAGAAGAAGGCATCACTAAGTGACCTAGCCAGCCTCAGGTAGTATGAGGAAGAAACCATGGTAGCCTATGGGAACCGGTGGAGGAATTTGCTTTCAAAGCTGCCCTACCTCCCTCCCATGGCCGACCTTACCCAAATGTTCTCAAAGATCTATTTGAGATCGATCTTTGTGCTATTGCAGCTATAGCAATATGCCACTTTAGAGGAAGCTCTGGTGCAAGCCAAAATCATTGAGGAGATCAAGATTCAGGATGGTGACATAGCCAATCCAAAGAAGAAAGAATGGTTTAAGAACACAAAAATAGGGACAATGCAATAGAAACCCACTACAGGCAATCAGGTTGCTATAAACGTCCCTAAGCCTGCACAAGTAACATAGCCCCAAAAGGCTAACTATCAAGCGGTGCCTCTTAACAGTTATGATAGAGAAAATCAGAGGCAAGAACAAAATCAGAAGCATCGCCCTATGCGAAAATTCACACCTTACACAAAGTCCAGAGACTCTCTGTTTGACTGTTTGTCAGCGGTAAACTTGATCAACCTTCCCAAGAGTCAACCCATATATCCCAATGCACCAAAAATGAAGGGCTATAGGGAAGACTTGTACTATAGGTTCCACATATGGAAGGGACATGACCTTAATGCATGTTGGAAGTTTAAAGGCTAGGTGCAAGACCTAATAGATAACAAGACATTAGTGGTGGATAATCCTGTGGCACTGAGCAACCAACAAATGGAGGTCTTTAAGGACCCATTGCCTTCCCATGATGCACAGGAAAAGACCCTACAATTCAATGAGGTAACCCAAAACTTCCCCATGCAAGGGTATGTAGGGATGATCAATATAGTGACTCAGAACAAGAGGTACCCGAGCATAGTTGCCCCCACAAAAACTACAGGAGAGGTGCCAAAAATGTCACAACCACAACAACACCTTACACAACCTGCTCTGCCTAGACCAGTGGCCACGATTAGAACCAAACTCACCCAAATTTTGAGGACCACATCGGCTAGGCTCTCCATCTATGATCTCATACAACAATCAGTGCCCCATCGAGAAACTCTAATGGAGATACTAAAAGCCATCGAGTTGCAGCACCACGAAGCAAACTCCTTCAACAACTTCGTGGGACATGTCAAACAATGCACTAAGCTAGTCATCACCTTTCGAGAGGATTAATTGAAATCAATGGCTGGTGACATGGCGGATCCACCCCTGCATGTCATCGCATGGGTCAATGGGATTTCATATAAGAGGGTGTTTGTGGACACTGGCTTGTCCAATAATATCATTACAATAGCGGCCTTGAAGCACCTAAAGTTTCCTACATCTCACATGGTGGCCTCCACCTATACACTGTGAGCATTCAATGATGCCATATGCTCGACAGTTGGCACAATTGTCCTACCCATCCAAGTGGGACAAAATACTATACCTACATTATGCCACATCTTGGAGGGTGAGATGGCCTATAACATCTTGTTGGGTCGGCCATGGATCAGGGACATGAAGTGTGTCCCTTTGATAGCTCATCAGTGCTTAAAATATACATTTGAAGGGCAAGTGCATGTAGTCCCGACAAACTTGGAGCCCTTCAAGTATGGTAATACGGTGTATCTAATGCTGCAATCGACCCTTCCATCAACACATTTGTATTTTTAGTTGAATCCATCTAAATAAGGTCTGATTCTATAGGCATCCCCATTGACAAGTCCATCAAATCCCTAGTTGGGTCCATCTTCATCATCTGGTCCTTCACCAACGACGCCACCTATAGTGGCCACACCGAAGGACAAAGATAAGAAACCCTTGGAAGAGGTACTACCATCAGTCTCAACCATCTCTACTGAGGAGATGCCTAGCAGAATGGAAGTCGAGGCTCCTAGTTCACCCGACATGGAGTGGACTCAGGAAGAACTTTCATTCCCTCCCCCTCAATCACCAAAAATCACTGTTGAAATGGCCAATACGGGCCTGGGGGAATACCTGGTGTGGAACATTGTAGCAATACCCGCACTTGAGTCCATGCAGGACATGGGGAGACCTCGCATCCCCATAGGCACTATTGTTCCTCTAGGCTACCCGCCAAACTAGACAAACTTTGTGTATGGGGGCCTTGATCATGGTATTGAACCATACATGCAAGAGGACGAAGATGAAGAGCCTTTTACTAAAGATTTCAACTATTTGTCCAACCCAAATTTTTCTTTGAGATATCTTGGCCAATGCAATTGGCATGGATATGGGTTAGGCAGATATGAGCAAGGAGTGCGCATTCTTTGCCAACCAAGATACCAAATGCCATATGACAAATTAGGAGTAGGGTTCAACCACCCTCTACCCTTGGACATCTTGGTAGAGAACATGCAAGGCCTAGGGATAGGCAACAAGGGGGGATTGGCATTAGATCCATATGCCAACCCTAACATGACATATACACTGGGGGATTATCTCCCATTGTTGACAACCAACCTTGTTGACCTCAACAACCCTGTAGCACCCTAAAATTGGCACGGTTAAACCTTAGTAAAAAGATAAAAATTTGAATTTTAACCCCAAACTACTCGTTAAACCGCCTGTTACCCGCTTTCCCCATTTTATGCATCATTTTTAGGATTTTTTTTTACCATTGGACTATATCGTCGCAGATTAGA
Source organism: Wollemia nobilis (assembly GCA_028583015.1). NCBI lineage: Eukaryota > Viridiplantae > Streptophyta > Pinopsida > Araucariales > Araucariaceae > Wollemia > Wollemia nobilis. The sequence continues at coordinate 9,959,058 of JAQPPZ010000458.1, read as the reverse complement.
CAAAATCATCCCCGATGTGACGAATTCGTCTAGAATAGAATGTCTAGATGATTTCGTCCCAAAACCAAATTTTCATAATTAGCTTCTATTTCAACGACCTCTCCAACTTGGGCAGAAGCATGTCTATGCAGTTGGGGATTTCCCCGTTGGAGATCTCCCATATTGGGATGATCCCCAACCTCCTAACCTCTACCTAATCCTATATAAACTAAGATTTTCTCAGTTTATCCCCCTGATGCTCCATGACTCTCTGCTTGAACCACTTAGCTGACATATTTCCCTGTAGATTTAGTTCCTTATTCACTAGAGCATCCTCACACTACTGTCTGCATTCTGTATTTTGCATTTTCTTGAAATAACTCTACTGTTTTTCAGTCGAAGCTAGCTCGGATCATCACAAACGATCTCGAACGATTTCGGATGATCTTGTCGAGGAGCGTAGATGATCTCGTACGATTGGAGGCGATCCTGACTGTAGTCCATATTGGGGGCAATCAAAGTCTAGAGTTTGCATTTCCTTAGCTTTTCTGCATTTTCCTATTGTATTTCTGCACTGTCTTAAATTATTATGTTTATGCATCTTAGAGTTCACCTCATTTAGCATAACCGCATGATAAAGTTAAAATCAATCATTAAATCTACTACATTTCCTTATTTGTTATTGGAATCCATATTTTGGCATGTTTGTTGTTATTTCTATCATTCTCCTTTGCTTTTGCACTTGCATATTTGGTATTTTGCATCTGTTTTTGTGATTACAGGTTTTTGACGAATTTGTCTAACGAATTCGTCAGATTTCAGATGATTCTGTTTGATCTCAGATGACCGACTGTGGTTTGAGATGATTCAGTGTAATTTTAGACGATTACGTATGAGGCGAGATGATATGAACTACTACAAGACTCAGAATCTTCATCAAACATCCGAAATCAGGTATGTTATGATCTAGCTAGCATATTTTTTGTGTTTAGCATTCATTCCTATTTTTTGTATTCATCTAAACCAACATTGGCATATAGAGTAGTTTAGATTCATTTTGGCCAAACCTAGGAATTGAATGATCGAGTATAAAAATGAACACATCAAACCCACTATCAACCTAGGCATGGAAACTGCCACTCAAAAGTTTCCTGGTGAACCCACCATCCGTCAAAAATTCACCTTTATACTCCTCCCCCGAGAGGCGGGACCTTCAAAGGGTCTCTTAGTCTGAGGTATTGTCCCATCCTTCTCGTATCACCCTTACGAGCGTGGATCCTATAGCTTGAGGGTAAGGATGCGAAAAAATTGGAGCGATACATTTTGGTGAACCCGACGTGAAAACTAAAAACCTTTTGAAAACAAAATATATATATATATATATATATATATATATATATATATATATATATATATATGTATACAAAAAAATATATATATAACAAAATCATCATTTCAATTTTGTATGTTTTAGATTCAATTCTAAATAGTATATATTAAATATTACTTGTAGAAGTACTAAAGAAACCATGAGTTTTTACTCAAATCCATATGAGTCCATCAGTAATGTTGGAAGAATTCAGCCAAATACATTTTTTGATTATGACCAACCTTATCCCTATTCAACATCACCTCCATCACACTCTTCTCATTTTTCATCCTTAATCCAACAGGACAATCCCTTTTCCAATCCTCTTCATAACGATATTATCTATTCTCCCATATATCCATATTATGTCTATCAATCCACATATAATCCTCCTCCATCCTTTCAATATTCTTCTTTCAATACAACACATCCATTTCAACAAGAAAATACTTATTCTTCCAATCCTACCATGCACTCACATCATACTTCACAATATTCCTATCATCATTCTACCCATAACAAAGAAAAGAGAGATAAAAAACCATTAGGTCCTTTTATGACTGAACTCCTAAGGCACATATCAAAAACCTCTCAAAAACCTTCATCACGTACATTTACAAAGCTCAATCAACCAATGGATATAATTCTCAAGCATTTACTTGATACAAATAGGATTGAACTCCCTTCCATAAGACAACTTGATGCCACAACATATTGGTTTAAACATGAGCTACATTGTGAATATCATAGAGTAGATGGACATATGACACAAAATTGTAAAGATTTAAGATGTACAATTCAAGATTTGATTGATGAGGGTCTTTTTAATATAAAGGAATTACAATCTACAACTGATTATAAATCTCCATTAAACAATAAAACTCCTACACAACAAATACCAATAATCAATAAAGACATGGGGATCTCCCAAGAATCCCTATTCAATTATCAACAATAGGAAACTAATAAAATATTGCATGTTAATGTGTCCCATCATGATGATATTACTAATATTGTAACATAAACTACAAATGAGCAACCTCAAGTTCAATCAACTCAATCCGATATTCAAGAGATGGATTCCTCATTTGACCAACCTTCAAAAATACCTTTGGCTCTAGAGAATGATACAAAATGGAATGTACGCATAAAAAGCTCATCTTTAGAATCAAAATCTCAATCTGAAATCCATTTTGATAGCCAACAATTTGTTCCTCATGATATTTTCCCTAAGAACATAATTAATGGTGTAAGCCCTCTTAAGGTTAACCATATTTCATTCTATGATGAGGAGATTCCTTCCTCTACTCCACAAGAAGACTCCTATCTTTACAGTACAGGATCTAGTAAAGAAACACCTGTTAAAACTATCATGGAAGATAATGGCTCCTCTCTTAATTTATGCACTTATCAATTATTCCAAAAACTCAAATTAAAGGAAGAACATATTAATGAATCAAATGTTATTATAAAATATTTTAACAATGAAATTCAAGAAGCTCAAGGTATTATAATTCTTCCCCTTAATATTGGATCCAAGATCCTGGATACTTTGTTTTATGTAGCATATTGCCATTCACCTTACAACCTACTTCTCATAAGTCCTTGGATTCATACGATGTGGGTTGTCCCTTCCACTCTTCACCAATGTTTGAAGTTTGAAATTGCAAATAAAATTGTTACCATACATGGTGACCCAACACCATTTGAAGAATATTTAACGGTTGAAACATCAAGTTATATACATTCTCTATTGTCACAATTATCTTCTATCCATCACTTTTCTTCATCCATATATGATCATCCTTGTTTACCAAATAACATCCATGCATATCTTTCACATATGCTCCCTCCATATTATCAAGACTTGGAAGATAGTGATAAGAATGAAGAACTTTCTTATCCTTCTTACATTTTATTTTATAACATGATCAATTTTACACATATAAAAGTCAAATCTTTTGCTACATTATTCTACATTATAACAAAGCTTTTGTTATCACTACCTTTTATTCATCACCTTTTGTTCTTACCTTCACCATAACCAAATTATCCTTCAAAACCGCCTTTGATTTTGAAGCAACCTTAGACATGCTATACTCAAATAACCTTGTATAGTGTATATAGATCATCTTGTATATACCACCAATTCCATCATAAATTAAAATCAAAATATAAAAACATCAAAATCATCAAAATCTTCAAAAAAATATTTTATTTTCATACCTGTCAATTCTTGAAGTATTGTAGTTATATTTTCAATTATTTTGGATAAATTAGCATTTATTTGGAATCCCACACTTTCACATTCACATGAATAAATATCTTGATTTTAGTTTGTATGATTATTAATATCTCTTATATCAAAGTCCATAGTTGAATTAAATAAAGTTTTGAGCATATAGAATTGATCTTGTTATTTACTTGAACCAAGTATATCTCTTCACACTAAAATGATTTCATTGCAAATTCGATATGATGCTACATCGTAGAAATGGTTTCTTGAGCGAAAAGTTTCCCCTGCTATCCTATCATGCACATGGTCTAGGATCTTTGAGAATTGACAAAAGGACAAGCTCACCCCTACCCAAAATAAAAATCCCTTGCTCTACAGCTAATTCGAGCAAGTATCCCTAGCATAGGAAGAAAAATAAAAGTTCAAAGAAAAAGAGAAAAAGAAAAATGTTATTTTGTATCATCACGACAATATTTCAGCATTATCTCAAATATCAAGCAAAAATACAAAAAAAAAAAAGATAAAAGAGAGAATAAGCGAAAAGCAAAAGCAAAATGCAATAAAATCCTTTCCCTACCCCTTGAAAAGAAAATAAGGGTGAATGAGCTTGAATCCCTGGAATTCTCAATTATTCGAAAACTATGAGGTAAGCCCCATAACAGGTGGTTTGTGCCCAACCCACTTGGCCTTGGGTAATCCCTAGCGTGGTGATATGTCTGTCACATTAGCGACCTTCTTTTTTACAGACCTATGTCAGCTTATGGATTAGCTAGCTCTTGATAACTTAACTTACATAGTAGTCTGGTATGGTTACATGCATATAAATCATGGTCAACGAACATTCATTTGGTTAAGTCAAATTACTTGTATCAAATTATCTTTCTCAAATCGGTAAATGAACAATACAAATTGCACACACATTTGTATTTGAGAGATTATTTATCATTATAATAAATCAAGATCGGCAATGAACTCACATATGCACATGAGGGTTCCTTATAAATCTACATTTTTCTTTGAGATAATTTAAAATGTTTCTACAACTCTTTTGGAATAAATTTTATTCTTATTTTCAGAACATCTGTTTAGTATACTCACAATTACATACATTGTTTTCAAAAATCCAAAATTATTTTACACAACCTATTACAAAATCTAGTGAAATAAAGTCAAGTTTATATTATTATTTTATGTTTATCAAAAATCAAAAATCAATCATGCAATAAAACCAAAATATCAAATTCTCTTTGGATTTCACGGTGATGGTATAAGTCTATACCTATAATTCTATGCCTAGCGCAAGCCATTGTTCTAATTTTATTTTCCATTTATTTTAAAACAAATTCATATGACTTGCATCATTATGTTACACAATTATGCTTTAAAACGAATGAACACTTATTATATTTCATGTCATTATGTCAAAATTCAATTTTGCAACCATGGTATAATTTCTAAGGAATTGTTCAAAATTTTATCACACTTAGGAATTTATGCCTAGCAAAATCATATTTCTTTTAGTATCTCATGCATACTATTTTTATGAAAATCTGAAAACAAATCATCAAATCATCATCATTTCTATCATCACAACACAAAGTCTTAAGACAGTCTCTTAAGCATTCTTTTACTTTTAGCAATATTTCTATAATGGGATTAGCTTGACGACCGAGCGAGCGGCGACTCCATGAAATGGTCTACAACAGCGAAAATGTCCTTTGAAATTATTGTTAGAGGTCCATTTTATTTTTTCATCAAATCACACCAACAAAACCAATTGTTTACATCAGATTATTTCATTTAAATTTTACAGCATGACATCAAATTATAATATTTCCAAACGACATAATTACATGAATCATCAATCAACAAACAAACAATTCAAACATTGAAGCATCATAAAAACATATGGACAAATTATATCATAAAAATATCATATATATATCAAAAATTTATGTACATCATATCACAATTGAATTGGTATGCCACAATCTATATCCTGGCATACTCAATCCTCTCAAAAATATATATACAATCCATCTATAGCAGCTATCCTCGAGAAGCCCTCGAGCTCTCAGCCTCGTCTTCTCTCCCGCCTTGAGGTCGAGGAGGAGGCCCCATAGGAGTCCACCCTATGTTGTGTGTCCTTGACATCGATCATGATGATGTCCTCGATGACCCCATCCTGATCGACCCTGCAATGTCAGCTGGCAGCTATAATCTCTGGCTCTCTAGAACCATCTGGTAGTATGCTCCCCGATAGAACGTAGTCTGAGCCATAGACCGTGCCAACTCCTGCATACTCGCTCCTTCACCCTGAGCTCTGAGTCATGTAGCCTCATCCTGTAATGTTTGCACCTGAGCCCAAAGGTAGACAGCCTTAGCCTGGAGAGCCGCCGTCTCACTGCTCTCTCCCACCTTGAAACCCTTGCCCTTATCGAGCGATGGTGGTCTCTCCCCCTGTTGAGGAGGCAATACCTCCTCCCTCCTCCCTGGATGCTATGGTCTCTGGGGAGCCCGTACTATCCTTTGGAATCTCTCTTGTGGAGACCATCACTGCTCTACCCCGTCACGACCCCGTGCTGCCTCAATCGTAGCCTATCGCTGCCTCCCCATCTGGTGCACCATGATGTGCACTGGACCCTGCACCCTCGTCATCCGAGGAGGGCGGATGCCTGCATGCCAAGCATCGTATCTGTCAGCAACCCCAGCATCATCACCATCCACTGGTTGGATGGAGGCATCTTCAGCATCCTGGCTCCAGAACCGTTGCATGTCTGGAGCCCCGTTCAACGTAGTACTATCCTGAACAGTCTGGGAGTACTCATAATCCCTGAGAGAAGGGCTCCCATACTGAAGACCAAACTGCCATAGTACTCAGTCATATCGATGGAGCACTACCTCTCCCCACTCCATCCTTAGCCAATAGACTCACCTGATGTGAGCTAGCTTCTTCCCATCCTCTGCCCACCCAGGGTGCTCTCACCATGGCCTCCAGGTGATCTGGTTAGGTATGAGGTCATCCAGCAACCTCTGTGACATCGATAGATCTATCTGCCGCTGTGACCCCCTCTGTAGCCACCAGTAGAAAACTCGGGGCATCTCCTGGTAAACCCCTATCAATGGGAGCCCTACTAGCCTCTACACCATGATGTGCTCCCAGCACCAAACCTGTAGCAGCGATGTCAAGACTAGACATCGACCTCCCTTGTATATGACCCCATGCAGGATCCTATACAAGCAACATAGTACAAAGCTGCCTCATGCAAACCTATATCCATGGTCTCTCATGTCGCATACCACATCTGATAGGAGCCATGGTAGTCTGCACCTGCTCTGGTGTGTCACAACAGTAAGCCATCTACCACTCCTGCCAAAACACAAGTCAACCTAGATGCCCCAGGCATCTGCCTCAGAGACTCAATGTTCACTCCACCCTTCTCCAGGGCAAATCTCGGGTCTCCTGTCAATCTCATCATTGCCTGGCCTTGATTGGCCACAGGTGTCATCAGCCATCCCTATATGGGGATCCTCATGATCCTCCATACGTACTCTAGAGTGGGAGCCATCTCCCCTTTCGGTAGCCAAAATCAGGATGACCCCGGATACCACCTCTCTGCCAGGGCTGTCAGTAGCCCCATATCTGTCGATACTTGTGGTATCTCTGCCACATGCTATAGCCCGACCTATGCTAGTTGGTCACGCTCTGCATAGTCGAGAGTGGCCAAGTCGTCTCTCAGCCCACCGTATTTCCATTCCTAGATCTTTAGTAATCCTTTCTGCAAAACAAACAATAAAACAACAAAATTCATTAATAAACCAATCATTAAAATAAAATTAAAAACATTTTAATCAAGCTTAATTTCTTAAAAATAATGATATCGTCCACCATTGGATGATATCGTCCCAAATTGGGCAACATCGTCCTTTGTTAGGACGAAATCATCTCTGATTTCACAACTTGGGGATCACCCCTTGTTGGACGAGATCGCCCCTAGTTTACCGATTTCGCCCTCAGACGAAACCGACGATCTAGAGACGATTTCTACAAAATAGGGACGATTTCATCTCGACGTCGTCGACAGCCTAAAAACTACCATGATACCCCAAACAATCAAAATTTAAATCCAAAAATTGCACAAAGTTAATTCAAACCTAATCTACTAGGATTAGATCCTTACCCATATCCCGCGTCGGACCTCTGTCGCTCTGTGCGCTGTCTCCACAATTTTTTTCTCTCTATAGAGCTCTGGAATAGTAAAAATGAATAGTAAAAAAAAAAATGAATTAGGGTTTTACCCTATTTTCTTAATTTTATTTAAAAATCAACATTTTAATTTTGCTTTTCCACGTTTTTACCTCAAACGTTCGATTTGGGTAAAAACACGGAGGGGGCACCATAGCCAGCAGTCGTACGATTCGATCTAGAATCGTCGTCTAAAAAATTGAGTACATTTTTGCTTTCTCATAAAATTGGAAAAACTCGTCTTTAACGGATTTTCTTCGAAAAAATTGCTAAAGAGGGGACAAAATGTAGCACCCTAAAATTGGCATGGTTAAACCTTAGTAAAAAGATAAAATTTTGAATTTTAACCCCAAATTGCCCGTTAAACCGCCTGTTACCCGTTTTCCCCATTTTTTGCACCATTTTTAGGATTTTTTTTTATCGTTGGACTATATCATCGTAGATTAGATGAAATCATCCCTGATCTGACGAATTCGTATGGAATAGAACGTTCAGACGATTTTGTCCCAAAATCAAAATTTCATAATTAGCTTCTATTTCAACAGCCTTTCCAGCTTGGGCAGAAGCGCGTTTGCGTAGTTGGAGATTTCCCCGTTGGAGATCTCCCAGATTGGGATGATCCCAAACCTCCTAACCTCTCCCTAATCCTATATAAACTAAGATTTTCTTAGTTTATCCCCCTGATGCTCCATGACTCTCTGCCTGAACCCCTTAGCTGATGGATTTCCTTGCAGATTTAGTTCCTTATTCACTAGAGCATCCTCGCACTATTGTCTACATTATGTATTTTGCATTTTCTTGCAAGAACTCTACTATTTTTTAGTTGAAGCTAGCTCGGATCATCGCAAACGATCCCAGATGATTTTGGACGATCTTGTCGAGGAGCACAGATGATCTCGTACGATTGGAGGTGATCTCGATTGTAGTCCATATTGGGGGCAATCAGAGTCTAGAGTTTGCATTTCCTTAGATTTTTTGCATTTTCCTATTGTATTTCTACACTATCTTAAATTATTATGTTTATGCATCTTGGAGTTCACCTCATTTAGCATAACCGCATGATAAAGTTAAAATCAATCATTAAATCTATGCATTTCCTTATTTGTTATTGGAATCCATTATTTAGGCATGTTTGCTATTATTTCTATCATTCTCCTTTGCTTTTGCACTTGCATATTTGGTATTTTGCGTCTGTTTTTGTGATTGTAGGTTTCTAACAAATTCATCAGATTTCAAACGATTCTATCTGATCTCAGACGACCGACTGTGGTTTGAGACGATTCGATGTAATTTCAGACGATTACGTATGAGTCGAGATGATCTGAACTACTACAAGACTCAGAATCTTCATCAAACATCCATAATTAGGTATGTTATGATCTAGCTAGCATATTTTTTGTGTTTAGCATTCATTCCTATTTTTTGTATTCATCTAAACCAGCATTGGCATATAGAGTAGTTTAGATTCATTTTAGCCAAACCTACGAATTGAATAATCGAGTATAAAATGAACACATCAAACCCACTATCAACCTAGGCGTGGAAACCCACCATCCGTCAAAAATTCACCTTTATACTCTTCCCTAGATAGGCGGGACCTTCAAAGGGCCTCTCAATCCGAGGTATTGTCCCATCCTTCTCGCATCCCCCTTTCGGGCGTGAATCCTATAGCCTTAGGGTAAGGATGCAAAAAATTTGGAGCGATACAAACCCTTTCCCTTCGCTCGAGAGAGGAGAAAGTTTGAGAACTCACCTACAAGAGAGGTATAGACAAGGTCAGGAAGGATCTTCAGAATATGAGTCAGAATATGAAGTAGCACCATGGGACCCTTTCAAATTAGATAGCAATCACTCACAAGTGACCCCCATGGATGACTACCAAGAAAGCCTCTTGACAATGTTCCCTTTGGATGCTCCAATCAAGCAAGTGCCACACCAAGAAAATTATGTCCCCCCGTAGAGAACGAAACAACCCCAATGGGTCCAAATCAATTTTCTCAAGCAAGATGAGCCTCTAATGTTGTAAACAGTTGTTGGAACCAACGAAGGCCTTTGGATCTCTGAAAGTGATTATGAAGATGAAACTAAGATGGCATATCTCAATCACATGTGGCAGATGTAGCAACAATACCTCCTGGATATTGATGAAATATTTGAACAACTAAACATAATTCTAGGGCATGAGTGGCACCTAAACCCAGCACAGTGGGACCAAGTGTTGAATCTACTACTTTGCGAATATAGAGAACACCTACCGCCTAGAGACCCTATAGAGATATTAGTGTCAGTGGCAAACCCTGTCCTCCTCCCCACACATAGGGCCGATCCATTCATGCCAATACCTCTAGAGCCATATCCGGAGCACAAAAATCATTCAGGATGTCCGAGTCACCACACCCACGGTAATGGAGACCAAAATCATTTCATCAACATGATCTCCATTGACTTAACCGCCCCCATCCACAATCCGGTCAATCCAAAATAGTCATTGTATCTAGATATAGATGCCATAGACTGGGATCGCGTCAATTCACCACCATCCCCATTAGAGTACTGGCCTTTCAGTGAGATTCTTCATTTCACCCCAGGGCCAACTCAAGATATCTTCCATGCTGAAGAGGAACCTGAGATTCCCAACGTAGATCTAAACTCAGCAAATGATATCCACTTGATCCCAACTCCACACCATTTGGCGGACGGATCCCACATGTCGGTCAAGGAGACAACTGATGTAGACATCGACTCTGATCTAATGAATCCATAGATTATCAAGTTGGGGGTAATTTTATCCCCCAAAGAGCAAGCCAACTATATTGCCCTTCTCAAAGAGAAGAAGGTTTTTGCATGGTCCTACAAAGACATGTCGGGGCTAGATCCGCAGCTAGTCATGCATAACCTAACGCTTGATCCGAAATTCAAGCCAGTTAATCAAAAACTATGCAAAATGCACCTAATAGTGGCCTTAATGGTCAAAGAAAAATTACAAAGCATGAGGATACAAAAACAAAATCCAAAGGTGTGATGTAAACGAAGATAAACTTAACGCCCAATCCTACGACTAAAATGCATGAAAATATAGAAACATAAATGCATTGAAACAAGGTATAAAAGTGAATATGGACTACAACCCTCTTTATTAATGTACTTTAGAACCTGGTTACAATCCATATCCTCCCTTTTCAGGGGTTGGGAGCATTAAATATGTTCTTGTCACATCAACAGATGGTATTCCTTCTTCCGCATGCCCACATGTAAAACGGGTGGGCCAAACGTCATCGTCGCTTGCGTTGATGAGTCTTGAATCCTTTCTACTCCTCTAATGTCCAGATCCTACATTCAAGGAAATAGAAAACAATCAGTAGCACCTATAGATAAAATGAAACATGCAATCCCTAAGCCTACGATTAGTGCATGCAAAAAATGAATAAAACGATAACTGAATAACATCAGAATGATCTAAAAATTTAACAGAGGCATGAGGACATTACCAGGAGGGCACTGCAAATGGAACATTCAAAAAATTCACCACCGATTTCTAATAGCTTCGGGGTGGGACGAATAGACCTGCAACAAAGCATCAAAAAGCATTGTCCCAAATGTCATGTTCGAGAGGCTCCAAATCACCTGTAAAGTTAGGGGTTAGGTAAAAGGAGGTATTTTGGAAAGACCCAAAAGGGCAGATTTTCCCAATTCAGCCTCTATCACCAAGAATTTGATGATGCTACCTGCATGTTAGCAAAAGCGGGAAATGACAAAAAAACATGATCAAAACAGCTCAAAATGATGTGAAATTTGAATGACAACCTATCTAAGCAACATAGAATCAGATGCAAAAATAACAAAAAGGAAATCTACTACAGATTTCTAATCACTCTGGGGCAGGGTGATTAGGACTGCAGTAGTGCGAGGGGCACTCAAGGGCAGGACGCCCATCGTTTGGGGCCCAATTTTGGCACCAATCCACTTGGGATGGGTCCAAAACCTCTTATGGGGTGTTTTCGGTAAATTTGGTAGGATGTTATGGCCAAATGTCAGGTTTTGGTTCTAGATTTGCACTTCCAATAATCACCCAATGACCTCCCTTCCAAAAGAGATCAAGGATGTGAAAGGAAAAAATCAAAATGTGTGAGGATATAAAATGGCAGCACTTCGTTGCTCAAAATGCTCCTTCTCTGTATATGTTTGGGGTGAGAAGACTCACCATTTTATAGACCTGACGGTCTCTTTGGATGAGCATGTAGAGGTGCCACTTGGAAATCATGCCTTCCCATGGGGGAGAAGATTCCTCCCTGATTAGGGGCTCCATGACTGCCCCTGTAACTGCCTCCAACACTCAAAAACGCTTACTCACACTCTCATGCAATGAAGGAAGATTTAAGTGGAGGATCTGAGCTTCCATTTGTCAAGATTTGACTTTTTTCCTGTCAAACCTGCTATTCACCCCACCCTGGAGCGAATACTGCTAATCGTCCCTGGGTGGAACAAATACCAATTTGTAATCGTCCCTGGGTGGAACGAGTAGAGAGCAGAGTGCCTGAAAGGTGCCAAATTGACCTCTAACCTTCCAAAACTATTGTGTGAGTGGTTAGGACCATTGTTTAACCTCTGGGGGCTACCCTAGGGGCTATGTGTGTCAATGTGATCAGTGTTTGCAGTCACATAATCATATTGGTGTTGTTTTGGTGTCTATAGATGCCCCTTTTTGGGATGCGCTATGCGTGGCGCAGTGCTGAGCAAAAAAATAGATAATCAAAGCACTAATGATTAGGGTTTCTCAATAACCTAACCAAATTTTGATGCCCCAAGTATGGAAAGGGCATGCATTCTTGAATCCTTGCTTCTGACGAGCAAAGGAACTTAATTCAAGTGTTAACCTTTTTCGGTGAGGTGTTACTTGAGCTTGGACATTGATCAGTCATGAATAGGCAAAGGGCGCAACCTTTTGTCTATGGGAACTTTGAGTTCATGATTCATGAATGCCAAGCATTTGATCAACTTGTGATTATTGCTTGTTTACTGCCCCAAGCAGGAGCGTGATTGTCTTTGCCAATGATTCTTTGAATGCATGCTATTTCCTTAATTGGGTGTGTATTTGTTGATTGGTGACTGTGTGACTACCTCCTCAAGCGACGAATCGATGAGGGAATGACCTACATGAGAAAAGTGACGAGTCACTTGACCCAAGATGACTTAGGTAAGGGTGCCTTTCAGTTGTTTATCTTTGAATGTGTGTGCAGTTTCCCAACATTTAGACCTGTTTTTGGTGGGTGTTTAACCCTTTTTGTGACGTCGTTTAGGGATGAAATTGTCAAAAATACGTCCTCCCGTGGAGCGGTCCAGCTATGGTACCATTTTGGGGGAGTAGGATAGTGACAATTTGTGACCCCGATGTCGGTTTTGTATGCCAGTGAATGGCAGGCGCAAAGGCGCCTTTGTTCGGCAATTTTATTGCTATTTTTGGGTGGATTTTGACCCTTTTTGGGACGTCGTTTGGGGATGAAATTCTCATCAATCTGTCCTCCCGTGGAGCGGTCCGGCTATGGTAGCCTTTTTGGGGAATAGGATAGGGAGGATTTGTGACCCCGATGTCTATTTTGCATGCCCGAAATGTCAAGTGCAAAAGCACTCTTATTGGAAAATTTTATTGCTTGTTTTTGTGCATTTTGGTGTAGTTTTTGTTGTTTTTGAAATTTTTGCTCTATAATCATCCCTGGGTGGGGCGAATACCAGTTTTGTAATTTTCCTAGGGTGGGATGAGTGCTTACCAGAGCACTCATCCCAGGGTGGAATGATTACAGGCCTAAAAGCCTATTTAAGGGCCAAAACTAGGGTTTGGGCTCATTTGCATTCTATTTTTTTGGCGATTTGGAGCTCTGAGGAGGAGGAGGTCGATTCTGCGAAGCGAAGCGCTACCAAATTTTCCCGATGCCATGAGTTCACGAACCGGATCAAGCGGTAGAGCCGAAGCGAGACCAGTAAGTGCTCCTCTTTGTTTAGTTAGCTTGTGCTTTATGTTATAGTTTTAAAATCGCAATTTGTTTTGAATTTGGTTTTTCGAGTTTTAAAAATGAAACCCTAAAAAAAAAAATTGTTTTGTGTTGTATGTGTGTGATTTTTTTTGTGTTTTGTATGGCTTCATTAGAACTTAGATTGAAACCCTAGTGGAAACCATGTTTATTTTGCACTTGTTGTAAACTAAAAGAAACCCTAGTTTAACAAAGATCAAAACTTAGCTTAAAAACTTAGTTTAAAACTTAGCTTAAAAACTTAGCTTAACCCTAGGTTAACTAAAAAATGTTTTTGTTTTGTTTGTTTTTTTTTTTGTAGTTATTTGTCAGTGTAGACTAAGGGTAAACCCTAGGTTAACTAAAAAATGTTTTTGGTTGTTTTGTTTTGTTTTTTTTTTTTTTTGTAGTTATTTGTCAGTGTAGACTAAGGGTAAACCCTAGGTTAACTAAAAAATTCACTGTTGTTTGTTTGTTTTTTTTTTTTGTAGTTATTTGTCAGTGTAGACTAAGGGTAAACCCTAGGTTAACTAAAAAATATTTTTGGTTGTTTTATTTTTTTTGTAGTTATTTGTCAGTGTAAACTAAGGGTAAACCCTAAGTTTACTAAAAATATTGTTTTTGTTTGTTTGTTTTTTTTGTAGTTATTTGTCAGTGTAGACTAAGGGTAAACCCTAGGTTAACTGAGAAATGTTTTTGGTTGTTTTATTTTTTTTTTGTTTTTTTTTGTCAGTGTAGACTAAGGGTAAACCCTAGGTTAACTGAAAAATGTTTTTGGTTGTTTTATTTTTTTTGTTTTTATTTGTCAGTGTAGACTAAGGGTAAACCCTAGGTTAACTGAAAAAAAATTATTTGAATTTTTTGTTGTTTTTATTGATCAATTGAAACTTAGAGTTAAAAACCCTAGGACTGATAAACTGTTTGTTGAAAAAAAAATTGTTTTTAATTTATCAGTTTAGACTTAGAGTTAAAAACCCTAGGACTGACAAATTGTATTTGACTATTTTTGTTTTTGTTAATTTTTTAGTTTGAACTAGAGTTAAAAACCCTAGGAACTGAAAAATTGTTTGTTGAATTTTTGTTTTTTTTAATTTATCAGTTTAGACTTAGAGTTAAAAACCCTAGGACTGACAAACTATTTTTTTTGAAATTTTTCTTGTTTTTAATTTATCAGTTTAGATTTAGAATTAAAAACCCTAGGAACTGAAAAATTGTTTTTTGAATTTTTTTTTTGTTAATTTATCAGTTTGAACTAGAGTTAAAAACCCTAGGAACTGAAAAATTGTTTTGTGAATTTTGTTTTTATTTGTCAGTTTAAATGTAGAGTTAAAAACCCTAGGACTAACAAATGTTGTTGAATTTCTTTTTTTTGAATTTTGTTTATCGTTATTTGTCTGTTTTTAGCTATACATTATTTTATGCATTGCTGTATATTCATGTTATTGCTATACAGTCTATCATGTTTCTAATGTTTTTGTTTTGTTTTCTTTTGCAGGTTGTGAATATTCGGTACCGTGTGCCTACGATTTTCTATGAAGCACGGGAGGCGCTGACTTTGGTTGACTAGGAGTGGCTTGATTCCTTTGGGCTCAAGCAGGTGACTCGACTAGAGCTTGTGGTCGGGGATCGGGCCTATCTGATGGCCCTGATCAACTTGTGGGATCCCTGGACCAATACCTTCCATATCCCAACAGGGGAGATGATAGTTACTTTGGAGGATGTCTATCAAATTCTATGGATTTCGATAGACATGCTACCGATCAAGACAACGTCACGTGATCAGCGGACAGCTATACTGACGCGATGCTTCGGGCATGGGGAGGAGTTGGGTGTGGACAGCCCAGTGGAGAGGGCAGAGGGTGACTGCTAGATTGGTGGGATTTTGGTATGATGGTGGCTAGAGAGGGGCGTGCTAGGATTGAGGCATGCAGTACTGATGGGCCTCATTTCCAACATGCTGCTACCTAACTCTTCGGGCACGATGTTCCCATGGAACCTGTTGGAGGTGGTCTTTCGGTTGGTGGAGTATCTAACCATAGAGCCCCTAATTATGAGATGGGGTCAGACACTGCTAGCACAGCTCTACGATGAGTTGTACGAGGTCCGCTACTGGAGGCAAAAGGGTATTGGGTGTAGCTACTTGTTGCAGTGCTGGTATTGGCAGCACATAGCTATGGAGAGGCCGATGGGGCTACCATGGATGACTCGAGTAGATATGGTAGATAGAGATATTAGGTACAGGGCACTGTGGTGGTAGTCTAAGGAGCAGGGATAGAGTCAATAGTGGGTAGGTGTCGTAGGGCACTATGTTGATGCCTTCACTTGACTTGCTCTAGGGGAGGTGTTCTGGCACCCATACCATGACTGTCAAACTTGGCCTGAGGATAGAGAGTGGCTCTGGCGGGTTTGCAGTAGGAGGTGGCTGATTGGGTGGCACGGGACCAAGCAAGAGTTCTTCCCGTATGGTTGGGTGACACGACAGTTTGGGGTGCGCTAAGGGTTTCCTGGTGAGCCTGTGATCTATCGACGTCAGGGGGACAAGAGGACTTTGGTCTGGTCGGTCATTGTGCCACTGGATGAGGATTCGAATACAACAATTGACATCCTAGACATGGATGATGTCGGGGCTACCATGGAGTATGACTAGTGGTGGACTTTGTGATGGTGGCGATGCGAGGGGACTCTAGGGGGTGCAAAAGCGACAGCAATGGGTGGTGAGGATGTAGAGGCATCAGGAGAGGGCTGGGGGGTTCCTCTAGAGGATGCAGACATGGTAGAGGTGGATAGCTTTGGGGGGGATGATTTTGGGGTTTCGAAGCAGCCGGATATGTAGGATGTCCCAGAGCAGTGGGAGCCGGAGCAGGTTGCCATTCCAAAGATGTCGATGCCTTAGGCATTCTCGAAAGATACTGAGGTAGGGTTACGTGCTAAGATAGCACGATTGGAGGGGCTACTCTAGAGATAGGATGAGGAGCTTGGGGATGCACTACATGAGAGGGATATCCTATGGACACAACTTCCAGAGAGGGATAACGCATTTGTGGTGTACCGCCGATGATATGGGGAGATGGATCTCCTACAAACATAGCTGGCAGAGAGGGAGAATGCATTTGCGGTGTATCGTCGGTGAGATGGGGATACAAATGTTACGTAGGAGATGGATCTCCTGTAGATGCAGTTTGCAGAGAGGGAAAAGGCATTAGAACAGAGTGATGAGAACTTGGTGACAGTTCATCAACGAGAGATGGACTTGGTTCAGCATTGATTTGAGCTAGAGGTAGAGATTATCCGCCTTGATGGGTGGATCCCTACGATGAGTGGAGGCGGATCGTCGCACTGCACAAGACGAAGTGATACTGAGCAGTCAACATACTCATGACGTAGGCGACTAGATGATGGAGGTGCTGGTAGGTGTGATGCGAGGGCTAGTAGTAGCCGCCCTGAGGGGTCCCATAGGACCCACACCATGGGGGTAGTTCCCGTCGCACCGATCCTGCATGATCATGGTGGCCGATGCCCTAGGCTTGGGGGTTTTTGAGATTTTACCTTTTTGCTAGGTTAGAGGATCGGTTTATTGTAGCTTGCAAGCATTTTTGATGATATATATATATACAGATGACTTTTGTTTGTTTGTACATGTGTTGTGATTTGATTTTATGCACAGTGATTAATGTTTGATGGATGCATGTTAATTTATTTTTTGTATGGATATGTTGAAATGAATGCTAATGTTTCTAAATTATATGATATGCAAATGGATGAATTTGTGATTTTTGGCGATGGCACCATAGACTATTTAGAACTTATGGCTCTTTGTCCTAGGTGATTGTTGTGGTAACTGACTCTTTATGTATAAATGTTATTTTTTGTATTTTATGATGGCGATGCGAGGATGAAAGATAGCATAGTTGTTTTAGAATGTAGTTAAGGTTTTCTGAGACTTAGATGTTTTAACTAAGTAGCCAATACTGTACTTTTATCTTACAAGACTTTTGAACAAGGTATGAATCGGACTTGTCTTTGACCAAGTTATTTCACATCCCTGTGTGTGCAATTGAGTTTGTTTATGTGGTATTTGTCAGGATCCCACCAGTGCCAGATAGGCTGTCAACCAAACATGTACTGAAGATCACCTAATTAGCTCCACTAACTCCTTTGTTGTATTTAGTCAGATTAATTTGCGATGCTATCTAGGATACCATAAGCTAGCTTATCCACATGCAAACATTGATCTGCACACAAGTTCATGTGACAGATATATCATCATGCGAGAGGTTTGCCACCAGTTACTAATAGGCTATCCACCAAACTGGTACTGAGGTGCACCTCATGACCTTTTGAATGCTAATAATTCCAGGGATTCAAGTTCGACTCCCTTCTTTTCTTCAATTGTATTGGGATACTTGCTCTTATATAGTGATAAAAATCACTGTTTATTTTTATTTTTTCTTTTGAGCAAGGGATTTGAATATTAAGTGGTGAGAATCAGTATTGTATGTGCATTTTGATGTATGCACTTTGGTTGTGATTTTAAATTTAGGAGTTTTAAATTTTGCAAATTTGTTTATGTTTGCAAATTTTTGAGAACTTGGGATTCTTGGGGAATTGGGTAGGGAATATGCTTGTCCTTTTCCCAACTCTCAGCATTCTTGGGGTCATTCGCACAGGGGGATGAGCAAGGTAACCTTTTCACTAGATGGTATTCTGGATTTCTTTGCAAGTTTCATCTTTTGTTCACACAACTTGGGAATTTTTATGTTTTTTAATTTGTGTTGGGATGCTTCGTAACAAGGTGTGATCCAAGTAGAACTCTACCTTTGTAAAATCTATCTGACTTTGTACAGTATTTGGCTAGAAATCTAAAGACAGACAAAAAATCTAGATACATTAGAAGACAACTAATGCATGATATGGTGAAACTGTGGATGGTGTTTATTTTTGATTGACTGTTTATAGAGTGGAGAAATGTGGAAAATGATGGTTTTACCGAGTAATTACAGTCTATGGTGCCTTTGACCTGTATGACCAAAAAATATGCAATGTATGGATGTGAGCTTAATGCAGCTATTATTTTTGTGTTTTTGATTGATTTATTTTTGTGAGTATGAATATTATATGCAAAAGAGTTCTTTATTGTTGTGATGGTTTTGAATATGCATGGAAATGAGATACAATTTTTTGTTATTTTTGATGATTTTATTGTTTTTGAATTTTCTTATTTTTGACCAAGCGATTGTGGGATCCCTTGGAGCTTTTGGTTTGACCAAAGGGATGATGGGTACCTTTGGGGCATTTGGTTTGACCAAAGGGTTTGTGGGCACATTTGGGGCGTTTGGTTTGACCAAAGGGTTTATGGGCACCTTTGGGGCATTTTTGGGTGACCAAGCAATTGTGAGAATCCTTGGAGCTTTTGGTTTGACCAAAGAGATTATGGGTACCTTTGGGGCATTTAGGGGTTGACCAAGCGACTACAGGAATCCTTGGAGCTTTTGGTTTGACCAAGCGATTATGAGAATCCTTGGAGATTTTGTTTTGGGCTATGGCTTTCTTAGATATGGAATGGCCACAAATTACTGATGTTCAAGGGTTCTAGTTCCTTGATTCCATCAAGAGAAGCAAGTCGGTATATTCCAGGTCCTATTTTATTGTTGATGATGTAAGGACCTAACTATTTTTCCGTGAACTTGTCCCTTAGATGGGGTGAAAATTTAGAATTTTGTTGGTTCTCTTTTAAGACCAAGTCACCGACCTGAAAGTCCCTCAGGTGAACCTTCATGTTGTATTCTTTCTTAAGTCGCTCTTGATAGATACATAAATGCTCGAGAGCATTAACGCATCATTCGTCAAGAAACGTAAGCTCATCTAACCAGGCCTTCTGTGCAATGTCATCATCGATGAAATATTGCATTGATATGCGTAGGGAAGGAATTTCCAACTTGAGAGGCATGACTACCTTGGAGCCATACACTAGTGAAAATGAAGTTGCCCCAGTGGGCATCCAGATGCTAGTGTGATAAGCCCACAGGGCAACCAAGATTTGAATGTGCCAATCCTTATGACTATCTATGATGATATTTTTGAGGATGGCGACGAGCATTTTGTTTGATGCCTCTACTTGCCCATTTGCCTACATATAATAGGGTGTCAAAAAATTATGTTGAATTTTATACTTTATGATCAAAGCACGCACATCTTTGTTCTTAAATGATGTCCCATTATTCGAGATTATCTTGGATGGAATACCAAAATGACATATGATGTTATGTAAAATGAACTCCACAATGCGGGGTCCATTCGTAGAGGTAAGCGGAATTGCTTCCACCCACTTGGTGAAGTACTATGTGGCCGTTATGATAAACGTGTGATGACCTAACAATGCAGGGGAGATCTTTTCGATTAGATCTAAGCCCCACTACAAAAATGGCCAAGCTGATTGGATCGGTTGTAAGGCCTAGGAAGGTACATGTGTCAAATTAGCATGGTGTTGACACTTCATGCACTTCCTTACATACGCGCAACAATCTCGCTCTAAATCTGGCCAATAATAGCCCATGCGGAGAATGTGCTTTGCGATGGTCATACCGCTGAAGTGGCCACCACATGTACCATCGTGTGCTTGGGTGATCGCCCAAGTGGAATCTTGCTGGTCCAAGCAATGAAGAAGGATTCCTTCATAGCTACGATGATACAAAATTTCTCCTAACAAGACATGCTTTGTCACTTTCTATTTGAATGATCATTTTACGGCATGCATCAATCCAAGTGGGAGGTTACCTAGCTTGAGGTAATCTCGTATGGGTGTATACCAATCCTATTGATCAAAAACCTCGACAGTCTAAATAGCCAATCCCACTTAAAGTTCATCCCTAGCAAAAGTTAAGCGGGAAAGAACTTGTAAGAATAGTGTTGTGTTGCTATTAAGGGGAGTAGGGGAGAACAAAGACCCTCAGTTGGCATGATTCAGATAGTCATGGATTCGAGAGAACTTTTCTGGGGACGGTTCAATCTAGAATAGGTGGATTCTTGACGTTAATTCAGAGATTGCACGCTCCATCATGGATTGCAATAGTGTTTTGACTTGAATGGTTGTCATATCACCATAAATGTCTTGTAGGATTAGTGACCCTAAGGAGGCCATAGTGTCCGCAAAACAATTCGATGACCGAGGGAGTGCCTCGATGTCGTACCATTCAATATTTTCTAGGAATTTGTCCACAAGGGCTTTGTAGGCCTATAGAACTGGGCATTTACATTGGAATACCCCTTTGACTTGGTTGACAATTAACAACGAATCACCAAATATGTTAAATCGTTTGATGTTCATGGTGATTGTTGTCTGAAGACCTATGAGTAAGGCTTCGTATTCTACATTTTTGTTGGTGCACGGGAAATCTAATTTAAATGATAGAGGCATTGAAGCCCCTTGCGGTGTGAAGAATACAATTCCCACATCACCCCCTTGCTCACATTTAGAACCATAAAAAAATAGGGTTATGTCGGCCTGTGACTCAGGCTCATCAGAATCTGGAAATTCTGAGACATGGAAGACCCCATCATCGGGTAGTTCTATGGTCAGAGGATGATCATCTTCGAGAGGAGCCTCTTCTAGTTGATCGGAAATGACTTGAACTTTTATGGATTTATATCCAATGAACTCTATGTCAAACTCTGTCAACAACATGATCCATTTCATCGTGCGGCTACTGTGATAAGTATGACTCATCATGTACCACAATGGATTATCCTTAGACATAACATACATCATGTTGCTCAGCATGTAATGGCATAGATTTTTGGTAGGAAACACCATTTCCAAGCAGATCTTCTCGATGTATGCATAGTTAAGTTCATAACTGACCAAGGTGCGGTTAAGATAGTAAGTAGCCTGTTCTTTGTGTAGTTCATTTTTCTTGGCTAGCATGATGCCCAGTGCCACCTCCGTAGCTAAGATGTATAAGTAGAATGACACTTCTGGTCTAGGTGGTGCCAATACTGGCGGTGAAGCCAAGTATTATTTAATATTGTCGAAGGCTGATTGGAACTCGTCATCCCAATGAAACGCTACCCCCTTGTGTAATAATTTATTCATGGGTCGACACTTGTCAGATAGCTACGCTATGAAGCTCTTGATTGACATGGCCTTTCCCTGCAGGCTTTTGAGCTGCTTGATGGTAGTTGGGGGAAGCATTTCAAGGATTGCCTTGAATTTGTTTGGGTCAACCTCGATGCCTCGCTTTGAGACTATGAAACCCAAGAGTTTTCCAGATGTGACGCCAAATACTCACTTCTTGGGATTTCGTCTGACTTTATGTTCCATGAGGAGATTGAGGATCTTGCTTAAGTCATCAAGATGATCTGACCGCAAAAGATATTTGGCCAACAAATCATCCATGTAATCTTCCAAATATTTATGCATGTGATCGTGGAAGATGCATGTCATGGCATGTTGGTAGGTGGCGCCAACATTTTTAAGGCCAAAGGGCATGACCTTATAACAAAATGTCCCCAAGGCATTGTGAATGCCGTTTTAGTTGGTCGTCAGGATTGATACGAATATTATTGTATCCGAGAAACCATCCATGAGGGATAGCATTTCATGGTCCACTGTAGCATCTACCAATGCATCTATTCTAGGCAAGGGGAAATCGTCCTTATGACTTGCTTTATTTAGATCTCAAAAATTAGTGCATATGTGAATCCTCCCATCAGGCTTTTTGATGGGCACCATGTTGGACAACCATGGTGGGTAATCCATGCAGATGACAAACTATGCATCCAACAACTTTTATAATTCATCTTTGACCATTAAGGCCACTGTTGGGTGCATTTTGCATAGTTTTTGCTTAACTAGCTTGACTTTCGGATCAAGCGTTAGGTTATGCGTGACTAGCTGCGGATCTAGCCTTGGCATGTCTTTGTAGGACCATGCAAAAACCTCCTTCTTCTCTTTGAGAAGGGCAATGTAGTCAGCTTACTCTTCGGGGGATAAACTTACCCCTAGCTTGATAATCTATGGATTCATTGGATCAAAGCCGATGTCTACGTTAGTCGTCTCCTCAACCAACATGTGGGATCCGTCCTCCAACTGGTGTGGAGTTGGGATCAAGTGGATATCATTTGCTGAGTTTAGATCTACGTTGGGAACCTTAGGTTCCTCTTCAGCATGGAAGATATCCTGAGTTGGCCCTAGGGTGAAATGAAGCATCTCACCGAAAGGCCAGTACTATGATGGGGATGGTGGTGAATTGATGCGATCCCAGTCTATGGCATCTATGTATAGATACAATGACTGTGTTGGATCATCTAGATTGTGGATGGGGGCGATTAAGTCAGTGGAGATCATGTTGATGAAATGATTTTGGTCTCCATTACTACGGGTGTGGTGACTCGGACATCCTGAATGATTTTTGTGCTCCGGATCTGGCTCTGGAGGTATTGGTACAAATGGATCAGCCCTATGTGCGGGGAGGAGGACAGGTTCTACCCCTGGCACTGATATCTCTATAGGGTCTCTAGGCAGTAGGTGTTCTCTATATGCCCAAAGTGGCGGATTCAACGCTTGGTCCCATTGCACTGGATTTAGGTGCCACTCATGCCCTGGCCTTATGTATAATCGTAAGATAATCTTCAGCAAAACAAATTGTAGATAGATGCAATATCTATGCTTTTAGATTTTTGGTTTTTTGATTGCATGTAAAGCTGACTTTGGATATGAATACCTCCTCAAACGAGGAATTAGCAATGAGGTGAATGAAATACAGTGATTTGGGGATGCAGTGATTAATAGAATATCAATGCATGATGAAAAATGGTGAACAAGTAGATGAGAGGACAATTTAGAAGGGTTCCTAGGATTTTGGAAGAAAGTTGCATGATTTCCTATGGTTTTGGAATGAATTTGATTGAATTTGAGGGTCATATGCTCAATTCATGGGGTAGGGGGTGAATTGGATCTTGATTCATGAGGTAGGGGGAAAATTGGGCCTAAATCATGGGACATGGGGTGAATTAGGGTTTTAGGTATTTTTAAGGTAATTTGAAGATGGGAGGGGCTCATTTTGACAACGACAAGTTATGGAGAGAATGTGGGAGGAGTATATGGCGACATGTGGATGAGGTAGTTGACGAGTTCAAACACGAAGATGGTGATAGGATGACTTGGAGCTGGTAGCAGGCATGGGGGTCCATCGATGAGTGCTCTTATTTTTCTCATCTTTTTTGTGTTTTAATTTTCTAGGGAAAAATGAATTAGGGGGGGAGGTTTTCGTCTCATTTTAAAAAAAATTGTAATTTTTAATTGAAATTTGAACACAGTGTAAAACTAGCCAAATGGGTACCCATAAACGTAATTTGTTTTTAGGTTTGACTTGTTTTTGCACCAATTTGACCGAGTAATGGGTAGAGTAGGTGTAAATCTTGACCGTCCATTTTTTGAGCAATGGTGTACTATTTTTGGAATGTTATTGAATTTTATCCGTAAAAATAGGAAATGGGTATCCTGTTGTGCGACTGTTATATTTTTCTGCCTTTGTTTGGCATGTTTTCTGAATGTGTTGTTTTTGGATGTAAGTGGGTAAACTTTGACTGTTAAGTTTTCCACCGTAGGTATGGTATTTCTAGAAACTGATGATACTTTCACTATAGAAGGGCAAAATGGGTATCCAAAAATGTTATTTGTTTTCGTAGATGATTTCATTTGGCCTATCTTTGATTTGTGTGCCAAGATGTAGGTAGTGTTAAATTTGAAAGTAGTTTTTGGGAGCTCGATTTGTACTATTTTCAACATTTATTTGAACTTTCACCACGAAGTGGGCAAATGGGTGTTCAAAAATGTGACTGTTATTTTTGTATTGTGTGTTTTGGCGTATGTTTCATTTGGGTGTTTGTGTGGTAAGATTGATCTTGAACTTCGCGATGATTTGTATATTGTTTTTGAATTTTGTTGACATTTTTACTGCTAAGTGGGCAAATGGGTATTCAAAATTATATTTTTTTTGTATGTCGGATGAATTGACTTTGTTTTGAATTTTGTGCCATAGTGGGTATGTGGGTAATTTTATTTTTGACTGTTGGAAGCCAAATAGGTACTATTTTTTGCCTCTGTTTGAACTTTTGCCATGAAATGGCCAAATGGGTATCCAAATAGGTGATTGTTTTGTTGATATGTTTTGACATGTGAATTGTACACTATTTATTTCTCGAAGTGTGTGTTAAATTAAATAGTTTAATTTGTAAATGTGATTTATGGATTTTTATTAGATTGCATCGTTATTTTGATGACTAATGTATATTTTGTTGTGTTTGTTTATGTATGAACAGGTGAAGATGCTCGAGCCTCGTCATCATGTACGAAGGATGAAGAGCAATTTTGACGAGCTGATGAACAATGCTAATGATTTGGCATGGTTGGATGCCATATGGTTCAGAGGTGTTTGGGAGTGCAAGAGTATCCATGCCAATAGGGCATATATATCCACGTTGTGTGAGCGATGGGATGCGGATAGGAACACCTTTCATTTTCCCACTAGGGAAATGACAATCACATTGGAGGATGTTTATTGGATTTATAACTTACCGATTGAGGGTGTTCCGATCATAGCAGCACCGGATACCAGTAAGGATGTTGTATTGGAGTGGTTCTTTGGTGAGAGGTGGAGGGACATAGATGTCTCAAAGATAGATTATGAGTGGTTATGGCTGAATAATAAGATATCTAATTGCCAGTGTGTGATGATGATGATGATATCTACGTATGTATTACCTGACGCTTCTAGGGTACTATTTACCTAGAACATGTTAGATTTGGTGAGTGACATGGTGGAGTGTAGGGTTGTGTTTGTGTGGGTGCCTACACTATTGGTCCAGGTGTACAGAGAGTTGCATGATGTTGTGTGTGCTGGGAATAAGGGTTTGATCTGGACTTCCTTACTGCATGTATGGGCATGGGAATTCATATCCATTTAGAGACCAGCATTATTGCCTCACCCTACCCATGTTGAGGGTAAGGAGTATTTACCCTACACTTTGAGGTGGTGTACTGATGAGGAGAAGGGGATCAAGAGGCCTCATGAGGGTGATCCTTTGTTGTGGAGGGTCAATTTTGGAGACTTGACACCTAATGACATTAGGTGGAGACCTTGGTTGGATGGAGTGACATGGGATGAGGACAATGAGAAGTTGTGGATCATTCATTAGGGCAGATGGATCATAGGGAGATATACTCATTAGGACAAGTATTTTTAGTTTGATCGGGTGAGGCATCAGTTTGGGTTACAACAGGATATTCCAAGAGCTCTTGTTGTATATTACAAATGATGGGGTGATAAAGGAGAGCAAACTGTGGTGCTTTCTGATAGAGACCCTCCTATGGTTATCCTAGATGTGGATAATATTGGGACTACATCTGATTTTGAGGCCTAGTGGGCTATGCAGAGTTGAGAGCCATGCAGAGGTGTTATTGATCGATGTGTGCAACTTGATGGTGGGGTACCTCCACTAGAGAGGAGAGGAAGTGGGAGGACTCAAGCTAGGTTTGATGAGGTAGCTTTTAGTGAGAGATATATTCCTCTATGTCGATATTGGTGATTCTTGGGTGGTGCCTCGAGTACATAGGGAGTGGGAGAGGTTTCAATGACCATTGAGACTAATCCTATGGAATGTGGGGTGGCCATGGGAGATGCAGTTGGGGTAGTAGAGGAGTGAGGTGGATTTATGGCTATGGGTGGTGTGGATGACACCATTGATATTGGTGTTTTTATAGGTATGGAGGAGGTTCTATTTGAGTTTTAGGAGAGGCACGATACGAAGGAGGAGTCTCGAGGGCTACGGGATAGAGTTCAAAATTTGGAGGTTGTGCTTCACCTATAGGAGGAGAGGCACAGGGTAGAGATGGAGTAGATGAGAGCTGAGATAATTAGCTAGTAGTAGGCACAAGAGGAGGCTTCTTGAGGTATTGAGTTATTGATGGGTATATTATTTGTAGAGTCTATGAAGAGGTCATTATGTGAGGCTTCTATGACGATGCATAGGATAACACTTCTATATTATAGCTAGGTGGTGTCTCAGGATGATTCAAGATCACGAGTGCAGGTGCCTTCTCATTATAGTCAGTGTAGTTTTGCTTCGATGGAGAGGGTGGGTGCTAGGATTGAGGTGCAATATCCACCTTCTATGGTTTGGATTCAAGGGCCAAGGCAGAGTCGAGTGGAGCTTTAGAGATCTAGGTGAGTTGTGAGGGACATGGGGAGACTCCTAGTGGTAGTTAGGTTTATTGATGATTGTATCCTACAAGCCTTTTGGATGATGGATGATGGACATGGTCCCAATTTGTAGCCTACGAGCACTTTTGATGGATGATATATATATATATACATTTTGATTTTGGTTGTTATATAAACATGTGTTATTGTTATGGTTTTGAAATGTATTCTCTTTATGTTTTCTTAGATATCACAACATGATTTGTAGGAATGTATGACAAATGGATATACATGTGTATTGTGGTTTAGATCTATTATCGCTCTGTTGTGTGAATATGCTATAGTGTAGACTTGCATGATTGTATTTTGAATGCAATGTAAAGTAATGTAATGTGAAATATCATTTGTAGTGAATGCATGTAATGTAAATGCAATGATGTGATTTGTGATGTAATGCATGTAATATTTGTAATAAATATATGTAACATAGATGAATGTATGGGAGTTTTAAAATGCACAGAGGAATCACTTGTATTGTTACATGTACCTATGTGTATTTTATCCATTAATTTATCTCAGATATGTAGGATGGTATAGAGGACATGTAATGGATTTGACCAATATAGTTTTGGCAATCAAGCTTTAGACTCCAAAAATGTGCAATTTTATGTGGCAACTCATAACTAATCGGACTAGTTCAAAATCTATCATGGACCTGTGTGTGTAAAAGAGTGAGGTTCATTTATCCATTTTGAGGGAGGTAGGATTAACCTATTGTGGATATGGCTGAACTAGCTAGCTCATCCATACACATAAAGTGATCCGTACAAAAGTAGGTAGCTAATATAATAGATATGTCGCCACTTGTAAGACTATTGCACTGGTAGGCAGGCTCTTGGAGCCTATTTCTAGTGATGGAAATCATCCCATGGTGTTATGTTAAACCTAAGGACCAAAGGCAATGAAGCATAACATGGGTGATATTAGGAGGTTTTTTCTTTTCTTTTTTGCCCCTCATATATTGTTTACCTATTTATTGTGGTGCTCTTTTTCTTATTTTTTTTGAGCTCTTTTTCTATTTTGTATGGGCATTGGTTTTTTTTTCTATCCCATTCATTTACTTTTTCTTATGCTTATCCCTTTGTTTATTCCCAGGTCGTATTTTGACCATCCAAGTGATAGGATGAGCAGGGGATACCATTCTCTAGATGGTGACATCTACTCAAGGTGTCATCTTTCCTAGGCTCAAAATTCATTTAATGTGCAACCTGTTTTGATTTATCCATGAGAGAATTTGAACCAACCTAAAGAACCATAAGAAGAATGTAAAACATGTTAGCTAAGGGTGACATTTTATTTACTAAAATAATAATTATTCAAAGTGTAGTATGACACCTATGTATACCCTAATCCTGAAAAGGGGGAATGGACATCTAGGTGGTGATGCTAACAAGTGCATGTATTACTCCTATTGAAGGTGCATTTTTAGAGAAAGAATGTACAAACTTAAAATGAAATAAACATGAAAAACATATGGATATGTTCAATGGGTGTAATGTAAATGATGAAAGTGGGGAAATGCGATATCTACAAGATGAAACTCATGACGTGTAGAAGGAGAAGTTTGTAAGAGTTATTTACAAATATGATTGTGTATCATAATGACAAAAAAGTGTGATACTATAATGATGGTTTCCCTAGTGTGTGGGGTGTTTATGTAGTAAGTGCATAATTGTGATATGTTGGATGCATGTAGTGATGTTGAAAAGAGGAAAATAATGAAGGTAGAATGTACAAGTAGAAGAAAATAGAATTAGTATTTGGCAACCAACAAGATAAATGGGATTACCAAAGTTATAATATGATAGAAGAAAAAGGGGGTAGATCAGTCTAGGTATGTAGCCGCTCAAAGCATGACCATACAACTATGCGAGGAAGTAGGAAGAAGAAAAATATAGAAGGAAGAAAATGGTAACTATTGACGGGTGAAGTAGCATGGGTCAGGTCAGGAACAAGATGGTGAAGTGATGGTATGGCTTGGACTCTAGTGGGTGGTGTAGTTGGAGATGTGAATGTAGCGGGTTAGTGTTGTCAATGTTTCACGAGGTGGAAAAGTTCTAGGGGTGTTGTGGCGTGGAGGACTTACGAGTCGACTATATAGGATGGAAATTTTAGGTGATGTATTTCTATTGCCATTCAACATGTTGTGGACCAGGTTCTTGAATTATCAACATCCTTCAATGTCATGACTTGGTTGGCAATGATAGATACAAAATTGGTTGTCGTGGTAGTTGCATGATTTAGGACGTGAGGGATCTATGGGTTAAATTTTTGGTAATTCAATAAAAACCTAATGCATAAGGTGATAAAAAGTTTTCTATAATGACATGAATGGCACAAGCATAGGGTAAATGTATGATTTTTTTGGAGGTGAACGGGGGACGGTTGAAGGGATATCTGATAGTGGAAGTGTAGGTCTAGAATCTAATGTGGGTCGAATCCTAGGTCAGGGAATGGATTTGTGTGGAGGTGACGATGCACAAGCCATGGGAGACTGACATGGATGAACATGATAATGAAAATGGTTCATCTATAGCTCAAGAGCCTCGATATGGGAAAGGAGATATTGTATATCGTTGTCTAGAGGTGTCAATATCACAGAATGTGGCGATCATAACTCCAATGTGTGGAGTGGTCTAGTATGCATGGGAGAATGGATGAGGTCATGATGATGAGGGGGAGGAGTGGAATGGACTTAGATATTGGTAAGCTTGTTGGAATCTTAAGAATAGGTGTCATAGGGGATGGTTCTAGTCGGTGATGCGAATGGGATGGGGGTATGTTTTCACGACCATATTGGATAGCTTGAGCTGTGTGAGCTTGCAAGGATTGGGCATAAGATAATTATTCACTAGGGAGTGGGACTGGTAGGCATGAAGGATGGGCCATATGGGGAGTGTATCATATATTAGGATGGAAGTAGGCTCGTAGAGGGTGTTGGGGGAATTAGTTGGTGAATAAGGATTCATAATATCATCAGGAAAATGAGGAGGGGATCCTCATTTTTGGGGATGGGATATTTTATTTTTTCATCAAAAGAGGATAGGGTGACCTGGCTATCTCCCAAATGGTGTGAGTAAGATGAACCTCGATGATGAGGTGAAAGGCATCGGGGTGGAGTTTTATGGTCCAAATGGGAGGAATGGGAATACCACCTAGTATGATGAGTGACTGGTGGTCAAGATAGGTCAACCGGTGTGATTGGTATAGTTTGTGGTAGTGTAAGGTCCTGCATGATGATGTATGTAGATGTTGTCGTATCTCATTGCTGTGTTGGAACATTTTCAACATTACCTCCTTAGTCCTAAGTATTAAGTCCTAGTATTTAGTTTTAGTTTAATGTTTTGATTTACATATTTCTAGTTAATTTGATTAGCATACATTGATGTTTTGGATTGGTTGGTCAATGTTTGACCATAGTCCAAGATTAGAATGTTGTTAGGATAAGAGCTATCTTTAAGTTAGTTTGTTGTAATAAGTTTGAGAGGATTTCTCTCAACCATCGTGTCTATTTTTAGTTCTTTCAAGAACTATAAAACTATGTAATGCATTGTTTATCAATAGAACAATTTCACCATTATTTCTCATTTGGTATCAGATCAGGTTTTCTTAGATAGATCAAAACCTATGGAGAGTGGCATGAAGAGATCTAAAGCATGCACTTTGTCATAGAAACTCAAGTGGCCAGCACTCAACATATTTGCAAGAAAGATCTCTATTAAATAATTAATATCTTACAAATTTTGAGGTATTTGCTTATGAAATTTTTAGGGTTGTTATATAATTGTATAAATAGGATGCAGTCCAAATTTTAGGTGATTTGGAGCTAATTTGATGATTTTATTAGCATTTTAAGTTTTTAAATAAAATGGTTATATAAGGTGGAAAACAGGGTATTTGCATCTCAAATTTTGGGAGAAATATTATTTAGATAAAATAATCATTCAGAAAAAAATTAAGGTCATTTGGATCTGTATTTATTGATTTGTGTGAATATTAATTTTTTCTTCAAAAATCCTAGATCCAGAATTGTGATAGAAAGGGCAAAAGTAAATTGATCACATATTTATCATTTATAAATTTGGATCTGAAATTTAGTGGATTTTCAGATAAGTATATCATAAGTCTACAGGAAAAATTTTAGTTTGTTTCAATCAGTATTGGCCGATTTATGATAAATTGGGTGCTTGAGACTTTGGTAAATAAAAGGAAGCGATATATGCAGACTTGGCTGTACCAAAATTTTATGGAGATAATTATGCTATTTGGATCATAATTATGAAGACCTTATTGAAGGCTCAAGACTTATAGGATATATTTCAATAATGCTATGAGGAACCTACTTGGAGCAATCTACAAGGCGAGGAGAGAAAAGATAAGAAGGAGCAACAATATGCAAATTGCTTAGCTCTTATGGATTTGAGGAGAGGAATAGAAAATAATGTTTTTCCTCTCATAGACAATTGTAGATCAGCTACAATGACATGGCAAGTGTTGAAGGATACTTATGGGTTTGACGAGGATACCCATAAATCCATGTGTGACAATCATGAAGATTTTTTAAGCAAGGAGGAACCTTGCTTCCTTGAAGAAGTTTCTGAATTAGATCCTTTTGAAGGAGTTTTTGAAGAGTCTTTTCAAGACTCATATGAAGACATACATTCTTATGATGGTGAATTATTCCTTGAAGAGGAAGACATGTTTGAAGAAAAGAGTGATGATGAACTTCTTGAAGAGAAGAGAGACGAAGATGAGGAATCCCTTCATGGAGAAGAGGATGAGAAGGTGAAGGAGCCTTGTATAGCTCTCATTGGAGAGAGTTATTGTGAGACACCCATATTTGCAGACATTTCTTGTAATGGGATGGAAAATTTTAATAGTCAATTATTTCTTTTAGGAGGAGAAAAATATGAAAATAAAAATTGTACTAATAATTTTTTTGCAGGAATGGCATGCTTGGAAAGCATTCACATTGATAGCAAAGAGGATGGATGTCTCAATGGAGATACAATTCCTAAAGGACCTTGTAGTGAATACCACTCAAAAGTGGAAGAAGACTTTGAAGATGAAGGAAGAGAAACACTCACATTGGAGTGTTCCTTTCTTGAAGACCATCAAAGTGAAATGTATGATGAAGAATGTCTCATAGAGGAGATAAAAGAAGAGTGTATTATGGAGAATGCATCTACAATTCTCATGGAGGAGAATAAAGAATATGATGATGGAAAAGCAATGTTCATGAAATACTATTGGCTTATTTTTGTTGTAATGGCAAAGAAAACATCACTCATGGATGATGATCACTCACTTGGAGTGACTACATTGCAGAAAGAGAGTTGTCTTGAAAAGGCAACAATGTATGATTGCTTGAATGAATGGTGTTTCAATACACCAATATGGATTGAACAAATGAGGCAAACTCGTAGTGAAGATTTGATGGTTGATATTGAAGCAACATACCCTGAAGGAGAACTGCTACAAAATAGCTTTATGGGAAGCACCAAATCTACTCATACTAAAGGTAATGTTTTTATGATTAATGATTTGTTTTTTGTGAGCAAGAATGAAAATAAATGTGATTGTATAATTGAGACAACTTTGATGAAGAGTCTTCTTGGAGAGAATACAGTGATGGAGAACTTGTGTCACATGGATGAAAATGATGTGTTTAAAATTTCTTAGGAGAAGGATTCTTGTAATGTCATTGTTGTGAGAGAATATTTGTGTGAGGAGCAACTTTATGTTGCATATGTAGTTGGTCATTATATGGCTATATTTATTGTGTAAATATGTGAAATATTTGTATGCTATAATCATCTATATGAGATGATTAATTGTAAATACTCATGTGGAGTATTGTTTAGTGTTGAAGATGTAAAAGAAGATCAAAATGTGAGAGCATGATTTAAAGACCATAATGATAAATATGTAAGATAGTGGTTGTTGAAAACCACAAGAGGAGATAATTTTTTTGAAGGGGGATCTATTCAACAAAAGAAGGCACTCAAGCATTTGTAGGAAATTCCACATGAAGAGTGGAAGTAGTGCCACCATAAGTATTTTGTAAATTCTAATTTCTTGATTCAATATTGGAGGAAATGTAAGAGAAATATTTTCTTCCAACTCTGTGATGATTAAATAACTCTTGCATGAGTGTCTTTAGCATCAAGGGGGAGAATTTTGGAATATTTTAAAAATTGCCTCCTTAGTCCTAAGTATTAATTCCTAGTATTTAGTTTTAGTTTAATGTTTCGATTTACATATTTCTAGTTAATTTGATTAGCATACATTGAGGTTTTGGCTTGGTTGGTCAATGTTTGACCATAGTCCAAGATTATAATGTTGTTAGGATAAGATCTATATTTAAATTAGTTTGTTGTAATAAGTTTGAGAGGATTTCTCTCAACCATCGTGTCTATTTTTAGTTCTTTCAAGAACTATAAAACTATGTAATGCATTGTTGATCAATAGAACAATTTCACCAAAGGTGTGACTGTAAATAATGTAGATCCTGCAAAAATAAAAATAGATGCCAACAACATAAAAATGACATATAGAAGAAAGTATATGTAAAATATTTAAAGTGAAAAGACAAGCATTTATCTTGATGTGCTTAGTGAGTGATGTGTTTGTGCATAGCGGTGTATACTACTTGTGATAGTGAATGACTATGTGTTTTAGGTGTTAAATACATGAAGGTGCAAAATGTTAATAGGCTCAGGGTCATCGAGGCCTTCAATATTATCCAAGCGATAGGCACCTAAACCATATGTGTATGTGATGATGAATGGGACTAGCCATTTCAGGGTAAACTTGTATCACTGTTGGCAAGGCTGACTTGTGATTTGTTGGTTTTCTTTGAGGACCAAATCATTGATTTTGAATTCATGTTGATTTACCTTACTATTTTAGGCACGTCGAAGGTGACCTTGGTAAATTTGTGTGTGCTTTATGGCATGGATACAACGTTCATCAAGGAGTGCAAGTTGATCTAAGCAGGCTTGACAAGAAGTGTCATCATCAATGAACTCTTTCATGGATACCCTTAGAGAAGGTATCTCAAGATCAAGGGGCATGATGGGTTTTGTTTCGTGGACAAGTGAAAATGGGGTTGCCTCAGTGGGGGTTAGTGTGGTATGCCCACAAGTCTAGGGGTATTTGGTTATGCCAATCACGGTGTGATTCTGCTAATATTTTATGTAAGATAGAACAAATTGTTTTGTTTGTGGCTTCTGCCTGGCCATTACCCTATGGGTAGTATGAGGTAGAGAAACTATGTTGAATGTTTAATTTATTGCAAAGGGTATGGATGATTTTGTTTTTAAAATATTTCTCAATGTCAAAAATAATTTGGGAAGGAATTCTAAAGTGACATATGACATATGATATGGTTTGTTATGAAGGCTGTTATCTTTGCTCTTATATTTTGGACAAGTGGGATGACTTTGACCCACTTTGTAAAGTATTCTATAGTAGTGATGATGAACTTATAATTGCTTGAGGAAGTAGGTGTAATTTTTCCAATAATATCTAGACCCCATTGGGATAAAGGCCACATGGATTGAATTGGTTGAAGTGCTTGAGATGGAATATGTGTGAGGTTTGTGTGTTGTTGGTACTTAATGCAATGCTTCAGGTATTCACAATAGTCATGTTCCATCTTTGGTCAATATTATCCCATGCGAAGGATGCATTTCATGATTGCCATTTCGGTGAAGTGGCCACCACAAGTACCATCATGGTTTTCTTGTACAACATCTTGAGATTCATAAAGTTATAAGCAATGCAAGAGCATTCCATTATAACTGTGGTGATAGACAATGTCCCCCCAGCAATGTGTAGCAGATTGCTCTTTGTTTGAATGCTCGACACTAAGCATGGGGTAAATCGCATGGTAGAAATCCCAATTAAATATAATCTTTGATCTATGCAAACCATGGGTCATGTGATTCGGTATCAACCACATGAATGCCACCATCATATTTAGGAGACATGGGTGATATGGCAGAGTGAGTGAATGTATGAATTGTTATAAATATGATTTTTGATGTCATATTTTGTTGGATTAATGATCCTAAGGAGGCCATTGTATCCGTAAAATGGTTGGAGGATCGTGGCACGAATTTAATGTCATACCATTCAAATCGATAGAGGAGTTGTTGTGAAATGTGCTTGTATTTTTGGAGGACTGGGAAATTACATTTCCAGATCTCTTGCACTTGGTTTACTATTAAAATGGAATTTCCTATAATGTGGAGGTATTTAATATGCATGGAATGCACCTATTTCAATCTAAGGACTAGGGCTTCATATTATGCATTGTTGTTCATACAAGGGAAATCCAACTTGAATAAAAAGGGTAGTGGTTCACCTTCAGGTGTGAAAAATACAATGCATGCACCCCCAAAATGCATGCATCAAGAGCCATCAAATAATAGTGTCAATTTGATGGTCATTTTTGGTTCTACATATTCTTCATCTTCTATTATGTAAAATATGGAGTCATCTAGGAGCTGAATGAGGAGGGGTTGGTCATCAGACAAGGGAGATTCTACGAGTTGGTCTGCTATAACCCGTCCTTTTATGGAATTTTTCAAAATGAATTCGAGGTCAAATTTGGCTAGAAGCATGATCCACTTAGCTATATGGGAATTGTGGTAGCTTTTGTTCATCATGTAACAGAGAGGATTATCCTAGGAAATAACAAAGGTTGTATGGTTGAGCATGTAGTGGCATAGTTTTTGGATGGCGAATACTACATCTAGGCATAGTTTATCCATGTACCCGTATCTAGCTTCGTATCTAACTAATGTATGACTTATGTAGTAAATGGATTGCTCTTTGTCGAGTGTGTTCTTTTGGTCTAGAAGTGTACCTAGCATGAAATCTATAGCATAAATATATAGGATCAATGGTAGCTATGAATGTGGGGGTGACATAACTGGTGGTGAAGTAAGATAAGTTTTGATGTCATTAAAATATTTCTGATAGTTATTGTCCCATATAAATTTTACTCCATTTGTAAGAGATGGTTAAAGGGTTTGCAATTGTCTGATAGTTGTGCTATGAATTAGTGAATATAAGTGATTTTTCCATGGAGGCTGCACAATTGTTTCAAGGTAGTAGG
Organism: Wollemia nobilis; assembly: GCA_028583015.1. Classification (NCBI taxonomy): domain Eukaryota; kingdom Viridiplantae; phylum Streptophyta; class Pinopsida; order Araucariales; family Araucariaceae; genus Wollemia; species Wollemia nobilis. The sequence continues at coordinate 9,922,837 of JAQPPZ010000458.1, read as the reverse complement.
TGGAGGAATCTCGATGATGGTTTTTACTTTGTTAGGATCAAATTCAATGCCTCATTGGGTAATAATAAATCCTAGGATTTTTCCTGAGGTAACACCAAAGACACACTTCTTTGGGTTGAGGCAGACGTTGTGTTCTAATAAGTGGTCAAAGATCCTACGGAGATCCTTGAGATGTTTAGAGTGTTTCTTGGATTTAGCAATGAGGTCGTCTACATAATCTTCTACAATTTTATACATGTAATCATGGAATATGTAGTTCATGGTGCGCTGATAGGTTGCCCCAGTGTTTTTAAGGCCAAATGACATGACCTTGTAGTAGAAGGTCCTCCAAGGGGTTGTGAATGATGTCTTGTGTTTATCAGTGGGATTGATTTTTATTTTGTTGTAACATGAGAATCCATCCATGAGGGATATCATCTCATGGCGTGTGATGAAATCAACAAGGGAGCCGATGTTAGGTAATGGAAAGTTGTCTTTGGGACAAGCTTTGTTTAAATCATGAAAGTCTATGCAGACACAAACTTCATCGGATGGCTTGGGTATGAGGAGCATGTTAGAGATCCATTAAGGATAGTCTGTGGGTACTATGAAGTCTACATATAAAAGGTTTTGGAACTTATTTTTTACTAGTAATGTAATGTTTTATTTTTTACTAGTAATGTAATGTTTGGGTGCATGCAATGTAAATTTTACCTTACTGGTTTGGCATTTTGATCTAGTGTAAGATTATGGACTACTAGGGTGGGATCAAGTCCTGGCATATTCTTGTATGACTACACAAAGACTTAGATATACTTGCAAAGGAAATTTGTGAATAATATGTGCTCCTCAGGTGAGAGGCTAGTAGCTAATTTGACTAAGTGAAGGATTTCAATGGTTTTCTCAATAATCATGTGGGAACCATCACGTAGTTGCTCTAGAATTGGAATAAGATGGAGATCATCGGTGGTCTCGGTAAGTTCATATTCATCATATAAGTAAATATTTGTATGGTGTACCTATGGTATGTGAGGTGGTATGGATGATGAAGGGGCATTCACAATGCGCAAGACATGTGGTGAGAGTAGTAAATCTCAGGGTGCCGATATGGATTAGATGTGGGTGAGATCGATGAAGTTTGGGTTTGGTGTATTATCTCATGTCAACTGGTGTGTGTATCGTAGTGGGGATAATATAAAAACTTCAACCATATTAATTGACACTATGGGGGATGTAGGTGGTGAAGAGTCTAGTGATGACAACTCGACAACCTGTGAGCATCCCAAAAGTCTTAAAGGAGGGCGTAGGATGATTGGTGGAGATCATGGTCGAGTGGTAGCTCATTGAATTTATTGATGTATAGGTGAGAACAAATATAAGTATATTGATGATGATGATGGGGATGCCATATCATGCTATGGATTATGTTTATTTAAATATAGTACAACAAATTGGTTTTTCAACTCATCGACACAACATGATGATGTGGTATCGGACATGGATGGATCTTGAAAGAAATCATAGGGGATTGTAATGGTGGATTTAGGTGAGGAGGTATCCTCTAGATTTTCCATATCAATATATCCTTCTAAGGTGTGTGTTGGAAGTGAGGGAGTATGTAGGGATAAATATTGGAGCTTATCTTCTAACATGTGGACGACGGTTGGGCGATAACCTAAGCCAAATTTGTCGATAGGTGATTGGACATGAGGGTTAATGGGTTCACATAAACCTTGATCATAATGGCCTAGCCTAAACCCACACCAATGGAAGCACTAAAGGTAGCATAAGGAAAATTAGGGATTAGCCAAGTGATCAATTATACCACATAAGTTGGATTATTGTGGTGGAGATATTACAATTGGAAGTGAAGAATAAACTCTAGCGTAGACAAAATTGGTATGATTCTCAAGGGATCCTAATTGTATGACTGTTTTGATAGTCAAGATCAAATTTGAAGGGTGGCCAAAGTCTTGTATGGATTGGATGATAGGTGGTTGTACGTGGGCATCATGCACATTGTAATCCCCTAGGCCTGAGTTTGTCATAAAAACAAAAAAACGTGGTGTCACATGTTTTGGTGAAATCAGTTGTGAACTCAAATCAGATGATGATGGTGAAGCCTAAGAGTCTCTAATAGTAGCATTGGATGGGTGTAACAATTTATCATCTAAGTGAGATGCTCATTGCTCCCACTCATGGCATTCAGTTGCGGTAGCTGGTATGGGATGATTGGCCTATGGGAATTATGAAGGCGATGGAGTGGATATTGGATGACGTAGGGAAGTGAATGACCTAGATCATGGATGAAAAGGAAGATGAGGTGTGCATGGTGTAGGGAGAAAAGGTTATTTCATCAAAGAAGATGCTTTGGAGTGAAGCGATAGGGTGCGATATCAATGGTTATGGTGGTTGCAGTATCGAGGGTGATTTTTTAGAGGATGAAGTTTGGGACGATGATGGTGGCCATAGTATGGGAGGAAAAAATGGTATGGTAGTGGGATTAAGCATTATTGATGATTCCACTAAGGGTGTTGAGATTGAATCATGTGTTCTTGATGAGGATTGGGGTAATACGGTAGATGTAGGAGCAGATGTCGATGCTTCGACTGACTGACAGGAGGAAACCGTGAAGAGTTGCATGGATGAGAAGGAAGGTGCCGATGAGAGATCTATGATGTTGTAGAATTTAAAGGGGTCCCCATCAACTAGGACATAATGAAAAAGTTTCTTGTGGACATACTTAAGGCAATGGTGTAACATGGAAGGGACACATTGGATATCCCTGACCCATGGGCAACCAAGGAGGATGTTGACTACATCTCCCCTTGGATTATGTGGAAGAGGATGGAAATAATATGGATACCTACCCGAATCGGTAGTACTATTGATCCTATCGTAGATCTCATAGAACCTTTGAATGCTCATAGATTGAGGGAAGATGTGACAAAATGGGCTGGCGATATATGTAAATGGTGTAGGGCTGCCATAGATATGATACTAATGGATGAGCCCATGTCAAAGAGGACACACTTTTATGTGATTTCATTGATATTGGCTTGTATTTGGAGAGGGGGATCCTCTCCTTCTCCTATGAGTTTTGTTATCTCATGGTCATGGAAACTAATGGATGGTTGGAGGCATCATGGTATGTTTCCTACAAAGTTTACAAATGCATTTGTATCATGTGTTTCTAAATCTATAGACCATAAAATATCATTCAACGCCTCGTGGTGGGGTTGATATTGTTGTAAGAGGTCAAATATGGATAATCATGCAGGGGTGTTATGTAATTGATGGGTGAGGCTACCACGTATGGTAATCATATTTTGGTATGGAGGTGGTATAATGTTGGGAGTTTGGGAAACTTGTGGTGATGTAAATTGGGTAGGTAGAGGGACAATAGGTGTGGTTTGGTGTTATGGGTGTCATTGGTTTCACGTGGTAAGGTTTATCATGCATACTACTCCACATGATGGAGGATCACGTTGGACATTATTCACTTGGTGAGGTGGTCCTGATGGATTAGTTGGAGGTCTTTGGGTGTTGGTTCCTTTGTGGTCTGATAGAGGATTATAGAAGATCACTAGTTTTTATTTTTATGGGACCAAGGGGTTCGATACTTGAATAGTATCCCTGTCAATTAGGTCCTGCACTTGAGCATGGAAGGATCAACATGACTTGATGTCATGGTCATGCTATCTATGGCATAGAAAATAGAGCTTCTCTTTGTATCCATGAGGCTTGGGCATATTTGGATCTAATGGTCAAATTTTGGATAGGAGAATATGTCCACCATATTGTATCCTATGGAAGAGGGTTGGTAAGGGTTCAAAAAGTGGTGTAAGGTTAATTTGTGGGCCCTACAGGTGTATGCCATGATATTTTTGAGGTCTATATGGGGAGGCGCATTGGTTTGGAATACTTGTTGTTATGGAACATAAGGTGGTGGGTTGAGTGCTGGTGCTAAGGTAGCAGCTACCACTTGGTTGGTTTGTGGAGGTTGAGGATATGGTTGATTGGGTGTATTCCTATTAAAAAAAAAGTTGGAATTGTAGTTAGGATTCGATCTTAACTTAATTTTACCAGATTGGACTTTGATGTCTTCAATAACCTTTGCTTGTGAAATGGCTTCCTTGAAGGTGCAGCTTTTGTGAAGCTGCAGAGAGGTAGAGATGTGTTTGTAGCAACTCTTATAAAAGAGTGTCACTAGCTTCATGGTAGGGAGACTATGGGTGAGGTCATGGATGATCGCTCTCCATATAGATACAAATTTGGTGATAGGTTTGTCATCATCCTGTCATAAGGTATAGACATATGAAAAGGTTGTCTTCTTAATTTTAATTGAGAAGTATTCTAAGAAGGTGTTTGCTAATTGCTCAAATGTATATAGGCTATGCCATGGTAGCATATTATACCAATCTAAATATTGTCCTGCAAGGGAGAGGGAGAAGGTACGCAACATAAGGGGGTTGTTACTATGAAGCTGGTAGCATGTTGAGCGATAGTTACTAACATGCTCTCTAGTGTCCACCTTACCTTTATACTTATCAAACTTTAGGATATCAGAGTAGTAGGGGAAATGTAGGATAGGTATGGATGGATGGATTGGATCATTGTAGATTTTATCATAGGATTGTTTTTGTGGCTTGTAGCTTGCAGTGCATAGATTTAACATCTTGACTTCATCTCATAGGAGTTGAATTTTAGGTATTAAGGGTGTGGGTGATTGATCTAGGATTGATTGAGCCTAGGAGTGTGACAGATAGTGATGTTGTTGTTGTTATTCCTCATATTGTGAAGGGAATTATTCCATATGGTCTTGGTATGCTTGGTATTGAGTGGCATACAATGTAGGAGCTAGTGGGATACTAGGCTATAGAACAGATGTTTATTGGGGATAGTAATACTATGATTGGGATGTGTGTTTTTGTGGCATGGGTTCCTACTGGGTAGGAGCCTGCTATAATGGTTGGTCCATAGGAGGTGATGACCATGAAGGAGGAGGTGTGAAAAATGTAGCACCAATCTATGAGAGTGGAGGTATCAGCACTATTGGTGCTAGGGATGGTTGAGGTAAGGTGTCAAAAGTTGAGACATGCCTCTATCCTAAAGGATGGGCTGTGGTGAAGCTAAACTATGTGGAATAGCCCAGGGAAGTGGACGTACGAGCCATGGGTTTTGATTAATAGGTAGGAGGAATATTAGTGATAGACACTTGGAAAGGAGGAGGAGGAGGTATCCTAAAGGTCGATGAAGGTGAAGGTAGAGTGGAAGATTGGGAACACTCTAGTAACCTGATATGTAGGTGGGAATGTAGAAGAAAAAGAGGGGTAAGCTTCCAAAGTAGGATCTTGGGAATAGGAGGTAGTGCCTTTGTACCCTTTTGTATGAATTTGTGTTTTTGGTTGTCGTTGTTGACATTTGGTGGTTTGGTTTTGGAGAGGTTCTTATGTTAGGTATTCAAACATTATGAAAAATAGTTGTTGAGATGATGATGATTGGGGCTCTTGGGAAGAGTATGGGTATGATGTTTGAGGTGGCATTTTTTGTTCTTGTAAAGGGGGTTATTGTTGTACAATTTGGAATGTTGACCTCTGAATACTTGTGGTGGAAGAGGAAGGTTTGAAAATCATTCCTATTATAGGGGAAAATGATGTGACCTCTAGGTGAGTGCGGTTTAGGAGGGAGGAGTCATTCTCAAAAAGGGATTGAGATAGACTCTGGAAAAAGGGGTGTGCAAAGGTAGGGGAAGTAGGTATGACCTCCTCATCTATGGTAAATAATGGATGAGGTTGTCCTGGTGTTGTGTAGATCACATGGTCATAGAACATGGTTAGGATATTAGGCAAGGATGGGGATGAAAGAAGTAGATAATCCTCTACAAGTGAAGTAGCGAGAGCTTCACTCAAATATGATTTCTTGTCTTGAGGTATCGTGTGTGTGAACTATAGGTTAGATCCTGTGAGTAAATCATATGTATCTATGGTCTTCCCCTTCATGATCGAAGGAGTAGGATAAGACTAACTAGAATAAGTTGTAGGTACTTCCTCTATAAGGTATGCTTGCTCACATGCTCGATTGTGGGTGACAACAGGCATGACATCCTGTGTGGTGTTATGAAGGTTTAGAACTATGTAGGAATTAAATCTTGTAATTTTATGTGTATCATGTGAAAGGGTTTAGGAATAACCCTATGTGGTGTAGACTCAACTATGCCTAATATAAGTGTAATTAAATGAGTGTTGTGTATAGATAAACAGTATGTGGTGTAGTGTGTTGAAATCAGTCTGTGATCATGCAAACAATGGTAGAATGGAATTAGTTCTAAATTCTTAAAATAAAATTATTTTGTTCATTTATGTGTGTTTCGATGTTGGTACTTCCTAGGTAGTATCATAGGTAGTAAAGTGAGTACTATAGTAAATCATGAATGTCATCGGTATCAAACCTCCTGCAATACCTAAAGATGCACAAAATAGAAAAATATTACAATGTGCAAGTGGTGACTTCTATGGAAGGTGCAATAAAATGATATCCTAAAGGGGTGGAACCCACTATGCTAAAGTGAGTTCAATATATCCTCTCATGATAAGAGGTGGTACTGCCTAAGATCTACTACTGGCATACCCATGCTTTCACTTCACCCTCGGGTGGGCTTAGTCAATAATGACAGTTACCATGTTCACTAATTATGTAAGCCTTGTGAACAAAGGCATCTAATCCTATCCCACTCTGAAGGTAATAACTGGTGATGAAATATAGAATCCCAATATTAAAAGTGGGGGGTTTTCCAGTGATGAGGCCCAGAAAACCACTCTTGTGGGGCTTCTAGGTGTCTAGGGGGTGAGTTGGTGGAGGGTAAAATGCCTACCACACAAATATTGAGCAATGGATTGGGGATGAAGTCCAATATCACCACTTGTTTAAGATACCACGTGTGTGTGTGGGTTTTTTTTTTTGCTATCGATGTTATGTAAAATTGGAAATCTAACTAATTGCATTTTCAAATCAAAATCTAGCCCTATATGCATTTTCTAAAAGCAAAAGACTAGAATGAAATGCTTTTTGTGAACAAAGAATCTAATCCTAGATGCCTTTAGGAAAATAATTTTACTCTATTTTTAAAAGCATATAAACATGCAATACGAAGGCATGAGGAGAGGGGTTTATGTGACCCTAAATATATTTGACAATATGTAGTGATTGCAATGAATATTGATAATATTATGGAAAAGTGATTACAAGGACTTTGTACATGTAAATTAAAAAAAAGAAATTAAAATTTACATGATATTTTAAAATTTAAAGTTGCTAGAATTTTGACAGGTTTTGTAATTACAGTGATACTTAAACTAAATGGAAATGTGAATAAAGGGGAAATTTGTTACTAGGTATTGTGCCTTGAAAAACACAAGCTTATACTAAGAGGGGGGGTGAACAGTATAGCGACCACTTTTTACTTTCTTTCCAAACCAATATCAATTAATGTCCTTAATTGCAATAACCAAACATAGCAGTGTGCATTAATAATTCAGATAGCAATAGTAAGCAAGAGCACAAGTCACCATACACAATTGAGACACAAGATTTAACATGGTTCCCCCAATGTGGGGTACTCCACAAGATAATCTCCTTATAATATTTCACACAAAAATAAGGATCCTTATCCAATACAATGATTTCTTTGATCTGCTCAAAGCTAGGCAATAACAAGCTCACACAAAACTTGTCCAAATTTGCATAACAAGCTCACATAGAAATTGTCCAAAACTGCTCAACAAGCTCACACATAACTTGTCCAAATATTCTCAACAAGCTCACACAAAACTTGTCCAAAACTTCTCAACAAGCTCACACAGAACTTGTCCAAATATGCTCAACAAGCTCACATAGAACTTGCTCAAATCTGCTCCAACAAGCTCACTAAGAACTTGTCCAAATCTGCTCTAGCAAGCTCACCAAGAACTTGCTCAAATATGCTCCAACAAGCTCACTAAGAACTTGTCCAAATCTGCTCTAGCAAGCTCACCAAGAACTTGCTCAAATATGCTCCAACAATCTCACTAAGAACTTGTCCAAATCTGCTCTAGCAATCTCACCAAGAACTTGCTCAAATCTGCTCCAACAAGCTCACTAAGAACTTGTCCAAATATGCTCTAGCAAGCTCACCAATAACTTGCTCAAATATGCTCTAGCAAGCTCACCAAGAACTTGCTCAACTCTGCTCAATAGGCTCACTCAGAACCTCATCAAAATCTGTCCCAAATCTGTCCACAAATCTGTCTAAAACTGTCCACAAAGCTATCCCAAAAACTATCCACAAAGCCTTCTCAAAGGCTCAATCAATCATACACAAACTACCACAAATCTGTCCAGAAATCTATCCCAAAGGCCTTCTCAAAGGCTCAATCAATCATGCTCAAGTAGTACTCAAATATCATCCACAAATCTATGAAGGCAAGGCTCAAATATGAACTCAACAATGAATGGCAATGCACTCTACAATGGATGACAACAATGATCCACAATGATCTCAACTCAACTCAACTCAAATCAATCTCAACTCAACTCAAGTCAACTCATAGAAGCATAAAGAGAATTGTTAGAGACTCAATATGTTCTAAGCTCAATCTCAACTCAAATCAGAATTATAGAATAGTTTGTTTCATGGGACTTGAACAATCACCTCACACAATCACTTGACTAGGCTCAATCAACTCAACTCAACCAATCACCACAAGGGACAACTCTTTCTCACAAAACCCTAGTCCAAGCATGTATCAACCAACTCAAATGTTTCCAACAATGCTCAACCACAAATCTCACATAACAATGATACTCATGTTCTTTTCAAGTTCTTTACATAACCAATGGGCTTCAACAACTATGCTTATAAAATAAGGTTTAAACACAAATCTCAAACCAGAAAACCTTGAAGCATTCAACCAACCACTTTCGAAAAGGAAACCACAATCAATCATTTTCACTCCAATGATATTTCAGAAATCAACCACCATAAACAATCAATAGGAGAATGTGCCCATACCTTTTTGATGCCAAGAAGTTGTCCATAAAATCTGCCACACTAAACACAACTTTCCTTTCCAATATCAATAAGGGTTAGTGGACTTCAAATAATAATCACAAGATAAAGCATAACTCAATTTACACCTTTTTACTCCAACTTAATAAACACATCCACCAAAGTCCTTTTTAATAAAAACCCTTATCAAAATAATAATCAATAAACCTCTCAAAAATTATTTTATAACAACTCCTTATTTCTCCTAAATCTTAATTCTCAATTTCATGAACATCAAATTAAATCAACAACTCATCCACCTTTGAAATAATAATCACAACCCTTATAAAAACAAAGTTTAATTAAAAACTTTAATTATTCCTAACCACCTTATAACTCCAACTTAGGGCTTAACAAAATTAATTAGAGCAAAAACGTATTTACCTCCTCAAGGGGATTCGAACCCCCGACTTGCCCACACCGCGAGCGCCTTAGCCGCGGCTAAGGTTGCCACACGAGCTAGCCGCTCGTTCGAAATGGAAAGGCACAACGTGCCTTAAAACCTTTCCTCCCTTTTCGCAAATCAAAAGTGCTTCGAGCGCTTTTCTTCCAATGCCTTCCGAACGCAGTCAAGGGGATTCAAAACCTTGACGTTTGTGCTGCCACACACCTTAGCCAAAAGCCAATTGCCAATGCACCACTCTGCCCATGATGACTTTGGACTTCGACCAACCTTCGTTTATTCGCTGCTTCTGCTTTCTAAAATATTTTTGCACGAGCTCAATTCGGATGCTTAGCCAACGATTATTAACCATGAGCACGGATTGGTTTATGAACCTTAGGTATCCCCTTTATATAGCCTCCTTATTATTTTCGATGACGTCGGCGAAAATATTGCATATTTAATTTTAAATTTAAATTTAAATTTTAAATAATTAAAATTTAAACTAAATATTAAAAATTAAATATCTCCATCATCGGGGCACCTTTTTCGATGAAACGAAAGGCCAACTTGGGTTTTAAGAAAAACCTAGTTCAAATATGCCATCCATGGTTTTAAATAAAACCTTTTATTTTTCCTGCCTTGGTTTTCACAAAAACCCTGTATTTATCCATGCTTTCCAAAATATCATTTGGCCACAAAAACTCAATGTGATCCATGTGACATCAATGACAACATAAAATAACTCAAATTTCCAAAAATCTCCCCCTTTTTCATTGATGGCAACACCTCTAATGCAAAAACCACAATCACTACAAAAACCATCTCTAAGAATCAAAGTTGCTCCCCCTGACTCAATACTCTCTATGGAGGCTGCTCCCCCTAACTCAATGCTCTCTTTGGAGGCTGCTCCCCCTAACTCAATGCTCTCCCCCTTACTCAAATATCTCCCCCTTTGACATCAATGGCAAAAGGGACACCTATGGGGCTAAAATATATGACTCTTAAGCATAGCCCCCTCACCACCTTCTCTTTTGAGGTGATTAATTTTGGGGTGGGAGTACTTTTACTCCCATATTACATTATTTCTTTCCTCTATCAACTTCCTTCCATGTTTTTTTGATATCCTTCTCTTGATGAATTACTTGATCTTCTTGTCTTGAACCTATTTGACCTTCTTGCCTTGAACTTGTTTGGAATTGAGTCCTACACCATTTTGCAATATGTCCAAAGTTATTGCAATTAAAACACTTGATGTTATTATTCCTTGGAGGTGCAAATGTCTTAGGATATCTTCTGGTGAAGCCATATCCTCTTCTGTCATGAATCCTGTAATTCATTGCCTTGTGACCATACTCATTACATGAGTAGCAATACCTATGGAAAAGTTGTTTTTTCCTATATTCATGTCTTTCATATGTCCTACACTGTGAAGTCATGTGCCCAAACCTATGACATGAAAAACATCTTCCATTGAATAAACCTTTCCTAGACCCCATTGGTCTCTTAGTCTCTTCTCCATATTTCTTGTTCCATTTGTTTCTTACTTGTGCATTGTTCCTTTCCTTGTTGAACTTTCTATTATCCAGATTATCCTTAGAAGTCTCACTCTCTCTTTCACTTACTTCTTTTGAATCTTTTTCTTTTCTGGTGTTTGAGCTTGACTCTCCTTTTTTTGCTTCCTGTTTCCCTTGTTCTTTTTTAGAACTAAGTCTTGTTATGATGATTGATGACCTTTGTGCATTGATAGTCCTTTCCAAGGTCCTTGAATTTTCCTCAAACTTGTGTAGCTTGTCCTTAGAACCTTTTACTTCCATCCTTAGTGAAACTATCTCATGCTCTAATCTTTCACACTCTAGATATTTTGTCTTTAATTTTTTGGCCATACCTTCTTCAATTTTCCTTGTCTCTTCAACTTTGATTTTGAAGTTGGTGAGTTCCTGTAAAAACCTTGCTTTTGCTTTTTCATCTTCTTGAACTTGAACCCTTAATCTCGAGTTCTTCCTTTTTAATTATTCAAGAGTAACCATAATATTTTCACATTCTATCTCTTTTACATTTTATTGTTCAACCGTACCTTTTTTTAACTCTTCTTGTTTTTTAAACCTTATATCTTAAGTCAAATATATCTTGTAGAAGCTTTGTCTTATATTTCTCATATTCTTGTATTTGAGCCTTCAATTCTGAATTTTCTCTTTTCAATTCAACAAGTTACTTAAGAGTGGCTTCCTCCTTTTCTTTATCTGAATCTTTCTCTTCTTCAACATCATTGCTGTTGGAATTGTCACTAGAACTATTGCTTTATTTTTCCACAATTAAACTTTTCTTGTTGCAATTGTTGTAGTACATGAAATCATCATCTAAATGCCCAAATTCTTCACATATGAAGCATTTTATTATTCTTGGACCCTTCTTGTACCTGTTTTTTTGCTCAATGGCTATATCAATTTCTTCATGTCATTCTTCGATAGATATATCCTCTTATTTAACTTCAATACCTACGAATAGGTGTTTAGTTTGGAGTGGAAGTTCTTCTTCTACTTCTTTTATCCCATAGAAAAACCTTCTTCATATTCACTGTCACTAAGATCATTATCATCTTCTATATCAAACAAAATCTCATGATTTATTTGACCATGCCTATTTCATTTATGTATCATTTCATATTCACTATCACTGAATCCATTGCAATATCGTGATTTGTTATCTCTTTGACCACACAAAAAACACTTTTCTCTTTCAACTTCTATTCCTAGGAATAGATGTTTTTTTTTTCATCATCTGACTTGTCTTTATTGTTGTGATCTGATTTATCATTTGCTTCTTTGATGTAGAAAGTTTTATTTGTACTATGAAAACTTTTCTTCTTCTCATACCTTCTTTTCTTGTATCTATCATATTTTTCATGCTTATGCTTTCCTTCTTCTTTTCTTTTGTGAACCTTGGAATCTCCTTCATAGATATTCTACAACTTAGTCCACATTTCATTAGCTGAATTACATACCATGACATTTGCAAAAAAAAATTCATGTAGCCCACTCAAAATACAATTCATTGCCCTTGCATTGACCTCAACCATTTTCCTGATAGTCTTATCTGCCTCGGGATCACATTCATCCATATACTCTTTTTCAACCATTTTCCATACCTCATATCCTTGTGATATCAAGTAGTTCTTCATCCTAATGATCCAAAAAGTATAATTGTTACCATCAAATAGTGGAGCCTTATTTGTAGATGATCCATTCTATGAAGCCATTTGTGTTCTTGTAGAATCTACCCTCAATATATTAGCTTTTCCGAAGGAACCCGCTCTAATACCAATTGAAGAATACAAGCTTATACTGAGAGGGGGAGTGAACAATATAGCACCCACTTTTTATTTTCTTTCCAAACCAATATCAATTAATGTCCTTAATTGAAATAACCAAACATAGCAGTGTGTATTAATAATTTTAGATAGCAATAGTAATCAAGAGCATAAGTCACCATACATAATTGAGACACAATATTTAACATGGTTCCCCCAATGTGGGGTACTCCACAAGATAATATCCTTATAATATTTCACATAGAAATAAGGATCCTTATCCAATACAATGATTCTTTGATCTGCTCAAAGCTAGGCAATAACAAGCTCACATAGAACTTATCCAAATATGCATAACAAGCTCACATAGAACTTGTCCAAAACTACTCAAAAAGCTCACACAAAACTTTTCCCAATATGATCAACAAGATCACACAAAACTTGTCCAAAATTTCTCAACAGTTCACACAGAACTTGTCAAAATCTCCTCAACAAGCTCACATAGAACATGTCAAAAAATGCTCAACAAGCTCACACAGAACTTGTCCAAATCTGCTCAACAAGCTCACACAGAACATGCTCAAATCTGCTCCAACAAACTCACTAAGAACTTGTCCAAATCTGCTCTAGCAAGCTCACCAAGAACTTGCTCAAATCTACTCCAACAAGCTCACTAAGAACTTGTCCAAATATGCTCTCACCAATAACTTGCTTAAATCTACTCCAACAATCTCACTAAGAACTTGTCCAAATATGCTCTAGTAAGCTCACCAAGAACTTGCTCAAATCTGCTCCAACAAGCTCACTAAAAACTTGTCCAAATCTTCTCTAGCAAGCTCACAAAGAACTTTCTCAAATCTTCTCTAGCAAGCTCACCAAGAACTTACTCAAATCTGCTCAATATGATCACTCAGAACCTCATCAAAATTTGTCCTAAATATGTTCACAAATCTGTCTAAAACTGTCTACAAAGCCTTCTCAAAGGCTCAATCAATCATACACAAATTGCCATAAATTTGTCCATAAATCTATCCCAAAGGCCTTCTCAAAGGCTCAATCAATCATGCTCAAGTAGTACTCAAATCTCATCCACAAATATATGAATGCAAGGCTCAAATATGAACTCAAAAACGAATTACAATGCACTCTACAATGAATGACAATAATGATCCACAATGATCTCAACTCAACTCAACTCAAGTCAATCTCAACTCAACTTAAGTCAACTCATAGAAGCATAAAGAGAATTGTTAGACTCAATATGTTCTAAGCTCAATATCAACTCAGATAAGAATTATAGAATATTTTGTTTCATGGAGCTTGAACAATCACCTCACACAATCACTTGACTAGGCTCAATCAACTCAACTCAACCAATCACCACAAGGGACAACTCTTTCTCACAAAACCCTATTCCAAGCATGTATCAACCAAATCAAATGTTTCCAACAGTGATCAAACACAAATCTCATATAAAAATTATACTCATGTTCTTTTCAAGTTCTTTACATAACCAATGGGCTTCAACAACTATGCTTATAAAACAAGGTTTAAACACAAATCTCAAACTAGAAAACCTTGAAGAATTCAACCAACCACTTTTGAAAAGGAAACCACAATCAATCCTTTTCACTCCAATGATATTTCAGAAATCAACCACCATAAACAATCAATAGGAGAATGTCCCCATACCTTTTTGATGCCAAGAAGTTGTCCACAAAATCTTCCGCACTAAACACGACTTTACTTTCCAATCTCAATAAGTGTTAGTGGACTTAAAATAATAATCACAAGATAAAGCATAAGTCAATTTACACCTTTTTACTACAACTTAATAAACACATCCACCAAAGTCCTTTTTAATAAAAACCCTTATCAAAATAATAATCAATAAACCTCTCAGAAATTATTTTATAACAACTCCTTATTTCTCCTAAATCTTAATTCTCAATTTCATGAACATCAAATTAAATCAAAAACTCATCCACCTTTGAAATAATAATCACAACCCTTATAAAAACAAAGTTTAATTTAAAACTTTAATTATTCCTAACCACCTTATAACTCCAACTTAGGGCTTAACACAATTAATTAGAGCAAAAATGTATTTACCTCCTCAAGGGTATTTGAACCCCTGAATTTCCCACACTGCGAGTGCCTTAGCCGTGGCTAAGGTTGCCACATGAGCTAGCTGCTCATTCGAAAGGGAAAGGCACAAAGTGCATTAAAACATTTCCTCCCTTTCCGTAAATAAAAATTGCTTCGAGCGCTTTTCTTCCAACACCTTCTGAACATAGTCAAGGAGATTCAAAACCTTGATGTTTGTGCTGCCACACACCTTAGCCAAAAGCCAATTGCCAATGCGCCACTCTGTCCACGATGACTTTGGACTTTGACCAACCTTTGTTTATTCATTGTTTCTACTTTCTAAAATATTTTTGCATGAGATCAATTCATATGCTTAGCCAACGATTATTAACCACGAGCACAAATTGGTTTATGAACCTTAGGTATACCCTTTATATAACCTCCTTATTATTTTCGATGTCGTTGGTAGAAATCTTGCATATTTAATTTTAAATTTTAATTTTAATTTTAAATAATTAAAATTTAAACTAAATATTAAAAATTAAATATCTCCATCATCAGGGCACTTTTTTCGACGAAACGAATTGGGTTTTAAGAAAAACCTAGTTCAAATATGCCATCCATGGTTTTAAATAAAACCTTTTTTTTTCCTGCCTTGGTTTTCACAAAAACCCTATATTTATCATTTGGCCACCAAAAATCAATGTGATCCATGTGACATCAATGACAACATAAAATAACTCAAATTGCCAACATGCCTTAACTAGTAAACATTTCACACATACCAAAAAAATTACAAACAGAGCAAATACAGAAAAATACTTGGACTCTAATGTTGTGGGTGGTTTGGTTAGGCCTTTTGCTACTCACCCCTATAATTTTGGGGGTGTTTGAGGTTGGTAGGTTGACTTCATCACTTGGGGGACGAATTGATATCTGGTTTGTGGGGTGGGGGGCGAACTGGGTTTGGAGACCCCAAATATCTGTTCTAAAGGCCTGAGGTGGTTCCTAGTGCTTTGGAGATCTCTGTGATAGTCATATTTAGTACCTATAAACACAAAAATAGAGGATAATATCAGATTTATAAAAACTAGTTAACTCGACACTATCCATTATGGGGGTCCCACTGGGTGTGTTAGAATGAAATGGCCAAAATATAGTATTTGATCCAACAAAATATTAATTACACATGTTATTCAAGAAAATGTATTTTATTCGTGTAAAGAGTGCATAGGTTACAATGGGAGAAAATTATCCTTTATCCTTTCTTTCCATAAACGTTACAATAGGCCTGATGCCTTCTTTTTATGTCCCTCGGTGTATATGGGCTTGCGTACCACCGCAGGGTTGTATTTTGTAGTTGTTTCCCTCCTTGGTTCTAGACTAAACCTACAAAAAGGTGTTAGTTCATTGGGAGGATTGCCTTAGTTAGGCCCCATATTAATAAAGACAAATAGACGGTAAAAGCATATTGAAAATTGAAATAAATTGTGTAGAAGGTCTTGAAATTGCAAAAGGAAGGTCGCCTCCCAAATCTGATCTAATTTGGGGCCTATAGATCCAATTCATCACCCAAGGGATGAACCGGTACCGGATTCATGGGGCGGGGGGCAAATCAAACTTTGAGTGTTATTCTACAAAAACCCTTCGATGGAGAGGTTCCTTTGGTGTTGTACTGCTACTTTTTAGGTTTGGATCTGCTTTGCTATGCTTTTGTATGCATTTTGGTAGATTTTTTGTACTTTGGACACAAGTGGAGAGAGATATTGAATGAGGGTTTGGACCCACTATATATAGAAACTGGCAAGGTGCAAGGGGGGAAGTCAAGGAAACTAACCCTAGGATGAAGTATATCTAGAGTTAGGTTAGGGTTTTTGAGGTGGTAATCTCACATTCCCCATAGGAAATATCCTATCCTCACACATGTGTGAGGAAATATCCTATCCTCACACATGTGTGAGTAAATATCCCATCCTCACACATGTGTGAGGTCCTAAGTCAAATTAGGGCTTGATTAGGGTTCTTAGGAAAATATCCTAACTAATCCTAATTACACACATGTGGGGGGTGAAATTAGTGTTAATTAGGGATTAAGAGTTTAATTAATCAACTTTACCCTAAAAAGAGGACTTAAGTGAAGTCAACATTAAATTATATTTTAGGAATTGACTTGATAATTGCTTTTTCCAATTAATATCCCATGGGGGCATCAATTGAGTGCAAATAGGCTTTGTACTACCTTGGGAAGCTGATAGAAGGTATCCCGATGCATGGGAAATGTTTGTGATGTGATTTTTATAACTTATTAGGGTTTTGGACCTAAATCCTAGAAAAGTGGTATGTGAAATTCTATGCAATGCTACGATAATCTACTATGATCTATGCATGACTACACATGACTACGGTTGTCTACGCATGACTACATATGACTACAACAATCTATTCATGTCTAGGATGATCTACCATAGCCTACATTGATAGCATAGGCGTATCTAGGATTACCTATGTAAACCTACAAGTGTCTTAAAGGATCTACAAGTACATAGGTATAGCAATGTACAACTTTAGGTGTCTACAGTTGCATCATTAAATTTTTTAAAAGAGATAATTACATAGGATTTGGAACAAAGTAGTTATGGTATGCACCCACATCCAAGCCCATTTAAGGGCTGACATTGTGGAGAGTAAGAAAAGAGACATAGATCATCTCCAATATGACCCTAAATATATGATTATACCTCCTTGTTAGCCTCCTACTTGCCCAAGTCCTATAATTTCAAATCAAGAACCTAACCTACAAGGGACCCCTATGCGGGATACCCCTACAGGTCTTGGTATTAATCAAGGAATATACTTTATAGATATAGATGCTTCACACACCTTATTTCAATAACTGCAACAATGCATTGAGGCACAAAAAAATAAGGCAATACCATGCATCTGTGTGCTTGCTCGGTCTACATCACACACCTACGTGCAAGATCAAGATTATTCACCATGGGCAAGTCCAAATTATCACACTATGCCCTTAAATCACCCTAATAGGTCTCAAAAATATAAGTAACAAAATGAGTATGATACTCATCATCCTAGGAAAGCAAATTCAGCCCTTCCTTTCCTAATTTATGAAGGAAGACCTGAGGAGAACCCTAATTATCCTTGGTCTCATTATTCCACACAATCATGATGTGCTTTTGCACTAGTTGATATAAAGAGCATTTGTTTAGGATTAAGCCTCAAGTGAATGCAACCTATATCGATCGAGGAAAGCTCATAGTCATTCTTTTAGATACTCCTAAACAAGAAAGGCATCATGGCAATAGTGCTAGGGCTAATGGACCTTGAATGACTGATCATATAAACCAAGTTGTTAAAATATATGATAACCACCAAGCTCAATTCAATTAGCTTCAGCTAGATAAACAATTCTTGGATTACCAGCATCAATTAGAAAAGTAAAGAATTGAAAAACAAACCCATGAGCTATTTCAAGAGACCTTACATAACGGGGTCCCTATCCCAAGTACTCATAGATAGGGGGTTCACGAGAGGAAACCTATGTTTAATAAAAATAGGCTTCCTAGGCCTAACCAAATGTTGCCTCTTTGACCTCCTAGGCCTAATCGGGACTTGCCTCCTAGGAAAAACATATATCGCCTTTCATATATCTTTGTTCCTCATTGTAGGACAATTTAGGAAACACCTTATGGAGCCTAGGATGATCTTGAACTAAAAGAGGGATATATGGAAGCACCTTATGGAGTCATGATTTATGATAATTAACCACCATGCCATATGCTTGACATTCCTCACCCTCCCCCATGGGGCCAAATAAAATAAGAGGATATAAAATCCTATGATGTGTATAAAGCATTGCTTGAATGCATGGAAATAATAGAAAACAAAACCTCTAGGTCTAGGCTTCAAAATCCCACATTGCACTAGCTTCATAGTAAACCACTTCACCCATAAATACCTTCCCATCCATACCTAGAGCATTTCAAAATGCCCAAGATAGATAGATTCAAAGGAGAAGAAGATACGCAGGAGCATGTTACTAGGTTCATGAACCAATGCTTCAGTATCCAGGATACTAGTGCTTTAATTCTAAGAACATTTTTGATTACCCTCTTTAGCCTAGTCGTATATTGGTACAATAAACTCCCAAGGTACAACATCCATAGCTTTGAAAAATTTGTAGATGCATTCCTAGAACATTTTAATTTTAACACTAAGCGAAAGGTGACTTTAACAGACCTCACAGGGTTGAAGTAGTATGACAATGAGTCAATAACGATTTACGATAACAAGTGGTGAAAAATTCTTTCTAAGCTACCATACCTACTACCAGTGTCTGAGTTGAATCACATTTTTTCCAAGAGTTGTTTAAATTCAATTTCATTATTGCTACAAACCCAATAATACCAAAATCTTGAAGATGCTCTAGCATAGGCTAGAATAATCAAAGAAATCAAAATTCAATAGGGTGAGATCGTAAAACCTTATAAGAAGGAGTGGAATAAGAACACAAAAGGCAATCCAGCACAACCAAAGTTGATAGTAGTTAATCAAGTTTCCATTAGCATTCCAGGGCTTGTGCAACCAATGCCACTTCAAAAAGTAAACTATCAGGTCCAACCTCCTCCTACAAACTACAATAATAACACTCAGATGAATCAAGGGAAAAACTAGCAACGTCACCCTCCATGAAAATTTATGGCATTTTCTAAGTCTATGGATTCCCTATTTGATCATCTATGTTCAACCAAGGCAATTACTCTACCTGAGATCTAGCCTATAGACTCAAGTAAACCAAAGTCCATGGGATGTCATGAAGATCTATATTGTAAGTACCATAGGTAGAATGGGCATGACGTGCAAACATGTTACTCATTCAAAAACCTAATAAAAGACATGATTTATAGGAATGATCTTCAAGTTGATAACCCTCTTGCGACAAATAATCAATATATGGGTATATTTAAAGACCCATTACCCACTCATGAGGTGCTGGTAAATCAAGCAAAACAAGTAAACAAGGTCCATACGATACCTCTTCAACAAGGGTTCATAGGGATGGTTAGCATCATGACAAGGAATATGCATTATCCAAATCAAGTTGCACCACCTACAACTTCAAACAATATATACTCCATGTCACAACCTCTACCACCTCTAGTACAAAGCCTTCCACCTTGTCTAGTGGTCACCATAAAAAGTAAGCTTCCCCAAAGCTTGCAAACAACATCGACCCAACTATCTATCTATGAGCTTATACAATAGTCTCCACCTCATCAAGAAGCTCTTATGGATATCCTTAAGTCGATTGAACTATAGCCCTAGGATTCTAACTCCTTTATCAATTTTGTGGGGCACATTCAACAATGCAAAGAACTAGTAATCACATTTCATGAACATGAACTTAAACCAATATCAAATGATGGGGTTGATCCTCCTTACACATCATTGCATGTGTAAATGTAACACCTTAAAAAAGAGTTATAATTGATATTGGTTCTTCAAGCAATATCATCACCACAAATTTCTCCAACATCTAGGTCTTCTAGCATCCCACATTGTTGCATCCACATAAACAATTTGATAATTCAATGATACTTTATGCTCAATGGTTGGCACTATAGTCTTACCTATTCAGGTGGGATACAAAGCCATACCAACATTGTGTCATGTATTAGAGGGCACAATGTCTTATAATATATTTCTAGGTAGACCATGTATTAGGTATATGAAGTGTGTACCATCCATAGCTCACCAATGTTTGAAGTACACTCATTAAGGGCAAGTGCATGTTGTCTCCATAGTCCTTGAGCTCTTCAAATACTACAACTTGGTGTAGCACATCCCTGAGTCAACCTTACCATCAACTCATATGGCCTTCCAACCAAATACATCCATTCAAGTTCAAAATCCTTCATTATTGCCTTCCATCGATCCATACCGTCTTCTTCTATACCACCCTCATCATTAGCACCTTTAGATATACCTTCATCATCATCAAATACTCCACAGAGAAAAATGTCGAAGAGGCCTATTGACAAGATCCCTCCAATCATCTCTACCATTTCCACAAAAGATATTCCTAGTATAGAAGCCAAGGAACCACTTCATAAGGTAATCATTGAGTCTTATCAAGCCTCTCTTTCATCTCCTCCAACCTCACCATCACAATTCACATTCCATATGGCTACTACAGGTTTAGGAGAATACTTAGTAAGGAATATTACAAAAGTTCTAGCCATTGAGACAATACAAAATATGGGATGACCTCATATTTCCATAGGTACCATAATACCTCTAGAAATACCTACCAATAAAATGAACTTCATATATGGAGGTATTGAATATGACATAGAACTATATCCTCATCAAGAAGAGGATGAAGAACCCTTTTCTAACGACATCAATTATATGTCCAATCCTAAATTTGCCATGTGATATCTCCATCACTGTCATTGACATGGATATGATTTGGGGTTGTACAAACAAGGTACTCATGTTCCTTACCAACCATAATATCAAATACCATATGATAAATCTATTAGTCTTACAATGTCACTGAGAGGGGGGGTGAATCAGTGTAGCTCTATAAAATTAAATTTACAGCTCTTAATACCACAATAATTAAAACTTATTACTAGATACAACAAGTATAACAAAAGAGCATCACACAACATAATATTTAACAAGGTTCACCAATGTGGCTACTCCTCAAAAATTTACTGCTTGGACTACCATCCAAATCTAGCCTTTGCAAAGCACCAACTTTACAATCAATTTACCAGCACCAACTGGAAGGAGCACCAACCCCTGATTTATCTGCACCAACAGAAATGAGCACCAACCCCTGATTTACCAGCACCAACTGGAAGGAGCACCAACCCTTGATTTACCAGCACCAACTGGAAGGAGCACCAACCCCTGATGTCAAGCACCAACTTGGACTTAAATTCTAAAACTAGAAAATTGACAGTAAGATACCTTTGCTTTTGCAGGACCCTGACTGGTCTTCTTCACCTTTGCGTTCTCTGTGCACTCTACTTTCTCTGTGCAATCACAGCAACACCTGGTCTAAATTCAACCTTTTCACTCTCTACGCATGCTGCTCTCTCTGTGCAATCACTTTGCACACTCTGCTTTGTTACAATTGAACTTCATGATCGTCTTCTCCCTTTTGCACACTCTGCTCTCTTTGCAAATTTCACACTTAGCACGATTTGACATGACTTGCTCTCTACGCACAATGACCGTATCTCACACACCTTTGACCCCCTCAATTCTCCAAATAGCCCTCCTTTTATAACAATATTTTTTATGATGAAAACCCTAATCTTAGTCGATTGTAAATCCTAATCTTAGTCGGCTTTCATAACAACTGTAAACCCTAATTTTAGTCGGCTTTCATTGGTCTTCGTTGGCTTCAACTCAACCATGAAAATACATGTCGTGATATCGTGACACTTTTTCTTTCTCTCTCTTTCTCCTTGCTTTGGCCCCCAAAAATACATGTCATGATATCATGACACTTTTTCTTTCTCTCTTTCTCTTTGCATCGGACCGCAAAAATGCTACATGTCGCGATATCACGACACTTTTTCTCCTTGCTCTTTCTCTTAGCTTTGGCCTACGAAAATACATGTCATGATATCGTGACACTTTCACCTCTGTACGCTTTCTCTATTCTTTTGTCGTGAAATCGTGACACTTCTGCTTTCGTATTTAGCTTCTTTGCTTTTGTCGCAAAATTGTGACACTTCTACCTTCGAAGTCTTCTTCTCTGCTTTTGTTGTGAAATCGTGACACTTCTACTTTCGTACTTTAATTTTTGCTTTTGTTGTGAAATCATGAAACTTCTGCTTTCGAAGTCTTGCTTTATGCTTTTGTCGCAAAATCATGACAGTTCTGCTTCCGTACGCTTCCTCTCTTTCTTTTGTCATGAAAATGTGACATGTCGCGATATCGAGACACTTTTGTTTCTCTTCCTTCCTGGCCTTTTCGAGTCATGAAAATGTGACATGTCGCGATATCACGAAACTTTTGTTTCTCTGCCATCCTACCCTTTTCAAGTCGTGAAAATGTGACATGTCGTGATATCGTGACACTTTTCAAACTTACTTTCTCTCTCCTATTTTAGTCGTGAAAATGTGACATGTCACAAAATCGTCACTTCTCCAACTTACTTTCTCTCTCCTGTTTTAATCGTGAAAATGCAACATGTCATGAAATCGTGACACTTTTCCAACTTACTTTCTCTCTCCTATTTTAGTCACAAAAATGTGACATGTCGCGAAATCGTGACACTTTTCTTACTTGTTCTCTTTCTTTGAACTTTTCACGAAATCACGACACTTTTCCTGCTTTCTCTTTTTCTTCCAACATGTCGCGAAATCGTGACAATTTTTCCACTTGCCTTTTTTTCTTCCAACATGTCGCGAAATTGCGATAGTTTTTCCTGCTTTCTCTTTCTCTTCCAACATGTCGTGAAATCACGGCAGTTTTTCCACTTGCCTTTTTCTCTTCCAACATGTCGCGAAATCATGACAGTTTTTCTTGCTTTTTCTCTCTCTTCCAACATGTCATGAAATCATGAAAATTTTTCTTGCCTATTGTATATGTCGCGATATCATGACACTTTTCTTACTTGTATTTTTCTTTGATCTTTTGCATATGGGCCACTTCAGTCTTCTTGGAAAATCACTGTACATACTCTGAATAACCTTTGAACTCCTATCTTCTACATTTGAATAGCTTTTGAACTTCCTGTCCACTACATCAATAGATCTATCTGACTGTGTTGACAACAATGACAATACTGTTGCTGCACCTTGCTCAAAAAATCTAGCTTAGGACACAACAAGCTTGTGCCTCTCGACATCCTCATAGATAGTTTAGAGCACCTAGGTTTGAACTATAGGGATGAGCTTGCATGTGATCCTTACACTAATCCTAATCATATCCACTCTTTGGGGGATTATTTCCCCATAAATATGATAGATCAAGAGATATCTCATGATTTCACCCGATCCTGTGAAGAAGGTGAAGGTTCGCATACTCTTCCATCCGAAAATGAGGAAGAGGATCAAGGTCCTCCTTATGAATGGACAACTGATGATGAATCGGATTATGATGTAGCACCTATTAACTCCCCTAGTTTAGATGAAGAATACGAATAGATCATCCCATTGGATGATGAAGAAGAGTTCTATCTATGTGTGTTCCCATTACCACATCCCATATGGTGATAGCTTTTACCACTTGAGGAGCAAGCTCACCCCCTTCCACATCGACCACCTCCGGTTGTTCCACCTCCACTGCAACCACCCCCACAAGTCTTGTGACAACCTCTTGTCAATAGACCCAATCGCCCATCCAATGGAGATCATCCATCCATCCATATGATTTCCATAGATCTTACTACACCCTTGCATGATCTGAATAACCCATTAAAGCCATTGCACCTTGACATTGAGGCAATCGAATTTGATCAGGGAGATTCTCCACCATCTCCATCAGAGTATTGGCCTTGTGATGAAATGTTACAACCATTTCATTTTTCTCCAAGATCTACTCAAAATATTTTTCACGCTGAGGTTGAACTTGATTTTCCAATTGATGACATAAACCCAGTTGATGACATTCATTTGATCCCTACTCCACACCAGCTGGAAGAGGGGTCTCATATGTCGATTGAGCCAACAATTGATAGTGATATCGACATAGATCTTGAGGCTCCCCAATTCATCAAGTTAGGGGAAGGCTTATCCCTTACTAAGCAAGCCGATTTCATAGCTCTTCTAAAAGAGAAGAAGGAAGCTTTTGCATGGTCTTATAAAGACATGCCAGGACTAGATCCAAATTTAGTCATGCATAATCTTACGATTGACCCAAATGCAAAACCAATCAAGAAAAAGCTATGCAAAATGCATCCAATAGTAGCCTTAATGGTGAAATATGAATTGCAAAAAATGTTAGATGCCAATTTCATTATATCATTCGATTATCCACCATGGGTTTCCAATATGGTACCTATCAAGAAACCCGATGGAAGGATTCACATCTGCACCGACTTTTGAGATCTAAATAAAGTGAGTCCTAAGGATGAATTCCCTTTTCCAAACATTGATGCACTGGTGGATGCCACAACAGGCCACGAGATGTTATCCCTAATGGAT
The DNA here is from genome assembly GCA_028583015.1 of Wollemia nobilis. Taxonomy (NCBI): domain Eukaryota; kingdom Viridiplantae; phylum Streptophyta; class Pinopsida; order Araucariales; family Araucariaceae; genus Wollemia; species Wollemia nobilis. The sequence continues at coordinate 9,897,803 of JAQPPZ010000458.1, read as the reverse complement.
GGTTTCTCTGGATACAATCAAATTCACATTAATCTAGAGGACCAACTCAAAATGGCATTCACAATGCCTTGGGGGACATTTTGTTATAAAGTCATGCCTTTCGACCTCAAAAATACTGGCACTACCTACCAATGAGCTATGACTTACATATTCCATGACTACATGCATAAAATTTTGGAAGATTACATAGATGACTTATTGGCTAAATATTTACTCTACCATGAGCACATTGATGTACTACGCAAAGTCCTCGATCACCTCATCGAACACAATGTTAGACTAAATTCCAAGAAGTGCGTCTTTAGTGTCACATCTAGAAAAATCTTGGGATTCATAGTCTCTAAATGAGGTATAGAGGTCGATCCAAATAAATTCAAGGTAATCCTTGAAATGCCTTCCCCCACTACTATCAAGCAGCTATGTAGTCTGTAAGGAAAGGTCACATCCATCAAGCGCTTCATAGCGCAATTATCGGATAAGTGCCAACCTATGAACAAATTGTTACACAAGGGGGTCACATTTAATTGGGATGATGAGTGTCAAGCCACCTTTGATGAAATTAAACAATATCTGGCTTCACTACCAGTATTGGCTCCTCCCCAACCAGGAGTGTCATTCTATCTATACATCTCAGCTACTGAGCTTGCGTTGGGCACCATGTTGGCCCAAAAGAATGAATTGCACAAAGAATAGGCTACTTACTATATTAGCCGCACCCTGGTTAGTTACGAAATAAATTATGCATACATTGAGAAGCTATGCTTAGTAGTGGTTTTCACCACTAAAAATCTATGCCATTATATGCTCAATCATACCACGTATGTAGTATCCAAAGAGAATCCATTGTGATATATGATGAGTCGTACTTACCATAATAGTCACATGATGAAATGGATTATGTTGTTGATGGAATTTGACCTCGAATTCATCAAACAAAAATCAATTAAAGGTCAGGTCATCACCGATCAACTCGTAGAGGCTCCCCTCTAGGATGACCAACCTCTTAGCATAGAGCTTCTCGATGATGGAGTCTTTCAAGTGTTAGAATCACTTGATCTTGAAGAGCCTAAAACATAGGCTGATATGACTCTATTTTTTTATGGCTCTAAGTGCGAGCAAGGGGGTGGTATGGGAATTGTATTTTTTACACCTCAAGGGGCTCCAATACCCCTTTCATTCAAACTTAATTTCCCATGCACCAATAATAATGCTGAGTATGAAGCTCTTCTCATAGGCCTTCAAATGATAATCACCATGAAAATAACTAAGCTCAACATTTTTGGTGATTCCTTGCTCATAGTGAATCAAGTCAAGGGAATATTCCAATGTAGATGCCCAATATTGCAAGCCTACAAAGCCCTTGTGGATAAACTTTTGGAAAAATTTGAATGGTATAATATTGAGGCACTCCCTCGATCATCTAACCATTTTGTGGACACAATGGCCTCCTTAGGGTCTTTAATCCCATAGAACCCTTCTGATGATATAACAACCATTCAAGTCAAAATGCTATCACAATCTGCAACTGAGCGTGAGGACCTTCACTCCATGCCAAAAGTCCACATGATTCAAATTGAACCTTCTCATGAACGGTTCTCTCAAATTCACAATTGCTTAAATAATGTCGCTTGGGGGACTTTATTCCCTCAAACTCCTTTTGATAGTAGCACAATGCTATATCTACAAGTTCTCTCCCAATCAGCATTCATGAGAGATGAACTTCAAAAGGATCAAGCAATTCATGCAATTGAGGCTTCTTCAAATCAAGATTGGTCCATCCAACTAAAATATTACCTAAATCTTGGTAACATCCCTTCTAGATTATCGCATGCCACCAAATGCACATTCAAACAAAAAGTGGTAAAATATGTATTACTTGGAGACATATTGTATCATCGAAGCTATGAGGGTATCCTCCTTCGTTGCTTAGAACCTCAAGAGTCAGTTTGGGCAATCACCCAAGCACACGATGGTACATGTGGTGGCCATTTTAGTGGCATGGCCATCGCAAAGTGCATTCTTTGCATGGGCTATTATTGGCCAACTTTAGAGTAAGATTGTTGTGCTTATGTTAAGAAGTGCATAAAGTGTCAACACCATGCTAATTTGACACACGTACCTTCTCAAGCCTTACAACCGATTCAATCAGTTTGGCCTTTTTTGCAATGGGGGTTTGACTTAATCGGGAAAATCTCACCCTCTTCCTCAGGCCATCACACATTCATCATTATGGCCATCAAATATTTCACAAAATGGGTGGAAGTGATTCCCCTTACCACTATGACTGGGCCTCACATTACGGAGTTCATGTTACATAATATCATTTGTCATTTTGGTATTCCATCCAAAATAATTTTAGATAATGGGCCACCTTTCAAGAATAAAGATGTGCATGCTTTAACAACTAAATATAACATCCAACACAACTTTTCTATGCCCTATTATCCACAAGCCAATGGGTAAGTTGAGGCATCAAACAAAATAGTAATTTCCATTTTAAAGAAAACCATTAAGGATAATCACAAATATTGGCATACTCAATTGCCTCTTGCCCTTTGGGCCTACCACACTAGTATTCGGACACCCATTAGGGCAACTCTATTTTCACTAGTATATGGTGTTGAGGCCATCATGCCTTTAGAGCTGGAAATCCTATCATTGCTGCATATCCATGCAAGAGTTCATCGATGATGACACCACGTGGTAGGCTCACCTGGACCAATTAACTTTACTTGATGAATGACATGTTAATGCTCTTGAGCACCTACGTGTTTATCAAGAGTGGCTTAAGAGAGCCTATAACATGAAAGTCCATCCTAGAGACTTTTAGGTTGGTGACCTTGTTCTAAAAGAGAACCAACAAAACTCTAACTTGCCACCCCATCTATGGGATAAATTTATGGTAAACTAGTTAGGTCCATACATTATCACTAGTCATATTGGACCTAGAACTTATCACCTAGCTTCCATTGAAGGATGTGAGGAGCCTAAACCCTTGAATATCCTTCACCTATGACCTTTTCACGCTTAAAGCACCATGCCCTACCAAAAATCCCCAAAGGTACCCATAAATCCTTTGGTCACCCAAAAATCCCCAAAGGTACCCATAAACCCTTTGGTCACCCAAAAAGCCCCAAAGGTACCCATAAACCCTTTGGTCACCCAAAAATCCCCAAAGGTACCCATAAACCCTTTGGTCACCCAAAAATCCCCAAAGGTATCCATAAATCCTTTGGTCACCCAAAATGCCCCAAAGGTATCTATAAACCCTTTGGTCACCCAAAAATCCCCAAAGGTACCCATAAACCCTTTGGTCACCTAAAAATCCCAAAGGTATCCATAAACCCTTTGGTCACCCAAAAAGCCCCAATGGCATCCACTAAGCCCATTGGTCAAATGTATATATATATATATATATATATATATCAAAATCCAAAAACATCATTAAAATAATAAAAATATAAAAATATTGCATTACATTTCATATCGTTGCATTATACAATCACTTGCATTAAGCATACCCATCATTGCATTTTGCATTCTAGAGTTGCTCATACATGTCTAGCACCAGGTCTGTACACTAGCCATCCTTCAAAATCAACTTTGTCAAAAGTCATTATTAACACCCATCTACATTACAATTATCATTTCCATCCACATTCCCCACCTTTCGTATTTGTGTCTGTTTCCCTTCACCTAGTCATTTGTTATAAGGCATCATTAGGGTTTTTGGTCACTCAACCGTCTCTAGTTTTCTTTTCAGATTTTTTAGAAAGCTATCCTAATTTTTAGAAGGTAGAGTCTTGCTTTGATTATACCTTGTATACATCATAATCCCAACACATTCTCACATTAATAAATCCAAGTTTTGCACAAGGAAAGATGAAACCTACAAAGTGGTCCTTGTTACCTTAAGCAAAAAGTTTACCTTGCTCATCCCCCTATGCGCATGGTTCAAAAATGCTGAGAATTGACAAAAGGACAAGCTCCTCCCTACCCAAAGCAATAAAAATCCCTTGCCCCATGCCAAATCTGGGCAAGTATCCAAAGAGCAACAAATACAAAAGCAAAAATCCCCAAAATAAAAAGTGGTTTTCACCACTAACAAAAGCAAAAAGTAAAATAAATAGTGGTTCTCACCACTACCAAAATCCCTTGCTCACCAAAATAAAAATGAGCAAATCCCTGGAGCAATTCAAAAATAAAAGAAAATAAGGGAGTACTGAACTTGAATCCCTAGAATTCTCAGCATTTGACAACCATGAGGTGATCCTCATTATAGGTTGGGTGGCATCAAGCCTACCTGGAAATGGTGGTATCCTTACGCATGATGATATGTCTATCACATTAGCGACCTTCTTTTGTACAGACCAATGTCTTCTTGTGGATGAGCTAGCTTTTGGTAGCCTGTATTACCTAATGGTCTAATCCAACTACGTACAAAACTCAGGATCATGATACTCATAGGGTGATATTCAGTACATATGGGCTGCATAAATCCTGTTTGGCACTGGGGTAACTTTATGCATTATTATAGCAATGAACTCACATGCACACATAGGGATATTGAATATCTTGGTCATCCTAGTAGATTTATACCTTGCCAAAAAGTCTTGCATGGTTAATATATAACTTTTGACTAGTTCACTAGAGTGTTTGAGTCTCATGAAAACCTCAAGGACATTCTATAACATCTTACTATTCATTCCATGCCATACCATTTTATCACATGTTTTTCAGTTTACATTTTCACAATCCATTACATAATCTTATGATAACGTTAAAAATGAATCGATGAATTTTGTATAGTCTATGGTGCTAGCATCTAGTGTGTCAAATAGTATTCATAATTCATCAATACAGATTAACAAATCATCCATTTCATTATGCATACACACATGTACATATCATCAACTAACATCATATTACAATACATGCATCCATGATAAGCATCCATAAAAGCATCAATAAAGTAAACATAAGCATCTCATACATCTAATAAAGTAGTAAGGAAACACATGATGACAATAGAAAAATATATATATATATATATATATATATATATATATATTTATTGGGATAAAAGCTACATCATAATCCAAAAATTACCATAGGCTACAATCAAGTGGGTCCTCAGACCTCATGCTCCCAAAATCTAAAAATAACCATAGAGTCTCAAAAGCCATGGTCACATAGGATCGACACCATGACTCTCACCACCACCCTTGATCATCGCTCATTGAGAGCTCCTAGATCTACTCCCCCTACCCTATCTGATCTCCTCATGGAGCTAGGAGCCCCCATCCTCATAGATGACTACCCTGTACCACTCCTCCTACTCTATTGGGACCCACTAGTAGAAGGACGAGCTGGTAAGCACCCTCTAAGGCATGCTACCTCATCCTCCAAATCCTATGTGTATGATAGCTCCTCTCGATGATGATCTTGGTAGTCACCTAGTAAATTTTAGAGCTGTGTCACCTCCCTCATAGCCTAGCTACCTCATCACTATCCAATACCTCCTGGCTCGAGCTCCCTACTCTAACTTGTGACTAAAAAGTAGCTAGCTCTATCGCCTACCCCTCAATCATTGCCTACCTCTCAATATATACCTTAGTAGTCTACACCTATCTTGTAGGAGAGCCCTCTCCTCTATGTACTCCCTCCACTCCTATCTCCCTCTGATTAGATCACCTTGTAGCTCAATAATGGTGGCATCCCATGCTACCAACTATACCTGTACTCCCTACTCATCAAAATCATCCTCATCATAATCATCCTATTGATCCTCCATATCCATGCTATCCATCCACTCATCATCTATCCAGTGATGCACATGTTACTCACCTAATTCTATCTCCTCCTCATCTAGAGCCTTATTTGGAGCCTCCTCTATCATTGCATCTGTACCACCTCCTAGAGGTCCCTCCCCTCACCACTGGTGCATCACCCACTAGGAGTCATACTCTACTATGGTCCCTACATCATCTAGATTAGAGATGCCCTTTGTAGGATCTACCTCCTCTCCAACTACCTCCACTATAGGCCAAGTAAGTGTCCTCTCATCCCCATGATATTGGTAGATCATTAGCTCACTAGGCAACCCTTAGCATAGCCCAAACTATCGCATCACTCGAGCATATGGGAAATACTCTTACTCGATCCTATGTTGACCAACTAACCATCTCCCTCATCATACCCATCGAAGCTACACCTCAGCCTCAGGCCATGTTGGACAATCTCTGTATGGTCTCTAGGTAACCTCCTCTACCTTAAGCCATGCAAATGAATATGCATAGTGATCAATCATACCTACATAAGGATGGCTCTAACCCCTCTCTTGGTCCTACTACCATAGGATCCCATATCCTATCTCCACATCTATGAGTTGTGCTCATATCATCCAAGGTAGTCCCTATGGTCGATCCATAATAATGTGCTACCATCCCCACACCTGCAATAGAAATCTATAACCCAATCCTTTCTACCATAGCAATGGATCTCGTACAACTCATCATAAAGTTGTGCTAGCAAAGTAGTGCCCCATACCATCACTAACGACCTCTCTATGGTGCACTCCACTAGTGAAAATACCAACTCCAAAAGGTTCTAGGGGAACCTAGCTCCTGATGAGTCTGGTAGCAACATGTTGGAGATAAGCATCATCAACAAGGCATGTCTCATAGTCAAAACCTCTACCTCATACCATAGCTCCACTAGGATGCCTCTACTAGGCAAGTCTTGTAATGCCTCATGCCAGTCCTCTCTAAAGTATCTCTACAAAATCGTATCTCTAAGATCTCGATGAGTAGACATAATCGGATGCCCCTCTATCAAAATACACAAAATCTGGTAGATATCCTCTAACATCACTATCATCTCCCTAGTCGACAAGTGGAAGGTGTTGGTGTGAGGGTCCCACAGATCTATCAAAGCCATCAGGTAGGCTCTATCTCCCATCACTGGCTCTAACCATGTCACTTGTTTGAGACCAATGGCATCAAGCCATTTCCAGTCATCCTCTATTAGTAAGTCCCTAGTAGTCTAAAAGAGAGTCAAAAATCGATACCGACTCTTGATCACCTGGCAGAGGCAAGCAAGCTTAAAAAAAAAACAAAAACAAAAAAAGGGACCTTTTTCTTTCAAAATCATGGCCATCCCACCTAGGGATGACCCCAAAATTGGTAGCCATCCCACCCAGGGATGACCAATAGTGGTCATCCCACCTAGGGATGACCCCAAAAATGCTCAAAAATGGCCTCCTCGACCACCAAAAACAAGCAAAAAACCTCATAAAAACATAAAAAAATGCAACAAAATTGCACAAAAACAAAAATAAAGCACAAAATAATAAATTCTATCACTAATGAGGTTCATTTACTAATATTTAGTGTGTTTCATTGGCAAACATGAAAATAATTACATTTCCAAATTTAACAAAGTCTAGTAGCAAATTCAGCCCTTACCCATCTCGCACCGGCTTCATCGCTCATCGAGTCTAGAGGCTGGCTCATGGTGATTGTGGGATGGTTTTGATAGTTCTCTACTTTAAAAAATCACTCTCCTACTCCTCACCTCTTAATCTTCCAAGTCATAAGTGTGCAAATGAGCTCATTTTGCCAATTTTGAGCTTAAAAATACCTAGAATAAGCATGGTCACCCTAGGGTGGGATGACCAAAAAATTTGGTGATCGTCCCACCCTAGGATGACCATGAACTTTGCAGCCATCCCACCCTAGGATGGCCACCAAAAAACACCAAAAAATAGAAGAAAAGGCAAAGAAAAAGGCCTCAAAACCACCAAAAACATAACAAAACTGATAAAATTCACAATGGGTAAATATTGAACCAAATTGTTCATTGATGAATTGAAAAGTCTCTACTTCAATCCCCAAGAAGGCCATTGTGGTTGGACTGCTCCATGGGAATGAGGTATTCATTTCCTTTCTTCCATGAAATATCAACAAAACCATCAAAATCCTAACAAAATTGATAAATTTTACAATGGGTAAAGCTGAAGGAACCCTAATCAAGTCATATTGGTCAAGTGACTCATCACTTTCATCATTGGTCATTCCCTCATCGACTCATCACTTGAGGGGTAGTCATAATTATGAATTCATAATCAAAATCAACACTCAAACACTCAAAAGTGCAACTTGCATACATTCAAAAGAATTATTGCCAAAGATAATTTCAAGCCCACGTTGGGGCACATAATTCAGCACCAATTCAACAAAACAAAGTCTTGGTCTCCTTGAATCCTTGGGACCCTTGTCCCAAAATAGGCTTATAAGTGAAACAAGGAACCAAGACCAAGTATACCCTAAGCCCCAAAACATGTCCTTACAGTGCGGTTGAAAGGTATACCAAAATCAAATCCTTCAAATATGTCAAAAGCAAGGATTCCAAGAATGTATGCTCCTTCCATGATGGAGGCATATAAAGTTGGTTAGGTTATTGAATAACCTTAATCATTTGATAGTTTAGTCATCTATTTTTTCTCTGCACTCTGTTTCACATAATACATCCCAAAAAGGGGCACCTGTAGACACTAAAATCATGTCAATCTAATTAGACTACCAAGACGCACTCTTATCAACACCATATGGCCTCCTTAGGAAACCCTCTAGGGTTAAATAGTGGTCCTTACCACTTTTGGGAAGTTTTCCCCACTTTTGGGAAGTTTTGGGCCATGTAGCCATGGTCGTCCCACCCTAGGATGACCACTAGTTCATGGTCATCCCACCTAGGGATGACCACCCATGACCATCCCTGGGTGGGATGGCCACCAAAAACCATCCCTGGGTGGGATGACCAAGCCCTTGGACTCTCAAAAATTTAAGGGTGGGATAAATGGCAATCAAATTCTACCATTTATCCTACCCATTGATTTATGATAGATTTAGGGTACATCAAATCCATCAGAAACCTACAAATTGGAGGCCCAAATTGGAGATTTCTCCCACCCAATGCATGGCAAGGTTTTGACAAATGGTGGCACCTACCTTGCATGCCCTAACTTGCCCATTTGACCTTGTGCTCTCTTGAGCTATAAAATGGAGTCAATCCACCCAATTCAAAAGAGGAGTCTTCACAATATTTTGCAATGAAGTGCTATTGAGATTCAATCAAACTTTCACCCACGTATTTTCCCTTGAAATCTCCATCAATCAAAGGAGGTTTCCAAGTGATCCCAAATATACAAACCCATTCCAAAACCCACCCATTTTAGTGAATTAGATCATAAAATTTGATGACAACACCCCTAGGAATAGTTTGAACCAGATCCTAGAGGAATTGGTGGTAAAAACCACTAGGTTTGGTGGTCATCCCCACCTGGGATGGTTAATAATCATAATTGGAACACCTAGGGATGACCATGAATCTACATATAATTTCATTTCAATTTTAGCATAGATCATTTCTAGATTAGAATATATGCATCATACTAGGATTTGGTGCAATTTTGAGTAGTTTTGCACCTTCTATTAGGCTTTTCATTCTAATAGTCACAATTGGAACACCTAGGGATGACCATGAACTCTGCATATAATTTCATTTCTATTTTAGCATAGATCATTTCTAGAGTATATTATATGCATTATACTAAGTTTTGGTATAATTTTGAGTAGTTTTGCACCATCTATTTTACTCTTCATATTCACTATTATATGCATATCTTTGATTTCATTTCAATCCGCATATGCTATTAACAAATTTGAATTCTTTGTGTGTAGATCCAGGTATTTCAACGCGCAAGGAAGGAGCTACAAGTTTGAATATAGATAGATCATCGTAGCGGTATCGAAAACCCGCTCTTCAATTCGTGAGTGCGAGGAAGGCATTGAAGCGCATCTTGAGTCTTTGAAAGGATTAGATCCTTTGACACTTTTGTAATGATTGTATCAACTCAGAGCCCTCAAGGGGATGTTTTGTAACCATGGATTTGAAAAATCGATTAATATAAAGAGGACCCCCATTTCTTTTACTTATTTGTTATCATGCTTACATTAAATGTCTCTTTTTAGTGCTTAGATCAATAGATGCATTTCATTTCCCTTTGCTAGGTGCATCATTTTTCCCTCTACACCACCATGGAGGGGACATGAGAAAACACGAGAGCTTCCTTCCTAGTGAAATTTTAAAATGGAACAAAGTGAGCCTTTTGCAACTATTAGTACCACCAAATTTTAGGGATTATAGTCCAATATCCATATCGTGAATACAAAATCAAGAAACACCAAATATAAAATATGAAATAATAAATAAGCAAAGTAACACAATGATTGCACAATCCAAATGAAAACTTTTATTATTACTTTTAGATCTCAAGTGTTACAATCAGTATGCCCCAAATGTGAGGTTTTACATTGCTTATTTCTTTTGACACAATTGTTACATGTACTAGGGTTCTTCGAAACCCTAGTTAAAAATTATGGTGGTGTCTTCGCACTTGGTTTAATCCCAATAGATTGGTGAGTGGGCTTCTGTATCCTATGCAAGGCCACTCAAGCTTCAATAGCTGCCAAATATATGATTCTTACACCTGCACACAGTAAATAGTAACAAATATTCGTAACACCCATGAGGGCTCCACTACGTGAGACCCTCAAAATAAAATCACTAACCCTAAATACTACAATAAAACTATGAACTAAACATAAGAATATGAAAATAAATGCACAAAACTATTACCTTGTCAATAAACCTTTTGTTTCTATTTTTGCTTACATAAATGATGCTAGTGCTATTTGATGAGAACCATAATTACTCATATTTTGTCATGGGTTCTAATATTTTTGTGCGGAATATATTATATCCGAGTTGTACTTTTTATGCATGTTTATATATATTTAATGAAAATTATGCATATTACCTAATTTACATGTAAAGTGTGTCTTAATTCACCATTTTTGCATGATCTCATCGAGGTCCTACTCGGACCTGGCATATTCATTACCTAAGGAGGCTAAGGCACATCAAGGTAGAAGATGCCTTGATCATGTTAAGGGAAGGCACCTTGATCCCATTGATGAGAGGCACCTTGATACCATTCAGGGAAGGCACCTTGATCTCATTGACGTGAGGCACCTTGACCCCATTGATGGAAGGTGCATTGATCCCATTGAAAGGAGGTGCCTTGATCCCATAGAAAGGTGCATTGATCCCATTCAATAGAAGGTGCCTTGATCCCATTGATGGGAGGTACCTTGATCCCATTGAAAGGAGGTGCCTTGATCCCAATGGAAGATGCCTTGATCCCATTCAATGAAATGCACCTTGATCCTATTGATATAAGGTGCCTTGATCCAATTTGTACCTAACAAATATCGTGTCCCACTGCATTGACCATAGCTGACTACTAACTCTAGGTAGATGTTGATTTTGGATAAATGATAAAATATTTCAGTTGTTCTATTCTTATAGGAGGAAATATAATAACCACTTGCTAAAGTAGAATGCGGGTAACGATGAGAATTGAACATAATATAATAACCACTTGCTGAAAGGGTTGTTGATTTTTTTAACATGTATCTATTACTATATATCAAATTGTATTAACTTAGAACATAGTAAATTTTATCATCATAACAACATTGTAACATAAGTCCTGTGTGTATTATATAAACACATAGACTTCTCTGAGCAGATAGAATAATATTAGTATCGAAGAGAGCTAGATATATATTGTACTGCAATTATTATTCATAAATAAAGTTCATTCGAGAGTTTTTATTTGTGTTCAAATTTGATAGTCTACCGTGCGAAAGAGTCTGGATCCTAGGCTCACTCCTAGCTAGTATTCATATCCTTCTTCTTATTTAATTCCTAGTTAGATTATTTTATTTTTTTGGTGTGTTACATTTAATTTCTGCAAGTTATTTAATTTTTGCAGGTTTATTTATTTCTTGCTTTCTTTTATTTTTGTATAGTATGGTGTGATTTTCTTTCTGCAATTTAATTTATGCAAGTTTAATTAGTGTGGATGAATTAGTGCTATATCAACAAACATTCACCCAATGATAGAACTAGTGGACTCGTATTCATAGGTATTGTAATTGATCTCAACTTGGTGCTTCACAAGCTTACGAGTTTCCCTAGGTTGAAAAATTAAATGAAAGGATTGTGACAAAAATAGTAAGAAATTAACCAATATTTTTTCCCCAACATTTTGGCATCGTTTCTAGGGAAGTGATAATAGTAGATTCTATTATAATACCTTAACCTTTCCACCTAATTTTATATGATTCCATTGAGAAATAGAGGACCAGATGGTTATTTCATAAGAAAAAACCCACAAGAGAATCCTGAACCAACTACAAATTTTGAATTTGATCTAGAGTCCCCATAATCACCCCCAATCGTGCATTGGACTAAACACCTTATTTTTGCACAAGGATCTTCCACATATTATCAACCAAGAAAGGAGTGGATCATACATAATACTCTATTAAGAGAACTCCATCCAAACAGGATATACTATGGAAAGTTTTTGAGGATGAAACCATTTCACCAGTTGATTTTTAGGTTCTTGTGTAGAAAGTTAAAAATGATTAAAATACCATAGAGTCTTCTTTAGAAAGAGGGACCACATTTTCTAAAAATATGGTTAAGAAATAAGAAGTATCAACCAACTTTAACTTCCCAATAGAGAATACCAAGGGAGAAAAAAAGATGAAAAACATATCCCCTGCCCACCTTACTACCTTCATAGGATCCCCAATAGAAGACCCTGAGCTATTTTGTTTAAGTTTGATGTCTTGTGTGTTGAGCAAGGTGCAACAATAGTATTTTCATTGTTGTCAACACAGTCAGATAGATCGGTTGATGTAGTGGATAGGAGCTCAGAGGTTATTCAGAGTATGTACAGTGATGTTAAATGCTTATGAAGATGTTTTTGATGTTTGGGTGAAGTTGTTACAGGTTGTCCAAGAAGACCAAAGTGACCCATATGCTAAAGAAGTGAAAAAGCAAGGAAGAAAAAAGTGTCGTGATATCGCGACATGTTGCATTTTCGTGGCCAAAAATAGAAGAGAAAATGCAAGGAGAAAAAGTGTCACGATATCACGACATGTTGTATTTTCATGGGCCAAAGGAAAGAGAAAGAGCAAGGAGAAAAAAGTGTTGCGATATCGCGACATGTTGCATTTTCATGGTCCAAAGTGAAGAGAAAGAGCAGAGAGAAAAAAGTGTCGCGATATCGTGACATGTTGCATTTTCGTGGTCCAAAGCGAAGAGAAAATGTGAGGAAAAAGTGTCGTGATATCGCGACATGTAGCATTTTTGCGAGTCCAAAGCGAAGAGAAAATACAAGGAGGAAAAAGTGTCGTGATATCGCGACATGTAGCATTTTTGCGGTCCAAAGCGAAGAGAAAATGCGAGGAAAAAGTGTCGCGATATCGTGACATGTAGCATTTTCGTGGTCCAAAGCGAAGAGAAAGGTAGAGAAAGAAAAAGTGTCGCGATATCGCGACATGTAGCATTTTTGCGGTCCAAAGTGAAGAGAAAGGCAGAGAAAGAAAAAGTGTCGCGATATCATGACATGTAGCATTTTTGCGGTCCAAAGCGAAGAGAAAAACAGAAAGAAAAAGTGTCGCGATATCACTACATGTCGTGTTTTCATGACTCAAAAAGGGTAGGCAGGCAGAGTAACAAAAGTGTCGCGATATCGTGACATGTCGCATTTTTGTGACTCAAAAAGGGCAGGCAGGCAGAGTAACAAAAGTGTCACAATATCGTGACATGTCACGTTTTCACGACTTGAAAATGGCAAGTAGGCAGAGAAACAAAAGTGTCACGATATTACGACATGTCGCATTTTTGCAACTCAATAAGGGCAGGCAGGCAGAGTAACAAAAGTTTCACGATATCATGACATGTCACATTTTTTCGACTCAAGAAAAGCCTCAAAATAGAAACGAATAGTAATGAAGGAGAAAACGTACAGTCATCAAAGGAGAAAACAAATGCATGCACAAGGGAAAAGAAAATGAACAGTCAGACATGCAAAGAGAAAACAAATAGACATGCAAAGAGAAAACGAACAGTCATGACCAAGAAAATGAATAGTCATGGTAGGAGAACATGGTGTCAATTATTTGCATGTGACATGTTTGATGAAATGCCTTCTCAAAATATACAAAAGGAGTTACAACTGGAGTTACAACTAAAGTTACAACTGGAGTTACAAAGAGAAAGGATGGTTATAAAAGGAGTGTTGCTTGGAGAATTTTGATAGCACGAGGGATTAAAGTGTAGCAGATTTGATCTTGAGAAGAGAGTGAGAGGAGATCAAGAGGCACACGACAGGTGAGTGAGAAGGGTGTGAATTATGGGTGATGTTGAGAAAGCAATAGACCAGTCAGGGTCTTGTAAAAGTGAAGGCATCTTTATGTCAATCTTCTAGTTTCAGAATTGAAGTCCAAGTTGGTGCTTGGCATCATGGGTTGGTGCTCCTTCCAGTTGGTGCTGGTAAATCAGGGGTTGGTGCTCCTTTCTATTGGTGTATATAAATTAGGGGTTGGTGCTCCTTTCTTTTGGTGCAGATAAATCAGGGGTTGGTGCTCCTTCCAGTTGGTGCTTGGTAAATCAGGGGTTGGTGCTCCTTTGTTGGTGTTGGTAAATCAAGGGTTGGTGCTCCTTCCAGTTGGTGCTGGTAAATCAGGGGTTGGTGCTCCTTCCAGTGGGTGCTGGTAAATTGATTGTAAAGTTGATTTCTTTGCAAAGGCTAGATTTGGATGGGAGTCCAAACAGTCAATTTTTGAGGAGTAGCCAAATTGGTGAACCTCGGTACATCTTGTGTTGTGTGATGCTCTCTTGTTATATTTGCTTTATTTGATTTTAAGTTCTCATTGTTTTAGCTTTAAGAGTTTAAGATTTAAGTTTTATAGAGCTACACTGATTCACCCCCCCTCTCAGTGTCATTGTGAGACTAACAATTGGTATCAGAGCCAGTTTCTCTTGTCAGGCTAAATCAGCTAGGGTTGATCTTGGATTAGTATGCAATGGGTAAGAAGAATAGATCCTCCTCAAATAAGGCATCTCAGTCAGTTTCAGTTCCTATGGAAGAGAAAATTGAACTAGAAAAGATAGGAGTGAATTTTGAAGTATGTGATGAAAACCTTGAGGGTGAAGTATATCTAGAAGGTGAGTTGATCACTGCACTTGAAGAGTTGGGTATAGAAAGGAAAAAGAACAAAAGACTGTCCAAGAAGTTGGAAGAATATGGGGATAATATTGAAGATCTCTTCTTACAAATTCATAAAGCCAAGAAAATAGAAGAAGCCTTGAAGTCACACTTGGATGATAAAGGTGATGTATGTAGCAAACGTGAAGAGGAATCTAACAAAGTTATTAATGATCTAAAGCTACAAGTAGAAGAGTCCAAAAGGATTGAAGAAACTCTTAGGTCACGAGATCAATGAGAAAGAGATTGTTTGTTGCAAACAAGAAGAGGAGATTGTTTTATTGAGGAAACAACTAGAAGAGGCCAATACAAATCTCAAATTTGAGAAGAGCACAGAGTTGCTAGAGAAAATGATAAGGCAACAAAGAAGCCCCATGTGTAAGCTTGGTCTTGGATATGAAGTTGAACAACCTTCATCTTCTAAATCTATAGAGAAGAAGAAGTCAACTATGGAAGGATCAAAGCAAGAAAATATTGAAGTTGAATCTTCAAAAGGAAGAAAATCTTCAAAGGAGATCTACAACAAAGCAACCACAACAAAAGAGGTTCTATCACTCTCACTCTATTCATAATAATGCTTTTAATGGCTATTGTTTTAGATGCAACCATTATGGTCACAAGGCAATTTATTGTGGATTGAATAATAGATCAAAGAGTTATGCTGGTAGAAATACATCTATTACTCCGATTGAACACCATGTGAAATGTTTTAAATGTAATGGTCATGGGCACATAGCAAGGTTTTGTCCAAGAAATTTTGTATCTAATCTAAGGCAAGACAATAGATTTCATCAGACACAAATAATGCAACACAGACAGGGAAGAAATCATGTGCATAAAAGAAAGGAAAATAATCATCCATCAAGGATGCACAAGAGACAACCACCCAAGAGAAATGTTCAAGTTCATGAAAAGGTTCAAAATAGGGATGCAGTTGAAAAACTCAAGCCCAAGTTCAAGAAAGTTTGGAGAAAGAAAGAAGAGAGGAAATCGTGTCTCCTTGGATTGAAGGAGATTACTCCTCTATTGCACTAAGCAGCTCCAGGTAGCACATCCTCAGGGGGAGCAATCTTAAAGTTTTATTTTAATGCTCCTATGTTGTTTGGTTATCTGAGGATGAAAGGCAAGTAGTCAGGGGGAGTTGTCGTACAGTTGTCAAAGTGTGTTTCAGTTCATGTAGTTGTTTGTGGAGGTAATAAAGAGAGCATTAATTTTCTCTAAAGAAGTAGCCGTTATCAAAGAGATGCCAGAGTCAAAGCAAACAGTGGCACTAGCACCCAGTTGGTCAAGAGTGCCAAGTGGCACATGCAAGGCAGAGACGTTGAGAGAATAGCACCCAGGTGGTGAAGTGCCAAGGAGGACAAGATGCCTATGCACCTAAGAAAGTCTTGCATTATTTGAGAAATGCGAGATATTGCCTGAGGAATCCCTTGATCACAATGAGGAGAAATGCTCCCTGGAATCGCGTGAAGAACATTCGCCTAAGACATTGAGTAGCCCTGACATATGCCCTAGCAAGAAGCAAAATATTGAGTGTTGATGACTGCACGCAGATTGAGGTTCCAACGCTAGAGGTAACGGTCCACTGTCAATACCTACACAGGCGATGAAAACATTCATGGAAGCCGTTAGAAACCAGAGACATTGAGCTGCACAATGGATGCGAGGCAAAGTCATCAGTCATGGAGGAGGTGGCAGTCAAAAGGATCAAGCTATACTAAATAAGTAAAAGCAAGGTACAACAAGAATTATAATATGATGAGCAGAGATTAGAGTGCTTATCCAAGAAGACTTTATGATAGAAAGAGTACCAGTGGAGGTGCATTCTATCTTGGAAACAGGTTGGTCGCATGGCAAAGTAAGAAACCAGAGTCAGTCTCCTTATCCACAGTAGAGGCAAAATATATTGCAGCGACAACGTGCTGTACGCAGGAGAAAGTTGTGGAAGGTGAGGTTAAGTTGGATTTTGTTCCAACAACAGAGCAAGTAGCGGATATCTTCACAAAATAGTTGCCCAAGAAAGTCTTTGAGTACCTTCGCAATAAATTGGGAGTGGTCATGTTTCCCAAGAATTGACTAGCTATCGGGATCACATTCTCAAGGGGAGCATTTGTGTATTTGTTTATCTTTTTGCTCATGTTTGTGATTTTTGCTAAGTGTAATAATTTTTGGCTGAGAATGTTGTGCATGGACTCAGGGGAGTTTACAGTCGAGCCCTTTGGTATTGTTGTCAAAGGGGGAGAAGAGTTACAGGAAATTGCACGTGTGTTGCCAACAATTCCAAAGGGGGAGATTGTTGAGCAAGGTGCAGCGACAATATTGTCATTATTGTCAACACAGTCAGATAGATCGGTTGATGCAGTGGATAGGAGTTTAGAGGTTATTCAGAGTATGTACAGTGATGTTAAATGCTTATGAAGATGTTTTTGATGTTTGGGTGAAGTTGTTACAGGTTTTCCAAGAAGACCGAAGTGACCCATATGCTAAAGAAGCGAAAAATCAAGGAAGAAAAAAGTGTCGCGATATCATGACATGTTGCATTTTCATGGCCAAAAGAGAAGAGAAAATACAAGGAGAAAAAGTGTCGCGATATCGCGACATGTATTTTCGTGGGCCAAAGGAAAGAGAAAGAGCAAGGAGAAAAAGTGTCGCGATATCGCGACATGTTGCATTTTCGCGGTCCAAAGTGAAGAGAAAAAGCAAAGAGAAAAAAGTGTCACGATATCGTGACATGTTGCATTTTCGCGGTCCAAAGCGAAGAGAAAATGCAAGGAGGAAAAAGTGTCGCGATATCGCGACATGTAGCATTTTCATGATCCAAAGCGAAGAGAAAATGCAAGGAGGAAAAAGTGTCGCGATATCACGACATGTAGCATTTTTGCGGTCCAAAGCAAAGAGAAAATGCAAGGAGGAAAAAGTGTCGTGATATCGTGACATGTAGCATTTTCACGGTCCAAAGCGAAGAGAAAGAGCAGAGAAAGAAAAAGTGTCACGATATCGCGACATGTAGCATTTTCGCGGTCCAAAGCGAAGAGAAAGGCAGAGAAAGAAAAAGTGTCGCGATATCGCGACATGTAGCATTTTCGTGGTCCAAAGCGAAGAGAAATATAGAGAAAGAAAAAGTGTCGCGATATCGCGACATGTCGTATTTTCATGACTCAAAAGGGAAGGAAGGCAGAGAAACAAAAGTGTCGTGATATCGTGACATGTCACATTTTCGTGACTCAAAAAGGGCAGGCAAGTAGAGTAACAAAAGTGTTGCGATATCGCGACATGTCACATTTTTGCGACTCAAAAATGGTAGGTAGGCAGAGTAACAAAAGTGTCATGATATCACGACATGTCACATTTTCGTGACTCAAGAAGGGCAGGCAGGCAGAGTAACAAAAGTGTCGCGATATCGTGACATGTCGTGTTTTCGTGACTCAAGAAAAGCCTCAAAATAGAAACGAATAGTAATGAAGGAGAAAACGTACAGTCATCAAAGGAGAAAACAAATGCATGCACAAGGGAAAAGAAAACGAACAGTCAGACATGCAAAGAGAAAACGAACAGACATGCAAAGAGAAAATGAACAGTCATGACCGAGAAAATGAATAGTCATGGTAGGAGAACATGGTGTCAATTATTTGCATGTGACGTGTTTGATGAAATGCCTTCTCAAAATATACAAAAGGAGTTACAACTAGAGTTACAACTGAAGTTACAACTGGAGTTACAAAGAGAAAGGATGGTTATAAAAGGAGTGTTGCTTGGAGAATTTAGTAAGCGTGGGGGATTAAAGTGTAGCGGATTTGATCTTGCGAAGAGAGCGAGAGGAGAGTGAGAGGCACGTGATAGGTGAGTGAGAAGGGTGTGAATTGTGGGCGATGTTGAGAAAGCAATAGACCAGTCAGGGTCTTGTAAAAGTGAAGGCATATTTATGTCAATCTTCTAGTTTCAAAATAGAAGTCCAAGTTGGTGCTTGGCATTAGGGGTTGGTGCTCCTTCCAGTTGGTGCTGGTAAATCAGGGGTTGGTGCTCCTTTTTGTTGGTGCAGATAAATTAGGGGTTGGTGCTCCTTTCTGTTGGTGTAGATAAATCAGGGGTTGGTGCTCCTTCCAGTTGGTGCTAGATAAATCAAGGGTTGGTGCTCCTTCTAGTTGGTGCTGGTAAATCAGGGGTTGGTGCTCCTTCTAGTTGGTGCTGGTAAATCAGGGGTTGGTGCTCCTTCCAGTTGGTGCTGGTAAATCAGGGGTTGGTGCTCCTTCCAATGGGTGCTGGTAAATTGATTGTAAATTTGATTGCTTTGCAAAGGTTGGATTTGGATGGGAGTCCAAACAGTCAATTTTTGAGGAGTAGCCAAATCGGTGAACCTCGGTACATCTTGTGTTGTGTGATGCTCTCTTGTTATATTTTCTTTATTTGATTTTAAGTTCTCATTATTTTGGATTTAAGAGTTTAAGATTTAAGTTTTATAGAGCTACACTGATTCACCCCCCCTCTCAGTGTCATTGTGAGACTAACATTGTGTAGGTCTATGGATTATAATTTAGATGCCCAAAAGTCAAAATTACTTCCTTCAACATTGGATGATTTGGTCTTGTGTTGGTTCATCAGCTTGGGAAATAAATAGATCACCACCTAGTGGGAGATGAAGAAGATATTTCTAGATCAATACAAATATTTTGGTAGAGAATGGGATTCTAGGGAGAAGGTCCTGAACATGACTCAGAGAGAAGATGAATCCTTGTAGGAGTATTGGTACAGATTTAGTTTCAATCTACAAAGGTCCCCCAACATGATGTTGAGCGATAAGTCCCTCAAGAGAATTTTCTTGAGGGGACTCACTAAAAAATATCTTGAAGCCTTGAATATGATCTCTTGAGGGGATGTTTACTAGCACTATATTTTAGACATATGACAACTATGTTAGAATTACTCTAGAAGGAAACGTAAACCAACTTATAGAACCATGAAGGCAACCGCCTCAGTCACAAAGATAGAGATAGGTAATATGTTAGAGTATTTGAAAAGAAAAATTCTTTCCTCCATAGCATTGTAGATGGACACTATCCTATTAGAGAATAAGAAACAAGAGAATGAAGCTACATTGGCCTACTTTTTTCCGAAATGCAGAGGAAAACATGCAAGAAATGTGTGTCCAAAAAACAAATTCAGGGTGTGTGTTGTTTTCCAAAAAAATCACAAGATCAGATTGTGCCCACAACTATTGACTATTAAAGAAGATGTTGAAGTTTTGGAAGCTTACTTCATGGGTAATCGAAGGAAATAGAAACAACACCCTATGGGAAATATTCCAGTAGGAATTCCATCCTATGGAGGAGGGAATTATATGCCACAAGGGTATGTCCAACCACCCAGCACCCATGGATGCCATACCAGCAACCTGGGTAGCAATGGAAGAACTATGGTATGTGGAATTTAGATCCACAAAATGTAGTGCAAGCTCCACTATATCCAAGCTTACCAAATCCGCTATAGTGATTTTTGCATAACTTCTAGCATAGCCAATGATCAACCCCAATAATAAGACAAATCATCCTACATATCAATTAGAGGGAGAGATGTTTCCCATGCACAATATTAGAAGTTGTAAACCTATACAGCTATGATTAGGTATACAAATAGGAATAGAGGCTCCTACCTTAATAGAATAAGAGAATAATGTTGAAGAATCACCTCTAGTAGAAGAGGTTGAAGAAGGACCAGTTGTTAAGAAAATGAAAGCTCCTCTATTTCCCAAGAGGTTACAGGATTAGAGGAAGCCAATACAGTTGGAGTTCAACATATTTTCGAGCTTGAAGAATTTAATAGTAAATATTCCATTGTTTCAATCTATAAGAGATGTACTAATTTACACCAAGGTAATCAAAGAGCTATGTCTAAGAAGACCAGGATGTAGGACAACCTAGATCATAAAAATGGTGGGAAAGTTGGTAGATTTTATGTTAGGGAATACATGCTACCCCAAGTATGCAAACCTAGGCAATCCAATCCTAACTTTGAAAATAGGTGGTTGCTCATTGGCCAATACTCTGGTTGACTTGGGAGCAACCATTAAAATCATGCCGAAAGAAACCATGCAAAAGCTCAAATTTTTCAAGCCTAAAACCTACCAATACTATTTTGCAACTAGCAGAAAGATTGATGGTATCACCATAAGGGATGTTGAAATACATCATCATGATGTTGGATGCATGGGAATACCTAGTAGACATCCTGGTACTGCAATACAAGTATGGATTGGGAGGCTATCTGCTCATCCTGAGAAAACCGTGGATGGAAACAATCAACACTTATATAAGCTACCAAGATGGACAAATGACAAGATCATATGTCTAGAATGTTAAAAGGCTGATCATATCTCCACTAGCACAGTCCATGGATGCACTAGAAGAACCCATATGGGATGACCAGGATGAAGGAACATTGTCAATAATATAGTCTATGATGGCATTGGATGAGTTAGAAGATGGATCTTATGAAGATGGTATTATTACAAACTTCCTCCAAGGAGAGTCTTCCCACATAACTCTAGAGTCACCACTAGTAGGTGGCCAAGATCACTATGTCAGACAGATTGAAATCAAACCTGGAAGAATGTTGAATGTTAGCAGCAAGTTGACATCTACATATTTGATTGCAATAAAGGAAATATTAACCAGACATCAAAAAGCTTTCAACTGGGACTACTCAAACATGAAGGGAATCGCTCTAGATATCTGTACCCATCACATTATTTTTGAAGAGCATGCTAGTCTAATCAGGCAACCACAATGAAGAATGAACCCCACCATGAAGGAGATAGTTAAAGTAGAGTTGCAAAAACTCCTATCAATCGGATTCATTTATCCTATATTTGACAGTGAGCGGGTGTCACCACTAATGGTGGTTCCAAAAAAGAATGTTAAATGGTGAATATGTGTTTACTATAGGTTGCTAAATAGAGAAACTAAAAATAATCACTTTCCACTACCATTCATTGATCAAGTTTTGGACACTTTGGTAGGGAGGAAGTACTTCTCCTTCCTCGATCGATTCAGTGGGTACAACCAAATCTAGATTGAAGAAGAATATCAGGATAAGACAACATTCACTTGTCCATGGGGTACACTTGTATACAAGGTCCTACCCTTCAGACTGTGCAATGCACCAACCACATTTTAGAGGGTGGTGTTGAGCATTTTCTATATGATGGGAGAAGCAGTTGAGGTCTACATGGATGACTTCACCGTTTATGATGAGATCTTAAATGAAGCTATGACAAATTTAGAATATGCACTCTAGTGATGTGAAGAAAACAACTTATCCCTAAGCAACGATAAATTATTTATGATGATGCAATAAGAGATAGTGTTGGGACACCACATCTCAACATATAAGAAAAAAATTAAAGTTATCAAAGATCTACCTAATCCTATGACACAAAGAGATGTACGTGTTGGACATTTTGAGTCTTCTAAGTCAAAGTTGTCATTGATGTCACCTGATAGATTTATCACTCTTATTAAGGAATTCAGAAAGAAATAAAGTCGCCCAAGTCATCCAGTAAAAAGCTTCATCAGTGCAGAAATGAAAGGAAAAAGGCTCCATAATATTTTAACATTATTGGGAGCATAGGTTAAGTGATTGGTTTACAAAAACCCAAGGTGGCTTATTGCAAAGGTTAAAAAGGAGGTTTAATAGTTATTTATAAATTATTTAAATTCACAAGGAATTTAAATTTTATAAATAATATTTAATTATACCAAGATTGGGCATTAAGACAAGGTTCTAAGGTTTAATTAAATTAAACCTAAGGTTGGTTCTTTTTAATTAATAATATTTAAATTTAAATTTAAATTTAAATTAATTATAAATTAAAAATCATGCCAACGTCAAAATTATTCGAAGCGCCAACATGATTGCAAAAGAGGACAAAGGTATTATATAAATGCCATCAAAAAACATTTACCAAGGCATCCCTTGCAATAATTATTTGAAGCATATACGAAAAGATTTTGGTTTTTCGAAGGCCTTACGCTTTACATAAATGCTAAAGGTGTGAAGGTTCGGAGGCTTTAATCGCAAAGGCCATCATGGCCTAGTGGTATGTTGGCTTGGTACTAAGGAGGAGGTCCTGTGTTCAATTTGTGTGAGGTCTTTTGGATTGCAAGGAAGAAGCGCTTGTTGTTTTTCATAAGAGTGTTGTTCATGGAAACTTTATAGTGGACGGGCCATTTTAGACATGTCAGAGTGCATGGCCTAATGATGGCTTTCCTATGGCTAAGGTGTTGGGAAGAAGGACGTCGGGGGATCAAATCCCGTCGAGGGTAAGGCAAGTGGATTTAATTTTTGATATTGTTTAATATTTTAATTTTTTCCAAGGTTGCCTAAGGAGAAATAAGGATATGGTATGCCCTAGGAAAGATAGAGATTTCTACTGATTTTATTTTGGGAAATATATCATATTATATATCATTGGAAATCTCTTTTCGAGAGATATTTGTTTAGATTTATTAGAGGGAGAAATAAGGTGTGTGCAAGGAGATTTTTTTTTTTTCAAGGAGTTTTAAAAGTAAGTTTGATTCATTCTTTTGAGGGTTTATTTCTTGCATAAGAGGATATGGTGCATTTTATTGAGTAGGAGTAATAAGGTGTTATTGAGATATTATTTTTATTATTGTGTTATTACTCAAGACCTCTAACCCTTGTTGAGATTGGAAAAATAAAATGTGTTGAGTGTGGCAGATTTAGTGGACAACTCATAAGGCATAAAAAAGGTATGGGCAATATTCTTCATTGAATTATTTGGGTGATTGATTTCTGAAAATATATTTGGAGAGAAAAGGATTGATTGTGGTTTCCATTTTGAGGAGTTGTTGGTTTAATGCTTCAAGGTTTTCTAGTTTGAGAGTTGTGATTAAACCTTGTTTTATAAGCATTGTTGTTGAAGCCAATTGGTCATGCAAAGAACTTGAACTTGAGTTAAGAATATGAGTATCATTGTTATGTGAGATTCGTTGTTGAGCATTGTTGGAAATATTTTGAGTTGGTTGATACATGCTTGGACTAGGGTTTGTGGAAAGGATTTTTCCTTGAGGTGATTGGTTGAGTAGAGTTGATTTAGCCTAGTCAAGTAATTGTGTGAAGTGTTTGTTCAAGTTCCATGAAACAAACTATTCTATATTCTAATTTGATTTGAGAGTAAGATTTGAGAATAGAACATATAGAGTATCTAACAATTATATTTATGATTCTATGATATTGATTTGAGTTGAGATTGGGATTTGATTATAGAACATATTGAGTCTCTAACAGTTCTCTTTATGCTTCTATGACATTGAGATTGAGTTGAGATTAGGATTTGAGTATAGAACATATTGAGTCTCTAAAAATTATCTTTATGCTTCTATGATATTGAATTGATATATTTATTGAGCATTGAGTATAGAATATATTTAGTCTCTAACAATTCTCTTTATGATTCTATGAGATTAAACAAGTTCTATGTGACCTTGTTAAACTGATTTGAGGCAAGTCTTTGAGAAGGCTTGTGGACTGATTTTGTATAAGCTTTTATGGAAGCTTGCTATGCAAATTTTAGGAAGTCCTAGAGAGGACTTATTGAGAAAATTTGAACAAGTCCTAGAGAGGACTTATTGAGTAAATTTGGACAAGTCCTAGAGAGGACTTATTGAGCAGATTTGGACAAGTCCTAGAGAGGACTTGTTGAGAAAATTTGATCAGGTTCTATGTGGACCCGTTGATCATATTTGATTAGGTTATGTGTGGACCTGTTGAACAGATTTGAGTAGGTTCTGTGTGGACCTGTCAAGAAGATTTGAGCAAGTTCTATATGGACCTGTTGAGCAAATTCGAGCAGGTTCTGTATGGACCTGTTGAGCAGATTTGAGAAGGTTCTATGGGGACCTATTGAGCAGATTTGTGCTAGACTGAATAAACTTTGTTTAGTACAAGATATTGAGCAGAGTTGTACTATACTAAATGAACTGTGTTTAGTGCAAGATATTGAGTAGAGTTTTTCTAGACCGAATGAACTATGTTTAGTACAAGATATTGAGTAGAGATGTGCTAGACCGATTGGACTATGTTTAGTATAGTATTGAGATAGAGCTTTGGAGGTGACAGAGTATAGAGGATAGAGTCTCAGTGGATAGAGATCCAACAACCAGGACAATTGAAGATATATTTGAGTGAGGAGTCTTCAAGTGGAGAGAGATCCACCAGTCAGTGCAATAGAGATACAAAGTCTTATAGAAGATCACTAGCTAGAATATAAGGGGAAAGAGTTATCCTATGGAAGATATCCATAAACTTGAGATTAGGGGATCAACATATCCTTTGGACAGAGGTCCATAAACATTGTAATTTAGAAGGATTTCCAAAGATATTGATTGAGAAAATTTTAGTAAAATATTTTCTCCATAGAGTATCCCATGTTGGGTGAACCACATAAATTGTGGTGTATCTATTGTGTATGGTGTTTTGTGCATTGCTTTAATTACTGCTATTTATAATCCTATCTATACACTAAATAATATTGATTTGAAAAGAAAAGTAAAAAGTGGTCTTATACTGTTCATGACCCTCTCAGTATAAGCTTGTGTTTTTCAGTAAGAAGCTTCCTTGTCTCCATCGGATATTATAAGAGGTTCATAATAGACTTTAGCAAGGTCACCAGACCCCTGAATGCGCTACTATCAAAGGATGTGGAGTTTATTTGGATGAAATATTATGAAAAAGTATTCCAAATTTTAAAGGAGAAGCTGATCACTACCCCAGTGTTATGGGGCCCAAACTGGGCCATTCCATTTCACATTTATCAGACACATTTAACAATGCGATTGGAGTAGTCCTGGGAAAAAATATGGCAAATAATTAAATGCCATATACTATGTTAGCAAAAGGCTAATTGGGGCTAAGTTCAATTACATGGTAATTAATAAAGAGTTCCTTGTGGTTGCTCACACCATCAACAAATTCTACCATTACATTACAGGATACAAGGTGTTCGTGCACATAGATCATGCAGCCATCAAGTATCTGATGAACAAACATGTAATCAATGGCAAGATAATTAGGTGGCTCTTACTTCTATAGGAATTCGACATCACCATCATAGAAAAACCAAATAGAGAAAATGTGATTGTATATTTTTTGTCCAAATTAACACCACTCGATCATGCAGCTACAAAAGATCAATTATCAGATGAATATCTTTTCTCTATGAAAGAGCAAACACCGTGGTATGTAGATATAGCCAATTACTTAGCAAATGGTAGAGTATCTCCTGGTATTTCACCCCATGAAAATAAGAATCTAATAGAGAAGAGCACAACCTTCTCATAAAATTAATGGCTGCCTATTAAAAATAGGACCTGATCAAATCCTAAGATGATGCGTCGTTGAGCATGAGTTTCTAGAAATCCTCAAGGCTTACCATAATAAACCTTATGATTAATATTTTTTAGGTAAGAGGACTGTGTTCAAGGTATTGTAGATCGGATACTACTAGCCTTAATTGTTCAAATATGTCAAAAATGCAAGTCAATGTGATGAATGCCAGAGGATGGGTAGACCAACCTTCATGGATGAGATACTTTTCTAGTTGCAAATCTACATTGAACCATTCAATAAATTGGGCATGGATTTTTTGGGGCCAATAAACCCACCATCAGTAAAAAAAAGGTATATTTGTGTTTACACTGACTATGTAACCAAGTGGGTTGAAGTGCAGGCACTAAAATATTCTAAAGAAATAACAGTGGTAGACTTCCTATTTTCACATATCTGCACAATATTTGGGGTGCCTAGAGAGATCACAACCAATCAGGAGCTTCAATTTACTTCAATATTTATTTAGGAACTAATGCATCAATATAAAATTAGACACAACAAAACCACCCCCTACTATCCACAGGCGAATGGACAAGTTGAGGTTACCAACAAATATTTGGAGAACATTCTTAAAATATCATGTAATAGCATAGAAAGGATTGGACTACACGATTACTAGAGGCAATATGGGTCTATAGAACTACATGGAAAACAACCACCAGTTTCACTTTTTTCCAATTGGTATACGTGAAGAACGTAATGATACCCATTGAGTTTGAAATCAAAAATCTTAGGACTGCAACAAAATTAAACCTAATTTTGGATGATGCACAGAAGGAAATAATCCAACAACTAAATTAGTTATATGAATACTAATTGTACACTCTACACATAATATAAGTCATACAAAAAAAAATGAAACAGTGGCATGATCGCCACATCAAATTGAAGTAGTTTAGAAAAGGATAATGGGTGCTACTGTATGACTCTCGATTCTAGGAATGAAAGGGAAAGCTGATGCAAATATGGATGGGACCATATGAAGTGATTGAATGGATCAATAATGGTGTTGTGCATGTCAAGACAATTTATGGCAATGACACCATATTGATAGTCAACAGTCACTGATTGCGATCATACCACATATCTAAGAATCTTGTGATGGAGTCCAAGATAGGCATGGGGGAGAACCCATCCAATTAAAAATTTCTTAAATTTTTTTAGAAAATATTGGACACAATATTATCCATTTAAAAACAATTTATTGGTACAATTCGCTAAATACAAGTTTTAGGCATCCTGGGAAACGTAGGCCTAACAGGCACAAACTCCACTAGATTGCACCTTACTATTTTTAGTTTTTCTTATTTTTTTTGTAGGTGAATGGCCTTGAATGCATGAATTAGGCAGCCTAGGAAACCCAGGCCTCACCAGCACAAGATCCATGAACTTGTACATTTTTTGGTTTTCTTAGAAGGTAGAACATTGACTATTTCCATCCAAAGGAGATATTCACAGTCTTATACGAATGTGGGTGTTAATTTACTATAAGGGAAAATGCACCTACCTCTATATTTGGATGAAATAGATGTTGACATAGTAGGTAAAAAATAAAATATTGGAGGACCTAATCAACTCTGCAACAACAGATATACTAGCAAACTGCTGACTTTTCAACAGAAAAAAAGGGTGTCTTAATCCCATTTACGAAGGTGCATAGCTCTCAAACCTTTGAAGGGTGCTTAAATTTTATTGAGAATTTTAAAAAAATAATAATAATGCGGGAAGGCACCTTGATACCATACATTCCAGGCACCTTGATCTCGTTAAAAAAATAAATAATTAAATTTAAAAAAAAATTATGGTGTACATCAAGGCACCTTGATCCCACACATCCGAGGTGTCTTGATCCCATGCATATGAGGTGCCTTGATCCCATGTATTAGAGGCACCTTGATCCCATGTATTTGAGGCACCTTGATCCCATGTATTTTTAGGCATCTTGATCCCATGTATTCTGAGGTGCCTTGATCCCATGTATGTAGAGGTGCCTTGATATTGTGTATTAGAGGTGCCTTGATCCCATGTATTTTTAGGCACCTTGATCCCATGTATTTTGAGGCACCTTGATCCCATGTATTTTGAGGTGCCTTGATCCCATGTATTTTGAGGTACCTTGATACCATGTATTTGAGGCACCTTGATCCCATGTATTATGAGGTACCTTGATCTAATTAAGCACTTGCACATTTAAGAATGGCCATAGCCACACCATCATCCCACATCACAAAATATGGATCTTAATGGGAACTTATGGAAATCATGCAAATAATTTTTGTGCATCCCAAAGCAATCATCAAAGGGATGTACAAGCCAACCATATTTCCTCATTTTTAGCATGAGACCTTGAATGAATGAAGTTGTAGTACCTAAGGGAAAACTATCCAAAGAACCAACTCACATGGAAAAATTTCAATATTCTATCACAAATCATCAAATTGGCATGCTCCAAGTGCACGGATCAGCAATAAGGTATGTGTATAATTTTTTTTCAGATATATATAACATTCATAATAAGAACTCAAAAAAATATATTACCAACACAAATAAATCAACCAATCATTATTCATCCATGTGCCAATGATTAATTTGGGAAACCAAATCCTCAGAACCTCCAATACAAAAATAATATGGTAGATATACGTCTACCTCCATAAATAGGCACCCTCTTGCATAAGTAGGTGGTACGAAGTAATGAACTAGTCTAGTAAGTGGAGAAAATTTGTAAAAGCAAAATTGAGAGGATTTAGAATAGGGGGTAAGTCAAAGAATCATGGCTAGAATAAAAATGAGCCCAATCATGTAGGAGGGATTAGTGAAGAAGTCCAAACTCAATTTGAGGCCATTGGGTGGATGAATTATTACCGCTTGGTGAGCAGAAATCAAGATTTAGATGCAGTAAAGGATTTTGTTGTGGCATTGGACAAAGGGGTTGCATGCATATGTAAACTAGAAATTCCAGTCATAGAGGAATCCATAGCAGCCATCACTGGTCTTCCTCTCATAGGAGAACATGTTTACAAGGAGGGAGCATCAGTTGCATGTGCACAACAACTTTTGGGGCATACCCCCATGAACCTAGGGTGATCAAGATTACCAAAGTAGAGCCTTCCAGAGCTCTAGCAACAAATTTTTGAGCAAATATCTAGTTTATTCACTTGCATAGGTAAGTACACTCATTTGAATGCAAATAAATTATAGTTTTTGAACCATTTGCTACACACGAAGGAAATCAACATCCTGTTCTACCTAGCTTGTGCCTTGAATTATGAAGCAAGGATGTATTAGGCTAGGGCATCCACTACCCTAGCTCACCATGGGCTAATTTCAGGCCTAATAAGGTTTATGAAGGCACTCAGGGAAGCACCAATAGCAATCGTAGAAAGAGGTAAGATATCCAATTCCAAGGATTAGTTGGTGATAGAAGAGCATGAGCCCAATTTACTAGAGATGCCTGCTACAGAATTACTAGTAAAAGAGCAGTTACTGACCTCCTAAAATTATGTAACCAAAGAAGGATAAGGGTATATTTGTTGCCCCACTCTCCATGAATTGATTTAGAAATTAGGTTAGATAGTCTCAGCCCCAAAAGAGTAGCTGACCACTCTCTATAGATTAATTTTTAAAGTGGGAAAAAAATTACCATCCTTGATCAAGAAGCCCATCATACAAAAACTAGAAGAGGAAGAAAGAGGTTGAGATGCTTAATTTTATCCAGTGAGGATGAAGAGGAAGAAAATTATGCAAAAGCAAGAGTTGCAACCCAGGGACTACAAAATTTTACAAACCGAAGTCCACCATTCTAGAAGACTTTGGAGAACCTACAAGGGCAACTCGATTTGGCACTTCAACAAGTCATTACCTAGAAAAATAAATTCTATGAGGAGAAAATACTATTAAAGGAGTTTAGTGAGGCAGTTGCAGAGGAGAAACAAGGACTCGAATGGAACATATTTTAGTTGCAACAAATAGTGTAACAACTCAACTTGGAGAGCCTATAGATGAGGGCTAAGTAGGTAGAAAATATGGACACAATCACTCATATCAACTAGGAAATGGAGGTGCCAATGACTTCTCTAGAATCTCTGGAGAGAGTTGATTCATCCAGTCCATTCAGGTCGAATGCAGGGAACAAAGAGGCTGAAGCTAGGGACTACTCCTCTGTCTTAGCCAAAATAGCTACTAAAGAATCGAAGAACTCTATTTTACAAACAAAGACCCCTATAATATAAATTTTAGATGATGAGGATGAACCATTAGCCCATATCTAGTAGCAAAAAAATGAGTGAGATGACAAAGAAGAGACACCAATGCACTCTATCCAAGGATCAATAGATTAATCACCAACCACTAAACTAGGAAAAGAATAGAAGATGGGTGAAATGGATGCATAAGAAAATCAGGAACTTGAAACTTCTTCTACCAGGGAAGAAGCACCTATTGTAGAGGAAGATAATATCCCACCTTCCTATGCGACACCAACACCTATAGAGACAATCCCATCAAGGCCCAAAAAGGTGGCCAAGGCACCACAATAGAGGCTCAAAAAGAAGGTAAAAATAAAAAAGGTAGTGTCTCATGCAACTAATAGTTTAGATAAAGAATGAGAAAGACGGCTACACCATTTTTCTAGTCAGTAGGAGCAGTTCAAAAAGCTCCAAGAAGAATGTGCAATAGAAAAATAAAAAAGGAAGGCCTTCAAAAAGGTTACAAGAGAACCCAAGATTATTGTGACCATAATTTGAAGAAGCAATTCTGGTGGGTATATGGTTCAGTTCGAGGGCAACCTTCCAAAATAAGAAAATATTTGGAGAGATATGGAGTATTTTGGTCAGAGGCAAATGCTAATACAATAGTAGAAGAAAATTCTAGTCTTTCTTTAGAAGTGGCCTGGATGTTTAGGGCCAGAGTAGTAAAATGGGAATGGGATGATTTAGATATCCCACTAGCAGAGCTTCTACCTCAACACACTGATATATAGAAGGAGGTTGAATAAACATTCCAGAAAAATAACCCCATCTTTACTGGCTACTATGCAAAGGTGGTCAAGGGAAAAATAGATCATGATACAGAACCACCCAACAAAGATGAAGGGCCAAATAGAATAGGCAAACACAATCAACATAGATGAAATATGCAACATAGAACCAACATCCTTCAATAAGGTCATAAACCTAGGGACAAAGGAAAAGCTAAGGCCACTACCCAAAAGAGAAAATGGTAGAACAAAGCTTATTGGGAGAGGGTCGACAGAACTAGGGGTTATCGATTTCAAGTGCCACGATGACGTGACACTCGATAGGCATGGGGGGATGATGAGCACCATAATTACTCATATTTTGGCATGGGTTCTAACATTTTTGTGTCACATATATTATATCTGAGTTGTAATTTTTATGCATGTTTATTATATTTAATGAAAATTATGCATATTACCTAACATGCATGTAAAGTGTGTCTTGTGTGTAGATTTGATTAATTCATCATTTTTTGCATGATCTCATCAATGTATTACTCAGGCTTGGAATATTTACTACCTAAGGAGGCTAAGGTATATCAAGGTAGAAGGCACCTTATTATCATTAAGGGAAGGCACCTTGATCTCATTTATGGTAGGCACCTTGATCTCATTCAGGGAAGGTTCCTTGATCCCATTGATGGGAGGTGCCTTGACCCTATTGACAGGAGGCACCTTGATCCTATTGAAAGGAAACACCTTGATCCCATTCAATGGAAGGCACCTTGATCCCATTGATAGGAGGTGCCTTGATCCCATTGAAATGAGGTGCATTGATTCCAAAGGAAGGCGCCTTGATCCCATTCAACGGAATACACCTTAATCCCTTTGATAGAACATGTCTTGATTCAATTTATGCCTAAAAAATATTGGGTTCCACTGTGTTGACCAAATCTGACTATTGACTCCATGTAAGATGCTAATTCTAGGTAAATGACAAAATATATTAGTTGTCTTATTCTTATAGGAGAAAACAAAATAACCACTTGTTGAAGCAGAATGTGGGTAACGACGAGCATCAAAAAAAAATATTCCACTCCCATGAAAATACAAAAGGGTTTTTGATTATTTTAACACATATCTATTACTGTATGTCAAATTGTATTAACTTAGAACGTAATAGATTTTATCATCATAACAACATTGTAACAGAAGTATTGTGTGTATTATATAAACACATAGACTTATCATAGTAGATAGAAGGATATTAGTAACGAATATAGGTGCATATATATTGTACTGCAATTCTTATTCATAAATAAAGTTCATTTGAGAGTTTCTTATCTACATTCAACTTTCATAGTCTACCGGGTGAAAGCAGCTGGAACCTGGGCCCACTCCTAGCTAGTATTCCTCCTCCTCTTCTTCTTCTCTGCTTCCTAATTAGATTATTTTATTTTTTGGTGTGTTGCATTTAATTTCTGAAAGTTCTTTTGTTTCTGCAAGTTTATTTATTTCCTGCTTTCTTTTATTTTCGCATGGTGTGGTGTGATTTTCTTTCTACAATTTAATTTATGTAAGTTTAATTAGTGTGGATGAATTAATGCTATCTCAAAAAACACTTCCCCAATGATAGAAATAGTGGAATAATTTCCATAGGTGTTGTAATTCATCTCAACTTAGTGGTTCACAAGCTTACAAGTTTCCCTGGGTTGACAAATTAAATGAAAGGGCTATGACAAAAATAGTATAAAATTAACCAATGCTTTTGCCCCAACACTAGTTGTGAAGATACCCTAATGACACTTGAGGGTTTTAGGGATGTATATATGGTGTGTGAGACACCCATGGGTGCTTTACAGGATTTGGTGGACACTCGACAGACTCTAGTGGGAACTCGGTAGACTGGTGGAAGCTCGAAAGACTATGGTGGTCAACAAACTCTGGTGGAAACTTGATAGACTCTGGTGGGTGCTCGAAGAACTCTAGTGGGTGCTCAAAAGACTCTTATGGTTGATCAATGAACTCTTGTGGGAACTTGGTAGACTATAATGGGAACTTAGTGGACTCTGGTGGGTTCTTAGCAAACTCTAGTGGGTGCTTGGGGGTTGATGGAAGTGGTCTAGAACTATAGCTAGTTCACACGGGAATGGTGGTAGTAGAAGCAAAGGGCTACGAGTGACAATGATGGGGTGAGGATGGAAATGAAGGTGGGGCTAGGGTTTGGACTCCAAAAATATCCTAAGAAACTTAGAGAATTTAGACACTTAGGGATTCCAAGAACTTAGGGGTTAGAGAACTCAAAAGTGTTAGGGGTTGAGTCATCAAAATGACTCCTCTTTATAATATTCCCTTAGACATGTTAGGGTTTTTATGATACAATTTGAGCGTATGAGATTAAAACATGAGGAAGGATGGAGTTGAAATCTAGGTAGGTGGTATGGATTAAGGTGGATGGATGGCTAAGATTAAAACATGATGGATGACTAGGATTAATTCATATAAATATATATAAATATAATATATAACATATTAATATTTAAATATATATTAAACAAATATATATAAATAATGGATAATTATGATGGGAGGTTATGAATGGATGACAAGTTGCTGGATTTTGGTATCTATAGATGCCCCTTTTTGTATCGCATTGCATGAAACACAATACGGTGTAAAAATACGAGACACCTAGTTTTGCCTTATGCAGAAGCAAATTTATTTCATTGGAATGTGAAGATGAACTTGAAGATAAGAATTTGATTGTATAACCATTTTATTGTGTGGCTTACCCCCTCAATTGACAAGTGAGTGAAGAATAAATCTCACAAGCCAATTGATAGAATTTGTGCAGTGAAAAATTTAAGTGAATAGTGTAAGTGTAAATGTATGGTGTAAGTGCAAGTGTATGATGTAATTGCAGACGATATGAATGATGTAAAATGATTCCGTTTTTGCCCCAACGAAAAAAGGCTTTGTTGTGAAATGCAAGTGATTGATTCTATTTTTACCCCAACAGAGAAAGGGTCTTTGCCAAGTGTAAATGCCATGATCATGTAAGATGTATTCCATTGTGGGAAATAAAAATCAAATGTGGTTACCCCAAGTTTGGGGTGATTCCATGCTGTTGAATAAAGTGTAGTTTGACATCATTGAAATGTAAAGTTATGAAAATTCAAAAAAAAAGAAAAATAGTCTTGCCCTTAGGACCACTCATGATTGTAGCTAATTATCACATGGAATTCCTAAACTATTTCTCAATCACTTTACTTGGCCTATATCCTTGGAGACTAGTGTAATTGTAAGGAAAATGATGAAATTTATCCATGTTGGGAACCCCATGGAAAAGGGCATCAATGATAGCTATTGAGAAAATTGGTCTTGGCAGAGTCTCACTCAAAATATGAGGGACAAAAAGTAATTTTGTTTTCTAACAAGGAGATATTGGATGATGAATATGTCCAAGTGTCCTTATGGTAATTTATCTATCTTAATAAATTGTTTGGGCAACCAATCACTACAATAACCAAGGAGATAGAATAGACCACTAGATACGAGGTTCACTTGAAATTGTAGGTGAACTTGGAAAATTTTGAATGCAATTATTGATGTATTTATTGGTGTTGAAATGTAAATGTTGAATTAAGGTGTAATGATGAATGAAATGGATGATGTTAAATGTAGATGATATGAATGATGTAAATTGATTTTTGTAAATTACTAATGGTTGATTCTACTTTTTCCCCAATATATGAAGGGTTTTTTGACATGGGAAAATGTAATGACTGTGAAAAGTACAATGATTGATTCTATTTTTTCCCTAACAAAAAAGGGGTTTATGAAAATGCAGATAATTGATTCTGTTTTTGCCCTAGTCGAGAAGAGGTTTATGAAAATGTAAGTGATTGATTCTATTTTTTCCCGAATAGAAAAGGGGCTTGTGAAAATGTAAGTTTCCTTATGGTGATCTACCCTTCTTACCATATTTCATGGATAACCAGTCGCTGCAACCACTAGGTGACTAGGATAAACCACTAAATACAAGGTTCACCTGTACTTGCGAATGTATTTGATAAATTTTGAATGAAGGTACAATGATTAATGAAGTTGATGATGTTGAATGTTGATGTGTGTATAATTCAAGGAATGATTATTTTTTTGTCCCAACATATGAAGGGGTTTTTGACATGGTAAAATGCAAATATTGTGAAAAATGCAATGATTGATTCTTTTTTTTCCCTAATTGAAAAAAAGGGGTTTTTGAAAATGTATATGATTGATTATGTTTTTGCCCCAAAAAATGAAGGGGGATTTTGAAAAATACAAGTGATTAGTTCTATTTTTTCCCAACCGAGAAGGGATTTTGGTAATGTAAGTGTCCTTATGGTGATCTACCCATCCTACCGAATTGCATGGATAACTAGTCACTGCAATCACCAGTTGACTAGGATAAATCACTAAATACAAGGTTCACTTGTATTTACGAATTTACTTGTCAAATGTTGAATTAAGGTGTAATAATGAATGAAATGAATGATGTTAAATATAAATTATATGAATGATATATTGATTCTATTTTTGCCCCAACAGATGAAGGGGTTTTTGACATGTGTATGATTGATTCTATTTTCCCTAACAGATGAAGGGGTTTTTGACATGTGTATGATTGATTCTATTTTTACCCTAATAGAAAAGGGGTTTATGAAAATGTAGATGATTGATTTTATTTTTTCCCTAACATAAAATGGGTTTGTGAAAATGCAAGTGATTGACTATATTTTTGCCTCAACAAAAAAAGAGGTTTTTGATGTGTATGATTGATTCTATTTTTGCCCTAATAGAAAAGGAGTTTATGAAAATACATATGATTGAAATGATGTGCATGTGCCAAAGGAGTTTGGTTCCTTTGAAACATTTTGAATTTTATGTGTATATGTGGGGCAAAGGGATCAACATTTGATAAAAGGACATAACCTTTTGAAACTAGCAATTGACTTGTTGATGATATGATGTGTATGTGACCAAAGGAGTTTGGTTTGTTTGGAACCTTTTGAATTTTATGTGTATATGTGAGGCAAAGGGCTCAACCTTTGACAAAAGGATACAACCTTTTGAACCTAAAAATTGACTTGTTGATGATGTGATGTGTATGTGACCAAAGGAGTTTGGTTCCTTTGGAACCTTTTGAATTTGATGTGTATATGCGAGGCAAAGGGCTCAAAATTTAACAAAAGGATGTAACCTTTTGAACCTAGCAATTGACTTGTTGATGATGTGATGTGTATGTGACCAAAGGAGTTTGGTTCCTTTGGAAAATTTTGAATTTAATGTGTATATGTGAGGCAAAGGGCTCAAACTTTGATAAAAGGATGCAACCTTTTGAACCTAGCAATTGACTTGTTGATGATGTGATGTGCATGTGACCATAAGAGTTTGATTCCTTTGGAACATTTTCAATTTGATGTGTGTATGTGAGGCAAAGGGCTCAACATTTAAAAAAAGTACACAACCTTTTAAACCTGGAAATTGACTTGCTGATTATGTGAATGTGATTGAGTGATTGAATTATTTGTTGAATTGGTGGGGAAGATGTGATACCTTGAGCACCCCCAAGTTGTGTAATTATTTTTTTGATTGGAGGTAAGGTGTGATACCTTGAACACCCCCAAGTTGTGTTGTTGTTTGTTTTATTGGGGGAATATGTGATACCTTGAACACCCCCAAGTTGTGTGCTTGTTTATTTAAATGGGGAGAAAGGTGCGATACCTTGAACACAAAAATTTGTGTGCTTGTTTTTTTGATTTGGGGAAAATATGTGATACCTTGAACACCCCCAAGTTATGTTGTTGTATAGAAATTCCTATCGATATTTGCATATGTGAATTATATATATACATGGATTTTACCTTTGTATTATGCTTTTGTGTGAATGCTTGTGTTTGGATGCATGTGTATATTTTTGATTGATGATAATGAAATAAAAAATGTGTATGAATATCAATGAATTAATGCTCTATTGATCATTTGTAGTTTAGATTTTACTTGACCATTTATAGCATTGTTCTTTAACCAGGGGCACCAAAATGGTGGCATATGCAATGAAAGACTCATGTAATGATATGGATTTTGATATGGAATAAGATATGGATGTTGATATGGAAGAAGATATGGATGTTGATATGGAAGAAGACATGGATGTTGATATGGAAAATTGACTATTTTTTAGAGACTCAGAAATACTAGTGGCATCATACAAACTCACTAAATATTGCCTTATTCCTCTAAGACCAAATGTGTGCAGTGAATTCATTTATTGAATTGTGAGCATGGTAATAACTCGAGGAAATCAATAACCAATGTGTGTGCAAGTGTTTTCATTAACTCATCTTGAGTAAATTGGGTGAGACCTGTTATGGAGAATACCAAGAAGCTAGCTTATCATTATGTGTGGTTAGAGGTCTCTTTATAAGAGATGTGTCACCATGCGTGAGCGTACTCCACTTCTAGTAAAGCGTCTATAGCCTTGATGGAAATTAGCTCCATAGTCCAATAATTTGATCTCTAAGTTTTGGGGATGAATACCTAACCATTTTACTGGAAATGTAGTACTATCCTTAAAACTTGAGGATCTATGGTGTGTGATGTGTAAAAGATTTAGAGTTTTAGGGATTTTTCCCTACCCTTTATTTTATTTTGAATTTGTGATAGTAATAAAAACCACTATTTTTATGGACTATGTGCATGATGGGACAAGCAAGGAATACCATTTTTGCTTCAAGGTACAACCCAAATATGGTATTGTCCCTCTTTGACACAAGATGTTTTTAATATCTGTAATTGTATTTGGTTCAAGAATGGTTTAGAGTCAATTCCCAGAACTCAAGATTTTCTTAGTGAAAATGTATTTTGGTCCTAAAGAAAACTTGACATGTATTTGGAGGTTGTTTAAAATACTAGGAGTGGCTGAGTGACCATAAACACCTAGGGATTATGTAAATATGGCTTTGCAAATGATGATTTAACTTTGTGGAATGGTGCAATGAAATGAATGGTGGTTTGGTGGTACCCATGATTAATGCAACATGACTTTATTGGACCACTTGATATCTAAAATGAATAAATGATCCCTAATATGAAATATATAATGTGTGAATATGGTTGTGAATACAATGCATTGAAATGAAAATTGTGAAATGAGAGTTGTGAAATAAAATGTGTGCAATGCAATGTGTGAAATGCGATATGTAATTTGCAATGATGTGCAGTGCAATATGTAAAATGTAATGTGTGAAATTCAATGTTGTGCAGTGCAATGTTGTGCAGTACAAAAAAATGTAATTTATGAAATGTAATGGTGTTTTTGTGTATTATCTATGTATATATATATACATATATATAAATCACAGTAAGCATGGAATGCTTTCAAGTGTATGATGTTTAGTGGTGCGGGTTATTCTATTCCTCGTATCCTGGTAAGCTTATGTGGTACTTGAATCTTGTAAACTCAGATAGTAGCAAGCAACACGTATAGATCCAAATGATGAAGCTATGCAAATGCAATGCAACATTTTTTTTTTTTTTTGAAGTGTGACCATTTGTGTTGAGTGCCTTTGGAGCCTTTTGAAATTGATATGTGACCAAAGGTATTAGGTACTTTTGGAGCTTTTTGAAATTGAAATGTTACCAAAGGTGTTAGGTGCCTGGAGCTTTTTGAAATTGAAATGTGACCAAAGGGATTAGGTACCTTTGGGGCCTTTTTTAATTGATATGTGACCAAAGGTGTTAGGTGTCTTTGGAGCTTTTTAAAATTAAAATGTGACCAAATGTATTAGGTGCCTTTGGATATTTTTGAAATTGAGATGTGACTAAATGTGTAAGGTGTCTTTGGAGCTTTTTGAAATTGAAATGTGACCAAAGGTATTAGGTGCCTTTGGAGATTTTTGAAATTGAAATGTGACCAAAGAAATTTTGATTCTTTTGGAGCTTCTTTGTTTTTTTGTATGGGGAAGGTGCAATACCTTAAGCATCCCTAATTTTCTTGATGATTGATGGTGTGAGTAACTGGGAGGATGTGATATCCTAAGAATCCCAAATATTCTTGATGATTGATGATGTGAGTGATAGGGAGGATGCAATATCCTAAGAATATATAGTATGATTGATGATTGAATTGGTACCAATGTCCTGATTATATGGGTTGGACGAACCATTTGTGGGAAATATTTTCATATCAATAAGATCTTGGACAATGTATTTAAATGTATGGCAATTGTTAATGTCATGGACTACTTTTTGATGATAAGGATAGTACAAGTGCTTATTATAACCTTTTCCATGTGAATTTTTAGGATATTTTGATTTTATTTTTGGAAGTGAAATATCTCATGCTTCATAAAGCCTTAAAAAATGGTTTCATAAGATTTTGAAAGCATTGCGTAGTTGTGAGGGGGCTTTGTAGGACGCTTGGTGCATTTGTCTAATTGTGTTGGATGTTGAATTTGTGGTACAAGTATCATAATATGAGATGTGGATTGTGAAACTAGATGTTGTAACTGTTGTGGTTGCTTACATGGATGATGATAAAATTTATCATGACTCAACTATAATTCAATGTTAGTGAGTTGAGTTAAATTTGTTAAAAAATTAAAGTGTATTGACAATATGATTGTAAGCACTAGTTTGTTTTTTGAGTGTATTGATATGTGGTGAATGGATTGATGAATGGATAAGATTGAATGTGTTGTTGGTGGTGTGATGAATTAAGGGGTGTGGATTGAAATTGATGATGATGAGTTTGGTGAAGAAATGTTTGTAAATGAAGAAAAGGAGATGGTGTGTGAGTACTATGTTGAGCAAGATGTTGCAAGAAGTTTGTCATTATTGTCAACACAGGCAGTTAGATCCAATTATGCAGTGGATAGACAATTCAGAAGCCATTCAGATGCAGAGAACATAAATTCAAAGGATAGTCGGATTATGGAAAGTGCAATTCCGGGAAAACAAGAGTGACCCGAGTCTCAAAAATTCGAAGAAAAAGACAAGTTAGAAAACTGTCGCGATATCGCGACATGTTTTCTGTCGCGATTTCGCGACGAGTCGGAGGAGAGAGAAAGCGCAGCCGAAAATGTCGCGATTTCGCGACGAAAGTGAGGAGAGAAAACACAATCGAAAATGTCACGATTTCGCGACGAAAGTGAGGAGAGAGAAAACACAGCTGGAAATGTCATGATTTCACGACGAAAGTAAGGAGAGAGAAGGCGCAAGGCAAACTGTCACGATTTCGTGACATGCTGGAGGCCAAGCAGCTAAGTCGAGAAACTGTAGCGATTTCGCTACATGTTGGATTTTCATTGGTTGAAGCAAGGAAAAAGCATTAAGTGGAAAAGTTGTAGCGATTTCGCTACATGTTGAATTTTCGTTGGCCGAGCAGG
Source organism: Wollemia nobilis (assembly GCA_028583015.1). Lineage (NCBI taxonomy): Eukaryota > Viridiplantae > Streptophyta > Pinopsida > Araucariales > Araucariaceae > Wollemia > Wollemia nobilis. Next base: position 9,856,822 of record JAQPPZ010000458.1, on the reverse strand, counting down.
GAGAAAGTGTTAAGTGAAAAAGTTGTAGCGATTTCGCTACAAGTCGAAAGTGCACAAAGCAAAGGTGTAGCGATTTCGCTACGTGTCAAATTGCACAAAACAAAGGTGTAGCGATTTCGCTACAAGTTGAAAAAGCACAACACGAAGGTGTAGCGATTTCGCTACAAGTCCAAAAGTGCACAACGCGAAGGTGTAGCGATTTCGCTACCAGTCAAAAGCGCAGAACTCAAAGATGAAGCAAGTCGAAAGCACAAGGCACAAAGTTGTAGCGATTTCGCTACCGCATGAAGCAAGAAATGTATGGATGCCGAAAGTGTCACGATTTCGTGACAAAGATGAGGATGACGTCAGCAAAATTGAAAGTGTCGCGATTTCACGACAGGTTGCAAGAAAAGCCTCTGGAAGCCGAAAGCATCATGATTTCACGACAAGAATGAGGATGACGTCAGCGAAAGCTGAAAGTGTCACGATTTCGTGACAGGGTGCAAGAAAGGCATTGGAAGCCGAAAGCGTCGCGATTTCGCGACAAGGATGAGGATGACGTCAGCAAAAGTTTGAAGTGTCGCGATTTCATGACAAGAACGGTGGCAAAGCTTTCAAAGGCCAAAATGGTCACGATTTCGTGACAACAAGGACATGAAGGCGTACGGCTACAAAAGGCGTCGCGATATCGCGACATGTTTTTGTTTCGCGGTAACGATTCTGAGAAAGGTGACGAGAGGTGGCGGTAGCGGTTGAGGCCGACAAAGTTGAATCGAGGCCGATGATTTTTAGGGTTTTGAAGCCGACATTTTCTAGGGTTTTACAGCGAACATTTTTAGGGTTTTGCAGATCGACAATCTTAGGGTTTGCAGCCGACGTCCTAGGGTTACAGCCGACTATGATTTAAGAATTGTTCTTGAATTTTCTTCTATAAAAGGAGGGTTGTTTCGAAGTTGAAAGTGTGTTGAGGAGTGCGAAAGAAGTTCGTGTCGGGCAGAGAGCGAGTCGTCTCGATTCAAAGTGTGTGCGAAGTGATAGTTCTTTGGAGTCGAAGTAAAGAGGGCGTATCGAATCCTTGCGAAGTGTTAGCGTGCAGAGAGCTATAGAAGGTGTGATTTATGACTACTGTGCGTAGAAAGCGAATCATGTAGCAGACTGGTTGTGCGAAGCTTTGGCACAGTAGAAGCAGAGTGCTTGTAAACTGTAGACTGGGTAATGAGGTGAAAGTATTGTTGTTGTAAGTTTTTATTATTTCATGTAATGTCCAAGTTGTAGCTTGGCATAAGAAGTTGGTGCTTCTTCCAGTAGTAGCTGGTGTCTTGGGGGTTGGTGCTCCCTTCTGTTGGTGCAGAAAAATTGAAGGGTTGATGCTCTTTCCAGTTGGTGCTGGTAAAAAGTTGTAAAGTTGTTGCTTTGCATAGGTCTGGATTTGGATGGTAGTCCAAGCAGCCATTTTTGAGGAGTAGCCACTTTGGTGAACCTCGTTAAAATTGTTGTGTTATGTGTGATGCTTTCTTGATGCATTTAATATTTCTTTTATCTGTTTTAAACTGCTATTGGATTTAAAACCATATGCTTTAGAAATTTTAAAGATCACACTGATTCACCCCCCTCTCAGTGTCATTGTGATTACAACAATTGGTATCAGAGCTAGGTACCTGAACAGGCTCAATCAGCTAGGGTGATCCCAGTAAGTGACATTATGGCAGGTGGTGAAGGTTTCTCCTCAAACAAGGCACCACTGTTTGATGGAACAAATTATGCTTTCTGGAAGATCGGGAATGCAAACATATCTCCAAGCTTTGGGATTTGACATCTGGAATGCAGTAGTCAATGGTTACACAGCTCTTTCTACTGCTCCAACCGACAACATCGGTAAAAAGGAGTTTGAAAATGATTCTAAAGCTAGAAATGCCATCATGTGTGGATTACTGGACAGTGAGTTGGTCAAAATCATAAACTGTGTTTCAGCAAAAGATGTGTGGGACAAACTGGAGAATATTCATGAGGGAGATGACAAGATCAAGGAAGCTAAGCTGCAAACTCATCGAGCTCAATTCGAATCACTAAAAATGACCAACGATGAGAACATAGAAGCCTTCATGCAAAGGGTAAATGGAATCACTAATTCAATGAGAGGTCTCGGCGAAAAGTTGGATGATGCTACTATTGTGAAAAAGGTTTTGAGGTCGCTTCCTCACAGGTTTGATTCTAAAGTCTCTGCCATAGAAGAGGCTAAAGACTTAAATCATTTCAGCATGGATGAGATGCATGGTTCCTTGATGGCCTACGAAATGAGAATAGGAAAGTCTAATCCTACAGACGAGAGAAGCGACATTTAAAGCCCAAAAGGGTAAAGACTCAAAGCAAGAATCCGAAGAAGAAGAAATTTCAGACGAAATGGAAGCAAATTTTGTCGAGAAAGTTGAGAAAGGGCAAAGGAAAGTACAAAGGAAAACTACCTTTTAAATGTTTCAACTGTGGGGGGATTGGACACTTTGCAACCAAATGTCCTCTCAATGAGAAGGACAAAGGTGAGGAAACTTCACATCAAGAAAAAGGTGAATGGAGAAAGAAATCTAACTTCAGAAAAGGCAATTTCAAAAAGAAAAGCTTTATATCCAGGGAATGCATATTCCTCGAGAAGACGACTCTAGTGAGGATTACGATGAAGGAACAGTGAAGCTCTATTCATGGCATTTGAAGTCAAAAATTCTGAAAAGGCAGAAATCTCAGAGAAGGAAGAAGGTATGAACTCTATACTGACTGTTGAAAAAACTGAGGCTGAAGTAGATTTAGAAGGTGAACTAGTTTCTGCTCTTATAGAATGGAAATATGAGAAGAGAAAAAATAAAAAACTGTCAAAGAAACTTGAGGATGCAAACGACATTATAACAAGTTTGAAATTACAGTCAGAAGAGTACAAGAAAATGTCCGAAGATCTTGAAGTGCAGGTGACCATGAAGATAGATTGCTGCTATAAACTGGAAGAAGAAAATGTTGGTCTTCGAATACAAATACAAGAGCTGGATCGAAAAATTAGTCTGCTATTACAAACGTGAAGAAAGTTCGATGAAGTTGGACAAAATTTTAAGCGATCAAAGACCCGCAGGTGTCAAATTTGGTTTGGGCTTTGTTGAAGGAGAATCATCAGCCAGAAATGTTGAAAGAAGTGAAGACAAGAAACAGTCGTGGAAAGAACAACCAATCGGGCAAAAGAAAGAAATGATGCCGGGCCTGAAAAGAGGACTGACAATGATGATTTTACCAAGGTCACACATCAAAAGAAAAGAAAATCTATGACTCCTGCAACAAACTGGCAAAGACCATCTTTCAGGTTCAATCATTACTTTTATGGTTTCTGTTTTAAGTGTAATGCTTATGGACATAAAATTGCTGACTGCAAGTATAATGTAGGACCAAGAAGTTTCTCTAGTAGAAATGCTTTTGCTCCTTTAATAAGTTATGCAGTAGAATGCTTCAATTGTCACAACTTTGGGCATATTGCTAGAAAACTGTCATAGTACCTCTGTTTCAAATCAAATTCAGAAAAGAAGAGTTCAACCATATAGGGCAAAACAAAGTAGAAATCATTCTGAAAGATATGTGCAAGAGTCTGAAAAGGGGAAATCCAAGCTGGAATCCAATACCACGGTCAAAACAGAATGGAAACAGAAAGAACAACTCAGAGAAGAAAAAGAATCTCTAATAGTACAGACAACTTTCAAGGCTCAAAATAAATGTGTTCCATGGATTCTTGACGGTGGTTGCTCAAGTCATATGACAGGTGATAAACAGAAGTTTGAAAAACTACAAAAATATGAGGGTGGCTCTGTAAAGTTCGGAAACAATGATGGAGCCAAGATAATCGGAAAGGGGTCTGTCAAAATTAGTGATGGGAAAATTAAGTCAGAAGAAGTTCTATTTGTGGATGGTCTGAAACACAATCTGTTAAGTGTGAGTCAAATCTGTGATAAAGGACATGAAGTAGTTTTCAAAAAGCAGGGTTGTGAAGTCGAGAAAAATAAACAGCGAGAAATTAATAGCAACCGGCTCAAGGACGTACGGCAACTCTGTACACACTCTCGAGAATCTTCAGAAGGTATGTGCTTCATTGGACAAGAAGAAGAGAACTGGCTGTGGCACAAGAGGCTTGGACACATAAGTTTCGACAACTTAGTGAAAATCAGCTCAAAACAAGCAGTGAGAGATATTCCAACCATTAGAAAACCTTCAAATATTGTCTGTGCCTCATGTCAGAAGGGAAAGCAAACCAGAGTTTCATTCAAAACAAAAGAGTACCACACTAGCAAGCCTCTGGAACTTATACATACAGACTTATGTGGACCCATGAGAACACAAAGCATAAATGGAGACAAATATTTTATGTTATGTATTGATGATTATTCCAGAATGACCTGGATATTTTTCTTAAAAGACAAAACAGAAGCTTTTCAAATGTTCAAATCCTTCAAACATCTAGTTGAGAATGAAACGGGAAAAAAGGATTAAATGTTTACGATCAGATAGAGGAGGAGAATTCATTTCAAATGAATTTTTAGAATACTTGTGAAAATCATGGCATCGGGAGACAATATTCAGCGGCTAGAACTCCCCGGCAGAAATGGTGTAGTAGAAAGAAAGAACATAACTATTCGGGAAATGGCATGCACTATGCTGGCAAAAAATAAAATAGCGAGACAGATTCTGGAAAGAAGCAGTTCACATAGCAGTATACCTCCAAAACAGATATATGTTAAGGACTCATGAAAGCAAAACTCCTTATGAGTTGTGGTTTGGTAGAAAAGCAACAGCAAAACATCTCAAAGTATTTGGCTGTAAGTGTTATATCAGAAATACTGATGACAATCTCGGGAAATTTGAAGATAGAGCAGATGAAGGTGTCTTTGTTGGATATTCTCCAAAAAGTAAAGCTTACAAATGCTACAACAAGAGACTCAAGAAAATTGTGGATAGTGCAGATGTTAAATTTGATGAAGGGAGAACACGGTTAACTGACTTTGAGGAAAACTACCCAATCTATGAAGATGTTTTTGAAGGAGATGAGGTAAATGAAGAAGGAAACAAACCTACAATTGATTCAGTTGACTTATTCGATGATTCAAAAGCACAAGAAAACAAGAAATTTAAAACTGGCAGTTGGCAAAAAAATCATCCAATAGATCAAATAATTGGAGATCCCACATCCGGTGTTCAAACAAGAAGGAAAGTAATAAGTAATTACTCTCTTTTATCAAGCATTGAGCCCAAAAACATAGATGAAGCCAGCAAAGATGATAGCTGGATGAAAGCAATAAATGAAGAGTTAGATCAGATTGAAAAGAACAGAACTTGGGAAGCTGGTACCTAGACACTGCAAATAAGAATGTAATCGGCACCAAATGGATATTTCGAAACAAATTAAATGAAGACGGTCGGGTCATTAGAAACAAAGCAAGGCTGGTCTGCAAGGGCTATGCACGAGTCGAAGGCATTGATTTTGAAGAGACTTTCGCACCGGTGGCCGGACTAGAAGCTATTAGAATGTTTTTGGCACTAGCAGTTCACAAGAACTTCGAGTTTATCGAGATGGATGTAAAATCTGCCTTCCTAAATGGGAAACTTGAAGAAGAGGTCTATATTGAACAACCGAGATGGCTTTCAAATCGGTGAAGATCCAAACCTTGTCTGCAAATTAAAGAAAGCACTTGTATGGATTAAAACAAGCACCACGGGCATGGTATGCAAGGCTAGATAATTATCTCTCTCAACAGGGATTCAAGAAAGGTTTAGTGGACGATAATCTGTATGTAAAAACTAGAAGGTGGGCATCTCATTGTTCTAGTTGTCTATGTAGATGATATCATATTTTGCGGCAACAAAGATGAATCTTGTAAAGACTTAGCAAATAAGATGCGAGAATGAATTTGAAATGTCTATGATTGGTGAACTGTCTTACTTTCTTGGGCTGCAAGTTAATCAAAATGAGAAAGGCATATTCATTTCCCAAATCAAATATGTGAAAGAAATGCTCAAAAGGTTCACTATGGAGGACTGCAAGCCAGTCAGCACTCCCATGACAACAGGCTGCAAATTGAGCAAAGAAGACAAATCTCCACCTGTAGACCAAACCATGTACAGATCTATGATTGGAAGTCTACTATATTTAACAGCCACTAGACCTGATATTCTGCAGGCAGTTTGCATGGTAGCTAGATTTCAGGCCAGCCCCAAAGAGACTCATGTGACAACAGTTAAAAGGATTTTTCGGTATCTCAAGGGCACCATGGAGTATGGGTTGTGGTACCCAAAAGGCAAAGACTTCACTCTTATATCATATTCAGATGCAGATTGGGCTGGATGTGTTGATGACGAGAAAGAGTACTAGTGGAGGAGCATTCTATTTGGGGGACAGATTGGTTGCATGGCACGAGTAAGAAGCAAGAGTCGGTTTCTTTATCTACAAGTGAGGCAGAATATATTGCAGCAGCAACATGTTGCACACAAGTCTTGTGGATGAAACAAACTTTGAAAGATCTAGGTATCAATTTCAGTGAACCAATATCAGTAAAGTGTGATAACACCAGTGCAATTAACATCTCTAAGAATCCAGTAATGCACTCACGGACAAAGCACATTGCTATAAGGTATCATTTCCTGAAGGAGAAAGTTGCGAGAAGGAGAAGTTAAATTGGACTATGTCCCAACTACAGAACAAGTAGCAGAATATTTTTACAAAACCTTTGCCAAAGGAAGTATTTGAGTACCTCCGAAGCAAATTAGGAGTAGTCACACTTCCTAAGAAGTGACTAGCTACGGGGATCACTTTCTCGGGGGGAGCACTTGAGTATTTGACTATTCTTTTGCTCATGATCATAATTTGTGCCGGATGCAACAAATTGTGCACGAGAAGTGTGAGGATGGACTCGGGGGGAGTCTGCGGCAGCCCTTTGGTATTATTGACAAAGGGGGAGAAGAGTTACGAGGAATGTATACAGGTGTTGCCAACAATTCCAAAGGGGGAGATTGTTGAGCAAGATGTTGCAAGAAGTTTGTCATTGTTGTCAACACGGGCGGTTAGATCCAATGATGCGGTGGATAGACGGTTCGAAAGCCATTCGGATGCGAGAGAACAGAAATTCAAAGGATAGTCAGATTATGGAAAGTGCAATTCCAGGAAAACAAGAGTGACCCAGTCTCAAAAATTCAAAGAAAAAGACAAGTTAGAAAACTGTCGCGATATCGCGACATGTTTTCTATCGCGATTTCGCGACAGGTCGGAGGAGAGAGAAAGCACAGCCGAAAATGTCGTGATTTCGCGACGAAAGTGAGGAGAGAGAAAACATAGCCGAAAATGTCACGATTTCACGACGAAAGTGAGGAGAGAGAAAACGTAGCTGGAAATGTCACGATTTCACGACGAAAGTAAGGAGAGAGAAGGCGCAAGGCAAACTGTCACGATTTCGTGACATGTTGGAGGCCAAGCAGCTAAGTCGAGAAACTGTAGCGATTTCGCTACATGTTGGATTTTTGTTGGTTGAAGCAAAGAAAAAGCATTAAGTGGAAAAGTTGTAGCGATTTCGCTACATGTTGAATTTTTGTTGGCCGAAGCAAGGAGAAAGTGTTAAGTGAAAAAGTTGTAGCGATTTCGCTACAAGTCGAAAGTGCACAAAGCAAAGGTGTAGCGATTTCGCTACGTGTCAAATTGCACAAAACAAAGGTGTAGCGATTTCGCTACAAGTTGAAAAAGCACAACACGAAGGTGTAGCGATTTTGCTACAAGTCCAAAAGTGCACAACACGAAGGTGTAGCGATTTCGCTACCAGTCAAAAGCGCAGAACTCAAATATGAAGCAAGTCGAAAGCACAAGGCACAAAGTTGTAGCGATTTCGCTACCGCATGAAGCAAGAAATGTATGGATGCCGAAAGTGTCACGATTTCGCGACAAAGATGAGGATGACGTCAGCAAAATTGAAAGTGTCACGATTTCACGACAGGTTGCAAGAAAAGCCTCTGGAAGCCGAAAGCATCGCGATTTCACGACAAGAATGAGGATGACGTCAGCGAAAGCTGAAAGTGTCACGATTTCACGACAGGGTGCAAGAAAGGCCGTTGGAAGCCGAAAGCGTCACGATTTCACGACAAGGATGAGGATGACATCAGCAAAAGTTTGAAGTGTCACGATTTCGTGACAAGAACGGTGGCAAAGCTTTCAAAGGCCAAAATGGTCACGATTTCATGACAGCAAGGACATGAAGGCGTACGGCTACAAAAGGCGTCGCGATATCGCGACATGTTTTTGTTTCGCGGTAACAGTTACAGAAAGGTGACAGAGGTGGCGGTAGCGGTTGAGGCCGACAAAGTTGAATCGAGGCCGACAATTTTTAGGGTTTTGAAGCCGACATTTTCTAGGGTTTTACAGCAGACATTTTTAGGTTTTGCAGCTGACAATCTTAGGGTTTGCAGCCGACGTCCTAGGGTTACAACCGACTATGATTTAAGAATTGTTCTTGAATTTTCTTCTATAAAAGGAGGGTTGTTTCGAAGTTGAAAGTGTGTTGAGGAGTGCGAAAGAAGTTCGTGTCGGGCAGAGAGCGAGTCGTTTCGATTCAAAGTGTGTGCGAAGTGATAGTTCTTTGGAGTCGAAGTAAAGAGGGCGTATCGAATCCTTGCGAAGTGTTAGCACGCAGAGAGCTGCAGAAGGTGTGATTTATGACTGCTGTGCGTAGAAAGTGAATCGTGTAGCAGACTGGTTGTGCGAAGCTTTGGCGCAGCAGAAGCAGAGTGTTGGTAAACTATAGACTGGGTAATGAGGTGAAAGTATTATTGCTGTAAGTTTTTATTATTTCATGTAATGTCCAAGTTGCAGCTTGGCATAAGAAGTTGGTGCTTCTTCCAGGTAGTAGCTGGTGTCTTGGGGGTTGGTGCTCCCTTCTGTTGGTGCAAAAAAATTGAAGGGTTGATGCTCTTTCCGGTTGGTGCTGGTAAAAAGTTGTAAAGTTGTTGCTTTGCATAGGTTGGATTTGGATGGTAGTCCAAGCAGCCATTTTTGAGGAGTAGCCACTTTGGTGAACCTCGTTAAAATTGTTGTGTTATGTGTGATGCTTTCTTGATGCATTTAATATTTCTTTTATCTATTTTAAACTGCTGCTGGATTTAAAACCATATGCTTTAGAAATTTTAAAGATCACACTGATTCACCCCCCTCTCAGTGTCATTGTGATTACAACATACTATGGATGGGTTGATTCATGGGAATGGAATGGGTATGGGTTTATGGTGGCATGGGAATGGAAACCATAGAATATTGTGGCACCCATGATGAATTTGGAGTGAAAAATATAGGTTGAGTGGAAACAGGTTGAGGACTAGGATTGACCACCTAAACTTCTTGAGGAAAAGATTGACCATTCTATTGCTTCTTAAGAAATTTGCTAAGGTGTTACCATGATTTATGTATTTCCATATCTAATTTATATGGTGTAGATGTGGATGGAATGGATTATGTAGGTGGAGGATAAGTTACAATGTGAATTACAACTAGATGGGTGACATTGGATGAGGTGGATACTGGTATTTGTGAAGCAAAATTGACACGTGCTTCATCAAAGTATTGCTATAGATGGTGGTTTATGAGGATGGAATGGACGTTCTTGGAGCACATGATTATTGTGGAATAGATGTGTATATGGCTCTATGTAAAACATCAATATTTGAAGTTTGCACAACATGTGATGGACCCACAGACAAATTTGAACAACTTGTATGTATCACACTAGTGGGATTGACCACATGAGTGGTAGGGAAGGATGTTGAACAATCCATGGATGAAGTGTCTTGGTCGATGGAAGTTTGATTCAATAATTTTGTTTTATTTATAGTTAACACCATAATCTAATGAATCAAGTATGTGAAATATGCAATAAAGTAATGCAAATGAAAACTTCGCAAAATAAAGTAAACAACTCAATCCTATTTTTTGCAATAGATGTGTCTTACCTATTTTTTATCTCACATTAATTTTTTTTGTGAGTTTTGTGTGTTTTGGATGTTCTAATTTGAATTATGAAGGATGAAATCTATGGCTTGGTTGAAAAATGAGATTCTTCCCAATTATAAAATCTAGGAAGTTAGCTCATGGGTATCTATGGTGGCTAAGGACAAATTTTGACAAATGGAGATGAAGCCCACCATCGCCAATGAATCCCACCATTGCCAAATCTCAAGAAATGGTTGGTGATGAAATCCAACTCATTACTATTTAATGTGAAATGTGTTGTGTGTGATTCATTTTAAAGTTTCATGTTTTCTAATTTTTACATATAATGTCAAAAATAACCAATTTTATAGGCCTAAATCAGAAGCCAAAGATAGAAATACTAAGTTCCTCAAAAGAATGTAGGGTACATAGCTTAAGACCCACTCTAAACAGTGGAGGGTAAGCCTAATATTCCACCCTGAATCATCAAGTGATTCCAACAGTGGGAGTATGCTTGAGTATTCTAATTTTGTTCCTACTTAGACAAGTGAAAGAGGAATTCTTAAACCTATCATGCAAACTATTTTATGCAGTTGCCACTTCACATGAAAACAGTATGTAGAATATTGAATAAAACACACCAAAAAACAATGAAAATTTTAAATCTAAAATGTGAACTATGGTGAATGTGTGGATGTAAGGCTATTATAAATACCTAAAATGCAAATGAAATATGATTGCTTTTAATAGAAATTAACGATTTTCATTTCATCAATGTTACTATAAAAAGCAGGGAAATAACAATAGAATTGAGTTAGGGTTTATAGTAGACTTACAAGAAATCCTATGTATCTTCTCCTCACTCTATGATGCACTCCAAAGCCACTAGAATGTAGCAGGGAATTTCCTGAATGCTGAAGGGCATCCCTCGAGCACTACAGGATGTTCGCACAGCTTTTGCAACTTTCTAAAAAGCCTAGTTTTGTGAAATTTGTGTGATCGCACTTCTGAAAACATACAAAATAAAAATAGTAAATAAAAAGTTAATGAGAAAATAAATTAGCATAGATAACCCTTTTTGGGTCCCACACTGATTGCCATTTATGAATACAAAATCAAGCAACACCAAATATAAACTATGAAATAATAAATAAGCAAAGTAATACAATGATTGCACAATACAAATGAACTCTTTTATTATTATAGGTAGATCTCAAGTGTTACAATAAGTATACCCCAAATTTGGGGTTTTACACTACTTATTTCTTTTTATACAGTTGTTACATGCACTAGGATTCTCTTAAACACTAGTTAAAAATAATGGTGATGTCTTCGCACTTGATTTGATCCCAATATATTGCTGGGTGGGCTTGTGTATCCTATGCAAGGGTACCCAAGCTTCAACAACTACCAAATGTATGATTTTTACACTTGCACACAGTAAAAAGTAACAAATATTAGTAACATCTATGAGGGAATTACTACATGAGACCCTCAAAATAAAATCACTAACCCTAGATATTGCAATAAAACTATGAACTAAACATAATAATATGAAAATAAATACAAAAAAATATTACCTTGTCAATAAACCTTTTATTTCTATTTTTGCTTACGTAAATGATGATAGTGCTAGTTGTGCAAATGCTCTAATGGCACTTGAGGGTCGTAGGGCTATAGATATGGTGCGTGAGATGACCATGGGTGCTCGACAGGCTCTAGTGGGTACTTGGTGGACTTTGGTGGGTGCTCAATAGACTCTAATGGGTTCTCGATAGACTCTAGTGGTCAAAAAACTCTGGTGGGTGCTCGATAGACTCCGGTGGGTGCTTGGTGGACTCTGGTGGGTTCTTGGTAGACTCTGGTGGATACTCAATAGACTCTAGTGGGTTCTCAATAGACTCTGATGGGAAATCGATGGACTCTAGTGGGCACTCAACAGACTCTGGTGGGTTCTTAGGGGTTGATGTAAGTGGTAAAAAATCAAATCTAGTTTGTGTGAGAATGGTGGTAGTAGAAGCAGAGGGCTGCAAGCAATGACAATGGTATGAGGATGAAAATGAAGGTGGGGCTAGGGTGCGGACTCCAAAAATCTCCTAAGAAACATAGAAAATTCATGCTCTTAGGGATCCCAAGAAATTAGGGGTTAGAGAACTCAAAAATGTTAGGGGTTGAGTCATTGAAATGACTCCTCTTTATAATCTTCCCTTAGACATGTTAGGGTTTCAATGATACAATTTGAGCGGCTAAGATTTAAACATGAAGAAGGGTGGAGATTAAATATGGGTAGGTGGCATGGATTAATGTGGATGGATGTGATTAATTCATATATATATATTTATTAAATATATATAAATATAATATATAACATATTAATATTTAAATATATATTAAACAAATATATATAAATAATAGATAATTATGATGGGAGGTTACGGATGGATGACAAGTGGCTAGGTTTTGGTGTCTACACATACTTAAAAATCTTCCATATTATGATGGCAAATGACTATCCACCTTATGGGAGCACCTGTAAGATATTTTCATATTCTACCAATTGCACAATATCATAAAGCAAAGGGTGGCACTAAGGCTCCTTACAACTTCATTCAAAGGAAGCACTTGCAAGGGTTTATACTCCTTCTTCATACTCCATCATTGAATATAAACATTTTACTACAACCTTAGTTATCAAACATACTACCCCATAATCCTCTATCACCCAACAACTTATTGCTCTTGAATAGATTATGTCAATCTAGAAAAAGGAGAAGAACATGGAGGTAGAGGCAGTATTTCATGATAGGCCCCATATCTAGAACAATAATTATATGGGCTAGAGGATAGTAGAGGTAGTGGAATTTTCTACCTCAAAGGTGTTAGATCAAATAAGTTTAGACATTTCCCCAAGCTAGAAAGAAGCAACCTACCCCTATAGAAGTGAAGAAGAAGTAAAGGACCTAAGTTGGATGTGGAATGTGTATGCCAATTAGGTAAAATACAAGAAGGGATTCCATATTGGTACCAATATTGCTTTCCCAAAAAATGTGTCCACAAATAGTACTATTATGTTTACATCAAGGGGGCTATTAAGAAGTTCCAATTTCATTAGGGTGATGACATTTCACCCAAGTAACTAGAGAAAAATAAAAAAAGAAGGGAGGAAACCTAAGCAGCTAGTGGAGGTATTTTTTATTCCATGTCCAATGTATAAAGTCTACCCACTTAAATCCTTGTACATATGTAGCATAGTAATCCCAAAATTATGGGATGATACAAGTCCTAATAATTATAGATATGTGAAGATGAAAATTGACTATTGAATGTCCCCACTTCACTAGGTATATTATTTGCCTAACTTCATGTCCAATGAGCTAAGGATCCAACCTATTTAGGTACCTTATATTTAGCAAGATAAAGATTCCCTACGAGTCACCAAAATTATAGTGATTTATCACTACACCATTTTTTAACAACAGAGGCAAAGAACAAGAAGTTTAATGACACTAAAGAGAAACCTCTGATTGGAAGTTTCAAGGATCAAAGGTTCAATCAAGAAAAATTTTAAATATTAGACCTTTTATAGGTCTGATCAAAAAGGTAAAAGTAAAAGATTCAATATTGAAGGTCTAATAGTAAAAATTTCTAAGGTAAGAAAAGTTCCAAGGTTAGATGAGGAATTTTTTTTAGGAAATGCACCACATCCCAAAAAGCAAAAATCTACTAGGGTGCATAATATTCTAGAAATTACTATCCTTTACTACAAAAGAAATGTTGTCTATGTCTCAAGGAGGACAATAGTAGCTAGAAATCCATGATGAGACCACTCCCAAATTTGGAGCATAAAAAGAAAAAACCCTTTACACCTAGATTGTGAGCATTCCCAATAGGAATAGGTGGAAATAATGGTGGTGGCTAATCATATAAGGGATTAGAACCATCTATTATTTAATATGCTAGATCTAAAGAACCTTGTAAGGACTAATAACTTAGATACTACATGATTCAATGTTAGAAGCAATAGTCATATTGAAATCTCTACATGATTTTTGGAGGGAAATCCTCCTCTTTATAATCTATTAATAGTAGTGTTAGCTTTATAAATTATTAGTGAGCATGCAACTGTATTATTTTCTAGGATTTCCCTTCATTTAATTTTGTATAGAAATCATCTCCTAAGTGGCTTGTGGACAAATTGAACTCCCACTCCTAACACAACCTCTGTAATTGCACTATATATTGGCCTACATCATTTTTTATTAGTCTTCTATAACTTATTACAGACCCATATCTATATGTGTGTCTATTTGTAGTCTTTCCCTACTTTGGATTTGTTGATGTATGTATGTGTTAAAGGTCATCATTTATTGATAGGGATTAATAGTTACTTATTTTATTTCATAGGTGTTGTAACAATTAAGCTTTGTAATGCCTATTTATAGGCATGATTGGTAAATACAAAATAGGTTTTAATTTATGCAATTATTTCATGTCTATTTGTAATTGTGTCCATATCATTTTGGTATCAGAGTCGAGCATAGGTTTAGGAGAGTATCCTCTTCCTTAGACGAGGTTTGGTTCAGAAAGGAACAATAAATCCTACCCATGGATCTTGGTTTGGTGGTTTCATCCATTGTTCAGTGACACTTTCACATTTATTTTACAAATATTTTTTGTTTTGATCTTGGCTTGCACTTTGATTGATTTAAAAACTATGCCATAGTTAGGGTTTCTATTTTCTCGAACCTTATATTTGATTCACATTGCTTTGCTACTTCATCATGTTCCATTCATTGATTTTAATTTGAAACTTGAAGTTGTTATCGCTTTGTGATCAGACTAATCTGCATTTCATTGTAGCTTCCATGCACATTTGTTCGTGATCCGGTGCTCATGGTGGATTTTCTCATGTTTTTTTCCCTCTAAAAACAACACAATTTTCATAGCTTTGTTAGATTTTCTACATAGCCTTCGATGTCCACCTTCCACTTTGCAGCCTCACGGACCTATTCTTACAACTGTTGATTCATTTTTCTAAGGAGATCTACCATCTGAAACCTTGAATTTTCTTGGTGCATTCCTTGATTCATGAATCTCTGCTCTTTTTGGACATCAAAATGGTAATTATTCGATGCACATATGCTTGTTGTTTGGTATCCCCAAATTTTTGGCATAGATCTAACATTTTATTCCCTATGTTGCACATTTTTGATATTGCTCAGGTTATGATTCATTGTATAGGTAATTTCTTGCTATTTCTAGTGACTACTAGACACTTTTTGAGCCCTGACTTGCATGAATACTAACAAAAAATGGGTACACACACCATAATTTGGACGTTCTTAGAATCACTTTGATTATTATAGTTTTTTTGGTCATTACCGACATATAAAATCAAATATTTTCTAATATTTTTGGTAGTTACGAACCATTCTCTGATGTTTTTGGCATTTCTTGTGAATTTCAACACCATTTTCATGTTTTAAAAAAAAAAGGAGTTTTTGACAGCAAAAATTCCACCTTTCCTAAGATTTCTATTAAGATCCTACTATAAAATATACTAAACAACACACTCTCAACTCAAATAAACACACTCTCACACATTTGCTTGGAAATAAACTCATAGAAACATTATAATAGTATTCAGAATTAAATGCATATGATAACAAAAATTACTTAAAAGGAACAATCTCACAATAGATAGAATTGGAGGCCTCTTCGAGGGGGAAACCTCCTTCAACACTTCATTAATTTGCAAAAAGATGATTACATTGGTGCCTTTTCGAGTATTTAAAGAGTTTCCTTCCAAGGTTGGCTTACATGCAAAATGCCACCTAGATTACATGCATAATGCCACCCGAATTACATGCATAGTGCCACTTTGAATTACATGCACAATTCCACTTGAATTACATGCATAATTCCACATGAATTACATGCACAAGTCCACTCGAATTACATGCACAAGGCCACCTCACCTAACCTATCTACCATGTGTTACATAGAAAAGGGTGTCATTTGTCATAGGTACTACCTAAGCTAAAACTTAGAACATTACAAAATATTAATCATGGGTACTACCCACGTTCACTAGGAATTATTACATCAAGAAAGTTATTACATTAAGGGTTAGGATGAGATCCTAACATGCCCTTCTCCTTGAAGAAGCTTTGTACTCAAAGCTGAAAATGAGGAAATTGTTGCTAGAGTTGATGGAGAGACTCCCATGTAGCATCCTCAGGTTGAAGCCCATGCCACTAAACAAGGACCTCTATAATGGTACAATTGCGTAGAGTGTGAGTTCGACGATCCAGCAGCTACTCAGGTGCAAGTAAGATGGAGCCTTCTTCATAAAATTTTGGTGGTGTTGATTGAACCTATACCTTTGTGCCCATAAATTTCTTGAGAAGGGAAACATGAAAAATAGGGTGGAGCTTGGAAGTGGGGGGAAGAGCCAATTTGTAAGCTATAGGTCCAATCCATTGTAGAACCTGATAAGGAGCATAGAATTTTAGATCGAGATTCTGACACCTGCAAAGTTGTAAGGAAGATTGTTTATATGGCTGCAAGCAAAGGAAGACCATATCACCCACATAAAAACTGTGCTTAGAATGATGCTGATCAGCTTGTTGGCACATATGATTCTGGGCCATGTTCAATTTTTTCTTGAGTTGGTGGAGGACCTCGGTGTGTTGACTCAGAGCATTGTCAAAAACTTGGACCTTGGAGCTACCCAAAATTTAGGAGGAAGGCGTGAGTGGAGGGCACTCATAAACTGCCTCAAACGGTGTGAGTTTGGTGGCGGTATGATAGGAAGTGTTGTACCACCATTCAGCCAAGGAAAGCCATTTTTCCCAATGAGTAGGATGATCAGAGGTAAAGCAGTGAAGGTAGGTTTCCAAGCATTTATTAACAACCTCTATTTGACCATTCATTTACGGACGGTAGGCTGAACTCATTTTGAGCTAAGTCCCCTGCAACTTAAACAACTCTTGCCAAAAATTGCTAGTAAATGTGGGATCACGATCAGATACAATGGAGGTTGGCATGCCATGAAGGTGAAATATGGAGTCAAGAAAAATCTGGGCAATAGTGGATGCTTTGTAAGGATGGGTTAGGGCACAAAAGTGAGCATACTTTGAAAGGTGGTCCACTACCACGAAAATAACCGACTTGCCTCTAGATTTAGAGAGCCCTTCTATGAATTCCATGGATATGTCATTCCACACCTGATTTGGGATCGACAATGGTTGAAGAGTGCTCGTAGAGCGCATTGTTTCCCCTTTCATCCTTTGACATGAGTCACAGTCAGCTACAAAAGAGTGAATGTCTTGTTTTATACCTTTCCAAAAGAAGGTGCGCTTGAGTCGCTCATAAGTTTTTAGGAACCCTGAATGGCCAGCAGATGAAGTATCATGTGATTCCTTCATGAGGAGCTCTCAAAGTGCGGACTTAGGAGGAATAACTAGGCGATGATGGTAACGCAGATCCTGACCATCCCAACTATATCCTAGTGGAGACTCTGGATCATCCATAAGTGAAGCAACCAAGTCTTTCAAATATGCATCTTGAAGCATTTCTTGACGTAAGGGCTCAATCCATTGGGACAATGGTGTAGAAATTGCACACAACATACTAAGGGTCACAAATTGGTGAGAGAGCATCCGCCACAAGATTCTCCTTTCCTTTTTTTACGTGATGTCATAATCGTAGCCCATGAGTTTTGATACCCACTTTTGTTGCTCGATGGTGGCAACCCATTGTTCTAGAAAGTATTTCAGACTCTGGTGGTCAGTTTTGATGGAGAAATTTTACCCAATGAGGTAAGGTCACCAATGCAGGACTGCATGCAATATTGCCAACATTTCCTTGGCATATGTGGATTTCCCTAAATTGAGATCAGCTAGGGCTTTGCTGGTGAAATCCAAAGGGAGTCCTTATTGCATCAATACTGTCCCAATACCACAACCA
This sequence comes from Wollemia nobilis, assembly GCA_028583015.1. Taxonomy (NCBI): domain Eukaryota; kingdom Viridiplantae; phylum Streptophyta; class Pinopsida; order Araucariales; family Araucariaceae; genus Wollemia; species Wollemia nobilis. The sequence continues at coordinate 9,838,890 of JAQPPZ010000458.1, read as the reverse complement.
GAAGCATCACTTTCAATGATAAATTTTTTAGAGAAGTCTGGCATGGCTAAAACTAGAGTGGTGGTCATGGCATGCTTGATTTCTAGGAATGCTTGCTCAGTCGGCCCTGTCCAAGTAAAAGAATCCTTATTCAATATGGAGCTGAGGGCGGTGGCTATATTTCCATAATTACAAATAAATTTATGGTGATAGCTTGTAATCCCTAAAAATCCTCGAAGTCCCTTGAGAGTGTGAGGTTTTGGCCATTCTTGGACTACTTGGATCTTCTTAGGGTCAACCTTGACACCATCCTTTGAGACAATGTGTCCCAGATACTCCACTTCAGTCAAACCAAAGGAACACTTGGACCTTTTTGCAAATAGTTGATGGTCGACCAATAGTTGTAGGGTTTGATCTACATGCTTGAGATGCTCTTCCCATGTGTGACTATAAATCAAGATGTCATCGAAGAAAACAAGGATGAACTTTCAAAAAAAAGGGCAAAAGATGTTGTTCATCAGGCTTTGAAATGTGGAAGGAGCATTTGTGAGACCAAATGGCATTACCAAGAATTCATAATGACCTTCATGAGTGCGAAAAGCAATTTTAGGAATATCTTCATCCCTAATCCGGATCTGATGGTACCCAGAGCGAAGGTCTAGATTGGTGAAGTACATGGTCCCATGCAATTCATCTAGTAATTCATCAACCACAAGGATAGGAAATTTATCCTTGACAGTTATCTTGTTGAGTTCTCGGTAGTCAATACACAATCGCCAGGAGCCATCCTTCTTGAGGACCAGTAAGACTGGTGTAGAGTAGGGACTAGTACTAGGCTGAATGATACCTGCCTTGATTAATTCCTATATCATTGTCTCAATCTCTGACTTCATGGCATGAGGGTACCTGTATGGTCTGATATTGGGAGGTGCACTATCCAGCAATAATGGAATGGCATGGTTGTGGGAGCGATGTGGTGGTAGTGTGGTTGGTTTCGCAAAGATGGCCTCATGTTTGTGGAGAATATGTTGTAGGTCTGATGGGGTTTCACCCATTTGAGAGGTGGATGGTTGGATGGAGAATAGTTATGCAATGACCCCACGTGATGATTTATTTAGAAATTTCTCCATGACATTTGAACTAATAATTTGAGGTGTTCCTGCTGGGGAGCCCTTGATGATGTGTGTTTGTTCATTTTGGGAGAACTGTATCCAGAGTTCGACAAAGTTCCAATTGATAGTGCCCAATGTACTCAACCATTGAGATCCCAAAACAATATCACATCCACCCAACTAGAGGGAAAACATGTCCTGCTTGAGTTCATAGTCCCTTATATTGATTTTAACATTGCAATATTTTTCTTTACAAGGTAAGGTTCCCCCATTGGCTACTATGACCTCAAAGGAATTACAAGTGTGGGTATAGAAATTTTCCCACTGAGCAACTCTAGGGTCAATGAAGTTGTGCGTGCTTCCCGAATCCATAAGGATGGAAAGACGTTGGACCTTGAAAAATCCTGCAACCTTCATGGTTTGTGGAGTAGTAATACCTGCAAGAGCATGGACTGTAATTGCTATCTCAGGTTCCTATTTCACTTCTTCTTGTGGATAAGGTGTTTCTGGAGGGTCCTCATCCTCATCACTCTGGTCAGAGTTATTAGTTTCTTCAACATCTATCAAGAATTTTTTTGTGTGTGCACACTTATGCCCTTCAAAAAACTTTTCATCACAATTGTAGCATAATCCTTGGGAATGACGTGCATCCATCTCTTCTGTGGTTAGTCGCTTGGGTGCAGGAAGTTTATTATCAACTGGGTTTTGGGATCGAGACAGAAATGAAGGTCTATTTTTAGGAAACTTTGATGGGTGCCTTTGGGCAGAGAGTTTAGATTCATCCAAACACGCCAAACTGATAGCTTCCATCATAGTTTGTGGTTTCAAAATTATTACTTTCGCTTGGAATTCCACCTTCAACCCACTGATATAACAACTTTGGAAGAACCCTTCATTCAATACTCTTGTCTTATTGGCCAATTTTTCAAATTGAGCTTGGTATTCACAAAATGACCCTGTTTGTTGTAGTTTGGCCAAGGCCCCTGTAAAGTCCTCATACTCACTAGGACCAAATCGAGTGAGTAGTTGGGATTTAAAATTCTCCCAAGAGATATTTGGGTTGGCAATACGTAACCATTGAAACCAATGTAGAGCCTCAGACTCCAAGTTAAAGGAAGCCATCTGGACTCGATGAAATATGGGGACATTATGAAGTCTAAAGAATTGATCAACCCTACATAGCCACCCATCAACATCCTTCCCACTAAATTTGGGCATTTTAAAGGATGGATCATGGTCATGATTCCTTGCAGAACGCTCAACTTGGTGTTCTATTTTGGGTGGTCCTCTTTTTAGTTTGTTGTCTACTTCTATCAGCGCTTCTTCTAAGCGGTTACTAGTGGCCTCATGCTCTAGGCGAAGACCTTGGACTTCTTCCCTTATGGAGTGAAAAGTTGAGTGCAAGTTCTCAATGGCTTTTGTTAAGGAGTCCAAGTGGTCTAGTTATTTTTTATTTCCACGGGTACCTTGGGCCATTTTGAAACCTTTTGTGACCAGTTACTAAAAATAGAATTGAGTTTTTAGGACTTACTATTTTTAGTAAGTGCCCAAAAAGTGCTTGGGTGCTATATATCAAAATTATCAGCTCGAAGAGGTGGTCACAATGAGCTATATCTCTCAACACTACTTTTTGGCACCCCAGACTTTTTTTTTTTCTCCTGTTTTGCTGAGTCTAACGGTGTTTATAGTTTTTTATTTTGAGCTATAGAGCAAAAGTTGGGTACAGGAGCACTATCTATAACTGGCCTCGTGTCATGCTCTCAAGATTCTCTATATTTTGTAGGTAACTGTTATGAAAGTTTTGTTCTGACTCTGAAAACTATAAATTTTGACCTGACTGTGTTGACCTCTCTGACCTGACTAGCCTGACTATGACTGCCACTGTAAATTTCATTATTATTCTATAGACTATCAGATTAAGTGTCACTCTCATGGTCTATCCTGAATGCATGTACTTTCTGTAATTTTTTTGGTAGAGGACTCCTTTCTCATATGCTCACTTTTGGGGATTTGAAATGCAGGTTTACGAATAGGGAGGTTTGGTTTTCTTTTTTTATATTTTCATTTTTTACAGGTTGAAGTTTTAATAGAACCAGGGAATGCTAGGTAGAGGAGTATGTACCACCCATAGGCCCTCTAATATATTGACAGTGACAAACAATAGTGCTCGGACCAATATTTCAAGCCACTACTCAAGGATTCCACACATACCTTTGAGCACACTACCTGCCTTTCTGACAATACGAGAGGGTAATCGTCCAGGATGTTATGTCCCATAGAATATGAATAATACAAGGCCGAAAAGCTTCCTAATGGTTAATTTTTTTTTTAAACCTAGATGGTCTCTCGATATACCCGAAGATACATGGGAGCTCAAGTTCATGCGCGAGTTCTGTTTGAGGCCTGGGTATTGGAGCCTGATCGCCCCTCAATTCACTAGATGCTTTATGGGCTATCTAGCTTAGCCAATAATGACAGATCCTTCATGATATTTTAAAACCCCCGACACAGGGTTTCAACCTACTCAACTAAAAATATATATTTTTTTTTTGGTCTGGAAAAAAAATGCACTGTATTTTTTGGATTTTATTTTTTAATAAAGAAAAATAGGAATGGAAAAAACACATAGAATTTATATCTAACATGCGGATTGGATGACAAGAATCATTACAGTTACAGTAGAACTTGGCCCTGAAAAGCGCTCTGATACCACTTGTTAAGATCCTACTATAAAATATACTAAACAACACTCTCTCAACTCAAATAAACACACTCTCACACATTTGCTTGGAAATAAACTCATAGAAACATTATAACAGTATTCAAAATTAAATGCTTATGATAACAAAAATTACTTAAAAGGAACAATCTCATAATATATAGAATCGCAAGCCTCTTCGAGGGGGAAACCTCCTTCAACACTTCATTAATTTGTAAAAAGATGATTACATTGGTGCCTTTTTGGGTATTTAAAGAGTTTCCTTCTAAGGTTGGCTTACATGCAAAATGCCACCTAGCTTACATGCATAATGCCACCCGAATTACATGCATAGTGCCACTTTGAATTACATGCACAATGCCACTTTAATTACATGCATAATGCCACATGAATTACATGCACAAGGCCACTCGAATTACATGCACAAGGCCACCTCATCTAACCTATCTACCATGTGTTACATAGAAAAGGGTGCCATTTTTCATAGGCACTACCTAAGCTAAAACTTAGAACATTACAAAATATTAATCATGGGTACTACCCATGTTCACTAGGAATTATTACATCAAGAAAGTTATTACATCAAGAAAGTTATTACATTAAGGGTTAGGATGAGATCCTAACAATTTCAGCCAAAATTAAACTTTTTTCAACGTGATCCTTGTCTTTTTGAGCTACATATTTTTGATGTTCACCCAGTGTAATCAGCTTTGTTTTTACAAAATTCTCTATGGGAATTGTCCCACATCGACTCTGTTACGAGTATTGTGGTATTCAAATATTATGCAATCCATCTATTGTATTAGCTATCTTACAATGTCTATACCTTCCCCAACCATATATCATTCACCCTCGTTCTATTAACTTTGCACTACCTCGTGTCTGTTGCCTCTCTCGACACTCATACCTGCTGATCTATATGTTTCATCATCGCATCATCCCATATTTTCAATCATGCCTAACCTTGAAAATTCATTGATGTGTTCTATTTAGTTGTTTCCATCCTACCCATGTCTACTATCCTCCTATTAGCTGTGTTGTATCACTATTGGTATTCCTATCGTTGTCAGTTGTTGTGTTAGTCTAGTACTCTATTGTCCACAAAATTTGACTATCTGTTACCACTATTAAAAGTTGCTATAGTCGTTGTCAATTACCCATTGAAATTAGTTGTTGATCGCATTGCATTCTGCATCGTTGATTTTTATTTGACCATTGAAATTCATCATAGCTATTACCAAAGAGATATTCAAACTTACCATTGATAGTTCAAGCCATTGGGTTGCAAACAAACCAATTTTGTCATTTCATATTTCCTAGAGATATTCTGCCAAATTTTTCTTTTATAGGGCCGATATTTGTCCAAGTATACCCTTATATATACTTTTTGGAAATCTTATTTCGAGATCAAGCCATCCACAGTGGTGATTTTTCTATTTTCCCTTGTTTAATATCTGTAATAGTGTCCCAAATATTTATTTATAAAATGGGGTTGCATTTTTCCTTGTGACCACCATTTCTTGCATTTTTAGTTTTCTTCCTGGCTTCCACCAGATATATGGATGCCAACATGGCATTAGCTAAACATTTGGCTAAATTCACTGCCATGTAGAATGGAAAATTGGCTGAAATTTCAATCCATCAGGCCCAAGTCATAGCCCATATGAATTATTAAGCTTATCCATTACAAAAACTATGAAATAAAACAAGTACTACTAATTCCTATTATTTATTTATGGTTTGTAGAGCACAAGTTGCATTCACCTAATAAATCTACTCTAGAACAAATGTTATAAGTCATAGCTAAGGATAATAGATAAAGGTTTTGGTAAAGGCCTTAGCCTACATGATTTTAGAGCAAATTCTAATTCACCTAGAAAATTTGCTTGAAATGAAGAACCAAAAAGGCTATGAAAGCTCCACCATGGAGGACATATGCCAAAACATGAGCATTTCCTTCCTAGTGAACATATTAGCATGAAGCAAAGCTAGCCTTTTGTGACCTCTAGTGCCACTGGATTTTTGGGATTACTATCTGACACCCATACTTCAAATATTCCATATTATGATGGCAAAGGACTATCAACCACATGGGAGCATCTGTAGGATATCATTTAATTCTACCAATTGCAAAATATCATGAAGCTAAATGTGGCTTTGAGGATCCATGTGAATTCATTCAAAGGAAACACTTGCAAGAGATTCTACTCCCTCTCTTCACACTCAATCATTGAATGGGAATAGCTTATTATATTATTCATAAATAAATTTAGGGATATAGAGTATTCAACCTCAACTATCCAACATGTTACTCCATAATCCTAGCTCACCTAGAAACTTACTACTCTGTACATGGACTTAGAGGCTTCATTTCATGATAGTCCTCAAAGCTAGAATAATAATAATATGAGCTAGAGAATAGAAGGGATAGTGGAATCTACTACCTCAAATATTTATGAGAAAATAAGTTTATATATTTTCCCAAGCCAAAAGGAATCAACCTACCCCTCCAAAATTGAAGAAGAAGCAAAGTTCTTGTGCTAGAGGTTTAATGTATATGTTAATCAGGTAAAAACAATGAGGGATTCCATATTGGTATTGGTCTTTCTTTGTCAAAAAAGGTGTCCACCCATGGTATCAATATGATTGTATCAAAAGGGCTACTAAGAAGTCCTAATTTCATTAGGGGGACAAATTTTCACCCAAGAAAATGGAGAAAAAGAAAAAAGAGGGAACTTGAGTAGCTAGTTGGGGAATTTTTGACTCCATGCCAAATGGATAAAGGTTACCCACTTAAAACCCTATATATATGTATCATATATAGCATAGTAATCCAAAAATCATGAGATGATAAAAGTCCTAACACTTATAGAAAGGTGAAAAAGAAAACTAATTATTGAATTTCACCACTTTTCTAGGTAGAATCTTTATCTAAATTCATTTCCAATGAGGTAAGGCACCAACCTACCTAGGTTACTTATATTAAGTAGGATAAATATCCCCAATGAGTTGCTAGAATTGTAGTGATTTCTCACTACACATTTTTTAGTAGCAAAGGTAGAGTGCAAGAAGTCGACCAACACTAAAGAGAAACCTCTAATTGAAAGTTTCAAGGATTAGAGGGTCCATCAAGAAAAAATTATGGAGATCATACCTTTAAAAGATCTAATAAAAAAATGGAAAAGTAAAAGCTCCAATATCGGAGATCCAATGGTCAAAAGTCCTAAGGCAAGAAATTTTTTGAGGTTATATGAGGAAATTTTTTTGGGAAAGGGATCACATCACAAAAAGCTAAAATCTATTTAGGTGCACAATCTTGTGGAAATTACTATCCTTAATGCAAAATAAATATTGGCTATCTCTTGAAAAGGATAGCAGTAGCTAAAAAGCCATGACGAGGCCACCCCTAAATATAGATCATTAAAAGTAGAAATCTTCTACACCCAAATTGTGAGGATTCCTAAAAGAGGTAGGTGAAAATAATTGTGGTAGTTGATCATCTAAAGGATCAAAACCATCTAGAATTTAATATACTATATCTAGATAACCTTTGAAGGACTAATAACTTAGACAATACATATGACCCGATGTTAGAATCAATAGTCATATCAAAATCTCTACATGATTTTTGGAGGGAAATACTCCTCTTTGTAATCTATAAATAGGAGTAGTGTTAGTTTTCTAAAGGATTTGTGAGCTTACAACTGTATACTTTTGTAGGCTTTCCCTTAATTTTATTTTTTATAGCATTTTGATCTTGAGTGTCTTGTGGGTAAATCAAACCCTTGACCCTGACACAATCTCTATAATTGCACTATTTGCATATATATATATATATGGAGGCCTATGTCAATTTTTGGATCAATCATTTGTGACTTCTTATAGATCCATTTCTACATATGTGTGTGTATGCTTGTAGTATTTACCTACTTTAGGTTTTGTTGATGTATGTATGTGTGATGGGTCTATACCAATTTTTGAATCATCTATTTTTGGCTTATAGAGCACAAGATACATTCACCTAGAAAATTCATTCTAGAACAAACATCAGAAGAAGTCGCTATTGAGGATAATAGATCAAGGTTTTGGTGAAGGCATCAACCTACATTATTTTAGATCAAATGCTATGTTCACCTAGTGACTCTACTCAAAGTGAAGAATCTAAAAGGTTATGAAAGATCCGCCATGAAGTACACATGCTAGAACATGAATGCTTCCTTACTGGTGAAATTTTCAAGATGGAGCAAAGCAAGCACTTTGTGACCTTCAGTTCCACTAGATGTTTAGGATTACTATCTAACATGAATACTTCAAAATATACCATATTATGATGGTAAAGGACTATCAATACTATTGGAGCATCTATAAGATATTTTTAGCTTCTACAAATTGCACAAAATCATCAAGCTAGATGTGGCTCTAAGGATGTTTATGACTTCATTCAAAGGAAGTGATTGCAAGGGGTTGTAATTCCTCTCGCCACACTCAATAATTTAATGGAACTATCTTGGTGTCCTATTCATAAATTAATTTAGGAATATATAGTACTCAATCCTAACTATCCAACTTGCTACTCCATAATCCTCTCTCACCTAGAAAATTATGACTCTTGACCAAATTACACCAATCTGAGGAAAGAAAAAGTATATGGATGTAGAATATTCATTTCATGATAGTTCCCAAAGCTATAACAATAATTATACGGGAAAAGGATAGCAAGGGTAGTGTAATCCACTACCTAAAAGGTGTCTACGATAATAAGTTTAGAAATTTCCCCAAGCTAGAAGGAAGCAACCTACCCCTTTAGAAGTGAATAAGAATCAAAGGATCCAAGCTAGAGGTTTAATGTTTATGCTAATTTGGTAAAAAAAGAGGGATTCCATATTGGTATTGGTCTTTATTTTCCAAAAAATGTGTCCACCCATGGTATCCATATATTTGTATTAAGGGGGCTATTGAGAAGTCCCAATTTCATTAGTGTGGTGATATTTCACCCTAGTAAATGAAGAAAAAGAAAAAAAGAGGAATTTAAGAAGCTATTGGGGACCATTTAGACTCTATACCCGATAGATAAAGGCTACCCACTTAAAAAATTGTACATATGTATTAAAAATAATCCCAAAATCATATGATGGGAAAATCTTAACTATAGAGACATGAATATGTAGAATGACTATTGAATTTTCCAACTTTGCTTGGTTGATTCTTTACCTAACTTCATGACCAATGAGCTAAGGCATCGTACTTCCTAGGATCCTTATCTTTAGTAGGATAAATATTCCCTATGTGTAACCAAATTTGTAGTGATATCCCACTACCATTTTTTAACAATAAATGTGGAGTGCAAGAAGTTGACCAACTCTAAAGAGAAACCTCTGATCTAATTTTTTAAGGATTATAAGGTCAACCAATGAAGAGTTTGAATATTTGAAATTTAATAGATCCAATAAAAAAATAGAAAGCAAAAGCCCTGATATCAAAGTTTAAATGATCAAAAGTCCTGAGGCAAGAAACATTTTGTGGTTAAATGAGAAAAACTTTCAAGGAAAGGCATGAAATCCCAAAAATCTAAAATTTGTTGAATCTTCTAGAAATTACTATCCTTTACTACAAAAACAATGTTTCCTATCTCTAAAAAAGGACAATAGTAGCTATAAAACCATGATGAGGCCACCCCAAATCTAGAGAATTAAAGTAGAAATACTTTACACCTAGATTATGAGGATTCTAAAAAGGGGTAGGTGGAAAAAATTATGGTAGCTGATCATGTAAAGGGTCAAAATCACCTGGTATTAAATATTCCATATCTAGAAAACCTTGGAAGGACTGACAACTCAAAAAACACATGACATGATGTTAAAAGCAACAATAATCTTGAAATATCTACATGCATTTTGGAGGGAAATCCTCCTCTTTGTAATTTATAAATAGTATTATTAGCTTTGTAAAGGATTGTTGAGTTTGCAAAATTATTATTTTGTAGGCTTTCCCTTCATTTCCTTATGTATAGTAGTTGGCTCCTAAACAAATTATAGAAAAAATTGAACCCTTGCTCTCGATATTATCTTTGTAATTGCACTATTTTGATATATATGTATATGAAGACCTCCATAAATTTTTAGACCAATCATCTATGACTTCTTATGGACCCATTTCCTCATGTGTGTGTGTGTGCTTGTAGTCTCTACCTGCTTTGAATTTTGTTAATGTATGTATGTGTGAGGGGCCAATATAAATTTTTGGATCATCCATCTATGGCTTACTATGGACCTGCCTCTTTTTGCATGCCTACATTTATGACTCTCATCTATACTTAACTACATTTTGGAGAGAAAATATTCATTGTTGGTATATAATATTCAAGCCTATTTTCCAGAGGGATCTTAGTAGATATTTTGATGCATTACCATCCTTTTATTTTGTTGATTTGTTTAATTTTTATCTCTCGTATTCATTTTACCCTATTGATTCTAAGTGCACCACAAATATCACATATTTACAAGGATTCAGCCTTGTAAAAACTCTTCAAGACCCCTCGATTGATTCAAACCCTATGCTCTCAGTTGTTTTCTGCTATGTCACTCCTTCCAAGGTGTGATTGTTTTAACCAGGATAATTAGAGATGACAAAAATACCTATATTCATGGTATTTCTGTAACATATGTCACCTTAATATATTTAAAATATGATAAATATCTTCATGAGATATTTTCTCCTATGCAATACTTCCTCATGAAAATCAAATTTACATGAGATCATGCACTTTCATATCTTTCCACTTTATGATATCATTTATTCTTATATTGTAGATTCCTACATGAAGTGATACTTGAGCCTCCTTCATGGAGCATTGATATTTTAGGATCCTTCATGGAGATTTGAAATTCATGCCTTACTCATGAAGTATTAAATATGAGTCTTCTTTATGGATTATGACTATTTAAGCACTCTATATTAAGCATCTCTCATGGCTCACTACATGGACATGCAACCTTGAGTTCATTAATTACGTGAAGTACATAATGGTAAATATGAAAAATGTATATCACTCAAAATAAGTAATTTTTTTTTAAAGATGTTTTGATAAGAAATACTAAGATTTTAATTTGAAAACTAAGGTTCATTTTAGGCACGTTTTTATCATCCATCGTAATTTATCCCCTTTATGAGTATTTGGAATAAACAATTTATGAGTCTCTTTGAGATATTAGAACTAAGTATTCTAAATTCATACTTCTTTCAATTTGTATACATATTATATCACATAATTTTGATTCATTGCTCACATGATAGGATACTTAACCATTGTAGTCTTTCATGAATGTTATGTCATTTATAGTTTTTTCTATGCCTAAAAATACCTCAAGTAATTAAAAAATGTAAAATAATATATATGTCCTAAAAAATGAGATGCATACAAAAACATGATATTAGATGTAATAAAACTAAGAGATATACAAAAAATAAAAAGATAAAGTAATGACTCAAGAAAATATCAATATATACTTAAAAAATAATACAAGGTGTACAATCACTAATATGATATGCCAAAGGTATATGATTCCATACATCCATCTATATCCTACACATGAGTCAACCTCTCCATATTGTGATCCTATTATAAACTTATTTTTGTCACCTAAGATATTGTACTATGTCTATCTATATTTTTCCTCTGTTGAGATGACCTACATCTCAACCCTAAAACCTATTTTTGTACATGGACAATACCCTATCTCTCTGTAGATATATACCTTAGATGTCCCTCTATATCCCATGCATAATACTCTAACAATATAACATTCTCATTCATCTATGCTATCTTTAGTTGTATCAAAACCACCCTATAAATCAATCCCCCCACCCTATTTCCACCATCCCTAGCTTACAAAATATCATCTAAATGGCACACCAAATTAAACACATCTATATGTCTATCTACTATCGAGTAGTCATGTCATTCCATCTATATTGGATATCTATATTTAACACTTTTGTAGCCATTATATTTATTGTGTGGCACATTATTTTATTTCATATGTACATATGCATTCTTAAATAATTCAAATCAAGAGTCAAAACTTAGAATACTTGCTAGGGTCTCCTACTTCACAACTTATGTTCATTGTTATTTTGGCTTGTGTGCTCATCTCTCACCTAATATCTAGCCCATATTATAGGGTCATACTCCTCCTTGTCCTATACTTTGATATGCAACAATGCTCCCTCATCCATAACTCTCATAATTGGGGAATAGCTCATCCTCAATCATTATTGTGACTACTCTCCTATCTCCATTACCTCACAATTGAGACATCTATCATCCTCCTCCTCCATCGAGTGATGATGATTAATTCCTACTCCTTACCATCCTTTTCACCTCCATCAAGGGGTATATTTTATGTTGGGGTATGGACTGACTTCAAGGTACATATTAGGCCTCCATAACCCTTAAATCATATTTATATGCTATCACCCACCCACTCCACCCTTGTTTTTAGGATAATGTAATTTTTATACTAATCCAGGGTGTCTATAAGACCACATGTTATAATTTGATTATAATTTATTGTATATATTTTTGTAGGCTATCATATTTTTTCCATGATTCTTTGTTATCTCTTTACTTCATTATATAATGGACACCTTCTGGGGTGAGTTGTATACTAGAAAAAACACCAATCAAAAAATAATATTTTCTAACCCATCCTTAGTTGATGGAGACCTAGGTAAGGGGCTAGAAGACCTTAAGGTTCATAAGCATTAGATACCTTAGGTCCTTTTACTTCTATCCAATAAAACAAGGATAAGGTCCACCATTTTATTTATTACTTAGATTTCCTCTAAGATATCATATAGTTTCCATATAGAGTTCTTGACCATAGGTTCATACTAAATATATATCCCTCGAAAGGTATTCTAAAATTTGACTATGTTTAGAATCCTAACATACTAAAATTGGCCAAGTGGTGGTAAAATTCTAAATGTATCAAAAATCACTTTCAAAATTATAGATCCAATCATTCTAAAAGGACTCTTAAACATCCTAAAACTATATATTTATAACATAAATTAACATGTGCATAAACATTCAAGTATAAATGGTAACATTTATTTATCATTTAATACAAAATATACAAGTTTACAATTTTTTGTATTATAAAAATAAAAAGGTTTTAAAAGGGCCCCCCACCATTTTACATGAAAAGTGAGCTATAAACCAAAGGGAACTTAGGGCAGTAAAAACCACTAAATTCCAAAAAATCTAGAGCCATATTGAGCTGGAATTTGGCTTGTGTCTATGCTTGATAGTTAAGCTATGATTTTTGTGTGTGGAGATCCAGAGGATGCTTTGAGGAGCTCTAGATGTATACCCCTACTATACACATGTTGTTTACAAGGTTATCGGATGACTACATTATTGGGATTGGACTAAAAAAACAACCAAGTAAACCATATGTGGGAGAGAGTTTGGCATAACATCACTGATATCCTTCTAATTTAAAATCCATTTGGGAGTCCATGGATTTGGAAGCTTGGATCTTGGGACTTGATGGTTGCTACTATGGTACCATATGGGGTAGTTGATATCCCAAACTAATCTGGAAGCCTAGCTTCAATAAGAGAATCTATTGTTGGTTTTAGCTCAAAACTGATCTCCACTATTGGTCTGTATTTATCTATCCAGACATTACTAGTTCAGATAGATTAATTTGAAGCTGGTTGAAAATAACCTTAGAGCTCCTTGCTTTTGCTTTGAAGATCTTTTTATTTCTCTCCTTCTAGATACATCAAAGGAATGTTAGGATTTTTAGACTCCATATCAGTTCCTTCTCCTTGTAGAGAGGGATCCATTAACACCACCATCCAGGGATTTCCTTGGGCATGACCCTAGATACCTATGTAGTCTTCATTCATTGATTCCACAAAGTTTGAGCAAATGGATATTTCATGAATAGCTGATTTATTATCTCTTCATTTTTTTGGAGAGGTGGCATCTACTAAGGCCTATAGAACCTCTTATGATCAGGTTACCCTAAGTCAGTGTTTTATTTTAGAGAACCAACCAAGTAAATAATTTCATCTTTGGAGTACATTTGTTTCCCATAAGTTCCTCCAATGTGCTTTTTGTTGAGGTAGATCTAGGCTTTAATTTTACACTTTTAACTATATAGTTTATTGTTGTCAATCTAGTCCACTCTAACTAGTCAGGTTCCTTTGAGTTTGGGTTAATACAGTCTCCAAGATCTACATGGAGGGCCTCAAAATCATGCCTTAAAACCTTTTTCCCAATGTTTTTTCTCTAATTTTTTGTGCCATATTTATCATCTAACTATGTAAGATCTGAAATAGGTGCCTCATTCCTATTTTGGGCTCTTTATTAACTCTACTAGGTTTGTATATTGATCTAAAGGTCCTATGTCTCAACACTTATCTTCCTAGAAATCTAAATTTTATTATTTACCAATCCTCCATCGGGACCCTTTGTATATGATGCTTATAATGCAAGCTTTCTAAATTAACTAGTGCACCACTTTGAAATTAATGCACCATCTTGGTGCACCAATCAATCAAAGTATGACATCAAAAATTTTGGTATTTTTTAGAGATTATCCATATAAATGGCTTTTGTGGATAAAACAATCAATTTCTATAAAGAACAAGTAAATTTTATCATTCCAAACCATTTTTTAATAAAAATTTAAGAGAATATCTTTTAATTAGTGGCACATCTAGCTGAATTACATGAAATGAGGAGAAGAAACTATTTTTCTTCTCCTTCTAGCTTCCCATATAGCACAATTTTATAGGTTACTCCTCTAATATTCTCTCACAATCCCTCCTAGAAATACTTAATAACTTAATCCTCCTTGTTCAACATCTACAAAAAATTTCTCTTCATCTCCCTTATATTAGCATATTCTCCTATCAAGTATCTCAAGGTTAATATTTAGGCTTCTCATCAACTAATAATATTACATAGCAAAGAGGGACATGACGGACACTCAAAGATCTCAATATAATAAATATATCAAGAATATCAAGCATCATTGTTAATAACATCTCTCTCTCTCTCTCTCTCTCTCTCTCTCTCTCTCTCTCTCTCTCTCTCTCTCTCTCTCTCTCTCTCTCTCTCTCTCTCTCTCTCTCTCTCTCTCTCTATCTCTCTCTCTCACTCACACACACACACACACACACATGAACACGTATAAGAAAAATAATGATACATTTGAGAAAATATTTCTATATGTCTTTTCATTGCTTGGGAAAACTCAATAATTGGTAAACCTACAATAATTGTAGATAGAATCTTCGTAGTAATATGTGCAAGACCCTAAGCAATGAACTCTATCCATCCATATGATGTACTTACATACACTTTACATTAAGTATGTTATAATTTAATTCATACATATACATATAAAAATCACTTATCTAAATTAAATGTAGAAAATAATAGAAATATGAGTCTAGTGTTCCTTTCTAAAGTCACTGGCCACAATTGGAATGTCTATAAATATCTCCATATACATAGTAACATTATTAAAGAACCTCTTCTTTTTCCCATGGATCGTTAAAATCTCGTATCATCATCAAAATATCCATAGGAATGTGTCATATTTTAATGGTCCCATTTGATAGGGCATGTCTTCATATCATCTTATGTTTATGTGTGAGCTTCTCCATATATACTTTTTTTTGTGGTTTATCCCTTTACTTCATCTCTTATATGTTATTATTTTCATCCTCTCTATCTCCAAATAGGGTATATTTTAAACCAAGGGTATCATTTTTCTTACTAGAACTATACAACCTATTATATTATATGGTGTAGATATATATCTTCTCCTCTACCCAAGGGGTATTGATGACCATCTTGTAATGATATAATACATATGCATGTGAATTTTAAAAAAGTGTGGGAAGGATTAAATTGATCACTCTTATCGGGTTGTATAAACACTCTTTGAATGAGACGCATCTCCATCACATAGCCGTGGAAGCCATAGAGACATTCCATCTTTAGTGCCTATGGCATATCCACATAGTCCACTACCATATACCTATTATACTACTATATGGTTTTTATATTTAAATGAAAATAAAATCATGGTCAATATTCACATGATATGTGACTCACTCCCTCTTTCATCACCTATTGGTGTATCCATGGTATAAGGTCCTTCATAGTATGGGAGAGTCATATACCTTACTTATATATTCATATTATGAGAATTAAAGTAGAAATCTTGTTTCACCACCATATGCACACACTAAAAAATATAAAATGAAAATTACTTGGTTATGTTGTTGTAAGATACTCTAACCAAAAGAAACATTGCAATAATATTTTTGTATATTTGAATGTAGTAGTTATCCCTCAATGTATATCCTTATAGTATCATTAGTATGCTTCTCATAATATATGGGGTAGGCTTTATCCATCTTATCCATATCAATGGTAAAAGATATATATTGCAATGATTGAACCGTAATAAATATTTCTAATAGTACATACAAGACCTTCAACATGATTCCTACATCATAGGTGTATCCTCTATACTCCACCTAAAATATTATTTCTTAAAATGACCCAAAAAGTAAATGAATTCTCAAAATAAACAAGAAGTTGCCAAAATAGAATGATGCAATATATGCATGTCAAAAATAGTTATAACGATAATTTTAAGCAATCAATAAATATATATCAAGCTTTTTTTTAAATCTCGCTTTTGGATGAACCTCAAGCATGAGTTAATTGACAGAAAACAATACTTATTTCATAATATAACTCCATGGGAAAAGCCTACATGACCTATTATACCTTAAGCAAAGTACGTAGTATTGATTGATGGTTTAGAATACCTAACTCAAAATCCTAATCAATCTAGTTTGTAGAGTCAAACAATGACAAAATACACTATGGTGGGTCCCAAGAGTCACTTATGATAATGACAATACAGTCTAGATTAGATTATAGTTAGTCTAATTAGTTTTCTAGTTTTTTATTTTTGTTTCTCATGAGTGATTAAAATGATCTAGTTGATTTCCAATAACATTAGTGTTATTGGTTGCAATGATAGATAATGGTTAGTTTCTAACTACTACTAGTTAGTCTTCAGTTTCATAATAAAATTTGCTATTTTGATCCTACATGAGTTACATTATGTATTTTGTATGTTTCAAAATTTAATAGTGTGGTGACATATAATAAGTTTACATTTATATTTTTTCTAAGGATCTCCATATTTACTTCACATTGTTTTAAAATAGGCATCTTTTGGGGGCAATATCTATATGAATAAAAGATCCAACTCAACATCCAATTGTAAAATATGAGGTATGTATAATCATTTTCTTTCTTGGTGGATGGATACCAAGAAATGGAGTTTATTCATTGAGGTTTATAAGCAATAAATATCCCTTTATATTTTTCATACCCTTATCCAATCCATCCTTTGAGATAGAAGCACAACTACTTTTCTAGTTAAAAAAGACTTCTAGGTCCATTAAAATTTCATAGGATACTCTTTATTCCATAAATCATGTTTTTACACTATATTAGCTTCAACTCCACTTTTTAATAAGAGTGTCACTCTATCATAGTGAAAAGGACATCTTCAAGTGCTTCCTTTCCACAATCGTATCAATGCTAGGCACTCTCACTCACAACACTTAAAAAATAAATAAATAATAGTTTTTTCTACTATGGTCTTGTTTAGTCAATTTTATAATTTTAAATTCAAAATATTCATGGCTGATATGAGTGCTTATACTCTATCAACTCTACTAAAGAATTGGATCAAAGTGGTAAATATAGGACATGCAGAGAGGATATTTTTAAGTAATTCCTCCCATATTTAGCTCCCAAATCTAAATTATGCAACCACATTACACAAGATATTTTCACCCTCTCATATTCCCTTGGCATCCTCATGCCAAGTTAGTCTTATAACTTCTCATATAAAATACCTCCTAGCAGAATTCTTCCAAATCAATATTCAATCACCATATAAAGAAAAAAATGTTCTTCTTTACACCTATATATTATTATTCTCCTTCCATAAGAATATCCTTACCTAAAGGTCAAGGTAGGTTTTCATCAATAAAAAAATAGATATATTTAGTTAATCCTCCTTACGGATCTTCCTTTAAGGGAGTATAAAATGAGAATAAAAGGAAAATCAATGCATCCAAATATCTAAGGATAATAATCCAAGGAAAACATATTCATCAAATGACATTTATCTTTAAGGATATTATCTTCGAATATTTGTATAGTATATTCTCCATATCTTGTCTATCCATTTTTTTTTAATTGGTAGAAAGGGTTTTGAAAGGGTCCCTGAACCTTGTACAAATAGATACAGAGAAACCAAAAAAGGTTTAACCACCACATACCCAAAAGAAAGCTATGGAAACCAAACCTGAAACAACAAAAAATAGAACAATCTAAGGGAACAAGCAATGAAGGCTCTGGAATCGACTAGACCAGCATTGAGGAGGAGGAGGAAAACTAAACTAGAACCCACTTGAAACCAAACCGACCAAAAAGCACCATGAGAGACCAAATAAACTTACTCCAGTATTAGTGCATCAACGCTCTCCTTCTCTTTTTACATTCAAATACTTACTTTGTATTATTTTTTACAAATTATATTAAGTATGCTTTATCCATAACTATCATACCATATATAATTATTAAAACTAAATAAATTTTCTAAATAAAATAGCATTCAAAAGTACACCCTAACCTTTCCCATTTTCTACCTATCTTTTCAAGTTTCACTTGCTTTGGACTATTGCTACTAGTGTTGCCTTAACATAAAACATGTAGTATCCTCCTATAGTCATCTAAGTCTAAGTATAATAAATTATTCATAACATGAATTCAAACAAATAATGGTCATGATTAAGGATACAATAATATTTCTTCTCATCTTTACATATGTTAATTATATGTATGCCCTAAAAACTAAAAATATGTGGGATGGAAATAACAACAAATGTATCTTTTGGGTCATAGAGCACTAAGTAGCAATGAATCATATCAAGTATATCATTTAATCAAGTTGTAATTGAGTATCACTATTGAAATATCTTTAATAAGGATTACATAGTGGTTAGTAATGTTTGATCAATTTGATCTATTTTTTGAATTAAATTTATTATATTCTATTAAATTTGGTGTTTAATTGTATATTTTTTGAATAGTGGCATAGATGTTAAATATAGGTTTTGTATAATCCTGCATGTAAATTCTATAAATTACCACATTAATTATATCTTGAATATTTAAGGTAATTTATATTCAAAAGAAATTTTAGTTAAATTAATTAAAATTTATTGTG
This sequence comes from Wollemia nobilis, assembly GCA_028583015.1. Classification (NCBI taxonomy): domain Eukaryota; kingdom Viridiplantae; phylum Streptophyta; class Pinopsida; order Araucariales; family Araucariaceae; genus Wollemia; species Wollemia nobilis. The sequence continues at coordinate 9,819,727 of JAQPPZ010000458.1, read as the reverse complement.
TCTTGTATTACTAGGATTTTGTTCTCAATATCGAGACAATTTTTTACTATAGTGTCTTAAGGCATGCAATACAATCAGTGAAAATATTATTTTTGTTTTTTTTATGAAAAAAAAGTAAATTTACATTAAATTAATATAAAAGCCTTTACAATAAAAAAACAAAATAATGGGTGGGTTAACACACTCCATGGGGAATCAAACTAACCCTCATTGACAAGGTTTAGGAAACAAAGCCACCAACAAAACACAAGTTTACCAAATAATTTCATTTCTAAATCTTATTTTATTTTGAAATCATAATATTATAAGAAAATATTTTCATTTTTGACAAATAATATGACATTAATATTTAATTTATGAATTTATATTATTTTAATAATAAATTATCTATTTGCTACATTAAAATTTTCAAAAATTAAAAAACCATGAAACTTGATTAGCTTATTTTAAATTGTTTAAGTAAAAAAATAAAATGAATTGGCTATAATTGTAATTTTTATGATAGATCTTAATAAAAGTGTACAAACAAATATTGTTTCCTTAAATATTTCTACTAAAATAATTTCCATATAGGAGCAACAATAAGAATCCATTCATAAGATTTTATATATACAAAAAATAGTGATGTAAATTTTGAAATACTTGATCAGGCCTAAATGGATTTAAAGTAATAATGACTCTAGAAACATCTTTGATAATTTATTTTTATAGAAAGGAACCATTAGATATCACATGTAGTATGAAACATTCAATTATGCCTTTGTATTCATGGTTTAATTCTTAATTAAAAAAATTAAGTTTGAAGGAGCCTATCAATGGTTCAATTCTTAATTATAATAGTTAAGTTTCAAGAAGCCTACCAAAAACTAAAAAATAAAAATATTTGAAGGGAAAAAACAAAGAGGAATTAAATTTAAAATATCATGGAGCTTCAAAAATTAGAAAATGTGATTGGTTGCAAATTTAATTATAACACCAAAATTAGGAACCAAGAAATATACATCAACATAATCCATAAATTATGCTGACAAATTCATACTAGTGGCAAATATGATATAAAATAAAAGTGCTCTATCATTAGTTATTAGTAACTAAGGAATATAAATCTACATAAGGCATACATTCATACTAGTGATAAATACAATCCTAAAAAAATATACTTTATCATTAGTTACAAACTTTAATGGATATTTATATTAATGCATATGGAGAATGCAATTCTTAATCTAGAACTTGTAAATTAAGTATATATGGATGACCTTCATGTGGGAAAAGGAAATAACTTGTAGTATATACAAGCTTAGAAATAAAATTTACATATAAAAGCAAGTTCCATAAGCGTGATATTAAAATATAACTACAAATATTTTCTTGATTGTGGATTCTAAAAATATTCTACAAATTTAATTTTGTATTCATGGTTTATGATGATAATATTATATTTTAGTTTTTATATATCTCAATTCTCAATTCTATTATTTTTCATATGACTTAGGACAATTTTAAAATTAATATATGAAAATCATACTCAATTAGTCCATTAGATAGGAAATATAATAATAATATAGTATTATCTTAATTCCCAATAAAATGCACCTAATATATTTGAATAACTTCATATAGAATATACAAGTGGATAACAACTAAGGAAGTGATGATTGGTAATAACATTACATGTATAGGTAATGGTTGGCCACATCTACCTTGTAAATGATTCTCAAGATTATTTTTATTGTTTTTATGTAGTCACAATACTCTCTATGTCTATAAGCATTTCCATAAAGTGATAATAAATCACAAAAAGAAAGAAGTGATTAACTATTGTAAGAAACTATTTATTGTAATTTATATATATTATAATTGATAATAGAAGGGGTTTTAAAAGGGTACCTGAAACTATTACAAGTAGGATTTTGAAAGGCACCCCCAACCTTAGATCTAGCAATAAGATATCAAGAAATACTGAGCTAGATTCCATGAATCAAACCTAAAAATCCAATGAAACAACCTCCTAGCAAAAAAGCTATAGATTTTTATCAAGAAAATACAAAAGATTGTCTCATGGTCAAACCACCATGTGCTCAGGAATCTAAAGCACCAGAAAAAAAATAACAAAATAATGAAAATCCTATCATCACGATCAACAAATTCATCCAACAAATAACATAACAATAGAAACCCTCATAAGAATAACTGGTTTAAGAAAACAACACTAGAAATATCTGCCAACAAAATCCGCAACATAAAAACCATCCAAAATATCTACATAAAAAATTCCATGAGAGCCAACCAAAAAGTCCTTAGCCATTGAGAATTTGGGCTGAAAACAAGGAAGAAACCCTAATATTTAAAGGGCACTAGAAATTTAAGACTTTATCATCCTACTCTGAGAAGAGTTGATGCCCAGCAGAACCCTTAGTACAAACACCAATCAAGAAAACTGCACACTAAAATAGCACATAAAATCCTCCTCCTATCCCAAATAGGATGCAAAATCCTAGAGCCCTTCACCAGGAGGTACCCAGAAGCAACAAATTCCTAAAAATTCGAAAGCCCCCAACCATAAAATTGGTTTGGCCTTCCACCCACCAATAAAGCTAGCAGCTACAGCTCCTTCAACTGACCCAGCCTACCAACCTGTTGTTGAAGTTCTACAAACCCTACCATCGAAAGCAAACCCGCTTGTAAGAAAGTTTCCAAAAATCAGGACCCTATGTGTAAGCCCCCAAAACTGCAAGCCTATTAGAGTTTGCTAAGAGCTGCAAAAATTTTAGGATTTAATTGTCATTTATAATTTCTTCTTAATGAAAAATTCAAATTTGAAATTTTTTTCATATTTTGATTAGGTCAAATGTAAATACATAAGAAAAGCAATAGCATGATCTTATGTAGTGATCTTCTAGAAATATTTTTTAATATAAAAAGAAACAAAAAAAAAAATGATCTATTCTCTAAAAGATCAAAATATTAATATAGTAAGTACAACATATAAAGCAATTTGGATTACCCATGTGTTGTAGGTTAATTGGAGAGGAGAGGGCAATCCTCTAAGGGAGGTCCCAGGTTCAAATCTCCACCCTACCAAAAATCTGAATTGGGTATCTAAAATCCAATTGATAATGTTGATGCGAGCAGGGTTGGGTGCTGGGTGTAGAACCCCCCGTTCATGGTCTCTCAGACCAAGGCGGCCCCGCAAGGGGTTTTTCACTTAGAGAAAAAAAAAAAAAGCAATTTGGATTAAATGATCTTGTAAAAAAATTATCCTCATCAAGGATGACTAAATTGTGACCACCAAAATGTGCTTTTAAAATAAAAAAATAAAACAAAAGTTTTTCATGCTTAGGCAAATATTTTAACACTAAATTACAAGACAATTTTAAAGGTGAATAGTTGAATAACATAAATTCAACATAAAAAGAATTTTATTAGGTCACTAGCAAATAAAAAGTTCACATGTTTTATATACAAAATTAGAGTCACATGTCAGAATAAACATTAATGTCTACTTCATTATGGTATGAGTCACATGTCAGAATAAACATTAATGTCTACTTCATTATGGTATGAGTCACATGTCAGAATAAACATTAATGTCTACTTCATTATGGTATATATATATATATATATATATATATATATATATATATATATATATATATATATATATATATATATATTTCACTTGTCATGCCAAGTTGCATATCTGATTTGATACATTACATGATTTATGTGTGTCTAATTACATTTTATGTGGAACATGAAAGTATGGTGTAATATTTGATATTATTTATTTATTTTTAATAGTAATTAATGAATTGATTATGGGAATGTGGTTCATATAAGTCAGTAGTAGGGTTAAGTGTTGTGGGCTAAATCATTTTATTTAATTTTTTTATAAAATTTGAATGTGTATGTTTCCCACTAAAAAATATAATGAAGGTACAAGTTTTGATTTTTGAAACATTTTGAACATTTACTGATTATCACTCTTTGAAATTGATGAACATGCATTGCATACATTTTCATTGTACAAGTTTATATTAGCTAGCCCTAAGATTTATTATCTAGTTTAGTCTATTTATGTTTGTTTCTTTATAATTAAGTTTGTGTAGAATAAACTACTTATGGTTTTATTTAAGGAGCACAAATATCTGAAGTACAATTTTTATGCTTTCATATCATACTCTATAGATGTTGATTGATATTCAATAATTAGTTTCAATAACATACTTAAGAAGTTGTGTTTGTAATCAATGTCTATAGATTAATGTCTGTTTGTGAATATAATTTGGTTCAAATTTTCATTATTTTATTTTATTTTACTTGAAAACAACTTATATTATATATTGTGTCATATTTGTGGTTTTGAAGCATGAATAATACATAAACTTGATTTATACTATTGGAATATAGTCTATTACAATAACCTCTACACATTAAATTATTCATGAAGGTATTCTAATGAGTAAGAGGCAATTTGTAAGGAGAATCAAAGTGAGATAATAGGACCATATATGTTATAGTCTCGGATCTTGTAAATGGTTAGCAGGAAAGAAGTCAAAATATAGATAATAGAATTTGGTGAAGATATCATAAAAATCCCCCCCCCAAAAAAAAACTCTTCATATCAAATATTTAAAGCCTAGGAAGTACATGTTGGATTCTACATACATCATCTAGGATTAATTATCAATATCCATATTTAGTAAAGAGAAATTCCCTTATGAAAACTATTTCAAAGAGTGATATAATATATATCTTAAGAAGTAATGATAATAATTGTAAGAAGATTTAGATATGCAATGTTTTGAATAAATATCACATAAGTCATACCAAGTTAACAACTTTGAATTTTCTTAAGATCCAAACATTTTTGTTTTAAGTATCAACGAGTCATGATATGAGAGTTTGAAAATATCTTGTTTATTTATTTGATGTATGCAAATGAAAATTAAAAGCTTATTTTGCATGACCTATTATTAAGTGAATTGCATTCATAGTTATGCTTAGGCAATACAAATAAGTTGTTTCTATATAGATGCAATTGAATTCATCATAAAAGTTTTTACGCGAGACTAATCCTGGACATGAATTTTTTATTTAAAGATGGCTATTTCTTCAAAGTTTAATACTAAATTTTAGTGATTCCACACTACTAATGCACCAAAATTGTTGTAAGGATACTTGCTTTGCAGGTTAGTCTCCATATAGACATGAAAGAACTTACTCAAGATTTCAAAAAAAAAATTACAACTTCAAGTATTTTCAGGCCCTTTATACACTAAAGATTCATTAAAAGTCTTTGACAAGCTTTTTCATCCTGTCTATCTTATCTTGACCATCTCCCTAGTGAGGCATGGCCTTCAAGAGGAAAGAGAGGTTAAGAACAAGAACGTGGCTCCAGTTGGGATTCCCCAGTGTAGACAACCCTCCTAGGTTAGGGAGATGGTGGCCCTCCACCTGCTTCTCATGCTTGTGCTTTTGTTGTAGCTATAATAGTGGTAGTGCTTATGCTTGTTTGTTTGCTTTGGTCTTATATCCTGTTCTGTCCTTATGTGGCCACAGCAGCTTGATGCAGTACCACCACCACCTTTTCTTTTTTGGTAATTCATTTTCATTTTCCTCTTAATCCCACTTCATGTCTCAATTCCCTTTGCCAAAGGATAAGCAATTTCTTATAATTACCTTTGGTATATTCTATATTCTGTCATGAGTTCCATTGGTGCTTACCTTTCTCAAATGTTTCTTAGATCATCACCGATTGTGCGTTATTGGTTCTAATTGTTTTTTTATAACCTTTTTAATGGACGACTGCCTTGATAATGACCTGTCAGCTGTTGAACTCTTCGTGATACTGACCATCCTTGGTGAATTGAGCCCAAAAGCGTTTTTCTTAAAACAAAAAATAATTGGAAGCTGAGGCCGAATGAGAGCTGTCTCCTTCTATCACTAAAATTGAAAGCAGAAAAAACAAATCACATTGTAAATTCGCGACAGTCGACATGTCCAGAACAGTACGGAAGTGATAAGACACTGGATAAGGCAATGTCCAATACAATGTATGCGGCGCTTACATGATGTTTTACAGAGTTTTAGCACTCAAGATCGAGTTCTCAATGATTAGTGTGCCAAGGTATTCACAATCTTCTCTAGAATATTAGTTGGAAAGAAATAAAAATAAAATCAGATTTTGCTTGATCTCATGCTGACGTTCGTGTTTATTAACTTGATGCGCTTATTTGATCTTACTTACACACAACTCTCACTCCAGCCGAATAAGGAACAGTAGACGCTCAATATATTAGTGCCCTCGACGTATACACATTGAATATACTACACGTTCCTCAACTGTGTTGTATGTAAACTTTTGTTGCAGTAGCGTGTGAAAAGAATGCATGGATAAATATGAACCGCACGCCTTCGCAAAGGACCTCAACTTGCTTCTTTTTCCATTTTCTGTAGTTGAACGCGAAAGCTACGTTTTTTTTGGATAAGAATCTAAACACATTATCATGTGATTTGATCTTAATTTTTTTAAATAAAAATTTAAACACATTATCGTGTGATAATCTTAAAGTTTTTTAGATAACAATCTAAACATATTATTTTATAGTTCAACTTGATCTTAAGTTTTTTAAATAACAATTTAAACACATTATCATGTGATGATCTTAAAATTTTTTAAATAACAATCTAAACATATTATTTTATGGTTTGAACTTATAGATAAGAATCTAAATCTATAAAATAAAATAGAAAGACTTTTGAGACTGGGAAAGCTATGTTTGTTTCTGTGAATGAGACAAAACGAAACCGATTACAGAGGTTTTCCACTAATTTTGCATAAATATTTTTATAGCCACTTGTATGCAGTGATGCAACACAGGTAACTGTAACTCATACTTTGTCTCACCTAAAATATTTTTTTATTTCGATTTTAAAAGGCTTCTATCGACCTAACTCTCTTGTCTTGAATACAGCGAGCAAGTTAATGTTTACAAAGTGATCCCTAAGTAAATCTTCAATAATGTTTTTTTTAAAGGATAAGTTTGTTTATTTGTTTTTGACAGCTTAGATTCAATTAGAAGCACGAGAAGATTACGATGAAACTATACTTTACGTCGTTGAAAGTTGAAACAATCCCAATTTATTCATGACTATGTGCATCTTTGAGTATTTTTCATTTATTAATAAACACAATCATGGTCAGACATACATATTATTCATATTTTTCATGAGTGCATACAAGCTATAGAAATTTTGTTGTCAATTATACCACGAGCATATCTGCCGACATGCAACACTGATTGAGATGGGAGTGGACTTGATCCAGTTCCATTTAGGAAGGAAGAAAAATATTTAAATGATAATAAAAAGAAAATTAGATTGATATCTATTAGTCTGAATCCTGAGGTAGAGTCGTTGTCTTTTGGAAGTCTTATGCTATAAAATTAAAGTGTTGAGTTTGGCCTGAGATTTAAAACATTGTTTACTTTTTTATTACCAATAGGTGTCGGGTGGAACTATGAGAGCTAATCTTGTAATAATATTAAAAATAATAATTTAATTATAAATTTATTTTAATTTAAATAAAAGTAAAAGCAAGAAGATTTATTATTATTTATTAGTAAATTTAAAAAAAAATTAAAAAATAATATGTTTTTTTTTATTGATAGTAGAAGGAATTTTAAAAGGGTCCTCAAACCTACAAGTAGGGTTTTAAAAGGCACCCCAAAATTTAGATATAGCAATAACATATCAAGAAAGACTAAGCTGGATTCCATGAATCAAACTCAAAAATCCAATGAAACAACCTCCTAGCAAATAAGCCGCAGATTTTTACTAAGCAAATACAAGAGATTGTCCTATGGTCAAACCACTTTGTGCTATGAATTTAAAGCAATGAAGAAAATCAACATAATAATGAAAATGCTGCCGGTTAAAAATAAATTTACAAATAAAAACTATCCAAACCGAAGTATTTGTCGCCTAACATGAAAGAAGAACAAAGGAATCATGTCATCACAATCAACAAATCTATCCAAAAAAGCACATAATAGGAGAATCCCTCATGATAATAGTCGGTTTAAGAAAAAAACATTACAAATACCGGCCAACAAAATCTATAGCATAAAAATCATCTAGGAGATTTGCACAAAAAATTCTATAAAACCCGCAAATCCTACTAGAACCAACCAAAAACATTTCAAGAACAACCGCTCTCAGGTACAAGAAAAAGGAGAGAGCAAAATTCCGCACCGCACCTAAGAGGGAGAGGGATAAGGGTAAGATCCCAAAAAAATAAGCCTTAGAACCCTAGGATCAAACACACCACCACTACTGGAACTGGAGAAAGAGATCTCTGTATACCATCGAAGCTAGGAAACCCACCAGCAACATGGGACCAAAAGCCAAAAGCCACCACAACATAACAACCCACTTTCACCCCAACTGATTTTAAGTCGGTATTTGACCATATCTCCTCGAAACAGCGAGATATAGCAAGAAATTACTGAACCCAAAATAAAATGGCACAAACCAGCAACGAACCCACTATTGGTAGAGAACCCTAGCAATAGATCCATCCAACCACCATCCAACCAGTGCAACCAAGCCATCAGAGTTGAAGCTAGCCAAAGCAACACCGTAAGATTTCTATAGCTAAACACCATACCAAGCTCACCCCAATAGGTTTGGGTTGGTAGATGGCTCTTTCCTCTCCCTGGAAAATCTAGAAAAAACATGAAACTACCAAACCCAAAAGAAATGTTGCACAATCCAACCAAGTCCCCGAAACTAGCAAACAACCCAAGAAACGCAGCCACCCAATACACCCACCAACCAGAGCGAGAGCCAACCCAAGGGGTCAACAACCAGAATTTTCCACTATATTATAACGGCCCAGGAGAACCTTTACAAGCCCTCTGCCCTAAATAAGAGTGGTAATGCCAAATCCATAAGAGTAGAACATACCAACAAGACTCCTATCAAGAAAAACACCTTAGTCACGAACCACATGAGAGAAACTAAGCATACCTAGAAACCAAATCCATAATGGAAAAATGAGACCTCCCACTCAAAGGGTTTCAGAACATCAAAGCCGAAGAGAGAGTGAAACCCTCGCAGAGGAAGCCCTCACCAAGGAAACCCTCACCAAGGAAACCCTCATGGGCCCTCTACTACGGTAAGGCTCAGACCCTCTCTACCATGGTGAGGCTCATGCCCTCTCAAGCCCTCTCTGCCATGATCAAAAAAATAATATGTTTTTAGTATTTTTATTTAAAATAATTTCAACCCATAGGTTATGTGTGAGTGAATCTCCTTTTACAATGATTTTCTGTGAATACCCTTCTTCTTTACACCCCTTTCTAGCTCTCTCCCATGGAGTATCCTCTGAATTAGAGATATTGACTATAATCCTTAGCCTTCCAAGCTAACAACTTTATTATATATATATTTTTTAATAAATAAATAACTATAAAAATACCACCATATTGTAAATATTTAAATTTTATATTTTAATAGGAAAAAATAATAGACTTCATGAGATTTTTTACATTAAAAAAGAAATACATAAATCTTAATCATATTTTTATGTGTTTTTTTATCTTAATGAGATTTATGATTATTATAGAAATACCACCATATTGTAAATTTTAAAATTTATATTTGATTAAATTCATATATCATGATTAAATTATTGTTAGCCAAAAAATTTAATAAAAATACAATGCAAAGAGATCAAAAGTTTCAATGGTGTTGGTGCATTTTAATATGTATAATGATATAATGAATAAACAATTATCCAAACAATAACATACTCAATACTTTTATTGATAATTATTTTACATAAAAATCTATTTAATAAAAATTTATTATATTAAATATATGTTAAAAAATTAATAAACATAAGACTTTCAAATGCGTCTATCACCAAAATTAATATTAAAAATAAAAATTAAGAGTACAAGATAGGATAATATTTATAAACACTAATATATGTCTTACACAAAATATGAAATCAATAAGAAATTATTTACTTCATGCACTAGGGAAAAAAAAGGAATTAGTGTAAATAGCTAGTCAAGATTGATGGTATGTAATTTTACCATATTTTTATGGGGTCAAATCATTAAGATAAAAAAATACATCAATAATTAAATCTCATCAAATATGGATTGTATTCTTATGGATAAAATTATCATTCTAAAAAAATACTTGAACAATAAAATCCCAATAAACATATTCATAACATGAGATAAATGAATACTATAATATTCCATTTCACATTTTTAGGTATATTGTTTATATGTATGTTTTGAAAAAATTAAGAAGATTGCATAAAAATAGCAACATTGTAGTTTTTTTTTTATAATGATATCAAGTGTATGTTAGAATATTATTATTGTTATAATGTGCACTATGCCTATAATTGACAAGTTGACATTTGTCTTCTACCACTTGGTTGACATTTGTCTTCTGTCACTTATCATTGTCTTCAGTTTGAGCTAGAGTGGTATCTTCTGAAAGACACTTAGAGTGGAGCTTATGACACTTGTCATATATCCCTCCTAAGCTTGATGCTTATATATTGTAAGATAACTTGTAAATAAAGTGTGCTTTATTTTTCAGTCCCAACATCTGGTATCAAAGCGGTGAAATCCGCCTATGGGGACCCTTAGGGTTTGAGAGTTTTTTTTTTAGGATTGAATTTTTTCTTCGAAGTATCCTCTTCACTTGCTAAGTTGATCCTATGAATGAGAAACAGAGAAAAAATTTTAAGAGTTTTGGCGATTCTGGCAATGTGGGGCTATTTTTTTTTTGTAGGGTGAAGGCACATTTAAAAAAAAAATGTCACATTTTGCAGTGGCGAATTTTTTTTTAGAGCAGTCATCTTCAGAATATGAGTACACCAGCACGTAGATCAGGAGGATTACTACAAAATCAAGTAATCGCATGCAAAAATCCGACAAGAAATAAGCAAGATATGGTTGTTTGAAGACAGACTGTTGCAGCTGTTTTTTTCCTGCGCGATTTTTTCCGAAACGGAAAAGTTTTTATTAATTTTTTTAGCAGTCCTTTTCCTTATGTTTTTGCACCGTCATATAGATTATGAGAAGCACTACAACATCAAGTACTCACTTGCTTAATTCAGTAATGTATTGAGCAAGTTACAACTTCTCAAAGTTGGCTGTTTGCAGCAGTTTTGGGACTGCGAAAAAATTGTTTTTTTGTTGTTAAGGCACATCAGTTGCAAATTGTTGGATTGAGAAACATCTACAGCTGTAGTAGGTAACAATAAGCTAGATTGCAAATTTTTCAGTCATTCCCTCCAAAATTTCCTGCTTTGTCATTTCAAAATTTTCCCGCCGAAATAGTTTCAAGCCAAAATTTCAAATTTCAAATTTGTAGAGGGCAATCTGTCCTGTTTTTTGCCTCTAAGAAGTCTTGTTGTATTTTCTTAAAATCAAGGGTCAAATTGTAACCGACTATAGCCTTATATATAGTCGTTGGAAAGGATTTTTTGAGGGGAATCCATTGGTGCAGTTTATTTTCAGTTTTGAAATTATTTAATATGCTAAATTGAAGTTTGAAATTGACATTGTAATTTGGAGTGCATTTTCGGTAGTATCCAACACTTATTGACAAAATATTTGGCAAACTTGTGGGAATCTCAATTTTAATTCTTTGAGGGGGACATTATGCCAAGTCATTAATTGAATTTGGCAAGTTTGAAGGTAATCTTGTAAAAGGAGGCATTGATATTGTCTCATATTTTGGAGGCACATTTGGGGCTAATTTGTTTTTAGCCAAATACAAATCATCAACTTAAGGGGTGATTTAGGGCCCCTTGTCCCTTGTCGGTGGATTCATTTTGTGGCACTCTCTTGGCCACTAGGTGTTTGTTGCTTGCATCTTCTATTTGGGCTTTGTCTACATTTTATGCTTGCTATTACCCTTGCATGACTTTGGGTTTTATAATTGTAATCAAGTGTAGTTCCATTTCATACACACTTGACACTAAGCCATATACAAGCAAGCAAACACATACAGGCAAATTATTATAAAGCAATAATACATTGGCACGTCTATTGTAACAATTCTACAAAAAGCAAGCATCACATTTTTATAACCGCCTATGTTCCACGTATCAACTACTCAAATACATATAGTCTCCCTCACGTAAGGGCGGGTATATTGAGTAGTTTGGTATAAAGGTCTGGCAATTTATTCCATTTCAAAATTCCCTATGTTCCACGTATTAACTGCTCAAATGCTTATAGTCTCCCTCATGTAATGGCAAGTATATTGAGAAGTTTGGTATAAAGGTTTAGAAAAGTTCTAATTCTTACTCTCTTTGGATAAAAAAAAGGCACTTATGTTCAAATTAACCCTCCCACTGTTGGAATCACTTGAAGATTCAGAGTGGAAAAACTAGGCAAACCCTCCTCTGGATCTTCAGCAATGTACCCTAGATTTTTTTGAGTGCTCTAATTTGGCATTTGTCATTCTTACTTCATACTTTGTTGAGCTCCCTTTTCTTTTGATCTTTTTCTAAATCATGGCTACTACAAATCTATTAAGTGGACTTACAAAGAAACTTGAAGGAGCACAAACTTTTGCAAATTGAAAGTATGATATGGAATCAATATTAATGATGAATGACATGTGGGACTTTGTGAAAGATAGGCAGGCTAATGAAGACCCACTCACTGCACCTATAGACCCTAAAGAAAAAGCACAATTTGAGAAGAATTCCAATATAGCTTTAATTCTAATCAAGCTAGCTACAGGAATTCAATACAGAGAAACTATAAGGGCTACAAAAACACCTAAAAAAGCATGGGATGCTCTCAATAGATTGTTTGATAGGCCAATTCAAGATAATATTTTGTATCTCAAACAAAAATTGCACAATCTATGTATGAAAGGCTCACTTACCAATTATCTTATGGAAGTCAAGTCTATTAAGAATGATTTCTTAGCTGCTGGTAAAACCCTATATGATAATGAGTTAATTCCAATAATGTTACATGGTATTCCTTCAAATTTTCACTCCTATGCTACCATGTTAGACTTGAGTGGTAAAACAATGAATTCCACACTTGAGGATATTGAGATCCTACTTAAGAAATATGAGCAAGCCCTAATCAAAGATGAAGAAATTGAAGCCACATCAGCATATTTTGCCACTAAGGCAACTTTACAACCTAAACAAAATAAGGGTCAAAATTAGCATAATCAGAGTCAAAGGGGTAGACAACATCAGAGATACACACAGTACCAGAAGCAACCAAATCAATAGTACCATTAGCAACCATGTCAACAATAGTACCAACAACAACCAAATCAGCAGTACCATCAACAACCAAATCAACAACAGTACCAACAGCAGCCAAGATGGTAAACAAGACCTCAAGGGGGTCAAAACAACAATCAACAAGGGTGTGAATATTGTGGAAAATGGAATCATAATGTTGCTAATTGCTATAAAAGGCAAAGAGAACAAGGAGAACCATAAAATAATAATCTGAACACATTATATGTAGCAAACCAAGTTAATGTTGAAGATAAAGAATGTTGGTATATTTATTTTGGAGTAGCAAAGCACATGAAAGGAAGGCAAGATTGGTTGACCAAGGTTCATTCAACATCAAATCAATTCATTACTTTTGGTGATGAAAGTGCTCTACCCATTGAAGGTGTTGGGGAGGCACGACTTACTTTGCATGATGGTAATAATATTCCTACAACAAATGTTTTGTATGTGCCTGGTATTAAAAGGAGTTTTCTTTCTATTGGATAGCTTACAAATAAGGGCTATAGTGTCTATTTTGAAAAATACAAATGCTACATTAAGGAACCCAATGGCAATGTCAAGGCCATGGGAGTGAAAAAGGATGGTGTTTACTACCTCCTTACAAAATCTGTAACACAAACATCTTTGCATACAACAACTAATTTCTCTTTGGAGTACATGTGGCATGAAATATTGGGACATTTAAATTTTAATAATCTTCAAATGATGGCTACAAAAGGATTAGTTAAAGGACTTCCACATATTAAGGAGTCAAAATGTTTTTGTGAGCCATGTGTAATAGCCAAACACCATAGGCAACCATTTGAAACAGGAAAGGCATGGAGAGCCAATAGACCTTTGCAATTGGTTCATTCAGACATTTATGGGCCAATGTCTATTCAATATTATATTGGGGCTAAATACTACATCACTTTCATTGATGATTACAATAGAAAGGTATGGATCTACCTAATTCAATATAAGTGGCAAACCCTTGATAAGTTCAAAGAATTCATTGCACTTGTTGAAAGAGAAAGTGGCTATCAAAACTCCACCTTAAGATCATATAATGGTGGAGAATATGTCTCCAATGAATTCTTTAATTTTTGTAAGTATCATGGGATAAGGATCCAATTCACAACCCCTTATACCCCACAAAAAAATGGAGTTACTGAGTGTTACACTCCAAACTTAATACGTCGGCCATTTTCCAAGCGTGTTAATTTTAATATATATGATTCACAAATAGTTTAATTAATACATCATCTTATATCTTTTATATTTTCATCTGCGTTTGCGCAAGGGTGTGCCCACCTTAAGTGGCCAATTGATTTTATTTCTTTCGCTCAATTATATTTCTGCATTCCGTATTACTTCGATTTTCATCTTTGATTCGGCATTGCATTTATCAGTGTGATTTCATTAAGCAAAGGTAGAAATACCATTGCAAGTGGTATCAGATTTTAGGTTCGGTTGCTTCCGCACGTTGCTACAAAACTCCTCTACACACCAAACCGCGGATCGTTCTTCGACGTAATCCCTGCGATCCAGTTCGTGGAAAAAATCGCGTTCCGTTTCCCCCAGCAGGCGCTCTGTCTTCTCCCAACCGAATAAACAGTAGCGTATTCCACGCGTGTATCGTGCGTTTCATTGCAAAACAAAAACGTTTCGGTTACTCCTGCGTCGCAGTCCCGACGTCCGCGTTACGGGCTCAATCACAGGCTTTCGTGCAGACAAAAAACTCGTCACCGAATTCGCGCAGGCACACCAAGCCGTTCGGCCAATCACAGCGCACAGAATAATTTAATTAAAGCGCCTAGCTAAGGTACAAAATTTTTTAATTTTTTGCTTGGGATATATTTATCCCACATTTGCTGTGGGACAGAAATTCCGTTGTTTATAAGGGATAAGTCGCATCTTTAAGATTGTGACTTCGGTCACATCCTAAGTCGCCTTTACGCGCGAGGTCATTGAGCTTGTCGTCTTTGGGTTTGTGTTCGGTTGTCATGTCAGCGTATCGTCGTTGGTTGTCATTGGTCGTCGCGTCTACGTTATCGTCTAGTCCTTCGTGTCCTTGTCATCGTCGTGTCCGCGGTGTCCTCCATTCGATTGTCGTGTCCTTGTCGTCACCGCGTCCTCCGTCGATCATCGTGTCCTCCGCGTCCTCCGTCGATCATCGTGTCCTCGTCCCTCCTCCATTCGATTGTCGTGTCCTATCGTCGCCGCGTCCTCCGTTCGATCGTTGTGTCCGTCGCGTCCTCCGTTCGATTGTCGTCCTTGAGTCCTCCGTTCGTTGGTCTTGTTGGTGTCCTAATTACAGTAGTTAACTGGGTCTTGTCTTAAAGGTGTGGTCAAGCAAAGTTGTCAAAATTGCAGTCAAGGTGGTCTAAAGCTGTCACAAAAACAAAAAGGAGTCCAAACTCACATCCGCGTCGCAGTTGGAGCGACCGTTATAGCGGAAACCAATTTTTTTTTTTTTGTTGTTCCAGCACATTTGCGGCAATCCAAGTTCAAGGTTTCTAAGCGGGTTATGTTAACAAGTGCATGAGCAAACATTGGACCAAGGGATCTGACGGTCGATTATCAAGCTCATAACCGACCAATACCAACATAAGAAGAGCTAACCGCAGCCCAGGTACTAAAAATTCTCTTTCTCCTTTTAAAATTGGTAGTTATAATCCAAACCATCCACTAGTAGATCCTATGGCTAATAATCCCTCCCCAACTCATGAAAACATCACGCAAGGAAACTCAAGTAACTCAGCCATTTCTGATAGGGAGTCTCTTCGATGCATACTCGAGGGTATACACGAAATGGGTACCCTCCTAAAAGACCTTGTGAAAACACAAAAACAACCTAATCCCAATACTAATCCCCAAAATCACTCCCATGCCCAACGGAATGAAGAAACTATCGATCCTAATGATGATTGGGAACAAAAACTGGGTGATTCGGACAATTACAAGGATCCCTATCAAAGAAAGCGGTATAACCAAAATCAAGAAAGGGACACGGGTTATCACCAACCAAGAGGCCCTAATATTAATTTTCCACGAATTGATATGCCCACTTTTGAAGGTCATGATCCTCGTGGTTGGTTAGCCAAAATGGAAGGCATCCTTGACTTATATCAAATTAAGGAAATTGATAGAGTTCCTTTCGCTGCATCAAAATTAGGCACTGAGGCCTATCAATGGTTTGTATGGTTTAAACGAGAGAATGCAGCTATTATTACTTGGAGAAAATTCACTACCTCTTTTTTAGAAAGATTTGACGACGGAGCTACATCATCCTACACAGTAAGATTGTTATCTCTTAAACAAAAAGGGTCAGTTAGTGAATTCGTTTCGGAGTTTACCAGCTTTACTACCATACACTTCAGACCTTAGTCCCGACACAGTGGTAGGTGCCTTTCGCAATGGTTTGAAAGAAAGTATTCGAGTGGAGGTAGACATGCACGATCCAACCTTGTTGAACAGTTGTATAAGAATAGCCAAGTTGGCCGAGAAGAGACATCAGTTGTCTGCACAGCGGGAAACATATAGCCGTCCCTCATATCGCAACAATTCCTTTCGTAGAAATGATCAACCATCGAGATATTTTTGCTATAAATGTCGCACTCATCACCCCAGGGAACAAGCTTGTGCCCAAAAACAAAACTTTCATATTGAAGGTGATCATTGTGAAGGAGAAGAAGAGGAACCTTACCAATCAGAAGAACCTATGCCAGAAGACCTACCGTGTACTATAGACGAAAAAGAAGAGGATACAATGGCAATTTCAGTGCATGCTCTCATGGGTCTAACCGCCCACCATACCATCAAGGTACCAGGCTTTCTCCGCCAGAAAAAGGTGAATGTGCTAATTGATTCCGGTAGCACCCACAATTTTATCGACATCAAAAAAGCAAAAGCTTTGAATTTATTCATTAACTCTTCCAACAAAGACAAATTCCGGGTTCTAGTGGCCAACGGGGTGAACGCACAATGTGTTGGTCGCACATCTCAAGTTTCCATAAATATGGGAACTTATACCGGTTAGGATCCCTTTTTGTCATGAATTTAGGGAACTCTGATGTCATTTTGGGTGTTGAATGGTTGGAAACATTAGACACAGTTAGTTTCAACTTCAAAAAATTATTTGTGGAATGGAAGGAAAATGGACGAGTCATTCGCTTACAAGGCATCACTACTCCTCCATCACAAATAGTGAGCTCTCATAGTATGGAGAAGATGTTAAAAAAGGGTGGATATGGTTTTATAGCTCAAATTAATTGTTTGGAAAAACAATCTTCAGCAACTTCGGATATTATTGCACCTGAGTTACAAGATATTATAACACATTACGAAGGGGTTTTCCAAGAACCTCAAGGATTACCACCTAAACGATCTCATGATCATGCCATCCATTTGATACCAGGGAGTGTCCCACCTAACAGTCGTCCTTATCGCTATCCTCAACCACAAAAGACAGAAATCGAACAGATCGTTCAAGATTTGTTGGATCATGGAGTCATTCGTCACAAGCACTAGTCCTTATTCCTCGCCCGTAGTCCTGGCTAGACGAAAAGATAACTCTTGGCGTATGTGTCCTGACTTTCGTTCTCTCAATAAACTCACTATCAAGGACAAATTTCCTATCCCTGTCATAGATGACCTATTAGATGAATTGCATGGGGCAAAATTTTTTACAAAATTAGACCTTCGCTCTGGCTTTCACCAAATCCGTGTTAGAGAAGAAGATATTCCCAAAACGGCCTTTCGTACTCATGAAGGTCATTACGAATTTTTGGTCATGCCTTTTGGTCTCACTAATGCACCATCCACATTCCAAAGTCTCATGAACCAAGTGTTTCGTCCACTCCTCCGTAAGTTTGTGTTAGTTTTTTTTGATGATATTCTCATATATAGCAAAACTTGGACGGACCATTTACATCATGTGGATCAAGCCCTTCACATTCTACACAAAGAAAAATTATTTGTTAAACGTTCCAAATGTTCATTTGGTGTTCAAGAAGTCGAGTATCTTGGTCATATAGTTTCACATGAGGGTGTCAAAGTCGATCCCAACAAGATTAAGGCAATTCAAGAGTGGCCTTTACCTAAAACCATCAAGAAACTTCATGGTTTTTTGGGTCTCACGGGCTACTATCGCAAGTTTGTACAGAATTATGGTAAGATTGCAGCACCTCTCACGGCACTCACAAAAAAGGATGCTTTTCGTTGGTCGGAAGAGGCTACTCTAGCTTTTGAAGCTCTTAAGAAAGCCATGTGTACAACTCCAGTATTAGCAACTCCCAATTTTCACAAACCATTTATTATCGAATGTGATGCATCAGGAACAGGAATTGGGGCTATCTTAATGCAAGAAGGTCATCCATTGGCATTTGAAAGTAAACAACTTTCCAGGAAAAATTTGGGAAGATCAACATATGAAAAAGAAATGTTGGCTATTCTTCATGCAGTAGAAAAATGGAGACACTACCTAATCAGTAGCCGCTTCATTATAAAAACAGATCACAGTAGCCTCAAGCATTTTTTGGAGCAAAGGTTTTCTTATCCGGAACAAAATAAGTGGTTAACCAAACTGCTGGGCTATGATTTCGTTATCGAATACAAGAAAGGGAAGGAAAATATAGCCGTCGATGCGCTGTCCAGAAAATATGAAGATGAAGTAGTCATTAATGCTATTTCAGGTCCTTGCTCCCAATGGGTAACTCAATTACAAGTTGAATGGTTGTCCAATAGTGAAACTGCCCGGATAATTCATGAATTATCTATAGGGTCCTCCAAACACCCTTTGTTCTCTTATGAAGATAAAATCCTCCGGAAGAAGAACCGCATTTACATTCCACATAATTCAGAACTCAAATCAAAGATCCTCGACGAATCACACGCTTCTCCATCAGCAGGACATTCAGGATTTTTGAAGACATATTTACGAGTCAAACAATCATTTTACTGGAAGGGATTAAAAGCAGAAGTCAAACAATGGGTAGCGGAATGTGAAGTTTGCCAGCGCAATAAAGGAGAAACAGTCAAATCACCAGGATTGTTACAACCATTACCCATCCCTGATCGACAGTGGGAACATATATCCATGGATTTTATTGAGGGTCTTCCAAAGTCAGAAGGCAGGACAGTAATCTTCGTCGTCATCGACCGGTTATCCAAATACGCTCACTTTCAAGCTTTACAACATCCATTTTCAGCAAGCAAGGTGGCAAAGGTATTTATGGATTCAATTTTCAAATTACATGGTATGCCAAAAAATATTGTAAGTGATAGAGATCCCATCTTCACTAGTAACTTTTGGCGGGAATTATTTCGACTTAGTGGTACCAAATTGAACATGTCTTCGACCTACCATCCACGGACAGATGGTCAAACGAAGTAGTTAACAAATGTTTGGGTACGTACTTAAGATGTTTTGCTCAAGATAAACAATACCAATGGAGCCATTGGTTAGCATTGGCGGAATGGTGGTACAACACTTCTTACCATTACTCAATTAAGATGTCTCCATTTGAAGCATTGTATGGCACCAAACCTCCAAAAGTCGCAGATTACGTACAGGGATCATCCAAAGTAGCCAAAGTGGATGATTGGTTCCAACAAAGGCAGTCTACACTCACCATCCTCAAAGAGAATTTAGTCCAAGCACAAAATCGTATGAAACAACAACAAGACTTGCACCGATCAGAGAGAACTTTTAATATAGGTGATTGGGTGTTCCTAAAGTTGCAACCCTACAAACAATCCTCGTTAAAGATAAAGTCAAGCCAAAAGTTGGCTCCACGATTCTATGGTCCTTACAAAATTGTGCGCCGCATTGGAGAAGTAGCTTATCAAGTAGAGCTACCTACATCATCACGAATACACCCGGTATTTCATGTTTCATGTCTTAAGAAAGTAATTGGTCAGAAAGTACAAAGTCAATCGGACTTACCAATGCTCGATGAGGAAGGACGCATACATCTCCAACCTGAAGATATACTACAACATAGAACCCGAAGATTGAGATCACGTCAGATTCAAGAATTTCTCATTAAATGGCAAGATTTACTAGAGGAAGATGCCACATGGGAACCTGAAAGTATTTTCCAGACATTTCCAGCTTTGAGGACAAAGCTTTCCGAGGAGGGGAGTCATGTTACACTCCAAACTTAATACGTCGGCCATTTTCCAAGCGTGTTAATTTTAATATATATGATTCACAAATAGTTTAATTAATACATCATCTTATATCTTTTATATTTTCATCTGCGTTTGCGCAAGGGTGTGCCCACCTTAAGTGGCCAATTGATTTTATTTCTTTCGCTCAATTATATTTCTGCATTCCGTATTACTTCGATTTTCATCTTTGATTCGGCATTGCATTTATCAGTGTGATTTCATTAAGCAAAGGTAGAAATACCATTGCACTGAGAGGATGAATCAAAAAATCATAAATAGGGCAAAATCAATGTTACATGCTGCTATATTACCTAACTCATTTTGGGGAGAAGTTATTCTTACTGCTGCATACTTGACTAATAGGTCATACACAAAGGCCTTACATGAAAGAACACATGAATAAGCATGGAGTGGAAGGATGCCCTATGTGGGCCATTTGAGAATCTTTGGATGTGATGCTTATGCTCATATTCCTCATAATAAAAGGAAGAAGTTTGATGATAAGAACCAAAAATTCATCTTTGTTGGCTATAGTGATAGTGCCAATGCATATAAATTATATGAACCTATTTCCAAGAAAATCATTTTATCTAGGGATGTTACCTTTCATGAGTATCCCCCATATAATCCTCCTAAGGTCCCCACTTTAGAAATAACTAATGAAATAGTTGCTCCATTCATGCATACAATATCATCTAGTCCTTCTCATTCACTCATAAATCAAGAAATTCATCCATAAGAAGAACTTCCTACAAATGATCCATGTCCTCCATCTCCTCCTCCTCCTAATGATCAAGAAACATCATCCAATACTTTACCCAAGTGGGTTCAAGCCACAATAGATGAAGCCCAAAATCATTTTCCCACCTATACAGGTAAAAGGACTTTAGCCCTAAGCCACCAAGTGAATTATGCCCTAATGGCCAAAGTTCTTAGCCAAACTGAACCTTCTAATGTCAAAGAAGCACTTGGTGATCCTAAATGGGTTCATGCAATGGATCGAGAATTAGATTCCATTGAAAAAAATCACACTTGGGAGTTAGTTGATTTACCCAAATGAAAATATACCATTGGCACAAAATGGGTATACAAAGCAAAATATAAAGCAAATGGCTCACTAGATCACTACAAGGCTCACCTAGTAGCTCAAGGCTATAAGCAACAAGAGGGAATTGATTATGAGGAGACCTTTTCTCCTATGGCTAAGATGACTACAATCAGGACAGTTATTGCTATGGTAGCTCAAAAAAATTGGCCAATATATCAAATGGATGTCAAAAGTACATTTCTTAATGGTCATTTGAAGGAGGAAGTGTATGTGAAACAACCACTAAGGTACACAATTGAAGGCCAAAACAACAAAGTCCTCAGATTAAAGAAAGCTCTATATGGGTTGAAGCAAGCACCCCGAGCTTGGTATGCAAATATTGACTCCTATTTTCTCAACCTTGGTTTCACTAGATCTGCAATAGAATCTACTCTCCATGTGAAACATTGGAGGAACCGCATCATTTTGGTTACATTGTATGTGGATGATCTTCTCATTACAGGTGATGACATAAAAGGAATAAGGTTTCTCAAGGAGAACTTATGCAAGAACTTTGAGATGACAGATTTAGGCCTCCACCACTATTGCTTAGAAATAGAGGTATGGCAACAGCCTGGTAAGATTTTTATCTCACGGAGCTAAGTACATTCAGTCTATTTTGGAGAGGTTTCACATGGAGGAGTGTAAGCCCTCTCTAACTCCCATGGAAACTAAATTGAAATTGGTAAATAATGATGAAGAATAAAGGGTTGATGGTACACTTTACAGGCAACTAGTTGGAAGTTTGATCTACTTAACTTCAACTAGACCAGATATTTTCTATTCAGTTGGCCTTATTTCCAGATTCATGAAGGATCCTAAGAAGAACCATTTGATAACAACTATGAGGATTGTGAGATTCGTAAAAGCCACACCTCATCATGGCCTTATGTATAAATCAAGTGATAATTTTTCTTTGATTGGATACACAAATTCAGATTGGGCCAGTTGTCCTGAAACTAGAAGATCTACATCAGGTTATTGCTTTCAATTAGGCCAAGGCTCTATTTCATGGAGCACAAAGAAGTAGAACATAGTTTCACTATCTTTAGCAGAAGTAGAATATAGAGCAGCAGTTGAGGCAACTACGGAGGCAATATGGTTGAGGCAATTAATTCAGGATATTGGGCTATTCATACATGGTCCAACATATATATATTGTGATAATAAAAGTACCATCAAGATGACCAAGAATCCAATTTTCCATGCTAGAAAAAAGCACATTGAGATCCATCATCACTTCATTAGATAAATGGTCCAAGAAGACATTATACACATGAAGTATGTACCAAATCAATATCAAGTAGCAAACATCTTCACCAAGTCACTTGGAAAAGACAAGTTTTCTTAGTTTAGAAATTTGCTATATCTATGTAAAAGAAGTCAACATTAATGGGGAATGTTATCTAATGTTGACTTATCTTTTTATGATAGTGCACATTAATGGGGAATGTTAGAATATTATTATTGTTATAATGTGCACTATGCCTATAATTGATAGGTTGACATTTGTCTTCTGCCACTTGTCCTTGTGTTCAGTTTGAGTTGGAGTGGTGTCTTCTGAAAGACACTTGGAGTGGAGCTTATGACACTTGTCATATACCCCTCCTAAGCTTGATGCTTATATATTGTAAGATAACTTATAAATAAAGTGTGTCTTATTTTTCAGTCCCAACAATGTATGGCCTAAAAACATTAAAATTGAATACCATTGATAATATAATATTTAAAAAATACAAAAAAGGATATAATTTTCATAGATATTTCTCAAAAAAATTTAGTATAAGATAAATAACAATAATAATCCAATCACAAAGAGGTTAAATGTATAAATAAAAATGATATAAAAATTGAAGTACATGATAATGTACAAAAAAAGGTCTAAATGAATTCAAAATTACAATATCTCTAAAATCAAATTGATGATTCTTATCAAAAAAATGACAAATAGTGTTATGAATTGTGCTTATTTCAATACTAAATAATGAATATCAAGTACAAATAACTTCACAATATACAAAGATACATGACATATATTCAACCTGTGAATCATAAAATGAACACACACAATATATTCACATGGATGACAAGATTATAATCCTTTATAGTACAAAATAATGTATTGTAATTTAACATTACAATATCCATCATATGTTGCTCCTATAAATAGCCTTTACAAGGAGGCTCTTGACATTTCAACTTCAACTAACTCTTCATCTTCTCAAACTCATGAGAGATATGACTCTTCATATTTCTCATAGAAAAAAAAAATTATTGACTCCATAATATGACAAACTTCTAATAATCACTAAATGACAAATATTTACAAGACTACTAAACTCCAGCTATTTAAAAAGTATTTACAAAATATTTGCAAAGTACTTGCAAGGTACCAAATAATGTAATAAACTCCTACACCTCTTAGCATTACATTATTTGGTATGCTATATATCTTTTTTTTTTGTTCTAACTTTCCATATTTAACTTTGGTAGTGACTTTGGCTCTTGCTTTCTTTATAGCTTTGGCTTTGACACTGATTCTAATATTGACTCTAGCTCTTGTCCTTTCGATTTTGTCATAGTTGACTCTAATTTAAAATTTATTCTTGGATCAATTACTGAATCATCATATTCTTTCTTTCCTGCATATTTAAATGGTATTTTCTTTGTGAGCACAATTACTATAGGAATATTTATGGATGAACCTATGCTTATCAAGCACTTTTTCTTTTTGTAGAAATACTTTAACATTTACATAATTGTATTCCATTTTATTATATTTACCTATTCATAGTGCACCTTTATTTCATTTTTTCTAGAAGTTATAAAATTTGGCATTAAGAACTTGATTGAAAAATCTAAAGGTAAGCTAGATATGACATTACAATTCATCTATAGAGAAGCCATGGATAAAATTTTTGAGATATTTGAATACTATTTACATTCAAAACTTGTTGAAGCAATTGATAATGCAAAATATGATATTATGATACCTTTGGATATAGGTAGCATAATGTATATGACATTGCTTTCACTTGAGCTTTATAAAGATGAAAATTTGAAACAAAAATAGTTTATTGAAACTCTAAAAAGTAAAGTAGAGATTGATACAAGAGAATCAAGTGAATCATATCTAAAAACAATGTTTCATTCTTCTTGTAATATTGATATTTTGAGTTCATCTAATTCAATAAATTGTTATGATGCTCTAAGTAAATGTTTAGAAGAGATAGGACAATATCAATATTGTAAAAAAAATAGATTGAATAAATCACATAGTATAGAAGTCAAAGACAAAGAAAAATTTCAAGCTATTCATACACATGAACCTAAAGTCAAAGAAGAAGAAGTTCAATAAGTTCGTTATCAAAATCATGAAGATCCAAAGCCTATAGAATCAAAGAGTGAAGATAAAGAAAAACACACAACTAAAATCAAAGAAGTTGAAGATGAATCTCAACCAGAGGTTTGATAATAGTGCAAGGTTTCTTCAATATTGAAGATAAATATGAAGACCAAGATTGAAGACTAAAGTCTTCAATAACCAAATAATGTAATATAAAGGGGTGTTTAGGAATATTATATTATTTGGTACATACCAATGTATTCTCATTGTACCTTCATGGTACAATTGTAAATATGTAATAGATTAGGGTTGAGTCTATAGTTTAGAGTGTGATTTATATTTCCCTTTTTATGTAAGTGTTAATGTGTAGGAAATGCACAAGTATCATGTAAGTTAGAGTGCAAGTGTAGATTGAGAGAATGTGCACAAGTGTCTTGTATGTAGGAGGGCAAATATGCAATGTGAGAATGTGCACAAGTGTCCTATATTAGGAGAGCATATAGAAGTAAAAGAGTCATGTATATGTGTGTAAGTGTTGTAGTCAAGTGTACATCTAATATGCAAGTGGTAAGATGATAAGCCAAGAGTCATGAGACTTGAAATATGGAGAGCAATAGTCAATTACATGAAGATTCATATTACTATGGCTATATTATGTAGATAATGCTCCATGAGAAAGCAATCAAATATCTAATTTTCATATATCTCATTATTTGGTTGTAAGAGGAAGAGAAGAAATAAAACTTGTATACATTTTGAGCATTTAATATTTTAATTTTTTCTTCATGTACATTTCATGAATGATTTAGGCTATTTACATTCATATTTGATTATATAAATGAATATTTATTTTAGTATTATATAAGCCTTGATATACATATTAATTTACTCATATATTATTCTACTCATATTATTGATATTTTAACCTTTAATATTGTGGCTATTTTATATTTGGAAATGTGATTTTATGGTAGTAAGGCTTAAAAATCCAACAATTATTAATGTTTAGTTGATAAATAGATTGAATATCATTTAAAGTATTCTTAGTATGGCTGAAAACAAGAAAATATGGAATCCCATCAGGAGCAACTCCCACCCAGTAAAATCCTATGCTTTGGAATATTTACTGAATCTTACCATTATTCCTTCTGGTAACCCTAAGGATCAATTATTCTAGGAACCCACTAAGAGTGGAGATTTTTTTATCAAGACTTCTTACCAACTTCTTCTGAACCCTGAGGAGCCTTCATTCCCTCACCAACTTGTGTGGCCCAAAATCCTTGTTCCCAAAATCTCCTTTTTCTCCTGGCTTATTTTTCAAAGCAAAATTTTGACGATTGAAAATCTGCTCAAGAGAGGTATCATTCTCCCCAATAGGTGCTACTTGTGTTTTTCAGACTGGAAATTTATCCATCACCTTTTCCTCACTTGTCCCTTCTCCATGACCATCCTCAACAAACTTTTCCAAACATTCCTTATCCTGTGGGCCAAGCCTAATTCCATTATCGATATTTTCTTCCAATGGCCCACACCCTTTCACAATCCACGCCTGAAATACCTTTGGACCACCTGCCTCCATAAATTCCTATGGTAAATCTGGCTCAAGAGGAATCGCAGAGTTTTTTCCAATATCAAATCAAATCCTACCTCGATCACCAACAAAATTCTCTGCTATGCTAAGGAAAATACTCTTCTCATACCTCCCTCCTCATGACCCATCTCTAGATTTGATATTTCCTTAGGGAGATCCCTGAACCTGCCCTTGGAGGAAAGACCAAACAATCCTCAAGCTAACAACAAAGCAATTTCTAAGTGGACTCCTCCACCAAGGGGCTGGTACAAATTAAATTTTTATGGAGTAGCTAAAGGTAATCCTAGAACTGTAGGAGTAGGGGGTATCCTCAAAGACCACAATGGGAAAGTCATATTTACCTTTGTAGAGCATTTAGGATTCCAGACCAACAATGTTGCAGAAGCAAAAGCTATGTGGTGAGGCCTTGATCTGGAAAAAAATCATCCTAGCAAGATCATCATTGAGGGAGACTCAATGAACATCATCAACTACCTAAGAAAAAATAAGAGGTCATCTTGGAGGGTTGAGGATTGTATCAAGGAAGCAAGGATCCTTAGCCTCAGCTATTTGGAGATCATCTTTCAACACACTTTTAGGGAATCTAATAAGGCTACTGATATCCTAGCTAATCAAGGAGTCAAAGCTAATAGGTTGATCACTTGGATGGCTGACCTTCCCCAAGAGGTCAAAAGCATCATGGCCCAAGAAATTGTTCAAAATGTTTGAGTTTGATCATTTGGAATTTTGGTGTTTAGCACCGTCTCTTAGCTTTCAGGTTTGTCTGATCACTCAGGCTGATAGGCCCCATCCCCGATGCACCATTTTGGGTAACTTCAACATCTATTACCAAGATAGCAGTAAGGGTGGGGAACCCAACCAAGTCAAATTAGCTTTCAAAGTCCTGACCATCACCATTGATCACTTTACACAAGGTTGGGGCTTTTTATTTGGCCAAGGCAATGCTGATAACACTACGACTCCCAAGGAAGGGAGTTTTTTACTTGTTTGCCGCATTACAAATCAGGGTTTTTCATTGGATGAGGTAATGTTGGTAATGCTATGACTCCCAAGGTGACCTTTTGGCTTCCCACATCCAACCATAATTTCATCAGTTGGCTCATGTGTGACTGGAACAGATGGATTAGTATTGAAAATCTAAATTTTCCTCCCAATGTTATAAGTGATGTGTCCTCATGTGAGTTTTTTGAGTGGCGGTGCCTTGAAAATAAAAACTTCCCTGAAGCAAATTTGAAGAAAGACAAGGAGCCCAAAATTGATAAGGGAAACATTCAAAAAAACTTCTAGAAGACTCGGGCTCCAGTTCAAATAGGTGAACCTCCCGAGTGTCCTAACCTTGTTAATGGCCACAGAAGTATCTTTCCCTCTACATGTTTTCTAAATTAATTTATTACTCTCAGCCTAGAATTCTTGGCCAATATGTACTTTGTGGAGCCAATCCATGCATATTGGGATCTGCTTGTTGAGCTTATTCTAAAAGATATGGGGGTTGTCCCATTTTTTAGAAAATTCTTCAGTGATGAGCTTGATATCACCATGGTTGTCCTGGAGACTTGGGAGAACGGTAAATCCACTATTTGAGGGAGAGAATTCCTAATTGACATACATATCCTCTCTAATATTACTAGGTAATTCGTTAAAGGGAGGTTGATCCATAGAGAAAAGCACAATTGGGAGGTGGAATTGAAGGAGTTTAAGGACAATGATAAAATATTCAAGGAGGCAAAATAGGGACTGCACCGAAAAAACCTCCCCACCCCCTAGAATGATGTAATGAATCCTGTGATGGATTTTATTATTGTGGATGATCTGAAGAAGGTACTCTACAACTTTCATTTTGCTTTTTTCAATCACTTTAGGGATGTTAACCCCATTAGCATTCCCTATTTCCTTTTCAATTCCATTAGTTATACGATAGGGGCCTGTAGAAAGAAAAAAACATTGACCTCCCATCTCACCAAGGGATTTACAAGATCATATATAACCATATCCTAATTCACAACCCTCAGGTCAATCCCACCCCTTCTAAAAGAAAACCCAGCCCTCTTGGAAAATTGAGTGCTCCTTTTCCTACTTCCCCATCCTTGGATGCCAAGAAAAGAAAGGCGATAGAGGTGGTCCATGAGTTGAGGCTAAAGAAGAATATCAAATTTGAAAAATTTGAAGGTCCTACTAGGAAATCATCCCATATGAAGGAACAACTCATCCAGGGCAAACAAAATATTATTGACATAAAGGATGATGACAAGGAAGATGATGTTTTTACCAATAACTTGAAGAGGTTCATAATTTCAACAACCACAAACATGATGAATTCCATGGTGAATTCCATTACTGAACTCAGGGAAGCCCTATATTTTCTATTCTACAATGAGCAATTTCTAGGTCAAGAGGACTCCAAGGAGGATGAGGCCAATTTCGAGGATGAGGCCAAGGAAGAGGTCAAGGAAGAGATGAAATATGAGGACAAGGAGGATGACGAGGATGCCATTGAGGATTAGCTTCCTCATCTGTTCACTTATATTTCTTAGGCTACCCTGCATGGAGACTGTTTTACCCTTTGTTTGTTAGATTCTTGATGGGGTTGTATCCTCACTTTTTTTTCTAGGATTTCTTGATTGTGATTGGGGTTACGTTCCATTTTTTTTTTGCATCTCTTTGCTAGGGGTTTTGTCTCCCGTTGGATCCACTTTTTTGACATCTTTCAGTAGTTCCTTGTTATTTTTGTAAATAAGTTTTGGGGTCCTCCTCTAAAACCTAGATATTAATAAAATTTCCTAATCTATCAAAAAAATATCATTTAAAGGATAATGGATGTGTAAAATTAAATTTTGAAAAGGTTGAAATAATCGTATTAACACTATAGTTAGGGTCCAGAATAAATTTTGCACAATTCCAAGATGTTTTGATTTTTGAATTTTGATATGTTACACATGTTAAACAATGTTATGAACATTTTTTATATGGTTTTTCATGAGTTAGTAAGGGAGAAAGGTATTTTCACAAAAAAAAAAAATTATTTGTGAAAAGGATGGTCAAATCTAGACATCCAGTCCTAAATTATTACATATTATATACAAAAATATATATACAAATTCAGGAGGGTAACCTAATATCTTTTTATAAAATTATTTTTTATTTCATTATTAGACCCTAAGAAGTGGCCTCGTAGCCTAATAAATGACCAACACTTAGATGACTATGATTGATGGTGTTTTAGGTAGTCCATGTCATAGGAAAATTTATGTCCTATAAAATACTTTACTTCTAAGCCATGGCTCTCTTAGCCTAATCAATAGATAAGCACTTAGATAAATTATTGTGCTTGTATGTAGTCAATACCTCTTTTTGATAGGTAGATATTCAATGTCTTGATATAGTACAATACTAGTGGATAGTCAATGCCTTGATATGGTACAATGCTAACATACACTCGATGTCCTAATATGGTACAATGCTAAAAAATAATGATGTCCTAATATTGTACAATGCTAATAAATAGTTGATGTCTTGATATGTTACAATGCTAATGGATATTTAATGTCCTAATATGGTACAATGCTAATGGACAATAGGTGTCCTAAATTTGTATAATGCTAATGGATAGTTGATGTCCTGATATGGTATAATTCTAATAGATAATCAATGTCCTGATATGGTACAATGCTAGTGGGAATTCAATTTCTTGATATGGTACAATGCTAGTGGACATTTGATGTCCTAATTTGGATATAAGGATGGACCATGATTTGATGAAGATGATATTGTGAGAGTAAAATTTTGATGAGATTAATATTTTCTAATAGATCCTTTCACTAAGAAAAATATTTCATAGAATTATCCCATGTTGTTGGATGCTTTCTAAGATTTTCAAGCACTTGCTAGTCATCAAATAATCCTATGATCTACTTTTTTTGGGTGAAAAAATGAATCAAAATATGTGATAAAAAGATGTTTTAGGAGGGAGAGAGCGAGAGAGAGGGATTTAGGGTGTAACTTGTTAACTTAGACATGCTCTTTTATATACCACTCTTAGGTTGGGATTGTAGTATCTGGATCAACATATAGTGCTAACGAGTCTAGTGAAAGCAAAGGAACATAGGCAATTAAAAATTTCATTCAATTATGTAGCAGACAAATGTATGAGCAAACAAGATGATGCACATAAGTTCTTTTAGAAATTTTGAATTCTTAGACAAAGAAGTGAGGGTGTCTAGTTGTATTTTGGTCATAACTGGTGACTACCTTATGCTTGTCACAACCTTAGTTTCTTTTCTAGAGTTCAAAATATCCAAAGGACATGATGGGATTTTGGGGAAGTCATCGAGGGACTCCACTAGCTCAATGACCTACTGCAAGTGCAATGCAAGTGACATTATTTGCTAGCTAGGATCATCATTACTTCATTGTGGGATGCCCCCTCATGACTTTATGGGATGAACAGGAAGACACAAGAAAACATGCAATTCAAGCATATGAAGGTAAGCAAAAGATGTTTATTTTTTTAAAGGTAATCATGCATACAATAAACCATGCAATCAGGCACATGACTAGGAAAACATGCAAATTCAAGCATAATATATTTTTAAATGTATTATATTAATAGGTTCTTTATGTTCATCACCATCTATGGAAGCTATGTGATAAGAACTTGATCCATATTTGGTTGTTATGATGAAGGGACCTAACCAGTTGGGTTCAAATTTATCCTTAAGGTCTTCTTTAGCATTGGTGTTTTTCTAGTTTTCCTTAAGGACAAGATCTCCTAATTCAAAGGAATGAGGTCTAACTCACTTTCCATAGGCTTTCTTGAGTCTTTGGTGATACACATGTAAGTGCTCTAAGGCATGAGTTCACCTTTCATTGAGAAACTCAAGTTGGCTAAGTCTCATGTGGTGATACTCGTCACCAACTATTGCATCTTTTAGAAGGATCCTAAGATATGGAACTTTTAATATAAATAGAAACATGGCCTTAGTCCCATAAACAAATTCATAGGGTATAACACCATTAAAATTTTGAACACTAGTGCGGTATGCCCATAAGGAAAGATATAGCCACAAATACCAATCCCTACCAATTCTGGTTACTAGCTTCTTTAGGATTTTGATTAGTGTCTTGTTAGAAGCTTTGGCTTGGCCATTACCTTATGGGTAATATGGTGTTGACCACTTATGCTAAATTTTGAATTTAGCACAAATTTTGACCACATCCTTATTTTTAAAAGGAGTGCCATTATCAGATATAAGCATGTTAGGAATACCGTAACGTGATAAGATTTGATTTAGGATAAACTTGGAGACTTGAACATTGGTACAAGAGGCTAGAGGCATAGCTTCTACCCACTTGGTAAAGTATTCAATTGTTGTGATGATGAATTTATGTCCATTAGATGACACTAGGTTTATTTTATCGATAATATCTAACCCCCAAGTAGATAAGGTCTAGGGTGATGTGATTGACTAAAGTTCTTGAGATGGAACATGAATTAGGTTATCATGCTTTTAATATTTATTGCATTTTTGTACATGGATATGAGCATCTCATTCCATAGTCATATCTTAATATCCCATACGAACAAGCTTCTTAGCGATGATGCTCCCATTGAAGTGCCCACCACATGCCCCCTCATGGGCATCTTGAATGACTATTTTAGCTTCGTTCACATTGAGGCATCTTAAAAGAATACCATCAAAATTTCTTTGATAAAGGATATCTCCAATTATGATGAATCGATAGGCACATTTTATGATATTATTTTTCTCATTGTAGTTCAGCCCTTCAAGAAAAATACCGCTCTTAAGAAAATCATATATTTCCTTATACCAAGAGTCGAGCATCAATGCTTGTTCAATGGCAAAAATAGCCAATGACTCTTGATTGGATTGCAATGTTGTTGGTTGTCTAACTTGATGGATGATAATTATCACTTGTTCATCCTCCAATTCTAGAGGTATGAGAGATGAAATAGACAACCATTACATATGCTTCATGGTTAGTAGAGTTTGGAACTATATCGATGGTTACCTTTTCAAAAGAAACCATTAGGTTATCCATAATGTCTTTATATGGTTTTAGTTTATCATCTTTAGTTTGATAAATCCTATTTATTTGATTAACTATAAGTTGGGAGTCTCTAAAAATGGAGAGGCTAGTGACTTTTAGGGCCAACGTTGCTCATAGCCCAAGGATAAGAGCTTCATATTTGGCCATGTTATTAGTGCACAAGAATTGAATCTTAAAATATAATAAAATTATGATTCTTTATGGAGACACCAAGATGACTCCTACTCCTACTCCTTTAATGCACCTTGCACCATCAAATAAAAGAGTCCAAGAAGTTAGTTGTGATGTGTTAAGAGTACACACCACCTAATTAAGAGTACACGCCACCTAATTAGGGTATTCAATATCTAAGGGATGACTATATGGACAAGGGGTTGCTACTAGCTGATCAACTATCACTTGTCCCTTAACCAATATTTTACTAAAAATTCAAGATCAAATTCATTAAGTTCCATTACCCATTTTTCTATCCTACCTAAAAGATAAATTTTAGACATAGGTATTGCAATAGATTAAATTTAGCTATAAGATAGGTCTTGTGACTTAGCATGTAATGTCTCAACTTTTAGAAAGCAAATATCATGGCTAAGCACACATTTTCCAAAGGGTAATGTATTTTTTCATAATTGATTAAGGTTATACTATAGTTAATGGCTCATTCTCTTTGATGCTCATCATATTGTACCAGCATGGCACCTAAAGCATGGATCGTTACCACAATATACAATAATAGTGGCCTAAGGGGATCAGGTGGCACAAGGACTGAGGGAGACAATAGGTATACTTTCAAAGCATCAAAAGATTTTTGAAATTCCTCATACCAATTGAAACTCGACCCATTTTTTAATAGTCATGAAAAGGGTTGGCATTTATCATCCAATTGGGATATAAATATCCTTGTTGCGGATTTTTCCTTGTATGCTTTTGAACTCTTTTAGGTTTCTAGGAGATGTCATGTTAGTTGTGGTTGATATTTATTAAGATCTACTTTGATGCCCTTTGTAGACATCATAAAGCCTAAAATCTTGCCAAATTTTACCCTAAATATACATTTGTAGGGTTTTAAATAAAATTTGTGCTCTCTTAGTTGTTCAAAGATTCATTTCATTTCCTTGACATAATCTATTTTCATTGATCGCTCGAGAACATCATCATCATAATATTCAACAATATCATGCATCATATCATGAAAATATATGTCATGGCACATTGATAAGTTGTGCTAGCATTTTTCAATCCAAAGGGCATAACTTCATAATAGAAGGTTCCCCAAGGAGGAACAAATGTTGTTTTGGCTTGATCTTCTAGTGCTATGCAAATCTAATTGCAACCATTAAGGATAACATTCCACATATAACAAAGAAATCTATTATCATGTCTATTTTTTGTAAAGGAAAATCATCCTTAGTAAAAGCTTTGTTAATGTCATGAAAGTCTACGAATACGTGCATGGTACCTTCTTTCTTGGCCATTGATGTTATATTTGAGATCCAATTGAAATAATCAATAACTTTGATGAACTTGACTTATAAAAGCTTTTGTAGTTCCTCTTTGACTACCAAAGAAAATTTTGAGTGCATATTTCATAATTTTTGTTTCACTAACTTAGCATCAAGCTTTACTACTTAGTGATGAACTACCAAATATGGATCCATTCTATGCATGTTCACGTAAGACCATGCAAAGATATCGCAATACTCAGTTAAAAGTTTTGTATGCTTCTTTCTCTCTTTTAAAGTTAGGACTTTTCCTAACTTTATCATTCATGGATTTTCACTTGATCATATGTTTACATATATGGTTTCCTTGATGAGGATGTTGGATTCATCTTCATAATGTGGAGGGGTATGTATAACCCCTAGAATTCATAGCTCATCGACCTCTAAAGTTTGTTTCTCCATGCTAAATGATTATGAGGGATGTGGATCTAAAGAAATAATTTCTTCAATAGGGATATCACTAGAAGGAGATATATCATTGTTGTTATCCCTATGAGGAGAGTGAGGTAAAATTTTCACCTCACAATAATTTATGTGCAATGTTGATGCAAGATTATTCATCGAATTATTTGGGGTATCTTTATCATCATACACTAAAGATTTTTGTGTTCATTATCAAAATTATCGTAGGGTTCTTATCTAATATCATTGATAGGCTTGATATTGATGGTACTGATTCATTAATATTATGAAAATATGTCTGAATAGGTGAAAGAGAGGTTAAAATTCCTCATCTCCATTTCAATATAGATTTACTATTGAAGTATCTTCTAACGATAGTTCAAATAAAGACATCCATGCATTATCATCATCACTTCTAGAAGGAGAAGACATGATCTTATTGTGGTCATGGAAATACTCCAATCCACAATGTTTAGGTCAAGTTTTGGTTTCTAGAGGTTCTTTGATTCCTTGTCCCTAAATTCCTAGATATTTTATTGTGTAGATAAAATTACAAAGGATTTGATTGGGGATAGGGTAAAGAATGGAAAAAACATGAAGCATACCTTCACTCTATCAGGTGAGGATTGGTCCCATGCATATTTTCTTTGGCCATCATTCCTACAAAGATGAAAGTGCAAGTTCCTATTTGGAAAATTATCCCTCACCTAGAAGGCAACCCAAAAACATGCAATGATAAGGATATCCTAACCAAGTCTAAGGCTAATAGCTCATATATTTGATCATTAAGGTTTATATTGTGTATATCTTCTATCTTTTATTTTCCCTTTTTCATAGCTTGATGACTGGTTCTTTCTTCTTTATGGATACTTGTTTCCTTAGGTATTTCATACCTTAAGGTATCCTCAATGAAATTACGAGAAGCCTTCAATAAAGGATAATGTCAAGCTTTTGGATTATTTTATTGGATATTTTGATAATAGGAAAAAGGATCATGGTTAGCCACTATGCTATATAATTTATCTTGATATTTGAACTTGACATACTAATGGTAGGTTTAGGGAACAACTTGCATTGCATGGATATAAACTCATCCTAAAAGGATGTTATAGTTTAGATCTCATGATAACATGTAAAATAATGTATTCAATATGTGAGGCCCTACTTTTATTGGTAGAATTATGGGTTATTTAACTTCCCATTATTCCTCATCATAAGCTTTTATGAAAATGTTTGATTTTTCTAAATCATGATTTTTGAACCCTATTTTATGAATAAATCTAAAAATATAAACATTATTGATGATACATTATCAATGAGAACCATTTTTATGGATTGATCACCAATATTGCAAGTGATATAAGGTATCTCTCTAAGCATAGAGGTAAATGGAATGTCATCCCTAAAGAATGACATAGTCACATGGTTTATGCTAAGTGGCCCCATAATGTTAGACAAATCATTGAGAGTGATATTTTTAGGCACTATTTGTTCACTTAAAATCTTGAAAAATTTATCTCTATGACTTGGGGAGGTTCACAACAACTCAAATATAGAGATATTATATGATGTGTCTTCTAATTGTTATTGAAGGTTAAAAGGGTTTTTTTTCTTGTAATTTTAGAACCAAAGGTGATTCCTTAGGAGCATTTACATGTCTTGACCATAAAACTAAGGGGGTTTAGAAGGTGGTTTATAAGATTGAACCTTCTCCATGTTGCCTATTCATGGTGTAAACATGAATCATTCCTACCATATTTTGATTTTGTGGGTACATTATGGTACTACACTCGATTGGTAGCATTTTATATATGTTTAGGTAAGGGGTCCTCAAATATCCCCAAATATTGATTAGAATATATTACTTTTTCAGGACCATAAACCACTAGATGACCTTGATCAACAAGGTCTTGTACCACATTCTTGAGAGTGATACACTTATTCATGTTGTAGCCATTAGTGTGATGAAAAGGGTATTTTTGGTTAGCTTTGAACCAAGGGAGCTGCTCCCTTTTAGCGTCATGTTGTCTTATAGGGGTAACTCTATCATCATGTTGGTCAAATATCTACCTAATCAATAAAATTGTGTTTGTGCACCCTATATACAACCAACATTGAAAGGTCGTAGGAAAATAATGTCCTCGTACCAATCTCCATAGAGGGTTGGCTCCCTTACTAATTCTAAACTGGTTGAATACTAGAGATGCAAGAAAGAAATTAGAAAATGCGGAAAGAAATGGAAATATGGCCACAGGTCGACTATGTAGGATGGGAATAGACTGATAGCAAGAATCCACACCAAGCAATGAATAGCATGCAAAAGATAAAGA
This sequence comes from Wollemia nobilis, assembly GCA_028583015.1. Classification (NCBI taxonomy): domain Eukaryota; kingdom Viridiplantae; phylum Streptophyta; class Pinopsida; order Araucariales; family Araucariaceae; genus Wollemia; species Wollemia nobilis. The sequence continues at coordinate 9,782,930 of JAQPPZ010000458.1, read as the reverse complement.
AACGGCAAAATTTACTTAAAACTGTGCACATATAATCCTTCAAATTGACACTCCAGCACTCGCTCCTCTCATCAGAAATATTCAAATTCAACTTGCAAAATTTAAATTCAACAGCAAATAAAGAATCCAAGAGTAAAAATAAATGCGTAAATCAAAATACAATAATACACCAAGTCATTTGCAAATCCAAGAGCTGTGTATGTTACTGTAAATAACTTGAAGAGTTTTCAAACAGGATATCTATTTTTTCCAACAACTTACAATGAAATTTTTCTTAGTATTTATAGAGGTTTGTGCCTCTTTCATTGAATACATGAAAGGACCCAATGTCCATAGATCAGAGACATAATGAGTCATCATTTCTTGGAAATATTCTTCTAACAATCATGATCCAAAATTGATTTGGAGTGACGAGGCATTTTGATCACCACAAAATTTAATTTTGTGCACCTCTATTTTCTTGAAAATCAAACATATGCTTCAATAATTTACTCCTCATTAAATTTGCTTCAAAGAGGAATTAAAACCTTCGAGAATATGTTCTTGAAAATAACACAAATTATTTCCACTTCGTCACCAACATTAAATTGTGGCAATAATTTGAAGCAAATCTTTAACTAAAAAATAAAACCTTAATATTGCCCAAGATGATGGCAATCAATGATTAAATCCCGCATTATTTAATTTGGCACATGTTTTTGCTTAATTTATTTTCAGACACAACGAGCAACTGAACTCATTTGCTTTTACCATGAAAACACTCCCGTAAAAGGAAACCCTTAAAAAATCTCCTTCGCTCGAACTAAAAATTTTAATTACGTTCTCCCATTAAAGAAATTACTGCAATTGTTCTTTCAAACATCTTCATCCTTATTCTTTTAGAGTTCAACAATGCAGACCCCTTTCGCCTAATTGCAAAGGTGAAACCAACCTTTAATCCCTTGTCACCCCAATTATGCATTTCAATACCATTCACCCCAAAAAAGGGTGAACAATATCATTGCCCATACTTCGGGGCGAGTACGTCATCATACTTTAAAACCTGTTCGCTCAACCAAAAGGTGAACACAACGTTCGCCCAACCAAAAGGTGAACACAATGTTTGCCCCTAAAAAGGGGTGAATGTGATCGCGATTCAATATTTCAGCCAAATTTCATCATTTTTTATTTGTTGCTGCTCTTTTACTGTGGCTTCAATTATTTCTCTCTTTCAATTTCTTCTATGGGCAATTCAATCAAATTAATTTGAAGTCGATTTCCAAGCTGTGATTGGGATTGGAAAATTTATTTTTCAAATGAAAAATTATATACATTAAAAAAAAACTAAAATGATTGTAATTTTTGTTTTAAAATTAAGCAAGATTCTACATCATGAATTTTACATTACTGTCAGTAATTTATTTAAAACCAATGTGGCATAGTGCAAAACTGCCAATATTTTTGGTGGTTCTCGGGGTATCCAACTTCCATGGATGCAAGCGATCCCAAGCCTTAATCCATTATGTGATATTTATTCTTCCTTATAGCCTCCTTGGCTAGTGCATTTGATGTAGATGCTTTATGATTCTCCTCCTCTTCAGCTTTCTCAGTGGCTTCTACTTTTTCTGCAACTCGAAGTACTTCTTCTTGTTCTTGCTCTTCAACTGCTTTCACAACTACTTATTTTTGTGGCTCTGCTTGTTATTCCTTTTCTTTGAGGCTCCCATAAGTGAACTCATAAACTGCAATTGTGTCTTTCCATGTCTATGTGGTAAAAAAATAAGGAGTTCTTAGGGAATCATATACAAAGCAAAAATTTTGAATATCTCCCAAGCTCAGGTGCCTCGCTCGTTGGACTAACTCAAACAGTGAGCTCCATACGAGTGTACTTTGGTATGAATGGAAACACCTAAACATCAGTGATAGGTTCCTCCAAAGCATCAATCTCAGAGATATCTTCAACAAATTTCTTCCATCATGCTTCCAATTGCACTTGTGGAAGAGGTTCACCCCGTTCATCAATAAATTTTAAAAAACCCATGCCGCATAGAGCATTAATATGAGTCATCGAAATAGAATGTTATCACTCTATGGTATTTAGAATTTTTGACCTTCCCGCATGAGATACATCTACTAAAAATAACTGTGCAATGTGAATTTTGTAGCTGATCAGGAATGGTCCATCTCGCTTAGGGGTTTCACATACATGGTGGAATTTGCCAAGGCCTGTATTTTGACTACCATATCCATATGAGGTGCCAATAACTCCTCTATGTTATCAATTATGTGTTGTCCCTTTTGAATCTAAATATGAGCCACCCATAAGTAAATAAGAACTCGAACTTCTTCTGGAGCCAATTTTTCACAGTTCTTTGTGGAGCGAAGATGGGCTTCTTTGATATTATCTCAAGAAAATATTGTAGCTTGAGCAACTTTCTCATCCAATTGAGTCTAGATAGCTTATATCTTTAGGCGAAGGTTGTTCATCTCAATTTGGGCTGCATCTCTTTCTTTTATATGAACTCCTACATATCATTCTAAGTACTCATTCTCTGTAGTATATTTTCCTTCTATGCTCTGCTTTTAGCCAAGGCAGTCTCGAGTTCAATGACCTTGTCAACCTGATCAAAATACTTTTGTTTATAGTACTCACCGTGAAGGTAAACTGAACTCATGTCTACCTATATTTTGCCCATCCTTTCTATAAGATTAATCCTTGTGAGGTCTTTAGTTATGGTCTCAGAAATGACATTGCCTGGCAAATATTCTCCTTGAGGATTTTGAACTAATGAAGTAGTTTTGGTGATATGAGCCTCCATTACAACATGATCAAAAGAAAATTTCTTAAGAGGTTGTGCAGGTGTGAGAGATTCTTTGTGACATTTTCTTTTCAACCACTGTGATGAACTCAAGTGAGCTCTATTGATCTTTTCTACATCGAACTACTTGGACACCACCTGAATGTCAAGAAAATCTTGTAATTCCAAAAATGGAGTAAAGGGAATGAGGGCATCAGAGCTATTAGACTATGAAATGGATGTGGAAGTTAAAATTGGAGTAATGGAAATGGTGGGATGGATAGGTGGATCAGTTTTAACTGTAGTTACGCTTACTTTTGGATGATTTTGCGTACTTACAGTTTTAGTGGAAACGGTAGTGATAATTGATGTGGAAAGGCACAAAAATGGGTTCAACCTCAATGCATATGAACTAAAATAAAGGGAGAATAAAGAAAAGGAAAATTAATATGGAGCAGTAGTAACTTTAGAAAAATAAGAAGGAAGTGGAGTGGATACAGAAGGCAAACCAAAATGTGGAGAAATGGACACAGAAACTGATGGGAGTGAACTGGAAAAAGTCACTACATGCTCCAATAAATAAGGAGAAGAAGAATAAGGAAGGGGAGATGTACCTTTGGGTGTGAGTGCTATGTGATGTGAAGATGGAGGTGACTATAAAATATTTTCTTCCTGTTGCTTCTCTACTACCTCTTTAACATTTACTTGGGTCTCCATGACCTCCTCTTGTGGTGGTTCTAATGGTTGATCTTCCTCCTGTCCTTGAACCATTTGTGCAACCATGATTGGAGCCTCGATCATCATGAGAGGAGAGACAATTGTAGTAGATACAATCAAAGTTGTTGTAACCATAGTAACTGGAACATTAGTGAAATAAATGATAATAGCACAAATCCTTGGTTTCTTTGTTGCCTTGGGAAATTGTGGCACCCTTTGCACATCTTGCTTCTTTGAGATAGGTGCTTCTTCAACCTTTTTTCTTATTCGCAGTGATTTACACTTAAACACGTATTGTTTCTCTTCTTCCTTGGGAGTCTCTTTTTCAACCAATGGACGTTTTCCCTTAGACTTGTTTTCATCACTATCAGACTGTTGAAAACTATGCGAAAAAATGTTGGCGAAAGCGACTAGCTGATAAGAATCAACATATTCATCATAAACCTCTGAAAAGGCATGATCTAGTTTGAACCCATAAGGAGTAGTTGGATTTCCTCTATGAACCCGCATTATCCACAAATTTAGTATATTTTCTTTGGACCATTCAGGATTATGGGCTTTAACCTGACTAAACAATCCTGGTAGAGGGACTTGAGATCTATAATCTACTTCTAGCTCATAGCAGTCATGCCAAGGGGGAAGTGTAGACATTTTCTCAATATGCCAATTCATTTTGGACCCATTGAAATTATTTTTATTTCATTCAATATCGGTTTGAGGATAACAATGAAATAATTTGAGCTTGATAATTTCCTTAAACTTGCCTAAGGGGTCATACCTCCAACATTGTGGCAGTTCTATCAATCCTAGATCTTGCAAGGCAATAGTGAGAAGCCAATTCTGTCTGATTTGGCCTGCTACTATACCACTAAACTTGAATGGCATATTACATGTTGTATTTTTTCCATGCCTAGATCCATATATATCATTTACGTAATCTGACTGGTGCACTACCTCCATAGAAAAAACATGCTTTGTAGCGAAGTATGGCAACAAAAATGACTTACCTATGAAACCAAAAATATGTACAACTACACCCTACATAAGCAGATAAATATCACCCTTTTCCTGAGTGACCAATATATCTCTCAACTCTCGTGGCACTCTTTCACATGTACCACATAATAGTTCTATTACTGGCCCCAAAAACCAACTATTGAAACTATAGAAAGACTCCCTTCTTGACAAAACTAAAATCCACTTATATACTAGTAAAGGTTGATATTTTTCATCTGTTTGTGTAACTATAATAAAAGAAAAATGTCGCTACAATTGAAAGAAGAAAAACCATACTAGAAATGAACTGTTCTTGAATGATTTCACATTTTGAGTCTACATTTTCTCCAGCTAATAATTCATCTTCCGCGAGATGTAATCAGCCCAATTGAATAATATTGGATTGGTGTCCTCTATCATAACTAATGGGGAATAAAAATCTACCCGACCAATACATTGCACTAAAATTGCCTTCCACTTGTCCACAGTATCATCAGAAGGTAAACCTGTGTACCATGCTAGCATTGAATAAATATCCAAGATTTTAAAATATTTAAGCGGTTTAGACAAATTGGGAAGCTACCCCATTGGTGGTTCTATGATGAACTAAGTCTCCATGAATTTACACATCATTACAGTAGAGACGTATCTATCTTCCTATTCATTGGTGTGCAAATTCTTATGGACCCCATAGGTAGGTGGTTGTAATCCACATGTGAATGCTTCTTAGATCTCATCCAGGGTAATAGTGAAGAGAATATCCCTCTTTGCATTCCCTACTGCTCTAGTGAATGGGTCATAAAATTTGGTAATAAGCTGCACCAGCTCAGGACAAGATTGTACAAGTGGGTACAGGTACCAGAAAAGCTGTGAATAGTATGGCACTATTAGCCAACTTTCTAATGTAACCCCCTAGTTAACTGTAAGTTCAACATCCTGCTACAGCCTCTCTACTCCTTTGTGGGTTATGCAATCACCAATTTCGGCCATCGTGTCATCATAGGAGTCCAGGTCAACATAGTCATTTTTTTTAGCCTTTTTAGACCTCATACCCCTCTCTTTTCTCTTTGACTTCTTGGGATCTATACTGTCTGAAGCATATTGGGGATCTTTACTATGTATTCCCATTTTTCTCCTTGAAAGTTTTATCGAACACTGTTTGGACACTTTTGCAATAACAATTCAAAGCACACGACAGCAAAAATTTAAATAAAATTTTAACTGTGAACTTTACCTTGCTTTATTTAAATAGAGCCCTTTTCCAACCACCACAATAAATGTTGAGTTACTTGGATGCCCTCGAAAAAATTAATTCTTGATGCACTCTTCAGGCAATATTCCCAATGTATCCCAATATATCTTTTGATTCATTGTAAAATTTACCTTGGGAAAAAGCATCCCTCTTTGCTGCATAATTATGTCGTAAATCGTGCCTTGGCTGCAGAATATTGCTTTGGAAAAATAAATTGGCCTCTTAAACCAATTAAATACTTATTTTGCTCCCTCGAAAATAAAAACTTCCACTAGCCTGCATGTTTTCCAATAATTGCCACATCTTGGAGGAAGCCATATATCCGCACTGAATCTCGAAAATAAAAGGATAAATTCGCTTCTCCTTTTTTCTCCTTCAACGCATTTTAAATCAACTTGATGAATTTGGGGTGAAAGTTCTCCTTATATAAACTTTGTTCCTTGCGTTCTTCCCCTTTTCCTTTAGAAAATTAGATTTTGTAAAAAAACTTTGCCTCCTTTTTTTAGAAAAACAACTCTCTTTTTTTTCTTTGAAAAATATTGAATGCATTTGACGGCACCATATACATCCTCATTTTTTATATTATATATATATATATATATTTTTTCATCACCCCTAAGATGGACAAATAGGACATCTGCCCGACCTTGGGATATCATCGTTTTGTTTTGTTTTTTTTTTTAAGTTTTTAAATTTAAATTTAATTTTTTTTTAGCAAATGCTTGGTCACCCAAGGAGATGGGCGAATGTAATTTTCACCCAAAATTAGGGTGACCATTATGTTATTTTATTTTTTTTTTATTTTTTAAAGTTTAATTTAATTAATTAATTTTTTTTTTTTAAGTTTGATTTGGGGGGTGCCCAAGGTTTGGGCGTTCCCAGGTTAATTTGGGGGGCGCCCAAGGTTTGGGTGCTCCCATGTAACTAGGGGAAGCACCCAAGGTTTGGATGCTCCCATGATAATTTGGGGAAGCACCCAAGGTTTTGCTGCTCCATGTTAATTGGGGTGTGCCCAAAGAGGGGGGTGAACGTGATGTTCGCCCCACCAATGGGCGCTCCCTATTTGTTAATTGTTTTTTTTTTAAGTTTTAAAGGAATTTTTTTAAACTTAGGATATGTACTATGGTCGCCCAAAGGGAAGGGTGAACGTAATGTTCGCCCCCCTTTGGGGCGATCATGATTTTTTATTTTTTTTCTTTTGTTTTTTTATTATTATTTTTTTTTTTTCTTTTATTTTTTAGTTTAGGATCACCTACAAAGGGGGGCGAACATTATGTTCACCCCACCTTTGGGCGATCTCATAATTTTATGTGGTCACCCTTAAAGGGAAGGGCAAACATGAATTTTTTTTTTATTATTATATTATTTTATAGTTTTTTTTGTGTGTTTGTTTTTCTATGAACATGAAAATTTTATTTATGAACATGTTCTCCTAACAAGAGGACAAAAATGAGATGAATACAAGAACTTCAATTTTTTTCTTTTTACCTATGTGTATATATATATATATATATATATATATATATATATATACTAAGGAAACATGAAAGTAATTAAGAAAATGAATATATACATATTTTACAAAAAAACCTTATCAAGATGTTGTTACTGAATATAAGGAAATGCAGAAGTGGTTTGGGAAGAAGTCAACTGAAGGTAGTTTTCAAGTTGGAGATTTGGTTCTCAAATGGAATGCAAGAAGGCCAAGCCGAGAGCATCACAAATTCGATGCTATTTGGGAGGGCCCTTTCCAAATCTATGTTGTAAACTCGGCTAACGCCTATCATCTTCAAGACATGGAAGGCTGGGATCTTCCAATTCTAGTGAATGACCTTCATTTGAAGGCTTATATTCAGTAACAACATCTTGATAAGGTACTTTTGTAAAATATGTATATATTCATTTTCTTAATTACTTTCATGTTTCCTTAATATATATATATATATATATATATATATATATATATATATATATACATGTATATATATACATGTATATATATATATATATATACATGTATATATATACATATATGTATATATATATATATGTATATATATATATATATATACATGTATATATATATATATACACACATATATATATATACATACATATATATATATATATATATGTATATATATATATATACATGTATATATATATATATATATATGTATGTATATATATATATATACATGTATATATATATATATGTATATATATATATATATATATATATATATATATATATATATATATATATATATATATATATATATATATATATATATATATATTAAGGAAACATGAAAGTAATTAAGAAAATGAATATATACATATTTTACAAAAGTACCTTATCAAGATGTTGTTATTGAATATAAGCCTTCAAATGAAGGTCATTCATCGAAATCGGAAGATCCCAGCCTTCCATGTCTTGTAGATGATAGGCGTTAGCCGAGTTCACAATAGAGATTTGGAAAGAACCCTCCCAAATAGCATCGAATTTGTGATGCTCTCCGGGCTTGGCCTTCTTTGCATTCCACTTGAGAACCAAATCTCCAACTTGAAAACTACGTTCGGTTGTCTTCTTCCCAAACCACTTCTGCATTTCCTTGTTATGTTCGACAAACACCTGGTAAGAATTTTCTCTATCCTCTTCCAACTATATTAATTGTGCCAATCATGCGCTCATAGGATCAAACTCCTCATCTTCCTCCTAAAACAATTGCAATGTCTAAAGGACCGAAAGCTTAATGTGAGCAAGAAGAATTGCTTCCTTACCATGCACCAATGCATACAGATATGTTTTAATAGATTTTTTTATAAAAATGTGATCTATCCAAAGCGTCTGGTTCAACAACAAATTCCAGCTTCTCTTGTTGTTTCCCAGTATCCTTTTCAAAATTCGTAGCAAATTCTTATTGGTGGATTCGACTAAACCATTCCCTTGCGGGTAATAATTGGATGAAGTCTTGAGATAAATCTCGTATTTGCTAGCAAACTCTGTGATCTTGGCCCCAATAAATGGAGTTTCATTATTGGTTATAATTGAGTGTGGAACACCAAAGCGAGTGATTATTCCCTCCAGGAAAGATATGATAGTTGCTTGGTCCATTTTTTAGTAGGAATGGCCTCTGACCATCGGGTAAAATAGTTAGTTGTTGTCAAAATGTACTTATACTCTATAGAAGAATGTGGGTCAATTACTCCCACAAAGTCAAGACCCTACTGCTGAAAGGGTGATTCTACTTGAATCGGGAGAAGAGGCAATGCCCCCTTTCTAATTTTTTCAACATATCGCTGACAACTATCACAGTGCGTACTCACTTTATGGAAATCAGAAAACAAGGTAGGCCAAAAATAGCCTTCTCGAATGATTTTTAAGGCCATGGGCCTTCCTGCATAATGACCACCCGATAGTCCCGAATGAAATTCTTCTAATATTTTTTCTTTTTTGGATTCCCTTACACACCTAAGAAGGACTTCATCAATGTTTTTGTGAAATAGCCCCTCAGGAAATAAAACATATTTGAGAGCTTGCAACTTGAATCTTCGATGTTGCGAAGCATCAAGGCAAGATGGGCATTTGCTTGAAGTAAAATAATTGATTAGATCCTCAGTCCAATAAGGATCACTAACAATATAATTCATGCATATGCTTTCACCCAAACTGTCCTCATGCATCACATCCAATGATTCATAGGTCACACTTTTGGCTAGCTCCTGGCATAGAGCTCTCCCATGAACTAGCTTTGTTGGTTGGATCTCCACATCATACTCTTCAATTTTTGAGATCCAACCTGCTCTCTTGTCTCCTAATTATCCTTGGAGAATAAAGTTTCACACATCAGGGTGTATAACATACATAACCATTTTGCTCTGAGAAACAAAGTGTCAGAACTTCTTTAATGATTTCATCATCACGTATACTTGTTTCTCAATAAAATTATATTTCTCCTGATGAGGAGAAATGACCTAAATTAGGAAAATAATTGGCTTATCATCTCCATCCTCTTGCTATTGCATAAAAACTATAGCATAACTCTCATGTTCACCTACTGCATAGAGAATTAAATCTTTAGAATAATCAAGATTAACCAATACTGAAGCCCGAGTAATCCTCTCCTTGATTTCATTGAAAGCCTATATTCTTGTATCAGTCCATTTAAACTCAACGTATTTCTTGAAAATCTTAGTCATGGGTTTCACCACTTGAGCGAAGTCAGCAATGAACTTACGAATTAAATTAATTTGGCCAAAGGACTGCAAGTCCTTTTTATTAGCAAGAAATGGTAACTTTATTAGGGATTCAACTATTGTAGGATCGATTGCCAATCCTTCTTGTTAAATTACATGGCCCAACAACTTACCTTCTTTGACAGCAAATATTGACTTCTTCAGAATAATCAAGATCCTAAACTCATGGCACTTCTCAAACACCTACCTCAAATGAGCAATATGGTCTTCTCTACGATGTGAAAACACAGTCATATCATCAAGATATATCATAATAATCCTATTCAATAACTCACCAAAAGAAATGTCCATGGCCCTCTGGAAAGTAGCATCGATATTTGAAAGTCCAAATAGCATCCACTGGTAGGCGAAGGTACCCCACTTGGTAGTGAATTTTGTTTTATATTGATCCTCATATTTTACCCACTTTTGATTATAACCAAAGAAACCATTTAACAATGAGAATCTCTGGGAACTAGTTACTACATGAAGGATTTGATCGATCTGCGATAGAGGGTAATGATCTTTTAATGATGCCTAATTCAGATTGCAAAAGTCAACACACAACCGAATGTCTCCATTCTTCTTCTGTACTGGGACCAGGTTTGCCACCCATGTCGAGTGCTTGATCTAATATATTATTTTTTCCTCCAACATCTTCAATAGCTCTAATTTCATAAGGACTTCAATATTGGGATTGATAGGCCATTATTTTTGACGAAAAGTTTTTACCCCTTCCTACAGTTCTATAGTATGTTGGATCACATTATTGTCATAACCCTTCAAATCATGGTAGCTCCAGGCAATAATATATGGATACTCATAACACAATTTCTTGATATCTTCCAGTTCTTCTAGGGTGCCATCTATTCCAACCTTGATGATTTTCTCAGGCTCCAAATGCAACTCTTTATAATCCTTCACATCTATTTTGATCCTATGCTTTTTAGCCTGATCATTCTAGTCGAATAGAATTTCAAGTGTAATCAGTCCCCTAGGAATGTGATTATTTTTTAGTTGAATCATCCCTTCTCTCTCTTCTTCAGCAAGAACTCTATCATCAAATACTGTAGTTTCTTTAAATAAATTGACAATATCCTCATCATTGTCAAACACCTACCAATAGAAATTTTTTTTGGGAACTAAAGTTTTGTAAATTACCTTAACTGTCTTAGGCTTTCTAACTACTTGCTCAATATGAGAGTAATTAGCACCAAGAGAGGCCAGAATATCTACATGTATATTTAGCTCTCTTGAAATTTCCTAAACATTTAAAGCAGTGAAAGATTCAAAAAAGTACCACACTCTGTTGTGATAATATTTTAGGTAATGTTGCTTTGATACACACCTATTAGTTATCTAATTAACTATAAGTTTAGAGTCACCAAAAATTTGTAGCTATTTAATACCCAACTTCTCAGCTTTCTTCAATCCAAGGCATAATACCTCATATTCAGCTACATTATTTGTGCAACCCCAAGTTAGCCTATAAGAATAGGTCTTTTACAACCCTTCAGGAGATATCAACACAATGCCATCTCCTGCACCATTCTTGCACCTAGTGCCATCAAAATACATTCTCTATAACTAGTCTAGAATAGGATCAAGAGAATCAAGAACCTTCTCTTCAGTCTTCTTCGACTTAGTTATAGTATAGCAGCCAATGTTTGTTCCAACCATCACATTAAAATCCATGAGTGAAAACTCATCCTTGAAGTGAATTTCACCCAGTGCTTCTTCCATCAAGTCAACCTTTTCTAACTCCTCAGTCATCATGTTAATTGCACCTGGAGATATTTCTTCTTCCTCCAACTTCTCAATGTGAAAGGTGAGGGCTTCTCATTATGAATGTGAATCCTCTTTCCCTTGAATGGTATCTCCAAATGCACATGAAATACCTTGAGAGGCACATGCTAAAGTATGGTTCCAGGTCAACCACTACCACTTCTTGGATGACTGTGATTTATGGCATACTATGGAGGAGAATGGGAATATCCTTGATTACTCCCACCAACTTAACTGGTGTCCCATATAGTTGTAACACTCCTGGGCTACTCCTTGTATATTCCATCCCCATAACTTCACATACTACCTTTGGCATGATAGTAGTTGTAGCTCCAGAGTCAATCATACAGTTGTGTATAATCCACCCTTCCATTATAAGTGATAAATAAAATGGGGGAGGCCTATTTTTTTCTATGGCTAAAGTTAATAATGCTTATGCCAAGACTATTTGAGAAGGATTTTCCTTTTGATCTTTAACAGTCTTCAACAATTCTTGTAGTAGGTCAACCTGTCCAAGAAACTATAGTGCATCATACAGTCAATCATACAGTTGTGTATAATCCACCCTTCCATTCTAAGTGATAAATAAAATGGGGGAGACCTATTTTTTTCTATGGCTAAAGTTAATAATGCTTACGCCAAGACTATTTGAGAAGAATTTTCCTTTTGATCTTTAGCAGTCTTCAACAATTCTTGTAGTAGGTAAACCTGTCCAAGAAACTATAGTGCATCATACAAGATAACTTTTGTAGGAATCTTCTTTATTTCTTCCATAATATTATACTTTGAAACAGTAAGAGCTTTCTCCTCTAAAACCTACTCATACTTGTCTTGATGTTGTTGGGTAGCTTTCTCCCTTTATCACTTGGTCAAAGATAGGTACTTGAGACACTCCTTGGAATGTTATCTTGTTTCATCTTGTGTTTGAGTAGCTGATGTAGGTTGCGAAGTTGATGCCTTTGTTGGTATCTTCTCTTGAGATTTCTTGGGGAGTAAATATTTTATCTTGACATAATCCTTTTCCTTAGCCCTTATACCGGGAACTTTCACTGGAGTTTATCATTTTTCATCCTGCACCTTTGGCTCTATAGGCACCTTTAAGGGTTCAAGATTAGTATGATCTACTATTTATGGCTTATTTCTAGATCATGTGAGAACTAAAACTTGCTCTATAGATGGCATCATAAAAATATGATTGGCTTTCCTAATCATATTGACTTGTCTGCAAATTGTACTCTTTGCTAGTGTTTGTCCATAATTCATATGCACCATGTAAGTTTCTTCTCTATGAGAATAATTACATGTTGAACACCAGTACGCCTTCTCAGTTGTGATAGTTTCTTCATGTTCTTGCACCGTTGTGTTCTTCTCAAGGCCTCTACTAGTAGATGCTTGCTCTTGAGTGATCGGTGGAGTTTGGAATCTCTATGATCAAATTCAGCCTCTGCTTGCTTCTTCCTTATTGTTGTAATCTCATTGGATATTATCCTGAAGGTTGTATTATTAGAATTCACCTCCTGCAACAATACTATGAGAGGATCAGGATTGGAAGGTGCAAGGGCACAGGCAAAGGCAAAGGTGTCGGAGTCCTGGGCAATGGTAATGGAACTGGTGGTTCTAGCAATGCAAGAAATGGAATAGGTGTGGGCAATTGTAGAACTGATTTATTAGGTGGTTGTGGGAAGCTTGGAGCTGAATGTTGTGGAACAAGAATAGGGGTGATATGAGGTAGATCTAAGCTCCATGAGGGAACTGGGTACATGGAAGGCATAGGCTATGAAAATTCACTTAAGTACAAGTACTACGGGAGATCAAGAATAATGGGCATGGTCGTATTCGAGGAAACTCTACCTACAACAATCAGATCATATTTAGCCTTATGTGACTATGTATACAATTCTGGGAATGTAGTCACATTGGCTTGATGAACATCCATACCAATTTCAGTGTTAAACACCCTAAGATAGTAGAAAGCAACTTGTTCATGTGTGGGCCGCAAACCATCAAGAACTTTTTCTAGCTCTGTGCAAACCTGAAGTTGAAATCAACTATCTCCTCCTATGGATGTCTTTGTATTGTTGTAAACTAGTGCAGCAAGGAGTATGTATCATCTTTTTCATGAAAAATTTTAATCAGTAACTTCGCTAACCAATCCCATGATGTAATACTACCCGATTGCAACGATCGGTACCAATACACCAATTTTCCTCTTAGCAGAAATACTAGTAATTTTATCATTACATCTTCATCCATTATATCATAGATGGTCATAAAAGAAGTTACATATTGGATATGCTCATACATAGTTTTATCAGTACCATCATAGGTCGACAAGGCCTTCAAAGAAGCTTGGGGCACTGGATTTTGTGCTTACAATTTCAAAGCCCCTGAGCTATTCCATGCTGGGAACTGCCTAGGTGGTGGATTATGAGCCATGTGGAAAAGTATATGAGGTGGATGTCAAGAAACACCAGCGGTCGTGTGAGCCAGAGGTTGAGGAAGACTAGTAGCAGTACTACCTGGGCTTGTGGGAGCGAAAAATACACTAGGTAGTCATGATGATGTGACAGACCATATATGGGATATATGAGGTAATGAAGATGTACGACACAAAGTGTCTAATTGAGGATGTTCCCCTATCCTTTAGATATCAAGTTCATAGAAATAAATTTTATGGTCTAGATTTTTGACCTTCGATCTTGTATTCATGAGACACAACTTTTGATGTACTCACATTTGGAGATTTCTAGGTATATTTGAGTCGCCAGATGTTCTAATTCTACAACACAAAGGCGAAAATCAAAATTTAACACCATCAAAAGTGGAACTTTTGAAGTCTCATAGGGCATGCCAAAAATTTTTGGTGTCAGTGGGTTTGTCAACTTGGGATAATACTTGTACCACCGACTATGGATCTTACTAGGATAGAAACTATCTATCCCACCGAGTGTGCCAAAAATTATTGGTCAAATATATGTTTAATCATAAAAACTGTGTTTGTGCACCCTAGATACGACCAACATTGAAATGCCATTGGAAAGGAATGTCCCCCATGCCAATCTTCAAAGAGGTTTGGCTCCCTTACTAATTCTAAAATGGTTGAAAACTAGAGATGCAGGAAAGAAATTTGAAAATGCAGAAAGAAATGGAAATATAACCATAGGCCGATAGTGTAGGATGGGAATAGAATAATAGCAATAATCCACACCAAGCAATGAATAGCATGCAATATATAAAAAAATGGCAGAATTTACTTAAAACTTCGCACATATAATCCTTCAAATTGGCACTCCAACACTCACTCCTCTCATCAGCAATATTCAAATTCAACTTGCATAATTTAAATTCAGCATCAAATAAAGAATCCAAGAGTAAAAATAAATGTGTAAATCAAAAGACAATAATGCACCAAGTAATTTGCAAATCCAAGAGATCTGTATGTCTATTACTACAGAGAACTTGAAGAGTTTTCTTGTAGGATATCTATTTTTTCCAACAACTTACAATGAAAGTTTTCTTAGTATTTATAGAGGTTTGTGTCTCTTTCATTGAATACATGAAAGGACCCAATGTCCATAGATCAGATACATAATTAGTCATCATTTCTTGGAAATATTCTTCTAAAAATCATGATCCATAAATTATTTGGAGTGACAAGGCATTTTTATCACCATGGCATTAAATTTTGAGCACCTCCATTTTCTTGAAAATCAAACATATGCTTCAATAATTTACTCCTCATTAAATTTGCTTCAGAGAGGAAGTAAAACCTTTGATAAGATGTTCTTGAAAATAACACAAATGCTTTTCACTTCGCCACCAACATTAAATTGCAGCAATAATTTGAAGTAAATCTTTAACTAAAAAATCAGACCTTAATATTTTCCAATATGATGACAATCAATGATCAAATCCCGCATTATTTAATTTTGCACATGTTTTTTCTTAATTTATCTTCAGGCACCACGAGCAACTGAACTCATTTGCTTTTACCATGAAAACACTCTCGTAAACGGAAACCCTTAAAAAAAAACTCCTTCGCCCAAACTAAAAATTTTAATTACGTTCACCCATTAAAGAAATGACCGCAATTGTTCTTTGAAATATCTTCATCCTTATTCTGTTAGAGTTCAACAATGCAGGCCTCTTTCACCTAAGTGCAAAGTTGAAACCAACCTTTAATCCCTCGTCACCCCAATTATGCATTTCAATGTCATTCGTCCCCAAAAAGGGCGAATAGGATCATCTTCCATACTCTAGGGCAATTGCACCGTCATACTTTAAAACTTGTTCACCCAACCCAAAGGTGAACATGACGTTCGCCCCTAACAAGGGGTGAACGCGATTGTGTTTCAATATTTCAACCGAATTTCATCATTTTTTATTTGTTGTTGCTCTTTTACTGTAGCTTCAATTCTTTCACTCTTTCAACTTCTTCTATGGGCAATTCAATCAAATTAATTTGAATCCAATTTCTAAGCTATGATTGGGATTGGAATGTTTATTTTTCAAATGAAAAATTACATATATACAAAAAAAATTGAAATGACTATAATGTTTGTTTTAAAATTAAGAAAGATGTTACATCATGAATTTTACATTACAATCAGCAATTTATTTAAAACCAATGTGGCATAGTGCAAAACTGCCAACACATCTTAGCATCTAAAAATTATGTCAGTATAGATGATAGAGACTAATTTAATTTAGCAAACTTTCTAGGAGGCTTTTTTAGATATTTAGCTAAGATTAACTAGCTCAATACTACAATGGTATTGACATTACCTATTTTAGGGTTGGTGTTGGGTAGAAAATCAGTTACACCATCATCCATAACATGTTTGTTCTTATACTATCCTTTGGTGTTGGGATAAGGTGGTTTTTCTTCTTCTTTCTTAATTTTAAGTTTTCCTCTTCGTTGAAGGACAAATTCCATTTTTTTGCAAGATCAATTACATCATCAAAAGACACAACACGAGTCATATCTAAAGTATATGAAAAATTCTCTTGTAAATTACATATGAAGATACATAATAATTTTTTAGATTGTGGAGCAAAAGGTAGTTTTCTAACTAGTTTTCATCACTGAGATAAGAATTCACCAATAAATGCATTCTTACCTTGTTTAAGTTGATACAATTCATTAGCCATATACTTTTCCATTATGTAGGCAACAAAATTTTGAATAAACATTTTGACTAATTCAAAAAAATTTCTTGATTGAATGATGGGATAGTTGATAGAACCATTCTAAGGCCTCACCACTAGGACTCATAGGAAAATGCTTTAACAATAGCAATTCATCATACTTGATGTCATTTCCCACTACCCTAAAGATTCAAATGTGTTCTATTGGTTAACCATCACCCTTATATAACAAAAATTATGGTAACACAAAGGTTGAATAATAAGATCTACTTGTTACCTAGGTGTTGTAGGTGAGTTGGAGAGGAGAGGGCAATCCTCCAAGGGAGGTCCTAGGTTCAAATATCCACCCTACCAAAAATCTGAATTGGGTATCCAAAATCTAATTGATAATGTTGGTGTAGGCAGGGTCGGGTGCAACTCCCGGGTGATTTTGATGGTGTAGAACCCCCTATTCGTGGTCTCTCAGACAGGGTTTTTCGCTTAAAAAAAAAAAGGTCTATTTGTTAAACTGGAATCTACAGGTTCATTACAACATTCCTTTTAAGAATACTTCTTAGGTATGCCTCCTTTAATAGAGGCTAATTGTTGTTTGAATTATAATTTTTCTCTCACTAATTGTTCTAACCTAGCATTGACATTTTGAAATCTAGGGTGATGAATTGATGGTGCTATAGATTGAGACTAGAGGTTAATTGGAGGGTAATATTGAATATTTGGATGGGATGATCTATAAGAAATCATTAGGTTACTAATTAAAATATTACCTTAAAAATGTGTGTTAGTAGGATGTGTAGACACCTAAAACATGTCATGTTTATGAGACTATTCATATGGGCATCTTTGCAGACCATATGAATGATCTTGGACCTTTCCAAGACCAAGCAGTGGTTCTAACCACTCATTTTAGGCAATCTAGGCCTATCTAGCCTTAGCCACTAAAAGCATCAACGACTAATATCCCACCACTAATTATTAGAGTGGCTAAGAGAATCCTAACCCTAGTGATACTAAGCAAGAGTGACTAACCTTGTAACAAACTTGGCCTTCTTAAGACGAGCAAAATTAGTTGCAACAACCCAAATTGCAATGGTTTTGGAACAGCTTTGGGTTGGTAACCTTCCACAGGTTTCCTCCCAACTGCTCAGCCCAACTAATTCTTGATCTTGGATTTCTTGAGAAGCCAATATTGGGATTTGGGGAAGTCTATTTATAGACCCCCCAAAGAGGCATAATCATCTCGAATTCATTTTAGCAAAGCTCTACCAGTTTGAATATTGACTTTAAAACCATTGAGGAGTAGTGAAGTGTCAAATTGGATAATGATACTTGTTGTTGTGGTAGGCCTCCTTCATTTGGGCATATGCACTTTCCTCCCTAGGATCCCAATTGGTCACCATGTGTTTGGATCTAGATTTCATTGGAGCATTTTCCTCCTTGTTGCACTCTCCTCTATCTGAAGGAACGCATATACCATTGGATTGAAAATCAATATACTACATACCTTAGAGACCTTAATGTATTTTTATCAAGGTGGTAGATGAGCACCGACCATTGATGGAAGATCTAATAGTCAGTGCATCTTCAAATCTTATCTACCCTTCTCTTGAATTCCTTTCATTCTGACTAAATATGGGAAGTGCCTTTCGACCATATTTTTTGGTTTGTCTCTCTTCTAATTAATACTTATTTGAGTGAAGTAGGGTTGTAGGGAAATTTTTTGGCTAATTAAGCCTTTCTACCATAAAATATAGTGGAATATAACACATGATCCAACAATATTAAAGGTCAAAATAATCTTGTAATGAGTAGAATAATATATGAGAAAATTAATGTGTATATCAAGGGTTATATAATAAACTAAATAACATTAATTTATATACTAAAATATGAATGTAAATAGTCTGAATAATTCATGAACTATGCATGAAGAAAAACTTACAATATTAATTGCTCAAAATGTATACAATCTTTATTACTCTTATGAGATATATGAACTAAATTTCCATTTGATTTTCATTCTAAGGATCATTGTCTCCATAATATAGCCATAGTGATGTGAATCTTCAAGTACTAGACTATTGCTCTCCATATGCCAAGTCTCGTTACTCTTGGTTTATAAAATTGACACTTGCATACTTTATGGACACTTGAATCCATAATACTTGCACACATCTACATGACTCTTGGACTTCTACATGCACTCCTAATCTAGGACACTTGTGGATATCCTCACATTACATATTTTCTCTCTTACATACAAGATACTTGTGTGCATTCTCTCTTACATGACACTTATGCATTTCATGCACATTAATACTTACATAAATAGAGAAATATAAATCACACTCTAAACTATAAACTCAAATCTAATATACTATGTACAAATGTACCGTGAAGGTACCATTGGGGTACATTAGCATGTACAAAACAATGTAATATTCCTCAACACCCACCTTATATTACATTATTTGGTTATTGAATACTTTAGTTTTCAATATTGGTATTTTTCTTTGTCTTCAATATTCAAGTGACCTAGAAGGAACCTCTACTTGAGATTCATCTTTGGTCTATCTCTTTCAAATTGGTATCTGAATATACAATATATGATTTTTATTTTACCTTAGATTCATATATTATGTTGTTTTTATTTTTGTGTTTGACTATATTTTTTTTCCTCTTTTATTTTACATTTTTTTGTGCAATACCTGATTATGTGCCTTCTAAATATTGATTTAGTAAATCATCACAATAGTACAACCTTTATTTCAATGATTCTTCATTGAATATAACATAAGCTTCATTAAATTTGTATGTGTTATTTTTCTTTTCTTGTCTATTTTCTTGTAAAATATCAAAGGTAAGTAATGATAAATGCATCATTAAGCATTATTCTAATGAATTAATAATGGTTTTTTGTGAATTCCACCATGTTATAAAAAAAATGTAATGGATATAACTTAAAGTATAGTGAACTTCTCCTCTTTTGCATCCTTGAGAAATAAATATAGTTTCTCTTCTAAAATATTTGGTATATGTTTATGCCCATCAAAATCATCTATTAAGTTTTTAGAAGAAAACTTAAGGTTCCTTTGAGGTGAAAAACCTTATAGCTCCAAAATTAATAAAAACTTAAATATAAATTTTGCAAATTTTTATTTTCTAATACTTTGATGTAGAAAACCTTTTAACTCCAAAATATTAAATTTGCAAAATTTCAATTTCTTCAAAAATAAAAAACTTCTCTAATTTCAAAAACCTTTAAAAAACTTTACTCAAACTAATTCAAATAATATTAAAAAATTCAAACCAAAATCTTCACACTTATAAAAATTTAATAATCTTTTTATCACCAATTAATCTTCTAACCTTTTTAAAAATATTAATCTATTCAAACCTTATTACTCCACTCAAATGATTAATTTTTGAAAAACCTAATTAACCATATCTAATCCTTATTACTCCACTTTAGGTTTTCAAATTAAATATGCTATATTTCCCTCCAAAAAAAAGCGTTGGAAATTTCATGTAACATTAAGAAACATTACATGAGACAGTGCAAATATTGTTGTAGTGTTAATGTTGCATGCTTCCCAGATGTTGCTTCTCACATGAATGCTTATCCATAAATTATTATAATCTTAAACTCATGTTTGTATGCTTCCGAAATGTTAGAAAATTATCTTGTTGTTCATGGCTATGACTTTGCACTTATATATCTACTAGTTGCATTGATATACAAGGATTCTCCTTCACTATGATTCACATTTGCTAACTTGTTATCAATGTTATATTTCACTTGATATGCTTGTTGTGAGGAGTTCAAATGACTTGTGCTTGGAGGAGTCCAGGAAACCATTCTAATGATCTATGCTTGGAGGAAGCCAAGTGATTCTTCTACTGTTATTTACTTGGAGGAGGCCAAGTGATTCTTCTATTGTTCTTTGCTTGGAGAAGTCCAAGTGGCACTTTTGCTAGTCTTAACTTGGAGGAGGATGAATCTAACCTTATCTAATTTTCTAGGACAATACTTAGTCGTATCCTACCCTCTTTAACATTTATCTTGCTCTTTTTATTATGTTTACAAGCTTCCTCTTTCTTCTATGTGCAAAATTCTCTTTTTTCATTCTTGTTTCATGCACAAAGAAGAAACAGATGAAATAGGAACCAACATATAGAAAAAGATAATAAGAGACCAATGAGGGAAAGGCAAGGAAATTTCAATGGACAATGTTTCTCATGTCATATATGTGGGCACATGGCTTCATAGTGCAAGACACATGAAAGATAGGAGTATGAGAATTTTTGAAATAGGTAGCTTTTCATGGGTATTTCTACTCATGTAATTAGTTTGGTCACAAGGCAATAAATTGCAAGGTACATGATAGGAACAGAGATGGCTTCACCAAGAGAAATCACAAGATATTTGCACCTCCAAGGAATAATAACATTAAGTGTTATAAGTACAATAATGATGGACATAGAGCAAAGTGGTGTAGAGTAGACATTCTAAAATCAAGCATGAACAGGAACAGGAACATAAACAAGAATGGAAATAGGAATATGGACATGAACAGGAACAATAATATGGACATGAATAGGAACAGGAACATGGACATGAATAGGAATGGACAAAGGAATCAGAAGGATCAGATGATAAGGAAATAGGACAAAGGTAAAGACCAGTGCTTGTTGGGAGTAGAAATACTCCCACCCCAGAATTAACCACCTCAAGAGGAGGTGGGGGAGGGACTAAGCTAAGAGACTTATTCTTAACACCGAGCCCCAAAGGTGACCCTTTGCCATTGATGTCAAATGGGGAGAGATTTGAGTAAGGGGGTGATGGCAAGCCGGGATTCACACCAACACATTTGCAGTAATTTCATTAAAATTTCATTAAAATTAACCAATTACGGTTTACAGTAGCCACTCCAGTATACCACTTCTCCCCCAATCCCGAACTTCACCATCCCCCATCCTTACAGCATTTCGGGTTTTTAACGAGGCCCCCGATCCTCTCGGCCATCAATGCCCTGCCTAACAAATTCAAATTCTAATTTTTTCCTCCCTCGGTCGAACTCCCCAAATTTTCTCACAATAAATGGCCCCTGCCTTACCCACCATGAAACCCTCATTAAAGCTCTTCTCTGACCTGCAAACGCCGCCTTGGTCAGATCGTCCTTCCGCGCCTCTATTTCGCCCATAACGTCCATGCTCTGTACTGTTGTGAAGACCATTCCCATCTTTAATACACGCGGTCACCAATTTCAATTTCAATCTTCGTGGCAGCCCGCGCGTTTAATTAATTTCCTTTTCTGCTTTGTCTTCGGTTGACCGTGTCACTTTAATACACGTGGAGGACGCGTGTCTGCGTTTAATTAATTTCCTTTTCTGCTTTGTCTTCGGCTGACCGTGTCACTTTAATACACGTGGAGGACGCGTGTCACAAGCTTGTCTTCATACTTGTCGCGATATCGCGACATGTCGCGATATCGCGACCCACTGTCCCTTCGCCTTCACCTTGGCGGAAAAAGTCGCGATATCGCGACATGTCGCGATATCGCGACCCACTGCCCCTTTGCCTTCACCTTGGCAAAAGATGTCGCGATATCGCGACATGTCGCGATATCGCGACTCAAACCGGCCATTGCCCTTCCGAAGCCTTGGGGTCGCGATTTCGCGACATGTCACGAAATCGCGACATGTCGCGATTTCGCGACCCCAACGCAACTTGTGCCTTTACTCTAAAACTTCTCCTTCTTTTTACGAAATCTCCCTCTTGGGCCAAGATTTGAAACAAACCCAACACAAATACTTAGAAAATAAAAGCAAACAATAAAATGATTTGGAGGATGCAAGATTGCTCCTTGACCACCGGATGCTCCTGCATCAGACACCCGGGGTAGAATAAAAAAAGTGACCCTCACTTTTGTTCGGCTAAGGGGAGACCCAAGCGGTCAACCTCCGCCTTCGACAACCAAGTCGCATCTTCAGTTGGTCTGCCCCTCCACTTGATCAAGTACTCAGATACTGCCTGTTTCGGGTGCTCCGGCCTTCACGGGTATCTAATATTTCCTCGGCCTCATCTGTGCTTGGAGTAGAGGCTGGAAATTGCCATGGTTCTGGACTTTGCATGTCTGTACTTTCTCCCTCATGATATTCCACGAGATCTGAAATATTAAAAATAGGTGAAATATCAAGCCAACTCGGCAATTTCACTTCATACGCATTTCCTGACTCCCGCTTTCCCAGTATTTTGCATGGCCCAAACTTTTTCATCTTCAATTTATTGTAAGTCTTGGCAGGAAATCTCTCCTTCCTGAGATACACCATAACCTCATCTCCAATCTCGAACTCCTTGAACCGCCGCTTCTGGTCTGCCCTTGTCTTATATTGACTGTTCATTTTTGTAATCTGTCTTTTTACTTCCTCATGCAGACTTTTTATATGCTCTGCAAATTCTTCTGCCTCGGCACTACATTTTTCTCTTCTGTCCAACTTTCTTAGCTCGGACACATTCCTCGGGCTGTTTCCATATACTATCTCGGAACGGTGATTTATTTGTGCTTTTATTAACTGAACTCGTTATATGCAAACTCGCCTCGTGGTAAGACTAAATCCCATCCCTTGGGTTGATCCACTATCAAACACCGCAAGAAATTGCCCAGGCTTCTATTGACCACCTCCGTCTCGTCCATCCGTCTCGTGGATGGTATGCTGAATCGAATTTCAAGTCTGTCTTCAATTTCTTCCACAGAGTTCTCCAGAAATACCCAACAAACTTTGTATCTCTGTCTGAAACTATACTTCTCGGCAAACCGTGAAGTCGTACCACTTCTTTGAAGAACAACCCAGCAATGTGAACCGCATCACTTGTCTTTTGGCAGGGAATAAAATGTGCCATTTTGGAGAACCGGTCCACCACCACAAATATTGAATCATTTCCTCTCTGTGTTCTCGGCAATCCAAGAACAAAATCCATGCTTATGTCCTCCCATGGTCTCTCAGGCACAGGTAATGGTTGGTACAGTCTTGTATTTTGTTTCACACCCTTTGCCATCTGGCATATTCTGCAACTTTGCACAAACTTCCGTACATCTTGCCGAAGTTGTGGCCAGTAGTAATTTTCCTCAACCAAGGCAATGGTCTTATCCCTACCAAAATGCCCGACCAATCCTCCGCCGTGCTTTTCTTTGATTAAATTCTCCCGCATGGAACTTCGGGAATGCACAACTTACTCGCCCTTGAACAAGATCCCGTCTTGGATTAAGAAATCCAACCATTTTGTTCTATCTATGGTAAGAGGTATTGAGCAAGCCTTCCAGGCTTCTGCAAAATCCGGATCTGCAGGGTATAGATCCTTCAGTTCTTCAAACCCCACTACTTCCATCGTCAATCTGGTCAGCAGAGTCTGCCTTCTGCTTAAGGCATCTGCAACCCTGTTTGACTTCCCACTTCTGTGCTTTAGTACAAAGGTATAACTTTGGAGGAACTCCACCCATTTCATGTGCCTTTGGTTCAGTTTTGTCTGATCGTTAATGTATTGCAAAGCCCGATGGTCGAGAACAAGCACAAACTCCTTTGGTAATAAATAATGTCTCCACTTTTTCAGGGCCCGAACTATAGCATAAAATTCTTGATCATAGACAGAATACTTCTTCCGAGCATCATTTAACTTTTCACTGAAATAAGCAACTGGCTTGCCTCCTTGACTCAGTACCGCCCCTATTGCACTGCCACTGGCATCACAGTCCACCTGAAATACCTTGTTGAAGTCTGGAAGTGCCAAAACAGGTTGTTCTGTAACTTTTCTCTTCAATGTGTCAAAGCTCCTTTCAGCCCCTGATGTCCATTTGAACTCCTTTTTATCTCCCCTCATTGTCTCGGTGAGAGGTGCACAAATACTGCTGAAGTTCTTTATGAACTTCCTATAAAACTCGGCCAGACCATGGAATGACCTCACTTCTGTTGTGCTCCTTGGAGTAGGCCATTCAATGATGGCTCTCACCTTTTCGGGGTCCATCTTCAGGCCTTCTGCTGAGATTACAAACCCCAAGTATACCAATTCCTTCTTGACAAAATTACACTTTTTCAAATTTATTAATAACTGTTCTTCTTGCAGCTTTTCAAAGACTCTCCTGATATGCATCAGGTGTTCCTCCAGGGTCCGGCTAAATATCAATATATCATCTAAATAAACAATAACAAACTTTCCCAGGAATTCTTTCAGTACTTCATTCATCAGCCGCATGAAGGTACTTGGTGCATTGGACAGTCCAAAGGGCATGACTAACCACTCAAACAGGCCTTCTCTTGTTTTAAAGGTTGTCTTCCATTCATCCCCCTCTCGGATACGGATCTGATGATAACCACTTTTCAGGTCAATCTTTGTGAAGTACTCAGCTCCACTTAAACAGTCCATGATATCATCCATTCTTGGTAATGGAAATCTGTACTTAATAGTAATTTTGTTGATGGCCCGTGAATCTATACACATCCTCCATTCCCCATCCTTCTTTGGCGCCAGCACTGCAGGTACTGCGCATGGACTCAAACTTTCCCGAATTAATCCCTTTTCTAATAATTCTTGGACCTGTCTATTTAACTCCTCAGTCTCTACAGGTGTCATCCTGTGTGCAGCTTTATTTGGCAGGCTTGATCCTGGTACTAAATCTATATGATGGCTAATTTTTCTCACAGGGGGTAAGCCCTCAGGCACATTGTCAGACACAATGTCTGGAAATTCCTCCAGCAGATTTAGAACTTCTGTTGGGGTATTCCGGCATTCCTTCCCCCTAACTCTAGGGATTATTGCATAACATAAATGTTCATGCTTTAACCCGTTCAGAAACTCTCTCCCCTCAACTAAACAGACTTCGGAAATATTACATACCTTTTCATCTGTATCCTTCAAGGGCTTTAGTTTATGACGTACACCATTCTTTGTCAATGAGTAGGTGTTGGCACGGCCATCATGTACTGCACTCCGGTCAAACTGCCAGGGTCTCCCCAGCAACATGTGGCAAACATCCATGGGTAAGATGTCACACAGGACCTCATCACAATACTTCCCAACGTTAAATTTAACAGAACACTGCTCATTGACCAAAGCTCCGTGGTCCTTTTGTAACCATGCGACCCGGTATGGGTGTGGGTGTTTCTTCCTTTCTAACTGTAACTTTGTAACCATTTCCTCATAAACCAGGTTATCCGTGCTACCATTATCAATAATGATATTGCAAACCTTGCCCGCACATTTACATCTAGTGCGGAATAAACTTTTCCTCTGGTCTGTGTCCTTCTCCTCGTTCAACAGGACTCTTCTTACAACCATTGTTTCTCCTCTCTCCGCTTCTTCGGAATGCTCAGATTCAGCATCCTCCTCTGCCACAGCAGCTCTGGCTGGGCCCTCAGGCCTCTTGTTTGTTCTTTCTCGGTGTTGTGGACATTCAAATGCCCGGTGTCCTTCTTCACCACAGTGGAAACATGTTCCACGAAATACTCCCCTTCCAAATCCTCGTCCAGATCCACCCCGTCCTCTTGGGTAGCTGTTCTGATCTCGGGGCTGATAAACATCTTCTTCTTTTTGGTCCTGGTTACTACTGGCTTCCCCAGTCTTCTTCGGATCCTTGTACTTTTCTCCACTGGTCCTCCCACCAGTCCTTCCACCTCGGCCTCTTCCTCTTTGCTTGCCTTCAAACCGCCTGTTTAGCTTTTCTTCTACCTTCAAGGCAAATTGATAAGCATCCTCAATGGTGTTTACTCGAACCAGGCTCAGTTCTTCCTGGATACCAAGCCTCAGCCCATTAATGTAACGGGCTACCTTCTCCTTATTTGCCTCTAAATGTCCTGTCCTAATAGAAATTTTGTAAAATTCTTCAGTGTACTCTTGGACAATTTTGTTTGTCTGTCTCAAGCTCTGCATTTTTCTTAGCAGATCCAACTCGTAGTCTGCCGGGATGAACTGTCTTTTAAGCTTCTCCACCATTCTATCCCATCTTGTTATTCTCTCTTTCCCTCTTCTGTTTCTCTCCAACTGCATTCCCTTCCACCAAATGCTGGCATGACCCTTTAACTTGGTCTTAGCAAATCTGACCCGGTTAGGGTCTTCAATCTCCTCATACTCGAAATATTCCTCTAAATCGTTTATCCAGTCAATCACTTCTTCTGGATTTAGATTTCTCGAGTAGGTAGATACCTCCATTTTTGGCTATTTTCCAATCTGAGAGATGGCCTTATACAACCGGGCCTGAGCTGGATCCACAACTTCTGCTTCTTCCTCAGACTGTTCTTCCTCTTCAACTTCATCTTCACTTTCCTCTTCCCCTCCGGGTTCGCGCCTTCTGCGTAACTCTGCTTGCAAGGCTTGAACTTGTCTTTGCAAGGCCCGAAAGTCTTCGGCCGGCACCACATTTCCTGCTCTGCCACGGTCCCTTCGTGGAGGCATGATATTTTCTCT
Organism: Wollemia nobilis; assembly: GCA_028583015.1. Lineage (NCBI taxonomy): Eukaryota > Viridiplantae > Streptophyta > Pinopsida > Araucariales > Araucariaceae > Wollemia > Wollemia nobilis. Next base: position 9,755,560 of record JAQPPZ010000458.1, on the reverse strand, counting down.
GTATTATTTTTTTTTTTTTTTTTTTGAATTCTTCCACAGATCCTGGTGCAACTGCCTCTCTCCGGCGATCTGTTACACGCTCAGGAGCTCCCGCTCTGATACCACTTGATGGCAAGCCGGGATTCACACCAACACATTTGCAGTAATTTCATTAAAATTTCATTAAAATTAACCAATTACGGTTTACAGTAGCCACTCCAGTATACCACTTCTCCCCCAATCCCGAACTTCACCATCCCCATCCTTACAGCATTTCGGGTTTTTAACGAGGCCCCCGATCCTCTCGGCCATCAATGCCCTGCCTAACAAATTCAAATTCTAATTTTTCCCTCCCTCGGTCGAACTCCCCAAATTTTCTCACAATAAATGGCCCCTGCCTTACCCACCATGAAACCCTCATTAAAGCTCTTCTCTGACCTGCAAACGCCGCCTTGGTCAGATCGTCCTTCCGCGCCTCTGTTTCGCCCATAACGTCCATGCTCTGTACTGTTGTGAAGACCATTCCCATATTTAATACACGCGGTCGCCAATTTCAATTTCAATCTTCGTGGCAGCCCGCGCGTTTAATTAATTTCCTTTTCTGCTTTGTCTTCGGCTGACCGTGTCACTTTAATACACGTGGAGGATGCGTGTCTGCGTTTAATTAATTTCCTTTTCTACTTTGTCTTCGGCTGACCGTGTCACTTTAATACACGTGGAGGACGCGTGTCACAAGCTTGTCTTCATACTTGTCGCGATATCGCGACATGTCGCGATATCGCGACCCACTGTCCCTTCGCCTTCACCTTGGCGGAAAAAGTCACGATATCGCGACATGTCGCGATATCGCGACCCGCTGCCCCTTTGCCTTCACCATGGCAAAAGATGCCGCGATATCGCGACATGTCGCGATATCGCGACTCAAACTGGCCATTGCCCTTCCGAAGCCTTGGGGTCGCGATTTCGCGACCCCAACGCAACTTGCCTTTACTCTAAAACTTCTCCTTCTTTTTACGAAATCTCCCTCTTGGGCCAAGATTTGAAACAAACCCAACACAAATACTTAGAAAATAAAAGCAAACAATAAAATGATTTGGAGGATGCAAGATTGCTCCTTGACCACCAGATGCTCCTGCATCAGGGGGAAATATTTTGTTTAAGGAGAGAGCATTGAGTCAGGGGGAGCAATTTCCTAGGGGGAGCAGAACAGGAAAAAGGTCAAGTTTTGGTAAGAATAATTTGGGTTGCCATCAATGACAAAGGGGGATATTGTTGGACATTTTGAGTAGATGAGTTGTCATTGATGTCAATATTTCAACACCAATCAATGGTAGTTTCAATGGGCATCATAAATTTCAAGATCTCCAATAAGTGCAAAAGAATAGTCCACCTTCAGTTGATCAAGATCCGGTTCCAGGAAATCAAATGAGGACCAAAGGGCAAAGAAGAGGCCCATGAAAATAATATTATAATAGTTTATTATAATATTAAAAAGGAAATTTAAATTAATTATAAATTAATTAATATAATTTAATTATAAATTAATTTATTAATTGATTTAATTAACTTTCATGTTACTTAAGTTAATTATAAGTTAATTTTAATTTAATTATAAATTAATTTTTATTAATTTAAATAAACCCTAAAAAGGGTTATAAAGCTAAGTTTATAAATCAAATTTTTAAATTTTATTTGAGCGTCGACATGTTATGACAATAAGGCATCATATATATAAAGGTAAAACCTTTGCCTTAAGTCTTAACTCATGAGTTATTCGAATGCCTATGTTCTAGATTAATACGAGCAAGAAAGCAATGATTTTCATGTTTGAGAAGTCTTCGACAAAAGTAAAGGAACAAACAAGAGCAAGGTTCCTCTCACTTTGCACAAGCACCACGTAGCGTAATTAGCAATGACAAAATGTGTTAAGATATTTTTTGGCAAGGAGGACGTAGGTTTGAATCCCATAGGGTTCATGTTTTGCAAGGAAGTAAGGTCTTCAATTTTGGAAGTGACCGCAAACGAGGAAAAAAATGGGGCAAGCGTCTTCCACTCCTCGTGGGAGTGCCTAGCCCATGTGGTGGGCTAGTGTCTTGGTAAGGTGCTCTATGGAGAGGTTTCGGGGTCAAAACCCACCGAGGCCTTTTAGTGATTGAGAGAAAGGTATGCATTGTTGATTGTTATGTTGGTCGCTTAATTTGGATGTGCTAAGGTTGAAGAAAAATATAAATATTTTTATGTGCCTAAGGTTGAAAAATAATTGTCTTTGATGGGTTATAAGATTTAATTTTTTTCTAAATTAATATTGGTTATTAAGTGTTTTGAGGGAGATAAAAGGGTAGGCAATTATTATTTTTGGAAGGTTAATTTTTGAAATATTGATTTATTAAATTGGAGATTATAAGGAGAAATTTGAGTGATTCTTTTTATGTGTGATATCATGATTGCTAATTTCAAGAAGGATTAATAAGGTATATTTGGGATTGATTATTTTTGTGTTTGAGAAATAATTTGAAAGAGAGTTGGTGTGATATATTGTCATCTAACCATTGAAATTGGCAGAGAAGAAAATTGTGATTGAAGATAGGTTTTCTAAGGACACTTATACATCAAACAAAAGGTATGGGCACATCTTCCTAGTGAGTGATTTTTGAATGTTGTGAATGCAAAGTTGGTGTTAAAGGGATTATTTGGTAAGCAGTTTTGAGTGTGTTTTGAATTAAAGCTTCAAGGTTTTATGGAATAAAAAGTTGTTGATAAAACCTTGCTTTATAAGCATTGTTGTTGAGGTGATTAAGTTGAGTGAACTTGAACTAGGATTTGCAAAGATCATGAGTATCATTTTTATATGAATATTGTTTTATAAGCATTGTTGTTGAAGTGATTGGTTGAGTGAAGAACTTGAATTAGGATTTTTGAAAGAACATTAGTATCATTGTTATGTGATATTTGTTGGAAATAATTAAGTGAGTGTTCATATGCTTGGACTAGGGTTTGTGAGCAAGGATTGTTTCATTGAGTGATTGGTAAAGTAGATTTGGTTGGGCCTAGTCAAGTGGATGTGTTGAAGTGGTAGTTCAATTTTTGTAACACAAATTGTTCTATATTCTGAATTGATTTGAGAAAATGATTGAGTGTTTATGAGTGTGAAACATATTGAGTCTCTAACCATTATCTATATGTTTCTATGGTAAAAAGAGAGATTGAAAGTGATAGAGTGTTTGTGAGTGTGAAACATATTGAGTCTCTAACAACTATATATATGTTTATGTGGTAAAAAGAGAGATTGAAAGTGATTGAGCATTGTTGTGAATGTGAAGTGTATTGAGTCTCTAAAAATTCTCTATATGTTTCTATGATATTGGACAAGTTCTATAGTGGAATTATTGAGAATATTTGAGGTAAGTCTTTGAGAAGACTTGTAGACAGATTGGTGTGAGATTTTATGTAAGCTTACAATACAGAATTGAGGATAGATATTGAGAGTAGATTAGAAAATTTCTAGTAAGGACTTGTTGAGCAGATTTGAGGTAAGTCTTTGTGAAGACTTGTTGAGCATATTGGACAAGTTCTAGAGAGGACTTGTGGATAGATTAGTGTGAGATTTTTTGGAAGCTTACAAGGTAGATTTGAGATAAGTCTTTGAGAAGACTTGTGAGCAGAGTTGATTGATTTATTTGTTCAAACACTTGAGTTAAGATTTGGGGTAGATCTAGCAAATTTGATTTGTGATTAAGTCAAGCTTTGTGTTAAGGCTTGAGGATAGAGATTGAGGATAGATTTATGCTATACTAAAGGACTATGTTTAGTACATATTTGAGGATATATTTTGGTGCAAATTTGAGGATAGGTTTATGCTATATCAGAGACAAATATTGAGCAAATTTGTGCTAGATCGAAGAACTATGTTTAGAGCATATTTGAGGATAAAGTTTGGTGTAAATTTGAGGATAGGTTTGTGCCAGACCAGAGATAGAGATTAAGTAGATTGGTTATAGATCAAAGGACTGTGTTTAGTGTATATTTGAGATAGAGTAAAGAGAAAGCATTGGAGGTGATAGATTATAGAGGATGATAGTCTCCAGTGGATAGAGATCCATTAGCCAGGATAGTGAGAATAGGTCTTATGAGTGAGGATAGGAGTCTTTAGTGGATAGATATACATTATTCAGTGTAGTGGAGGTAGTAGTTCTTCTAGAAGATCACCAACAAAATTAGAGGAGAAAGGAGTTCTCCTGTGGACAGAGATTCACAAACTTGATCATGGGATTGGTGTCTCCTTTGGATAGATATACATAAGCATTGTAATAGGGAAAGTATTCCCAAGATATTTATTGAGAAAATATTAGTGAAATATTTTCTCCATGGAGTATCTTACATTGGGTGAACCACATTAAATTGGTATCTCTATTGTGTGTTATGATTTGTGCATTGCTTTGGTTACTACTGTTTATATTTCCATTGATTATATTGGATAATATTATTTCAGAAAGAAAAATAAAAAGTGGTCTTATACTATTCACCCCCCTGTTAGTATAAGCTTGTGTTCTTCAAATATAACCATAGTGATGTGACTCTTCAAGTACTAGACTATTTCTCTCCATATTCCAAGTCTCATGACTCTTGGCTTATCAACTTGCCACTTGCATACTTAATGGACACTTGAATCTACAATACTTGCACACATCTACATGACCCTTGGACTCCTACATGCACTCCTAATCTAGGACACTTGTGCACATCCTTATGTTACATATTTTCTCTCTTATGTACAAGAAACTTGTACACATTCTCTCTTACATGACACTTGTGTATTTCTTGCACATTGACACTTAAATAAATAGGGAAATATAAATCACACTCTAAACTATAGACTCAACTCTAATCTACTATTTACAAATATACCATGAAGATACCATTGGGGTACATCAGCATGTACCAAATAATGTGATATTCCTCAACAAAAATATCACTATAGTAAGAAACATGTATCACACGAATACCTACCAAATATACTAAAAAAATATGGTCTTATTTAGAGTAATTATAATGCTAGGAAATTGAATCCTACAAATCAACTAAGAGGAAGTGGTTCAAGTATACTATGTCTATTAGGTGAATCCACTGTAGTTAATGTAGTTATAGGTATACCTCAAGAACCTTCTCATTTCTTTAATGCTTTTTGATCCAACCAAATAAATTATATCAACCCTGCTCTTTCCCAAAACTAGTATTGATCAATGGGATGGTAGTAATAGTTACCTCCATAACCTTAATCTTAGTACTAACTATTTGAGAAAACAATAATCCACAAATATACTTTTGATGAATATACATATTGGAAAGCCACTCAACTTGGGAATACATAATTATTTTCATCTCAATAATAAGTACCACAACAATCACTTTGATTAACCTTACAAAATAATGTCAACCCAATACCAAGGCTACCACAACTTTTAGATAATCAAATAGATTCAAGAAACATGTTAATAGTAGTAGTGATTCAATAATAGGGATTAAATAACATCCACTAACAAAAATACAAATCCTTTATATAAGAAATAAATAAATTAAATCTGCGAGATGACTGAAATATGCTATAAATAGAAATGATGAAAATGATTACAAAAGTAGCTATGGAGGAAAGTAACACTCCATGATCTAAGATATAGCTAAATGAATGAGGTCTAAACTTATATATCACACACTCTACACTACTACACTCTCCTACACTACAACTATATATCACTCTACTATCTATAGCCCTTTATATAGGAAGATAGGTTCCTTGGCCAACACTCTACCTAGTTGTACAAGGGACACCTTGCACATATACAACTTGCACATTGACAATTGTGCATTATTACATTGCATGAACTAGATAACTTCCCTATAAAGTAATCTATTATCCTGAGTATGTACCAAGGAAGGTACATTTACATAATCCAAATGATGTCATATAATCTATTTCTAACACCCCTTTGTATTACAATATTTGGGTATTGAAGACTTTAGTCTTTAATGTGGATCTTTATCCAATGGATAGTGGAATTTGTATTCTCCTTCATCTCTTAGTGTGATCAAGTTTAGCATGTAATATGTGTCTTCATATGATGTGAAATAAGTTGTAGTTGAAGGTTCTTTTACCTTTTACATGTGTTCAACTGGTTCTATCTTCATGATGACATGTTTCTTTTTAACATACCTTTTATTTCTTTTCCTTCTTCTCTTTTGATTATGCAATGGTGCTAATAGAGTTTATGCTTCATGACAAATTAGTTTATAATCACAATAATATTCTTCTTTATTACTATCTTGTTGATTATGTTGATTATGTTGATTAAGTATGCACAATTAGAGATAGATACACCATTAGACATTCTTATGGTGAAAATAAAACCAATATTTGTGAATTCCACCATGCTATGAAGAGGATATCATGAAGATAAGTAATAAATGTTGTAATTATACCTTATTTAGCTTCTTTAAGGAACATGGAAAACTTCTCTTTATCGCTAGAAGATATATACTCATTTTTTTCTAGAGTATCTATTAAGTTTTGAGAGTAGTATTCTACTTCATGAAATAGTTCTTCATTATTGAAATCATTTCTCAAGATATCATACATGAAATATTTCTCTTGCTATTTATTAGAATTAAATTTACAAAAATATTTGAAGTCTCCTTTATGACTTCTTATTAGGATTGTTGAGTGGTATTTTCACCCGATTGTGAAAACACACTCTCCAATAGGATTTGGGTTCCAAATCCCCTCTTGCAAAGAAATTAAACAAGTAACTTCTCCAAGGTCTCCACTATGTTAGCATTTTGCACAAATAATATTGTTCAATTTGAATGCTTGGAATACCTTAGTGATTGCAAGTAACTATAAACAAGGGGTACAGCTGGTTTATTTTATTTGACACTTCAATGATTGTTCGTTTGATCCGAATGAATTCGATGTGAAATGATAAAACTATTTTGTTTTCAAATTTTGGTAGATTTTCAATTGTTTATTTGAATGACTGTAATTAAAATAAAATTAAATTTCCTGTGAAATAATAATGCAGAAAAATAAAGAAGTGAAAATAAAATGCAAAGAGAATGGAACTAAAATACATTCAGAAAGCGACAATCCTATTTGACAAAACCGAAGATAATGAGGTTTTCTGCATACAACCTAACCTATTGAACCTACAAACATGTACAATCCAGATAAGCTAAGTGCTGGTTTCTAGGGTTTTAACTACGGTTTCTATATTTAGAAATTCGTGTGAAGCAACCAAGACAACTTGCATTAAACTCCATCAATAAGCCTAAAATTAGAAAGGGGAAAGATAAACATTCAATCTTGCATGCAGAGAATAACTCCTTCTTTCTTGCCAATGAGATGCAACTCTCTGTGATTTTTGTATTAAAAATATGTTAGTTTACAACAATAGAAGCTTCCAGTTTATCTAAACCAGAACAAATGAAGGAAAACGCTCCAAACTAGGCCCAGAATGGCTTATCACCCTCAGATCTGCAACTTTACCCATAATAGTTTTCGACCCCTATACCTATCCTATGCTTCTACTTTTAAACTTTTTGGTGCAGTTCTCTATTTTGCTCGGTGATGCTTCGTTTCATTTCCCAGACTGCATCGTTTCATCTTCCCTACCTCTTCATTGTCTTTGACTTTCTGCTCGGATGTCGAACGTTTGATCTTCTCTGTGAACTGTAACTGCTAGTCCTAAAGCGTTACACCATAGTCCTGACATCTTCGTGCCACGTGTTCTATGCCTTCCCTATATAATCTGTAATGGCCCATCATGAAAACCAACAAAAATAGTGTGTCGCGATAGCACGACGTTCTTTTGTCGACAGCTCGGCTCTTCCACTTGTATCACGAAAACATGACATGTCGTGATATCATGACATTTTTATACCCATAGCTTTATTTGCCTTCATGCATCGTGAAAATGAGACATGTCACGATATTGTGACGTTTTCTCCTTCGGGCCGCATGGATGCAACCTATCATGAAATCGCAACGTTTTTCTCCTTTGCTGTGTTTTGTTGTACTTAGCTGTGAAAACGCGACATGTCACAAAAATCGCAACACTTTTTCATTCCGTACCATCTCGTTGCTTTCTGTCATGAAATCGCGACGCTTTTCTCTTTTGAGCTGTGCAGATGCAATCTATCGCAAAATCATGACATTTTTCTCTTTAGCTCTATCTTCCTGCCTTTGGTCATGGAAAGCCAACATGTCGCGATATCGCGACACTTTTCCTCTATGTTCACTTTGGTTGCTCCAAGTCGTGAAACTCCAACATGTCATGATATCATGACATTTTTTTTATTTGCCCTTCGTCTCGTCTTCAGATCACAAAAACATGACATGTCGTGATATCATGACAACTTTAGTGCCTTGCCCTGTTTGACTGGTTTGATCGCGATTTTGTGACATGTCGCGATATCGCAACATTTTTTTTATTTTGTCTTCTCTCTCCTCTTTGACCCGCGATTTCATGACACGTCGCGATATCACGATAATTTTTGGTCAACACTTCTTCCTACTTGCTTTGACTATGATTTTATGACGTGTCACAATATCACAACATTTTTCACTTTGTGCTGCATTCTATTGCTCTTAGCCGCAAAAATGCGACATGTCGTGAAATCGTGACACTTTTTCGTTTTACTGTACTTTGCTTGTCTGGGCCACGAAAACGTGACATGTCATGATATCGTGACACTTTTCATTCGGCTGTACTTTTGCTATTTTGAACCGTGAAAATGTGACATGTCGCGATATCGTGACACCTTTTCATTTTCGGCCGCGACGGAGCAACATGTCGCGATATCGCGACAACTTTTCATTTTTGGTCGCGACGGAGCAACATGTGATGATATCGCGACAACTTTTCATTTCTGGTCGCAACGGAGCAACGTGTCACGATATTGTGACAACTTTTTATTTTTTGTCGCGACGAAGCAACATGTCGTGATATCACAACTTTTCATTTCTAGTCGCGATGGAGCAACATGTCGCGATATCACGACAACTTATCATTTTTTCTTTTCTTTGCTCTTTTAACATCTGGGCCACTGCAATATTCTTGGAAAGTGTGCAAAAAATGGGGGTCCCCAATTTTGGGGTGTGTTGTGGAGCAGCCACAACAAATGGCAACTCTGCTGGGAAATGCTCTTGAGAATTTTAGTGAGAACCTAACCTGAAATACACAAGCTTAGATACAAGCATCAACACATAAAAACAAATTCCGATAGATCATAAATACATGAACCATTAGAATCATTAAGTATCATCTCGGTGTGTGCAATATGTTCCATTCTTTATCATTTGAAATTGATCCACATTCCATTGTCAGTTTTACATGAATGCATGTGAGGTTGTGAATGATTTGCATAGCCTAATTAATGGTCTAGAGATATAACTACCTGCTTTATAAAATATTTAAACCTTCTAATATCATATATAAATATTTAAAATTATCAAACCCTCTTAAGATCAACTATAATGAATTGATTTATTAGATCCCAAAGTTGGTTATGAGTCACTACTATCTTGAACCCATGTGCAAGTGAAAGTGAAATCAGAGCTTTAGGAAATTAGACTCCCAAAATAATCGAGATGGGAGTTTAACCCTATCCTTACTACTCTAATTTGGAATTCATTACCTCACTTTGAGCAAAATAATTTAATCAGTTATGGATGAAATGGTCATGCTAGTCTATCTATTTGAACAGTCAGTGGTCTTGTTTTTAGACAAGACATGCTGCCACGCATGGGCATACTTAACCCCATAATCCATGATTTAGCTTCATTTATTTATTTCTTGGACCTTGGGGATGACTACCCATCCTTTGCAGAGGACATGTAGTACGATCCTTTCAATCCAATATTACGATGAGATGGAAAATATTATTTTTTATTTCTTGGACCTTGGGGATGACTACCCATCCTTACTAGGGACATGTAGTACGATCCTTCCAATCCAATATTAAGATGAGATGGAAAATATTATCTTTTATTTCTTGGACCTTGGGGATGACTACCCATCCTTACTAGGGACATGTAGTACGATCCTTCCAATCCAAGATTTATGATGAAATGAGACATAGGAGCTTTGGGGAATCAGATTCTCAACCTAGGTGAGATGAGAATTATGCCCTATCCTTACTACTCCTTGTAGGTCAAATCAGAGCTTTGGGGAGTTGGATCCTCAACCTAAGTTCGATGAGTATTTAACCCTATCGTTACTACTCTGATTTTAGGCTTTAAGCTTTATGGAAGTGGTAAAAACCACTTTTTTAAGGATCATGTTGCACAATAGGATAGACATGAAATACTTCTTTCGCCTGACCTTTTCTTCCAAGCAAGGTTTTGATCATTTTGCTCAAGATCCTTTTAATGTGTATAAAATGTGCTTGGTTCTAGATATCTCGGGCCTCGGTTCCCAACCTTAGGATTTTTTCTTATTTATGTTATAGCATAACCCTAAGAGGATTTGACACACTTTAATGATTTGTATCTGAAATGCATATGCAACTAAGATGGCATGTATATGCAAAGTGAGATGTAATATGAATGCATTGCCCTTTGAATTGCAGATGGAGTATTGCCATAAAAAATAACTGACAACTTCATGCATCACAAGATTCAAACGATATTATTTAAAATGTTTGTGTTACTTGTGGAGCTTTCTACAACACAATTCCAATGTTTCATATTCTCCTGATCTTAGGCATAAGTTGACATCTCAATTTTTCTTTTTTCTTTTTTTTTCTTTTTTTTTATATAGACCAACCAAACATATCCAGAGGACCAATACACAACTTAAATCCAAACCCAAATAGCAATCCCAAAAATGAAAACTTGAAAACCCACACCAAAAACCAAAAAATTATATACACTATTGTACAAGATGGTGCAAAAATTTGGGCCATCATTTGCCCGGATCCCAAATACGGTTAGCACATTTCGAAAGACATTGAACATTAGGCGCATACCAAGCTTTGCAAAAATGCAAGAATAAAAGTAATCCAAACAATATTCCAATTCCCATTATGCCTTTCTCACTCTGCCAACTTGCTTGGATAACGATAGCAATTTTATTTTGAAATTTTAATTCATTGAATTGATAAGACAATAAATGGTTTTCAATATCTTCTTGTCTATTCATGAAGGTATCCACTTCATAATTCGATTCATTATTTAAAATTAGGCCTTCCTTTTCAAATGTGAGATGTTGCAAACAAGAGCCTATTTCTAAAAGTCTTGAATTCGAATCATTTTCCAAGATTTTAAAGCAATAAAAATAATTCAAGACTTGACAAGCATCAAAAAAATTTGACATTTCCCCATTAATGATATTAGAATCCAAAATGACACCATGTAACCTATCACTTAAAATTTTTGCAGCTACTACCAAAGGTAAAGATTTCACCTTGTCATCCATACTCAACCCATCATGATTAAAATTTACCTTAACTTGATGAGTGTTAGTAGCCTTTTCTTTTTTCTCATTGTCCTCTTCATCATCCAATACCTGTTCAAAAACACCAAAGTTAGGCACCCAATCAAACATACATCCATCCTTTTCAAAACAAGAGCCTAGTTTTGCAAGACATGTGTCGCGTGACACCCTTCTGTGATCAATGGCTTGAGTTGCCTTGAAATCCACATTTTCATTAGGATAATCAATAGTATCAAACCCACACCACTTAGGTTTTTTAATTTGATCATTTTGAGATGGCATAGACATTGTAGAATCAATAGGTGGATCAATATTTTTGATTTCCTGCCCCTTAAGGGGAACAAAAACAATTGATTCTCCTTCTTCATCCCTGGTAGTATAATCATTATCCTTCTCCAACCTTTGATGAGATTCCAACCCTTCTTCCAAAACATTCTCGGATTGCATAGGACTTGTAATATCCTCATATGAAAAGGCAATTGTATTATCCTGTATATCAATAGGCACACAAAATTCATCAGAAGGTTTGGAGTGAGCATACTCTTCCCAAGAATCATAATGATCATCTTTCAAAATAAAATTGTGATGCTCAACTATTTTTGTTGGCAATTTTGGGTACCTTGGGTACATTGCCTTTGCTCAAGTGTAGAAGTTGTCATTGATGTCAAGAAGCTCTTGAAGGAATTTGATTTAATGTCAGATTATTCAGAGCATGGACAATGGGTTTCCAAGAAGATCATAGTAGCTCATTTGCAAAATATCAAAGAAAAAATACAAGTTAGAAAAAGTATGCAGCAGGCAGGAAAAACTGTCGTGATTTCGCGACATTTTAGAGGAGAGAGAAAGTGTTGGCAAAACTATCATGATTTCACAACATTTTAGAGGAGAGAGAAAGTGCTGGCAAAATTGTCACGATTTCATGACATGTTGGAAGAGAGAGAAGAAGTAGGCAAAACTATCGCGATTTCGTGACATGTTGGCAGAGAAAGAAAGCAAAATGGAAAGTGTCGCGATTTTGTGACATGTCGCATTTTCGTGACTCAGAAAGTGCAGGAAGGCAAAGAAGGGAAAGTGTCATGATTTCGTGACATAATGCAAGGAAGGTTGTACAGACAAAAAAGTGTCGCAATTTCGTGACAAGTTTGAAGAGAGATAAAGTATCTCGAAAAGTGTCATGATTTTGCGACATGCTACAGAGTTCGAAGTGAGAACAGTTACGATTTTGTGACATGATACAAAAGACGAAGTAAGGACTGTCATGATTTCATGACATGCTAAAAATCTCGAAGTGAGAACTGTCACGATTTCACGACATGCAACAAAGGGAAGAGTCTAAAATGAGAAGCGTCGCGATTTCGCAACAGGATGAAAGAAAAGCGTACGGATGCAAAAAGTGTCACGATTTCACGACAAGCAAAAAAGATAGCGTACGGATGCAGAAAGTGTCACAATTTCATGACAGGGAGAAAAGATAGCATACGGTAGCAGAAGTGTCAGGATTTCGTGATAGAAACTGAAAGCATGTCTTCCATAGGTGAAGTGTCATGATTTTGCGACAAAAGCAGAGAGGAAGGCTATGAAGACAAAAGCGTCGTGATTTCGCAACATGTTTCAGTTTCACAAGTGTAAGGCAAAAAGAAGCTCAAGGCAGCGAAAGTGTCATGATTTCACGACAAAAGTAGAGAGGAAGTCCATGAAGACAAAAGGGTCACGATTTCATGACAAGATTGAAGATGACGTCAGCAGAGGCAAAAGTGTCATGATTTCACAACAAAAGTAGAGAAGAAGGCCATGAAGATAGAAGGGTCATGTTTTTGCGATAGAAGAGAAGATGATGTCAGCAGAAGCAGAAAGTGTCACGATATCGCGACAAAAGCCAAAATAAAGTGTATGGTTGCAAAGGTGTCGCGATATCACGACATGTTGTAGTTTCGCGAGAAAAGCTATAGAACCACAGAGGTGGTTGAAGCCGACAGAGTTGAATTTGAGCCGACGTAGTTTAGGGTTTTGTAGTTGATGAAGTTAAGGGTAGCAGCTGACTAAGATCAAGGTTTTGATCTTGAAAGTATTAGTATAAAAGCAGAGCTATTTGGAGAAAAAAAAAAGCATATCGATCGAAGTGTGCATTCGAAGAGCGGCGTTCGTAGACTGTGCGAAGAGAAGAAGTTCGATCACCGAGAGCAGAGTGCATTCTATCGAATCTTCCAAGTGAGAGAGATCACAAGGAAGCAGAGTGCGTGAAGACTATGTGGTTGTAATTGCGTAGAGGTGCAAAGGTCGAAGTTTGATCAAGTGCAGCTATGATTGCATAAAAAGAGTGAAGGACTGTGTTTTTGTGTAGACCAAAAAAAGAGTACAAATACATTTATGCCAAACCGAAGGACTGTGTTTGGTGTAGATCAGAGAAAGAGATCGAGTACATTTATGCTAAACCGAAGGACTGTGTTTAGTGCAATTTTGAGGACCAACTTTGGAGGTGATAGAGTTGAGGACAAAGGTCTCCAACCAGAGCATGGAAGACAGGTGTCTTCTATGGATAGAGTTCCATTTGCTAAGGGCAAAGGAGGCAGAGGTCTTCTAGAGGATCACCAGCCAGAACAGAGCTAGGGGATTGGTGTCTCCTTTGGGTTGGTGCCCATAAACATTGTAATTGGGAAAGGTATTCCCAGATTTGTTGATAAAATTTAGTGAGAGATTTTATTTATGGAGTAGCCCGCTTTGGGTGAACCATGTAAATTGTTGTGTCTCTATTGTGGATGGTGTTTTGTGCATTGCTTTGATTACAGATATTAATACTGCTTTCTATACACTGCATAATATTGAATTGAAAGTTGATTTGAAAGGAAAAAGTAAAAAGCAGTCTTATACTATTCACCCCCCCTCTCAGTATAAGCTTGTTTTCTTCAATTTCTTCATCATATTTTAATTCATCAACATGTTTCTCATCAAATTTATCTTCACCTTCCTTAGATGGTTCAATTACTTCCAAAATTGGGTTATTGCTTGTATTCAAATTGATAAGGCTATCATAATCCACATGTGTAACCCATGATTCACATTTAACATAATTTGGAAGGTGTGAATTTTCTAGGCCATTACTTTCAACAATGTCATCCAATGTGTCATCCGAGACGGATTCATCCTCATAGAATTCATCTTTTGGTGAGTCAAGGGTTTCCAATCTGTCACATGTTTCAATACTAGTTGGATCTAGTACTCCTCCCTTGCCTAAAATCATATTATTATGAAAATCATTGAAATTGATTTTAGAAACATCTTTTGAATCAAGATGAGTATTTTGAAGTTGATTCATACTTAAGAAATATGGTTGATCTTGCATAGTAGGTTGAGGATTTTGAAATTGATTGAAATTTGGGAACGATTGTTGATTCTGAAATTGATTCAAACTTGAACTCGGTTGAGGTGGATAAATCATTGGGTGGGTAAAGGAGGTATTAAATGATTGAATATTATATGATCCAAAACCCACACCATAATTTTGACAACTCAATTTTTGCTCAATTGCCATTGCTTGAGTATAGGCTTGTGACAAAGATGTGATTTGAGGCATCCCTCGCAAATATGTGGAAATGGGTGGGTCAAGAGCATTGACATATATTTGGAGAGCCATTTCTTCTCGAAGAGCATAAAATGTCACTAATTGAGCGTATAATCCAAAGAACCTTTCAGAAAATGACTTCACATTTTCACTCGGTTCTTTTCTAATATAGACCAACTGATTGTACATGAGGATTGGGTCAACTTGCTTTTTGTTGAATTGATTAAGAAATGCTACCTCTAGTTGAGCCCAAGAAGTGATAGACCCTAACGGTAGACTTGTAAACCAATCATATGCCACTTTGTCCAAGGTGTAAAGGAACATTTTACAAGCAACATCATCATACCAACTTGTTAAGTGATTCGCACAGAATTTGAATGCTTGAATATGTTCTTCTACAGTATTTGTCCCATTAGATGAAAATCGAGGAAGACATCTCTCAAAACCAATGAGAAAATAATGTTGAACTCCTGGTATGTTCAATGGGCTACCTTTCATCCACGGTGTAAACATAGCCATTAGTGAATCTTAAAGAATATAACTTTAATACCCAAAAATTATATTTTTTTTTAAATCAAATCAAATCCCATTATTCTTGTATGAACAATCAAAGCGTTAGAACAGTGCATAGCAATTCATGTCCTCCTTCTAGCAATATGTTGAGTGATAGAGGGCTAAAGATAACAATCAATAGGGCATGAAATATACAAAAATTTGAATTTAAATCATACTAAAATAAACCCATCCAGCCCTCCTTCTAGCGCCAATCTATTGAGTGGTGTTAGAAGACTAAAGATAACAATCAGTAGGGCATGAAATATACAAAAAAATTAAATCTCACTAAAATAAACCCATCTAGCCCTCCTTCTAGCGCCAATATATTGAGTGGTATTTTCACCCGATTGTGAAAACACACTCTCCAATAGGATTTGGGTTCCAAATCCCCTCTTGCAAATAAATTAAACAAGTAACTTCTCCAAGGTCTCCGCTATGTTAGCATTTTGCACAAATAATATTGTTCAATTTGAATGCTTGGAATACCTTAGTGATTGCAAGTAACTGTAAACAAGGGGCACAACTAGTTTATTTTATTTGACACTTCAATGATTGTTCATTTGATCCGAATGAATTCGATGTGAAATGATAAAACTATTTTGTTTTCAGATTTTGGTAGATTTTCAATTGTTTATTTGAATGACTGTAATTAAAATAAAATTAAATTTCCTGTGAAATAATAATGCAAAAAAATAAAGAAGTGAAAATAAAATGAAAAGAGAATGGAACTAAAATACATTCAGAAAGCAGCAATCCTACTCGACAAAACCAAAGATAATGAGGTTTTCTGCATACAACCTAACCTATTGAACCTGTAAACATGCACAATACAGATAAGCTAAGTGCTGGTTTCTAGGGTTTTAACTACGGTTTCCAGATTTAGACATTCGCATGAAGCAACCAAGACAACTTGCATTAAACTCCATCTATAAGCCTAAAATCGGAAAGGGGAAAGATAAACATTCAATATTGCATGCAGAGAATAACTCCTTCTTTCTTGCCAATGAGATGAAACTCTGTGATTTTTGTATTAAAAATATGTCAGTTTACAACAACAGAAGCTTCCAGTTTATCAAAACCAAAACAAATGAAGGAAAACACTCCAAAGTAGGCCCAAAATGGCTTATCACCCTCAGATCTGCAACTCTGCTCATAGCAGTTTTTGACCCCTGTACCTGTCCTATGCTTCTACTTTTAAAATTTTTGGTGTGGTTCTCTGTTTCGCTTGGTGACGCTTCATTTCATTTCCTAGAATGCATCATTTTGTCTTCCCTACCTCTTCGTTGTCTTTGAATTTTTGCTCGGATGTCAAACGTTTGATCTTCTCTATGAACTGTAACTGCTAGTCCTGAAGCGTTACACCATAGTCCTAACATCTTCGTGCCACATGTTCTATGCCTTCCCTATATAATCTATAATGGCCCATCATGAAAACCAACAAAAACAACGTGTTGTGATAGCATGACGTTCTTTCGTCGACAGCTCGGCTCTTCCACTTATATCGCAAAAACAAGACATGTCATGATATCGTGAAATTTTTATACCCGTAGATTTATTCACCTTCATGCATCACAAAAATGAGACATGTCGCGATATCATGACATTTTCTCCTTCGGGCCGCGTGGATGCAACCTGTTGTGAAATCGCAACGTTTTTCTCCTTCACTATGTTTTGTTGTACTTAGCTATGAAAACGTGACATGTCGTGAAATCATGACACTTTTTCATTTTGTACTATCTCGTTGCTTTCTGTCATGAAATCATGACACTTTTCTCTTTCGGGCTGTGCAGATGCAATCTGTCGCAAAATCGCGATGTTTTTCTCTTTAGCTCTATCTTCCTGCCTTTGGTCATGAAAATCCAACATGTCACGATATCGCGACACTTTTCCTCTATGTTCACTTTGGCTGCTCCAGGTCACGAAACTTTGACATGTCGCGATATCGTGACGTTTTTTTTGTTTGCCCTTCATCTCGTCTTTAGATCACGAAAACATGACATGTCACGATATCGCGACAACTTTAGTGCCTTGCCCTGTTTGACTGGTTTGACCATGATTTTGTGACATGTCGTGATATCGTGACATTTTTTTATTTTGTCTTCTCTCTCCTTTTTGACCCGTGATTTCACGACACGTCGCGATATCGCAACAATTTTTGGTCAACACTTCTTCCTGCTTGCTTTGACCGCAATTTTATGACATGTCACGATATCGTGACATTTTTCACTTTGTGCTGCATTCTGTTGCTCTTAGCCGTGAAAACGTGACATGTCACGAAATCGTGACACTTTTTCATTTTACTATACTTCGCTTGTCTGGGCCACAAAAACGTGACATGTCATGATATCATGACACTTTTTATTTGGCTATACTTTTGCAATTTTGAACTGCAAAAACGTGACATGTCACGATATCGTGACACCTTTTAATTTTCGGCCGTGACGGAGCAACATGTCGCGATATCATGACAACTTTTCATTTCTGGTCGTGACGGAGAAACATGTCGTGATATCGTGAAAACTTTTCATTTCTGGTCGTGACGGAGCAACATGTCGCGATATCGTGACAACTTTTCATTTTTGGTCGCAATAGAGCAACATGTCACGATATCACAACTTTTCATTTCTAGTCGTGACGGAGCAACATGTCGCGATATCGCGACAACTTACATTTCTGCTTTTCTTTGCTCTTTTAACATCTGGGCCACTGCAATCTTCTTGGAAAGTGTGCAAAAAATGGGGGTCCCCAATTTTGGGGTGTGTTGTGGAGCAGCCACAACAAGGATATATGAATCCTTGATATAATTATATAAGCTTGATTTGATAAAAACTTTATTAATCCTTAGTTTTTGTAGGCTTCCTTATGTCTCCTTAGTAATGAGAGTATATACTCTTAAGTAATTTTAGGTTTTATATAAATATTATATTTTTCTAATGAATTGCAACTTGATAAGTTTTGATAAATGCTAATATTACCAAGTTTTGTAGAATATCTTTTGAATCCCTAGTATGTTTTGGATAAGATATAAAGTGCTTTTGTAAATTATAGTTCAATTTTGGTTGATTTTGTAAAGTTTGTGTAAATATCAAAATCAACTTTTACTATCCCTTATTGCTCCTATGGAGCTAAGAAAATTTCCCAAATTTAAAGAGGTTTTAATTTTGGATCTCTTTTTCTCTCTTGAGAAGTTTTGAGACAATAATATTATAAATTTCCAACCTTTGAAATGCTTTGGTAAAACTTTATTTAATATCCCATTTAGAATTTAATTCAAGTGTATCTAATTTCCAAATTAATTAGTTTGATGTAGTAACCCTTATAAATCCCTAATTTTGGAAAAATTAGATCACAATAATATTTGCAAGTATTTAAGATTAATCTCCAATAGAAAACCTTATTACTCCTAAGTTTAATAATGCAAATATTATATTATCTTGATAAATGATTCCCTTTGAGGTATGGCTTTCAATATAATTATATTCCTTTAAATTCAACCTTATAACCCCCTAGATATGAAAGAATATAAATATGGGAATAAACCTTACCTTATATCAAGAGATAATTGGTACTAATTTCATATGTGTAATGGCTACAATGTTGACTGTATCTACTTTGACTGTATCTTCCGATAGATTTGATTGTACTTGGATTGTATTTAATTTTCCAAATATGATATTTGAAACTTCTACCTTTGACCTATTCGTACAAGAGCATTGAAGAATCTATTCCTTACTTCCACACTTTGATGACTCCCATGTCTTGTATGTAAATGCATTGAAGACTTCAATGAATTGCTACACTGAATTGTTGCATCCTTCCTGGTCCAAGGAGCCTTTAATAGGTGGTCAACCTAGTGACAATTGTCACTTCAGTTACATCCATTTCTTTATTGGATGTCCGTTGCAAGTGTAACATCTGAAGCATTTGTATCCCTTCTTGTGATGTCCATATGATAATGCCTATGAATGAATTTAACTCCTCTTCCCCATGGTCTATGGGCATCAAAGACTTGTTGTAATGCTTCCTCACATGTGTGAAATTCCAATGTACCTTTGAGATCATTTTAGGTTTCCTTTGGAGGATTACAAATATCACTTGAATACCTTATTATTATAACACCTTCTTGCAATATTTTCTAGGTACTTTTCCACCTTATTCTTGGTTGTATTTTGATGGCGTTAATATGGTTCCAACAAAGCAATGCTAGTGGTGGTGCTTTTGTGGAGAGATGGAGGAGATTTGGTGGAGCTTGAACGATAGTGCTATGGTGGATACTTGTTTATGCTCCAATGGTAGTATTGAATGCTCCTTCCTATGGACGTAAATTTTTTAGTTTACTTGCTTTTAGTTCCTCTACTTCTATGGCATTGGATATATCCCCTTTAGTGAGAAATATGCCTCCTTTCTTGTGCTTTGTAGGTCACCTATTATGGTTGTACAACCTATGCACAATGTAGGCCCTTTTGAGAGGCTTCTTGATGCTCGTATTTGGCTGTGCTCTTATAGAGAATGTTGTGTCTTTATGACACCTTCAAATATGCCCTCTTTCATGCATAGAATGTATTAGATAAGTGCACTATAATGTACCAATATTTGTGAATAGAATACCTTTATTTCCTCCTTCCTCACACTTCTTTTGCAAGTCTAAAATTCTAGTTTTATGGAAGAATTTTTAATGCAGTGTAGGGGTTTTGAGGTTGTCTCTTTATTTAGACACCTTTCCATTTTTTCTTGGATACTTTTATGATAAATCTAGTATTAGATAGAAGCTTTTTATTTGATGCAATTTTCTACACTTTTATTTCTCTTGCACCAAACCATATAATACTTTGGATTTGAGACTAACCAAGTCTCAATATTTGAAGCTTCTATTTCTGAATTCAATTAGTTGTTTTCTTCTCCAATTTTTGGAGGATTCTAACCTTTTTTGCGGTTTCTCTTGGCCACTATGATTTTCATATTTTTATGCACCAATAGTTTCTTTAGATACTTTGATAAATTCTGATTTTGTGCCTTTCTCAAGAACACAAGCACTAAGATTTTTTTAGAATAATACAGTAGTGCAAATGAACCCACTAATATTTTATTTTAATGCACTAAAAATTACACCTTATCACTCCAAATAACTCTCAAAAACTTATAAGTGCACTTAATCAATTTACTGCAACTTAATCAAGAACAATTTGAAATGAATATTCAAGAATTATTTTGCAAATTTCTTATAAGCAAGATATTAGGAGATAGTCTTCTTTTGCTTTCCACAGTAGATGATAGTCAGTTGATAGATAGTTTATAATTTTGAAATCTAATCAACTCCTAACGTGAAAATGAACCTTTATTTTTGCACATTTGAATACTATAATACAAATATCCTTTTTACAACTTTAATCTAAATTAAGGTGCTTTAACAAATCTAATAAGTAATCCAATTAATGAATCTACTTGCACCAATAGTTTCTTTCCTTTTTTTGAAATATTTTTTAGCTCCTTTGTTGCTTTTGTAGAGGATGTAGATATTGGTGTCTAATATCACCAAGTTGTTGCCTTGAGTAAGGTCTTGTAACTCTTTGTAGACTATTATAAACAACTCCTTCTTCACCAAAATATGGTCTTGAACTTTATTTTATGAGCCTAAGATTTTGTGACTTTGTTCTCCTCTTGTGGTCTCCTCCTTCTCCTATATATTTGGATAATTTTGTATCTCTGAAGTGGTGTCCTCTTCTTGTGATAGGTAATATTCAAATCTCCTAGATTTGGTGAGCTTCTTCTATCTTCAATTCTTCTTATCAAATTTTGACTTCAAGCAGGATCTTCTCAAGATTCTAAATATCTTGAGGTCTTCACTATATTATTTTTATGCTTATATTTGGTAATCCTTACTCCTCCTCTTGGTCTTGTTGTCATATGGCAATAATTATATGAATTCTTTCACTATCAGGGGCTTCTCCTTGGTAGTCGATTTCTCTCGTGAGTTCTCCTTTGATGATTTCTTTAGTAAGGCTCTCCTAACCTTTTACTGGATGCTCATAGAGACCTCACCGAGGTCTTTGATCTTCTAACTTCTTGTATTTCTTGAGACCTTATCTCCAACCTTCTACTTTTGGAAGTGTTGATGTTGAGACCTTCTCCTAGATCTTTGATTCTGCTACTTATGGATTGGAGTAGGACTCTCCTAGTCCTTCTTCTACTTCCTATTTTGTAAGTTCTTCAATAATATCTCCTCTTGATCTCTATTTCTTCAAGTTTTGTATGGATTAAGAAGAAGATACTCTTCCTAACTTTCTTGTAGGAATCTTTCCCAAATTATTGAATCTCCTTTTCCTACAACAAAGTATTAGTACTAAAATCTACTTTTGAATTAGGTACTCTCTTCTAGAGTCTTCTTCAAGATCAAGGCTTCTATGGCCTATTTCAATATCAAAGTTTATGTGGTATTTTTTTACAATATCAAGGCTTCTATGGTCTTTTCTAGGCTTTTGTGGCCTTTTCTTCAATATCAAGGCTTATATGGCCTTTTCTTCAATATCAAGTCTTCTCTGGGATTTTATTTTGGATCAAGAATTCTATGGCATTTTCTTCTGAATAAGACTTCTATGGCCTTTTTATTTTTGTGAATTTCTTCAATATAGCAAAGGATATCTCCTGTATCTTGACTTCACCATGATTATTTTCCATAATTTTCTTTTTAAGTATTCTCCTATTTGCAACAACTAATATCTGCACTATGTAGGTGCTCTTACATTCGGGAAACGAAGTTGAGATATCCTATATTTCTATTGTATAATGTGTCCCAATAATCTAAGATTTAATTCCATACAATAAAAGAAACTTCGGGTAAATTTTTCCATATCTCTTAGATGAGCTTCACTAGTTGATTCATCAAACTAGTGGATCAAATGTTGAGTCCTAGTATTCATGTGTTTTCCTGCAACTTTGTGGAAAGAATCTATCCATATGCAATCTCGGTATGAAACTAAGACTTCATTAAATCCTCACTTGTGGCTCTTCCGAATTCTACCACCTAGAATCTTCTAAGAGTTTCTAACAATGACTGGTCCAACGGTGCATTAGGCTAACGAAAAACTTATAGTCAATAATAATGATGGTTTTACTATTGATCTATTGTAGCTTGATCTACAATAGCTCTGATACCACAATTATCATTTGATATGACATGTAATGGGAGATAGCAATCACAATATGCATAATAATAAAAAAGAAAGTAAATATATGAGATGACTAAAATATGCTATAAATAGAAATGATGCAAATGGTTACAAAAGTAGCTATGGAGAAAAGTAACACTCCATGATCTAAGCTACTGCTGAGTGAATGATCTCTAAGCTTATAGATCACACACTCTACACTAATACACTCTCATACACTACAATGTACTATATATCATACTACTATCGATGGCCCTTTATATAGGAAGATAGGTTCCTTGGCCAACACTCTACCTAGCTATACAAGGGACACCTTGCACATATAAATATTGCACATTGATACTTATGCATTTATTACATTGCATGAAGTAACTAGATAACTTCCCCCTAAAGTAATCAAATGTCCTAAGTATGTACCAAGGAAGCTACATTTACATGACCCAAATTATGTAATAGAATCAATTTCTAACATCCTTAGCTACTTAGAGAGAGTAAAGCCTCTTAGCCACTTAGAGAGGGTGAAGTCTTATATGCATAACATAGGTGACTAATATTCAAATATGAAATATGATTCCAACTACAATTTAACTCTTCATATTTATAAACTAAAACAACATTAATCCTAACACTAATGGTCAAGGAATGAATACTTAACCTAGGACCCAATATAATAAAATTAGAGATATCCAATATGGCTACATTGAATTTTTATTAATGGCCTTCCCTAGAAATATTTATCCTTAAATCTAGAAAATACTATAAAATTATCTCAAGCTCTCATGCAACATCTTCTTTTGGAAGATCCTACCACTTGATGATGAGCTTATAAATATAAAAATATTGTAGAAGATGAACTCTGTAATACAACACTACTTCTAGCAGGAGAGTTATTTGACTTTATTCATCATGTACTAGAAGATTTATCTAGAAATACACCTTTTGGAAAATAACCTATTTGAGAAAAGAAATATGAAACATAGTATGTATGTAGGAGGAGGGTAAAATATCCAACCTATATGCCACTTCACTAATGTAATGCCTTGTAGAGCCCATAAAATTAAGGAGTTAAATTCTAAATAGACTTAGTCTTCAAGGATTATTTCTTATAGGGCTATAGATGTGAAATACCATACCCCCCATGGAAAAGTTTCATTCAAAATAGTGTAAATATTTGTTTTACTTCATGTGATTCTAGCCCTAAATGAAATTATCTTTAAGAATTTGTTGCACAAGCCATTATTGTTGCTACAAATCATCTACCTAGGCCACCGTGGAATATCCTATAACATAGTATTTCATTGATGGGGTTTTAAACTATACAATGCCTCAAATGAGAACATGTTGAGATAAGAATGCTAAGAAGTATTATACCACCATTTAGTTAACAGGATCAAATGAACCCAATGATACTACTTATTTTAACCAAAACAATCAAGGTAAGTACCTACACATTTATTTATAATCTCTATATAGCCATCCACCAGAGGTGATAACAAGTGGACTTATTCAACTTAGTATGAGTAATATAGAATAATTCCTTGTAACAGTTACTAGCAAACATAGGATCATGATCACTAGCAATGGACTTGGACATACCATGCAATTTAAAAATAGAATTGAGGAATACCTTAGCCACTTTGCTTGCTAAATAAGAATATTATAATACATAAAAATGAACATACTTGGAAGGGAGATCCACTCCCCCAAATATCTTATTTTTTTCTTAGATTTGGTATGGTCCTCATTAAAATCCATGGATATGTGCTCCCATTAGTGGTAAAAAATAGGTAAGGGTTGAAACAATCAAGGAGATCTAATAGTTTTCCCCTTGTTACACTAACACACCTCGAATTCAACTACAAAGTTATTGATAAATGATTTTTGTTCTTTCCAAGTAAAATATTGTTTCACCTAGTAATATATTTCCAAGAATTCATAATATCATGCCTAAGCAGATACATTCAATTCTTGGAAGACACTAGTTTTAATAATCAAGGATTGATAAATATTTTTGTAATAATTCTTACAAAGAATCCCATCAAAATATGAGAAATAGGAAGGTAGTAAGGAGCTAGCTATCACTTCCAAGTTATAAAAATAGTACCTTGATCAAAAATCTAGTCCGTTTAAAGTTGATAGATACATTTTGGAAGAGGATTAGATATGCCATTAAGAACAATAATATCCTCATATTTTTAATATAAAGCATCAACCACAATATTCTCCTTTCACTTATTGTATTCAATAAAAAATCATTACGCAAGTGCTTGAACAACCATTTATTCTATTCAAGATATGAGATACATTATTCTAAGAAAAACTCAAGGCTAATATGGTCATTCTTGATATTGAAGCGATGCCCCAACAAATAAAGAAAATATTTCTTTATGACATGCAGGACAACTAATATTTCCTTCCCATAAGTGTATCATTCTATATTCTTTCTAAGGAGTTGCTTACTTCAAAGTTCAATGGTGTCCATTGGCTTTAAAATAGATCCAATTTTATGTTTGAAGCATCATACTTAATGGTAAAGGGTTTTCTAAAGTCAACAATGGAAAATATATGGGTGGTATACATAGCCTCATTTAAGGGTTTAAAGGCTTTGGAAGACACTTTAGACCAAAAAATGTCATCTTTCTTAGTGAGAGAAATGAGAGGAGAAACAATATTTCCATAGTTGCAAACAAATTTCTTATAGTATTTTATAAAACCTAAAAATTCATGTAGTTGTTTAAAGGATTTGGACAAGGGTCAGTATTGCATGACTTTGATCTTGTTGGGATCAACCTCGAATCCTTGAGATACTATATGTACCAATTATTCCAACTCATGAACCTCAAAGAAATATTTGTATCTTTTGAAAAATATTTTTTTCTCTATAAAAGGTAAATAACTTTATCCACATGAATTTGATGATCTTCCTAGGAGTTTATATAAATTAAGATATCATCAAATAAAACTATGAGAAACTTACAAATAAAAGGATGAAAAGTAGAATTAATATGAATTTGAGAAGTGGAAGGAACATTAGAGGGACAAAAGATATGAATAGGAACTCACAATGACCATCTTGTATGTAAAAAGTATTCTTAGGGATATCCTCTTGCTTACCCCAAATTTTATGGAACCCATAATAGAAGTCTAGTTTTATAAAGTATTTAACACCATGGAATTCATCCAACAAATCATCTATAATAGGGAAATAAAATATATATTTAATGGTGATCTTGTTGATGGGTCAAAAATTAGAACATATATGCAAATAATGGAACTTGTCTTATATTATTTTTACTAGAGAGGAATAAGGATTGATGTTTGGATGAATTATTTTTAACTTCAACATTTATTAAACCAACTTCTCAATTTTATACTTTTAGAGTTGGGTATAGTGGTAAGGATACACATTTTTAGGTTGAATTATTGGAACATGGTGGATGGCATGATCATGTGTGTGATTAGTAGGAAGAACCATGGGATCACTGAAGAGCTATACATACAAATCCAAAATGTTCTACAAATATAAATAAAAATCTAGAAGAAGTAGCTTTATATATTGAACCTTCAAGAAATTGAGTTGGTCAAAGAATCCATGTCCATAATTCTTGAAAATATTTCTCATTATGTAGGAAGTAACCACCTTGAAGGGAGGAGGTTGGATTCCTTGGATAAAAATAACCCTTCCATTCTCCATCCACTTGATATATAATTATTATAAATTAATTGTGTAAAGCTACAAAAACCGTGCATCTAATCTATTGCAATAATGTAAACAAATTGAAACATGAAATTATGTAACCATTGAGATAACAAGATAAAAAAAATGGGGTGCTCTTCTTATTAATAAAATGAATCTCGGTTACAATATATCCCTCTTAGGGATACCAAATTTGATACAATATTACAAAGTATGTAGCCCCAAAGGGGAAAGATGCACTCCACAAGGTCTTTGCTCTTCCACTATTCTGATTATAGAGGGTTTACTTGCAACCTCTGCTTTTGATGCCAAGAAAATGGATCTT
This sequence comes from Wollemia nobilis, assembly GCA_028583015.1. NCBI lineage: Eukaryota > Viridiplantae > Streptophyta > Pinopsida > Araucariales > Araucariaceae > Wollemia > Wollemia nobilis. The sequence continues at coordinate 9,728,793 of JAQPPZ010000458.1, read as the reverse complement.
GGTGATGTATAGCCCTTGAATAGCCCTGTAACCTGCACACAAGAAACTGCAAGAAAGGTCAATAGCATATGATGCCTCTCGAAATGAGGTTTTCTTATTGAATAATATAAATTGTAAAGAAAATGCATAAAGTAATGATAAAATGCATGAAAAAAGGAAATAAATGCATAAATATTGAATGTAAATGCTACTAATATAGGTTAGAAATCCGAATTGAAATGTTGCTAATCTTCTCTAATGATAAAACAAATAAATCAAGATATCAAATTGAGGTCATTGCTGATTAGATCAGTCGGCTCTGTTAACCACTATCAATGTTGGTGATGGCACCTATGGGTCACTGTTGAAAATAGTAGCCACAATATAGAGACTCTATTCTCTATGATTAATCCTTGATAATATTGAATTCCACTGTTGAATTGATGTGCAAGGGTCAATCATGTCTCAAGATATAGTTGATCATGAAATTGGGCTCAAATCCATGGCAAATTTGGTGTAGAACAACAAGGTGGTTGATCTTAAAGCTTTAGAAAACTCCATTGATGAATGTACCAACGTCATGATATAAATTGGACAACACTTCATTGCACCTCAAGGGATATCACTTCTCTCCTCAGTTTGGTAGCACTTCGCTATGGCAATTGCTCATCAAAATCTCCAGACTTCTCTCTTATTTTTGGGGCCTTAAGTAGACTCCCAAAATTCTCATCCTAGCTTGCCCATGAAGCCAAGAACAAGATTCGGTTGGGCTAGGGTAGTTGAGGTGAAGCTTTTCTAATGGATAACCATTCAAGAATTTATTGCATTCTAATGGATTTTACTCAGCTCGGGTAGCCCGAGTTTGTTACAGACTTGACCATCTTCGATAGGCATGGCTCGGTCTATGGCCACTATCGATAGGTGTAGCCAACCCATGACCATTTTCAATATCAGGAGCGATGAGTCCATCTCTGGAGAAATCAACGGTCTAGGCTGAATAGGACTAAGCTACCCTGTTTGAGTGGTTAGAACCACTGTTGGGTCTTGGAAAGGTCCAAGGTGAGTCATATGGCCTGAAAAGGTGTCCACATGAGTAGCCTCCTCAACATGATGTATTTTAGGTGTCTACAGATACCCCTTTTTGGGATGCATTGTGGGAAAACACAACACTAAGAAAAAATAGACAACCTAATGCCACATTGTAGGTTGATTGATGTTCATTGATCTGGTCAACTTTAGATGCCCCAATCATGGAAAGAGCATGCATCTCTGAATCATTACCTCCAATAGAATGGTGGCTTAAATTTGATTAAAACTTTGATGAATTCTAAAAGCATACGGGTAGCATTGTCAAGCTACGAGGACCACAAGTTTAGACTAGCAAAGGTTTAGGTTTTCATTTTTGCTTTTTGCCCTAGCAAAAGGGGAAGCTTATGATAGTTGTTAGCAATGATTCATGGATGAATGCAATTTGCATGATTAAGTGTTTAATTGTTGATTTTGATTATGAATGTTATGATTATGACTACCCCCTCAAGCGACGAGTCGATGAGGAAAATGGCAAGTGATGAAAGTGACGAGTCACTTGACCAAGATGACTGATTTGGATAGTGCAAGATGATAACTATTGTTTAAGGGAAAGTCCTATTATAGCTATGATTTCAACCATTAATAGTAATTGTACATCTCTATCCCATGGAGCAGTCTAGCCACAATGGCCTTCTTAGGGAATCAAGATGATAGCAATTCAATTAAAGTATGTGATGAATCACTATGTTCGATGATTTGATGAAAATTTCATAGAAGAATGAAATGAACGCCTCATTCCCGTGGAGCAGTCTGGCCGTAATGGCCTTCTTAGGGAGTGAAGTGAAGACATTTCAATTCATCAATGAATAATTTGGTTCAAATGGCCTTATGGTAATTTACTCATCTTACCAGATTGCATGGAGCGCAAGTCACTGCAACCGCCAAGTGTATAGGGTAAATAACTAGGTACGAGGCGCATTTGAGATTTTGATTTATTTGATTTTTTTGTTAATTTTGAGTTTTATGATGATTATGGACCGGTAGATGTGATTTAATGTCCAATATGATGCTCATGATGGTGAAAAATTGAGTGCATTTATTATTGGTTGTTGATCATCATCAATGTTGGTGGTGATGATTTACAAATCCTATGGCCATCAATGGCATCGATGGTTGGGTCGTACTATGATCATTCTCAAGATGGGCAATGGCAAAATTTGAAAAATATAAAAGGATTTTTGGTATTTTTAATTATCATTATTTCTAGCTGGAAGTTGAGAATAGTGAGCTTTGAGGGAGAGGAGAGAAAACTTGACAAGGAATGCTACCAAAACCTAAACCAATCGACATGGATGATCAGCCTGAGGCATCAACTAGTGGCAGAGTTGGAGCTCCTAAGGTAGACTCTCCATCTCACTTGTCATGATTTGTGCATTCTAAAATGAACTTCACTAATTAATGGGTTAAGGAACCACATTAAACTATAGGTAATGAACTTCACCCCTTAGTGTAGGATTTAGCTTAGGTTAGCTTAAGGGTAGCTAGGATTTTAATTTTTGCATTTATGGGGTAGGAAATGACCCCATGTGGGGGCCACTTCGGGGTCATCTTTGATAGAAGTGATGCCCGATTGGCCAAATGGGGGCCATTAGAAATTTTGCTAGTGGGGTTTGAATCCCAATGATAAAAAATTTGACCATTGGTGGTGGTCATCGATGGTGTCGATAGTGGCCATGGCAATCATTGACACTATGAGCGATTGCCAACCTTAGGTATTTTTTATTTTTTTGGTTGTTTTTTTTTGAGTGATTGTGTGTTTTAAATTGTGCTCTACTGCAAGATCCCAATCTATTCTTGGACTTACGACCATTGTTGGATGATGATGATTGGAAGTGGTTTGAGGTGATTGGCCTCAAACGGGTTGTTCGATTATCGATTATGATGTCAGACCAGTCTTACCTCATGTCCTAGCTCATCGATGGGATAATAGGACCAATACTTTCCATATCCCCACTAGAGATATGATGGTGATGTTAGAGGATGTCTACCGTATATTTAGGATCCCGATAGATGGATTAGCTATCACTTCTTCTCCTACTATGGTGAAGGAGATAGTGTTTGAATAGGTTTTTCATGGTAGAGCTACTGAGGCATTTGGGAACATAGATCATGGTGGGGTTCTAGTCTAGTATTGGTATGAGTAGCATATATTCTCTCATGATCAAGGTGGTACTAATGCACATCATGTTTAATGTGCTACTACCCAACTCTTCAGGAGTGAGGTTCCCTTGGAACCTCCTAGATATGGTATAGGACTTGTTGGAGTGTGATCTAGAGCATCCAGTTATTATGGCATGGGGGAGCACATTGCTAGCTTATTTATATGATGAGTTATATGAGATTACATAATGGGAGTGAGTGGGAGTGGGATGTAGTTTATTACTATAGATATGGGGCTGGGAGCATATCTAGATAGATTGATTTGGTAGATTACCATTGGCTATAGTTGACCTAGAGGAGGATGATTGATTCTATGCTATGTGGTGGCCATGGGATGTAGAGACTAGTTAGAGTCATCCACATGTAGGTGGACTAGCACATTATATTGCATCTTTAGAGGGGCTACAATTTAGTTAGATTATATGGAGGCCCTACCTAGGCTATCCTAATTGGCATGAGGTAGGGAGATACTTGGCTAGAGTGAGGCATGGTAGATGGCTCATGGGGTACCATGGGAAGGAGAGGGAGTACTTCCACTACTCTCGAGTCACTAGGTAGTTTGGGATAGCATAGGATGTGCTAGAGGAGCCAATCCTCTATCATTATTGAAAGGTAGAGATACATCTTGCAGTACCATAGATGATAGGTTTGGTAGAGGAGGTGGACCCTCCTATTGATGAGATAGGTTTAGAGGACCTAGGGACTACTATGGAGTATGACACTTGGTGGGTCTCTCAGCTATGGTAGGGTGGTGATAGTCTAGGTAGACCTAGATATGAGGTATAGATGAGGGTGGTGATGAGGATGAGTGATGAGTGCATCACAGGATAGAGGGTGAGTGGGGATAGGTAGTAGGATATATGGATGAGCCCTAGTATGAGGAGGAGGGTGAGGTGGATGCCCTAGGTGATGAGGTAGCACAATTATGGGTATAGGTATAGAGTCTATATCAGTAGCTATAGACTTCATAGATGTGGCTTAGAAGAGGGATACTAGTATCGCACTTGCTCAAAGTTAGCTTAGTGTAGGACAAAAATAGTAGTGGGGGTATGCTAAGGAGAGGACTACTCTCTAGACTCAGGTTGATACAACCACTATGATGATAGATACTCTATGGGTCCATATGGTGGCCAAGACCATTGAGGTAGATGCTCTTAGGGTATATATAGCAATAGTATCTATAGCTCAGGTTACATATTTCACTCTAGTCTCTTAGGGACTGGTAGCTTCATGTGGGGATACATATATTAGGAGACTATGGGGCATCATAGCAGAGGATGGGGTATGATGCATAATAGATTTAGCATACATTGTTGCTCTAGAGACTAAGATTAGGCTATGTGGTGGTACTATGCTAGCTAGGTCTATAGTAGGGGGCTCCTAGTGGAGTAGGTAGAGTGAGTCTGGGTAGTCATCAGTGTAGCCTAGTCATAGGTTAGGTGCATGATCTAAGAGATCGGTAGGTACTAGCTCTAGGAAACCTCATAGAGATGGAGCTGAGGGTGGAGGTGACTCAGGGGGTGTAGGCCCCATTTGATATGTCATGATGACTATATCATTTTTGAGTGTAAGGTCTGAGGACCTACACAGTTGTAGCCTATGGGAATTTTTGTACCTTGATGTACTCTATGACACATATATATATGATATCTCTTTATGACTCATTATGTGTTATGATTTTTATTTTATGTTTATGTTATGGATGCATTAATGGATGTAATGCCTATGATGATGTGATTATGCTATGTATGTGATGTACTGATGACATGCAATATGTAGATGATAGATGTATGATTAGATGTTGTGATCTAGATGTGTAGATGCTCTACTATGTATGCTTATATGGATGCAATGGTGAATGTTAAATGCATGTTTAAATTTGTTTCAATTGTTTATGCATTTAATCTATGTTTATATGATATGGTGAATGTAATGCATTAATTTCATGAGGATGGTCTAATGCAAATGAACCTGTATGCTTTAATCACTTAAAACATAAGGAATGAATCTAATTTGTGTTAAAAAACTAATGGAAGACACCATAGAATGTATGAAAATCATGAATGAAAATGGTAACTCTTATCATAAGAATTAATCATTTAAACATCCATATGTGAGATGAGATGATGTGAGATGTATGGGCTTTCCCTATAAGCTTCTATAAACTAAAATATATGCATAAAATAGTCAGTGGTCATCTAAATATCATTGTTGATATCCATCCGGTATCTATCCTATTCTATGCACACCCCTTAATAAACAAAATTTCATAAGGAAAACTATGATTGATTGATGATATGATTTATTGCTATTAGGGGAATTTTTGAGGTTTTCCATGAGACTCAAACACCCTAGTTGATTAATCAAAAGTTGTATAATGACTACACAAGACTCTTGAAAGATACAAGCCTATTAAGAAGACCAAGATATTCACTATCCCTATGTGTGCAAAGTGAATATATTAGATGAGGTATAAGACTACCTCATTTCTAGATGGGTTTCATTCAACCCATTGTTGTAATGAGGATCACCATATGGTCATCATGATCCTAAGTTTGGATGTAGTTAGACTAGACTACTAGGCAATACAAGCCACCTAAAGCTAGCTCATCCATAAGCTGATATTGGTCTATACAAAATAAGGTCGCTAATGTGATAGACATATCACCATGTGTAAGGATACTCCATTGCTAGGCAGGTTTCATTCAACCCATTGTTGTAATGGAGATCACCCCATGGCGTTTGAATATTGAATATTCTAGGGATTCAAGCTCGTTACCCCCTTCTTTTATTTTTATTTCTTGGGATACTTGCTCATGCTTAGTGATGAAAATCATTATTTATTTTACATTTTGTTTTATTTTGGAGCAAGGGATTTTCTTAGTGATGAAAATCACTATTTATTTTTCTTTGCTTTGGGAATTTTGCTTATTTTGTATAAAAGCAAGGGATTATCTTGGGTAGGGGGAGCTTGTCCTTTTTTCAATGATCAACATTCTAGACCATGCACATAATAATATGAGCAAGGAAAACCTTTCTCTTAAGGTGACCAGGACCACTTTGTAGTGTCATACTTCCTTGTTCAAACTAGGATTGTTAATGTTTAAAATTGTGATGGGATTTTGAGATATACAAGGTACTATCAAAACTAGACCTCATCTTCGAAAGCCAAGATAGCTTTCTACAAAATCTTAAAATATAACTAGGGATGGTTGAATGATCAAAAAACCCTAGTATACACCTGATAGCAACTCATAAGTTGTGTTGAAAAACACATTTACTCACAAGGAATATGAATGATAATGATTTGAGGATGCATGATTGGCATACAAACATGGTGTCATTCGTAAGAATGTAAACACAACCTATCCTAATGCAAGTGTAATGGATGAATATGCCTAATGCAATGCAACTAATGGATGCATATGATGAAATGCAAAATGTAAATGTTTTTGTGTTTTTGATGTTTTGAATTGTTTTTGGATTTATTTTTTTTTTTTTTTTATTTTTTTTTTTTTTTTTGTTTTCTGTTTTTTTTTATTTTTTATGATTTTTATTGTTTTTGGATTTTATTGTTTATGAGCTATGTATAAAATTCCCTTAGATGAAGAATTTTGAGAGGTTCAGGCTCTTCAACACCTTCTAGTGATGTTAGGTGATAAGTACCTAGTCCTATCTTCTCAGTTATGATGAAGGGACCTAACCAATTGGCCATAAATTTATCTCGTAGATGAGGTGATAGGTTTGAGTTCTGTTGGTTCTCTTTTAGCACAAGATCCCCAACCTTAAAGTCTCTTGGATGGACTTTAATATTGTAAGCTCATTTAATATGATCTTGGTAAATATGGAGATGCTCAAGAGCATTCACTCAACGTTCATCAAGAAGGGTCAATTGATCTAGGTGAGCTTGTCATGCAGTGTCATCATCGATGAACTCTTTCAATGAGATGTGCAATGATGGAATTTCCAATTCCAAGGGTATAATGGCCTCAATGCCATATACTAGCAAAAATGGGGTTGCCCCAGTGGGTTTCTGTATGCTAGTTTGATAAGCCCACAAAGCTAGAGGTAATTGAAGGTGCCAATCCTTATGATTATCCTTAATGATTTTCTTCAGTATGGCAACTACTATCTTGTTAGAGGCCTCTGCTTGCCCATTAGCTTGTGGATAATATGGTGTTGCAAAGTTATGCTGAATATTGTATTTGGATGTTAAAGCCCACACATATTTGTTCTTAAATGAAGTTCCATTATCTAAAATGATTTTGGATGGGATCCCAAAATGACATATGATATTATGGAGTATGAACTCCGTAATACGGGCTCCAGTCATAGAGGTTAAAGGGATTGCTTCCACCCACTTGGTAAAATACTCAATGGTCATTATGATGAATGTGTGTTGACCTAAAGATGGAGGAGAGATCTTACCAATTAGATCAAATCCCCACTAAGAAAATGGCCAAGCCGATTGAATCATATGCAAGGCCTATGATGGTAGGTGCATAAGATTAGCATGATGCTGACATTTGATGCACTTCCTAACATACATATAATAATCCTTCTCCATCGTGGGCCAATAATAACCCATTCTAAGGATGCACTTAATGATGGCCATGCCACTAAAATGGCCACCACAAGTACCATCATGAGCTTACAAAATCACCCAAGCTAATTCTTGGGGCTCAAGACAATGAAGGAGAATTCCATCATAGCTCCATCGATACAAAATATCTCCTAACAAGACATATCTGGTCACTTTTTGTTTGAATGCTCATTTTGCAACATGTGATAATCCCTGTGGGATGATACCAAGCTTTAGGTAATCTTGTAATTGGGTAAGCCAATCTTGATAAGCTATAGCATCGACTGACTGAATGACTTGTTCCCATTGTGATTCGATTTGCACAAATGCATATTGGGACACAACCTTATGGTGAATGGTAGTACCATTCTCTGAAGGACCCTACAAGATCAAGGACCCCTAGGATACCTTTGTCAAAAAGTCTCATGCTTTATAGAACCACTCATGGTTTGGTTCTATATGAATCATGTGGACTGATTCGTGATTGTTTTGAGCCTCATGCAACATCATGGATTGTGAGAGCATCTTGACCTGGATGGTAGTGAAATCAATAAAAGGATTCTGAGGGATTAAGGATCCCAAAGATGCCATGGTATCCACAAATCTATTTGATGTACGAGGGACTACCTCGATGTCATACCACTCCAACTGGGCTAGATAAGTGTCCACAAGCTCCTTGTATGCTTTCAGGATAGGACACCTACATTGATAGATTCCTTTGACTTGGTTGACTATGAGCAAGGAGTCACCAAAGATATTTAGCTTTTTGATCTTCATGGTGAGAGTTATTTGGAGACCCAATATTAGGGCCTCATATTCAACATTATTGTTGGTGCAAGGGAAATTGAGTTTAAAATACAAGGGCATTGGAGCACCTTGTGGTATGAAAAACATGATCCCTATACCACCCCCTTGCTCATATTTTGAACCATTGAAGAACAATGTCATGTCGGCTTTGTTATCTGATTCTTTAGGTTTGGGTGACTCTGATAATGCAAATATTACATCATCAAGAAGTTCTATGATAAGAGGTCTATCATCCTGAAGAGGTGCCTCTACTAGCTGATCTACTATTACCTAACCTTTGATTGAATTTTGGCTTATGAATTCAAGATCAAATTCTATCAGTAGCATGATCCACTTTGTAGTACGTGTATTATGATATGTTCGACTCATCATATACTACAAAGGATTTTGTTTAGATATGACATACATAGTATGACTTAGCATATAGTGGTGCAACTTCTTAGTTGCAAAAACCACTTCTAAATAGAGCTTTTTGATGTATGCATATTTTAGCTCATAGTTGACCAAGGTTTGACTAATGTAATATATCACATGTTCTTTGTCTTCTTTGTTCTTCTAGGCTAACATGGTTCCCAGAGCAAAGTCTATGGTTGATATATAAAGCAAAAAGGTACATCTAGTCTAGGTGGAGCTAACACTAGTGGCGATGCTAGGTATTGTTTGATCTTAGCAAAATCTTTTTGATACTCTTCATCCCAATTGAATGGGACCCCTTTGTGTAGTCAATTCATGGGTCAACATTTATCCGATAACTGCATGATGAAGCACTTTATGGATGCTACTTTGCCCTGTAGGCTTCTAAGTTCTTTGATATTTGTTGGGGGAAGCATTTCTAATATTGCTTTGAATTTTTTTGGATCGACTTCGATCCCTCATTTTGAAATGATGAATCCCAAGAGTTTTCTTGATGTAACACCAAAAATGCATTTCTTGGGGTTCAACCTAACATTGTGCTCAATCAAGTGATCGAAGACCTTTCTCAGGACCTCGATATGCTCTTCACACAATAATGACTTGGCTAGCAAGTCATCAATGTAATATTCTAATATTTTGTGCATGTAGTCATGGAAAATATATGTCATAGCCCATTGGTATGTGGCACCAATATTTTTGAGGCCAAATGGCATAACCTTGTAGCAAAATGTTCCCCATGGAGTGGTAAAGGTTATTTTATGTTGATCTTCAAGTTTGACCCAAATCTGATTATAGCTAAAAAATCCATCCATGAGAGATAACATCTCATGACCAGTTGTAGCATCTACAAGAGCATCAATATTGGGCAACAAAAATGCATCCTTTGGTGTTGCCTTGTTAAGGTCCCTAAAATCCGTACAAATACAGATCCTTCCATCAAGTTTTCCTATAGGTACCATGTTTGATACCCATTCTAGATAGTCGATGGGAATAATGAATTCTACATCCAATAGTTTTTGCAATTCATATTTGACCATCAGAGTGATGGTTGGATGCATCTTCCTAAGTTTTTGCTTGATCGATTTCTTGGTAGGGTCCAATGAAAGGTTATGAGTAACCAATTTTGGATCCAGACCTAGCATATCTTTATACGTCCAAGAAAAAATATTAGGTCTATCTTTCAATAGAGGTATGAGGATGGCTCATTCCTCAGGAGATAAGCTTTCTCCAAACTTGAATTTCTTAGGATTCATGGGATCTATGTTGATATCCACTTTGAAAGTCTCCTCTATCGACATATGTGACCCCTCCTCAAGTTGGTGAGGTATAGGGATCAAATGGATGTCATCTATTGGGTTCAAAGGATCTACCATATCAGGTTCAACCTCAGCATTATAGACATCATGAGCACAACCTAGGGTAAAATGGAATGGTTGTAACATTTCTTCATTAGGGAAGAAATCCTTAGGTGATGGGGGTGAAATGATATGATCAAAATCAATGGCCTCAAGGTTGAGGTGCAATGGTTTTGAAAGGTCGTATGGGTTATGGAGGGGTGTGGTTAAATCAATGGAGATCATATTTATGGATGGAAGGTAATATCCATGACCACATGGGTAGGACTCATCAACTACTTGTTGCTCTAAATATTCCCAGTCTAGACTAGGAGGCTTTGGGATTTTAGGATCCACTTTAGGAGGAGGTAGGACAATTGGGTCCTCTGGTAGAAGCAACTACGCTAGAATAGGTAGTTGAGGGAATACCCCATGATGAATATCATCTTGATTAGCAAGGGGTATTTTAGGCTCAATGGCCTCTACATGATTATTTATGGGATGAAGGTGTCTAGGACCTAGATATGCCATCTCAGTTTCATCCACATATTCATCATCGGTATTGACCCAATCAATTCTAAGAATGATCTCTGAGTCAGCCTCGGTAGAGATGTTCTCATGATAAACCAAAGGAGGCTCTATAGAAACCATAGTTATTGGATGATCATCCCTCCATCGATGTGAAGGGTTGGGGTATGCATAGGGATTCCAATCGATATCTTCCCCAAAACCTAGACTTAGGCACTCTAAAGATATGGCTAGTAACTCGTCCTGCCTATGGATAGAGTATCCTAATCCAAACTTGTCGGTGGGTAATTGATATTGAGGTTGATAAGGTGTCTTGTGACCTTGTTCATATAAGCCCAAGCCATTATCATGCCAATGGCAATGGTTGAAATACCTAAGTGCAAACTCAAGGTTTGATAGATAATACACATTTCCTATGAAAGGTTCATCATCATCATCATTGATAGGAGAATGGTTTATGGCTTGGTCAAAGCCCTCATAAATGAAATTGGTTTGATTTGGTGGTATCCCAAGAGGTACCACCATCCCAATAGGTAATGGAGGAACGTGAGGTCTCCCCATGTCTTGAGCAGATTTGATTATTGGTGTAAATATGATGTTCTAAACCAAATACTCTGCTAGCTCAGGATTGACTAAGTGGATTATCACCTATGGTGCAGATGATGTAGTGGATGATGTAGGTGAAGCAGGTTGAGGTATATCCTCTTCTAGATCTGGTGAATCATCCTCCTCCATGGGAGTTAGAATCTTTGCTATAGCCACATTAGGAATGACTCTAGGCTCTTCTTCTACCATGGGTGCCTTAAGCTTCTGTTTATCCTTCGATTTTGATGATGTTGAAGGCTTTTCAAAAGTGATAACTAGCCTAGGAGATTGTGGTGGTACTGATGTGGATGGATCAGCCTACACTGACTTGGACTTACACTCTGGATGCTTAGTTGGTGATGTGGGTCGAATATCTAGATGTGTGGATGGGAGGACAAACTCCCTCAACATATCAACCTGATTCACATACTTGAATGGTTCTTCATTCGAGGGGATGACATGGACTTGTCCCTCATAGATATATTTGATGCACTGATGCAAAATAGAGGGAACACATCTCATATCTTGGATCCATGGATGCTCGAGTAAGATGTTGTACTGCATTGCACCTTCTAGCACATGGCACATAATTGATATGGTCTTAAGCCCTACCTAAATAGGTAGAACTATGGTACCGACTATGGAGCATAATGCATCATTAAATGCTCACAATATGAAAGTTGAGGTAACTATGTGCGACTCAGGAAGACTCAAGTGTCCTAAGGCTTTTTTTGTAATGATGTTAATTAAAGAGCTTGTGTCAATTAACACTCACTTGAAAGGTATGCGATTAATGCAAGTGATAATATGTAGTGGAGGATCTACTACATTAGTCGAGATTGTCTTGATTTTATGATCATAGAATGTGATCATAGGCTCTTTACACTTTTGGATATGCCCCATAAAATTAGTAAAAGCATTCGAGTTTTGGGGTTGGAGCTCAATGGACTTAAGAATTTCCATGAGGGTCTCCCTATGCCTAGGGGATTATTCTATGAGCTCATATATGGATAACTTGGTTGAGGCCATTTGTAGACTTTGGGTAAGCCTGGTTTGGATAGTGATCATCGATCTTGTCGATGGGCCTGGCAACTAATTTTGAGCTAGCCTTTGCTGAGGTGCAATAGGTATATGGATAGGAGCCATAGGTGGCTCAGGTTGATTGTATCTCTTATTGTGAGTGATAATATTGATCATGCCAACAAATCCTTGTGTGGGTGGATCTATGTGTATTTCATTGACATGTCCTATCTAATTTCCCTTAGCCTCATGATGGGGTAAGGGTTCCTTGAATATACCCAATTGTTGGTTATCGGGTGCCAAAGGATTATCAATCTATAATTGATCCCTATCTAGCATGTTTTGCACTAGGTTCTTAAAACCATAGCAATTTTCAATGTCATGACCTTTTTGTCTATGATAGGGATAATATTGGTCTTCTATGTACCCCTTTGGCTTAGGGTAGTTTGGATCCAACAAGTGAACTTTGGGCAAGGTGAATGCCTTAGCCTCACATAGTCTATTGAATAAAGATGCCAAAGACTCGGGCAATGGCATGTATTGGTGAGGTGGATGGTGTTGCTTATCCTTACCCTAATTTTTATTGTATTGATTATAGTGCGTTAGGGGAGGTTGAGCCTGATAATTTGGTTGTTGATTGGACTTCTCCACTTTTGTAATGTTCAATACAACTTTATTAATAGGTGTTGGTTTTGCCTAATGAGGGTGGTTGCGCATGTTCTTATTCCAATATTTCTTGTTGAGTTTTAGCTCTCCCTCTTGGACCTTGATGTCCTCTATTACTTTGGCTTGCACCAAAGCTTCCTTGAATGTTTGATACTATTGCAATTGGAGTAGCAATGAGATATGTTTAGCATAAATTTTTGTGAACATTCAAGTTAATTTAGAAGTGGGAATGGTAAATGGTAATTTTGACATGATTTTTCACCATCTATTCCCATAATCCATAATTGACTCATCATCATATTGATGTAGGTTTGACAAGTCAGATAGATTAGCCTTCTTCTTGATGCTGAAAGAAAAGTGTTCAAGGAAAGCATTTGCTAGTTGTTCAAAGCTAGATATATTGTGCCTTGGTAATTGATTATACCACTCAAGGGTAGGACCCGAGAGTGTGATCATGAAAGTTTGTAGTAATAAGGCATCATTGTTCTATAACTAGAAACACAAGTTCATAAAACTCGTAACATGCTCCTATGCATCATCATCCCCCTTGAATTTATCCAACTTAGGCATTTCAAAATGCTCAGGATAAGTTGGTGTGGGCACTGATGGATGAAGGGGTTGGTTGTGAATTTTTCTCAAAGTGGGTTTTTGGTAAACCACACCTTGTTTCTCGAGTGATTTGATTCACTCTATGAGCACTTTGTATGCTTGAGATGATATGATCTCATCCTCCCAAAGAGGTCTTTGAGGAGCAAGCGATGGAATGTTTCTTTGTGATTGAGTTGGTTGATTGTAATCATCAACCAAGTCTACTAAGGATGGTTCAGGATACATTTGATCCTATTCATCTTGTTCTATCTCCTCATATTTTTCATACTTTGATCGATTTGGTATTGGGTGTTGTTGTTGCCAAGAAGCATGTAGTGAAGCACGATGAGGATGAGTGTTTGTTTGCCTACTAGGTAGCTCCTGATGAAATGTATTACATCTCAAGGTGTGCTACTACCTATAAGCACTAGGTGTGGGTAATTCTTCTTGAGCTAACCTATTTGATCATTCTTCACGTTCCTTTTTCTCAAGAATCCTTTGTTCATGCAAATGATGCTCATACAGATGTTGGTGATGCAACCTCTATGTTTCTTCATGCTCATGTTCTAGGTGCTCATGCTCATTGCATAAATCCTCCAATTGGGCTTGGATTAATTGCTCTCTTTGGTTTGCATCAGGCCTAGGCAATCGATCTATTTGATCTACTATGTATGGTCATTGGCTTTGCAACTCTATGTAAGGAGATTTAGCAATTTTGATTCTAGTTGTAGGTATAGCTACCCTCTTACCTCTTTCTATTGAGGTTGCATTAACACCATGTTCAACCCTATGTGTAGTGCCCTCATGTGTGGATGATGGGTGTATTGCATGCTCACCTAGAGCACTCACCTTGGGCATATGTATGATGCATTATCCCTTCGCTACGTGCACTCTCTGAATGAGAATGGGAAGATGAAGGGGCCCTATGGGTTGAATTTGTACCATACTTGTCTAAGAAATCTAATTTATGAGTTTTCCAAGGTTGGTTAGGAGGAGTACCTCGCTCATCAATGTTAAGGTGTGTCATAAATTTCGCTCCATGCTCGAAGGGATTTGAAGATCGATTGGGTATGTGAATGTGTGCAACCCCTCTAGTTTACCCCTCATTGGGTAGATTTTTTCTATCAACATGATGGGATGACTGAGGTCTAGAAGGAAGCTCCTCATAGTCATGATGAGTCCCAAAAAAAGTCCTCCTAGGTGGGGTTTCTCGATGAGATCCCCCATGAGTGGAATTGTCTCCATGGAGACTACTTGAATGTCATTCAGGTATGGCTTGGTCAAGTGGACTGACTCTAAGGTGGTTTGTGCCTTCTTGTGCATTGGATACCACCTCAGTTGTCAACTGAGTATGGCTCCATGTGGTGACCATTCATTTTTTTATTATCTCGTATGTGATTTAAGAAACAAATAATGTATACAAATGATTATCTCTTTTAAAGTTTGATTGTGTTTCCTAGAAAACTGGCTTGTGTGTTTTGATGTGTTGTATATCGTGCCACTTTCTCATACGAGTTTGAAAATAGTTGATGTAACTCTCAATTGTTCAAAGGTTTTCACATGTACGCTCTCACACGCTAACTCGATGATGAAGTCTGGATTGCGAAACCCACTAAGGTATGGAGATGAAACCCATACCCGATGAGGGAGCACAGGTCCTACCGATCCTCACCCAATATACTATGGGTAGCGATAGAATCTCGTAAGAGAAATATGTGTTATTTTCCACAAGCTTATATGGTTCTTGGAGTCAGCCTTGGCCACGATCGAGTTCAAAAAATCACAATATCCAAGCCAAACAGGTGGTGATGAAGGCCACCGTTGGTCTTGATCAGTTCGTTGGATGTCACTTCCAACTCCTTGATGTTAAAATTTAGCATGATGTGTGTGTGGTTCATTTTACTTTATACAAAAGCAAATATGCATAATACAACACACCATGATTTTTCACTACATGCATGAAAATAATGTTTAAAATTTAGAAATATGCATGTAAAAAAATTTTTCTTTCAAAAATATGCAATGTAGATTTAAATGAGATAGCCTTTAAGTAGGCTACAAGTATGCAAACCCTAAAAATCAATTTAATAGAGGTCATCTCTATGAAAAATGATCAATAATAGTGGTCATTAATCATAGATTTGATCAAAAACCTAGCCACTGGATTCTCGGGAAGTGAGAAACATAGGCCATTGTTCCTAGTAATGGTGGCTAGTAAACAAATAGAGATTTAAAATTTTTCCTTTAAAATTTCTCTATGTTATTTAATTAAACTTCTATTCTATAAATTTTTAGGAAAATATAGAAAAAGATAGTTTAGGGCCACTTATAGGTGAAGCCCTCATTCGAAGAAGTTGTTGCAATAGGTTTTATATGTCTGTCCTAAGATCATCAATGATCAGAATGGTGGTGGTGTTAGCCATTAGAGACAATGGTGATGGCCACTGTTAGCTATACCTGCTTAGAATGGTGGTACCTATGAATGAAAAAAAAAAAAAAAACTCAAGTTAGCAACCAAATAAGGAAGGGTCCCGCATGTGATCACCACTTGTAAAGCAACAAAAACCATGCATCTAATCTATTGCAATAATGTAAACAAATTGATAAAGAAAATTAGGTAACCATTGAGATAACAAGATAATAAAAATGGGGTGCTCTTCTTATTAATAAAATGAATCTCGGTTACAATATATCCCTCTTAGGGATTCCCAATTTGATACAAGATTACAAAGTATGTAACCCCAAAAGGGGAAAGATGCACTCCACAAGGTCTTTGCTCTTCCACTATTCTGATTATAGAGGGTTTACTTGCAACCTCTGCTTTTGATGCCAAGAAAATGGATCTTGGTGATGTATAGCCCTTGAATAGCCCTATAACCTACACACAAGAAACTACAAGAAAGGTCAATAGCATATGATGCCTCTCAAGATGAGGCTTGTTTCTTGAATAAGTGCAAATTGTAAAGCAAATGCATAAAGTAATGATAAAATGCATGAAAATAGGAAAGAAATGCATAAATATTGAATGTAAATGCTGCTAATCTAGGTTAGAAATCTGAATTGAAAGGTTGCTAATATGATCTAATGCTAAAATAGAGAAATCAAGACATCAAACCGAGGTCATTGTTGATCAGATCGGTGGGCTCTATTAGCCACTGATGATGTCAGTAGTGGTGCCTACGGGCCACTGTTGAAAATAGTGACCACTAGATAGAGGCTCTGTTCTCTATGTTCTAGTCTTTGTGATGATCAATTCCACTATTGAATTGATGTGCAAGGGTCGATCGTGTCTCAAGACACAGTTGGATTGCGTGATTGGGCTCAAATCCATGGCAAATTGATCTTGAACAACAAGGTGGTTGATCTTCAAGCTTTAGAAAACTCCATTGATGAATGTGCCAATGTCATGATGTGAATTGGGCAGCACTTCATTGCACCTCAAGGGATATCACTTCTCTCCTCAGTTTGGCAGCACTTCGCTATGGCAATTGCTCATCAAAATCTCTAGACTTCTCTCTTATTTTTGGGCCTTAAGTAGACTCCCAAAATTCTCATCCTAGCTTGCCCATGAAGCCAAGAACAAGATTTAGTTAGGCTAGGGCAATTGGGTGAAGCTTCTAGAAGCTTCTAATGGATAACCATTCAAGAATTTGTTGCATTCCAATGGATTTTACTTGGCTCAGGTAGCCCGAGTTTGTTATAGACTCGATCCATATTTGATAGGTACATGGCTCGATCTATGGCCACTATCGATAGGTACAACCCACTCGTAATCGCTATCAACATCAACGGTGGTGAGCCCACCTACTAGAGAAATCAACGGTCTAGGCTGAATAGGACTAAGCTGCCCTATTTGAGTGGTTAGAACCATTGTTGGATCTTGGAAAGGTCCAAGGTGAGTCATATGGCCTAAAAATGTGTCCACATGAGTAGCCTCCTCAACATGATGTATTTTAGGTGTCTATAGTAGTTGATTTCCTTTCATTATGTTTTGATCTATGGCTTGTTGTTTTGTAAGTCTATCTTATTGTGCTTAGATTTGAGGTGGTCAAGAATCTAGTGGTATGCTCAAGTTAAAGCTATATCTAGTCCTTAGGCAATGTTAGGGTAATGTAGTGTTAATATTTTGTTTGGGTGTTCAGTGCTCCTGGTTATCCCTTAAATTGTTGTTGTGTGGGAGGGTTTGTTGGTCCTCTCTGGTGTGCACTAGTTAGTGCCTCGTTAGGTCCCTATTGTGTTCCTTATTTTATATGAGAGTTTTCATTTTATATCATTATTCATATGCTTTTAATATAAGGTTTCTAATTCATTTAAATTGCTCTTCAACTAGAAGATTGTAACCCTTAATTGTTATTAGATATTTCATTCAAGTAGCTTTTGGTTTAATTAAAAGCTAAGGAATATTCTTGTGATGTTTATACAAAAGTAAGATCCTTTAATATAAGATATTTTTATAAAAGTAATATTAGTAATATTTTTATGTGTGAAGTCCTCAAGTTCTTTAAAAGAAAAATTGCATAGGATGTACTTTTATTTCTTTAAAAAGGGTAGAAATTTTATGGTAAGATCTAGTTTTTAGAAATGAGTATTAGTGCTTTATGTGTTTATTTTGAATAAGGATATATTATTTGAATTAAAACCTAGTGGGATGGATTTTTATTTTTTTTTTAAAGAAAAAGGAGTTTTGGTTTTGTTAAAACAATTATAATAATTTCTTGAGACTTGAGTAGGTAGGGAAGTCATTATAGAGAGGATTATGGTATCTCTCCATATTTGTTGAAAAATTGTTGTGCATGTTAGATTGCATCCAATTTTAGAGCATGTTTTTTTTTTGTCTTTGCATGGTGGAATCGGTAGCCACCACGAATCTGGGCAGGTTGTCCAATTTTTTATGGCCACCATAGTATTCTGCGTTGTCCACCCTAGAAGCTGCCACATAGATATTTGCACAGTCTACCCCTATAACCACCATGCCATAATCATTTTAAACCTTTTACGTCACTAAAATCACCAAGAAAGGGACAAGCGTTCAGTCCAGCAAGGCCCGAGATTTGAACCTTGGACCTCTGCCCCCCTTAAATTTAAGAGCATGTTAAGTTGCATTGCATTAATATTTGTCTTGAAAATTGACATTTCTTGAAGTCCATGGGAAATTCCTTTCATGAAGAAGAATGTGAAAAGGATATGGTGTAGAAGACATCTGGGTGGACTTGCTCTAATGTATTTGGGAAGGAAAATGGTTATGTAAATATAAATTTTATAGTGTAATTATTGGTTATTTTATTTCCATTACTAATAGGGATTGGAAGCTTTTTGTAAGTGCATGAACATATTTTGATTTGTGTGAAATAAATAAATGAAATAATGGTTTAGTTTTTTATCTCCTTTAATGATGTTTTTCATTTTGGAAATAAAGGAAAACTTATATGCAATTGATCTAATTGAGGTTGCTTAAAGTAAGTATATGATTTATGCTAGCATTATGTTATAAGATAGCATTATGACTACTTTAATAATTTTTTTATTCAAGCAACATTTTTCTTCCATACTAGCTTTAGTTGATGTGTATGATCTATTTCATCCTAGATCTAGCATTTTGTTATAACTAAGCATAGCACTTAATTGCATAATTAAAAGAGATATGTTAATTATTATTTTGGCATAAATTTTGGGAGGGGTTCTTGGGCATTGATCTAGAACTTAGGACCCTTGATTCAAAGAATCAAACCAATACTAGTCCTAAAAGGAGTTACAAATATGCAATAACTAGGTAGTTGTGATTTCTAAAAGGAGTTGTAGTGATGAAATAGCCAGGAAATCATAAATATGGAAGGAGTTACAATGATGCAATATCCAAATTCTTCTGATTGATACACCTTGAACAGTGAAAATTAGGCATTCCATAACTATGTAGTTAATAGAATCAATTACAATATAGCTATGGTGGTACCATAAACAATGAGGTTTAGGTAACCATGCTCATTACCAAGTGAGTGGTGATGACCTTAGTTAGCCCATGGAGGTGTGGTAACTAAGAACCAAGGCTTTATGCTAGAATAACCTACATAGACAAACTTATGGATAAGTTAGGGAATAGGCATACCAATTTTTGTGTTATTGGTCTTAAAGGAGAATCCATATACTAATTTTAAATTGTCCTATACCGGTGAGGGTATAGGAAATATGGGGGAATCACTTTGGCATCCTTCTAAATGATGATGTTTAGTAATGTGAACCTCAAAAATATGGGATGTTGGCCACTCTTATCCACTTGAGTATCATTTATAGTGAGATTAAAATAAAATGTTTTGAAGCCTTTATCATGTTGGAAAATTATATTGGGACTCCCTTGTGAACCTACTTGTGAATATATCTATATATCGGGTTGGTTTTGGTGGGTTGTTACAGGTTGTATCAAAGCTCTAGGTTGTAGGAGTAGAAGTTTCCATGGAGTGTGCCTAGTATGAGGTTTGACTTGATGTTTTAATTTGGGAAGACTTACTCTACTAGGGATCTTAACTCGATATAGGATAAGCCATGTATTGCATGCCAAATGGACCAGAAGGAGTAAACATCCTAGAGAGTATAGTTTCTTATTTGGGATGGCACATCATTATCAAGTGAGTGATAATGGTCTTATCATAGGTGGAATCTTATGGGTATGCAATAATGGACATGGTCATCATCTAACAAGTGACAATGGAATTATCAATGATGGCAAGAAAGTGGGACCATTATCAAATAATAATATTGGTCTAAGTTAGTTCATGGGGAAAATAAAACTAACTAATTGTAAGTACAATTGAAGGAAATTATAATTAAACCAACTCGTTTGTATGGATAGGAAATGGTGCATGTACTAATATCAACTAAGAGGATGGGGGTGGTTATGTAGAAGGAAGTTGTATTACATTCACCAAGGAAGTCTAGAAGAACAAAGGACTCTAGAAATAAAATAGGAAGAACAATGGGCTCTAGTGAGAAAATTGAGAGAGTAATGGGCTCCAACAAGAAAGTTGGGATAACAAAGAATTTCAATGGAAGCATGACATTTTATTTTCCTATTTGAGTTGTTACAAGAGGAAATACAACAACTTACATTATTAGTCAGGTCACTGTAGGACCAGATGCAACAACAACAAGAAAATTTGGACATGATTGTTGAGCAGGGATGCAAAAATGGAAATGAAAAAAGAAAATTAGGAAAGGGACATAAAATTAGAAATAGGGACAAATAAAAATATCAACCACCCAAGACAAGATGCTTTACTTGTGGGGGTCCTCACTATGCCAATAAATTTCCCTGATAGTCAAAAGAATATCAAGACAAAGGAGCAGCCACACAAAATCTATTTGGCTATCGAGAATCATAACCTAGATGGTCAAGCAACATCTATGTTGCTAAATGGTAAGTTTTTTGACAATGATTTTAAATTTTTAATAGATAGTGGGGCTACATATAGTTTTATTTCCACTAGTATTATCAAGGATATGCCAAAAAAATCTAGGATTTTATCACAAGGGTGGAAATTCGAGTATGGTTTTGGATAGAACTACTTAGTGGATAAATGTTTTCCTATTAATAATATTACCTCACCCAATGGTTCTATTATATGATACTTATATGTAGAACCACTCCACGCTTTTGATATTATCCTAGGTATGGATTGGTTGAAGGATCATGAAGCCTTAATCAACTTTTAAGAAATGTGGATGGATTAAATTGATAAGGGTAGGAAGAGAGTGAGGGTTCAAAGTAGTATTATCAACTATGTAGCTAAATAAGGACATTAAAATAGGTGGTATTTTGTATGTATTCAATATTAATGGCAAGATAGATGATAAATGGATGAGGAATTTTGAATAAACATCCCATTTTGCATGAATTTAAGGATGTATTTATAGAATATCTCCAAAGCCTACCACTTTGACATGAATTTTATTTCACCATTGATTTAATGCCTAGGGAATGACCCATTGCAAGAACACCTTAAAAAATTATCCCAATTGAGTTGAAAGAGTTAAAGGTGTGTAGACACTAAAATCATGTAAATCGGATAATACTGCTAATGCACCACTTGCGCCACTCTTATCGACATCATATGGCCCCATTGGGCAACCCTCTAGGGTAACATAAGGCTCCATAGCACTTTTGGGAAGGTTTCCATTAGTTTTGGGAGGTTTTGGGTCATATCCTTATGATCGTCCCACCCTAGGACGATCACATATGGTGACCGTCCCACCCAGGGATGACCACTCCTAACCATCCTTGGGTGGGATGGTCCCTAAACAGACCCTCCAAAAGTCAAAGGGGTAGAGAAATGGCAATCAATTACTACCATATTCTCCACCCAATCATCAAAAATTGATTTGGAGACTATCATAGAGACCAGAAACTCCAAATTAGAGGCCCCAAATGGGTAACCTCTTCCACCATTGCATGGAAAGGGTTTTGACAAGTGGTGGCACTTGCCTTGCATGCCAAAACTTGCCCTTTTCCCCTAGATGCCCTATTTGGGCTATAAATTGAGGTGTTCTCACCCAATTTCAAGAGAGAAGAGTTGAAGCATTGACCATGAAGTGCTACCCAATTCTACCCTCACCTTTTGCTATCACATTTGCCCTAGTATTTTCCTTGAAACCCTCTTCATTCGAAGGTGCTTTTAGGGGAATCCCAAATACACCAAAACTATTCCAAAACCTATCAAATTGGAGAGTAATTTGACCACATTTTTTGACACAACATTTAGGAGAGTTCTAAACCAAATCCCCTTGGAATTGGTGGTAAATTCCACCCAGTTTTGTAACCGTCCCACCCTGGGATGGTTAACAATAGGTAGTTGCACCTGCTAGGGATGGTTAGAAAATAGCTAAGAATTTTGGTTCAATTCCACCATAGATCATTTATAAATGTTTATATTAGCCTTGCATTCAATTTTGGTGAAGTTTGGAGTAGTTTTGATGGGTCAATTTGGAGTTTTGTGATTGCAGGTCTAGTTGTCCCTATCAGGGATGGTCACTATTTCTACTAACAATTTCCCTTCAATTCATGCTTAGATATTTCCAAAACCATCTTAATAACATCATACTTAAATTATAGATCATTTGGAGTTGTTTTGATTTATTATAAATAAGTTTTGTTATTTCTAGATGCATGCTTTCTATGTTTTCCTAGCTTTTAATCAATAAACGCATATGCTATTAACCTATTTTAATATCTTGTGTGTAGGTGCAGGTATTCTAGGCATGAGGGAGGAGCTAAGAGGCACATAAGGATAGGCCCAATACTAGCTCTCGATTGTGGGTTGCGAGAAGAACATTGGAACACGCCATCAAGCTTTTGAAGGGATTAGATCCTTTGTATTTTGTAGTATTGAAATGTATCAAATTATGAAGCCCTCAAAGGGGGATGTATTGTAACCTTATTGGAATCTTTGAATTAATAAAATACAAGGAGAAATCCCCCTCTTTTATTTCAAATTATTCTTCATTTCAATAGATTACATATTTATGCACTTTCCCTTTGAATGCTTACTTAAATACGCTTTTACATTTCAATAAAGAACACTTAAGGTGTGCCATAATTTCATGCTTCTTCAGTGGTGATCATGGTGGTTGAAATTATTCATTATCCCCTTTGAATTTGTTAATTTTGACCTCCTTTTTTTGTTTTGCATGTTGCAGGTTTTGACCGTTCTGAGCAGAAATGACCCATTTTCTACTAGTTGAACCTGCCAGGGATGGCCACATAGGTGACACACCCTAGGGATGGCCCCAAAATTTGCTAATCGATCCCACCCTATGGATGGTTACAAAACTAGAGGTTTTCTATAAAAATTTACAGAAATAACAAGTTTCAGGTCAGAAAATACACCCCTTTGAACCTTCAATTTGCATTTATATTGTTCAAATTAGCTTAAATTTCAATTTTTCTTGTCTTCTTTGTGCATGTGAAGGTTAGATTTCATATTTCTAAATTTTGCATTAATCAAAATCAAGAAAAATAGGAAAAAGAATAGTATTCTATATGCATTTTGTTTGGTTTGCTTGCTTGTAACTTACCAAAAAGGTTAAGTTTCATATAGTTTGTCAATTTTTGTAGTTTCCTTTTATATATACTAATGATTCTAAAAATAAAATGTACTTTCATGCATTTAGTGAATCATCATTGAATGTTGTATTGTTTTATTTCAATCATTTTAAAAGGAACACACACACCACACTCTTCTTAAACGTTAGTGAGTTGGACTTCATTCCCAACCACTGATAGAGTTCAATGATGGTGGGTTTCATCTCCATCCATTGACTCAAATCCCATGTACCCTATTTTATTGGCCAATACCGACTCCAAGATCTGTCCTAACCATGCAAAATAGCATGCATTCCTCTTCGGAGGGGTGTATCATTGCGCACGGGGTGTTGGGTGAGGATCGGTAGGACCTATGCTCCCTGATCGGGTATGGATTTCATCTCCATACTTTGGTTGGTTCACGTGACCAGAATTTCATTGTCGATTGTCGAGTTATGAGTATATAGGTGAAAACCTTTAAACATTTGAGAATTACATCAACATTCAAAACACGTGAGAAATTCTTTACAAAAGCAACAAATCTTGAAACACATCAAACAGTTTAGGAATTCACATTTAAATATTTAAAAGAGATAATCATTTGTATTCTTGTGTGTTTCTATTGATTGTGTATTTGAATCTATAAAACTTAAAAGAGATAATCATGTTGTCTACTTTAGGTGTTTCTTTATTGTTTGGGTAATCAACCTAAGATCCTTGATCTAGGAGTAAACCCTAATAAAAAAAAAAATCTACTTTTTGATTCTGCATCCAACGGATCGAGAATCATGCAAATCGGAGCTATAACAAAAAATTTATGTTGGTTTTATGATTACTCTATTTTTGAAGCCAAAAATAGAGAAAAACTACACTAAAACAGTCATAAAATGGTCTAGACAACTCCAAAATTTGCCAAATTTATTTTTTTGTCTTAGTTAGCTCCTTCTGCACCTCTCATAGAAATTTTGAGTCCTAACTCTTCATGCTTCAAAATTTCCCAAAAATTCCTAAAAGTGGGCATTTCCCCATGGGCCTCGGTTGGCCAAATATTCCAAAAATACAAATTTTTGACCCAAAAGTCAAATTTTGGAGCCCTAGCCCATTGTGATCAGCTCGTCACATTGATCATTTTGATATATAACACTTATAACCTTTTTTGGAAGTCAAAATTTTCTTTAGTGTGGGTTCCTTCAGGGTTTGCCTAGTCAACACATTATGACAACTATGCATAGCCAAGCTCAATCATGAGCTAGTAAAGCAAAAAACTTTAGGAGAGGCCTTGAGCATCATCATTATAGGTATGAGGATCTCATCATTCCTACACGATGCCCTGAAAGCCATCGTGAGGTCAACCCCTCATTTAGAGGACAAGATACACCTAGGGTAGGGTTAAATGATCATCTTAAGCTTTCAAATCACCCTTCCCCAAGGTACCAAAACCTAGATGAGTATGATACTCATCATAGTGGGTGAGTCAATTCTACCCTACCATTCCTCATTTATGAAGGAAGACTTGAGGAAGATCCTAATTACCCTCGGTCACATTATTCCATGCAAGCATGAGGTACCTCTACCAAGAGAACACCAATGGGTTATTCATGTGATCAAGTGGACTATTCGGTTAGCCAACATCGAGTCCAAGCCCAAACCAGAGATAACCATCCTACCAAGAGGCCTAGTAGGGAAGTCTACACTCCCTCTTCACCACCTAAAACTCCCATCCAACAAGTGGTAGCAAGCTAGAGTAGGCCTATGCAAAGTTCGCATACGTCATCAACCAACATGACCATGGGAGAGTTAATACAAAGATCCCCCAAGCATCGGGAAACTCTCATGGAGGTTTTAAATTCTATCGAATTACAACCTCATGATTTGGATGCTTTCACCAACTTTGTGGGATACATACAAATGCACAAAGATCCTATTATATCCTTTCAAAATCAGGATATCAAACCTAGGTCTACCAATTTACCAGACTCTCCTTTGCACATCATCGCGTGCATCAATAGGATCCCCTATAAGTGAGTGTTGGTTGACATAGGTTCCACAATAAACATTATTACCACAACTACACTAAAACATCTCAACATCCCATCTTCACACATTGTAAAATCCACATTCACCTTGAAAGCATTTAATGATGCTTTGTCCTCCACTATGGGCACGATAATCCTACCTGTTCAAGTTGGACAAAAGACTATGCCTACATTGTTCTATATCTTGGAAGGTGAAAGAATATACAACATATTGTTAGGAGTACCTTGGATGAGAGACATGGAGTGCATCCCCTCCATTGTACATCAATGCCTCAAATACATTCATGAAGGTCAGGTCCATGTGGTTGATGTCGACCCAGACCCCTTCAAGTATTACAATAAGGATGATCATCCACAGGAGTCTACTCATCCATCCACACCTTTGGATACTAAACCCAATGACCTTATCCAAAGTCCAGATTCAACCCCATGGTTAGTCGTGAAGCTACCTTCACCACCACCTCTAGTACCATCCTCTGTTTCTTCAAATGAGGGAGAGTCAAAAGGGCTAACTGCAAAGGCTCTCTTAGCCATTTTTGACACATTAGAAGAAGACCTTCCCACTCCTACCAACAAGGAGGAACCCATAGTGGATATGGATGAATCAGATCATATCATACCATCTTCATCCACCACACTTGAGGACACAGTTCACTTGACCAATCCTGAACTCGATGAATGCATAGTACCCAATGTTAAATTCATGCATATCATCGAGTTGATCAAGGATCTAGGTTGTCCTCCTACCGAGTCGCCACCCATTGATAGCATTTTTGATGCACCCCCTAAGCATGGGGGCCAAGTAGATCACCTTGGACAAGTTGATGAGGTAGTCATGACTGGTCCAAGTGCCAATGCATCTTCTCATGAGTTTGTGGGAATGATCAATGTGATGATAGAGAACCAAAGTCCTCTAAATTCATCTAGGCCACTTGCGACTCCATCCAACATTCCATCCATACCACAAGAGATATCATCGATGGATTTGGTCACACCTACTCCATCTCATTCAACATCTCCACAAAATCAAGAACATGTGTACCCACTACACCAAAGTGGAGATAATCTAGCTACCACAATTGAACACTCTGAGTTGGAACAAGAGCATGAGCTAAATCAAGAACAAGAGCATGTGGATATACTCACTACCCATAATCATCATGAACCATCCACATTTACTCAAATAATTTTGGATAGGCTAGCCAATGTTGAGTTACAAGTGAGTCACCAACACAATGATTTACAATAGATCTTAAATCGACTCACAAGCATTGAGTTACGGTTGAGTCATCCAAAATCTCAACCCCCTGATTGTCAGGACCAACCTCCTCCTATGCAATCCAATGTTAAGTCTCAATAGAAGTAGGGCAAAGGCAACAACACCATCAACCTCACATGTATACGCCATTTCCTGAATCTTTGGTGTCACTCTTTAATCGATTATGTGAGGCCAAGGCTATCACATTGCCAGATATCCACCCTTTGGATCCCAATAGGCACAAACCAATGTGGTATCGAGAGAGCCAACACTATCCTTATCATCAAGTAAATGGTCATAACATTAAGTCATGTATCACATTCAAGAGCAAGGTACAAGATATGCTTGACAAGAATGATCTTCAAATCAACAATCAATAGATTGACATATGTCAGGACCTATTACCTATAGATGGGAGTCAAGAAGAGCAACCTAAATAGGTGACTAAGATGCATACAACCCTGTCACCTCATAAAATGAGGTGACCATATTCACCTCGTTTAAAGCATCAACGTCGTACCTGGACTCCATTAGTTGAGCCCATGTCAACCATCCTTCACAACTTGCAAGAAACAAAGGCAATCATCTTGCCAGATATACCCCTAGTCAACCATAATAGGTCTAGATCTAGATGATATAGGGAGGATCATTCTTACCTCTATCACCAAATGAAAGGGTATGACATTAGCAATTGTCATAATTTTAGACATGTGGTCCAAGATCTTATTGATAGGGAAGTTGTATCCACAAGCGGGTCACTCATTTTACCCCATCAAGATAGTGGTATTACCCAGAATCCCTTGCCACAATAGGGGGAGTCAATCTCTATCACTCCTCCTAGCCAAGCCAATAACATTGCATCAAACATAGTACATGTTGGGGGTATCCAAGGTGTCACACCTTCCCCACTAGTTACATCACAAGAAATGAAGCAAATTGAGGATCCTAAAGGTATTGCACCTTCCTTACTTCCTTTGATCACCACAAATGTTGGGGGTACACAAGGTATTGCACCTTCCTCCTAGAATCACAAAGTAATCAAAGTTACAAAAATCCCCAAAGGTATCCATAAACCCTTTGGTCAACCTAAAATACCCCTAGGTGGTCTATGACCATCTAGGTCAACCTAAAATGTCTGTACAATCTAGGTCTAAACCAAAGGCATCTATAAATATTTTGGTCACCATCAAATACCCCTAGGTGGTCTATGACCATCTAGGTCAACCTAAATTCTAGGTGGTCTATGACCATCTAGGTCAAACTAAAATACTCCTAGGTAGTCTATGATTGTCTAGGTCAACCTAAAAGTCCCAAAGGCATCTATAAGCCCTTTGGTCACCTTACCCTTAGGTTTATACCTTTCCTAAAATTTAGGTGTATTTCTAGTATAAAGGTTTATAAATCCCCTAGGTGGTCTATGACTATCTAGGTCAAACTAAAATCCCCTAGATAGTCTATGATTGTCTAGGTCAACCTAAAAAGCCCCAAAGGTATCTATAAGCCCTTTGGTCACCATAAAATATCCCTAGGTGATCTATGACCATCTAGGTCAACCTAAAATACCCCTAGGTGGTCTATAACCATCTAGGTCACTAAAATACTCCTAGGTAGTCTATGATTATCTAGGTCACTCCAAAATGCCCCAAAGGTATCTATAAGCCCTTTGGTCACCTTAAATTCCCCTAGGTGGTCTATGACCATCTAGGTCAAACCAAAATACTCCTAGGTAGTCTATGATTATCTAGGTCAACCCAAAATGCCCCAAAGGTATCTATAAGCCCTTTGGTCACCATAAAATTCCCTAGGTGGTCTATGACCATCTAGGTCAACCTAAAATACTCCTAGGTAGTCTACGACTATCTAGGTCACTCCAAAATTCCCCAAAGGTATCTATAAGCCCTTTGGTCACCTAAAAAGCCCCAATGGCATTCATTAAGCCCATTGGTCAACCTGTATATACATATATCAAAAATACAAAAACATCATTAAAATCATCAAAAACACAAAAATATTACTTCATTTGCACTTCAACATCAATTGCATTAGGCATACTCATCATTGCATTATGCATCATTAGAAATTGATCATACATGTCTAGCACTAGGTCTGTACACTAGGCATCTATTAAAATTAAATGTTATCATATGTCAATTTTACCACATATTTACATTACATGTACCATTTACATTTACACTCCACATTATATGTCTGTTTCCCATCACTTAGCCATTGTTAGTAAGACATAGTTAAGGTTTTTCTGTCACTCAGCCATATCTAGTTTTCTTTTCAGATTTTTTAGAAAGCTATCATGATTTTTTAGAAGGTAGAATCTTGCTTAGATTATACCTTGTATACATCAAAATCCCAACACATTTTCACATTAATAAATCCAAGTCTAGCACAAGGAAAGATGAAACCTATAAAGTGGTCTAGGTTACTTTAAGTGAAAAATTTTATCTCGCTCATCCCCCTGTGCGAATGGTTCAAAGATGCTGAGAATTGACAAAAGGACAAGTTCCTCCTTACCCAAATCCCTTGCCTCACACTAAATTGGGGCAAGTATCCAAAAGAGAAAAATAAATAGTGATTATTATCACTTCACAATATGCAAAAAGAAACAATGGTTTTTACCATTAGAAAAAGCAAAATAAACAGTGGTTCTCACCACTACCAAAATCCCTTGCTCAACAAACAAAAAATGAGCAACTCCCTTGAAACAATTCAAATTTAAAAGAAAATAAGGGAGTCTTGAACTTGAATCCTTGGAATTCTTAGCATTAGAGAACCATAAGGTGATCCTCATTACAGGTTTGGTGGATAGCCCACTTGGCAATGGTGGTATCCTTATGCATGATGATATGTCTATCACATAAGCAACTTGCTTGTGTCCAGACCAATGTTTGCATGTGGATGAGCTAGCTTTTTGTAGCCTATATTGCCTAGTGGTCTAATCCAACTAAGTACAAAACTTAGGATAATGAGACTCATGAGGTGATCTCTAGTACAGATGGGCTGATTCAATCCTGTTTGGCACTAGGGTAACTTTATGCGTTATCATAGTAATGAACTCACATGCACACACAGGGATATTGATTATCTTGGTTATCTTAACAGATGTATACTTTGTTAAAAATTCTTGCATAGTTATTATACAACTTTTGATTAGGTAACTAGAGTGTTTGAGTCTCCTAAAAACTCCCAAACATATCATATCACATTATACTATTCATTCCATTTCACATCATGCTATCACATGTTTGTCAAGTTACAAAAGCCATTACATAGTGTCATAATAACATGAAAATAATAAAGATACATTTTGTACAGTCTATGGTGCTAGCATATAATGTGTCAAATAGTCATCATAAATCCATCATACAAAATTAAATCAAATCATCCATTTCATTATGCATTTACATATCTCACATCATAACAAAATACATGCATCCATGTTAGACATCCATCATAAGAATTATAAAGCATAAAATAGCATAATTGGCTGGATTTCCAACCCTGGGATGGTCATAAAATGTGTACTTATCCCCTCACTATGGTCACCAAAAAAATTCACAAAAACAGCTCAAAAACATCAAAAATAGGGCTAAAAACCCACCAAAAATAAGGTAAAATGGTCTAAAAATCAGTAGGGATCAAGATTGAATCAACAGTATTTATGGATGCTTTAAAATTATTTATTTCACTCCCCAAGAAGGCCTCTATGGCTGGACCACTCCACGGGAATGAAGTTTTTAGCCTTTTGCTTCCAGGAATGCTCATCAAAATGATCAAAAATCCCCTCAAAACAGGTATATAGTACCATGGGTAAAACAAAGAGTTATCCCAATTCAGTCATATGTGTCAAGAGACTCATCACTTTATCATTGGTCATGCCCTCATTGACTCATCGCTTGATGGGGTAGTCATAATAACGATTTCATAAATCAAATCAACACTAAAACACTCAAAAGTGTAAGTTTCATACATTCAAAAGAATCTTTGCTAAAGACAAATATTCAAGCCCATGTTGGGGCAAACAATCAACATAAGTAACAAAAATAGGTCTTTGCTAAAAACAAATATTCAAGCCCATGTTGGGGATCTCATGCAAGTAGTTAGGGGAGCTATTATAAGGCCTCCTCAGGCTATCATGGGGCCTCCTATGGTACCAGCAGTAGGTACACCAGCTATACAAGATCTGACTACTGAGGTGACACGACTACGTAGTATGGTCATGAGGACCAATGAGATGCACGTAGCTTGGCTTACCCACATTGATCAGTTGGTTGGCTACATAGAGATGCAAGGGTTACTGATTCTTAAGGATCCTTTTGCATTAGAGTCATAACATACTATGTCTAGGACCTTAGGGCAGTCCACAATGAGCTTGAGTCATAGGACTCATAGGACTGAGAGGACGCACAGTTCCTCTAGCATGCACACAACGAGATCGTAGGCTAGGGCTAGAGATCTAGGGTAGACATCAAGGGCTTCCAGCTAGAGGACTAGCCTACTGCAGTTACCAATTTCCCATGTGTTGGGTGTGCTAGGCTTTGGCAGCAGGCAGGATCCACAACAAAATCCACCATAAGTGCCAAGTCAGCTACGAGAGCAGGCTCTAGAGCATGGTGTAGAGGGAGGTGGCGAGAGCTCCAATACAAGGGGAGTAGCCTAGATCCGATTTATAGCAGTTTTTGACTATAGTTTTGATGTATCATTTTGTGTGTAGGGTCGAGGACCTACATAGTTGTAGCCTGTGGGAATTTTGCACTCCCTATGTACTCATTTTGACACATAGATATGATATGATTTTTCATGACTCATTATGTTTATATGTGTATTTATTAATTTTTTATTTTATGTTTATTTGATGCACATGGATGCAATGCATATTTAAATGTTATGTTTATATGATGCGATGTATGGATGTCATGCACTAGATAGTTTTTCTACTTTATGATGATGATATGCAGTGATCTAGATGATTAGATGTGCGACACATGATGTATGTAGATGGATGCGATGTTTATTTTTAACGCATATTCATTTTTCCTTTGTGGGCATGCATATATTTTATGCAGTTTATGATATGTTATGCAATGTATGATAATGCATTATGTACGAAATCATAATCTAATGGAGATGAACCTGTATGCTTTAATCACTTAAAACATAAGGAACGAATGTAAACTATGTATATCAATTTTTAAAATATGACACCGCAGAATGTATAACAATCATGCAAAATAATTGATAATTCTCATTACAAGAACTTAATCAATTAATCACCCATTTATGAAATGTAGTGAAATGGATTGGTTAAAATGCTAATGAATGATTATGTCATTTTGTACTATATAGTCAGTGGTCATCTAAACATCATTTTTGATATTCATACGGTATCTATCCTATATATTTTATTGTGCTTTGTAAAATGCATTTTGATGAATGAATGACTCATATTTCTGCAGTCTAATGATATGTGGTATCTTGTTGCTATTGGAGCATGTTTTTTAGGGTTTTCCTTGAGACTCAAACACCCTAGTAGACCTCTCCAAAAATCACATACTAATTGTACTAGGCTTATACTGGACAAGGCTTTTGTCATGATAGACCCAACTATTCATAATCCCTATGTGTGCATGTGAGTATTTTTAGATAGATCGTAAGCATACCCTGCATGCCAGTCGAGACTTTTTAAACCCATATGTGAGATAAGGTTCCTCAAATGATCGTATCATCCTTATTTCAGCTTTTATTAGACTTATATAGCTATACAATCCTAAGTACCTAGAGCTAGCTTATCTTCCAAATTGATCAGGGCTAACCCTCCAAATGCAGGCAAGACACTTTCAACCCATTGCTACGTTTAGGGATCACCCAATAGAACTACCCCTCTAATTGTAGGCAAGACTCTTCCAACCCATTGCTATGATCGAGGATCACTCTATGGCTTTCAAAAGGTGAACAATCTAGGGATTCAAGTTCTCACCCTTCTTACTTGCTCAGATGTAGTGATAAAAATCACTATTAGTCCACATGTTACCATTTTCTTTGAGCAAGGGATTTTTATAGTGCTTTTGATTCACTATGTCACTTTATATTTTGAACTTGAAATTTGTATGTTTGCACTTTGTAACTTGGGATTTAACTTTTGTGACTTTGGGATTTATAGGGGAAATTCTTGTCCTTTTGCCAAAGTAAACCTTTCTAAACTGATTGTTTGCAAGATAAGAAGGTCGTGAGACCCATATCTCTAGATACCTAAGAC
This sequence comes from Wollemia nobilis, assembly GCA_028583015.1. Classification (NCBI taxonomy): domain Eukaryota; kingdom Viridiplantae; phylum Streptophyta; class Pinopsida; order Araucariales; family Araucariaceae; genus Wollemia; species Wollemia nobilis. Next base: position 9,695,410 of record JAQPPZ010000458.1, on the reverse strand, counting down.
TTCTTTCATGGCTTTCATCCTCTCTCATCTTAGCAGGATTTTATATTATTTTTCTTAGTGATGGGATTCTGATATGTTGAGGCACTATCCCAACTAATGACCTTATCTATAACAACAAAGTAAGATTTCTACAATATTTGAAGAACCCACTAGGTATGGCTGAGTGATAGGAAAACTTAATATACTTACATAGGTCTCCACAACAGGTATCATGTATGAATGCAATGAATTATGATAAATTCAAGGGTGCATGATTGTCATACAAATGTGTGACTGTTTGTAAAACTTTTATAAATGCACTACATTCTACTATGGAATGCAATGGATGAAAATTTTCTAAATGCAATATGATGATGTGAATGCATGTGTGAATGCAGATGAAAATGCAAAATGCAAATGCACATGTTTTTTTTTGGATTTTAAGCTTTATCAATTTTTTTTGGACTTTTATATATTTTTCTTGATTTTTATAGGTTTTTGAGCTTTCATATTTGACCAAACGATGAGTACATGTCCTTGGAGCTTTTTAGGGTTGACCAAGCAATTTTTAGAAATCCTTGGAGCTTTTTGAATTGACCAAAGGTTTTACAGCCGCCTTTGGAACTTTTTAGTTGACCAAACTCTCAACAAGAGGGCATGGAGCCTTTTGGGATGATCGAGAAGTTATAGGAACTCTCGGAGCCTTTGGGTTGACCAAGCAATTTTTGGAAATCCTTGGTGCCTTTACTTGACCAAGATTCTTAATCAGAGAGCTTGGGGCCTTTTGGTATGACCGGGTGATTGAGACAAAACCATTAGGGATTTTGGGTTGACCAAATATTTACAGATACTTTTGGTGCCTTTACTTGACCAAGCTTCTTAATCAGAGAGCTTGGGGCATTTTGGGATGATCGAGCGGTTAAGACAAAAATCCTCGGGGCTTTTGGGTTGACCAAAGGGCTTACAGATGCCTTTGGTGCCTTTAATTGACCAAGCTTATTAATCAAAGAGTTTGGGGCCTTTTGGGATGACCGAGTGATTGAGACAAAAACCCTCGGGGCTTTTGGGTTGACCAAAGGGCTTACAGATGCCTTTGGTGCCTTTACTACACTCTCAAGCATATAACACCTTAATATGGATGATATTGAGAGGCTCAAGCTCTTCCACACCCTCTAGCGATGTTAGGTGATAGGTACCTGGACCAATCTTCTCAGATATGATGTAAGGTCCTAGCCAGTTAGCCACAAATTTGTCTTGCATGTCAGGCGAAAAATTGGAGTTCTGTTGGTTCTCTTTCAGCACAATATCCCCAACTTCAAAGTCTCTCTAGTGGAATTTGATATTGTAATATTGTTTTAATCGCTCCTGATAAACACGAAGATGCTTGAGGGTATTCATGCAACGTTCATCAAGCAATGTCAATTGATTGAGGTGAGCTTGCCACGCGGTGTCATCATCAATGAACTATTTCAATGCGACGCGTAACATTAGAATTTCCAACTCTAAGGGCATAATGGCCTCAGTGCCATATACTATTGAAAATGGCATTGCCCCAATGGGCATCCGAATGCTAGTCCTATAATCCCATGGTGCAAGGGGCGGCTGTATATGTCAATCCTTGTGGTGTTCTTGCACTGTCTTTTTTAAGATGGCTACCATAGTCTTTTTTGAGGCCTCAGCTTGCCCGTTTGCTTGTGGATAATATGGAGTTGCAAAACTGTGTTTAATATGGTATTTAGATGTTAAATCCCACACAGTTTTGTTCTTAAAAGAAGTTCCATTATTTAAAATTATTTTGGATGGTATCCCGAAATGACATGATATGCTCGAGAATAAATTCTGCGATGCGAGCTCCAGTGGTCATTGTAATGGGAATGGCTTCCACCCACTTTGTAAAATACTCAATAGTCATGATAATGAATGTATGTCAGTCTGACGATGGAGGGGAAATCTTGCCAATTAGATCTAATCCCCACTGAGTAAATGGCCAAGACGCCTGAATGGGCTATAAGACCTATGATGGCAAGTGTGTAATATTAGCATGATGCTGACATTTAATGCATTTATTGACATACACATTGCAATCCTTCTCCATAGTGGGCCAATAATAACCCATGCAAAGGATGCATTTGATGATAGCCATGCCACTAAAATGGCCACCACACATACCGTCATGAGCTTCTGAGATTTCCCAAGATGACTCTTGGGGCTCAAGACATCGAAGGAGGACTCCTTCGTAGTTGCGTCGGTACAAAATATCTCCTATCAAGACATACTTAATCACTTTCTATTTAAATGTGCATCTTGCAACATGCGAAAATCCTTCTAGAATTATACCAAGTTTTAGGAAGTCTTTGATTTGCAACATCCAACCTTGACAAGCCTCAGCTTTGACTGCTAATACGGCCTGCTCCTCCTACGTATTTAGCTTTGCAAATGCATACTGGAAAATAACCTTGTGGTGAATGGTAGTACCACTCCCTGTAGGACTCTAAGAAGTTAATGACTTCCAGGGTGCCTACTTAAGAAAGTCTTCCACTCTACGAAACCAATCAGTTGTTGGTTCCATGACAATCATGTTGACTAACTCTTTGTTATCAAAGGCTACACGCTCCAATGCTGGGTGTGACAGCATTCTAACATGGATGGTAGTAAACTCGGTAGACAGATTCTAAGGGATCAAGGACCCCAAATATGCCATGGTGTCTGTGAACCTATTTAACAAATGAGGGATTGCCTCGATGTCATACCATTCTAGTTTAGCCAGATAAGTGGTAACAAGATCTTTGTAGGCTTTTAGCATGGAACATCGACACTGAAAGAGCCCCTTAACCTGGTTAACTATGAACAGAGAATCACCAAAAAAAATTAGTCTTTTAATACCCATGGCTATGGCTGTGTGGAGGCCCAAAAGTAGGGCTTCATACTCAGCATTATTGTTGGTGCATGAAAATTCTAACTTGAATGACAAGGGCATTGGAGCTCCTTGTGGCATGAAAAACAATATTCCTACACCACCCCCTTGCTCACACTTTGCACCATCGAAGAAAAATATCATATTAGCATTATTCTCTGGTTCCTCAGGTTTGGGAGCTTCAGATATTATGAAGACCACATAATATGGAAGCTCAATGGTTAGAGGCCTATTGTTGGACAGTGGTGCCTCAACAAGTTGATCAGCTATGACCTATCCCTTGATGGACTTTTGGCTGATGAATTGCAAATTGAATTCTGTCAATAGCATGATCCACTTTGCAGTACATGTGTTATGGTATGTATTGCTCATCATGTATTACAAAGGATTCTATTTCGATATAACTTGTGTGGTATGACTTAGCATGTAATGCCATAATTTCCTGGTAGCGAACACTACTACTAAACAAATTTTTCAACATATGCATATCCTGACTCATAACTCACCAAGGTGTGACTGATGTAATATACGGCTTGCTCTTTGCCTTGCACGTTCTTTTGGGCTAACATGGTCCCTAATGCAAATTTGGTTGCCGATATATATAGTATAAAAGGCTCATCTAGCCGTGGTGGAGCTAGTACTGGTGGTGTTGCCAGGTATTGCTTAATCTCAGCAAAATCTTCTTGGCAGTCCTTATCAAAATAAAATGGGACCCCCTTGTGTAGCAGTCGATTCATGGGTGGAAACTTAACCAATAATTGGGTGATGAATCACTTTATGGATGCTATGTTGCCTTGAAGGCTTCGTAGTTCTTTGATATTAATGGGAGGACGCATCTCTAGAATAGTTGTGACCTTTGCTGGGTCTACTTTGATGCCTCATTTAGAAACGATGAATCCCAAGAGTTTTCTTGAAGTTATGCCAAATACGCACTTCTTAGGATTCAACCTGCATTATGCTCTATCAGGCGATCGAAGACCTTCCTTAGGACCTCTACATGCTCTACTCACAGCAACGACTTAGCTAGTAAGTCATTGATATAATATTCTAATATTTTTTGAATGTAGTCATGAAAAATATATGTCATAGCCCGCTGATATGTGGCACCAGCATTTTTAAGACCAAATGGCATAACTTTGTAGTAAAATGTCTCCCATGGCATTATGAACTTGGTTTTATGCTAATCTTTAGGTTTAATCTGAATCTGGTTATATCTAGAACAACCGTCCATAAGGGAGAGCATTTCGTGACCTACAGTGGCATCTACCAGAGCATCGATATTTGGCAACAAAAATGAATCTTTGGATGTTGCCTTGTTGAGATCTCTAAAATCTATACAAATACGGACCCTTCCATTTGGCTTTCCTACGGGCACCATATTGGAGACCCACTCTGGATAGTCGATGGAGATGACAAACTCTATGTCCAACAGCTTTTGCAACTCATCTTTTACCATTAAGGCTATTGTTGGATGCATCTTTCTAAGTTTTTTCTTGACTGGCTTCTTCGACAGATCTAGCGAAAGGTTATGAGTAACCAATTTTGGATCTAGACCCGACATGTATTTGTAAGTCCAAGAAAAGAGATCAAGTCTCTCTTTTAGTAGAGGGATGATGCTATCATGCTCATCCAGAGTGAGACTCTCTCCAAATATAACCTTCTTTGGATTGGTGGGATCTTTACTGATATCCACATTGAAGGTTTTCTCTACTAACATATGTGATCCCTCCTCAAGCTGGTGAGGCGTAGGAATTAGATGGATGTCATCAGTCGGGTTCACATGTTCCTCTTGGGAAGCATTCTCAATGTGACAAACATCATGAGCAAGCCTGGTGCAAAATGAAATGGTTACAATATTTCTTCATTTGGAAAGAAATCTTCAAGCTGGACTAGCGAGTCAACACAATCCCAATAGATAGCATCCATGTTCAGATGCATCAGTTTGGACTGATATACTAGATTGTAAAGTGGAGTGGTCAAATTTATGGAGACCATATTGATGGAATGGAATTGATCTCTAAAACCACACGAACAAAACTCTATCTCTGAATTGTAGCTTTCGTACACGAGATCTAGTTTGAAAGGTATGAGCACAAATGGATCCTCTATGGGATGCCTATATAACTAGATCCTTTTGATGCACTGGCTATAGAATGGGATCTATCGGCTCAAGGATCTCCATGTACGTAGATAGATTGGGAAATAGTTCTTGATACCTCTCTTTGAGCTCTATTCTTTCCCTCAAGCTACGATGGAGATTAATCTCCCGACGTAAACCTATAGCTATAATAGGAATGGGACCTCTAGGTGGAGGCCTATTGTGTAAGTGGTGAGGTTCCAAATAGGCCATCTCCATTGATTCCTCATCATCGCTATACAAATACAATCCGTTACTTCCCCCTTCTTCTAAGGAGTGATTAGGCAGATGTGGTCCCATGTATCTGATTTTGTGATCGCTATCATCACTATCCAAATAAATCTGATAGAATGATCATATATATGATACTACCATGTAGACTGATGCTACTCCTTCCTTAGAGTGCTCAGTGTTGTGAGGGGCTTCCTCCATAACATGCTCTGATTCCCTGGGCAATAGATATTGTGGATACAAGATCCTGGAATCGATCCTCTCATCTACATCACTGTGGTCACTACCATGAATGGGCCACTCTATTATGTCTATGCACAGTGGGAGATTAGCTGGACGAGGCTTTAATTAAACCTCCTCAATTTCATATTTATAATAACTATCTACTATGAAGTGCTCGTTCATCTCTTCCACTTGTTCCATAGGCAGCAGATGATGTATAAACACCGAACCTGCAAATTTCGGCTTCATTTCCTCCTCAAATTGATCATCATTTAAGGACTCATCATCTACATAATAACTAGGTCCACTCATCTCGAAGGTGGACTCCTCTCCATCATTATCATAAATATCTCCTAAATCGAGATCACCTACAGCATGGGGGTCATGCCCTTGCATACTAGTGTCAATGGTAGCACCATGGATTTGATTTCCTAGGTTGTCTCTGGGGTTGTACTCTAAGGGCCTGTCATGGTATGAATCAGGTGGCCCTATGGTAACAAACGATATCATCTGACAAGTCCTCCTATAGTTGGAAGGATCAGAGTGATATGGAGTAAAATCTACATCATCCCCCAAAATCAAGTACATGTGATCTAAGGATGTAGCAAGAAAATTGTCATGACCCTATACTTGTAACCCTAACCCAAACCTATCAGTAGCTAACTGATAATGAGGTTTGAGTGGAGTTATGTGTCCTTGTTTGAAAATACCTAGGTCACGCCCATTCCAATGATACAACTCAAAAATATACATGACATATTCCAGGTTGGACAGATAGTGCACATTCATAGCAAATGGCTCATCATCATCCTCATTTATGGACATTCTGGTGGGTGCTTGATCTAGCCCTGCATAGAAGAAGTTTGTTTGGTTGGGTGGCTCACCCAACGACACTATAGATCCAATCAAAAATCGATGGGTGTGTGGTTGGCCCATCTCTTGTGTAGTTTTTAGGATAGGTCTGAAAGTAACATTTTGCACAAGATACTCACCCAAACCTATGCTGGCCAGATGAATAGTCACCTATGGTGCGGATGACCCTGCTAAATATGTAGGTGAAGTAGGTTGAGGTGCCTCCTCGGCTTTATCTTGAGGTTCCTCCACATCCATGGTAGTGGGAGTCCCATTGGTGACTAATCTGGGCACATGATTTTCCACTTTCTCACCCAATTTTGCCTTTAGCTTCTCGACTTTCTGGTGCATTTCTGATGCAGTCATCTTTAGAGAAGTTGCAGTTGTATGCTCAGATCTATGTGACACAGATGTCGATGGTTGAGCATGGGTTGTCGGTTTGCCTATTGGAATCTTAACCGACGATACAGGTCATATATCCAAGTGCATCGACGGGAGTACAAAACCCCCAGGAAAATCTGCTAGGTTCACAAACTTGAATGGTTCTTCATCCGAGGACACTATGTGAACTTATCCCTCATGAATGTATTTCACATACTAATGCAAGATAGAGGGGACGCAATGCATTTCATGAATCCAAAGCCTTCTAAGCATAATGTTGTACTGCATGGTGCCCTCTATCATGTGACACATCACAAAGATGGTCTTGAGTCCCACCTAAATAGGTAGAACAATTGTACCAACCATTGAGCATAGCGCATCATTAAATGCTCTCAACATAAATGTGGTAGGCATAATGTGTGACTTGGGTAACTTGAGGTGGCTCAGTGCCTTGGTTGTGATTATATTGATCGATTACCTAGTGTCAACCAAGACCCTTTTGAAAGGCATGTGGTTAACACACATGATAATATGCAGTGGTGGGTTAGTCGTAATAGTCAAAATCATCCTCACTTCATGATCATAAAATTGTATCGTGGGTTCTTGACATTATTGTACATGTCCCATGAAATTTGTAAATGCATGGGCATCTTGGGACTGTACCTCAATGGACCTCAAAATGTCCATAAGAGTCTCCCTATGTCTAGGAGACTGTTGAATAAGCTCATATATTAACAAATTTGTAGGAGCTATCTACATATTTTGAACTAACTTGCTTCTTAGGGTCACCACCAGTCTAGCTGGTGGGCCTAGAATATTTTCAGCTGGTCGTTGATCTATCATAGCTTGTATTCTAATGGGAGCACGAGGTCAATTCAGTTGATCATACCTCCCATGTCTAGTAACAATATTGACCATTCCTACGAACCCCTGGGCAGGTGGTTCAATTCACACTTGATTGACCTGGCTGGAATTATTACAAGGCACCTCATGATTAGGTAATGGATTCATGAAAATCCACATGTTTTTGTTGTCAGGTGCCTGTGGGTTTCTTGGTACTACTAGCTCCCCTTTTTTTATCATGTTCTGCATGATGTGTTTGAAGGACCAACATGTCTCGATGTCATGGCATTTTGCTCTATGGAATATGCAGAACAGATCATCTTGATGCCACTTTGACTTTGGCACATTTTGATCTACTAATTTGACCTCAAGCAATCGTATGGCCTTGGCCTCGCACAGTTGATGAAAAATTGAAGTCATCGATTTAGTCAAGGGTGTGAACTGGCGAGGTGGATGCTCTTATTTTTTTTGCCCTTATAGTTTTTTTGTGTGTCTCATAACACGTAGGAGGAGGTTGGGCCTAATAATTAGGCTTATGTTGTCCCTTGTTTTCTCCAAGATTTAGTACTACTTGATTCACGTGGGCCTACTTGCCATATTGTTTTGTAGTACTCTTTTTAAATCCCTCTTTCCTGGTCTTGAGCTTTGTTGAGAAGCAACACACCCCCACTAAAAAAAATGAAATTCCATCCTTTGAAAATATTTAGTTTTCATTTTGTCGCGGGGACCCTCTTGATGTTTTTCAGGTTTTAATTCCAAATTTTGCTTGCCTCCTTCTTCAAGTTTTGCATATATCAAAGTATCCAAGTAGGCTTGCATATGGCTTTGATTTCAATTTAGAATTCATTTTTCAAATGTTAGAATCATTTCTGAGTAAAGAATATCCTTCACTAATATGTAAAAATGCGGAATACAGATGAATAAATTCATTGGAGTCAACCTACAATTTTTGGAAAATTTGCTAAGTGGAAGTAACTTGAGAAAACGTCGCGATATCGCGACATATTCCATTTTTGGAAACGTCGCGATTTCGCGACATATTCCATTTTCGAAAACGTCGCGATATCGCGACATATTTGGATAGAAGAGCCAAGTGATGAAAACGTCACGATTTCGCGACGTGTTTTGGTAGAAAGAGCCAAGTGATGAACTTTGGGAACGTCGTGATATCGTGACATAGTTTGGTTGAAGAAGTGATGAAAACCGTGATTGTTATAATGGTAGAAGGAGCCAAGTGATGAAAACGTCATGATTTCATGACGTGTTTTGGTAGAAAGAGCCAAGTGATGAAAACGTCATGATATCGCGAGTGTTTTGGTAGAAAGAGAGTGAAAATGTAAATTGGACGTGTTTTGAGAAGAGCAAGTGATGAAAACGTGATTTGGAGTGTTTTGATTAGAAGGAGAAGGATGAAAATGTCATGATTTTGCAACATGTTTTGGTAGAAAGAGCCAAGTGATGAAAACATCGTGATTTCATGACGTTTGGATTGAAAGAAAGCTTGAAGAAAAATGTCATGATTTCACGACATGTTTTGGTAGAAAGAGTCAAGTAAGAAAAACGTCACGATATCGATTTGGAAAAAAGAGAAAAGGGATGTCTGACAAGTTTGAAGAGAGAAAAGTCATGATTTGATGTAGATATTTGGATTAGAAAGAGCCAAGTGATGGAAACGTCGTGATATCATGACATATTTGGATTGAAAGAAGTAAAGAAATGATATCGAATTTAACGTCGTGATATCGCGACAAGTTTTAGTTGAAAGCAAGTCTTATGGAAAACGTCGCGATATCGTGACACATTTTGGTTGGAGGCAAACCTCAAGGAAAAATGTCGCGATTTCGTGACGCATTTTAAGAGGAAGCAAAGTTTAAGGAAAACGTCACGATTTCGCGACATGTTCCATTTTTGCGATGACGTAAGCTTAAGAAATATGAAGTGAAGAAAACGTCGTGATATCGCGACACATTTTAATTTCATGGGAATAAGAAGGAAAACGTCATGATTTCGCGACATGTCCCATTTTTGGACTTGTCTCATTTTCGTGAGGGCAAAAGCAAAGGGAAAGCAGTAAAGAAAACGTCGCGATATCGTGACATGTTTTGAAAATATGATGGGAAGAAAGAAACCAAGCCGACAAGGTAATAAACATTAGGGTTAATTTAATAATATTAAAATGCTAATCCTTGTTTTTCTTTTGCAGAAAGTGATCTGGTAGTTGCATACTAGCAGAAGTAATGGCGAAAAAGACAAAAATAAGCGCAGATCAAGCGAAGGCCGTCAGATGGAAATGGGAGATGCTAAGAATTTTTGGTCCATCTAGATTTTATAGATCTGGCCGTAAAGAAAACTTTACGGTGTGACTAAGCAGCTGCCTCATTTAATGAAATATGTCGACGATTGGCCAAAAAGTGAAAATATCTACACGTAGTTACCAAAATTTGTCGATGGATGCATTTAATGGGAGAATTTATGGTGAAAGTAATGGCGTGCAGAGAATTTCAACTCAGAGGCGGCTCTGCGAAGATGAAATGCCAAAGAAGTCAGTGACTCATCCAAATTTCCTAGAGGAATTAATGAGATGTTCCTGATAGATGCACCAAAACAATGAAGACATCTACACACAGTTACAGGTGGATGCAAGTAATATCAAATTCTGCCTTCTCCATTTATGGCAAGAACCGCACGAAGATTTTCAGAGTGGTTAGGGTTTATCGAAACTCTATATAAAAATGCCTTATATTGTAAAACCTAGGCGGTGGGATTTTGATGATAAGATTTAGGGTTTTAGGAGAAGATATTTTTGAAAAGATCAGGGTCTGTCCTGAGTCTATATATACTTCCTTCGAATGTAAAATCGAGAGGCAAAAACTTAGAATAAAAAGCTATTGGAGCAATTTCCTGCAAATCTTGTTGAATGCTTTGTTCTGGACTTGGAGTTGGTGTGATTTTCATTTTTTGTGATAGCGTGGCCAGGAGCCTAATCTCTTTCGGATTGCGATAAGTTCATCTTCTTTTGTTTTTCATCTCGTTAAGGTTTATTTAATTTATGTTGTAGATCTGTGTTATCAAGATTGGATATGCTACTAGGCTTCATTCTTTTTATTGTATGCTAGGGAAAATTATAGATTTAAGGTTCAGGCCTATTCTAATTGCTCTGTCCTCACTGTGCGAGCTAGGCTACTGGTGAGAGATACCAATTTCAACCGACTTCCCTTCTGTTTATGATTTTCTTTCAGATCTATTTCATCTCTGTCTTATGCTCTTAGTAGAAGGTGATCTTAGAAAGCTGGACACTTTCCTCTTTGATTTGTTCTATTGTGAAGCTAAATAGTATAACTAAAATTGGTAGTTTTGGTTTTGCAACTAAGTTAGATAAACTTCTCTTTCTACCCTACCCTACTCTCTCTGTTCCACCGATTGAATGATCCATTTTTATCTTCTTTAAAATTTATCTTTTATTTAAATCTGCTAAAGCATAAAGAGCTAGATCAAAGAACTGATTGTAAATCTGAGTGTCCACAAAGATAACCAACTCCAAAAACATTACTGAACTAAAGTCCCGAACCCGTTGTAAGGTAACAGACAGTCCACTTGAAACTATTCCAGAAGCAAAAAAGAGTGAATAGACATTCGACCCAACTCTGTAACTCACACCTTGGATATCCAGAACAAGATCCTAAAGTGAGTGGGATTTATCCCTTATAAGTGTTATCGGTATTTCATGCTCATTCTTCATAGGGTGTGTATAAAATTCGAACCAACATTTAAAATTGGCGCTAGAAGGAGGGCCTGAACTTCGTTCAGTAGTTTGTTAAGGATTGTAAGGTTGTAAGTTGCTTGTGAAAAGCTGGATTCTACTTACAGAGTAACAAGGTCCCACTCCAGAGCTGGAGAGCTCCTTGTGCCTGAGTTAGAAACCCCAAGAAGAAGCAACCTCAGAAGGGCCAAGTCCTTGTCTAAAATAGTTTTATCACCACTTGTAGTTACTCCAACTACAACTAAAAATATCATCGTCAATCAAGTAGTAATGGCAAACTGGTTGGGTTCCACTGCCTTAAATATCCTTGGTGTAGCCCATGATCTGCCTAAAAATCCTGAGAGGTATCTTCCTAGATACAAGCATGATGGAACTAGAACAACAGAAGAACACCTAGTAGCATTCAAGAATGCTCTAAAATTGTTAAATGTACAGCATGAAGATGTGGCTTGCAGATTGTTCCCGTTCACTCTCCAGGAGGGAGCATACGACTGGTTTTTGAATCTCACTAACGATTCTATTACTAGTTGGAATGACTTGGAAAAGGTTTTTGTATCGCAATTTGGTGAAGTGATAGATCCTAGTGTATTATATCAACAATTTTCTGGTATTAAAAGAGAAATAAATGAATCTATCAGATCTTACAATATCAGATTTCAAAAGGCTTATGGTAGACTAACGGGTTATTATGTGCCAAATGCAGATCTGGCATTAGAAATTTTTAGGAATTCTCTAGATCCAATGACTTCTATTTTCTTGAAAAGAGATGCCTCTATTACCAATCTAACAGAGGCTTATAAAGAAGCTTTGGTTCTGGAAAGACAATTGGGACCTCAACCTTTAAGTACTCATCAAATTCCTTTGGTCACACAAGGTACCCCTGTCTTCAATCCCATACCACATCAGATGATGTTGCCAACATATCAAACCCCATCGATAAGCAATCCATTGACTCTAACACCTGCTGAAAGTGTACAGAATCCAGATAAAGAAACTGATAACACAAGAGTCGAGGAAGTGTCAAAAATGGTCCAAAAGTTGGCAAATGACTTTTTAAGTTTTAAAAGGCAAGTTTCTACTGGGGAAAACTCAAACAGGTTTTCCTATCAGTAGAATAGATTCACTCGGCCCCCATACGAACCCAATAAGGATTATAAAGGTAAAGGGCATGATGTGAATATTTGTGACTTGGCTTTGCCTAACTAGTGCGAGGATACATGCCACATCTCAAGCATGGGGAATTGGATTGTTTGGAATTCTGTAACGCCTTTGAAGCTTTATCTGGTGAGTTGATTTCTCCTGAACATCAAAGAAATGCGGATGGCCCAAGTTCATCCAGCCATAGTGCAGCTATGGTCTTAGATTCTTTCACTTTTCTAGGTGAGTCTGAGAATGTAGTGGAGATGCCTATGGATGAGGTGCAGGCTTTTCAACAATATAGGAGGGACAACTACAACCTCAGAAATAGAAATCCGGAGCCCAACACTACATCTACCCCTCCAGACAACTCCCACAATGTTCCTCCAGATCCATCTTCAAGTAATAACCCATCTCCACCCAAGGGAGGAGATCCAAGAGTCCCATATGGATCTATCGCTCCACTCAATAAAGGGTACAATATAGTGGAGGACATGAAGAAGATCAAGGCTAACATCACTCTCCATGAGTTAGCTCAAATTTCGGAACAAAGGGATAACTTGATTAAAACATACTCTGGGCCTACTACCAAACCTTTGGAAAAGGGAAAGAAGATGGCAAATGCAAATGTGGCCATGTATAAAGAGAAGATTGAAGTTCCGCCTTTCCTATTGACTGTTCGTATATTTGGGAAAAACTTACACAACTGTCTGGTAGATTCGGGTGCTTCAACCAATGTTATGCCTTTGGCCATTTGTCAACAGTTGGGTTTAACCCCAATGAAGTCTGAAAGAAGAGTTGTCCAATTGGATAAATCTGAGGTTAAAGTAGTAGGTGAACTTCAAAATATTCATATTCAGCTAGCATCTGAGCCAAGGGCACAACACAAAATTGAAATTCAGGTGGTAGATATTCCTGTGGGATACGGGATGCTTCTGAGCAGAGATTGGTCAAAATATTTGAATGGATACTTGGCGACTGATTTTTCACATATGTGGTTGCCATGGAAAGGTGTTGCAAACCAATTAAGGATTGAAAGAGAACCTAGGTACAAACATATGATCACTGAATATAATGCAGAAAATGAGATCGTAAATATTACTGATGTAGATATTGGGGTTTATAATTTAACAACGGGACAAAATGAGAAACTTAGTAAAGCTCATCTTGTTCATAATAATGAAGTTTGGACGCTTCATGTGGATGGGGCTAAATCTAAACAAGGTTCTGGTATGGGGGCAGTTCTTAAAGGACCTGAGAGTCAGACATATTTTATGTCTTATCGCCTACAGTTCCCTTGCACAAATAATTTAGCAGAGTATGAAGCACTGGTGCTAGGATTGAAATTTGCTTTAGACAGAGGTGTAAGAAATATCCAAGTTTTTACAGACTCAAAGTTGGTGGCCAATCAAGTTAAAGGTAAATTTCAGTGCAAAGCATCCTACTTAAAAGGATACAAATACCGAGCGTGGGATCTCGTGGAGGATTTTGATGCTTTTAATTTAACGCACATACCTAGAGAGCAGAATTCACTTGCAGATGTCTTAGCTTCATCAGCCGCAAGTCTGAAGCCACTGGAAGAGTTCAAATGGAACAAATTTTTGATCGAGTTAGTCCCTTGTCCTTCGGTCCCAAATAATGTAGATAATTTTTAGGTTTTCTCTGATGACCAACAGATTATAAACTTTTTACAGAGTACCAATGCGTTTGAAAATGCTATAATCGATGATGGTCAAAGGGATACTCTACTGGAATAGTTAGACGATGAAAGGGGAATAATAAGGTTGAAAGATAATAGAATTCTGAAAGGGATGGTGGAACTGGAGCGACTGTTTGATGTTGACCAAATTAAGCAAAAGGTGAGTTCTGGGGATTCTATTGGTGTAGCAAACAGTGAGACTGAGAACCTGAATGTCGGGACTGAAGAAGATCCCAGGCACCTTAAGTTGGCTAAAACTTGTGACCCTGAAATAAAAAGAAATATGATTGAATTTCTTCACAGGTCCAAGGATGTTATGGCCTGGTCTTACAAAGACTTAAAGGTTTTTGATCCAAAAGTTTACACCCATGTAATACCCTTAAAAGAGTTCTGCAAACCCTTTCGATAGAAACAGAGGCATGTCAACGCTTTGCTAGAGCCCCTCATCAAGAAGGAGGTGGAAAAATTATTGAGTGCCGCCATTATTTTTCCCATTAGGCATTCTACTTGGGTGGCCAATTTGGTGCCGGTCAAAAAGAAAAATGGAGAGATCCGCTTGTGCGTGGATTTTAGAAACTTGAACAAGGCATCTGAGAAAGATAATTATCCTCTGCCTTCCATGGATGAGGTGCTACAAATTGTGAATGGTTCAGAAATGATGTCTTTCTTAGACGGATTCTCAGGGTATAATCAGATACTAGTTGAAAAGGAAGACAGGATGAAAACTGCCTTCACAACCAAGTGGGGAACTTTCGCCTACAAAAGAATGCCATTTGGATTGACTAATGTCGGAGCTACCTTTCAGCGTGCAATGGATCACGCCTTCAAAGGTCTTATGGGTAAATGCATAGTTGTCTACATGGACGACTTGACAGTTTTTTCCAAATCCCGGTTTGACCACGTGAAGCACTTGGAATCTATTTTCGACAAATGCAGGGAGTTCGGCATTTCTTTGAACCCGAAGAAGTGTGTTTTTGGTGTAACTGAAGGAAAACTCCTTGGACACTTGATCACCAAAGATGGCATTTCCATGGATCCTGACAGAGTTGAAGCCATATCAGGGATACCCTTTCCCAACTCTAAGAAAGAGTTAAGATCCTTTTTTGGGAAAATTAATTTTGTCAGAAAATTCATCTCCGGCTTCATGAAAATAGTCAATCCACTGAATGACATGCTGAAGGAAACTGCTAAGATCGCTTGGACAACAGAAGCCAAAACAACGTTCCAGGAGATCAAATCTGCCATCCAACAAGCTCCAGTCTTTGGTGAGCCCAGACTTCAATACAAATTTTTATTTGTACTCTTTTTCTTCTGAACACACACTTGCTACGGTTTTGACCCAACGAAGAGAAACAGGGGAGCATCCGATTGCCTTCAAAAGTACCAACTTAAAGGGGGCTGAGCTAAAATACTCTCGCTTGGATAAGCAAGCCTATGCCTTAGTAAGAGCAGTTAAGCAATTCAGGCACTACATACTAAGAAGCAAAGTCCATGCTATAGTTCCTAATCCAGCTATCAAATACTTATTAAGCCAGGACGAATTGGGTGAGCTAAGAGGTAATTGGGTTACGAGACTGCAGGAATACGACTTAGAAATTTGGCCTACAAAATTAATCAGAGGACTTGGTTTGTCTCGACATATTGCTGAAATACCTATACAGGGAGAAATTAATCAGCTGGATTCTGGATTCGATGATTGGTATGGAGATATCATTCATCTGCTGCGATTTGGAATTTGTCCATCTCACCTGAATAGAACCCAAAGAAGAGCACTAAAGCTGAAATCTGCTCATTTTCTGCTCAAAGGAGGCAACTTGTATAGAGAAAACTATGCTGGCATATTCTTAAGATGCATTTCTCAGAATGAAGTCAATGAGGTGATGTCCAGTTTTCATGAGAAGTTAGGGGTAGGGCATTCCTCAGGTTTTGCTACTATGCACAAGATATTGAGAGCAGGCTATTACCAGCCTACATTGTTTAAAGATGCACATCAACATGTGAGAACTTGCCATCGGTGTCAAACTTTTGCATCCAAAGAGGCTAATCGAGCTCTACCATTGCAACCTATTGTAATAAACAAACCTTTTATGCAATGGGGACTTGACTTTGTGGGTGTGATAAACCCAAATTCATCAGTAAGGCATAAGTATGTTCTAACAACCACTGATTATTGCACAAGATGGGTTGAAGCAGTAGCCACCATGAGGAGTACAACCCATGAGGTGATCGAATTTCTAGAGTCAAATGTCATAACCAGGTTTGGAGTTCCTTTGAATTTGGTGTGCGACAACGGGCCAGCCTTTCAATCATTAGAGTTTGCAGAGTGGGCATACCATATGGGGATAGTCATCAGATTTTCATCCAACTATTACCCCCAAGGTAATGGACTAGTTGAGTCCACAAATAAGAATTTGATGAATGCCATTAAGAAGTCTATTGTAGACAAACCCAGACAATGGCACACATTATTGAAATATGCACTTTGGGCTGACAGGATAAGACATAAAGTAGCTCTTAAGACTTCCCCATTTGCTTTGTTGTATGGTATTCAGCCCATCGTTCCTATCTCTTTGAAATTGCCCACTTATCAATTTGTTTTAGACTATTTTGAGGATCAAGCAGATGCAGAGGCTCGTGTTTTGGATTTAACTAATTTGCAGGACGAACGACTTCAAGCCCTGGAACATTTCAGTCGGCACCAAGAAACAGTCAAGCGCTGGTTTGACAAAAGAGCCAGAGTGAAGGCCTTCAGACTCTGAGACCTGGTGCTTCTATGGGACAAAGCCCATGAAAAGAAAGGTAAACACACAAAGTTGCAGCCGCTATGGATAGGGCCATACCAGATTGCCGAGATCCTAGGTAATAATGCATTTCATCTACAGGACCTCGAGGGTAATTTTTTGAACCTTCCTGTTAATGGTCAATACCTAAAGCATTATTTCTCAGTTGTTCCATCCAATACATCATTTGAATAAATCACAAAGACGTTGTAAAATATGTATATGTTATAAATAAAGTGTGAAGTAGTGTGTTTTTGTTTTGTTTTATTTAAAAGTTTGAAGTTCTGTGTTTTGTCTTTGTAGGTCTGTGCAATTTTGTCTTTAACTAGTGGCCTTTTTCCTTCCCTTTTAACTCTTTAATCCTGTTTGTTTGAGTTTGCCTAAACAAAGAAAACACAAATCAACATTGAAAATTGGCCTAGTGTGTTTTCATTTTGTCTCATTCTATTTTAAGAGATAGTCTGCTAGGATTAAAAAGTGGGACTACTTGTTATCTAGAACAACAGTAGAAAGATAATTGGATTTTGTATCTTGCTTGCCACAATTATTTTTATTATGAAGAAATTACTATATTGTTTGGTTGAAGAACTCCCAGGGAATCCAAGAAAAGTTGGTCATGAGAGGGGAATCCGATTCACAAAATTACATCAAAGCGTCCAAGGAGGTTGTTGGTACCTGAGCTGAAACAGTTAGTTGATCAATTGCTCGATGAATAAAAAAAAAAAAAAAAGCAGCAAGGCACTCCAGTAATCGGTATCTTTCAAAAGAAAAGAGAGAGATGGTGAAAGTTGGACAAGCCAATATAAAACTGGCACTCTTTCCTGCACATAGCCAGGGCTCTCGAAGGATACATCTCAAACATGTTCACCAAGCTATAGATGCCACCTCATAGTTGTGATCAGGGTCATGAAAATCTAAAGAGTAACTCTGTCGAGGCTGTAAAAGGCTAAACTAGTAAACAGAGCTCTACTCGGTTTCCCCTACACAATCTAAATAGTTGTTCGATCCATAGCAAGCATTTGAAGCCCTGGTCATCCTTGGAAGAAGGTTTATACACTTGTAATCGCACATCAGAATCTTCCTTAAGTGGTTCAACCTAGTATGTCCTTGGGAAACTTTAACAGCCGATAGATAGTAGTTGAGTCATTTTAGAAAATATTTGTGGCAAAGCATGGTACATGGTCTAAATTGTTTTGAAACTAGAGTTCTGGATTCTAAATAGTGCTACTATTTTCCCCATAGATATCGCCATTTGTTGAGAAGCAACACACCCCCACTAAAAAAAATGAAATTCCATCCTTTGAAAATATTTAGTTTTCATTTTTTTGCAGGGACCCTCTTGATGTTTTTCAGGTTTTAATTCCAAATTTTGCTTGCCTCCTTCTTCAAGTTTTGCATATATCAAAGTATCCAAGTAGGCTTGCATATGGCTTTGATTTCAATTTAGAATTCATTTTTCAAATGTTAGAATCATTTCTGAGTAAAGAAGATCTTTCACTAAATATGTAAAAATGCAGAATACAGATGAATAAATTCATTAGAGTCAACCTACAATTTTTGGAAAATTTGCTAAGTGGAAGTAACTTGAGAAAACGTCGCGATATCGCGACATATTCCATTTTTGGAAACGTCACGATTTCGTGACATATTCCATTTTTAAAAATGTCGCGATATCGCGACATATTTTGACTAGAAGAGCCAAGTGATGAAAACGTCGCGATTTCGTGACGTGTTTTGGTAGAAAGAGCCAAGTGATGAAAACGGTCACGGATATTGCGACGGTGGTTTGGAAGAAGTGATGAAAATGTGCGATTGAAAAAAACTGTAGAAGGAGCCAAGTGATGAAAACGTCATGATTTCGTGACGTGTTTTGGTAGAAAGAGCCAAGTGATGAAAATGTCGTGATATCGTGACAGATTTGGTAGAAGAGCAAGTGAAAATGATTAGATTTGGTATTGAAAGAGCCGAGTGATGGAAACGTCGTGAAATCGCGATAGGTTTTGATTGAAGGCAAATCTTGATGAAAATGTCATGATTTCATGACGTGTTTTGGTAGAAAGAGCCAAGTGATAAAAACGTCGTGATTTCATGACGTGTTGGTTGAAAGAAAGTGAGAAAACGTCATGGATTTCGTGACAGTTAAGAGTCAAGTAAGAAAATGTGCGATGTGGAGTTTTTGGAAAAAGATGAAAATGTGTGATGTCACAAGTGAAGAGAAAGTGATGAAAACGTCATGATTTCATGACATATTTGGATTGAAAGAGCCAAGTGATGGAAACGTCGTGATATCGTGACATATTTGGATTGAAAGAGCCAAGTGATGGAAATGTCACGATATCACGATAGGTTTTAGCTGAAAGCAAGTCTTATGGAAAACGTCACGATATCGTGACACATTTTGGTTGGAGGCAAACCTCAAGGAAAATGTCGCGATTTCATGACAGGTTTTAAGAGGAAGCAAAGTTTAAGGAAAACGTCACGATTTCGTGACATGTTCCATTTTTGTGATGACGTAAGCTTAAGAAAGATGAAGTGAAGAAAACGTCACGATATCGCGACACATTTTAATTTCATGGGAATAAGAAGGAAAACGTCGCGATATCGTGACATGTCCCATTTTTGGACTTGTCTCATTTTCGCGAGGGCAAAAGCAAAGGGAAAGCAGTAAAGAAAACGTCGCGATATCGCGACAGGTTTTGAAAAATATGAACTGGGAAGAAAGAAACCAAGCCGACAAGGTAATAAACATTAGGGTTAATTTAATAATATTAAAATGCTAATCCTTGTTTTTCTTTTGTAGAAAGTGATCTGCGAGTTGCATAATAGCAGAAGTAATGGCGAAAAAGACAAAGATAAGCGTAGATCAAGCGAAGGCCGTCAGATGGAAATGGGAGATGCTGAGAATTTTTGGTCCATCTAGAGTTTATAGATCTGGCCATGAAGAAAACTTTACGGTGTGACTAAGCAGCTGCCTCATTTAATGGAATATGTCGACAATTGGCCAAAAAATGAAAATATCTACATGCAGTTACCGAAATTTGCTGATGGATGCATTTAATGGGAGAATTTATGGTGAAAGTAATGGCGTGCAGAGAATTTCAACTCAGAGGCGGCTCTACGAAGATGAAATGCCAGAGAAGTCAGTGACTCATCCAAATTTCCCAGAGGAATTAATGAGATGTTCCCGACAGACGCACCAGAACAATGAAGACATCTACACACAGTTACAGGTGGATGCAAGTAATATCAAATTGTGCCTTCTCCATTTATGGCAAGAACCGCACGAAGATTTTCAGAGTGATTAGGGTTTATCGAAACTCTATATAAAAATGCCTTATATTGTAAAACCTAGGCGGTGGGATTTTGATGATAAGATTTAGGGTTTTAGGAAGAGATATTTTTGAAAAGATCAGGGTCTGTCCTGAGTCTATATATACTTCCTTTGAATGTAAAATCAGGAGGCGAAAACTTAGAATAAAAAGCTATTGGAGCAATTTCCTGCAAATCTTGTTGAATGCTTTGTTCTGGACTTGGAGTTGGTGTGATTTTCGTTTTTTGTGATAGCGTGGCCAGGAGCCTAATCTCTTTCGGATTGCGATAAGTTCATCTTCTTTTGTTTTTCGTCTCGTTAAGGTTTATTTAATTTATGTTGTAGATCTGTGTTATCAAGATTGGATATGCTACTAGGCTTCATTCTTTTTATTGTATGCTAGGGAAAATTACAGATTTAAGGTTCAGGCCTGTTCTAATTGCTCTGTCCTCACTGTGCGAGCTAGGCTACTGGTGAGAGATACCAATTTCAACCGACTTCCCTTCTGTTTATGATTTTCTTTCAGATCTGTTTCATCTCTGTCTTATGCTCTTAGTAGAAGGTGATCTTAGAAAGTCTGGACACTTTCCTCTTTGATTTGTTCTATTGTGAAGCTAAATAGTATAACTAAAATTGGTAGTTTTGGTTTTGCAGCTAAGTTAGATAAACTTCTCTTTCTGCCCTACCCTACTCTCTCTGTTCCATCGATTGAATGATCCATTTTTATCTTCTTTAAAATTTGTCTTTTATTTAAATCTGCTAAAGCATAAAGAGCTAGATCAAAGAACTGATTGTAAATCTGAGTGTCCACAAAGATAACCAACTCCAAAAACATTACTTGAACTAAAGTCCCGAACCCGTTGTAAGGTAACAGACAATCCGCTTGAAACTATTCCAGAAGCGAAAAAGAGTGAATAGACATTCGACCCAACTCTGTAACTCACACCTTGGATATCCAACAAGATCCTAAAGTGAGTGGGATTTATCCCTTATAAGTGTTATCGGTATTTCATGCTCATTCTTCACAGGGTGTGTATAAAAGTCGAACCAACAAGCTTCAAGCTGCCTTCTTGCAACTTGATGTCCTCGATCACCCTGGCTTGCACCATGGCTTCCTCAAATGTAGGGTATTGTTGTAGCTGCAACAGTAGAAATATGTGCTTGGTACAACTCTTTTGTAAACATTCAGGTCAGTTTAGCCATAAGAATAGGGAATGGTAGCTTTATCATTATTCTATTCCATCTCTTTTCGTATTGCTCGATGGGCTAGTCGTCGCACTGAGCTAGCATAGTAAAATCGGAAAGGTTGGCTTGTTTCTTGATGCTAAATGAATAACATTCAAGAAATGCATTGGCTAATTGCTCAAAACCAATAATATTGTATTTCTTCAGTTGGTTGAACCACTCTTAGGCCGAGCTGAAAAGTGTCGTAATGAAAGTGCACAACAACAAGGCATCCTAACTCTCTATCTGGAAACACGCATCCAAAAAACTCGTAACATGTTCTTGTGCATCCTCATCACCCTTGAATTTTTCCAACCGAGACATATCAAAATGCTTGAGATATGGAGGCATAGGCACTGAGGGGTCTAGAGGTTCATTGTGTATCTTCCTCAGTGTCGACTTTTGCATAGCAGCGCCCTGCCTCTCTATTGCTTTGACCTTATCGACCAAAACCTTGTACGCCTTAGAAGACAAAAAGTCCTCCTCCCTAAGCTACCATGGAGGCGGTCTAGGAGGTAATGTATTCTTTGAGGGAGGTGGAGGACATGGCTCTTCCTCCTCCTCAACTGGGCAATGCTTAGGGTAGCCCTGATCGTATTTGTCTACATCTATGTGCTCATGCTACCTCTGTCTAAGATCATTGAGTGATGACAGTCGCTCCCTCTGTTGGGAACTGACATGAGTACAAGTGTATCTTTTCTCCTCATGCATATAGTCTAGGGACATAGTCCTTTTATGCACATGCTCTCTATACTCATCGAGAGGGTATAGGCCAGCCCTGGCTAGCTGATACTCCTACTCTATGCGCTCCTTCTGAGCTAGAATACGCTCTTCATGCATGCTCTGCTCATATAATCTCTGTCGTAAGAGCCTTTGCACTTGAATATTTTCATCTTCAATATGTTGCCTCTTTAGGCGAGCATCATCCAATTGATCTTGGAGTAGCTGACATCTTTGCTCTAACACCAGTCTATGTTATCTATCGATTTGATCAGTCATAGGAGGCCTCCAATATGTGTTCTCTATGTGAGCTACCTTATGGGTTATGCACCCATCAGAAATATGTGTGGACGGTGGACGTGTGATATGAGGGCATTTAGAAGCCTCTCCATGCTCTCTAGTGATCTTGATACAAATACCACTATGCTCACTCAGAGCATGAGTGGGCAGAGCTATAGGCTTGTTGCCTAGTTTCTCAAGAACACTACCTAGACCATCTAGCTATCTAGACCTCCACCGCTCATGAGGTGGTGTTCCATTAGCTCCCACCTTTGATATATCAATGGTGATCTTGCATGGTGAGCCACGCATGGGAGTATGGGTGGACCTATGCTCGAAAGTGGGCCTTTCCTCTTTCCCCTAAATGGGCAGATATCTGACTTGTCTATACTCTAACAGTGGAGGGTTAGAACCTCCTATGTATCTAGTATGTATGGGAACCAACTTGGTCCCTTACACCACATATTCCTTAGCTGATCCCATGGATGCATGTGTAGTGCAGTCTCGATAATGGCTTTGGGGTAGAGCATCCTCTTTCTGAGAAGCTTTGTACTCAGTCTTGTGTCTAGAGGAGTGTACTGAAGCTCCTCTATCAGGGGTCTACTCAATGGGATCTCCTTGTGTCGAGTTGTCACCTCTAATGCTTATCAAACATCATTCGGTTTACTCATGTGTATGAGGACTCGACACATGCTGTTGTGAACCAGTTGGGGGTTGATCATGGGCATCGGTACTAGACCTTTTATGATCACCCTGTGTGTTCACCATTTGTGTACCTGATGTCTAGATGTATTTTATTATGCAAAAAATGTAAACAAATGGTGATTATCTCTTTTAAATGTTTTATTGTGAGCCCTAAACTGTTTGATGTTGTTTTTAGATGTGTTGTATCAGTATTAGAAACTCTCGTGTGTTTTGAAATACTGTTGGATTTTAAACTCAATTAAATTGGATTTCACATATATACTCGGACAAGCTGAATATGGTAATGACATCCATACTCAACAAAGTAGCATAGGTACTACCAACCCTCACCCAGAACAACGTGCATAACGATATACCCTTTCGAAGAAGAGTGCATGCTATTTTGCATAGATAGGATAGTTCTTGGGTCAGCCTTGGAAATGAGTGGGTCCCGATAATACAATTTCAAATGAGCCAACCAAGTGGTAATGACCTCCATTGTTGATCTCAATCAAGCAGGTTGGATGTGAGAGCCCATTGCCACTGATGTTTAGATGATACGTGGTGTGTGGTTCCTTTTATTTTGTAAAAATGATAAATGCATCACAGAGCATAATGACCATTCCTATATGATGTACATGAAAAGAAAGGAACATTTCAAGTTCAAAAATAATGCATGCTAATGTCCTACATGATATTTTGATAATGCAATTACAATGACATGGTCGTTTATTGGACCTCAAGCATGCAAACCACACACAATATTTATCAAGGTCACTGTATTTAGGGGTAGAATGCACTCAGAGGTCTATTATTCCCAACAACGCCTTTCCACTGAACAAAAATTGAACACAAACTAGGACTTGTTCATTGACCCCTTATATTTTTGTTCTTAATTTACAGCAATTCGATGATCTCTGGAAAGATGCAGAGTAGAAAGTTCAATACAGAAGTTGAAATTGGTACCTAACTCAGCTCCTACTCTATTGCATATTAATTTCCTTATTGTTTGCTTCTTCCTCTGTGAACTACAGGTCCGACCTATGGGCTATAGTGGAGACCGCAGGTTATAGTCATGGGCCAAAAAATAATCGTAGCTAAAAGCTGCGATTAGCACTTGTGGAAAGAAAAAGCCAAGAATAGTCAAAATTCAAGGCTAAAATTGTGGGGTTCTGCCATGATCACCATCTGACATAACCATGGAGTATGCACCTAGCTAGTGTACTGATCTATACCATCATAAAACACAAATATCCACACAAAAATGCACAAATCGAACAAAGAAAGCCAACTAATGCAAAGTTTTCTTGTATTGATATTTCAAAGGATCTCGAGTTACAAAAATGCCCTCTCAGGGTCACTCCAAATATGATACATATGTTTACAATTGCCAATGCCCTCAATAGGGTAGGCGCGCTTATTTTTTGCTCCGGTGATTACTCACAAACTGCCTTGGGGTAGAGCTAACCCCCTTCTCCTCGATGTGGAAGGATTATGATATAGGCTCCTTTCTGCACCTGTCTCCCTATGAACAAGAAACAATAGTGCATGATTACAGAGATTTATAGCCTCTTGTTATGAGGCCCTTTAAATAATCATACATGTAAATACCATTAAACTAATGAAACAAGAAAGCATAAAGAAAGGTTTTAAGCTATTCTAATAGTATCAAAAAATATACTACAAGATACAAGACATGAATAAGCACATGATGCATTGAACAAATATCAAATTAGAATAAATAAAAAATCAAAAAGATCCAATATACTCCCACCCACTACAACTCATAAAATACCTAATTCCTACAGTTAGATTTTCTTTAAAAATGCAATTAAACCTATGAAAAGACTAACATGACTAATCTATGTGGTAAAAATCAAACTGAGTAAGGTGATCTCTAACCTATTGCAAACCATAGCTATGATGGGTGGTCTACACTGTAAACCATGGCTGAAAACCGTAGTTTGACCTCTGATATGTTTGCCCTCAAAATTAGGGGCAGTGGGCTTGACCTCCTTATCCGAATTGATGTTCAGGGGTCGCCTTTGTCATCCTCTAAAATATTTGGCAGTCAAATAACTATGAAGGGCCTTCGTTCACCTATATTTGCATTTATTGATCCTCCTAGGCACCTAGGGCATCCATGGCTAATTGGTCTTTGGACGGATAGCAAAGGGGCTCTCAAATGCACAAGGTCATTATGTAATTTGATAGGGCTTCACTGCTCTTTTTTTTTTTAAATAAAGGGGTAAAAATTTATTGATAAAAATTCTGGATTACAAAGTACAGTTGAGCCCCCACCCAGGACTCAAATAAGCAACAAGACAGGCTAAATCACCAGACAAGGTCAACTCCCAAAGAAAACCAAAAAAAAGCAAACCACATTAAGTCTAAACATCCTTATGGATCAACTCCCGTAGGTGTTGAGAATCCCCAGGCGGGAGACTCTCCCAGTTATCAATACTCCGAGTATCCAATAGCTCAGAAGCCCTTTTGGCTAGGTAATCGAGAACCCCATTCCATTCCCTTGGAATGTGCACAAAGGATATAAATTCAAACTCTTCACTCATTCTAAGAATATGAATGGTCACAAAGGCCAACTGCCAATTAACATCCTCCACTC
Organism: Wollemia nobilis; assembly: GCA_028583015.1. Classification (NCBI taxonomy): domain Eukaryota; kingdom Viridiplantae; phylum Streptophyta; class Pinopsida; order Araucariales; family Araucariaceae; genus Wollemia; species Wollemia nobilis. Next base: position 9,669,635 of record JAQPPZ010000458.1, on the reverse strand, counting down.
TTTTGCTTTGTTTAAAATATTAACCAAAATTTGAGAGTCAGACTCACAAAGAATCCTGCGCCAGCCAAGAGAAAACCCCCTTTGCAAGGCCTCAAGTATCGCCAGAGCTTCCATAATATTTTTGGAGTGAACACCTTTATAAATGGAAAAGAAAAAAATGACCACGCCAGCAGAATCTCTCCCAACACCACCAATTCTAGCATGTCCAGGATTGCCCCTTGACGACCCATCAGTATTAATTTTTAAAACTCCTCTAGGGGGTAGTCTCCATCTACCCTCTCTCCTAGCCTTCTTGCTAAGCTGAGGAATCCTACTAGGGCTAGAAGAATTCACACCAACCCCAAACAAACCAAGGGCCTGTCGAACCTTCTCCTCCCTAGAGTCCAAATGGGGGTTCACATCACATTTACTATGGATAGTTTCTTGAACCATACACAGGATCCTTTGCCAGATCTGTTGAACAACCAAATGACTTCCCTAGAAAATGCGACAGTTTCGTTCGAGCCAAATCTGCCAGATGATGCAGGAAGGGCCCAAATTCCATGCCACTTGGAGGAAGGGGGCCTTTGCTGGAGTTCTACCCAGACTACTCCAAAACTCCACCAGGGAGAGCACATGAAAATAAGGATGGTTCCAAGCACTCCACCAACAGTGCCAAATGTCTCTGGCAAGGGAGCATTGGAAAAATAAATGAGAAGAGTCATCCTCATTCTTACCACAAAGGACACATAAAGAGGGACCCTAAAAGCCCCTCTTCCTCAAGTTATCCCAAGTGAGGCATTTATTATGAGCTACTAGCCAGAGAAAAAAGTTACATTTCGGCCAAGAAAATCTATTTCACACCTTTTTCCACCATGTGACAGGGAGACTCCTAAACTTTTGCTTATCAAGAACTTGATAACCATAGGCTACAGAGTAGGTTCCCTTGGGATTAGGGTTCCAAGCTAGAATGCCTTTATCCCTCAATGAATAATAGTACCTCCTTGCAATAATAAGAGCAAGCACCTCTCTATCCTCGGCCAATCCCCCTTGGGGACATTCTTGTGGATCTTTCCATCTGTACATCTCCATATTTCCAAAATACTAGATTTTTTTAAAGTCCTCCACATGAGACTAGCCTGCTTCCAAGAAACAAATGCTTAGGGAATGTAACCTGGGATATTGAGTCAAGATAGGAGGGTGGCCATCCCAAGAATACTCCCAAAAAAGAACATCTGATCCCCGATTGCAAATCCAGAACAAACCCTACTTAATTAGCTCACTCGATAATTTTCCAGCACTTCGCTATACAAATTATCTCTCTTTCATCCTATTTTTCCCTATCAAAAATGGGGGTATTTATAGCATTACCTTAGGGCTAGGGGTGGCTTCATGGAGAAGCCAAGACCAAGAAGGTTGGTTAGGATAGTTAGGATGGAAGCCTTTGGAATCTTCCATCCTCCAACTGCATCCTTCTAGATCTTTTGGCCATTCCAACTGATTTGACTGGTATGGAAGGCCTAACTAAACTCCAGTTCAAACCACAGGTCATAACTATGGTCCAGAATATAGACCATAGGTGTCAACCATGGTTTAGACTCGATACTGTAGGTCTAGGTTGTGGTTCAGACTGCTTAGGCCAGAATGCCTAAATTGAGTGGTTAGAACCATTGCTCTATCTTGGAGTCTATCCAAGATCCTTCATATGGTTTTGTAGCATGTCCATATGAGTAGTCACCCTCGGAATGATGCGTTTTAGGTGTCTATAGGTAACACTTGCCTTGCATGCCAAAAATTTCCCCTTTTCCCCAAATTCCCTAATTGGTCTATAAATTGAGGTGTGCTCACCTCAATTTAAAGAGATAAGAGTTGAAGAATAGACCACGAAGTGCTGCCCAATTCTACCCTCGCTTTTGCTATCACATTTGCCCTAGTATTTCCCTAGAACCCTCTTCATTCGAAGGTTCTTTTAGAGGTGTTACAAATACACTAATCCTATTCCAAATTTGTCAAATTGGAGGGCAATTTGACCACATTTGCCAATACAACATTTAGGAGAGTTCCAAACCAGATCCCCTTAGAATTGGTGATAAATTCTACTCATTTTGGTAACCGTCCCACCCTGGGATGGTTAATAGTAGGTAGTTGCACCTATTAGGGATGGTTAGAAAACAACTAGAAATTTTGGTTCAATTCCACCATAGATCATTTATAAATATTTATATTAGTCTTGCATTCAATTTTTGTGAAGTTTGGAGTTGTTTTGATGGATCAATTTGGAGTTTGGTAATTGCAGGTCGAGTTGTCCCTCTCAGGGACATTCACTATTTTTGCTAATAATTTCCTTTCAATTCATGCTCAGAACTTTACAAAATCATATGAATAATGTCATATTATAATTTCAAGTCATTTGGGAATATTTTAATTTATTACAAATAAGTTTTGGTATTTCTAGATGCATGCTTTATATGTTTTCCTAGATTTTAATCAATAAACACATATGCTTTTAATCTATTTCAATCTCTTGTGTGTAGGTGTAGGTATTCTATACATGAGGGAGGAGATAAGAGGCATATAAGGATAGTCCCAATACTATCTCTTGATTTTGGGTTGCGAGAGGAACACTGGAACACACCATCAAGCTTTTGAAGGGACTAGATCCTTTATATTTTGAGTATGAAATGTATCAAAGAAAAGCCCTCAAATGGGGATGTATTGTAACCATTGGAATCATTGAATAAATAAATACAAGGAGAAATCCCCCCTCTTTTATTGCACATTATTCTTCATTTCAATAGATTACATATTGTGCATCTTTCCCTTTTAATGCTTATTTCAATACACTTTTACATTTCAATATAAACACTTAAGGTGTGTCGTAAATTTCGCTTCTTCAAGGTGCAACTTCAAGAATTGTGAGAAAAGAGTTTGATCAAACCTAGTGTGTCACCTTGCGGTTCTCGAGTATTAATTATGAAAAATAAGGATTTTTCCCTAATATTATACATTGATTATAGGATGTTGAATAAGGTGACCTTCAAAAATAGGTATCCTTTACCTAGGATTGATGACCTCTTTGATAAATTGAAGGATGTCACCATATTTTCAAAGATTCATTTAAGATCGAGGTATCATAAGGTAAGTATTAGAGAGGAGGATACTCATAAAAAAACTTTAAGACTAGATATGGACACTATGATTTCATAGTGATGCCATTTGGGTTGACAAATGCACCAAGAAATTTTATGAATTTGATGAACAATGTGTTCAAGAAATATCTAGATCAGTTTTTTTTGATATTTTTATATGATATCCTTATATATTCTCACACAAAAGAGGAATATGACCACCATTTAAGATTAATGTTAGAGGTTTTAAGAAAAAACCAACTACATGGAAATTTATCTAAATGTGAGTTTTATACCTGACAAGTACAATATTTGGGATATGTCATCACGATGAAAGGAATTGTTGTAGATCCTAAAAATATTGAGGTTGTATTAAGTTGGCCTACATTGAAAAATGTGTCTAAAGTTGGAAGCTTCATGGGTATGACTAGTTATTGTAGGTATTTTGTAAAGGATTACTCAAAGATTGCCTACTCTATCACCAAGCTTTAGAGAAAGGGAAAATATTTCAAATGGATAGATAAATGTGAGACTACTTTTGAAACCTTGCAAAATAAGCTAATTATGACACCAATTATCAAGATATCATATCCTTTTGGGAATTTTACAATGTGTATATATGCTTCCTTAAAAGGTTTGGGTGGTATGTTGTCCCAAAATGAGGTCATAGTGGCATATGAGTCAAGAAAAATCAAGAACCATGAGTTAAATTATGCTACACATGACCTAGAATTGGCATTAGTCATGCATGCAGTAAAGTTCTAGAAGCACTATTTGTTGGTTAAACCATTTGAGCTAAGGATAAACCATCAAAGTTTAAGGTATATTTTTACCCAACCTATGTTGAATGCAATATGGATAATATTGATAGAGTTCTTAGCAGAATATGACTTTGGTATTGAGTATATCAAATGGAAATACAATAAGGTTGTATATGCCTTGAGTAGGAGAAGGTACATAACAAAATTAACCCATAATAATATAGACTTGATGAACAAAGTCATAGAAATGCAACTATAGGATCAGTATTGCATGGAAATTTTAGCTAAAATTGAGGAAAATCCTTAAGAAAATAAGGATTTCAACATAAACTATGGACTTCTATGCTTCAAGGATAGGGTTTTCATACCAAAACTACTAATTTTAGGAGAATTATTATACAAGAGGTGCATAGATATCCATAATCTACTCATTCAAGAGGTTCTAAGATGAGAGAAAATATGAAAAATACCTTCTATTGGAAAGGAATGAAATAGGATATCATTGGTTTTATTGGAAGATGTTTAGAGTGCTAGAAGGTTAAGGTAGAACTTTGACACCTAGTAGCAAAATTATACCAACATGACATACATAAATAGAAATGGTAGGTAATATCTATGGATTTTATTATAGGTTTACCTAAGACTAGGTACCAACATGATGCAATCTTGGTAGTGGTTGATAAGTTAACTAAAGTTTCAAATTTTATACCAAGGAACATCAAGGATGATGCACTAGTAGTGGAAAATAATTTTTCTAAAGAAACATTTAGGTTACATGGTTTTCCTGAGATGATCATATTAGACAGGGATTCTAGGTTCCCTTTAAAATTTTTGTAGGCTCTTCACCATGTAGTGGGCACTAAAATAAACATAAATTCTTCATATCATCTGAAAATTGATGGTTAAATGGATAGGGTGAACCAAGTTTCAGATGATATGCTCTACATGTACTGCATGGATCAAAATTCTAAGTGGGAAGACTTTTTGCATCTAGTAGAATTTGCATATAATAATGGATATCATGCATCCTTGGGAATTACTTTGTTTTAAGCCTTGTATGAAAGGAGATACAAAAAACCTCTATCATGGGCCAATCTAGAGGATTAGGTGGTGATCAGATCAAATATTATCAAATATGTGGATGAGTAGCTCAGAGGAATTTAGCAAAGGCTCAAGGAAATTATTGATTGCCAAAAGAGTTATGCTGATCTTAAAAGATCACCAAGAAAATTCTCTATGGGAGAGAATTTTCTTGAGGGTAAGACCCATGAAAAGTTCCATCAAGTAAACTAAGTTGGATCCTCGCTATGTTAAGCCTTTTGAGGTCATTTATAAGATTAGTCCAATAGCCTATAGGCTTGCCTTATCACCAACTTGTCAAATATACATGATACTTTCAACATATCCCTACTTAGGAAATATGTTTCTAATCCTAATCATGTTTGGAATGTTTCTAATTTACAGATGGTAAATCCCTTAGCCATTAATGCGAGACTGGTAAATATTCTAGGGTTTTATTCCAAGGTATTGATTAATCAAACCTTAGATCAATGTAAGGTCCAATAGGACCAATATTCTAAAAATTGTTCCACTTGGTAAGATGCTAAAAAAATGAGAAAGCAATTCCCATATTTGTTTGAATGAAATATATGCTTATGTTTATTTTTAGGAAACATAGAGGATTGTGTTTAGTCCAAGGAGGAGAGTATGTAATGATCCTCCTTGGAAAAAAATTTCTTAACATTGGTTTATGTATTGATGTGTGGATATCTAATGCATAATATCATTTTGTGTTACCATCATATGTTGGTAACTACACTTTATGATTTATTTAGAAATACTATTAATTAGTCTATCATTGCAGAACTAGGTACTCTCACTGGTGGATTGGAAAGAGACAACCACTAGAGGTGAGAGATAAATTTGGGAAATGATGGTGATGACTTGTTAATAAATATATCAAGGGTAAAAGGATAACCTTAATGTAGATGCATTGCAATCATATATATATATGTGTGTGTGTGTGTGTGTGGGTGTGTGTGTGTGTGTGTTTCATGTTAAGAATACCATTGGGCTATGAGATATCTTTGGCAAAGAGGTCATCCTTAGTATGATGGGGATATCATTTTTTCATCTTGAAAATACATTTACTCAAGGAAAATATGGTGGCACATATGGTTGTATTTCTTTTGGATACTTTTTGAGATGCAAAATATTAATTTTAAGATGATATTAGTAATGTTAATATTTCAAAACTAGTGTTAGTGGTTAATATAAACACCTAATATTGAATATAATTTTATCATTTTATTAATAGCATAGAAAATATTAAAATGTGTTGATTTATGATTTAAGTAGAGTTTTAGCCTAATAAACTTTAATAGGCTTGTCAATATAAATTCTTTTTGGAAAAAAATACTTTCAACTTCATTAGATTTTAAAGTGAGATAATGGTAATCACCTTTGTAACATAGTTTGATGGGTTATGTAAGGTATTATTCTAACGTTGAGTGGAGACATTATGAGATAAATAATGTTGGATCCTCGGTTGCCTTTGTCAAACTTCATCGTGCTTTTATGGTAGGAGTAATTGCTTTGGTTTTTATTGAAAAACCTTTGAAGCACAAAGACCAAAGGAGGGAGAATCATCCAAGGAGTATCTATTTAATATTTCATGACAAAGGTACTTACACCAGTAGACTTAATGGAATAAATGCTTGCATTGGATTTAATTAGCTTTGTGTTTGCTTTACTATATGCTTGCATCATTTGTCCAAGTTGATTTTGTGTTTTTTATAGCTCTCTTTAGTGGCTTGGATTTGTTGCCTAGTCATTATATCTAGGATTTGAATGGAACTAGTGTGGGTGTTGGTTTCTTTTATCCAACTTAAGTTTCCTTGTGTTGGGCATGTTCACATCTAGCTTTCCTAAAGTTATAGAAGGCCATTGTGGGAGTGCCTATTCATTGAACACTGGTTAGTCTCATTTTGTTTTTATTGACTGAGTCAAGCTAGATAGTAGCAAATGGACTTTCATTATATTTTGGTCTATGGCTTGGTGTTTTGTAAGTTTATATTTCTAAGATTAGTTTTGAGGTGGTTAGTTTTTTTGTGGCATGCTTAGGTTTAAGCTAGACCCAGTCCTTAGGAAATGTTAGGGCAATGTAATATTAAGTTTTTATTTGAGTATCCAGTGATCTTGGTTCTCCCTTAAGTTGTTGTGGGGGAGGGTTTGTTGGTCCTTTCTAGCATGCACTGGTGAGATTCTTGTTAGCTCCATGTTGTGTTATTATTTTATATGAGATTTGTTTATTGATCTCCTTATTCATATGATTTTAATCTAAGATTTATAATTCAATTAAATTGCAATTCAACTAGAAGATGTTAACCCTTAGTTGTTACTAGATCTTTTATTCAAGTGGTTTTTGGTTTAAATAAAAAATAATAAATATTCTTGTGATGTTTAGACAAAAGTGATATCCTTTAGTGTATGTTGTTTTCATAAAAGAAAGAGTAGTAATATTTTTATGCGTGAAATCCTCAAGTTATTTAAAACATAAATTCTATAGGATATAATTTTATTTCCTTAAAAAGGGTAGAAATTTTATGGCAAGATCTAGTTTTTATAAATGAGTATTAGTGCTTTATGTACCTATTTTGAATAAGGATGTATTATTTGAATGACATCCTAGAGGGATGGATTTTTCCTTTTTACAAAATAAAAAGGAGTTTTGGTTTCATCAAAACAATTATAATGATTTCTTGAGACTTGAGTAGGTATGGAAATCATTATAGAGAGGAGTATGAGATTCTCTTCATGTTTGTTGAAAAAATGTTGTGCATGGTGGATTGCACATATTTTTACAGCATGTTAAGTTGTGTTGCATTAAGAGTTGTCCTGATTCCTAATATTTCTTGAAGTCCATAGGAGATTATTTTCATAAAGAATATTGTGAAAAGAAGATGGCATAGAAGACATTTGGGTGAACTTTATCTAATGTATTTGGTAAGGAAAATGATTATGTAAATGGAAATTTTAGAGTGTAATTCTTGGTTATTTTATTTCCATTGTTGATAAGGCTTGGAAGCCTTTTGTAAGTGCATGAACATATTTTGATTTTTGTGTAATGAATAAATGAAATAATGGGTTAGTTTTTTTTCTCCTTTGATGATTATTTTCATTATGGAAAGAAAGGAAAAATTATATGCTAGAATTGATCTAAGGTTGCTTAAACTAAGTAGATGTTTTATGGTAGCATTATGTTAGAAGTTAGCATTATGAATACTTTAATCATTTTTTTGAGCAAGACATTTCTTCCATACTAGATTTATGTTGATGTGTATGATCTATTTCATCCTAGGTCTAGTATTTTGTTATAGCTAATAATAGAATTTCATTGCATGTAATTAAAAATATGTTAATTTTTGTTTAGCCTAAATATTGGGAGGGGTTCTTGGGCGTTGATCTAGAATCTTTAGGACTCTCTAGTCAAATAATCAACCCAATTCTAGAAGAAGTTGTGAAGATGCAAAACCCAAGTAGGTGTGAGTCCTAGAAGGAGTTGTGGTGATGCAATAGCTAGGCACTCACAAATATAGAAGTAGTTGTAGTGATACAATAGTCAGATTCTCATGGTTGATACACCTTGAATGGTGAGAATCAGGCTTTCCACAATTATGTAGTTAATGGAATCAATTATGATATAGCTATGGTGGTACCATAAAAAATGAGGTTTAGGTAACCACAATCATCAGCATGTAAGTGATTATGACCTTAGTTATCCCACAAAGGTATAGTAACTAAGCACCAAGGATTTATGCCATAATAACCTACATAGATGAACTTATGGATAGGTTAGGAAATAGGTGTTACATTTTAAGTGTTATGGGGCTTAAATGATAATCTCTACATTATGGTTTAATTATCCTATACCTATGAGGGTATATAAAAAGTGAGGTCACCACTTTGGCATCCTTCTAAATGGTGAGGTTTACTAAGGTGAATCCCAAAAATAAAGGATGTTGGTCACTCTCATCTACTTGAGTGTTGTGTACAATGACATTAAACTCAAATGTGGTTAATCCTTGATCATGTTGGAAAATTTCATTGGAACTCCTTTTTGAACCTACTTATGAAAATATATATATTGGGTTGGTTTTGGCATGCTATTACAGTTGATATCAGAGCTCTAGGTCATAGGAATAGAAACTTCCATGGAGTGAATCTAGGATGAGCTTTGATTTTATGTGTTACTTTGGGGAGACTTCATATACTAGGGATATTAACATAATTTGGGGTAATATGGGTATTTTAGGATGACTGGAATAGTCAAACCAAGGAGTAAGCATCCTAGAGAGTATGGTTTCTTATTGGGGATGGTACCTTATAGGCAAGCAATAGGGCTAGTGCAGGTGTGTTGGTTTCTTTTATCTACCTTAATATTAATTGCATTAGATCTATGCATGCTTAAATTACCTAAATCTACAAAATATCATTATGGGAGCACTTGTTTGTTGAACACTAGTTAGTTTAGTTTTGTTTTTGTTGATTGGGTCAAGCTATTTAGTAGTCAATGTTATTTAATTATGTTTTGGTTAATGGCTTAAGGTTTTGTAATTGCATTTTACTATGCTTAGTTTTTAGGTGGTCAAACATTTATGGGCATGCTCAGGTTTAAGCTATACCTAGTCCTTAGGTAATGTTAGGGCAATGCAATATTAAGCTTTTGTTTGGGTGTTTGGTGCTCTTAGTTCTCCCTTAAGTTGTTTTTGCAGGGTAGGGTTATTTGGTCCTCTCTAGCATGTATTGGTGAGTGCCTTGTTAGTTACCTGTTGTGTTCTTTATTTTATTTGAAATTTTTAAATTGATATCCTTATTCATATGCTTTTAATCTAAGGTTTCTAATTCATTTAAATTTCTCTTCAACTAGAATATGGTAACCCTTAATTGTTACTAGATATTTCATTCAAGTAGCTTTTAGTTTAATTGAAAGCTAAGAAATATTCTTGTGATTTTTAGACAAAAGTAATATCCTTTAGTATATGATTTTTTTCATAAAATAAAGAGTAGTAATATTTGTATCCATGAAATCCTCAAGTTCATTAAAAAATAAATTGTATAGGATGTACTTTTATTTCTTTAAAAAGGGTAGAAATTTTATGGCAAGATCTAGTTTTTAGAAATGAGTATTAGTGCTTTATGTGTCTATTTTGAATAAGGATGTATTATTTGAATGACAACTTAGTGGGATGGATTTTTCCTTTTTATAAAATAAAAAAGGAGTTTTGGTTTTGTCAAAACAATTATAGTAATTTTCTAATACTTGAGTAGATAGGAAAATCATTATAGAGAAGAGTATGAAATTATATCCATGTTTATTGAAAAATTATTGTGCATGGTAGATTGTATCCATTTTTATAGCATGTTAAGTTGCATTGCATTAAGTGTTGTCTTAATACTTAATATTTCTTGAATTCCATAGGAGATTCCTTTCATGAAGAAGATGGTGTAGAAGACATCTGGGAAAACTTGCTCTAATGTATTTGGGAAGGAAAAATGGTTATGTAAATGGAAATTTTAGAGTGTAATTATTGGTTATTTTATTTCCATTAGTGATTACACTCTTGGCCCTATATCTAGATCTAGAGACCTCAAAGTTGTTATCACATAAGTTGTAGAAGATTTTTTTTGCTATAGGAATAGAATATATTTGTAGGTGTTTTACAAAGAACTTCAAATGTAAGGCACCCTCCTCTCAACTTATATATAGGCCCAATTTCATTTTTAAACACATTGGGAGTTGTCTATTCATGCCTGGTACCTAGTATTATAGTCTCTTCCTTTCACCATTATTTCCTACTATAAAAAGGTGACCCTAAACCTTTTCTTGTTCTTAGGGAGCATCCAACCCTTTAGGCTTCATTATCTTGTAATTATTTTAATCATGTTATTAGAAATCATGATAAATTTTGCTCTATCCTCCTCTTGACTTGTCTTAATTCCTAACGGTGTGTTTTCTTGGTTGTGTTCACTAGCCATAGGTGATATTTTTCATGTTCAATTACCACTTGTTGCAATTAAAAATTGGGGGTCCTAATTCTTTGGTGCATCACCCTCATAGCTTAGGATTTTATTTTCTTGCAAAGCATTTAATTTCCTATTTTTTTCTTTCATTACAATTATTTCCCTAGCCTTAGCTCAGGGAGACCACTATGCATCAAGTATTTATATCTAATGAGGAGTTTGCCTCAATTAAAAACCCTAAAAGTAACCCCATATGTGGTTATGCATTCATGGTGCTTCCTTCTATTTTTCTCTACATGAGGCATGGGTGCAATCATCTGGTCAGGCCCCCCAAACTAGGTTTGGTGGTGTGTTATGAGACAATAATAGTTTGTTTGACATGCCTAATGGGATAGGATTTTAAAGTTCATCCTATGAATATTGAAGAAGCCCAATTGTGACTCTGATGAAGGTCATAGTATTTCTTCTTGAAGAGAAGCACCTAGAAAATTTACTTAATGACTCCACTTGACAACTCAAAGTAAAAAATAGACTTTGAATAAGTTATCTAATAAAATATAGACTAATATTTTGATTGGGGTATCTATCTCATTATATTTTTGAAGAAAAATATCCCCACTTGGTGAATTTACTCTCAAAAGGGAGGCCCATAGTTATATGAGTGGAAGGCCTATGACCAGAGCCTTCACTAGAGTTAATTAACAAGAGTTGGTACCACCTCTAAATTGGAGACAAAGAAGAAGGAACTAATGATGCAACATGGAATCCATGGTACATCAACCTTACCAAAATTTTCTAGCATGGAATGATAGAGGTCCCATGATTCCACTAGTTCCACCTAATACATGAGATCCAATTCCCATATCAATGCTCAAATACTTACCTATTTCTCATTAGAAGATGTTTCCACTGATATAAAACTTGTAGCACATAGTAATATTGTGTGACATGCATTTTATTGAAAGGAAAAATATAGTATTGAGGCTATTGGTGGATTTTTCTAAGGGATATCTCATGAGTGATACCTCAATATTAGCCCATGATCAATCAACATTTGGGACCAATTGGTGGAGCTTATGATAATGTGGTTTATAAAGAAGATAGATGGAGCATCCTTGCTAGAGAAACTCACAACTATAAAGAGATTATTTGTAAACGCAATGGATTATTTCAATTTTTTATTCCACAAGAATTGGTAAAGGACCCCCAAAGAGATCCATCCACCTTTGTGTATGGTATTCTTTTATTATTTAAAAGCTTGTAATTCTGATATTGACATGATGGTCAAGTCAAATGGTGGTAATTCACTATCAAAGACTTATGAGATAGCTATCCAAGTTGAGAAAGACCTAATTAAAATAGGAAGGAGAGCTCCTAGACCACCTCCACCATTATTGTCCTTCATTCAACAAGTCTAACCCTACTCTCTAACCTTACAACCCTCCACCAGTTTGTCTCATCCTCTTGCATACCCAGAATAAAATCAATATTCCTCTCTTTTGTATGCTAGAATAGAAAAATATTCAAAACTATTAGGACCCTAACTAATGATGTTATAGCCCTCAAAAAGTAGTCTAATATCCATATTTTTCCCTACCAAAGTTATCAAAATCATCCTCTTTAATAAGGAAACCTAGGCTTTGATCACATTTAGTTGGATATCATAAAATCTCATTTTTAGCCAACAGGAATATTGGTCATACCTAAGCCTTGACTCAACAAATAGTACCTATGTTGGTCCTAGTCCACCAAGTACCTACAAGCTTAGCTAAGGACCTAGTTGTTACCCAAAACAACTATGTTGAAGATCCTAGTGGCTAGTACTATCTTGCTCTTGACTATACTCCCTTTGATTATTATGTTATAATGGAATATTAGGCCATCAAGACTTTCTATTTTAACCACAATTACACTCATAATTCTTAGTTATAAGTCACGATTTTGAGTCTAGAACCTCTTACTCAGGCTCTAACTTTGCCATTAGTTATTGACTTATCATCCTCAAAGTAAACTTTTGTTACCTAGGATGAACCATAAGTTTATGTCTTGTCTAAAAAAGTAGGCCCATCATGTGGGATGCCACAAGTCTAATCAAAGTATAATACACAAGACAAAAGAAGGTCCATTTAAGAGTAAGGAACACCTAGCCTGATTAGATCTCTAAGGAAATAAGTGGATAATTTAAGAACTCTTCTAGCACAATACACACAAATGAATTGAGGCTAAGAAATCTCAAGAATGATAATATTTACTCCTAAAATACTAAGGCATCCTATTTCAACTTTTTCAAGACCACCTCTAATTATAAAAATAACTAGGCTTTTGACAATGTCAACCATTCCAAGAGCCATTTCTATCAAAACCTTCAATGTGTTAGAGAACCTAAGGGATTCTACCTTAGCTATATCTCTTTGGAAGGTCCTCTCTATTCCAAAATATATGAACTTAGAAGAGTCCCTAAAAGATTAAAAAGAGATGAGCAAATAACACCCATCATGTTGTAAATTTTAGGCCCAAAGCCTAGTAGGCCAAAGCCTATATCATTCTACTTGATCTCAATCTACAAATATCAACTAATACACAAGTGCATAGTCAACTCATGGTCCAACACATTGGTAATGCTAAGAAATATGGAAAAAGCACATGGTCTATCACTAGAACACACCAATATCAGGATGGTGTAATTATATGGTAGTCTAGTGCTAGTCTTTGGGCTCATTCAAGATGTTTCTTTGGAACTCCAAACATGCCCTAACATGATGACTCATCAAGACATAGAAATTATTGATCTTACAAACTCATTTGGAATATTCCTTTAAAGAGACTTCAATGCTAATATCAGAGGATATCTATTGCTCAACTGGATCCACATGTTACTCCAAACCAAATATGATACCAAGTTCAAAATACTATTGAAACCCCTCCACATATACTACATAGAGAAAATCTCTTTCAAAAGGAGTGGGAAGGAACAATCTTACCTAGAAGAAGAAGAGTTATTAGAATCTGACTAGTTCATTGATGACATACACCAACACATTCTCTATGACTACTTGGATTAGTGGGCATTTGATACATGGAGACCAGATCACAATGAAGAGGTCAAGCTACCTAGCATGGGATTATTTATCATCAGGTATTTTCCTTTGTATATAGTGTAAATATTGTACAAAAAAACTATATATATATATATGCATAAGTAGAATAATATTTGGGGAAGGATGATCAAGAAGTTTTCAATGCCAAAGGATTGAGAGCAGACAAGAATAGAACTTTTAAATAATTTTGACTACACACTTGATCATAGGTTGGTATCTCCATAGGAGGAGACATGTTAGAACATGTAAATAAGTTCTCACACTACAGTCTAATCTCAGCCCAATTGAGGCCAATGATGCACCAACTCCAATAACCATGATGGTACATGATCCAACCTTCATATGGAAGAGTTCCTCTACATTCATCAAGAGTCAGGCCCCCAAGGAGCATGATGAATGATACTTAGAAGGCATCATGGAGTACCCTAAGAAATGGAACATGCAAAAGTACCAAAAATCTTAGGACAAGTAGCCACACCAAGTGTTATGTGACATGTTCAAAGGTAGATTAATGGGGGAAGGTGTCCCATACGAAGAATATAAATAGTTGGAATTTTAATGGTAGCCATCATCATAATCTATCATCATAGGCCTACCAATAAGAAAGGGGGGTCTACCATAGTAAAAACTTGGTGAGAGCAACAAAATACTACACCATTGTTGAACCAGATACACAATATTGTGACCTAATAAATGCAAGTCATCTATAAAAGGTGGGATTTTCTTTCAAAATCAAAACCTTTCTTGAAGAGCATTCGATAATGGAAATTGTTCCAAGATAAAAAAAATGAGAAGGCATGAAACTCATCCAATCCATTAGACATTGGTTGTACCAATAATATCAACTAAAAAGGGACAATATTATAAATCAATAACAAGTTTAAAACTCCCTATACCAAAATGTGATTCTAACCACCAGGACAAAATTTGCATAATATTTTAGCTTTTCCAATTTTAGCTAATCCAAACCCCACCTTAAGTGAATATCCCAAAAATATTCTAGTTAAAGAAAAGATAGATTCATTAATCATTGGTTTTTTATTTTCTCAACAAAAATGGATCCATTCTCCAATAAAGGGATGGGTCCAAAACCTAAGCCAACCTCTTGGGGTAATTGGGTTTTCAATTGTAGTCTTGGTTTCTTTGTTGAAAAGTGTTGATGATCTATCAAATAAATAAAATAAAAAAACCTTAGACGAAAGGGGATAATTTTTCTTAAATTGTGACATGGTAGGTTCATGTGTACTTTTTGACCCAAATCAATACTCCCAAAAATGTTAATCGTGGTATTATATAGCAAGGGAAGGGAAAATGGCCAAAACTAGACTAGGATACACTTGTCAAATGATAAGGTATGATAATACCTATCTATAGATATTCTAAAACATCCATGATTCAGTAATGATAAAGAATGCATTCACTAGGTTGGGATATAATCTAAAATTAAAGGATCTAATTGGCTTTCAGAGCCACAAAACATGTCCAAAGTCATGACTCTCCTAGGAATGCTCTCCAAATAAGTCATTTTCAATCACAGGTATAGTGACCCTTGGTCATGATAAAATCACTTGCATTGAAGGTATATCAATACTATGACAAAGCTTTGTGAGGGAATTCAAATTAAAGGTAGTATACTTTTCCTTCCTTCTATTGGTTTCCTAGATTTTGTCTATTTTTTCTACTTTATTTTTGTGTTTTTAGATTCAAAATTTTGATTTTATTTCCAATGACAAGGAAATAAGTTTGGGTTCACTCTTTTAGTAGGTTAAGGAGCTCTAGGAGCCACCAAATATATATGGAACTTTTCCTATAGGCCCATTTCACTCCAAGTAATACCAACAAAAAGTGGTACATGCTAAGGAAATGCATTCGAAAGGTGCTTCCGACCTTCGATCGAGAGAAGAGATCTCCAAAGAAATGTAGAAGATATTAGAGACCATACCAACCATTAGATATTCCATATACATCAAATATTTCACCTTCACATAGATCCATCCATAGCAAGAGCACAAAGGCCTACAAACCATTGATTTTCAATCCAAGTGCAAATGAGAAGGGAAGGCTCTGACTAAAGCCAATGCAAGACACATGGTGACCAATCAAGAATCTAAGAAAGGAAATCACTAGATCTTAATAAATAAGTTCTATCATTAGACAAAGAAGGTTCCACTTTATTTGAGGACACATGGTTGTCACACACGCAAGAATAAAAACATGTCATGGAGAATTAAAGAGGACATCTACTAGTGGTCATAAAGCTTGACTTTCATTATCAACCCTATCAAAGTGGATCATATATCAACCATAACCATAACCCACCATACACATGAGCCTACATTATCCATATACACTATTCAATGAGACCATGTTGTCCATGTCAGTAAGGCAATGCACCCTAGGAGAAATATTATAGAAAAGTAATCATGCAACCACTTCAATGTAGCAATAGAGAGTCGAGTCAACCAAAATTGATCATCCACAGTCCCAAAATCCTTCAACATTTATGTCCATAGACCTAGATACATTGAAGCTATTATTGTAAAATTTGAAGGATTTCTTAGCTACAAGAATAAAATATATTTATAGGCCTTCTGTATAGAACTTTGGAGGGAAGACATCCTCCTCTCAACTTTTAAATAGGCCCATTTCATTATAATAGGTATTGGGAGTTGTCTGCCCATGCCTGGTATCCATCCTTGTAGGATATTCCTTTCACCCTTATTTCCTAATATAAAAAGGATATTCCAAACCATTTATCATACTAATTAAACCCTCTAAGACTCATTGACTTGTAATAATGTTAATCATGTTAATGGAAGTTGTGACTAATTTCACTATTTTCTCCTTCTCTTGACTTGTCTCAATTCTTGGTAGTTGGTTTTCTTGGTTATGTTCACTAAGTATATGTGATGTTTTTCATGCTAAATTATTTGGTGCATCACCCCTATATATTAGGATTTTATTTTCTTGCAAAGCATTCAATTTCCTATTTTTTACTTACATTGCAATTCTTTCTCTAGCCTCAACTCATGGAGGTCACTATGCATCAAGGATTTAGATCTAACAAGGATACAACCTTGATTAAAAACCTTAAATATATACCTATAAGTGGTCCCCCATCCATGGAAATTCTTATTATTTTTCTCTACATGAGGCATGGGTGCATTCATCTAGTAAGGCCTCCCAACCCAGGTTTGGTAGGTGCATTTTGAGATGACAATAGTTAGAATGGTGGATATTCTAAGAAAATGATTTAACTAGAAGGAGTCTTGTAAATTTGGTAGATAGAATAAAATAAATGACAAAGTATATTGTGTTTTTTCATTAACCATGAGGTAATTTACCATTAAAACAAAGTATTTTTATCTCTAAGTTACAAAATGCATAGTGTAGACACTAAAATCTTGTCAATCTGATTAGGCAATCAATAGCACTGGTTAATTGATACCATATTTTTGGCAATTTTGGGTACTTTGGGTACATTGCCTTTGCTCAAGTGTATAAGTTGTCATTGATGTCAAGAAGCTCTTGAAGGAATTTGATTTGATGTCAAATAATTTGTTTTGATGAAGGTTACGACATGACAGTTTTCAAAGGTCTTTTGCAAACCCCAAGTTGGCAGGTTTAGAGATTACAGGTGGATGCATTGGTTTAATGCATTTGGGTCCAGGAGGAAGTATTTATTTAAATAATTAAAAACCTTGTTAAGGTTCCATTTAATTATTTTTAAATAAATAAATTATTATTTGCAATGGGTTCTCCTAATCCATGGCGCAAATGTTTTAACATTGTGGGCGCTAGCCAAGACCTCCGTCGACGTGTTAAACTCCTCGTCGACGTCAAAGAGCTTATGGTAAATTGCATATAAATCTCCCTCGATGAAAACAAAGATTGATCCCATCCAAATTTTGAAAGGAGTTGCTCGCTGTAAATTCGTCTGTGTATTCACCATTTTTTGTGGATCCGTTGTTCGTTTGTCTGCACTCGCCGTTTGTCGAATCCATCGTAAAGTTTATTGTCGTCGTGTCATGGCAGAGGAAAGGAAGGGACTGTGGTTTCATTTTATCCCTGGCGTAGAAGGATCAAGGTTAACAGCGTGAGGTTTAAACCTCATCGGGTGCCTTTGGCGCACCGGTAGCGGCTAGGCTGTTGGCGCGCTACCCGAATGGGAGGTTCCGCGTTCGAATATCGTGAAAGGGTTTTTCGTCGTGAAGTGGATGTAGCGGGTGGTGTTAGAATTCATGCGCAAATTTCTCCATAGCGATTTTTGATGTGGCTAAGGTATTTTCGAAATTAATTTTTGCTAAGTGTTTTTGCGGATGGAGGAAGTTTGTTAGAGGGAAAAACAGCTTAGGAGTTATAAGGAGTTTAAAGCTTGTTTGTATTTTGATAAAAGATTCTTTTTGAAGATGTTGTTGAAATTTCTTATTGCATTCTTATGAGAGATAAATTTTATTTGTGATAAGACTATAAGGGAGAAATAAGGTGTATAAGGGTTAAATATTTCTTGTAATGTTGAGAGTGCTTTTGGTTGTTTATGGAAATGAAAGCATGATGTTTTAAGGTCAATTGCTTCTTGTGTGAAGTTGTGAAACCTTAAGTGGGCAGCTTTGAGATTGATATTTGCTTTCATTAAATTGGTAATAATCAAGCTATTCTTTACTTGGTTAAAGTGTTGAGCTTACTCCTTTGTTGATGATTTGAAAAGTTGTGTGTGCTATTGTGAGTTGAGTTGGTGGATGCTTTTGTTCAAACAATATTGGAGAGAAAAGGAGTTCTACTTGTTTCCTTTTCTAATGTTGATTGTGAAATGCTTCAAGGTTGTGTTTTGATCTGAATGGTGTTGATTGAACCTTGTTTGATGAGCATTGTTGTTGAAGCCCTAATTGATGGTGAAAAGAACATGAGTATCATTGTTATGTGATTCTTTGCATAGTTGGCAATTGTTGGAGTTTCATGTTCTTGAAAGAAAGCATTCTATCCTATCCATTTTAGATATTGAGTTGAGTTTTCAGATTTGAGATTGAGTTTGAGTTGAGTTTTTAGATTTGAGATTGAGTTTGAGTTGAGTTGATTTGAGTTGAGTTTTGAGATTGGGAGTTGAGTATAGAACATATTGAGTCTCTAACAATTCTCTTTATGCTTCTATGAGTTTGACAAATCACATTGGGTCTCTAACAATTCACCTTGTGATTTCCTACTAAGAAAGTTTTTCTTGGTGAGCTTGCTGAGGTTTTGGACAGGTTTCGGTGGGGACTTGTGAGCAGGTTTTGGACAGGTTTCGGTGGGGACTTGTGAGCAGTTTTGGACAGGTTTCGGTGGGGACTTGTGAGCAGATTTGGATAGGTCCTAGCAGAGGACTTGTGAGCTGAGTTTTGATAGTTCTATCAGAGAACTTGAGGATAGAGGAGCACTGGTTCTTTGAGAAGAACCTGAGGACAGATTTGGCAAGTCTTGAGAAGGCTTGTGTGTAGAGGATTGATTTGTTCAAGTGTTGGACAGATCTGACAGATAGAGGAAGACTTGTACTAGACCGACTAACTATGTTTGGTACAGGTTGTTGAGCTATTGTGGACGTGATCATAGAAGGCAGAGGTCTCTTAGGCTAAGCATTGAGGATAGGAGGTCTTCGGTGGAAAGGAGTTCCACGTGCTGGCAAGAGGTAGAGGCAGTTGATCTTCTGAGGGATCATTTCCAGAGTAGAGGGGAAGGTATCTCCTTTGAGCAGAGGCTCATAAATTTTGATTGGGGGAAGGTATCTCCTTTGGGCCGAGGCTCATAAACATTGTAATTGGGAAGGATTCCCAAAGAACTTTGAGGAAATTTTTAGAGAAAAGTTTTGTGGACGTAGCCCAACCATTTTGGGTGAACCACGTTAAAAATGGGTCTTCAATGTGTGATGCTTTCTGTCTTGATTAATGTTGTGTTGATGCCACTGCTATCTAAAGTTAAAATTATTAATTGGTTAAGTCTTATACTGTTCACCCCCCCTCTCAGTATAAGTCCATGTTCTTCAATTGGTATCAGAGCAGGTCTCTCCAGAAAGAGCCTAACAGCTTGGAGAAGGATCTATCAGAGGAACATACAGATTCAGAAAGAGATGAAGAGGTTGAGTTCGATCTCAAAGGTGAATTCCTCTTGGCTTTAAGAAAGCTTGAGAAATTTAGGGAAGAGAATTCTGTTCTCAAGCATCAATGTCAGGAAGAAGAAATAGCAAGATCAGAATTGTCTCAAAGTATTATAGACTTCAAAATTCTAGTTGAAGAAGGGAAGAAGGTTGAACAGGTTCTGACAGAGGTTCTCAAAGGAAAGGAAGCTGATTGCGAGAAACTAGAAGAAGAGGTTATGTCTCTTAGAGTGAAGTTGGAACAGTTGGCTCTCAGATAGAATACTTCATGTGAAAAGCAAAAGAAGGATGGTATCACCATTCAAGAAATAGGGGCTTCGAGCAAGATCAATCTTCATCCTGAAGAGCGGTGGATTCCAGTTGGTCACAAGAAGAACAATCATCCAAGGCATCAAAACAGGTTACATAATACTTTCCATGGCTATTGTTTTTCCTGCAAGAAATTTGGTCACAAAGCTATGCATTGTAATAAGTCCGTGAATAGCCATAGTAAGGAAAATGTTAACTCTTTTGCACCTCTTATGAATAAAGATGTCATGTGTTACAAGTGCAATAATTTTGGGCATATAGCAAGGATATGCAGTTTGGATAGATCTAGCCTTGAGTTCACTAAAAAGAGAAATGAGATCAAATCTAAGTCAATGATAGTTCAAACTGCTTTTCATGCTCAAGACAAAGTAGAGAAATGGTATCTTGATAGTGGTTGTTCAAAACATATGACTGGTGAAAAGGAAAAGTTTTTGGTCTTAAAAGAAACAAACAGAGGAACAATCGACTTTGGAGATAACAGGTCGACTAAAATCTATGGTAAAGGGACTCTTAGTTTGGATGGGAAATCCAAAACTAAAAATGTGCTTTATGTAGAAGGCCTAAGACATAATCTTCTAAGTGTGAGTCAACTTTGTGATCAAGGGCACATAGTATCTTTCTTTTGTGATAGATGTGAGATAAGTAAAGAAAAAAATGGAAAACTCATTGCTAGTGCTACAAGGACTCCAAACAATCTTTACATGCTAAGTGAGATAAAAAAGGAAAAGTGTTTTCTAACTCAAGAAGATGAGAGTTGGTTATGGCATAAAATATTGGGGCATTTGAGCTTTGATAATCTTGTCAATATTAGTAACAAGAAAGCAGTTAGAGACTTGCCCAAAATAAAAAGGCCCCATAACATCGTTTGCGGTCCTTGTCAACATGGAAAATAGACCAGAACCAGTTTCAAATCAAAAGGGTATACTTCTTCAAAACCATTGGATCTTATTCATACTGATTTATGTGGCCCTACCAGAACTCGGAGCATTCAGGGAGAAAGCTACTTCATGTTGTTTATAGATGATTATTCTAGAATGACTTGGGTTACTTTTCTCAAAGAAAAATCTGAAGCTTTTGAAAAATTTAAAGCTTTCAAAGAAATGATTGAAAATGAGACTGACAAGAGAATCAAATGTTTAAGATCAGATAGAGGAGGAGAGTTCACTTCAAATGAATTTGTGGAATACTATGAACAACAAGGAATAAAAAGAGAATATTCAACAGCAAGAACTCCTCAACAAAATGGAGTAGTTGAAAGGAAAAATAGAACTATTGAAAATATGACTAGAGCTATGTTAAATGAGTCAAAACTTTCAGATGGCTTTTGGAAAGAGGCAGTCAGTACAGCATTCTACATTATCACCAGGGCCCAACTTAGAGTCAATCATCATAAAACTCCTTATGAGTTGTGGAAAGGAAGACCAACTACAGTAAAATACTTCAAAGTGTTTGGGAGTAAGTGCTTCATCAGAAGGGAAGATCAGAATTTGGGTAAGTTTGATCCTAGATGTGATGAGGGAATCTTTCTTGGGTATTCCAGCAAAAGCAAGGCCTACAGATGCTTCAACAAAAGAACTCATACAGTTGTAGAGAGCATAAATGTAACAATTGATGAAAAGACAGGGATAAGAGAACCAGTCCAAGAACTCGATGATGAAATTTGTCAAGAAGATTTCAGAGAGGTTTCAGATGAAGAAGAGGAAAGACAACAACTGCTTCCCAAAACTCCTTCACGATATGTTCAGAAACATCATCCCAAATATTTGATCATTGGTGATCCAAATAGCAGGCAAACAAGAAGAAGAGTCATTCCCTCACATGATTCTACAAATGTCTCATTATTATCTCAGATTGAGCCAAAAGATTTCAGTGAAGCATGTGCAGATAAGTTTTGGGTAAAAGCAATGGATGAAGAACTAAATCAAATAGAGAAAAGTGAAACTTGGGAATTGGTTCCAAGACCTAAGGACAAGAATGTCATTGGCACAAAATGGATATTCAGAAATAAACTCAATGAGGATGGAAAGATTGTCAGAAACAAAGCTAGGTTAGTCTGCAAAGGTTATGCTCAAGTAGAAGGTGTTGATTTCGAAGAGACGTTTGCTCCTGTTGCTCGTCTTGAAGCTATCATAATGTTTTTGGCCCTTTCAAGCTTCAAATCATTCAAGGTATATCAAATGGATGTAAAGTCAGCTTTTCTAAATGGGGTGTTGGTAGAAGAAGTCTACATAGAACAGCCAGAAGGAGTGTCTCTCTCGAAACAGTCAGACTATGTGTGTAAACTGAAAAAGGCCTTGTATGGGTTAAAGCAAGCACCTAGGGCTTGGTACTCAAGACTTGACAGGTATCTTCATGAGCAAGGCTTCAGGAAAGGTGTGGTAGATAGCAATTTGTATATTAAGAATGAAGGTGATGATATGCTGATTATGGTTGTCTATGTTGATGATATTATTTTTGGGGGAAATAATACTCAGATGTGCAAAGATTTTGCTAACACCATGCAGAAGGAATTTGAGATGTCTATGATTGGAGAGCTGTCATTCTTTTTAGGTCTTCAGATTGCTCAATCAAAAGATGGTGTATTTCTCTCTCAAGGAAAGTATATCAAAGAAATGTTGAAGAAATTTGGGATGATGGACAGCAAACCAGTGTGTACTCCAATGATTACAGGGTGCAAGATGAGTAAATATGATGAATCTCCAGTGGCAGATCAGAGGTTGTACAGATCAATGATTGGCAGTTTATTATATGTTACAGCTACCAGACTAGATATCATGCAGGCTATTGGGTTAGTAGCAAGATTTCAGGCATCTCCTAAAGATTCTCATGTTATAGCAGTTAAGAGGATATTCAGATATCTGAAGGGCACTATGGACTTTGGGCTTTGGTATCCCAAAGGTGATGATTTCATTCTCACAGCTTATACAGATGCAGACTAGGCAGACAGTATTGATGACAGGAAAAGCACTAGTGGTGGAGCATTCTTTCTGGGAAAGAGTTTGGTTTCTTGGCTAAGTAAGAAACAACCTTCAGTTTCCTTATCTACAGCAGAGGCTGAATACATAGCAGCAGTGGCTGGGTGTACACAAGTTTTATGGATGAAAACTACCTTGGAGGATTTCAAAATCAAGCATGAACAACCCATCTCCATACTTTGTGATAATACAAGTGCCATAAGTATTTCCAAAAATCCGGTAATGCATTCAAGGACAAAGCATATTTCCATCAAGTATCACTTTCTAAGGGAGAAAGTGCAAGACAAGCAGGTCAAGGTAGAGTATGTGTCTACTAAAGAGCAGATTGCAGATATCTTCACCAAACCTCTTCCAAGAGATACGTTTGAGTATCTAAGGGAGAAATTGGGAGTTGTACTCCCACCCCAAAATTAATCACCTCATCAGGAGGTGGGGGAGGGACTAAGCTAAGAGGCTCATTCTTAGTCCCGAGCCCCAAAGGTGGCCCTTTGCCATTGATGACAAAGGGGGAGAGATATGAGTAAGGGGGAGAGCTTCAAAGTGAAGAGGAAAGCTTCAAGTCAGGGGAGCAAAACTTCAAAGGAAGATTCTCAGTTGTGGGCACAGTTTCTCAGTTGTTAGCACAGTTGGTTTCAGTTTTGGCTCTTGAGAAGTGTTTTCAGTAAAGGTTTGCCATCAATGACAAAGGGGGAGATTGTTGGCAATTTTGGGTACTTTGGGTACATTGCCTTTGCTCAAGTGTATAAGTTGTCATTGATGTCAAGAAGCTCTTGAAGGAATTTGATTTGATGTCAAATAATTTGTTTTGATGAAGGTTACGACATGACACTTTCAAAGGTCTTTTGCAAACCCCAAGTTGGCAGGTTTAGAGATTACAGGTGGATGCATTGGTTTAATGCATTTGGGTCCAGGAGGAAGTATTTATTTAAATAATTAAAAACCTTGTTAAGGTTCCATTTAATTATTTTTAAATAAATAAATTATTATTTGCAATGGGTTCTCCTAATCCATGGCGCAAATGTTTTAACATTGTGGGCGCTAGCCAAGACCTCCGTCGACGTGTTAAACTCCTCGCCGACGTCAAAGAGCTTATGGTAAATTGCATATAAATCTCCCTCGATGAAAACAAAGATTTATCCCATCCGAATTTTGAAAGGAGTTGCTCATTGTAAATTCGTCTGTGTATTCGCCATTTTTCGTGGATCTGTTGTTCGTTTGTCTGCACTCGCCGTTTGTCGAATCCATCGTAAAGTTTATTGTCGTCGTGTCACGATAGAGGAAAGGAAGGGACCGTGGTTTCATTTTATCCCTGGTGCAGAAGGATCAAGGTTAACAGCGTGAGGTTTAAACCTCACCGGGTGCCTTTGGCGCACCGGTAGCGGCTAGGCTATTGGCGCGCTACCCGAACGGGAGGTTCCGCGTTCGAATATCGCGAAAGGGTTTTTCGTCATGAAGTGGACGTAGCGGGTGGTGTTAGAATTCATGCGCAAATTTCTCCATAGCGATTTTTGATGTGGCTAAGGTATTTTCGAAATTAATTTTTGCTAAGTGTTTTTGCGGATGGAGGAAGTTTGTTAGAGGGAAAAACAGCTTAGGAGTTATAAGGAGTTTAAAGCTTGTTTGTATTTTGATAAAAGATTCTTTTTGAAGATGTTGTTGAAATTTCTTATTGCATTCTTATGAGAGATAAATTTTATTTGTGATAAGACTATAAGGGAGAAATAAGGTGTATAAGGGTTAAATCTTTCTTGTAATGTTGAGAGTGCTTTTGGTTGTTTATGGAAATGAAAGCATGATGTTTTAAGGTCAATTGCTTCTTGTGTGAAGTTGTGAAACCTTAAGTGGGCAGCTTTGAGATTGATATTTGCTTTCATTAAATTGGTAATAATCAAGCTATTCTTTACTTGGTTAAAGTGTTGAGCTTACTCCTTTATTGATGATTTGAAAAGTTGTGTGTGCTATTGTGAGTTGAGTTGGTGGATGCTTTTGTTCAAACAATATTGGAGAGAAAAGGAGTTCTACTTGTTTCCTTTTCTAATGTTGATTGTGAAATGCTTCAAGGTTGTGTTTTGAGCTGAATGGTGTTGATTGAACCTTGTTTGATGAGCATTGTTGTTGAAGCCCTAATTGATGGTGAAAAGAACATGAGTATCATTGTTATGTGATTCTTTGCATAGTTGGCAATTGTTGGAGTTTCATGTTCTTGAAAGAAAGCATTCTATCCTATCCATTTCAGATATTGAGTTGAGTTTTCAGATTTGAGATTGAGTTTGAGTTGAGTTTTTAGATTTGAGATTGAGTTTGAGTTGAGTTGATTTGAGTTGAGTTTTGAGATTGGGAGTTGAGTATAGAACATATTGAGTCTCTAACAATTCTCTTTATGCTTCTATGAGTTTGACAAATCACATTGGGTCTCTAACAATTCACCTTGTGATTTCCTACTAAGAAAGTTTTTCTTGGTGAGCTTGCTGAGGTTTTGGACAGGTTTCGGTGGGGACTTGTGAGCAGGTTTTGGACAGGTTTCGGTGGGGACTTGTGAGCAGTTTTGGACAGGTTTCGGTGGGGACTTGTGAGCAGATTTGGACAGGTCCTAGCAGAGGACTTGTGAGCTGAGTTTTGATAGTTCTATCAGAGAACTTGAGGATAGAGGAGCACTGGTTCTTTGAGAAGAACCTGAGGACAGATTTGGCAAGTCTTTGAGAAGGCTTGTGTGTAGAGGATTGATTTGTTCAAGTGTTGGACAGATCTGATAGATAGAGGAAGACTTGTACTAGACCGATTGATTGTGTTTGGTATAGGTTGTTGAGCTGCTGTGGACGTGATCATAGAAGGCAGAGGTCTCTTAGGCTAAGCATTGAGGATAGGAGGTCTTCGGTGGAAAGGAGTTCCACGTGCTGGCAAGAGGTAGAGGCAATTGATCTTCTGAGGGATCATTTCCAGAGCAGAGGGGAAGGTATCTCCTTTGAGCAGAGGCTCATAAATTCTGATTGGGGGAAGGTATCTCCTTTGGGCCGAGGCTCATAAACATTGTAATTGGGAAGGATTCCCAAAGAACTTTGAGGAAATTTTTAGAGAAAAGTTTTGTGGACGTAGCCCAGCCATTTTGGGTGAACCACGTTAAAAATGGGTCTTCAATGTGTGATGCTTTCTGTCTTGATTAATGTTGTGTTGATGCCACTGCTATCTAAAGTTAAAATTATTAATTGGTTAAGTCTTATACTGTTCACCCTCCCCTCTCAGTATAAGTCCATGTTCTTCACATATGGCACCCTTGGGCAACCCTCAAAGGTTTACTAGTGGTCCTAACCACTATAGGAAGGCTCTAACCCACTTTTGAGAGCTTTTGGGCCACATAGGCATGAGAATCCCACCCTGGGATGGTCACAGTTTATGGTCATATCACCTAGGCATGATGGCAAACTGATCATCTTGGGGTGGGATGACCATAAGGTTTGACTCCAAAAAAGTCAAATTTGGACAAATGGTGCCCATAAACTACTATTTTCCCCACCTATTCAATCATGCAAGTCAGAGGACACAGAATCCTTATGACATACTACATGAGGGAGGCCAAATTGGGATATTCTCTTCCCCCTCCAATGCATGCCACCCTGTTGGCCAAATGGCACCTCTTGCATTGCATGCCCTCACATGCCTTCTTTACCAAAGGCTCCCTTTGGCTATAAAGTGGGTCTATTTTCCACATAAATTAGAGATGGGAATTTTTAGACATAGCAACAGAGTGTTGCCAAGATTTCCCCTCACCTTTTATGTCTTTTTCTCTCAAAATATCTACCTAGTGAAGGAGGTTTGTGAGTGATCTAGGAGGTGTAATTTGTTTACAAAACTGGATTAATTGAGTGAATTTCACCACCAAATTTTATAAAAAAAACTATTTAGGAGGTCCCTAACCAATTCATAGAGGGATTGGTGACAAAATAAGTGTAAAATTGGTGGTCATCCCACCCGAGGATGGTCCCCATTTTATGATAGTCCCCACCATCCCTATAGGGTATTAGGATAGATATGTGTATTATTTATTTACTATTATTTTTTATTCATATTCTATAATATTATATGAACATTCTATCCAAATTTCATGTATTTTAGAGCTATATTGAGTGAGATATCATATTTTTAGTGTTTTGTAGGGTCTTATGCAGGTTTACGGAGCTTATCTAGAGATGCACATGAACCTGTTATTTTTTTTACAAATATGACCATATGGTTTGTCTTTAAATATCATTTTATGTATTATTTCCAATTTTCATGTGTTTTGGATATGTTTAGGGGTAAAAATTGCTTGCTTTGGGTTTTGTAGGTTGGAAAAGCACACTACGATTACGCAATTTCATCAGATGTAATTTCGGTTATTTTTTTAGTAATAACTTCAAAAAACCATATATTTTACCTAAATTTACAATTTCAAGTCATTTGGAGTTGATTTATATAGGGGTATTTCATATTCATGTTTTCTAGTCTTTTAGTGCGTGTGGGGATTGCATGTTTTCACCATACACACTTGCTATTTAAAAATTATAGTTTTATTGTATGCAGGTGCAGGTCATATAGCATAAAATTAAGGAGCACAAGATCCTATAACAAAGTGTTGACATCATAGTTTCTCCCACCTCAATTGTGGGTATGAGGAAGAACATTGGAAGTGCACATAAGCTTCTTTGAAAGGACTTGATCCTTAGGAACCCATCATTTTGTAAACAATTGTATCATCTTAATATCCATTAAGAGGATATATTTGTAACCATTGTTCTAATTCACCAAATTAAATAAAGAGAAACACCTTTTCTTGCACTTATTTGGCTTATATGGTTGCTTAAATTTGTCCTTTTGCAATGCTTGTTTAAACACTAGATTTAGATGCATATTGTTTAACACTCTTAGATGCACCATTTTTCCCCTACTTCATTTAATATCATGATGGGACCCTATCCCTATTACTTTTATTGAAGGTTTAGCCTTATTTTTTCTTTCTTTCTATTGCAGGTATTGGTCGTTCTGGCCTGAAATGGCCTCTGGACTACTGACCGTCCCACCCTGGGATGACCATCAAACTAGCCACCATCCCACCCTAGGATGGTCACAAAATAGGAAATTTTCTACTCCAAATTCCGGAAACACTAGGCTTATAGGCCCTCTAGGTAAGTACCTAAACCCTTAGTTTTCATTTTTGTTGTTCAAATTTGTTGAAATCTAGTTTTTCTTGTCTCCCTTGATTGCTTGAAAGGTGGAAAGATAGTTTTACTTTTATATAGTTGCAAAAACAACAAAAATAATAAGAAAAACTGAAAATGAACTAAGTAGAAATGCATCTCTATGGTTTTCTTGCTTGTAGCCTACCCAATGGGTAGGCCATCATTTAGGGTTTGCATCTTGTAGGTCTTTTTTTATTTAGCTTTATGAAAGTAAAACGTACTTTTGCATGCATTTAGAAAATGATCATCGAATACTTCATTGTTTACTTTATCTGGCTTAAAAAGAACCACACACACCATGATTTACTTTAACTCTAGTGAGTTGTATTTCATCACCAATCACTAGTAGAGGTCAACGACATTGGTTTTCATCTCCATTTGTTGCCTCAAATCCCATGAACCTTTGTTCTTTGCCAATATCAACTCCAAGATCTATCCTAATAGTGCAAAATAGCATGCATCCCTCTTCATAAGGGTGTATCACTATGCATGGGGTGTTGGGTGAGGATCTACAGGACCTGTGCTCCCTACCCAAGTGTGGATTTCATCTCCACATTTCAAGGGGTTTACATGACCATGACTTTCATTGCTGGTTGTCGAGCTATGAGCATACATGTGAAATCCAATTATACACAAGATTATCATCCAACAAGATTTCAAACATGTGACACAATGTTGTCTTTACAAATAACACATTTGAAACACACCAAATAGTTTAGGGATTCACATCTAAAACTTAAAAGAGATAATCACTTACTTTATTTAGTGTTTCCTTTCTTAAGTACTATTTCATTAAGAATATGTAAAAGAGATAATCATATAGGGTTGGTAGATATTTACAATGGTGTACACCCATAGCCAAGCCCAATCATGGGTGGAAGCTATGAAGAGTGGACTAGGAGACATAAGTCATCTTCGCTTTAGCCCCAAGGATTTGGTCATACCTCCTTGGTGAGCCTCTACTCACCCAAGTCCCAAAATAGTGGGGCATGAACAAAACCTACAAGAGAGCCCTATGTGGGACACCCCTATGGTTAATGGACCTTACATGGGAGATTTTTCTTGATATATAGACACATCACATGCCTTCCTTGATGAAAGGCAATAGCGCACGAAGGTGCAAGTAGATAGAGTGGTGCTACACATCCATGTACCTAATAGGTTTGATGCACCCATTTATGGGCCTGAGCATGACTTCACACATTGGGTGGAGTAGGTTGATCCTACCTTGCCTCTACATCACCCTAATAGGGTCCAATAGCTTAGGCAACTTGATGAGTATGATACTCATAACTTTGGGTGAGAAAACTTCACCCTTCCCTTCATCATTCATTAAGGAAAGCATGAGGAAATCCTTGATTATCCTCAAGAGCAGTATACCATGCATGCACGATGTGCCTCAATGCCTATTGAGTACATTAAGCACATGCTCAGGCTAGAACCTCAAGTAAATGCAATGACCCTTGATTGAGGGAAGCGCACGATGGATATGGTAGATTATATTGAATGAAGTCAGCCTCATGGCAATATGCCTAGGCCTCCTAGCCCCACAAAATAGAACAAATTAATCAAGTGGTTTCAAGATATGTGGAACACCAAGAAAAATTCAAGTAGCTTTAGTGAGATAAAGAGAAACTAAACCGCTTACATCAACTTAAGAAAGAAAAATGACAGACTAATAAGCTATTTCAAAAAAAATTACGTGATAGGGTCCCTATGCCTAGAACATATAGACTGAAATTCCATCCAAGGCAACCCACTCTCATTTGAAATATGTTTCCTAGGCCTTATCCAATGTTGCCTCTATGACCTCCTAGGACAGATCAAGACTTGCCTCCCAGGCAAAACATAGTGTGCCCATAGTGAGTAGATACCCCTCTTTATAGATCATCTCGAGAGATGCCCTATGGGGCTTACACTGAGCATGAGCGAAAGGTAGAATATTTGGAAATTCTTTACCAAGGTAGGGGGGTGACATGCCACCACCCCAAAATAGGCATGAGGATCATCATCCTCCATCGCAATATTGAAGTAAGGAAGAAGAGATCAAATCCTTTGATGCATATAAGGTATTGCTAGAGTGCCTAGAGTTAGTAGAGAACAAGACCTTTGGGTCTGGATCTCAAAAGCCCACTCTATGCTAGCTATGTAGTCAGCCCCTTCATCCTTCGGTGCCTACCCCTCCCTATCCAAAGAAATTTAATATGCCTCAGTTGGCTAAGGGAGAAGAAGATATGTAGGAACATATTACCAAATTCTTGAGTCAATGCTTTCTCATCCAGGACAATTATGCTTTACTTTTATGGGAATTCATGACTACCCTCTCTAACCCCACCACAAAGTGGTTTACCTAACTCCTAAATCATAACATACACAATTTGGATCAACTTGTAGATGCATTCCTAGAATGCTTCACCTTCAATACCAAGAGGAAGGTAATGCTTGCTGATCTTGCTGGGTTGAAACAATATGATAATGAGTTAATAACAAATTATGGCAATAGGTGGTGAGCGTTGCTTTCCAAGCTACCATAGCTACTTCCCATGTTGGATTGGACTTAGATGTTTTCCAAGAGCTACCTAAATCTGATCTCATTATTGTTGTAGCTACAATAATATCCAACTCTTGAAGATGCCCTAGCATAGGCTAGAATGATTGAGGACATCAAGATTCAAGAGGGAGAGATTTCAAAGCCTCACAAGGAGTGGAACAAGAATGCTAAGAATACCCCAACGTAGCCTAAGCTAACAATAGTGAATCAGGTTGCCATTAGCATCCTAGGGCCAGCACAACCCACACGGCCTCAAAAGCTAAATTATCAGGCCACACATAAGAACTATAACAAGGACAACCAGAATAATCAAGGGCAAAATCAATAGTATCACCCCAAGTGTAGTTCACACCCATTAAAGATTCTACGAACTCATTTTTTGAGCACATATTAGTAGCTAATTCAATAAATCTACCTAATAATTGACCTCTCAATCCAAATGCACCGAAGCCCAAAGGGTACCGAGAAGACCTATATTGTAAGTTTCATAGGAAAAATGGGCATGGTGTGTGAATTTGCTATAAGTTCAAGCATTTGGTGCAAGACATGATTGATAGGAACACCCTTCAGGTAAACAACCTTATCACACCAAACAACCAATAGATGGAGGTGTTTAAATACCCCTTACTTGCCCATGTAGAGCAGGCTAAGCCAGTGCCCCAGGTAAATGAGGTTCATCATGCACCCCCTCAGTAAGGGTATATCAAAATGATCAACATTTTAATGATTAATAGGTGGTACCTAAGTCTAGTTGCACCTCCTATGGCTCATAGTGATGTTCCTTCGATGTCATAGCCTTTACCACCTCCTGTGTTGAGCCTCCCACCTAGGCCTGTGGTCACAATCAAGAGAAAGTTCACTCAAAGCTTGAGAATTACATCTACCCGACTCTCCATCTATGAGCTTATTCAAAAATCATCACCTCATAGAGAAGCTTCAATGGAGATCCTTAAGGCAATAGAGCTTTATCCCTAGGAGTAACTCCTTCAACATTTTTGTGGGGCATGTGCAAAAATGCACGAAACTCATGATTACCTTTCTATAATATCAACTTAAACTGGTTCCAAATGATATGGTGGATCCTCCCTTGCACATCATCACATGTGTAAATAGAAAACCTTACAAGAGAGTGTTGATAGATACTAGGTCTTTGAGCAACATCATCACTATAATATCTCTCAAGCATCTAAAGCTCCTAGCATCCCATATTGTTGCATCTACCTACACCCTTAGGTCATTTAATGATACCATATGCTCGATAGTAGTCATAATAGTCCTACCCATTTAGGTGGGAAAAAATACCATACCGACACTATGCCACATCTTGAAGGGTGATATGGCAAATAATATATTGCTAGGTAGACCTTGGATCAGAGACATGAAGTGTGTCCCTTCCATTGCTCACCAGTGCCTAAAATACACCTATAAAGGGCAAGTTCATGTCATCCCTATATACTTAGAACCCTTCAAGTACTGCAACATGGTGCAATATATCCTTGAGTCTACCTTATCGTCCACCTATCTAGATTTTAAACCAAATGAATCCAGCCAAGGTCTAACTCTATAACAATCACCTTCATTCAATCCATCATCTCTGTAGTCATAGGTCATCATACATCTAGCTTCCACCATTTTCAGAGAGTACATGGTTAGAAATTTCATAGCCACTCCTACCATTGAGTCAGTTCAATATATGGGTTGACCTCATCTTCCCATGGGCACTATAGTTCCCCTTAGCCTTCCCCTAATTAGATAAATTTCATCTATGTGGGTCTCGACTATGGCATTGAGCCTTATCAAAAACAATAAGAGGATGAAGAGCCATTTTCCAAGGACATAAACTACATGTCCAAACTTGAATTTTCCATGAAGTATCTTTACCTCTATAATTGGTATGGTTATGGGTTGGGCTTGTATGAGCAAGGCATCCATGTTCCTTATCATCCATAGTATCAAATACCTTATGACAAGTCTAGTCTGGGACACAACAAGCTTGTTCCCCTCGACATCCTCATAGATAGCTTAGAGTGCATGAATCTATATTTTAGGGATGAGCTTGCATGAGATCCTTATGCCAACCCCAATCATGTCTACTCATTGGAGGACTACTTCCCTAAACCCTTGGGAGATGACGACCCACCTCATGATGTCATCTGATCTTACGAGAGAGGTGAAGGTTCGCACACTCTTCCCCATGAAAGTGAGGAAGAGGATACAGGGTCCCCTTATGAGTGGAAATCTGATGATGAGTCAGACTATGGAGTCATGCCAATTGACTCTGCTAGCTCTGATGGAGAATATTCATGGATCATCCCTTTGGATGACAATAATGAGTTTTATTTGTGTATGTTACCATTACACGATCCCATTTGGTGACAACTTCTACCTTCATAGGAGCAAGCTCGCTCATCGCCACACCGACCACCTTCGGTCGTTCAACCTCCACCGTAACCACCTCCAAAAGTCTTGCGATATCCTTATGTCCATGGACACCATAAACCACCTAGGGGAAATCATCCATCCATAAACATGATTTCCATAGACCTGCTCGAGCCCCTACAAGATCTGAATAACCCATTGAAGCTATTGTATCTTGACTTGATGGTAATTGACTTCAATCAGGGAGATTATCCCCCATCGCCTTCTGAGTACTGGCCTTGCGATGAGATGTTGTAGCCATTTAATTTCTCTCTAAGGTATACTCATGATGTCTTCCATGCTTAGGAGGAACCTAAGGTTCCAATTGCTGATCTAAACCCAGTAGATGACATCCACCTAATCCCTACTCCCCACCAGTTGGAGGATGGGTCGTATATGTTAATCGAGCCAATGATTAATAAATATATCATCTTAGATCTTGAGAATCCTCAATGTATCAATTTAGGGAAAATTCTATCCCCAAAATAGAAATTCTATTACATAGCCCTTTTCATAGAGAAGGAGACTTTTGCATGGTCCTACAAAGACATGTCGGGACAGGATCCAAATATAGTCACCCATATTTTGATGCTTGACCCCAAGGCCAAGCTAGTTTATCAAAAGCTGAGAAAGATGCATCTGAAAGTAGCCCTAATGGTAAAATATGAGCTACAAAAGTTGTTGGATGTCAGGTTTATCATTTCTATAGACTATGCACCATGGTTGTCCAACATGGTCCTCGTCAAGAAGCCTAATGGGAGGATTCACATTTGCACCGACTTTCAAGACTTGAACAAAGCGAGTCCTAAGGATGATTTTCCTTTGCCAAGAATTGATGCCCTGGTAGATGCCACAGTGGGCCATGAAATGTTATCCCTCATGGATGGTTTCTCTAGGTACAATCATATTCATATCAATCTAGAAGACCAGCTCAAAATGGTGTTTACAATGCCTTAGGGAACATTTTGTTATAATATCATGCCTTTTGGCCTTAAAAATATTGATGCTTCCTATGAGCACGCCATGACATACATCTTCCATGACTACATGCATAATATTTTGGAAGATTACATGGATGAATTACTAGCCAAATATTTATTATGCCATGAGCATATCGATGTCTTGCACAAAGTCCTCGATCGCCTTATTGAGCATAACATGAGACTGAACCCCAAGAAATGCATCTTTGACATCACATATAGAAATATCTTGGGATTTATAGTCTCTAAGTGAGGAAGTGGACCCCAACAAGGTCAAGGAAATCCTTGATATGCCTCCCCCAACTACCACAAAGCAAATTTGAAGCCTATAGTGTAAGGTTGCATCTATCAAATGCTTCATAGCATAATTTTCAGATAAGTAGCAACCCATGAACAAGCTACTGCACAAGGGGATCATATTCCATTGGTATGATGAGTGTCAAGATACCTTTGATGCAATCAAATAATATCTGGCTTCACCACCAGTATTGGATCCACCTAGACCAAGAGTGTTATTCTGCTTATAAATCTTAGCCATTGATATTGCATTGGGCACCATGTTAGCCTAGAACAATGAATTGCATAAGGAATAGGCTACTTACTATCTTAGCCACACCTTGGTTAGCTATGAAATCAAGTATGCATATGTTGATAAGTTATGGCTAGCAGTGGTTTTTTCCACCAAGAAGCTATGCAATTACATGCTTAGTCATACCATGTATGTTGTATCAAAATAGAATCCATTGCAATATATGATGAGTCATACTTATCACAATAGTCACACGGTGAAATGGATCATGTTGTTGATGGAGTTTTACCTAGAATTTATTGTACAAAAATCAATTAAGGTTTAGTTCATCGCCAATCAACTTGCAGAGGTGCCTCTCTAGGATGATCAACCTCTTAGCATGGAGCTTCCTGATGATGGAGTCTTCCAAATATCAAAATCACCTAATTATGGTGAGCCTCAGTCACAAGTCGATATGACTCTATTATTTGATGGCTCCAAGTGTGAGCAAGAGGGTGGTATCAGTATCATGTTTTTCACACCTCAACACACTCCTATAACCCTATATTTTAAACTTGATTTCCCATGTACCAACAACAATGCCTAGTAAGAAGTCTTGCTCATAGGCCTTCAAATGACCATATCCATGAAAATAACCAAGCTCAACATTTTTGGTGACTCCTTGCTCATTGTAAACCAGGTCAAAGGTATTTTTTTGTGAAAATGTCTAGTTTTGCAAGCCTATAAATCCCTTATGGATAAACTCCTCGAAAAGTTTGAATGGTATGACATCAAGGCACTTCATCGATCATCTAATCATTTTGTAGATACAATGGCCTCCCTAGGGTCCTTAATCCTTTAGAACCCTACAGATGATATTGTTGAGCAAGGTGCTGCAAGAAGTTTGTCATTGTTGTCAACACAGGCAGTTAGATCCAATGATGCAGTGGATAGACAGTGTAGGAGTCATTCAGATGCAGAGGACAGAAGTTTCCTGGAAAACAGAGATGACCCAGTTTCAAAAATTCGAAGAAAAAGACAAGTTAGAAAACTGTCGCGATATCGCGACATGTTTTCTGTCACGATTTCGCGACAAAAATGAGGAGAGAGAAGGCAGCCGAAAATGTCACATTTTCACGACAGGAGGAGAGAGAAGGCGCAATCAAAAATGTCATGATTTCACGACAAGTCGGAGGAGAGAGAAGGCGCAATCGAAAATGTCACGATTTCATGACAAGTCGGAGGAGAGAGAAGGCACAGTTGAAAATGTCACGATTTCGCGACAAGTCGGAAGAGAGAGAAGGCGCAAGGCAAACTGTCGTGATTTCACGACATGTCGGAGGCCAAGAAGCTAAGTCGAGTAACTGTAGCGATTTCGCTACATGTTGAATTTTCGCTGGCCGAAGCAGGGAGAAAGTGTTAAGAGAAAAAGATGTAGCGATTTCGCTACGAGTCAAAAGTGCTCAAAACATAGGTGTAGCGATTTCGCTACAAGTTGAAAAAGCACAACTCAAAGGTGTAGCGATTTCGCTACGAGTTGAAAAGGCACAACACAAAGGTGTAGCGATTTCGCTACGAGTTGAAAAAGCACAACACGAAGGTGTAGCGATTTCGCTACAAGACAAACATACAGATCTCAAAGGTGCAGCGTTTATGATACAAGTCGAAAGTGCAAGACATAAAAGTGTAGCGATTTCGCTACGACTTAATACTTCACGGGTAGAAGCAAAGTTGGAAGCACAAGGCACAAAGTTGTAGCGATTTCGCTACTGCATGAAGCAAGGAATGTACGGAAGCCGAAAACGTCACGATTTCGTGACAAAACTGAGGATGACGTCAGCAAAAAGATGAAAGTGTCACGATTTCGTGATAGGGTGCAAGAAAAGCCGCTGAAAGCCGAAAGCGTCGTGATTTCGTGACAAAGATGAGGATGACGTCAGCAAAAGCTGAAAGTGTCATGATTTCACGACAAGTTGCAAGAAGAGCCTCAGGAAGCCGGAAGCGTCGTGATTTCATGACAAGATTAAGAATGACGTCATCAAAAGATCAAAGTGTCACGATTTCATGACAAGAACGGTGACAAAGCTTTCAAAGGGCAAAAGAGTCACGATTTCACGACAGCGAGGGCAAGAAGGCGTACGGATGTAAAAGGTGTCGCGATATCGCGACATGTTGGAGTTTCGAGAGGAAAGCCAGAACCAGATAGACTGTTTGAAGCCGACATTCATTAGGGTTTGAAGCCGACATTCATTAGGGTTTGAAGCCGACATCATTAGGGTTTTAAGCCGACATTCTTTAGGGTTTGAAGCCGACATTCATTAGGGTTTGAAGCCGACAATCATTAGGGTTTTAAGCCGACATTCATTAGGGTTTGAAGCCGATATTCATAAGGGTTTGACAATCGACGCTCTTTTAGGGTTTAAGCTGACTGCAGTCTCAATATTGTTCTTAAAGATTTCTTCTATAAAAGGAGGGTCAATTTAAGATGGAGGTGGATTGTGCGAAGATAAGGTGTGCATGCAAAATTTGAAGTGCGCAGAGAGTGAGTCATTTCGATTGGAGCTAAGGCTGAAGTGATATTTCTTTTGTGACGAAGTGAAGAGTGCATATCGAATCTTCGTGAATTAAGAGCGTGATGTGCAGGGGTTGTGTTCCAAGTCCGAAGTGATAATGAGCAGACTGTAGAAGTGATCGATCATCTGATTGTAGTAGAGAGTGCGAAGAAGTACAGAGAAGCGATCGGATAGTGCGAATCATTTAGCGTAGAAGCAGCAGAATGCAAAAAAATAGCAGACTATGAGAAATGAGGTGAAAGTTTTATTCTATAATTTTTATTATTGTCTTCCAAGTTGTAGCTTGGCATAAGGGGTTGGTGCCTCTTTCCAGTAGGTGCTGGTAAATTAGGAGTTGGTGCTCCATTCTGCCTGAAACAGATAAAGCAAAGGGGTTGGTGCTCCTTCCAGTTGGTCTTGGTAAAAGATATTGTAAAGTTGTAGCTTTGCATTGGCTGGATTTGGATGGTAGTCCAAGCAGTCATTTTTGAGGAGTAGCCACATTGGTGAACCTCGTTAAAATTGTTGTGTTATGTGTGATGCTTTCTTGATGCATTTAATATTTCTTTTATCTATTTTAAACTGCTGCTGGTTTTAAAACCATATGTTTTAGAAATTTTAAAGATCACACTGATTCACCCCCCCTCTCAGTGTCATTGTGATTACAACAATTGGTATCAGAGCCAAGTACCTGAACAGGCTTAAACAGCTAAGGTGATCTTGGAAGTTACGCAATGGCAAGTGGTGAAGGTTTCTCCTCGAACAAAGCACCATTGTTTGATGGGACTAACTATGCGTTCTAGAAAATTAGAATGCAGACATATCTCAGTGCTTTGGGTTTTGACATCTGGGGTGCAGTAGTTAATGGTTACAAAGCTCCTGCCATCGCTCCAACAGACACTGCTGGTAAAAAGGCATTTGAATATGATTCAAAAGCAAAAAATGCCATCATGTGTGGACTAGTGGACAGTGAGCTAGTCAAGGTCATAAATTGTGAATCAACAAAAGATATATGGGATAAACTAGAGAACATCCATGAAGGAGATGATAGGATCAAGGAGGCCAAGCTTCAAGCACATCGAGCTCAATACGAATCTTTAAAGATGGACAATGATGAGAACATAGAGACCTTCATGCAAAGAGTCAATGGGATCACCAATTCAATCGAGAGGTCTCGACGAAGAATTAACCGATACTGCTATCGTGAAAAAGGTATTAAGATCGCTCCCTCCTAGATTTGATTCTAAAGTCTCTGCCATAGAAGAAGCCAAAGATCTAAATAGTTTTAGTATGGATGAGATGCATGGTTCTTTGACTGCTTTTGAAATGAGAATAGGAAGGTCTAATCCCACAGACAGAGAAGCAGCTTTCAAAGCCCTAAAAGGCAAAAGCACAAAACAAGAGTCTAAAGAAGAGGATGCTTCAGATGAAATGGAAGCAAATTTTGTCAGAAAGCTGAGAAAAGGAAAAGGAAAATACAAAGGAAAGCTACCTTTTAAATGTTTCAATTGTGGAGGCATTGGACACTTTGCTATCAAATGTCCTCTCAATGACAAGAACAAAGGTGAAGAAACTCAGCATCAAGAAAGAAGTGAATGGAGGAAGAAAACAAACTTCAGAAAAGGCAATTTCAAAAAGAAAAGCTTTATCTCCCGAAATGCGAGAATCTTCGAGAGGACAGTTCTAGTGAAGACTCGAAGAAGGAACAGGTGAGGCTCTCTTTATGGCATTTGAAGTAGAAGAATCGAAGAGGCGAGAAAACACACAAAAGAGAGAAGGAATGAACTCTGAAGTATCTATTGAAATAGGTGAGTCTGAAGTTGATTTAGAAGGTGAGCTGGTTTCTGCTCTTATGGAATGGAAATCTGAGAAAAGAAAGAATAAAAAATTGTTAAGGAAGCTTGAGGATGCAAATGACATTATAGCCAGTCTAAAAACACAGACAGAAGAGTACAAGAAAATGTTCGAAGATCTTGAAGTACAGGTAACCATGAAGATAGATTACTATTGCAAATTGGAAGAAGAAAATGTTAGTCTTCGAATACAGATACAAGAGCTGGATCGAAAAATTAGTTGTCATTTAAAACGTGATGAAAGTTCGATGAAGCTGGACAAAATCCTAAGCGATCAAAGACCCACAGGTATCAAATTCGGTCTGGGCTTTACTGAAGGAGAATCATCAAATGGACCAAAGGCAAGCAATGTTGAACGTGAAAAGAGTAAAGACAAGAAACAGGTTGTTGAAAGAAAAACAAATCAGGCAAAAGAAAGCAGTAATGCCAGTCCTGAAATAGGAACTGACAATGACGGTTTTACCAAGGTCACACATCAAAAGAAAAGAAGATCCAAGGCTCCTGCAACAACTTGGCAAAAACCATCTTTCAGGTTCAATCATTATTTCTATGGTTTCTGTTTTAAATGTAATGGTTATGGGCATAAAATTGTGGACTGCAAGTACAATATAGGTCCTAGAAGTTTCACTAGTAGAAATGCTTTTGCTCCTCTAATGAGTTATGCAGTAGAATGCTTTAATTGTCACAACTTTGGGCATATTGCTAGAAACTGTCACAGTATTTCTATTTCAAATCAATCTCGAGAAAGAAGAATTCAACCATATAGGGCAAAACAAAATAGAATTTCTTCTGAAGGATATGTGCAAGATTCTGAAAAGGGGAAATCCAAGCTAGAACCCAACACCACGGTTAAAACAGAATGGAAACAAAAAGAACAATCTCAGGAAAGAACAAGAATCTTTAATAGTGCAGACAACTTTTAGAGCTCAGAATAAATGTGTACCGTGGATCCTTGATAGTGGGTGCTCAAGTCATATGACAGGTGATAAACAAAAATTTGAAAAACTACAGAAATATGAGGGTGGCTCTGTGAAGTTTGGAAATAATGATGGAGCCAAAATTATAGGAAAAGGGTCTGTCAAAATTAGTGAAGGGAAAATCAAGTCAGAAGAAGTTTTATTTGTGGATGGTTTGAAACATAACCTGTTAAGTGTTAGTCAAATCTGTGATAAAGGTCATGAAGTAGTCTTCAAGAAGCAGGGTTGTGAAGTCAAAAAAATAAACAGTGGGAAATTGATAGCAACTGGTTCAAGGACGTCTGGTAATCTGTACACACTCTCGAAACTTTAGAAGGTACGTGTTTTATTGGACAAGAAGAAGAGAACTGGTTGTGGCATAAGAGGCTTGGACACATAAGTTTTGATAATTTGGTGAAAATCAGCTCTAAACAAGCAGTGAGAGATATTCCAACCATTAAGAAACCTTCAAACAGTGTTTGTGCTTCATGTCAGAAGGGAAAGCAAACCAGAGTGTCATTCAAAACAAAAGAGTACCACACTAGTAGGCCTTTAGAACTTATTCATACTGACCTGTGTGGACCCATGAGAACTCAAAGCATAAACGATGACAAATACTTTATGTCTGTGTATCGATGATTATTCCAGAATGACATGGATATTCTTCCTAAAAGATAAAACAGAAGCTTTTGAAATGTTCAGAACCTTCAAACAACTAGTTGAGAATGAAACAGGAAAAAGGATTAAATGCTTGCGATCAGACAGAGGAGGAGAATTCATTTCGAATGAATTTATAGAATACTATGAAAAATATGGTATCAGGAGACAATATTCAGCAGCCAGAACTCCTCGATGAGAATGGTGTAGTAGAGAGAAAGAACAGAACTATACAGGAAATGGCACGCACCATGTTGGCAAAAAACAAAATAGCAGATAGATTCTGGAAAGAAGCAGTTCACACAACAGTATACATTCAAAACAGATACATGTTAAGAACTCATGAATGCAAAACACCTTATGAGTTGTGGTTTGGTAGAAAAGCAACAACAAAACATCTCAAAGTATTTGGCTGTAAGTGCTACATCAGAAAAACTGATGACAACCTTGGGAAGTTTGAAGATAGAGCGAGATGAAGGTGTTTTTTTTGGTTATTCTCCAAATAGCAAAGCTTACAAATGCTACAACAAGAGACTCAAGAAAATTGTGGACAGTGCAGATGTTAAATTCGATGAAGGGAGGAAACAAATAGTTAACTTTGAAGAAAACTACCCAATCTACGAAGAAGTAATTGAAGGAGATGAGGTGCATGAAACAGAAAATACGTCTGCAGTTGATGCAGATAACTTATCCGATGACTCAGAGGTGCAAGAAAACAGAAAATTCAAAACAGGCAGCTGGGAGAAAAATCATCCTAGAGACCAAATAATTGGAGATCCCACAGCTGGCATTCAGACAAGAAGGAAAGTAATAAGTAATTACTCTCTCTTATCCAGCATTGAGCCCAAAAACATAGATGAAGCAAGCAAAGATGATAGCTGGATGAAGGCAATAAATGAAGAGTTAGATCAGATTGAAAAGAACAGAACTTGGGAACTGGTACCTAGACCTGCAAATAAGAATGTAATCGGCACCAAATGGATATTTCAAAACAAATTAAATGAAGACGGTCAGGTCATTAGAAACAAAGCAAGACTGGTTTGCAAAGGCTATGCACAGGTCGAAGGCATTGATTTTGAAGAGACTTTCACGCCAGTGGCCAGGCTAGAAGCTATTAGAATGTTTTTGGCACTAGCAGTTCACAAGAACTTCAGAGTTTATCAGATGGATGTAAAATCTGCCTTCCTAAATGGGAAACTTGAAGAAGAGGTCTATATTGAACAACCAGATGGCTTTCAAATTAGTGAAGATCCTAACCTTGTCTGCAAATTAAAGAAAGCACTATACGGATTAAAACAAGCACCACGGGCATGGTATGCAAGGCTAGATAATTATCTTTCTCAACAGGGATTCAAGAAAGGATTAGTGGACAGTAATCTGTATGTAAAAATAGAAGGTGGGCATCTCATTGTTCTAGTGGTCTACGTAGATGATATCATATTTGGAAGCAACAAAGATGAATCTTGTAAAGACTTAGCAAATAAGATGCAGAATGAATTTGAAATGTCTATGATTGGTGAACTGTCTTACTTTCTTGGGCTACAAGTTAATCAAAATGAAAAAGGCATATTCATTTCCCAAATCAAATATGTGAAAGAAATGCTAAAAAGGTTCACTATGGAGGACTGTAAGCCAGTCAGCACTCCCATGACAACAGGCTGCAAATTGAGCAAAGAAGACAAATCTCCACCTGTAGACCAAACCATGTACAGATCTATGATTGGAAGTCTACTATATTTAACGACCACTAGACTCGATATTCTGCAGGCGGTTTGCATGGTAGCTAGATTTCAGGCCAGCCCCAAAGAGACTCATGTGACAGCAGTTAAAAGGATTTTTCGGTATCTCAAGGGCACCATGGAGTATGGGTTGTGGTACCCAAAAGGCAAAGACTTCACTCTTATATCATATTCAGATGCAGATTGGGCTGGATGCGTTGATGACAGAAAGAGTACCAGTGGAGGAGCATTCTATTTGGGGGACAGATTGGTTGCATGGCACAGTAAGAAGCAAGAGTCAGTTTCTTTATCTACAGCTGAGGCAGAATATATTGCAGCAGCAACATGTTGCACACAAGTCTTGTGGATGAAACAAACCTTGAAAGATCTAGGTATTAATTTTAGTGAACCAATATCAGTAAAGTGTGATAACACCAGTGCAATTAACATCTCTAAGAATCCAGTAATGCACTCACGGACAAAGCACATTGCTATAAGGTATCATTTCTTGAAAGAGAAAGTTGCGAGAGGAGAAGTTAAATTGGACTATGTCCCAACTACGAGAACAAGTAGCGAGATATTTTTACAAAACCTTTGCCCAAGGAAGTATTTGAGTACCTTCGAAGCAAATTAGGAGTAGTCACACTTCCTAAGAAGTGACTAGCTACAGGGATCACTTTCTCAGGGGGAGCATTTGAGTATTTGACTATTCTTTTGCTCATGATCATAATTTGTGCCAGATGCAACAAATTGTGCCTGAGAAGTGTGAGGATGGACTCAGGGGGAGTCCGCAGCAGCCCTTTGGTATTATTGACAAAGGGGGAGAAGAGTTACGAGGAATGTACACGGGTGTTGCCAACAATTCCAAAGGGGGAGATTGTTGAGCAAGGTGCTTGCAAGAAGTTTGTCATTGTTGTCAACACGAGCAGTTAGATCCAATGATGCAGTGGACAGACAGTGTAGGAGTCATTCAGATGCAGAGGACAGAAGTTTCCTAGAAAACAGAGATGACCCAGTTTCAAAAATTCGAAGAAAAAGACAAGTTAGAAAACTGTCGCGATATCGCGACATGTTTTCTATCGCGATTTCGCGACAAAAATGAGGAGAGAGAAGAGTGTACAGTCGAGGAGAGAGAAGGCACAATCGAAAATGTCATGATTTCATGACAAGTCGGAGGAGAGAGAAGGCATAATCGAAAATGTCACGATTTCGTGACAAGTCGGAGGAGAGAGAAGGCGCAGTTGAAAATGTCACGATTTCATGACAAGTCGGAGAGAGAGAAGGCGCAAGGCAAACTGTCATGATTTCGCGACATGTTGGAGGCCAAGAAGCTAAGTCGAGTAACTGTAGCGATTTCGCTACATGTTGAATTTTTTCTAGCCGAAGCAAGGAGAAAGTGTTAAGTGAAAAAGATGTAGCGATTTCGCTACAAGTCAAAAGTGCTCAAAACATAGGTGTAGCGATTTCGCTACAAGTTGAAAAAGCACAACTCAAAGGTGTAGCGATTTCGCTACGAGTTGAAAAGGCACAACACAAAGGTGTAGCGATTTCGCTACGAGTTGAAAAAGCACAACACGAAGGTGTAGCGATTTCGCTACAAGACAAACATATAGATCTCAAAGGTGCAGCGTTTATGATACAAGTCGAAAGTGCAAGACATAAAAGTGTAGCGATTTCGCTACGACTTAATACTTCACGGGTAGAAGCAAAGTTGGAAGCACAAGGCACAAAGTTGTAGCGATTTCGCTATTGCATGAAGCAAGGAATGTATGGAAGCCCAAAATGTCGTGATTTTGCCACAAAATTGAGGATGACGTCAGCAAAAGATGAAAGTGTCACGATTTCGCGATAGGGTGCAAGAAAAGCCGTTGAAAGCCGAAAGCGTCGTGATTTCGTGACAAAGATGAGGATGACGTCAGCAAAAGCTGAAAGTGTCACGATTTCGTGACAAGTTGCAAGAAGAGCCTCAGGAAGCCGGAAGCGTCACGAT
Organism: Wollemia nobilis; assembly: GCA_028583015.1. Classification (NCBI taxonomy): domain Eukaryota; kingdom Viridiplantae; phylum Streptophyta; class Pinopsida; order Araucariales; family Araucariaceae; genus Wollemia; species Wollemia nobilis. The sequence goes on along the minus strand of JAQPPZ010000458.1, from coordinate 9,624,839 downwards.
TTCACGACAAGATTAAGAATGACGTCAGCAAAAGATCAAAGTGTCACGATTTCGTGACAAGAACGATGACAAAGCTTTCAAAGGGCAAAAGAGTCACGATTTCATGACAGCAAGGGCAAGAAGGCATACGGATGTAAAAGGTGTCATGATATCGTGACATGTTGGAGTTTCGAGAGGAAAGCTAGAACCAGATAGATGTTTGAAGCCGACATTCATTAGGGTTTGAAGCCGACATTCATTAGGGTTTGAAGCGACAATCATTAGGGTTTTAAGCCGACATTCTTTAGGGTTTGAAGCCGACATTCATTAGGGTTTGAAGCCGACAATCATTAGGGTTTTAAGCCGACATTCATTAGGGTTTGAAGCCGATATTCATAAGGGTTTGACAGTCGACGCTCTTTTAGGGTTTAAGCCGACTGCAGTCTCAATATTGTTCTTAAAGATTTCTTCTATAAAAGGAGGGTCAATTTAAGATGGAGGTGGACTTGTGCGAAGATAAGGGGTGCATGCAAAATTTGAAGTGCACAGAGAGTGAGTCGTTTCGATTGGAGCTAAGGCTGAAGTGATATTTCTTTTGTGACGAAGTGAAGAGTGCATATCGAATCTTCGTGAATTAAGAGCGCGATGTGCAGGGGTTGTGTTCCAAGTCCGAAGTGATAATGAGTAGACTGTAGAAGTGATCGATCATCTGATTGCAGCAGAGAGTGCGAAGAAGTACAGAGAAGCGGTCGGATAGTGCGAATCATTTAGCGCAGAAGCAGCAGAATGCAAAAAAAATAGCAGACTGTGAGAAATGAGGTGAAAGTTTTATTCTGTAATTTTTATTATTGTCTTCCAAGTTGTAGCTTGGCATAAGGGGTTGGTGCCTCTTTCCAGTAGGTGCTGGTAAATTAGGAGTTGGTGCTCCATTCTGCCTGAAACAGATAAAGCAAAGGGGTTGGTGCTCCTTCCAGTTGGTGCTGGTAAAAGATATTGTAAAGTTGTAGCTTTGCATTGGCTGGATTTGGATGGTAGTCCAAGCAGTCATTTTTGAGGAGTAGCCACATTGGTGAACCTCGTTAAAATTGTTGTGTTATGTGTGATGCTTTCTTGATGCATTTAATATTTCTTTTATCTGTTTTAAACTGCTGCTGGTTTTAAAACCATATGTTTTAGAAATTTTAAAGATCACACTGATTCACCCCCCTCTCAGTGTCATTGTGATTACAATATATATGACAACCATTTAGATCAAAACCTTATCATAATATGTGATTGAGCGTGAGCACACTCAAGCCATGCCAGAGATCCACTTGATTAAGATTTAACCTCATAAAGAGATATTCTTGCACATTCATGAGCACTTAAATCATGTTCCTTGGGGGACTTTGTTTCCTCAAACCCCTTTTGATAGCAATACAATGCTATTCTTACAATTTCTTTTCCAATCAACATTCATTCGAGAGGAAATTCAAGAGGGATAGGCAATTCATGCAATCGAGGCTTCCTTACAACAGGCCTAGTCCACACAAATTAGAGAGTACCTAAAGCCTGGTAATATCCCTCCAGGGTTATCACATAGTGCCAAAAGGATATTTAAACAAAATGCAAAAAAATATGTCTTGCTAGGAGATATTTTGTATCATTGGGGCTATGAAGGTATCCTCCTTTGCTGCTTAGAGCATCAAGAGTCAGATTGGACAATGGCCCAAGCACACAATGGTACTTGTGGTGACCATTTTAGTGGCATGGTCATTGCAAAGTGCATACTTCGCATGGGCTATTATTGGCCAACGTTAGAGCAAGATTGTTGTGCATATGTTAAGAAGTGCATAAAATGTCAACACCATGCTAACTTGACACACATACCTTCCCAAGCCTTACAACTAATTCAATCGGCTTGGTTGTTCTCGCAATGGGGGTTAGATATAATTGGGAAAATCTCACCTTCCTCCTTGAGCCATCACACGTTTATCATTTCAGCTACTTATTACTTCACAAAATGGGTGGAAACAATTCCCCTTACCACTACAACAAGCCCCGCATCACAGAGTTCATATTCCATAATATCATTTATTGTTTTGGTATTCCATACAAGATCATTTACGATAATGGGACATCATTCAAGAATAAATATGTGTGTGCTTTGATAGTAAAGTATAATATCCAACACAAATTCTCTATGCCCTATTATCCACAAGTGAATTGGTAAGTAGAGGCATTGAACGAAACATTGATTACCATTCTAAAGAAAACATTTAAAGAAAATCACACCAATTGGCACACACAAATACCCCTTTCTCTATATACCTATCGCACTAGCATTAGGATGCCCACTGGGGCCACTCTATTTTTGCTAGTGTATGGTGCCAAGGCAGTCATGCCTCTAGAGCTAGAAATCCCATCATTGTGCATATCCATGTAGGAGTTCATCAATGATGACACCAAATGGTAGGCTCACCTAGATCAACTTACGTTGCTTTATGAACACCGTGTCAATGCTCTTTAGCACCTATAATTTTATCAAGAGTGACTTAAGAGAGCCTACAATATGAAAGTCCATCCTAGAGACTTTCAAGTTGGTGACCTCATTCTAAAAGAGAACCAACAAAATTCTAATTTGTCGTCCCATCTATGGGATAAGTTTATGGTAAACTGGTTAGGTCCTTTTGTCATCACTAGTCATATCGGACCTAAAACTTATTGCCTAGCCTCCCTTGAAGGAATCGAGGATCCTGAACCCTTGAACATCCTTCATCTGTGGCCTTTCCATGCCTAGAGTGTTGTGGCCCACCCCAAAAGTCTCCAAAGGTGTCTAGAACCCACTTAGTCAACCCAAAATGCTCCTAGACGGTCTATGACCATCTAGGTCATCCCAAAAGACTCCAAGGGTATCTCCCCACTTTCAACCAAAACTCCTGGTGCTTACCATCTGGTCCCCCAAATGCTCAAGGTTCTAACCTCTTGTCAACCCAAATCTCTGGTGTCTATTACCATCTAGGTCACCCCAAAGCTCCAAGTTCTCCCTGCCTCTTGGTCACCCATCTCTGGTGTCTCCATCTCACCCCAAAAGGCTCCAAGGGTGTCTACAACCCGCTTGGTCAACCCAAAATACTCCTAGGTGGTCTATGACCATCTAGGTCACCCCAAAATGCTCCAAGGGTGTCTACAACCTGCTTGGTCAACCCAAAATACTCCTAGGTGGTCTATGACCATCTAGGTCACCCCAAAAATGCTCCAAGGGTGTCTACAACCTACTTGGTCAACCCAAAATGCTCCTAGATGGTCTATGACCATCTAGGTCACCCCAAAATGCTCCAAGGGTGTCTACAAACCACTTGGTCAACCTAAAATACTCCTAGGTAGTCTATGACCATCTAGGTCACCCCAAAATGCTCCAAGGGTGTCTAAAACATGCTTTGTCAACCCAAAATGCTCCTAGGTGGTCTATGACCATCTAGGTCACCCCAAAAGTCTCCAAGGGTGTCTACAACCCACTTGGTCAACCCAAAATTCTCCTAGGTAGTCTATGACCATCTAGGTCACCCCAAAATGCTCCAAGGGTGTCTACAACCTGCTTGGTCAACCCAAAATACTCCTAGGCGGTCTATGACCATCTAGGTCACCCAAAAATCCCCAAAGGTATCCATAAGCCCTTTGGTCACCCCAAATACCCCAATGGCCCCCCATAAGCCCATTGGTCACATGTACATACATATATATCATATCAAAAATCCAAAAACATTATCAAAATATCAAAAATACAAAAATATTGCATCACATTACATTGCATATCATTGCATTTTATCATCTCTTGCATTAGGCATACTCATCATTGCACTTTGCATTTTAGAGTTGCTCATACATGTCTAGCACTAAGACTGTACACTAGTCATCATTCAAAATAAATGTTGCTCAAGTCATCAGTCACATCATTCCATATTTCACTTATCATTTCCACCTACATTTCCCACTTTTCATATTTGTGTCCATTCCCTTCACCTAGCCATTTGTTCTAGAATGTCATTAGGGTTTTTGGTCACTCAGCCATATCTAGTTTTCTTTTCAGATTTTGTAGAAAGCTATCCTGATTTTTAGGAGGTAGAGTCTTGCTTAGATTGTACCTTGTATACATCAAAATCCCAACACATTTTCACACTAATAAATCCAAGTTTTGCACAAGGAAATATGAAACCTACGAAGTGGTCTAGGTTACCTTAAGTGAAAATTTTATCTTGCTCATCCCCCTGTGTGGATGGTTCAAGAATGTTGAGAATTGGCAAAAGGACAAGCTCCTCCTTACCCAATTCCCAAAAATAAATAATGGTTTTCACCACTATCAAAATCAAAATCCCAAAAAGCAAAAATCAAAAGCAAAATAAATAGTGGTTATCACCACTCCCCAAATCCCTTGCTCAAAGAAAACAAAATACAAAAATAAATAGTGATTTTCATCACTAAGTATGAGCAAATATCCCTGAAATCAAATAAAATAAAAGAAGGGAGTATTGAACTTGAATCCCTGGAATTCTCAGCATTTGACAAACCATTAGGTGATCCTCATTACAGGTTTGGTGGCATCAAGCCTTCCTGGCAATGGTAGTATCCTTACGCATGATGATATGTCTGTCACATTAGCTTTTTGCATGTGTGCAGACCAATGTTTGCATGTGGATGAGCTAGATTTTGGTAGCCTATACTACCTAGTGGTCTAATCCAACTAAGTACAAAACCTAGGATCATGCTACTCATAGGGTGATCTTCAGTACATATGGGCTGCATTAATCCCATTTGGCACTAGGGTAATCTTATGCTTATCACAAAAATGAACTCACTTGCACACATAGGGATATTGAGTATCTTGGTCATCCTAGTAGATTCATACCTTGTCAAAAAGTCTTGCATGGTTAGTATATAATTTTTGACCAGTTGACTAGAGTGTTTGAGTCTCATGAAAACCTCAAAGACATCCTATAACATCCTATCATTCATTCCATTTTATCACATTTATGTCAGTTTCCATTTTCACAAATACATTACATAGTCTCATGACAACATTACACATGAATTGATGAATTCTATACAGTCTATGGTGCTAACATAGTATGTCATATAGTATACACATTTCATCATCTAGATCAATCAATCATCCATCTCAATATGCATCCATGCAAATACATATCATCAAATCAAATCAAATTACCACATATGCATACATGATAGACATCCATCATCATATCATAAAGCAAATAAACACATTGCATACATCTCATAAAGCAATAAACACATGATAAACCACATAAAATCTCATATATATATGTGTGTATATGTATGGGGTAAAAATATACATCATACTGCCCGTAGGCTACAATAAAGTAGGTCCTCAGACCTCACACTGCTAAACATCCAAAAATCCAAAAAGAGTCATAAGAGCCTCAATCACCATGGTTGCATAGAATCAGTGCTACGACTCACACTCCCACCCATAGTCGAGTTCGATGCGAACTCCCATACCTACTACCACCTACCCTATCTACCCTCCATCTAGATCTAGGTGCCTCCATCCTAGCTAAATACTACCCTATCCCTCTTCACTAACTCTAGTGTGATCCACTAATAGTTGAATCATCTAGTAGGTGCCCTCCAAGGTGCACCACCTCATTCTCTAACTCATCTATGTAGGTCTACCCCTATCGGTACCACACCTGATAGGTCTCCACTATGGAATGGAGTCATGCCACCTCCTCCTACAGCCTAGCCACATCCTCACTACTGGATCCCTCCCACCTAGGACTCCATGATCTCAGCTGTGCTTGTAGAGCTGCTATCTCTACCTGAGCATCCTACACCTATGTCTCAAGGAGATCTCTCTCCTACCTGACCCTAATTAGCTCATCCCACAGCTCAACCTCTGTGTCACCCTATGCCACCTACTGTGCCTACACCCCTTGATCCCCAATGTCATCATCCCCAAATTCACCCCAATCTCCCAAGTCTAGGAGGTCTACCTACTCATCGATCATGTGATGAAGCCCATGCCACTCACCTGCCTCGACCTGGTCCTCATAAGGAGCCTCTTGATGAGCCTCCTCTACCACCCCTACTGCACCACCCCCTAGTGGCCCCTCTCCTCACCACTGGTGCATCACCCACTAGGAGTCATACTCCTCTGTAGTCCCAGCATCATCCAAATCTAGAATGTCCACTATAGGATCTACATCCCCTCCAACCACCTCCACCACCGGCCACCTTAGTGTCCTCTCATCCCCATGGTATCGATAAACCACTGGCTCACTGGGAAACCCTTATCATAGCTTGAACTACCATATGACCCAAGCATATGGAAAGAACTCCCACTCTATCCCATGTCGGCCAACCAACCATCTCCCTCACCTCACTCGATGAAGCTGCACCTCAACATCAGCCCATGCTGGGAAATCCCTGTAGGGTCTCTAGAGTACATCCACTACTTTGAGTCCTACAAAATATTAGGTATAATGACCCACATCACCTACCCAACATTGACTCTATCCTACCTCTCGAGCCCACTACCATAGGATCCCATAGCCAATCTCCCAGTCCGCTAGTTATGCCCGCGTCATCCATGGTAGTCCCTACGGCCTATCCACCACTATATGCTACCATCCCCAAACCTATAGTAAAAATCTACACCCCAAGCCCTTCCACCCATGGGAGTGGATCTCATACAACTCATCATACAGCTATGCCAGGAGTGTCATCCCCCATGCCATCACTAGTGGCTGCTCCACAGTGCACCCTACCAGAGTAAACACTAGCTCTAGAAGGTTCCAGGGAAACCTGGCACCCGATGAGTCTAGTAGTAGCATATTAGAGATCATTGTCATTAGTAGAATATGCCTCACATCCAGTACCCTAGCCTCATACCAATACACCACCAGTATGCCTCCATTGGAAGAGTCCCCTATCACCTCCTCCATGGCCCTACCAAAGTACCTCTCCATAACTATGCCTCTCTTCGGTCATGGTGAGTAGACACAATCGACCGTCCCTCTATAAAAATGCGTAATATCTAGTAGACATCCTCCAACATCACCATCATCTCCCCTATCGGTAGGTGGAAGGTGTTGGTGCATGGGTCCCATAGATCAATAAGAGTCATCAAGTAAGCATGGTCGCCCACCACAGGCTCTAACCACATCACCTGCTTGAGGCCAATGGCATCAAGCCACTCCTAGTTAGAATCATTAAATAAGTCTCTCATGGTATCAAAGAGGGTCAGAACTCGACACCGACTCTTCACCACCTGGCAGAGACAAGTCGGTCAATAACAAGCTCCAAATAGGCTTCAAAATGCCTCAAAAACACTCAAAAAAGACAAAAAGGGCCCTTTTTCAGGCTATTTTGTGGCCATCCCACCCAGGGATGGCCCCCAAATCTATGACCATCCCACCCAGGGATGGCCCCTAAATAGCCTAGGGATGGCCCCCAAATTGGGCAAAATTGGGCCTTCCAGGCCACCAAAACAATCAAAAAATGGTAAAATAAAGCAAAATAAAGCAAGAAAATTCCATAAAAACACAAAAATAAGCATAAAAAATTATAGGGCATCCCTAATTAGGTTCAATTATCGAGGAATTTAGTGTGCTCTATCAAAAAGCAAAAACAAGCAATAATTCCACTTTCAATCTTAAGCATAGTGCAGTAAGAAATTCAATTCTTACCCGTCTCGCACCAGCTCCATCGTTGGATGAGTCTGCACGCTGGCTCATGGTGACTATAGGATGATTTTGGTAGTGCTCCACTACTTATAATATTTCTTCTCCTCCTCACCTCTCAAGCTGCAAAGTTCCAAATGCAAGAATGAGCCCAAATGACCCATTTTTGGCTTAAATAACCCTCTCAGGGCCATGACCATCCCAGGGTGGGATGAGCACACATTTGGCCAACTTTCCCACCCTAGGATGGCCATAAAACATGCCACCATCCCACCCTAGGATGGCCACAAAAAAATTGCACAAAAACAACTTAAAATGCATCAAAAGGGGTCCAAAACCCACCAAAAATAGCTCAAATTTGGTCAAATTTCAACAAGGATCAAAAGGAATCTAAATTTCTCATGGAGAAGTGGAAAATTATTTACTTCACACCCTAAGAAGGCCATTGTTTCTGGACCACCCCACGGGAATGAATTTTTCAGCTCCTTTCTTCCATACAACATCAACAAAATCACCAAAATCCTCTCAAATTGCTCCATGTTTCAATGGGTAAAACTGAAGGAAACCCTATCCAAGTCATATGTGTCAAGCGACTCATCACTTTTATCACTGGTCATTCCCTCATTGACTCATCACTTGAGGGGGTAGTCATACTTAATGATTTCATAATCAAAATCAACAATCACACACTCAATCATGCAAATTGTGTTCGTTCAATGAATCTTTGACAAAGACAATCACGCCCCTGCTTGGGGCAGCAAACAAGCACAAATTTAAATCAAATAAATGCTTGGCATTATAGAATCATGAAGGAACTCAGGCCTCCTACTTCATGAATGAAAAATGTCCAAGATCAAGCCAACCTTACTGGAAAGGTTGTACTTGAAGCAAGTTCCTTAGCTCGTCAAAAGCAAGGATTCAAGAACGCATGCTCTTTCCATGATTGGGGCATCAAAATTTGGTTAGGTTATTGAATAACCCTAATAATTTAGCATTTTAGTCATCTATTTTTTCTCAGCATTGTGTTGCACACAACACATCTCAAAAAGGGGCATCTGTAGACACTAAAATTTGGTCAATCCGATTAGGCAACCAAGACAAGGTCTAATTGACACCATATGGCCCCCTTGGGCAACCCTCAGAGGTTTAATAGTGGTCCTAACCACTCTTGGAAGGCTCTACCCCACTTTTGGGAGGTTTTGGGCCACATAGGCATGACCATCCCACCCTGGGATGATCACAGTTTATGGCCATCCCACCCAGGGACGGTGGCAAACTGGTCGTCCCGGGGTGGGACGGCCACAAGGTTTGACTCCCAAAAAGTCAAATTTGGACAAATGGCACCCAAAAACTACCATTTTCCCCACCTATTCAAGCATGCAAGTCAGAGGGCATAGAATCCTTATGACATACTACATGAGGGAGGCCAAATAGGGAGATTCTCTTCCCCCTCCAATGCATGCCACCTTGTTGGCCAAATGGCGCCTCTTGCCCTGCATGCCCTCGCATGCCTTCTTTCCCAAAGGCCCCCTTTGGCTATAAAGTGGATCCATTTTCCACACAAATTATAGAGAGGAGTTTTGAGACATAGCAACGGAGTGCTGCCAAGATTTCCCCTCACCTTTTTGTGCCTTTTTCCCTCGAAATCTCTACCTAGCGAAGGAGGTTTGTGAGTGATCTAGGAGGCACAATTTGTTTACAAAACTGGATCAATTGAGTGAATTTCACCACCAAATTTGATGACAACACTATTGAGGAGGGTTCCTAACCAATTCATAGAGGAATTGGTGATAAAATAAGTGTAGAATTGGTGGTCATCCCACCCCAGGATGGTCCCCATTCTGTGACAGTCCCCACCATCCCTACAAGGTATGAGGATATATCTGTGCATTATTTATTTACTATTATTTTTTAGTCATATTCTAGATTAGTATATGAACATGCTATCCAAATTTCATGCATTTTGGAGCTATATTGAGTGAGATATCATATTTTTAGTGTTTTGTAGGGTCTTATGCAGGTCTACGGAGCTCATATGGAGATGCACATGAAAATGTTACTGATTTTGCAAATATGACCACATGGGTTGTCTTGAAATGTCATTTTATGCATTCTGTCCAAGTTTCATGCATTTTGGATATGTTTAGGGGCATAAATTGCTCGCTTTGGGTTTTGTAGGTTGGAAAAGCGCACTGCAATTACGCCACTCCATCGAGTGCAATTTTGGTTCTATTTTTAGTGATATCTTCCCAAAACCATATATTTTACATACCTATGCAATTTCAAGTCATTTGGATAGGCGTCTTGCATATTCATGTTTTCTAGTCTTTTAGTGCCTGTGGGGATTGCATGTTTTCAATATACACACTTGCTATTTAATGATTCTGGTTTCCTTGTGTGTAGGTGCAGGTCATACAACATACAAGGAAGGAGCACAATATCATATAACAAAGTGGCGGCATCATAGGTTCGCCCACCTCAATTGTGGGTATGAGGAAGAACATTGGAAGTGCACACGAGCTTCTTTGAAAGGACTTGATCCTTGGGCACCCATCATTTTGTAAACAATTGTATCACATTAAGAGCCCTCAAGGGGACATCTATGTAACCATTGTTCTGATTTACCAAATGAAATAAATAGAAACACCTTTTCTTGCACTTATTTGGCTTATATGGTTGCTTAAATTTGTCCTTTTGCAATGCTTGTTTAAACACCAGATTTAGATGCATATTGTTTAACACTCTTAGGTGCACCATTTTTTCCCTACTTCACATAGCTATATAGTTGGTATTTGAACAAAATTTTAAGTTTTTAAAAAAGTGGTCACAAGTTCAATACTCATGGTAGACTAATTTCTTAAGAAAGGAAGTTGAAAGTTAATTTGAAAAGTTGAAAGCAAGTAGAAAAGAAGGTTATTTTTAAAATTTCTATAGGTATTAAATTTTTTCTAGTTTTGACTATAGAGATTATTTTTCAAAATAAAAAAAATGGGAGTGCATTTAGGGAGTTAAAAGGTGTATAGGTGCATTTTTATTTTAGTAGGCAATTTTTTTTTTAAGGAAAGTTGACATTAAAAATAAATAAAAGGAATAAATATTTTTGAAACTAAGGTCCTATAGTTAATAGTGAATATTTTTACAAGGAGAGAAATAACATTGTGTAAAAAGGTGCATTTTTGGAAATGACCAACACCTTATTTTTCTTAAAAAAATTACATCAAAACATAATTTTGTACACAGAAATCAAATCATTTGCTTTGCATAACTATAGTGTTTGGTATAAATAATAGCTCTAACTTTCATTTACAAATAATGTTGTCACATTAAGTTACTATTGTTGGAAATATGTTGAATAGTTTCCATGGTATTTTGGTGGGGTTAACTCTAAAGGTACTAGACACTCTTCATGTATTCTCATTTGGGTTTGAAAGTTTTAGTGTTTCTTAAGCTATTTTTTGACCCATATGGGTTGTTTAGAGTTAAATATTTGAACCCATGGTTTTTTGCCCATGGTATTGTAAAATCTATTCTTGTGTTGTTGTTATTTAATTGCACTTGCATCAAGGTTTGAAGAGATATGAGAGATGAACATTATTGTATTGGAGATGGTTAAGTTTATACAATAAGGATATATTACTATGTTGGGTTTTTTCTTATAAGGGTTTCACAGCTAAAATATTGTGTTATGTGTGTATCTGATTATCCTTTTTTTCTTTGATTTTTTATTTACTATTTTTCTAGATTTAGTTTATTGAAACCTTTTTCTCTTCATTTGGTATCAGAGCTAGGTTTTAGTTTTTTTCTAAGAGTAAGGATTTCAACCCTATGATAAATTAATTCTTGAGTGGGAGATGTACGTAAAATAATATGGGTGAAGAAAAATGATGGGAAGCACATGGATAGATATTGAAAAATTTAATGGATAGAATTCTAAGTTATGAAAACTCAAGATGGAGGATCTGTTGGTTGATAGAGATTAGAGAATTGTAGTCTTAGGAATAAAATCAACATTAATGATAGATGACGATTGGCTAAAAATCAATAAGAAGGTAAGGATATCTATTATATTGTGCTTATTTGATTTTGTATTATTGAATGTATTGACAGAGACCATGATAAAGTTGTTATAGGATAAGCGGGAAACTTTGTATCAGATAAAGTCCCTGGTAAATAAACTATTTCTCTATAAGAAGTTGTATTCACTTTAGATGAATGATGGTGACTCTATGGCTAAGCATATGAATGCTTTTAACACTATGGTAAGTTAATTAAACTTTGTTAAAGTAAAAATGGATGAAGAGGAAAAGTTTATTACTTTAATTTTTCATTACCTGATTCGTGGGATAACCTAGTTATGGCTATCACCAGTTCTACTTATAAATTGAAAGTAGAGTATATATTAGGAACATTGCTATCTAAGGAAATGAGATGAAAATATTCTAAGGATTATCATCAGAAGAATGCCTTTGTTGTGAGAGGTCATTCTCAAGAAAGAAGCAAAAAAAATTAGGAGAAAGAAAATTGAGATCTAGGGGTAAATCTATTGCTCCATAAAAGAGAAAATGTTGGAAGTGTGGTAAAACAAGGCATTATAAAAGAGACTACAGATCTAAAAAGGATAATAATAGCCAATCATATGATGAAGGAACTTTTACAAAAACAAATACCACAAATGAAAATATAAATGGAGGTGAAGTCTTCTTGGGAGATAATTTGACATATAAAATAATATATCGAGGAAGAGTCAAGTTGAGGTTAAAATATGAAATAATTAAAACACTTCTTGTTATGTTGCATATTCTAGGTTTGGCAAGGAATTTGATATCCATGAGTAAGATGAATGAAATGGGTGTGAATGTGGTATTCAATAAGGATAGCTACAAGATGATTCATGGAGTCTTGGTGTTAGAAATGGGATTTCGTATAGGAAATTTTTTTAGACTTGAGGCTAGCACTGTAAGTATTGATTATAATAACTCTTTAGTTGTATAGTATAATAATATGGTAGAAGTACCTCTAAGTATTCCTGTAGTGAATATGATGTTTTGGTATCAACACATGGGGCATATTGGTGAGAAAGGAATTCAAACATTAAAAATGAAAGGTATGGTTGAAGGAATTTTTGATTGCCCATTAAATTTTTATTTTTGTGAGCATTATGTTTTTCAAAAGCAAACCCAAGTCAAGTTTCCTAGTAGTGCTACAACATTTGAAGGTTTTTTACATCTAGTTCATAGTAATGTGTTTAGACCTATAAAAGTACCATCATTAGGTAAATCTATCTATTTTGTTACAATTATAGATGACCTTTAAAGAAAGACCTGGGTATATTGTTTACAAAACAAATATGATGTTTTCAATAAATTTAAAGAGTTTAAGGCTCTTGTATAAAATCAAATATAAAAAAAAATATAAAGTTTTTGAGAAGTAAAAATTGTGGTGAGTATTTGTCTAATGAATTTGAGCAGTTTTGCAAGGATTGTGGAATAGAAATGTAGAGAACAACTTCGTATACTCCACAATAGAATGAATTTGCAGAATAGATGAATAGATCATTGATGGATAATTCCAAAAGTATGTTAAGTGATGAATAATCCTTTAACATCTTATTGCCTCATCAATAGATCTCCTACCTCAACTTTGGTGGACAAGCCCCCACAAGAAGTGTGTACTAGTAAGAAACCCTCTCTCAATCATATAAGGATTTGGGTTGCAATGTTTATATGTATGTCCCAAAAGAGAAAAGGACTAAGCTAAACTTTAAATCTAAAAAATGTATATTTATGGGTTATAGTATTGGAGTTAAAGGACAAAATTTGTGGAACCTAGGAACACAAAAGATTATTTACAACCGTACTATGATCTTTAGAGAAACAAAAGGGATTTCAAAATAGAAAATGCAACCAATCAAATAACCTAAAATAATTCAAGTAAAAGTGGAACAAGAGGAAGAACCTATGGTAGAACCTGGTGCTACAGAAGAAAGTGAACTACAAAGAGAGTCTAAAGAGGAAAAATTAGAGAAAGAAGGTGAGGAGGAAGCTGAAGATGCAAATCTTCCAAGTTTGAGGAGATTAGATCGAGTAAGAAGACTCCCAAAAAGGTATATCCCTTCAAATATTGTTTCCACATTTAATATATTAGTTATTGATGAAGAACCCAAGACTATAAAAGAGGCACTTCATTCAAGTGAGAATAAGTCTTGTAAAAGGGATATGGAGGAAGAAATTGAGTCCCTAGATAAAAATAAGATGTGGGACTTGGTGAAATTACCCCCTAGAATAAAATATGTTGGTTGTAAGTGGGTACTTAAGAAGAAGTACAATGTGGAAGGAAAGTTGGATAAATACAAGGCTCGCCTGGTAGAAAATATATTTTATCAAGTTGAGGGAATTGACTTTGGTGAGATTTTGTTTCTTGTGGCTAAACTAACTTCAAATAGATTTATGTTGGCTATTTATACTATTTTTGATATTGAAATAGAATAGATGGATGTAAAGACAACATTTCTACATGGTGAACTTGATGAAGACATATATATGTCACAATAATAGTGCTTTAGGGTAAAAGGTAAGGAGGAATTGTTATGCAAGTTGAAAAAGTCTCTTTACAACTTGGAGCAATCTCCAAGAATGTGGAACCAAAAATTTAATAGATTTTTTTTGGTACATGGGCTTGGAAAGTGAAAAGCAGATCCATGTGTGTATTTTAAACAAGAAGGTAAAATTTTTGTTATCATTTTTTTGTATGTGGACGACATGTTGTTAATTGATAACAATAAAGAGATGATTAAGTTACTAAAATCTCAGTTATCTTCTAAATTTGACATGAAGTATTTGGGTGTTGAAAAATTTATTTTGAGTATGGAGATAATAAAGGATCATGCAAATAGAAAGTTGTAGTTAAATCAAAAGAAATATGTTGATTTGATACTCTATATATTTAGGATGCATGATTGTAAACCAGTATGTACTCCATATCCTATTGGTCAAAATTTATTTGTTAAACAATATCCTAAAATAGATGAGAAAATTGAATGGTCTATACTAGACTTGATATTGCACATGTAGTGGGAGTAGTTAGCAGATATATGTCCAATCTAGGAAAGGAACATTGGACTACTATGAAGAGGATCTTTAGATACTTGCATGGAACTTCAAACTATGCTATCTATTACCAAGGAAAATCTAGAGATAGTAATATTGTAAATCTACAAGTTTTTGTGGATATTGACTAGGTTGGATATCTAGAAAATAGAATACCTATGAGTGCTTATTTGTTCAAACTATTTGTATGGTTAGTAAGTTGGATGAGTAAAAAACAATTAGTGGTTGCTTTGTCCACAACAAAGATAGAGTGAATTGCAACAAATCATGCTTGTAAAGTAGTAATGTGGCTAAAAATGTTGTATCCAACATTTGGTCTTAAGAAAATGGTTATGAGAATTGACAATGACAATCATAGTGTAATATATTTGGTCAACAATCATAGTTTTTATGATCGATCAAAACATATTGATATCAAGTACCATTTTGTGAGAGAGATATTTGAATGGAATAAGGTGATGCTGAGAAATTTGATACAAAGAATAATGTTGTTGATTCATTAAAAAATATTATACCTACTCAAATAATTTCTTGGTGTAGAAGATCTATGGGTATGGTTTCCCTTGATAGTTGACAATGGTAGTTTCAAACCCTATGGAAAGTATTCAACAAGTGGGAGAATTTTGGAAATATGTTGAATATTTTCCATGTTATTCTAGTGGGGTTAACTCTAAAGGTACTAGACACTCTCCATGTATCCTAATTGGGGTTCAAAAATTTTAGGGTTTCTTAATCTATTTATAGAACCATATGGGTTTTTTAGGGTTAAATATTTGAACCTATGGTATTGTAAAATCTATTCTCGTGTTGTTATTTAATTGCACTTGCATCAAGATTTGAAGAGAGATGAGAAATAAACATTATTGTATTGGATATGGTTAATTTTATATAATAAGAATACATCACTATACTAGGTTTTTTCTTGTAAGGATTTCCCAGGTGAAATACTGTGTTATGTGTGTATCTGATTATCTTCTTCATTTTTTATTTAATTTTGTATTTACTATTTTTATAGATTAATTTTATCAAGGCCTTTTGCTCTTTAACTATGTCTAACACCTAATATAGATACCATAACAATGTATGGGCATTGATCATATAAATTAATGAGGAGGAACAAGGATATATTTTTGTTATATTTTATTTCACTCCATTTACCTCATTCATTACTATCATTAAACATAAATCCTAAAATTGAGAAAATTAAGTATATAGGGAAGTTATACCCATGTATGAGGATTTATCTTTAAGCAAGTGTTATTGATAGAACAAATCATTTTTAGTACTATCTTGGTGCCATGTATCAATCTATTTCATGTACCTTAAGGTCTCTCTCATGTACAATTGTGTATATTGAGAGGACTACCTTCTTCCACATACCAACAAGCATACTAGAATGGTAGGTATATCAAAAGGATTGATATATAGTACTATGGTATATAGAAAAATGGACCATTGTAGGAGATATAAGGAACCCACACCATGGATACATCAAAAATATTTCTCATAGAGTCGTAGTTGCTAAAGGATCTAAACTTTACCCCATGGAAGATAAAAATAAGGACAATATTAGTGGTTGTAAAACTCTAGGATATTATTAGTAGTAATGAAACTTGTCCTAAGAAGATATAAGATAAGAAAATATGATGAAAGAGATGCAATGGAACTTATTCTCATCACTTTTAGAGTGGTTTATTAATATACAACCATATATTAGAAAATTATAATCATGAAAATATGTAGATAATAGACTTTGTATCATATTTAAAGGGAAAAATAGAGCCACAATCCTTCATCTTTTGTCACAAATTCATACAATCCTAAGTAGTCCAATGGTGAAAGTATTGAATAATTCCTTCGAAGAATTACAGACTTGAAATCAAAGTTGAACACCATGGGAAAATAAAGGTGGAAGATAAGCTATTAGTCTTAGTTGTACTTAGGAATCTCCCTACATCATTCAAAACATTGGTTCTCCAAGTATAAAATAGAACGGTGCCATTTGAAGTTATGAAGTAGAAAATCAATTAAGAGATGAATTATCCAATAATGCCCTTATCTCCACAAAGAAATCATAAAAATATTCAAAGGTTCATTTTACCCTATCTTCATCCCAAATCATCCTTAACGGAGAAGGGGGTTTTGTCATATTTATGAAAAATGACATTTTACAATATTTTGTAAATATAATTAATTGGTTTGAAGGAATCAATTTTAAATACCTCCTCAAGTGAATGAAAAATATCAAAAAGGACAAGATAAATATCAAAGAGGGTAATCTCAACAAAGGCCACAACAACAAGGATATATTGCATAGGATGAATTAGAACCAAATTTTTAAGAAGAGTGTGAAACGATACATAAGATCCTAATGGCTGAAGAAGTGTCAAAAAAAGAAATAAAAGAGATAATAAATAATACAAGAAAAAAAGTGAAATCCAAAATTATGTTTCGTTAAAGTATAATGAAGGTGATGAGTTTTTAAAACTAAGGTATTGTTTATAGGCATTACTAAGAAATTTTGGTGAAGGATACTTTGAAAATGGTGTGAAAATATCTATTTATTCAATGAGAAGAATGTGCATGACACTATTCACATTTGACATACTTGAAGTTCAATGTAGAAATAAAATTAAAATAATTGAGAAGTTGAATGATAAGCCCATGATGAAATATATTTGTTGGGACACAAGTGATATTCTTAAAAGGATAAATTCTAGTTATGATACAAGTGAATTGAGGCACATGACGGTGGCTAGTTGTTGTGATACTTATGATATTATCCAAAAGGAATATAGAGCTTGTGATAGAATTTGTTTGAATATTGTTGATGAAAATAGAGTTTGTGTAGAATTTGGTTATATTGGCCATGATAAAGGCCATATTGTTAGAGTTGATATTGACGATAACACTTCAGATTTTGTTGAAGGTCATTGTGATGATGATGTGTGGTATTTTATTGTTATTTGTGATAGGGAAAATATCATAATGGAAATGTTGTTGGAGACAAGAATCAAAGTGATGATGAAGAATTTTGATGTTTTGAACAACATACCAAAGGTAAAAATAATAAATAAAATGGGATACAATGGTATAGGTTTGGGAATATATGGGAAAGGTATGACAACACCCATAATTCTAGGTATAAGACCAAATAATGAAGTTCTTGGATATAATGATCAAGAAGGAAGTAGTGAGACCAAATTTGTGAAGAAAATAACATATGCAAAAGTTTCTAAGGTGAGTTTTTGCAGTCATTATGGAAGAATCAGACATATGATAACTAGGTGTTGGAAACTACTTTCTTGTTCAATTTTTGGATGTAATAATCCCTCCAAAAGAAATTTTTGGTACAAATAAAAGGTGACTAATAAAATGCAAATGAATTATGGATGGATAATTGTGTCAGAATGGGATAAAGCAAAATAAATGTTGAATGGTTTCTACAAAGGGAGACCAATTTTGGTGGTTGAAAAACATCACAATTTTTTGAATGTGAAGAATATAAGTTTTTCCATGAAAATATATATTAGTAAACTTGAGATAAATGGTTTTAGTATCAGTAAATTATGACTCAAGTAATGCTTGGAAAACCTACAGTGACAGGACATATAGCGAAACATTGTGGAATATTTTGAAGATGTGAAATATTCTAAAGATATATTTCAATGGTAATTTCTTATATATGATGATCTAATGGAATATCCAAAGGCTATCCCAAAGGTAATTATGAACCATATGTGAACTAGAAGTAGAGGACCTACAGGTAACCTAGAGGTAATGATGACCTAGATGTAATTCAAATGCAAGGACCTAGATGTGACCTAGAGGTAACCTATAGGTAATCTAGAGGAAAAAAACAAAGGTAGTGATGACCCTAAGGAAAATATCTAGAGGCAAATATAATGAATGACCAAATAGATATGCCAAGTGGATATTACTTTATTCTAGAGTCAATAGAGCTAAAAATAGTAGAGCTAGATCTAGAGCTAGAGCCAGAGACAAAGTTAGAGCTAGAACTAGAGCCAAATCTAGCTCTAGAGCTAGAACTAAATCCAAAATATAGTTCCAATGTACCACCTCTAGAATCATGGATGGGTAATGATATTTAAACCAAATAGTATAATAAGGGGGGTGTTAGAATTTATCATATTATTTTTCATATTATTATATTACTTGATACCATTTAATTATTAGGGGATGATTGATGATGCTACCTTTTGTAAGGTTGGATAGTCACATCTCCCATAGCAAAATAAGAGAAGTTGAAAAAATAATAATTAAAGGTGAAATACCAAGGGTCTCTTGAATCAAAGGAACACCATATTTCAATAAATACACATGATGTATGCTACCAAATATTGGTGGATATGTATGGAAAAGTATGATGAATACTAGTGTATTATGATAGAATAATTGAAGGAATAAAATATAATATTTGTTAGATATTATTTATGCCCCAAGATTATTGTTGTGTGATTTTCCCTAATTCCAAAAAATTTTCCATGAAGGATGTAGGCATAAGCTTGAATATGAAATAGGACAAGCCATCATCACCCCATATTTTGTATAAATATTTTATTGAAAGTTTCAAATAATAAGTCTGACAAGGGTGTAATACAATCTTCGAGCAAGGAAACTAGAAGCAAATATAGATCTACCAAAAGAGGTATAAACGACAACCTTACATTTTTTCATTTTGTTGTGATTTTTGTGGAATGAAAGGGTATATCTTTTAGTTTGATAGAATATATTTCCTTGTGAATAATATGGAAAAATGAATCATGGGAGTAATATGTGTAGGAATCTCTTTGTTTCTAAATGTATGGAAACATTTTTAAAAGAAAAAAATGTTGATAAATATTTTTATAATTGTTTTTGATGAAAAATTCATTATATTAATAAAATAATATCTAATAATAAAAAAATGGTGGGTGGGATTAGCACACCTCGTAAACCAATACACTAACCACTATGGTTAGGAGTACACAAGAGTGTTAGAAAAAGTCCACAAAAATCCAGATAACAACCGCCAAAAAAGTGTCAAATATCATTCAGAAAGAAATGAGCTGAGAAATCACTTCCTAGTGGAAGGCCTAAAGTTTTCATCCGTAAGGTCATAAGTCCATCCAATGGTTGATGAAATTGGAGCCCTCCAACTATCATAAGTAGTACCACTAACAGTAAAATTTTGTGCATTTGGTACAATTTCACCCCAACTAGGGGCATCATCTTGCTTAGGAGGTTGAACATCCCAACTAGAGGTCGGGCAATATGGGCCTCCAACTCCAGATTCTCCACATTTGCACTATGAGGGGGGATAGGACCAGTTTTTGGTAGCAAAGGGTTGTGGCAAGCAATGGGTCCCCTAGTGATTCAACAACCGGGACCTAGAAGGGGAAGTAAGAGGCACACGACTCATAGTGCAGGGTGCATTCCCCCAATTATCTATGAGGGTAAGTAAGTACTACAACTCCACATGTAATTTTTCAATTTTTAATTGAATCTATAACCAATAATCAAATAATATAGCAAATTTATTAGCAATAGAGAAGACACACCCAACATCTTGCTAATAAAAAGAGCTCTATTTTGATACTTCCAAAGATAAAATAGGGTACCAATTCTTAAAATATTCCAAACAACACCCGAGTTGAAGTAAAAAGAAATAGGGGGTCACCCAAAATAGCATGCACCCAGGTAAAATCCTCTTGCATAAAAGGTTTAAAAAATTCAAGAAGCCACTCCTGAGCTGACTGAGCCTCATCACAAAACCAAAAAACATGCGGTAAATATTCTACCTATCCACAAATTGGGAAAATGGGATTATGAACACCTATATGCTTGATCCTATTACCTATAGAAAACCCTTGGTGCAAGAGGCTCTATGTAAAAAAACTCGGTTTAGGTTCAATATAAGTAGCCCAAGTAATCTGAAAGCTCTTATTCCATTGGGAGGGAAGAGAAACTAAATATCATTTCATAGTGAGTTTATCAACCATTGGAACTTGCGGGGTGAGCCATTTGTAACCTAGATGAGCTTTATATTACAAAATAGGAAGCTCCCCAAGCCAAAACCAATATGACCACTAGGGTTTTTAAAAATTCTTATGTAGTTTGCACCAAATAGAAAATGGAATACTATCAATAACCACCTCATAAGTATCTCTATCACCAGGATTTAAATTGTGAATGTGATAAAAAATTTCCTAGGGTATCCAACTCCTGGTATGTTGGGAGAAGAAATAAAAAATAGAAGCAATACCATGCTTATAGAACCTTTGCGCTCTGACCCACTACACCAAAGCTAGGGGAGAGCCCTACCAAGTGATAACAAGAGACCACAAAATATTCATGGAAGGAAAATAGGCACCTGCTTTGTGAAAACTTCCTTTCGAACTGATCTAGGGTTTGAAGGCGTCCTAGGATTTCCAAATACTCTGAATGATAAAAGAACCTTTAACTTTAACAAGGATAGGGGTAGTAAGAATGGATTGCAATCCCACCCCTTTCTAAATTTTCTTCCCCTGAAGAAAACTAGAAGAAATGTAATGCCTAATCAGTACTTTCCAAGATTCATCCCCAATTAAATATTAGGTGATCCATTTAGCACAAAGGGCAAAACCTTATCAGTGAAAATCAAACAAACCCATGCCTTCATAGTCCTTGGTCAAAAAAAACATTTCCCAAGATACCCAATGAAAACCTCATTTGATAGAGTCTTTGGACCACAAGAAATCTCTTATAATCTTATCCAACTTTTTATAACAAGATTTGGATGGAACCCAACAAGACAAATAATAGACATGGGTAGTGGCTAAAACCTTAGAACAAATCTAAAATTTTCCTACCATAGAAATTTTCTTACTAGTCTAGTAAGAAAGCTTATTGTCCACTTTCTCAATAACATACTACCACAATTGATCAAAGGAACCATGAAATGCAAAACAAATTCCAAGAAATTTAAACACCTCACCTGGTTGAATCGAAGTCCATTGGAAATGATGCAACCAACATGGCAGCAAGGATTGCAACTGCTAAAAATGGGAGGTTTTTCCAAAAAATAGAAGAACCAGAGGCTAAAAAGACTACCTCTAAGCAACTAATAGACGAGGAAAGGGATTTATCATATTCTCAAAGAATTAAAAAGAATCATTAGCAAAATTACCATTGACCAACTAACGGTCAGAATTGGGGAGAGCAATACCCCTGATTAATCCTTGATCCACCTTATGGGCCAAAAAATAGCCAAAATCCTCTACAAAAAGAATGAAAAGATATGGAGAAAGAGGGCACCCCTATCTTACAAAATTACCAAGATAAATTATTGAGATTTACTATTATTCAAAGTAATAACAACTAAAGCATCTTGAAATAACATAAGTACGGTGCTCAAAAAAACTAGCCCAAAGCCTAAAGCTCAAAGCATGGCAGTGATGAAGTACCACTCCATATTATCATAATATTTCTCAAAGTCAATATTAATGAATAAAGCATCTTGTTTAGAATTTCTTTCCCACTCCATACCTTCCCAAATAGCAAGAACATTATCAAGAATGTATCTTCCTTGAACAAAGCCAGTTTATTCAGGTCTGAAAATAAAAGGCAAAAGAGATTTAAGCTTAAGTGCAAGGGATTTTGTAATAATTGTATAGCTTACATTAAGAAGGAAGAACAACCTCCAATTAGTGATGATATCAGGGTCTCCAGACTAAGGAATAAATTTAACATTGCCTTTGTTAATAATGGAACCTAGTGAACCACATTGTAGGGCTTCAAGATATACTTTGTTGAGATCAGAACCAAGCATATCCCATAATTCTTTGCAGAATTCACATGGGAAGCCATCAATACCAAGTGCCTTATCATTGAACATGAGTTACAAGGCATTTTTTAGATCTTCCAAATAAATAGGAGTGTCACAGAATATCATTTGCTTAGGAGAAAGCTCATTGGGGATAATAGCAGTATAATAAGCAAGAGCTTGCCTTCTAGCATAATCAAGGGTTTGAGAAGCAAAAAAACATTGATAATATGAAAAAACAGCTTTGAAAATATCTGAAAGGTTTGTGAATCTTTGTCCATCAACTTGAATGGCTTGAAATTGGGAATACTAGGCAGGAGGTCTAAGGCATTGAAAAAATATTTGGTCACTCTATCCCCCACTTTGAGCCAATGCATTCAAGCATGTAATTGAGCACCCTTGGCTTCATAAAAATCATTTTTTTTAGCTCATACTAAATGGAAGAAACTTAGGATTGATCAAGAGAGTTGAAAGGAGAGGCTTCAAGCCTGAGATAGGCTTTGGATAGCTCACTCTACAAGGTAAACTTAGCCTATTTTTACCACTTTGCAACTTCAACACCCAGATTCTATAGCACCTTAGTGGTTCATTGAATGGTAGCATTCCACCACTCAATACTTCTAGAAATACCATCAGGTCTAGGAATCAAATTCCAAATGCAACATATGTGAGCTTCCATGCTAAAGCTATGCAAAAAAGAAACATTTAGGTAAAACTGTGAAGAATGCAATCTAGGTTGAAATTTTAACTTTTCCACTGAGAATAAAAAAGGTGAATGATAATATAGTGTAGTACCAGGGAAAGTTAGCACATACACTGAAGAAGGCAAAATATAGAAGAATTGAAAGTTGTCACACTCAAAAATCATGGCTCTATCCAATATTTTCAAAACCCTGGTAGAAGTAGCCTAGAAATTGGACCAGGTGTACCAAAGAGCCTAAGGGAAGTCAGAAGGTGAGAAGCAAGAATTAGGTTCATAAAGGCGAAGCTTGTTTTTCATAAAAAACCAAGCTTCCCTTTTACCTAAGCACCATCGCATCGGGGTATGACTGATCTTATCAGAAGCTTTCTCCACCACATTAAAATATCCATAGAGCACCCAAATGACAGATGGTAAATTCATGGCAAGCCATCTCCATAGCTCACATCGATCAAAAGCAATGTTCAATGCATACACATTAACCACCCCAAGCAGTTTTCTATAGATTTTGAGCAAAATCCAGATAGCTTCATTGGATGGTGATGGCTCCCACTTTTCTCGAGGAATTATTCATGGCAAAAGAGACACTTCATGGCCACAAAAATTCACGTGCACATCACAGATTGAAATCATAAACTTAACTTCTTGTAGACATAAAAAAATTGAAGCTTCCATGCACTCGAGAAATATTTGACATCTCATTTTAGACTAAATATTTTATGATCGGGTCCATCAGTCCTCGGAAGTTCCATGAGAAGAAAACCCTCGGGATTTTTTAGGATGCATGATCTCCATGGTATCCTCTACATAACCTAAACCTTCAAGCTAGCCATAAGAGTTTGAGGCTGCATGGAAAGCATCATTGTTTATCTACTAACATTTTCATTCTAAACAAGTCTATGAGAGAAGTGAACCTTAAAGACCTAACCCTCATCCATAAAATAATTATCTAGAGCTACCACCACTGAGGAATAATAAGGGACTGACCAAAGATATTGAGACATCTATAAAACTAGGGTTGCATCCCAAAAACTGGAGGGATCATATCAACAAGAGTTTGAACATCTTCAGTAGAAGCTTGCATGTCCCGAGAAGGAGTAGGGGTAGGTTGCACAACAAAAATTGAAGCTTCATTCTACTTAGCTCCATGGGTTTTCCTTCTAGAAATAGTAGTCCATTCTTTAGTGTTTCCTCACGAGCCATTAGCGGGAGCCACAAGAGTGGGTGAGGGATTTACCTTATATTTCCACTCCATCAAAGGACACTCCTAAATTTTGTGAGCTACATATTGACATTGGTAACAAGTATTGGGAAAATTGATATAGGCAACTCTTTGCCTAAAGGATTGGTCCTCGATCTTGATATTAATAAACTCTTGCAAATACTTGGTAAGATCAACTTTGATACAAATCCTTATAGTGGGTCGAGCGAAGAAGAAGTTTTTTGGATTTCTTCCATTCAGCATGAGCCAATGCATTCAAGCACATAATTGAGCACCCTTGGATTCATACAAATCAACTTTTTTTATCTAATGTTGAATGGAAGAAACTTGGGATTGAGAAAGAGAGTTGAAAGGAGAGGCTTCAAGCCTAAGATAGGCTTTGGATAGCTCACTATGTAAGGTAAATTAGCATATTGTCATCACTTTGCAACTTCAATACCCAAATTCTATAGCACCTTAGTGGTTCATTGAATGGTAGCATTCCACCACTCAATCATTCTAGAAATATCATGAGGTCTAGGAATCAAATTCCAAATGCAATATAAATAATATTTCATGGTAAAGCTATGCAAAAAAGAAACATTCAGTTAAAATTCTAAGGAATGCACTCTAAATTGAAAGTTTAAATTTGCCACCCAAAATAAAATAGGTGAATGATCAAACTATGTAGTACTAGGGAAAGTTAGCACATACAATGAAGAAGGTAAAATATGGGAGAACTAAAAGTTGTCACACTCAAAAATCATGGCTCTATCCAATATTTCCAAAACCCTGGTAGAAGTAGCCTAGAAATTGGACCAAATGTACCAAAGAGCCTAAGGGAAATCAAAAGGTGAGAAATGAGAATTAGGGTCATAAAGGTGAAGCTTGTTTTTCATAAAAAACAAAGTTTCCCTTTCACCTAAGCACCACCGCATCGGGGTATGACTGACCTTATCAGAAGCTTTCTACACCAAATTAAAATTTCCATAGATATGGCTTGACCAAAGAGATTGAGACACCTATGGAACTGGGGTTGCATGCCAACAACTGGAGGGACCATATCAAAAATATTTTGAACATCTTCAGTAGAAGCTTGCATGTCCCAAGAAGGATTAGGGGCAAGTTGCGCAATGAAAATTGAAGCTTCTTGCTACTTAGCTCCATGGGGTTTCTTGCTAGAAATAGTAGTCCATTCTTCATTTTTTCCTCACAATCCATTAGCAGGAGCCATGGGAGTGGGTGAGGGATTTTCATTATATTTCCACTCCATCAAAGGACACTCCCAAATTTTGTGAGCTACAAATTGACACGGTAACATGTATTGGAAAAAAAGATCTAGGCAACTCTTTGCCTAAAGGATTGGTCCCTGATATTGATATCAATAAACTCCTACAAATCCTTGGTAAGATCAACTTTGATATAGATCCTTCTAGTGGGTCGAGCAGAGAAATTTTCTATCTTTATTCCATTCAGCATGAGATAATGCATTCAAGCACGTAATTGAGCACCCTTGGATTCATACAAATCAAATTTTTTTAGCTCATTATAAATGGAAGAAACTTGGGACTGAGCAAGAGAGCTAAAAGGAGAGGATTCAAGCCTGAGATAGGCTTTGGATAGCTCACTCTGCAAGGTAAACTTAGTCTATTTTCACCACTTTGCAAATTCAACACCTAGAGTTTGCAGCACCTTAGTGGTTCATTGAATGGTAGCATTCCACCACTCAATCCTTCTAGAAATACCATCAGGTCTAGGAATAAAATTCTAAATGCGACATATATGAGCTTTCATGCTAAAGCTATGCAAAAAAGAAACATTCAGGTAAAACTATAAAGAATGCACTTTGGGTTGAAAATTTAACTTTGCCACCAATAATAAAATAGGTGAATGATCAGACAGTATAGTACCAGAGAAAATCAGCACATACGTTGAATAAAGCAAAAGATAGGAGAACAAAAAATTGTCACTCTCAAAAATCATGGCCTTGTCCAATATTTCCAAAACCCTGGTAGAAGTATCCTGGAAATTGGACCAAGTGTACCAAAGAGCCTAAGGTAAGTTAGAATGTGAGAAGCAAGAATTAGGGTCATAAAGGTGAAGCTTGTTTTTCATAAAAAACCAAGCTTCCCTTTCACCTAAGCACCACCGCATAAGGGTATGACTAACCTTGTCAGAAGCTTTATCCACCACATTAAAATCTCCATAAAGCACCTTCACATCTATAGAAAACCATTTGGGATGGTTAATGTGTATGCCTTGAACATATCTTTTGATTGATGTGAGCTATAGATATGGATTGCCATGAATTTTTCATTTGCCACTTAAAACACCGATGGAACTGGTGTTGCATGCCAAAAATTGAAGGTATCGTATCAACAAGAGTTTGAACATCTTCGGTAGAAGCTTGCATGTCCCAAGGAGTAGGGGTGGGTTGCATAGTAAAAATTGAATCTTCCTACTACTTAGCTCCATGGGTTTTCTTGTTAGAAATAGTAGTCAATTCTTCAGTTTTTCCTCATGATCCATTAGCAGGAGACACGGGAGTGGGTGATGGATTTGCCTTATATTTCCACTCCATAAAAGGACACTCCCAAATTTTATGAGATACATATTGACACTATAAAATGTATTGGGAAAATTGAAATAGGCAACTCTTTGCCTAAAGGATTGGTCCCTGATCTTGATATCAATAAACTCTTGCAAATCCTTGGTAAGATCAACTTTGATACAGATCCTTCTAGTGGGTCGAGCAGAGAAATTTTCTATCTTTCTTCCATTCAGCATGATCCATTGCATTCAAGTACGTAATTGAGCACCCTTGGATTCATACAAATCAACTTTTTTTAGCTCATTTTTAATGGAAGAAACTTGGGACTGAGCAAGAGAGATAAAAGGAGAGGCTTCAAGCCTGAGACAAGCTTTGGATAGCTCACTCTACAAGGTAAACTTACCTATTTTCACCACTTTACAACTTCAAAACCTAGAGTCTATAGCACCTTAGTGGTTCATTTAATGGTAGCATTCCACCACTCAATACTTCTAGAAATACCATAAGGTCTAGGAATAAAATTCCAAATGAGACATATATGAGCTTTCATGCTAAAACTATGCAAAAAAAAACATTCTGGTAAAACTATGAAGAATGCACTCTGAGTTGAAAGTTTAACTTTACCACCAAGAATAAAATAGGTGAATGATCAGATAATGTAGTACTAGAGAAAGTTAGCACATACAATGAAGAAGGCAAAAGATAGGAGAACTAAAAATTGTCACACTCAAAAATCATGGCTTTGTCCAATATTTCCAAAATCCTAGTAGAAGCAACTTGGAAATTGGATGAGGTGTACCAAAGAGCATAAGGGAAGTCATAAGGTGAGGAGTGTGAATTAGAGTCATAAATATGAAGCTTTTTTTCATAAAAAACCAAGCTTCCATTTCACCTAAGCACCACCGCATCGGGGCATGACTAACCTTGTCAAAATATTTCTCCACCACATTAAAATATCCACAGAGAACCTAAGAGGAAAATGGCAAATTCATGGCAAACCATATCCATAGCTCACATAAATCAGAAGCAATGCTCAAGGTATACATATTAACCACCCCAAATGGTTTTCTATAGATCTCGAGCAAAATCCAAATAGCTTGATTGGACGGGTCAACACCCTAGGTCACAACATTATTTTGTAATCGAGGTGCAAGGATATTGATGGCTTCTCCTTTTCTCGAGAAATGCTTCATGGTAAAAGAGACACTTCATGGCCACAAAAAGTCACATGCACACCATATATTGAAATAAAAAATCTTAACTTCTTACAGACAAAAAAATTGAGGCTTCCATGCACTCGAGAAACATTTGACATCTCATTTCGGACCAAATATTTTTTGATCGGGTCCATCAATCCTCAAACATTCCATGAGAATAAAATCATTGGGATTTTTTAGGATGCATGATCTCCATGACATTATTTTAATAAACCTAACATTCAAGTTAGCCATAAGAGTTGGAGTTTGCATGGAGAGCATCACTATTTATCTACTGATATTTATCATTCTAAACAGGGTTACGAGAGCGATGGATATTAAAGGCCTGACCCTCCTCCATCGAAGAATTATCTGGAGCTACCACCACTGAGGAAAAATAAGGACTCAACCAAAGAGATTGAGCCACTGATGGAATTGGGGTTGCATGCCAACAATTGGAGGGATTGTATAAACAAGAGTCTAAACATCTTCAGTAGAAGCTTGCATATCCTAAGGAGTAGGAGCAGGTTGCACAATGAAAACTAAAGCTTCCTACTACTTAGCTCCATGGGTTTTCCTGCTAGAAATAGTAGTCCTTTCTTTAGTGTTTCCTCGTGATCCATTAGCGGGAGCCATGGGAGGGGGTTAGGGATTTGCCTTATATTTCCACTCCATCAAAGGACACTCCCAAATTTTGTGAGCTATAGATTGACACTGGTAACATGTATTGGGAAAATTGATATACGTAACTCTTTGCCTAAAGTATTGATTCCTGATATTGATATCAATAAACTCCTACAAATCCTTGTTAATATCAACTTTGATATAGGTCCTTCTAGTGGGTTGAGCAAAGAAGAACTTTTTTGGCTCAAGACAAATAAACTTACCTAAGGGGAAACTAAATTTTGCAAAAAACTCCAAAGGGGAACAGAAAGACCATGAAATTCAACCCACATCGAGACTTCCAATGCAGCTTGGTCACTGACTTGGAAATCCCTAGAGTAGGGTTGCATGATCAACAGAGAATTATGGACAGTCCATGGTCCCCTATATAGAACCTTCTATGCTTGAGCTGGGTCTAAAAAGTGAAAAAGGAAATACCCTTTGGTAAGGTTTTGTACATTCTCCACTTTGACTCCATATGGGCCTTAGACTTGCTGGACCTAGGAACAAATAAGGGTATCATATGGGATATGACCCAAAAAATAACCCACCAAGGTATGACTTTCAAACCATTCACAATTTGTATGATATTCATGCAAAGGAATAACAACTTCAGGGATAGGGCATTTACTTCATGATACACTTTCATAATGAACTTGTGCAGATGCTTCCCCAGTTCCATTGAGATATCTAGCAAACTCAGAATAAACTAAGTCGATTGTATGAGTGGTAGCCATTAAAAAGGGTGAACTAACACTGCCTTCGATTTTCATAATTTTTTTCCAAGCCCATAAGGTTGGTGTATGGTTGGATTAGTCTAACCAAATGAACTATGACAGTAGTAGGTTTCAAAACAATTTTTACATTCAAATTCTTTACTATCAATAGTCTATGACAATACTTATCTTATAGATTTAACATATATAAAGAATAAAAATTGTCATACATCAAATGGGGTTTGTCATTCATCAATTAATTTGTCTCATCCAAGTATATTCTTTTTTTATATAATCCAAACTAATGGTATTTGTGAATTCAAACAATGTGAGTGTTGAATGATACATCAGCCCAATTGCCAACATACAAAAATGGTTAGAATAATAATTATTCTCTCTTGAAAGGGAAAATTTCTCCCCAAGGTTCGGGTGATAGGGTATGTTATTATCAAATCTTAAATCAAAAGAATAAAAGGGAAGGCAGATGGATAACTCAGGGTTACATATAACTGTTACAAGGGTGAGGGTTCAATTCAATGTCTAGGTATAATTCACCTTAATAACCAAGTCAATTATCACATATATGTCTTACTTTTCATAGGATTCAAAGTATATTATATATGAAAGTAATATTCTAGGCTTGCTACCTTAAAATTTATTAACATACATCATTCATTGTATCATATTCATGATCGTTATAACTCATAGTAATGATTACTCTAATACTCATAGAAATATAACACATGGAAATAAGCTTCAAAAGATGAAATTCAACTAATCTACTCCTAATCTAAGCAAGTTTAAAAAATATTCAAAATAAAATGGTTAGAGAAAGAAATAAAACAATCCATTGAATCCGTGAAGCCTTATATTGAATCTGTTGAAGCAACAATTTTGAATCAAACTAGCCTTAGCCTGATCAACATTCACACAATCTAAAACTAATATGGTGCCATCTTCAAGGAAGAAAGACAAAATACATAATGAACTTAAATGTAACCACCATCAACATGCATAGATTACACCAAGTATTTTGGTATTTTGCATTGATAGATATGTTAAATGATTACACTCTTATACTTGGTAGCATCATGTGATTGCAAGCATAAAATTTCAAGTACAATGATAAGGGTTCAAATATACACTAACTACGAGAAAGAAAAGAAAACATAAAGTGTCTAGTGTTAATAGTGGATTCTAACCCTTTGAAATGGGGTCTCAATGGCTATTTATAGCCTTACAATATTGAATTTTTAGTGTTTTACAATTGTATGGATGAGTTGTCTACTTGGATGATGTGGCAGTCTGTAAATTTTCTTGATTTTGATCTTCAATTTCAGCCATGGATCTTCTAACTACTTAAGTAGCATCCCTGTGAAGCTTGATGAGTTGAGTTGTCATGCAATACGTGGTCAGGATTAATTCTAGGTTCATTGTATATTTTCTAGATTTCTAGGCCTTCATATTTGAATTTCATTGTTGCCTATAAATAAAAAATAAAAATCATTAATTATTTCAAATTTAATTTGGTAAAAAAATTATTTTAATATGGTCAGTGAATGGACATTTTAATTGTTTAAAATATTATTTTCTTCTATTATTAATATCGATGGTTATATGTTTAAAATATTTAGGCCTTTAATATTTATTTATTTATTTTGATTTAATCATTTTACTCATGAAATACCTTATGTTTTTTGGATTAAAATTGAAAGGCATGCTCCCATGGGTTAGTCTAATTTGCTTTGATTCCATATTCAATTACTAATACCAAAGTATTTCCACCTTAATTTTATGTTTGAAACATTAGGCCCAAAGTTCTAGTCATCCATTAAGGTCTAAAATCTATGGCTAGACTCTTATGGTTAGGCTCTTGCATTGAAAACAATTTCACCTTTAATATTCTTTTAATTTTATGTTTGGAATATTAGTTAAGGCTAAGGTTTCAATTTAAATTTAAATTTTCAAAGTTTTATTAAATATGATGCTTAGGCCAAAGTCTTTATATTCATATTTGAAACATTAATCTCAAGCCAAGGGTTTAATTTCTCATTAAAATTTATCCTCCTTTTCACTTTAATTCTAACTCCGCTATGGTTCAAACATCAAAGGCACATAAAACCTAAATTTTATTTTTTATTTTATATTATTATCCATTTATCAATGGTAGGTATGCATAGGCAAACATATCAATGCTAGACACTCATCGACCCTGAAAAACCATAATTTTATCCTATAGTCTCGATTAATGCCTACTATTCAATCTTAGAATGATCAATGTCCATTTTTGGATTTTTTGGATAATAAAACAAATCTTTATTTTTAAAGGCTTACTTTCGTCCTCACATACTTTTGTACTCATATGAAATTAGTGCCTACCATTGGATCTTAGAACAATCGATGCCTACCATCATATTTTTGTAGAATAAGACACATGTTTCTTTTCAAAGGCTTACTTTCATCATCTACGATCAACACCTACTATTGGATCTTAGAACGATCGATGCCTATTTTCAGATTTTTTGAAAATAAGATAAAAATTAGAGTTGAATAATGAAAATGCATTTCCTTGCTTGTGTGCCATTTAATTTTGGTTTGATTCATGCATATCATAAAATTTTAGAAGAAGACAAGGTTCTTAAGCTTCTAAGGCCTTTTAATTTTAATCTTTCGCATTAAATTATTTTCAAATATTAGCAGGAAAAAGGGGAACATGGATTAAATTTTTGAATTAAATATTTTAAAAAAATTGAAACCTCAATAGTGAAGGGGCCCAAAGAGGGCACATGGACATAGGCTTAGAACTTTAGGCATGAACTTTATACAACGTGAATTATTTTTCGTGAGGGGTGGATTAAATATTTTGACTTAGGCTTGAAAAAACTTAGGATGTGCATGAATTTACCTTAGTCAATAGAAATAGAAAAGGGAATTATATTTATGGCCTTATCAGACATGGGTTAGCCTATGTGTGTTTTTTTTAATAGGGTTATATGTGGCTTCTATTGGGGTCAATTCCATAAAAATATTACATTTGTTGTAGCATAAGTTTTTGTCATGGTTTTTTCATTTATTTTTTCTCTTAAATATATTATTCAACTCCCTCGAAGAGCTATGTTTCCACAATCAACTCCTTGAAATCATTTTTATTAAGACATAAAATCTCACTTGGCCAATTTTCTTCTAAATTTTGAATTTCATCGGGATGAAGATCAACACTGTAATTCGCTAATTTATCTGCCACTCGATTTCCTTCTCTATAAATATTCTCACATTTCTAGGAGATTACCTCTAATAATATATGATGAACATCGACAATAATATTATTCTTTAGTAGTCTTCACATTCATTTTTGTTAATAGCATTCATGATAATTTGTGAGTCCCTCTCATTTGAATTATATTTCCATCCTTTTTTTGCTACAATTTTAATCCCTGTAAGAAGTGACATATCCTCTACATAGTTTTTAGTTGAAGTTCCATATGATTTTGAATAAGTGAGGATAATTTTGCCTTCACTATTTCTAAAAACACCACCTCCATTAGATTTTCCTATATTTCATTTAGAAGCACCATCAAAATTAATTTTTATAAACCAAATTTCTGGACATTTCCATTTTACAATAGATAAAAGTAGATCCTTTGTTTTAATTTTTTTGTCGCAAATGACTGTAACAACCCCAAACTACCAACTCAAATTGAGATAAAACATTTTGTACATATCTACCATGTCGATTTTACAACCAAGTATGTATGAATCAACATCAAACAGGGTAGCAAGTAATTGAGAAAATTATGACATAGTCAGTGTAAACTCTCGTGATAGGAGTGACCAAATCCTATCTAACCTTACATACCAACATAATATTTATGAACTCCTTGGTTTAATTTTTTATATTTCTATTTTCATTAAGAAGTTTATTTACTTAACTAATTGAATTTAACTTCAATTTTGCTTCCTATTTTATTATTTGCAATGAAATACCATGCATATATTATTTAATACTACATAAATATTTGTTTACTTCCCTCAATATTATTACTTGGAATAAATCAATACCATTGCATCATATTAAAAGATCCATTCATTTGAAAATCAAAGGCACCATTCATTATTAGATCTAATAATCTCAAGTGCAATTATAAACCATTCTCACTTATGGAACATTTCTTGATATCAAAAGCATTCATATTATAACATTCAGGTGAACATATTTATAAGAATGTAAATGCATCATCTCATTGGAAATTAAATAACTTTTAAATTCCATTTTATTCAATATCCACAATCAAACTGGTTAACATCATATTAGAAAGCAGGTATAACATCCAGCATAACAATAATGGCAAACCACAAAATAAAAATACATAGTATATATCCTAGGAACCCTCGTGGGGAATAAAACTAGCCTCCAAAATATTTTTCTCCTTTCATTTCATAAACTTAAGATGTCATAAATAAAAGTATGTAAAGGCATCCCAGAGATATTTGTTCTAAATTAAACATACAATTAAAGGCATCAATTCGTTTCTTTTTTAAATCATGATGCAAATAAGAAAATTACACATTTCCTTTCTCTAATCCATCAATGTAATACATAAGAATCTATTTATGAATGATCATTGGATTCATACTGAGGATAAATCACATCAAAAAATCAAGAGGGAACCCCATAATTCCATTGAGAATGAATGCCACATTCATTCTCCCAAAATTATTACATATTCACTCCTTCTTAAGTAGAGTTCATTAAGTAACCATACTAAGCATATGAAGAGGAAATATTATAATTTCCTCATGAATGGACCTTCCATCCATATTTATATCAACATAAAGAACCTTAATCTAATTAAGGTAGAATATAATCCATATAATCTATACATCTATGCTAAACCAAGAATAGAATCCACTCTATTCTTTCTTTAACTATCATTCTAGATTGCATGGTTTGAGAAGATTCAAAACTCCCCTCAAGAATAGTTTCATTTATTCTATATCTCCTACATAAGAGTCATACCAATTTTACCCACTCTCAAATCCTAGATATCATAGCTAGGAAATTGATCATAATGGATCATTAATCATATGATTGACATTAAGTGAGGAAACCCCATAATTCCTTCAAGGAATGAGTTCCACACTTATTCTTCCTTTTCCACCATAATATCCCAAATGTATTATGATTCTTATTTACCACTACCAATGCATCATCCTTGATGTCCCCTGGTAAACATATTTAATCATCCTATTGCAATATTCATATCTCAAGAGACACAAATATCAAGTGCAATCCTCAAAAGATCCTAAGAAACACTGCTTAAGACCCACAAAATGTGGAGGGTTCGCTTAGCTCTTCTACTTTGATTCACTAGTGGCTCAATAGTGGGAGGAGAAGAACTTGAACATATGTAATCTCTGAGTAACAAAATCCATTAGCAATAGCAATGATCATATTTACTATGCTTATGATGTCATACTAATATCCATGGTCACACTTACCCACTGTAAGGTGCCATTCCAAAGTTTTAATATTCTTAGTTCACAATATAAGTTGCCTTTTTATACAAATTATCATCCATAGCATACTATCATCCACTGCTATTTTCTATTACCACACTTACTTCAAGTAAGGTGTCATTCTAGTCATGCTATCATTCACTAATAGTGCCTACAACCATACTTACTCTATGTAAGGTGTTATACCAGTAACACTATATTTCACTAATAGTACCTATGACCATCCTTACATCATGTAAGGTGTCATACTATACATATTATCATCTACTAATAATACCTATGATCACACTTACTCTATTTAAGGTTTCATACTAGACATATTATGATCTACAAATAATACTATGATCACACTTATTCTATGTAAGGTGTCATACCAAATATATTATCATATACTAATAATACCTATGATCACACTTACTCTATGTAAGGTGTCATACTAGACATTAGAATATGATTTCTTATATTTTAGGAAAGGATCCCTCACTCTTCCTTAAGGGTATATTTCCCCATCTATACCTCCTAAGAGTGTTCCAATATCAACGAGAATAACCTTACTTATTTAAGTTAATTTTAAATCTTAGATAGAATAAGATTTTCTTTCATTAAGTTCATTGGACTCACACATATATGCATCTTGAAATACCTCTTCTTACCCTCCAAGGTATTCTTTACTTAATAATTGGTCATTGCATATGACACTCAAGTGGTCGACATGCTGGATAGGGTATTTAGTCCAATCTTACCCGCATATACTTGCTATTTGGAATCCTTTTGAGCCACCACTCAAAACAATAAGACTTGAGTATTTAGGATCATTCCACCCAAATCTTAATGAAATATATTCAAGTATAATAAACTAAATCGCTCCTTAGATAAAAATTTGCTTTATATTACACATATAAAATACATGTTTGTGGTTTGCATGAGTGTAATCGGATATATTATACAATGTGTATCCTTATAATACCCAAGGATTGGCTATTTAATCATACAATATGGATGAATTTATGGTTGTCATATTTCTATCCTTTTGTTATTTGGGGTTAGACCAAATTACTACAAGGAAGTGATTCAAGGTCTAACGCATCGAGTAGCACTTCTATACCCACTTGGAATATCATTTTTGAGCAGTCTAGGACTCACTAATGCATTAAGATAGGATACTAAGTAGGTAGATTTGTACTCATCCCTTGCTTGTCAAAATTATGAATTCTCATCCAAGATGGTCATTGTTGATCCTTCACTATTCCTTTGGGTTAGCTCCAATTGGAGTACATCTCGTTTGGCTCTAGCAATATGTCTTTCCACCTTACATTGTTGAATTTATTACTTCAAGAATTCTATCTCAAGTGGCCCACCTATATTGGAATGCTCATTATCATTTCCTTAATATTTGGAAGTTCCTACTTCAGCCTCTATTTTATGATGTTCTTGAACCCTAGGAAGTTGTCCTACTTCCCTTGGACTTTCCTCATCTTACCCTTGCTAGGCATACCACCATTGATCATATTATTGGGTTGTATCCACATCATCCACACCAAAACCCATATGTCCTCATATACTTCTAAGGTTAATGGTCCCATTTGTGGGGGCACAACTTCCTTCCTCCCTTTTCTTGCATAAACCATAGGAGGGTCTGGTATACTTTACCTGATACCAAATTGCCACAATACTCGAGTATATTAAAAATACCCATAATGTGTGTTTACTCACCCAATCATCCTTTTGGATCTTTGCACATGAGCTAGATGATATCTATATTTTGACCATATTAGACCTATCCTCCATGGTCTCCATATTACGTCTTTGGGCTTCAAATTTTCCTATATGGAGCGATATAGCTCCAAAACACCCTCTCGTGGCCTCTTTAACCATGACTCTTTCATATTTTATTGTCTTAGTGAATAAGGAGCTTCTGGATTTAACAAGTTGTGTACATCGTAGGATAACCCTTGGGGTCTCCTTATAGCCACATTCTCCCAAGTCCATATATGTATCAAAAGGTCACATTTCATTCTTACCCGCTTTGTTGTTCAAAACTCAAATAATTCTCTATAGGCTTGGACTAGTAAGACTGGTGCCCAAGAAAATTTAATTGAATACTCCACTAGATCCTATACAATCCCTAACATATTCCAAGGAAATCATGTACATAGTGCATCAGGTAGAATGATGTTCGCTATAAGTGTCATCACCATAACTTTTTTGGGTGACAGTTTACCGAACGTGAAAATCAGTTCATACAATATACCACTCTTATTGGTATTAACATCCTTCCATCCAAATTTGAACACTCTTTCTAAAACTAGTATTTTTTTTGCTTCCTTTGTGGCTAATATTGTACATCCTTCAACTGGTAATTGATAGATCCGATACACATCTTATAGTATAATAGTCATTTCTTCAATAGGTATCTAGAAATTTCCTCGGTCGATATCCCATATTTCCATTAGTTCTAGTAGGTATCCATTATCAATTAGCACTAGTTCCAAGTAGGCAAATCCTACTAAACCTATCTCACTTAACCATTTCCAATCATTGACATCCAACACACTCCTAGCTCCATAAAAAATTGGAC
Organism: Wollemia nobilis; assembly: GCA_028583015.1. Taxonomy (NCBI): domain Eukaryota; kingdom Viridiplantae; phylum Streptophyta; class Pinopsida; order Araucariales; family Araucariaceae; genus Wollemia; species Wollemia nobilis. The sequence goes on along the minus strand of JAQPPZ010000458.1, from coordinate 9,587,131 downwards.
TAAGAGTAGCATGAGCTTTAATAACCTTCAATGGCTTTGTTTCTATTGATCGAGCTTCATAGCTCACTATGATACAACTAGAAACCATATTCTTACAAAGTGTGTATTAGTAGATCGACTAGTAAAAATAGGAGAAGCAAGAAGCACACGATGGGGTTTACCTCGAGCAAGATTACGAGAAGTAGTGCAAGCCCTAAAACTAATACAAATGTGTTGAACTCCATAGACTAATTCTCATTGCTATAAAAGTTATCCAAGATTATTTTTCTTTGAAACTTTACAATATGTTCAATAATGGTTTATTCATCTGTTAAATCAAACATATTTCAAGAATCATGTTTTATTTGGCTCTTAAATCTATCTTTTAGGGATTTATTGTACCTTTTTGTACTTTAAAACCCTTGTATTCCTTTATGTGTCTAACACGTTACCCACTTAGTGTCTTTTCAGTGCCCTTTTTCAATGAATCACCAACTTCTCAGGTGTTATTTTTTATTCCAACTATTACTTCTTTATTGGCAATGATTTTGGCTTTGAATCAACTACCACATCCTATTTACACTTGTCATTCCTAAAAACTGTATATTGGGATTCCCTTAGCTTAGGTTTTAATACCACATTCATCATGTAGTGGTGCCCTCCCATATTTAAATAGTGCATAATGCCCTCCTAAAATTTACCACCATCCAGGTGGTTCGGTGGCATACTTTTCTATGGAGTTGGGATACATGGGGAGATTGGTGAAGTCTCATGTGGCGATGATAATTGGGGTATCGAAGCTATATGGTGGAGTCCAGATATGGTTCACACCAAAATTTCATGTCAAAAAATATTTTTGGTGAGATTTGGGTTATTTCCATTAATATGAAATTTCCCCATCCTTGCCCTCCTTCACCATTGTTGAGCTAATCAACTCATTGCTCTTGCCAAAGGCCATGAGTGTATTATAACATTGATAAAAAATATAAATAAATAAAACATTATTTTTTTGATCCCATGATCTTTATAGACTCCTACCTCATCATAAGGTAGTACTACCCTTTGCAATTCCAAAGGGAATTTTATCTTCATATTTTCCAAAATTTATGGATTATCTCTCCATAAATAACCTTCAATACCCAATATTATTAGGAAACTTTATAGCTAACATAGCTTGGTTTATGATCAATGGGTTACTTTAGTAAAATCTCCATGTGGTTCTATTAAATATGAATTCTCAAGTAAGGATAATGTTGCACTTCACAAAAATCAACATGGTCAATGTATATCTTGTGGATAGGAGTGGCCAATCCTCCTATTAATACCAACGGGTAATAAAAAATACCATGCTCTTGGGAATTCTCCTGTCTATTTCAATAGGAATGTCTTTTCCCCTTCTAGCTTAATATAGACTCATGTTAGGTCTCTTTCAACACATACATTAGGTGTATGCCTTGAAGACTAAATGTCCTATCATAAATATAGAACATCAATCATTTACAATGCTTAAATATCTCCCCATATCACACAATGGGAGTTAAGCGGGTTATCACACAAACCCTCATAGTGTTGGCAATTTTGGGTACTTTGGGCACATTGCCTTTGCTCAAGTGTATAAGTTGTCATTGATGTCAAGAAGCTCTTGAAGGAATTTGATTTGATGTCAAATAATTTGTTTTGATGAAGGTTATGGCATGACAGTTTCAAAGGTCTTTTGTAAACCCAAAGTTGGAAGGTTTAAAGATTACAGGTGGATGCATTAGTTTAATGCATTTGGGTCCAGGAGGAAGCATTTATTTAAATAATTAAAAACCTTGTTAAGGTTCCCTTTAATTATTTTTAAATAAATATTAAATTATTGTTTGCAATGGGTTATCCTAACCCATGGCGCTATGTTTTAAGATTTTGGGCGCTAGCCAAGACCTCCGCCGACATGTTAAACTCCTCGCCGATGTCAAGAGCTTATGGTAAAAATGCATATAAATCTCCCTCGATGAAAATCAAGAATTATCCCATCCGCTTTTTTGAAAAGAGTTGCTCGCTGTGAATTCATGATCTGCTGTTCTATTTCTTCCTCGCTATGATTTTGTGATCCGTTGTTCAAATTTCTTCTTCGATTGTGTCTTCGTCATTTTCATAAACCCATCGTTCGATTGTGTCTTCGCCATTTTTGTAAACCTGTTGTTCGACTGTGTCTTCACCATTTTCGTGAATCCATTGTTCATTTTTTTTGTACTCGTCACTTGTCATAAATCCGTCGTAAGGTTTTCATCTTCGTGTTTGCGTTAGAAGAAATGGAGGCACTGTTGTTTTATTTAATCCCTGGCATAGAAGGAACAAGGCTAACAGCGTGAGGTTTAAACCTCATCGGGCACCTTTGGCACATCGATAGCAGCTAGGTTGTTGGCGCGCTACCCGAACGGGAGGTTCCACGTTTGAATAACATGAAAGGGTTTTTCATCGTGAAGTGGATGCAGCGGGTGGTGTTAGAATTCATGCGCAATTTCTCCATAGCACGATTTTTGATGTTGGCCAAGGTATTTTTGAAATTAATTTTTGCTAAGTGTATTTTACGGATGGAGGAAGTTTATTAGAGGGAAAAACAGCTTAGGAGTTATAAGGAGTTTAAAGCTTGTTTTATTTTGATAAAATATTCTTTTGAAGGTGTTGTTTGAAATATCTTATTGCATTCTTATGAGAGATAAATTTTATTTTTGATAAGACTATAAGGGAGAAATAAGGTGTATAAGGGATAAATTTTTCTTGTAATGTTGAGAGTGCTTTTGGTTGATTATGGAAATGAAAGCATGATGTTTTAAGGTTAAAATTACTTCTTGTGTGAAGTTGTGAAACCTTAAGTGGGCAGCTTTGAGATTGACATTTGCTTTCATTAAATTGGTAATAATCAAGCTATTCTTTACTTGGTTAAAGTGTTGGGCTTACTCCTTTGTTGATGATTTGAAAATTTGTTTTGTGCTATTGTGATTTGAGTTGGTGGATGCTTTTTTTTCAAACAATATTGGAGAGAAAAGGAGTTCTACTTGTTTCCTTTTCTAATGTTGATTGTGAAATGCTTCAAGGTTGTGTTTTGAGTTGAATGGTGTTGATTGAACCTTGTTTGATGAGCATTGTTGTTGAAGCCCTAATTTATGGTGAAAAGAACATGAGTATCATTGTTATGTGATTCTTTGCATAGTTGGAAATTGTTGGGGTTTCATGTTCTTGAAAGAAAGTCTATCCTATCCATTTTAGATATTGAGTTGAGTTTTCAAATTTGAGATTGAGTTTGAGCTGAGTTGATTTGAGTTGAGTTTTGAGATTGGGATTCTTTTTTTGCTTCTATGAGTTTGACAAATCACATTGGGTCTCTAACAATTCACCTTGTGATTTCCTACTAAGAAATTTTTTTTTCTTGGTGAGCTTGCTGAGTTTTGGACAGGTTCCGATGGGGACTTGTGAGCAGTTTTGGACAGGTTCCGGTGGGGACTTGTGAGCAGATTTGGACAGGTCCTAGCAGGGGACTTGTGAGCTAAGTTTGATAGTTCTATCAGAGAACTTGAGGACAGAGGTGCATCGGTTCTTTGAGAAGAACCTGAGGATAGATTTGGCAAGTCTTTGAGAAGGCTTGTGTGTAGAGGATTGATTTGTTCAAGTGTTGGACAGATCTGACAGACAGAGGAAGACTTGTACTAGACCAACTGACTATGTTTGGTATAGGTTGCTGAGTTGTTGTGGACGTGATCATAGAAGGTAGAGGTCTCTTAGGCTAAGCATTGAGGATAGGAGGTCTTCGGTGGAAAGGAGTTCCATGTGCTGGCAAGAGGTAGAGGCAGTTGATCTTTTAAGAGATCATTTCCAGAGCAGAGGGGAAGGTATCTCCTTTGAGTAGAGGCTCATAAATTCTAATTGGGGGAAGGTATCTCCTTTGGGCCGAGGCTCATAAACATTGTAATTGGGAAGGATTCCCAAAGAAATTTGAGATAACTTTTAGAGAAAAGTTTTGTGGACGTAGCCTAGCCATTTTGGGTGAACCACATTAAAATTGGTGTCACTTTGTGGATGATATTGTGCATTTCTTTGATATTTCTTTGGGTATATTGCTTTACTTTTTTGAAGTATAAAGGAAAAAATAAAAAGAGGTCTTATACTGTTCACCCCCCCCTCTCAGTATAAGCTTGTGTTCTTCACATATACACTCTAATGTCTACCATTTTACCTTACTTATTCTATTCAACTTTTAATCTCCACGATAAGAGATAAAATGTAAGCTCTTCCCCCACTTGATAATTCTTGAATCCATTTACCACACAATACTTTAGTAAGGAAGATACTTAGCTCCATACCACTAATTTCAAGTATCATTTCTCAATGATCTCTTGGGTACTCCACAAGTTGTGGGAGGCTCCCTCACTCTTCCATTCTGATTCACTAGTGAATATAGGCATGGGAGAAAATATTTACACATTAGTAGCTCCTAAGCACTTATTCTTCCTTTAATATATATTTATCAATTTAGAGTTCATCAAGAAAAGTTATATATTTACAAACAAATCCCATATCTTTGCTAGCCTAGACCTATCATTAGATTCCATTAACTAGCCCTCGATCTGATACCAAGTGTAACAACCCCAAACTACCGACTCAACTTGAGATAATTTTTTGTGTACATGTCTAACATGTCGAGTTTACAACCAAGTATGTCTAAATCAATATCAAGTAGGATAGAAAGTAATCAAGAGAATTAAGACATGGTCAGTGTCAAATTTTATGATAGGAGTGACCAACTCCTATCTAAATTTACATACCAACATGATATTTATAAACTCCTTGGTTTAATTTTTTCTATCTCTATTTTCATTAAGAAGTTTAGTTACTTAATTAATTGAATGTAACTTAAATTTCGCTTCCTATTATATTATTTGCAATGTTATACCATGCATATATAATTGAATACTACATAAAGATCATTTTACTTCCCTCAATATTATTACTTGGAACAAATCAATACCATTGCATCATATTAAAAGAGCCATTCATTGGAAAATCAAATGCACCATTCATTATTAGATAGAATAACCACAAGTGCAATTATAAACCATTCTCACTAATGGAACATTACTTCATATCAAAAGCATGCATCATATAACATTCTAGTGAACATATTTATAAGAATGTAAATGCATCATCTCATTGGAAATTAAATAACTTTTAAATTTCATTTTATTCAATATCCATAATCAAATTGTTTAACATCATATTAGAAAGCAGATGTAACATCCATGCATAACCATAATGGTAAACCACAAAATAAAAGTACATAGTATATATCCTAGGAACCCTCACGGGGAATAAACCCAACCTCCAAAACATGTTTCTCCTCTCATTTCATAAACTTAAGATGACATAAACACAAGTATGTAAAGACATCCCATGGATCCTTTTTCTAAATCAAACATACAATTAAAGGCACCAATTCATTCCTTTTTCAAATCATGATGCAAATAAGGAAATTACACATTTCCTTTCTCTAAGCTATCAATGCAATACATAAGAATATGTTTATGAATGATCATTGGATTCATAATAGGGAGAAATCACCTCAAAAAAGCAAGACATAACCCCGTAGTTCCCTAGAGAATGAATTCCACATTCATTATCCCAAAATTGTTACATATTCACTCCTAAGTAGAGTTCATTAAGTAACCATACTGAGCATATGAAGAGGAGCTCTTATAATTTCCTCATGAATGGACCTTCCATCCATATTTATGTCAACATAAAGAACCTTAATCTAATTAAGGTAGAATCTAATCCATATAATCTATACATATATGCTAAACCAATAATAGGATACACTCTATTATTTATTTAACAATCATTCTAGATTACATGGTTTGAGAAGATCCAAAACTTCCCTCAAGAATAGTTTCATTTATTCTAAATCTACTACATAAGAGTCATACTGATTTCACCCGCTCTCAAATCCTAGATATCATATCTAGGAAATGGATCGTAATGGATCACTAATCATATGTTTGACATGAAGTGAGTAAACCCCATAATTTCCTCAAAGAATGTGTTCCACACTTATTCTTCCTTTTCCACCATAATATCCCAAATGTATTATGATTATTATTTTCCACTACCAGTGCATCATCCTTGATGTCCCATGGTAAACATATTTAATCATCCTATTGCAAGATTCATATCTCAAGAGACACAAATGTCAAGTGCAATCCTCAAAAGAGCCTAAGATACACCACTTAAGACCCATAGAATGTGGAGGGTTCACTTAGATCTTCCACTTTGATTCACCAATGGCTTAAAAGTAGGAGAAGAACTTAAACACGTAATATATGAGTTACAAAATCCATTAGCAATAGCAATTATCATCTTTACTATGCTTACGATGTTATACTAATGTCCATGGTCACACTTACCCCATGTAAGGTGCCAGTCCAAAGTTTTAATATTATTATCTCACAATATAAGGTGCCATTTTATACAAATTATCATTCACAAAATACTATCATCCACTGATAGTTTCTTTGACCACATTTACTTCATGTAAGGTGTCATTCTAGTCTTGTTATCATTCACTGATAGTACCTATGACCATAATTACTCCATGTAAGGTGTTACGCCAATCATACTATCTTTCAGTGATAGAACCTACGAACATCCTTACTTCATGTAAGGTGTCATACCATATATTATCATCTACTGATAATACCTACGATCACACTTACTCCATGTAAGGTGTCATACTAGACATATTATCATTTATTGATAATACCTATGATCACACTTAATCTATGTAAGGTGTCATACCAGACATATTATCATCTACTGATAATACCTATGATCACACTTAATCTATGTAAGGTGTCCTACCATACTTTAGAATATGATTTATTCTATTTTAATAGAGGATCTTTCACTCTTCCCAAAGGGTATATTTCCCCATCTATACCTCCTAAGAGTGTTCCAGTCTTAACTAGAATAACCTTGCTTATTTAAGTTAATTTTAAATATTAGAATAAGATTTTATTTCATTAACTTCATTGGAATCACACATAAATGCATCTCGAAATACCTCTTCTTACCCTCCAAGGCATTCTTTACTTAAGAATTGGTCATTACATATGACACTCAAGTGGTCGAAATGTTGAATGCGGTATTTAGTCCACGCTTACCTGCTTAGAACCTTTAAAAATCTACTTGCTATTTGGAATCCTTTTGAGCCACCACTCAGAACAAGAAGACTCGAGTATTTTGGATATTCTCGCCCAAATCTTAATGAAATACATTCAATTATAATAAACTAAATTACTCATTAGATAGATATTGCATTATATTACACATATAAAATACATATTTGTGGTTTACATGAGTGCAATCTAATATATTATACAACATGTATGCTTATAATACACAAGGATTGGCTTTGTAATTATACAATATGGAAGACTTTATGGATGTCATATTTCTATCCTTTCTTCATTTAGGGTTAGACCTAATTCCTGCAAGGAAGTAATTCGAAGTCTAACTCATCAACTAGCACTTATATGCCCATGTGTAATATCAATTGTGAGCAGTCCCTGAGTCACTAATACGTTGAGGTATGTTACCAAGTAGGTAGATCTGTACTCGTCCCTTGCTTGTTGAAGTTGTAAATTCTTAGCCAAGATGGTTATCGTTGATCCTTAACTATTCCTTTAGGTTAGCTCCATTTGGAGTACATATCGTTCGGCTCTAGCAACATCTCTTTCCACCTCCAACTATCAAATTTTTTGCTTCAGGGACCCTATCTCAAGTGGCCCATCTATATCATAATGTTCATGGTTATGTCCTTGATAGTTGGAAGGTCCTGCTTCAGCATTTAGTTGATGATGTTCTTGAACCCTAGGAAGTTCTCCTACTTCCCTTAGAATTTCCTCATCTTGCCCTTGCTAGGTAGACCACCATTGACCATATTCTTGTATTGTACTTGCATCATCCACACCTATAACCCATATGTCCTCATATACTTCTAAGATTAATGGTCCTATTTATGGGGGCACAACTTTTTTCCTTCCTTTTTTAGCATAAACAACAGGAGGATCTAGTACCCTTTACCTAATACTGAACTACCACAGTACTCGAGTATATTGAAAATACATGTAGTGCATGCTTACTCATCCAATCATCCTTTTTGTTCTTTTCACATGAGCTAGATGATATCTATCTTCTAATCATATTTAACCTATCCTCCATGGTCTCCATATTATGTCTTGGGGCTTTAAATTCTCCCATATGGAGCGATATAGCTCCCAATTACCCTCTTGTGGCCTCTTTATCTATGATTCTTTTACCTTTTTCCATCTTAGTGCATAAGATTCTTATTTTTTTACCAAGATATGTACATCGTAGGGTAACCATTGGGATATCCTTATAGCCACATGCTCCTAGGCCCATATTTGTATCAAAATTCCACATTCCATTCTTACCCACTTTGTTTTTAAAAACTTAGATAATTATCTATAGCCTTGGACTAGTAAGGTTGGTGTCTAATAAAATACAATTGAATACTCCACTAGATCCTACACAACCCCTAACATATTTCATAGAAATCATGTGCCTAGTTCATCATAGAATGACGTTTTCTATAAGCATCATCACCATAGCTTGTTTGGGTGATAGTTTACTAAACATGAAAAGCATTTCATACAATATACCACTCTTATCAATATTAACATCATTCCATATATATTTGAACACTCTTTCTAAAACCAATCCTTTTTTGGTTTCCTTTGTAGTTATTATTGTACACCCTTCAACTAGTAATTGATAGATCCGATATGCATCCTCCAGGGTAATAGTCATTTCTTCAGTAGGTAACTAGAAATTTCCTTGACCGAAATCCCATATTTCTGTCAATGCTGATAGGTATCCCCTATCAATTAGCATTGGTTCCAAGTAGGCGACTCCTTCTAAATGTATCTTGATTAACTATTTCCAAGCATTGACATCCAACATACTCCTAGCTCCCTAAAAAAATAGCCTAAGAGCAGCGTAAGCTTTAATAATCTTCAATGGTTCTATTTCTACTAATATAGATTCATAGCTCACTCTGATACTACTATAAGCCATCTTATTATAGAGTGTGTACTAGTAGATCAACTAGTAAAAATAGTAGAAGCAAGAAGCACACGATGGGGTTTACCCTGAGCAAGATTACTAGAAGTTGTTCAAGACCTAAAACTAATTTAACTATGTTGAACTCCATAAACTTATTATCCTTGCTATAAAAGCTATCCAAGCTTATTTTTCTTTGAAACTTTATGATATGTTCAATAATTTATTTATTCATTTGTCAAATCAAACATCTTTCAAGAATCATGTTTTGGTTGGCTCTTAAATAAATCTTTTAGGGATTTATTGTATCTTTTTGTACTTGAAAACTCTTTTATTCCTTTATGTATCAGACACCTTTCCCTCTTAGTGTCTTGTCAACACCCTTTTTCAATGAATCGCCACCTTATTAGGCATTATTTTTTATTCCAACCATTACTTCTTTATTGGCAATGATGTTGGATTTGAATCGAGAAGCACCTCCTCTTTACACTTGTCATTCCGAAAAATCGTGTATCGAGATTCCCTTAACTTAGGTTTTCTTCTTAAGAATTTGTCTTAATATTTTCAATGTGTTTGAGATAATTCCAAATGCTCCTATACAAGTATTAATACAACATTCATCATGTACTGGTGCCCTCCCATATTTAAATAGTGCATAATGCCCTATTAAACTTGACAACCATCCAGGTGGTCTGGTGGCATACTTATCTACGAAGTCAAGATACTTGGGGAGATTGGTGAAGTATGATGTGGCAATGACAATTGGGGTATCTAAGCTATTTGGTGGAGTCCATATATGATTTACACCAAAATTTCATATCAAAAAATATTTTTGGTGAGATTTGGGTAATTTCCATGCTTAAATATGAAGTTTTCCCATCCTTGCCCTCCTTCGCCATTGTTGAGCTAATCAGCTCATTGCTCTTGCCAAATGCCATGAGTGTATTGTAACATTGATAAAAAATGTAAATAAAGAAAATATTCTTTTGTTGATCCCATGATTTTATCCAGACTCCTACCTCATTGCAAGTTAGTATTACCCTTTGCAATTCCAAAGGGAATATTGTCTCAATATTTTTCAAAATTTATGGATTATATCTCCATAGATAACCTTCAATACCCAATGTTCTTAGGAATATTTATGGCTAACATAGCTTGGTTTATGATCAAAGGGTTACTTTAGTAAAATATCCATTTGGTTCTCTTAAATATGAATGCTCAAGTTCAAGGTTGCACTTCATAGAAATCAATATGGTCAATATATATCCTATGGATAAGAGTGGCCAATCCTCCTATTAAGACCAACGGGTAATAAAATATACCACGCTCTTAGGAATTATCCTATCTATTTCAATAGAAATACCTATTTCCCTTCTAGCTTAAGCTAGACTCATGTTAGGTCTGTTTCAAACCATACATTAGGCATATACCTTGAAGACTAAATGTCCTATCATAAATATAGAACATCAATAATTTGTAATGCTTAACTCTCTTCCCATATCACACAATGGTATTTAAGGGGGTTATCACACAAACCCTCACAGACACTCCAATTTCTACATTTTACCTTACATTTTCTATTCAGCTTTTAATCTCCATGATAAGAGATAAAATTTAAGCTTTCTCCCCACTTGATCATTCTTGAATCCATTTACCACACAATACTTTAGTAAGGAAGATACTTAGCTCCATACCACTAAATTCAAGTATCATTTCTCAATGATCTCTTGGGTACTCCACAAGTTGTGGGAGGTTCCCTCACTTTTTCATTCTGATTCACTAGTGAATATAGGCATGGGAGAAAATATTTACACATTAGTAGCTCCTAAGCACTTATTCTTTCTTTAATATGTATTTATCAATTTAGAGTTCATCAAGAAAATTTATAGATTTACAAAAAAAGCCCATATATTTGCTAGCCTAGACCTATCATTAGATTCCATTAACTAGCCCTCGATCTGATACCAAGTGTAACAACCCCAAACTACCAACTCAACTTGAGATAATTTTTTTTGTACATATCTAACATGTCGAGTTTACAACCAAGTATGTCTAAATCAATATCAAGTAGGGTAGAAAGTAACCAAGAGAATTATGACATGGTCAATGTCAAATTTTATGGTAGGAGTGACCAACTCCTATCTAACCTTACATACCAACATGATATTTATAAACTCCTTGGTTTAATTTTTTCTATATCTATTTTCATTAAGAAGTTTAGTTACTTAACTAATTGAATGTAACTTAAATTTCGCTTCCTATTATATTATTTGCAATGTTATACCATGCATATATTATTGAATACTACATAAATATTGTTTTACTTCCCTCAAGATTATTACTTGGAACAAATCAATACCATTGCATCATATTAAAAGAGCCATTCATTGGAAAAGCAAAGGCACCATTCATTATTAGATAGAATAACCACAAGTGCAATTATAAACCATTCTCACTTATGGAACATTACTTAATATCAAAAGCATGAATAATATAACATTCTAGTGAACATATTTATAAGAATGTAAATGCATCATCTCATTGGAAAGTAAATAACATTTAAATTCCATCTTATTCAATATCCACAATCTAACTAATTAACATCATATTAGAAAGCAGGTATAACATCCATGCATAACAATAATTGCAAACCACAAAATAAAATTACATAGCATATATCTTGGGAACCCTCATGGGGAATAAACCCAGCCTCAAAAATATGTTTCTCCTTTATTTTCATAAACTTAAGATATCATAAATACAAGTATGTAAAGGCATCCCATGGATCCTTTTTCTAACTCAAACATACAATTAAAGACACCAATTCATTCCTTTTTCAAATCATGATGCAAATAAGAAAATTACACATTTCCTTTCTCTAAGACATCAATGCAATACATAAGAATATGTTTATGAATAATTATTAGAACCAAACAACCAAGAGGGAACCCCATAATTTCCTCAAGAATGAATGCAACATTCATTCTCCCAAAATTATTACATATTCACTCCTTCTTAAGTAGAATTCATTAAGTAACCATACTGAGCATATGAAAAGGATATATTATAATTCCTCATGAATGGACCTTCCATCCATATTTATATCAAAATAAATAACCTTAATATAATTAAGGTAGAATCTAATCCATATAATCTATACATCTATGTTAAACCAAGAATAGAATCCACTCTATTATTTCTTTAATTGTCATTCTAGATTACATGGTTTGAGAAAATTCGAAACTCTCCTCAAGAATAGTTTCATTTATTCTAGATATCCTACATAAGAGTCATACTGATTTCACCCACTCTCAAATCCTAGAGATCATAGCTAGGAAATGTATCATAATGGATCATTAATAATATGATTGATATGAAGTGAGGAAACCCCATAATTCCTTCAAAGAATGAGTTCCACACTTATTCTTCCTTTTCCACCATAATATCCCAAATGTATTATGATTATTATAATCTTTAGAGAAAATTACTCAACTTTATCACAAATTGCTCCACAATTTATCTCATAATATATTCATAAGTTTTTACAAACTTATCCCCAGTTTGTCCCATAATTTACTTAATAATCATATTATGGTTCCCTATAAATATTTTCCAAATTTATGCTATAGTCCTTCATAGCCTCCTACCCAATTTCATTATAGGTTTCCCATAAGTTTACAATTCGGGGTGCTTCGATGGTCACCCCAAACATTCATTTAATTCTTTCAAGGACTATCAAATTAATTTTTAAAAACACTCTTGAGTTATACCAAATATCACCCTTTTAATTTTGTTTATGGTCAAGGGTAGTTTGCATACCAAAGAGGATGTCCTCACGAAGAGTAAGGAAGACCGTTTTTAATTCCCTAAATTTAAAATTGAATTCATTTATTGATTTTTCTCTTAGTTGAGCACAAGCCATTACTCAAATTTCCCTTTAATAGAGCCTAGTTGAGTATAATCCATTACTCAAATATCTCCTTAACAGAGACTAGTTGATAATAAACCATTACTCAAATCACCCTTAGTAGTGACTTCTTTAGAAGGGTCTAAAAGTTAGATTAAATTTATCAAAAACACTCGTTATGGGTTATTTCTATTGGCACCTAACTTCTAGTGCATAGACTTCAAGGCTAAGCCTAGCCCCTTTAGCCATACGATCACCACAGTGTGGTCATTGTAATAAGGGCGAAAGGTTATCTTATAAATTCCCCTCCAATGCTATCATAGATGTGTGTGGGACTAAGCATCTCGTAACAACTGGAAATGCTCCTACCTCCATCAAATAACCCGATGACATGTGGTAGAATCATGATAGGGAAAACACCAGATCATTAATCACCAAATACTAGGCATTTAATTAGGATTATTCATAGCATGGTGCAATTATTTAGAGTTAGAGAGTTTTGGTAGGGCTTATCCAAGTGCCTAGGTGCTTGGCTATGAGTTCTATTGCACCCTCTACTATATATCTTACCTTTATCCCACAACGTACTGCATGTGGGACATTTACCAGTACACCTCTCCACTAATTACACAACCCAGGTTTACTAGGAGCACTACATATGCCATGACATCTTTGAGGGTTATCCAGAAAGTTGACCAACCTCATTAATGATCTTATTTGCTAGTAAAGTTATTCTAAAGGTGAATAAGGTGTAAATAAGGAACCATATGACTCGATCATGGAGATAGAATATATGGTTTCCAACAGTTTATTAACAGAACAAGGTTGGTATCTGAAACCACATTTACATAAAATACCATCATAAAGTTATATTAGATGACATGCATTTGAATTTGGATTTGATAGAGATTCTTAATAAATGTGATCTAAAATTTTATTGGTGTTTTATAGATGTTAATCCTATTCTTATACACACATAGCATTGGTTAAGATAGAATTTGGGATGCTCAAAGCTCCTCAATCCAAACCTAGACATAGAAAACCTGAATCCATGGTTCGGCTCATAATAGAACACTTGTCTTTGAGCAATTAGAAGGTAATGATTCAAACTCTTGCCATGCAGTTTGGGAAAATTACTTGGTATAATTTTATCCCATATTCAGTGTGTTTAAATTACTTGGTATAATTTTATCCCATATTCAAGCAGTTTAAAGTCACTTGCATGTGATTAGAGTAGTAAGCATCAAATGGCGATCGCAGAGACCCCATTGTTGGTGAGGGTGGTGGCGACGACTTTGGGTTAATGATAATCTAGATATTGAATAGATTATAACTTTTTTTTTTATAAATATATGCATTGACTCCAGTTAATCGGTTCTAACCAAAACCTTTGCTAAGGTTTACCATGATTGTGAATTAAATTACTATGGTCAATATTCCCAAACATATCAGTTTAGATGTAATTTCAAAATATTTGATATAAAATCACATCGGGACTAAGTATAAGGGTTTGTAGTTGATCAATAATCAAACCAAATATATTGAGGGTTTGTAATTGATAAATAATCATACCAAAAATACTAATCCTAAACTATGATTATCTAAAACAAATGCAAAAACATAGCCCTAAAGTATTAATTCCTTAAGCATAGGACTAAAATAATCATGAAAGCATAGATGAATAAGAGTATCTTAAAATATCTATGAAAGCATAGGTAAATAAGAATGCCTTAGATGCATGAAAGAGTCAAGACAACCTGTATTCATTCAGCCTTTAAATCTCCTAACTCTTCCATGATGCTTTCCCTCCAAGCTCCCTCTTTCTCGATTGCTTTCCAAGATTGTTCCCAAAAGTACTCACTTTAGTCAAATACCCTTAATTAGAACTTAGTACTTTCTTAAGGATTTTTGGTTTTTGATCTACCAAGGTAAATAGCATACTCCCTAAGCCCAAGATTTCTCCTCTCTTTCCAATTACTTGTCTCCCCTTTTATAGTTTTCCTAGCTTCCTTTTCCTTCATGAGCAAGAAGGTGGGTTTATTAATAAAATATTAAAAAGGAGTATTTTTGGAGTCAACCCAAATAGTGAAATTCCTTTTTATTATTTAAAAATTAGAAGGGACAAGAGGATATAAGGTGGGAGTACCTTGTTCATTTTGGATCTTCCCTTTTTCCTAGGGCAACTTACAAGGTCAACCTTATCACTATTTGGAAGTAGTCATGGTGGAATGGAGAATAGTTCATCCACTAATCTATATATATATATATATATTTATATATATATATATATATATAAATCATGACCTTGCTCTTTTTGGGTCCATTTAAAATTGGATAAATTTTGTGGACACCTAATTGTAATAAATTAGGTTTATTCTATTAAGTCACTTTTTGTAAAAGATAAATTCCCAACTTAATCTTTCACAAAAGCCTTATTTTAATTTCTCCAAACCTTAAAAAATCCCATTTTAATTCCAAAAGTCCCCAAAATAACCTGGTGGAGTGTAATTATCTTTAATTAGGGATTTTATAGGGTAATTAGGGTTTACCATCCCCTAGATTTTATCAATTAGTCCCTTTTATTAATGCTTAGCATCATTAGTAAGGTTTGGTTAATGTTAAAATTTAGGTATTAATTGATCCTTTGGATCAATTAATATCTTCTAGGAAGTCCTAATGGGTAGGTTGTGACATACTCCCTCCTTGGATTAAACACAACATCCTATGTTTCTCATTAGTTCCTAGCTTAGTTATTGTAGAAACTTAATAAAACTAGCATTAGTTCTTTACAAAATAATTAGAACCATCATCCTTTTTCTTATTTTTAGTGTCTTGTTCCTAATGGTAAGCAACATCTTCCATCCACGAGGGTATTTGGACCTGCAATAATACAAAATATCAATAGTACCATATTCTTACAATAATAAAAACATCCATATTGCATCAACATTAAGTATTGGAAACATCATCAATGCACCATTTTCATCATAAAATCAAAGCATCAAATCATATATCGTTGCATAGTCAATGATAATAAAGTACTGCAACAATAGATCTTCAGAATATTTTCATAGAGATGACATGAAGTCATATTTTTATAATAAGTTAGACATAATATTTCTAATCAAATACATCCAAAACTCTCACAAAGGAGTATCACACTATACCTTTATATCTTCTTTGTATGAGTTAACCTGATATACATAGGTGTCATCAAAGACAAAGACATAATTTCATAAATCTCACTTCAAGATACCCATATATCTTGAAATCACCTTGGCAAACTCATTTACCACCACCAGTGCATCATCCTTGATGTCCCCTGGTAAACATATTTAATCATCCTATTGCAATATTCATATCTCAAGAGACACAAATGTCAAGTACAATCCTCAAAAGAGCCTAAGGTACACTGCTTAAGACCCATAAAATGTGGAGGATTTTCTTAGCTCTTCCACTTTGATTCACCAATGGCTCAACAATCGGAGGAGAAGAACTTGAACACATGTAATATCTGAGTAAAAAAATCCATTAGCAAAAAAAATAATCATATTGACTATGCTTATGATGTCATACTGATGTCCATGATCACACTTACCCCTTGTAAGGTGCCATTCCAAAGTTTTAACATTCTTAGCTCACAATGTAAGGTACCGTTTTATACAAATTATCATTCACAACATACTATAATCCACTAATAGTTTCTATGACCACACTTACTTCATGTAAGATGTCATTCTAATATGATTTATTCTATTTTAAGAGAGGATCCCTCACTCTTCCTTAAGGGTATATTTCCCCATCTATGCCTCCTAAGAGTGTTCCAGTATTAACTAGAATAACCTTGATTATTTAATTTAATTTTAAATCTTAGATAGAATAATATTTTCTTTCATTAATTTTGTTTGAATCACACATATATTCATCTCAAAATACCTCTTCTTACCCCCCAAGGCCTTATTTACTTAAGAATTGGTTGTTGCAGACAACACTCAATTGGTCAACATGTCGAATGGGGTATTTAGTCCAAGCTTACCCACTTAGAACCTTCCAAAATCTACTTGCTATTTGGAATCCTTTTGAGCCACCACTCAGAACAAGAAGACTCGAGTATTTGGGATCATCCCACCCAAATCTTAATGAAATACATTCAATTATAATAAACTAAATCACTTCTTATATAAACATTTCTTTATATTACACATATAATATACATGTTTTTGGTTTACATGAGTGTAATCTAATATATTATATAATGTGTATCCTTATAATACACAAAGATTGGCTTTTCAATATTTTCAATCATACAATATGGAAGACTTTATGGTTGTCATCTTCCTGTCCTTTCATAATTTTGGGTTAGACCCAATTCCTGCAAGGAAGTGGTTCGATGTCCAACTCATCAAGTAGCACTTCTATGACCACGTGGAATATCATTAGTGATCATTCCATGACTCACTAATGCATCGAGGTAGTATAACAAGTAGGTAGATATGTACTCATCCCTTGCTTGTTGAAGTTGAGAATTCTAGGCTAGGATGGTCATCTTTTAGCCTTCACTATTCCTTTGGATTAGCTCTAGTTGGAGTACATATCATTTGTCTCTAGCAACATATCTTTCCACCTCCAATTATTAAATTTGTTACTTCAAGGAGTCTATCTCAAGTGGCCCACCTATCTCAGAAAGCTCATTATCATTTCCTTGATAGTTGGAAGGTCCTACTTTATCCTCTAGTTGATGATGTTCTTGAACCATAGTAAGTTCTCATACTTCCCTTAGACTTTCCTCATCTTGCCCGTGCTGGGAAGACAACCATTGATTGTATTCTTAATTTGTACCTTTATCATCCACACCTAGAACCCATATGTCCTCATATACTTCTAAGGTTAATGGTCCCATTTGTGGGGGCATAACTTCCTTCCTCTCTTTTCTTGTGTAAACCACAGGAGGATCTGGTATCCTTTACCTGATACCAAACAACTATAGTACTCAAGTATATTGAAAATACTCATAGTGCATGCTTATTCGTCCAATCATCCATCTAGCTCTTCTCACATAACCTAGATGATATCTATCTTCTGACCATATTGGACCTATCCTCCATGGTCTCCAAATTACATCTTGGGGCTTCAAATTTTCCCATATGAAGTGATAGAGCTCCTAATTACCCTCTCATGGCCTCTTTAGTCGTGACTCTTTCACATTTTTCCATCATAGTGCATAAGGGGCTTTTGGGTTTACCAGGATGTGTACATCATAGGGTAAACCTTGGGGTCTCCATATAGCCACATGTTCTCAAGCCCATATCTATAACAAAATATCACATTCCATTCTTACCCGCTTTTTTGTTCAAGACTCGAATAATTCTCTATAGGCTTGGACCAGTAAGGTTGGTGCCTAAGAAAACACAATGAATACTCCACTAGATCCTACACAACCCCTAACATATTCTATGAAAATCATGTGCCTAGTGCATCAGGGAGAATGATGTTCTCTATAAGTGTCATCACCATAGCTTATTTGGGTGACAGTTTACTGAATGTGAAAAGTAGTTCATATAATATACCACTCTTATTGGTATTAACATCCTTCCGTATGGATTTTAACACTCTTTCTAAAATTAGTCCTTTTTTTTCTTCCTTTATGGCTATTACTATACACCCTTCAATTGGTAATCGATAGATTTGATACACATCCTCCAGGGTAATAGTCATTTCTCTAGTAGGTAACTAGAAAGTTTCTCGATCGAGATCCCATATTTCCATTAGTGCTAATAGGTATCCCCTATCAATCAACACTGGTTCCAAGCAGGTGACTCCTACTAAACCTATCTTGCTTAACCATTTCTAATCATTGACATCCAACACACTCCTAGCTCCCTAAAAAAAATTTCTAAGAGCAATGTAAGCTTTAATAACCTTTAATGGCTCTATATCTATTGATCCAGCTTCATGACTCACTTTGATACTGCTATAAGCCATCTTCTTATAAAGTGTGTACTAGTAGATCGGATAGTAAAAATAGTAGAAGCAAGAAGCACATGATGGGGTTTATCCCGAGCAAGATTACTAGAATTAGTGCAAACTCTAAAACTAATATAACTGTGTTGAACTACATAGATAGATTCTCCTTGCTATAAAAGCTATCCAAGCTTATTTGTTCTATAAAACATTATGATATGTTCAATAATTGGTTTATTCATCTGTCAAATCAAACATATTTCAAGAATCATGTTTTGGTTAGCCCTTAAATCATTCTTTTAGGGATTCATTGTACCTTTTTGTACTTGAAAACCATTTTATTCCTTTATGTGTTTAACACCTTACCCACTTAGTGTCTTGTTAGCACCCTTTTTCAATGAATTTCCACCTTCTTAGGATTTATTTTTTATTTCAACCATTACTTCTTTGTTGGCAAAGATGTTGGCTTTAAAATGAGTACCACCTCCTATTTACATTTGTAATTCCTAAAAACCATGTATCAGGATTCCCTTAACTTAGGTTTTCTTCTTAAGAATTTGTCTTACTATTTTCAACGTATTTGAGATAATTTTGAAGACTCCTATACAGGTATTAATACCACATTCATCATGTAGTGGTGCCCTCCCATATTTAAATAGTGCATAATGCCCTATTAAACATGACCACCATCCTGATGGTTGGATGGTATAATTTTCTACAGAGTTAGGATACTTGGGGAGGTTGGCAAAGTCTCATGTTGTGATGACAATTGGGGTATCGGAGCTATCTAGTGGAGTCCAGATATGGTTTACACCAAAATTTCATGTTAAAAAATATTTTTGGTAATATTTGGGTGATTTATATGCTTAAATAATAATTTTCCCCATACTTTCCCTCCTTCGACATTGTTGAGCTAATCGGCTCATTGCTCTTGCCAAAGACTAGAATGTATTGTACACTGATAAAAAATGTAAATAAATAAAACATTCTTTTGTTGATATCATGATCTTATCCAGAATCCTACCTCATCACAAAGGTAGTATTAACCTTTACAATCCCAAAGGGAATCTTATCTTCATATTTTCCAAAATTTATGGATTATATCTCCATAGAATACCTTCAATACCCAACAATATTAGGAAACTTTATAGCTAACATAGCTTGGTTTATGATCAAGGGGTTACTTTAGTAAAATCTCCATGTGGTTCTCTTAAATATGAATGCTCAAGTAATGCCAAGGCTGCACTTCACACAAATCAATGTGGTAAATGTCTATTTGGTGGATAGGAGTGGCCAATACTCCTATTAAGACCATTGGATAATCAAACATACCATGCTCTTAGGAATTCTCATATCTATTTCAATAGGAATGCATTTTTTCCTTCTAGCTTAAGCTAGTCTCATGTTAGATCTCTTTCAACCCATACATTAGGTGTATGCCTTGAAGATTAAACATCCTATCATAAAAATAGAACATCAATCATTTATAATTCTTAACTCTCTTCATATATCACATAATAGGAGTTAAGGGGGTTATCACACAAACCCTCATAGACAATCCAATGTCTACCATTTTACCTTTTGCTCTATTCAACTTTTAATATCCATGATATGAGATAAAATCTAAGCTTTTCCCCCACTTGATCATTCTTGAATCCATTTACCACACAATACTTTAGTAAGGAAGAGACTTAGCTCCATACCACAAATATCAAGTATCATTTCTCAATGATCTATTGCGTACTCCACAAGTTGTGGGGGATTACCTCACTCTTCCATTCTCATCCACTAGTGAATATAGACATGGGAGAAAATATTTGCACATTACTAGCTCTTAAGCACTTATTATTCCATTAATATGCATTTATCAATTTAGAGTTCATCAAGAAAAGTTATAGGTTTACAAAAAAATCCCATATTTTTTCTAGCCTAGAACTATCATTAAAGTCCATTAACTAGCCCTTGCTCTGATACCAACTGTAACAATCCCAAATTACCAACTCAACTTGAGATAATTTTTTTTTATACATATATAACAGGTCGAGTTTACAACCAAGTATGTTTGAATCAACATCAAGCAAGTTAGCAATTTACCAAGTGAATTACGACATGGTCAGTGTCAACTCTCGTGATAGGAGTGACCAATTCCTATCTTTTTTTTGTAAGTTAATGATTTTGCATTAAAAAATGGGGCATTTGAAAGGCACCCCAACGCCTTGTACAACAATTAAGAAAAAAGAAATAAAACTTAGGAAAACATAGAAAGGACAAAGAAGGATGCATGAAAGGAACAAAATATGTCCGCGCTGGAACAAAAGAGAAGGAAACAAAAATTGACCCATGAAAAATGTCAGAACACAAAAGGAAACTAGAGAGTAGCTAGCTGAGAGAAAAAGTAAACTAAAACTTTAATTTGGTGCATCAGTCTGCATAGGAGAGGCAACCATGATCTCCAGATCAACATCCTTGGTAGCATCCTTGAGCACATCCTTAGAGGCTTCCTTAGATATTTCCTTCACTATCTCGATGACTTCATCATCCTTAACATCAAAAACTCTAGTGGCAGTAGAAAAGGTAGGGCCCTCTTCATAATTGTCATAGAAAAAGAGTAGGTTGAGAGCATTATGTTGTTCCTTGAGCTGAGCAATTCCTTTCCCAAGTGCAACATGGGCGGTTTCTAGATGGTCAATGGTGGCAGAGGTGGACTGGATGACAAGCTTGTGAAGATATTTTTCCACCACATCAGGAGAATCAGAGTCATATTTGTGTTCTTTCTTGATATTTTCAGGGGTAGGAGTGTCCTTAAACTTGAGCCTCTGAGAGCATCGAACGGGTGTTTTTTCAAGCTTAACCTTCTTCTTGACATTTGAAACAGGCTAGGGTTTCTCAGTTTTGCTTTTCATTTTTGGACTTGGTGGCTTTAGGGCTGGGAGTGGAAGAGGAATTCTCTTCAGAAGAGTTAGGGGAAGGAAGGTTTCCTTTAGGGAATTTTAGGAGTAAATAGCCATAAAGGATTTTGAAAAGCCCCTGATGGGAAGGCCAACCCTCTTCTTTCTTTCCACGGGTAGAGGTGATGGCATAATCAATGCACCAGTACAGAGCAGCAAGGATATTTAACATCTTTGCATCTCCAAAATGATTAATGAAAGACAAATGGAAACTACATAATTGGGATTCAAGGTCATCCAATGACCAATTTCTATCTGATATTACATATCAACTTGATATTTATAAATTCCTTGGCTTAATTGTTTCTATCTCTATTTTCATTAAGAAGTTTAGTTACTTAACTAACTGAATGTAACTTTAATTTCACTTCCTATTCTATTATTTGCAGTGGAATACCATGAATATATTATTGAATACTACATAAATATTATTTTACTTACCTCAATATTATTACATGGAACATAGAAATACCATTGCATCATATTAAAAGAGCCATTCATTGGAAAAGCAAAGGCACCATTCATTATTAGATCTAATAACCTCAAGTGCAATTATAAACCATTCTCACTTATGGAACATTGCTTGTTATCAAAAACATGCATCATATAACATTTTGGTGAACATATTTATAAGAATGTAAATGCATCATCTCATTGGAAATTAAATAACTTTGAAATTTCATTTTATTCAATATTCATAATGAAATTGGTTAACATCATATTAGAAAGCAGGTATAACATCCATACATAACAATAATTGCAAACCACAAAATAAAAGTACACAACATATATCCTGGGAATCCTCATGGGGAATAAAACCAACCTCCAAAATATGTTTCTCCTCTCATTTCATAAAATTAAGATGTCATAAATACAAGTATGTAAAGGCATCCCATGGATCCTTTTTCTAAATCAAAAATACAATTAAAGGCACCAATTCATTCCTTTTTCAAATCATGATGCAAATAAGGAAATTATACATTTTCTTTCTCTAAGCCATCAATGCAATACATAAGAATATATTTATGAATAATCATTGGATTTATATTGATGAGAAATCACATCAAACAACCAAGAGGAAACTCCATAATTCCGTCAAGAATGAATGCCACATTCATTCTCCCAAAATTGTTACATAATCACTCCTTAAGTAGAATTCATTAAGTAAACATACTGAGCATATGAAGAGGAAATATTATAATTTCCTCATGAATGGACCTCCCATCCATCTTTATATCAACACAAAGAACTTTAATCTAATTAATGTAGAATCTAATCCATATAATCTATACATATATGCTAAACCAAGAATAGAATCCACTCTATTCTTTCTTTAATTGTTATTCTAGATTACATGGTTTGAGAAGATTCAAAACTCCCCTCAAGAATAGTTTCATTTATTCTAGATATCCTACATAAGAGTCATACTGATTTCACCCACTCTCAAATCCTAGATATCATAGCTAGGAAATGGATCATAATGGATCATTAATCATATGATTGACATGAAGTGAGGAAACCCCATAATTCCCTCAAAGAATGAGTTCCACACTTATTCTTCCTTTTCCACCATAATATCCCAAATGTATTATGAATCTTATAATATATCAACAAAATTACTCAACTTTGTCACAAATTGCTCCATAATTTGTCTCATAATTTATTCACAAGTTTCTACAAAGTTATCCCAAGTTTGTCTTATAATTTTCTTAATAATCATATTATGGTTCGCTATAATCTTTTTCAAATTTGTGCTAGAGTCCTTCATAGAATCCTCCCAAATTTCATTATAGTTTTCCCATTCGGGTTGCTTCGATGGTCACCCCAAACATTCATTTAATTCTTTCAAGAAATATAAAATTAATTCTTAAAAACTCTCTTGAGTTATAACAAATATCACCCTTTTAATTTGGTGTATGGTCAAGGGTAGATTGCATACCAAAGAGGATGTCCTCATAGAGAGTAAGGAAGAAACTTTTTAATTCCCTAAAGTCAAGATTGGATTCATTTATTGATTTTTATCTTATTTGGGCACAAGCCATTACTCAAATTTCCTTTTAATAGATTCTAGTTGAGCATAATCCATTACTCAAATCTCCCCTTAATAGAGACTAATTGAGAATAAATCATTACTCAAATAACCCCTTAGTAGAGACTTGTTTAGAAAGATCAAAAATTTAGATTAAATTGATCAGTCAACACTCATTATGGGTTTTTTCTATTGGCACCTAACTGCTAGTGCCTAGACTTCATGGCTAGGCCTAGCCCCTTTAGCCATATGACCACCACAGTGTGGTCATTGTAATAGGGAGGAAAAGCTACCTTATAAATTCTCCTCTAGTGCTATCATAGGGGGAGTGTGGGACTAAGCATCCTGTAACAACTAGGAATGCTCCTACCTCTATCAAATATCTGATGACATGTGGTAGGATTACACCTGGAGACATGTGGAAGAATGATGATAGGGAAAACACCAGATCATTAATCACAAAATGCTAGGCATATAATTAGGGTTATTCTTAGCATGGTGCAATTCTTGAAAGCTAGAGAGTTTCGATAGGGCTTAGCCAAGCACCTACGCGCTTGGCTATTAGTTCTATTGCACCCTCTACTATATATCTTACCTTTATCCTGCAACATACTACATGTGGTAAAAATATGAGTACACTTCTCCATTAATTACACAACATGAGTTTACTAGGAGCACTACAGATGCCATGACATATTTGAGGGCTATCTAGACGATCGACCAACCTCATTAATGACCTTATTTGCTAGTAAATTTATTCTGAAGGTGAATAAGGAGTAAATAAGGAACCATATGACTCGATCGTGGAGATAGAATATGTGATTTCCGATAGTTTATTAATAGAACAAGGTTGGTCTCTGAAACCACATTTACAAAAAACATCAGTATAAAGTTGGATTAGATGACATGCGTTTTAATTCACATTTGATAGAGATTCTTAGTAAATGTAATTTTACATTCGACTAATGGTGTTTTACAGACATCAACCCTAAAATTATGCACACAAAGCATTGGTTAAGATAGAATTTGGGATGCTCAAAACTCCCCAATACAAACCTAGACATAGAAAATCTGAATTTGTGGTTTCACTCATAAAAAAATAGTTGTCTTTGAGCATTCAGAAGGTAATGATTCATACTCTTGCCATGCAGTTTGGAAAAATTACTTGGTATGATTTTATACCATATTCAAGGTGTTCAGGTAATTGAACATTTTAAAGTTTCATGTGCACGAATAGAGTAGTAACCATCAAATGGCAGTCATAGAGACTCCATTGGTGGTGAGGGTGGCGGGGATAAACTTTTGCTAAAAATAGACCAGATATCAAATATATTATAACTTGGATTATACATTGACTCAATTAATTGATTCTAACCAAAACCCTTGTTAAGGTTTACCATGATTGCAAATTAAATTACTATGGTCAATATTCCCAAACATATCAGTTCGGATGTAATTTCAAAATATTTGATATAAAATCATGTTGGGACTAAGTATAAGGGTTTGTAATTGATCAATAATCAAACCAAATTTACTGAGGGTTTGTAACTGATCAATAATTAAACCAAATATACTAATCCCAAACTATGCTTATCTAAAAAAAATCCAAAAACATAGGCCTAAAGTGATAATTCCTGAAGCATAGGCCTAAAATAATCATGAAAGCATATATGAATAAGAGCATCTTAAAATATTTACAAAGCATAGGTGAATAAGAGTGCCTTAGATGCATGAAAGAGTCAAGACAACCTGAATTCATTTAGCCTTCAACTCTCCTAACTCTTCCATGATTCTTTCCCTCCAAGCTCCATCTTTCTTGATTGCTTTCCAATATTTTTTTCCAAAAGTACTCACTTTGGTCAAATACCCTTAATTAGAACTTAGAACTTTCTCAAAACTTTTTAGTTTATGATCTACCAAGGTAGAGAGCATACTCCCTAAGCCCAATATTTCCCCTCCCTTTGGATTCAAGGAGTCTTTTTGGATTCAAACCAAATAGTGAAATTCATTTTTATTATTAAAAAATTAGGAGAAGAGACAAGAGGAGATAATGTGGGAGTACCTTGTTCATTTTGGGTCTTCCCTTTTTCCTAGGGCAACTTACAAGGTCAACCTTATCACTATTTGGAAGTAGTCATGGTGGAATGGAGAATAGTTCATCCACTAATATATATATATATATATATATATATATATATATATATATATATATATATATATATATATATATATATATTTTTTTTTTTTTTTTTTTTTTTTAAATCACGACATTGCTCTTTTTGGGCCCATTTAAAATTAAATAAATTTTGTGGACACCTAATTGTAATAAATTAGGTTTATTCTATTAATTCAATTTTTGTAAAAGATAAATTCCCAAATTAATCTTTCACAAAAGCCTTATTTTAATTTCTCCAAACCTTATAAAATTCCATTTGCATTCCAAAACTCTCCAAATTAACCTGGTGGAGTGTAATTAGCTTTAATTAGGAATTTTATAGGGTAATTAGGGTTTACCATCCCCTAGATTTTATCAATTAGACCCTTTTATTAATGCTTAGAAGCATTAGTAAGGTTTGGTTAATGTTAAAATTTAGGTATTAATTGATCCTTTGGATCAATTGATATCTTCAAGAAGTCCTAAAAGGTGGGCTTTGGCAATAAATCTTCCATGTATGTTCAAATCTGGTAGTCAAGTTATTATAACCTCTTTTTTTACAATTGAGACTTTCCATGATGAGCACCATATTTGTAGAGGCAATAATATAATTTCAAAATTAGACATGATTTTGATATTTATTTTTTAAAATTCTATTTTTCCTTTCAAGCCATAAATTCCAAAAAATAATGGTAGGGCCAATACTCCAAAGAATACATAATGCTTTAGCTTGGAAATAATTTTTCCAACATTTTATCAACTCTTTCAATGTTTATGGAGCTACCCAATATAATTTCATATTTTTTTTAAATAACCCCAAATGGTGTGATCAAATGGATAATAAAGAAGTAAATGGTCTGATATTTCTAAATCCTTCTCACACAAGGCACATCTGAAGGATCCATAATATTTTCTTCTTTGTAGACTCTCCTATGTAAGAATCTCACTTTTAACTACTAACCAAAGAAATGTTGAGGCCTTAGGGAGAGCCTCTAATGACCAAACGTTCTTCCAAGGAAAATCTTTGGAAAAAGGAAATTTTGATTGTTCTAAATCCTCATATCCCAACTTGATTGAGTATCCACCATTCTTTGATAAATTCCAAACCAACTCATCCTTTCATGTAAAAATTGGAAAATAAAACTCTTGAAGCATATTTTTAAGTTCATCTACAATTTGTTTGAGTTCCTCTCCTTCAACCAGGTTACTAAAAGAAATCCATGATCTATATTTTTTTCTCATAATAATATAATATTTGACCTTTGGACCTTTACATTCTAGGCATGCTTGAGCCAATGGTTTCCATTTTGAGTTAGAGATAAGAGGATAAGACTTCAACCAAGCATCAGACCAAAAAAAAATTTAACTCCCTCATTGACCAACCATCTAATATGTTTATTTATAAATTACAAACTCTCTAATATGAAGTTCCATGTTGACAATCCTTTGGATAGAGTTCTTTTCCTAAATAATTTTATTGCATCAAGAGAACCTATATATTTTTGAAGTAATATTTTTGCCCAATTCTTTCTTTGATCTTTGAATAATCTCCACCCAAGCTTTGCTCCTAATGCCAAATTCATAAGTCTGTTCCTTCAATATTCTTTCCTTTGCAAACCATATCCTACTTATACAGAGGAAACCTAATTTTTTCCTCACAACCTTTCTATAGAAAGTCTCTTTGAATTTTATCAATTTCTGATGCAATACTTGTTGGTAGTCTTGAAAATAACATCATATAAATAATAATGGATTGCAAAATAGTATTTATGAGTTGTATCCTTCCTTCCATGGTTAAGAACTTACCTTTTCAACCTATCAAGAAAGCTTTCACTCTATCCAAAAAAGATATCCAAATATCTTTTTTATTTCCTTTATAAAAAAAAGGAATACCCAAGTAGGTGATGGAAAATTTTCAATTTTAAACCCTAAAATATTCACAATAATTTGTTGTAAATGTAGGGAAGTATTAATGAAAAAAATATTGGATTTTAAACTATTTACCAACTCTCAAGTAGCATTCTCATAACATTATATTATTGATTTAAAATCCATGACTACACTAACTGAGGGATGAACCAAAAGAAAAATATCATCAACAAATTAGAGGTAAGATTCAAAGGGATCATTTTTGCAACTTGAATACCCTTGATTTTTCCTTCCATTTTTGCCTTTGAAAAGGCTCTCCCTAATGCTTCTACCAAAATAATGAATAGATAAGGAGAAAGAGGATCACCTTGATGAAGTCCACAAGATGACTTGAAGTACCCAACAAGAGAACCATTGATCAAAATATAAAATTTTGCAGTGCTATAACAACATTTAATCCACTCACACCAACTATAATCAAAGCCAAAAATTTTGAGAGTAGCATGTATAAAATTCTAGGAAACTCTATTATAAGCTTGGTTCATATCTAATTTCAAAAGCATACCTAGTATTTTCATGGAATAAAGATATTTTGGGCCTCTTGTGCAATAATTATACCATCAAGAATTTGTTTACCCTAGAAAAAGCCACTTTGTTCCTCTAAGATAAGGCAGTCTAGAATGCCCTTCAACCTTTTTTCCATAATTTTTGAAATGATCTTATAAATCATGTTAAAAAGGATTCATGGATGAAAATTATCAAAATATTTTGTGTCACCTTTATTTGTAACCAAGGTAATAAAAGTAGCATTGATCTCACTTATTATAGCCTTATTGTTTTTAGGCCTCTTGAACCACATCTAACATATCACTCTTTAATAAATCCCAAAAAATTTGAAATAAAATTACAGGAAATTTGTCAAGGCCAGGTGCCTTTTTAGGATGGAAAGAGAATGGAGCCCCTCCATAGATATCTTCTTCATAAAGCTTTCATTTTGTCCTTGAGTGATAATTGATGGAATATTTTGTAGAAGTTTTTCTTGTGCCTCCTTATCTTGCCTAGAATATGATAAAATATTTTTTAAATAATTTATTGCTTCCTTCCTTATATCTTCTTCATCCTCAATATTTCTTCCATATTGAGTTATAATAATTTTATATGATAAACAAAAAAAATTATTTTTGTTGTAGCATGAAAAAAAATTGTATTTCTATATCCTTCCTTGATCCATTTCTCTCTATATTTTTGGAACCAATATGACTCCTTTTTCAATGCATTATGATAATCAAAAAGTAATTATTTTTCTTTCACATATGAATCCTGGTCCATTCCATTAATTTCTACTATCTCTTGTAAATTGTTAAGCTTGGATTCAATTTATTTTTTATTTAAAAATGTTACCAAAATATTTGACATTCCATATCTTCATTTTCTCCTTTAAAAATTTCAACTTTTGAACAAACCTATACATACAAGATCCTTCAAATTTGATTCATCCCACCATAACATAACCATCTAGAAAAAATTAGGGTCTTGGAGCCACATATACTGGAATAAAAATGGCTTTGGATGACCATTGTTAGGTGAATCACAATTCAAAATAATGGGTTTTTGATATGATCCTACTCATAATAAAATAACTGAAGAGATTGTACACTTTATTTACAACTATTCATCAAATAACAATAATCTATCCAATATTTCTACTATATGGTTTTTTCCAATACGTCTATTATACCATGTTTATTGAAATCTTAAGGGAATAACATCCCAAAGATCATTTGAATTGATAAATGAAACAAAATATTGCATTGATTTAGACCATCCTAGAATGCCACCCTTATTTTCCAAAGGAGATATAATAGTATTAAAAGCACCCCAAAGAATCCATAGATCACAAGGAATCATCATTGTATTTGAAAAAAATGTATTAAGGTTCTTCTAGAATCTTTCATGAGGAGTAACTATAAGTGGAGCAAATACATTTATAATCTCAACTTTGATGTTTTCCTCTTTCTTGCAAAATAATCCAACAACCCAATTATTTTTTGCCTCTAATAGTTGTCCATCCCATTTGCATTTATCTTATATTATTGTAATACCGCTTGAAGCTCCTAAAAAAGAAACTTTTAAAAAATCACTTATCTTCCAAATATTTTTAAAAGCATCCTTACATTCCTCACTGCTTAATTTTATTTCCTGTATTAAAATAAAATCTAGGCTATAACAAAAAATTAATTCCTTAATAACTCTTTTTTAGGGGTTTTATTCATACCCCTAATATTCCATGATATCATTTTCATCATCATCACTTTTATTTTATTAGTGGTATTAACCCCATTTCTTGTTAACACATGTGATATTTTTATTTGGCCTCCTAGATCGATATCCTTTTGAGTTTCTTTTTCTCTTAGTTCCTGCTTTGATGGCCTTCCTCTCCTTCTTCTATTCCCTCCAACATTCTCATCTTCATCAATATCTTCCATTTTTTCATATTATTAATAATGAGATTTATCTTCTAAAGATTTATGTTTTCCAAAAAAGTTGAAAGTGCAAGGAATATCCTCATTAGCATTTTTTCTTTATGTTACCCTAAAAAATCTAAACTACATAGATGATCCTCCATAGTCATCACTTTCTTATGACCTAGAAACCCTAAATTTCCTTGGATATCCTCCATAGGATTTTCTTTACTATATTACTCTTCAAAACCTAAAGTGCAAGTAATATACTTTGTACTAATTTTATTTTTATTATAAGGAGAATATTTTAAGCTACTTGAGGATAATAAAGGTGACTTACCTTGATTAAGCTTGACCTCCTTCACCTAATTTGCTTTAAAATTCATCTCCCCATACTCATTTGGATTAAAATATACCTTCCCCTCTTCCTTAGAACCTTTAGCTCCTTCTATATTTGAACTTTCACATTGTACTTCCTCATCCTCCATATCATTATTTTCTTCTAATGGCTAATTCGAGTGAACTATAATGGCCTTTTCCATTTGATGATGTAAAGCAATTTTTCTAGCCACTTTATTAGAGGTGGAAAATCCTTGAATTGAACTAGACTATTCTATGACATGATCTCCTTATTTCAAATTGAAGCTATCCTCATGCCCAAAAAATTCCATCTCTTCCTCCATTTTCACTTTGTATTCTTTTGCCATATGCCTAGTTTCATGACATTTATGACATCAAAATGCAATGTTTTCATAATCCACTTATTGATCCTATTCTCTTTATTCAGATTTAATCCTAATCAAATGTGGTAAAGGTTTAGAAATATCCATGGAAACACATATTCAAGTGTATACAACATATCTTCTCTCCTTAGTAGTTAGTCCCTCTTGGATGAATTCACCTATATTATTAGTACTATTCTTCAAAACCTCCTTATTAAATACTTGATAAGGAATTCCAAAAAGCCTAATCCATATTGTAATCCTTTTAATAGTTTTAGTATCCACAAAAAAATCTCACTCCAAGGTCTTAAATATAATGCATCTTTACCTCTAAACCATGAGCCTCCATCCATTATTTTATCCCTTATTTCTGAACTGGAGAAAATAATGAGGAAAATTCCTTTTGGAAGAAAAGTCATGGAGTAATTTGAATTCAATCCCCACTTCCATTTAATTCAAATTTGAGTCTCAGAAAAACCTAGCCAATATCAATGAAACTTACAAATTAACCCTCTGGTTTTAAGAATCATTATATCATGCTCAATCATCTCATCCTTGATAATCACTTCTGATGTAGAATTTACTACCAAGACTAGATTTTTCATAGATTCTCTCTTCCTCTTATTGCTAGCTAGGGCATCCAAAATTCCAACTTGGTCATTCATACTTTCAGTAATGATTTTCTTTCCATGTTACTAGATTTTTTTCAAATGAATTCTTTAAATTCTTCTAATATTTGAAACAAGAAGTGGAACTTATTACTTTATCACAATTTGCTTTCTACTATCTACTTTTCTTCTCACACTTCCTCCTCACTCTCATCTTGCACTCACACTCACTTTTGGCTGCACTCACTCCCAGCTCATGGCTCACACTCATTTTTGGTTGCACTTACTCTCGACTCATGCTTGCACTTGCTACTGGTTGCACCCACTCCTGTATTACACTTATACTCTTATTTTTATATGCACTCACTCCTGGCTCATGCTCACACTCACTCCTAGTTGCACTCACTCCCAGCATACCCTGCTTGCAATCACACTTTTGTTTCTAGCTGCACTCACTCCTGGATCAGGCTCTCGCTCCTAGATTGTGCTCACACTCACTTCCAATTGCATTCACTCCTAACTACACTCACTCCTACCTTGCAGTCACACTCTTGTTTCTAGCTACACTCACTCCCAAATCATGCTCACACTCACCCTCAGTTTATTAGCTAATGTGTTATTATTACTATTTATTTTTTACATTTATTTATATGTTTTTATTTTTATTAATTGAATTAATCAAATAGCTATCAATGTAATTGAAAACAACAAATATAAGTAGGCTTATACTTGTTATAAATCTCATTTCAAAAACAATCCAATGGGCCATGCATCTTTAATAGTTGAATCCATGAAAATGAGACCAAGGCAATCAAAATTCAAGTCTTTACCAAAATGTTTAAGGTAAGCAATGTAAAACATGAATGCAAGCAATATTAAATCAAAATCAAATTTCAAGTGGGTCCCCAATTGGGGTGGGTTGTGCAATGGCAACAACAAATGGTGAATCTACTAGAAAATGCTCTTAAGCATTTCGGATAAAAAACCCCACTTGAAATAAATGAAACTTTAACTAGCAAATTGTAAATAATTTGGCAACATTCTAAGATGGGGTTAATTTTTTTTACTAAAATAAATATCTCATTTTCCTTAGATTAAGGTGTGTTCTAGTGCATTCATTTCCATTCTTAGATCTATCGAAACTTCATAACTTAGTTTGAAGTTAGGTTATCAAATATTTCACTCATAAAAAGATTTGTCCTTGCATTGTTCCATTGTTGACCAAGCATTTATAGCTCTAGTGGAGATGACCTTGATCCCTTCTAGACATTGCTCTACTTCTAGCCAAACATTTATAACCTTGGTAGAGGTTATCCAAATCACCCAAGCACTTTATTTTATTGCATTATTAATATTTTCCTTCTTGATTAAGAAGTATTTTGATCAATTGTAGTCATTGAATGTGCTTTTGGGTTAGGAATAAATAAGGATAAATATAGAGTGTGTATATTTTCACCTAATAATCAAACCAAGATGATTTCATCCTCATGGTCTAAAATTTAATTAAAGGTTTTTTAACAAATGTGAAGCCTTAGCATCATGTTACACTATTTCTAGTTTCATCCATTTTAGCCCCATAATCAAATAATAAGACAAAATAATCTAATTTACTAATCATCAGCTTCATCTAATTTCAAAGTAAGTAATTCATCCTCAATTAATTAAGTACATTTCTCTTTAGAGGAACCAAAATTTAATTGCACTTGGATAAAATACCCAAAATTAATTAAAAAAGTATGAATGCAAATTATTTTTTGAAAAATAATTTGAAAAACTTATAATAAAACAAAGATCATTTACAATTTGGGATGATATTTCTCCCAAACTTAGACAAAGAGAACACATGTTTACAACAGTTAAAGAATATTTGCATTGGAGCCAAATCTTCTAAACCATATTTCTATAATGGTTTTTCACCTATTTACAACTGTAACAGATCTACATTGGAGCACAAATCTCCTAAACCATATTTATACAATGGTTGTCCAAATTAGCTAAACACTGGATTTGCTCACCAATCTGCCTAATCATCTCATCCTCAATAGCTATGTCACTATGCCACTGAACCCATACCTCCTTCTCATTACCCATTGTAACAAATAATTTTGCCACTTCATTTATATCTCTACTCACATAAACTGGAATCATATCATCGAATTCCCTCCACAATTCCTTAATTTGAGTGACAAGAATCCTCAAACTCTATGTCTTCAAAGAAAAGTTCCTCATGCAATCCAGAGATCCTACCATTATTTGAGAATCTAATTCTAGGATTATCCTCCTATAACCTTATTTTACTTCTCAAATAGAATTATATTTCATAGCTAAGGCTTTCGCTTCATTGTTCATGGCCCTTCCTAGACCTTGTAGTTCCCAATAGAGCATTGTGCCAACATGATTTTTGTAAACCACTCCAATTCCAACTCTACCTAGATTGCCTTTTGCAGCTCCATTAGTATTTATTTTAATCCAACCTTCTAGGGGTTATTTCCAACTAGCTCTGTCCTACCCCTCTTGCACTTCAACTTCCTTCTCCATTGTCCCTATAAAATATTGAGTTTCCTCTTTATTGTACACTACCACAATTTCTATGAATTTGCTCCAAATGATCTGCCAAAGTTTATCTAAAGATAAAAAGGTTTCTCTAAAAAAAATTCCATTTCTCTCCAACCACACTTACCACCAAATGAATTTTAATCCAAGATCCCAACCAATACAAAGATCTTTAGATTTAAATCTACCCCTCTTACATATTTTCCAAATATTAATCTGATTCAAATCACCATTAACTTGAATTTTATAAGATAAAAACCATATCTCCCAGATTTAGTGCATGAATGGGCACTCAAAATCAAGTGGTCA
Source organism: Wollemia nobilis (assembly GCA_028583015.1). Classification (NCBI taxonomy): domain Eukaryota; kingdom Viridiplantae; phylum Streptophyta; class Pinopsida; order Araucariales; family Araucariaceae; genus Wollemia; species Wollemia nobilis. The sequence continues at coordinate 9,552,512 of JAQPPZ010000458.1, read as the reverse complement.
GTTTTTTCCTCACTCTTGTAGCATAAAACACATTGATATGGACCAATGATTACCATATGTCTGATATTATCAAAAGTAAGAATTCCATTATGCATGAACTACTAGACAAAAAAGTTTACTTTCAACCAACCCTTGGACTACCAAATATTTCTCCAATCCTCAACCTGATATGCATGAGGAGGCTCTAGAAGGATCTTATCATATCCATCCTTCACTGTGTAGACACCAAGGCTCCCATAGCCCCAAGATAATTCATCCTCTTCATATCTACCTATGAGAAATATTTCTACCAAGATTTTAGTCATGATGGTGTCAATTCTAGAGGGATTGAATTTGGCCACTCATCCAAATTCTTAAATTGCTTAAACTTATAATCTCCCAGCTAACTAGTGTTGAAAAAAAAATTAATTTGGACCCAAACCCTAGTTTCCATGGCTATTTGTATTGGTTATAGTTCTAGGAATTCAACAATGATAGGTGGGTATTGATCCCATGAATTTGTCCAAAATTGTGCCTTATCCCTCTCCCCATTTTCCAAAATAATCCATCTTTCACTACCTGAGATCCTAAATTTAGAGCCTGTCACACTAAGGATCCATTACCATCCAAAGATAAATGACCCACCTCATTTGGGTTTACCTGTCCCAAATATTTACTAGTTAAAACTCTACTGAATAAAGAAGTTGGTTGGGAAATCCACCTCCAATAAAGCTTTCCAGCCAAAGCTTTATTATTTAACTTTGATCTCCTCAGTCCCAAACCTCATTTTACCTTAGTTTGGCTTAATTTATCCCCCACTACTAAGTTCCATTTCCTCTCTCCTTTTACTCCTCCCCATAAAAATTTTCTAGCCATATTTTCCAACTCTTTCCATATGGTATGTGGAGTAGTAAGGATAGAAAATTTATAAATTGGCATGGATTGAATGATTGATTGTAAAAAAGTTAATATACCCCCATAGCTTAACCATTTTTGAGACCAATTATTTATTATTTTCTTGATACAATACAAAATATTTCTCTAGATATCTATTTTTATTTTTTTAAAATGCAAAGGGACCCCTAAGTATACCATTGGGAGAGAAGTCCTCGTGAATCCCAAGATCTCTAAAATTCTATCCTAAAGCCTTTGATCAATATTGAAAAATATCACTTTGGATTTTTTTATCATTGATGACTTAGTTTGTGGCCCTAAGGTAGGTATTAAGTGTATCTCTAATCATTATTGCTTTCCTAAAGTTGACCACTCCTACCAATCCTGTGTCATCCACAAACTATAGGTGAATCAAAACTTCCTCACCCACCTTGATACCTGTTAGCAAAACTTGTTGTCTTCTCCTCAATATGAGTCTACCCAAACCTTCAACCAATATGAGAAAAATATATAAGTAACAAGGATCTCCTTGGCGAATGCCTCGAGTAGCTCCAAATGATTATGAGGGAAGACCCTTGATTAACACTAAGTATGTTGCAGTAGAAACACAACTCATGACCCATTCTATCCAATCCTAATAGAAACCAAAGGTTGTCGTCATCTTTGAAAAGAATCTCCACTCCACACTATCATAAGCCTTTGACATATACAATTTTATGAACATTCCCCTATTACCATATTTTTGCATTGAATGGATTGTCTCCTAAGCTAGAACCAAACCATCCAATATTTGCCTACCCTATATAAAACCCCCTTGCTTCGATGAGATAATGCTATGTAGAAGAGGTTTTAACCGCTTAGCCATTACCTTTGTAATTATATTATAAATGACATTGCATAAGGTAATAGGTCTATAATATGAAATACACACCCCCTCCTCAACTTTTGGAATTAATATAATGGAAGTATGATTTAATGCTTTAAGGATTATTTTACTACCTTTGGACTCCTCTATAATAGCCATTACATCCTCCTATTATCCCAGAAGGCTTGAAAAAACTCAATTGGAAAGCCATCTGGACCTGGTTTTTTTCCTATGCTCATTCCAAAGACTACTTTCTTAAGTTCCTCTCTATCAATGGCTTTAAGTAGGGCCTGATTTTCTTCTTTAGATATAACAGAGGGTATGACAACAAGAAATTATTTTTGAGCATCTTTATCTTTCACCATACTTTTCTTAAATAGTTTAGAAAAATAATCCATTGAATGGAAATGCATACCTAGATTTGTATCAAATGAGTGTCCATTCTCATATTGAAGAGATTCCATGTTGTTCATTTGTCTCCTAGCACAGTTAGCCTGATGGAAAATTTTGGTATTTTTGTCATCTTCTAATAACAAAGTGGTTCTTGCTCTTTGTTTCTATTAGGTCTCCTCTTGGTTGTCAATTTCATCAAACACTTTATGCAATGCATCATCCTCTTCTTTGAGATACTATGTAATTGTCCCTTCCCTAAAGTGTTTTTGAATCTCATCCCATCTGGCCACCAATGGAGCTTTTTGGACCTGGAATTTTATCTTGTTAGATCACCTCCATTATTTCAATTGATCCTTCACATAATGAAGTTTCTTGTGGAATCTAAACATTATTATCCTATATGTTGGGTAGCCCTCTTCTGACCACTATGGATTTTTCTTTCAAAGTTCCTCTTTTTGTAACCAAAAGTTTTCAAATTTAAATGGTTTGTGATATTGCACTATCTTGATCCCCCTTCCAAAAAAATGGGAAAGTGATCTGAAACTGGACCGTCCAAATTATGAAATTTTATATTCCATTTCAAAAATTCCTTCTCTAAAATAAAAAAATGATCTAAATTCACCTTCTGATATGTGGCTCTCTCCTCTTTTTAGTTCAAGTATAGTTGTTTCCAGGGCATTTAATATACACCAAGTGTAATGCCTGGACTTGGGTAATCACAAGTCGATCCCTTGGGTCTAAATTTGGGTTTTCCTCTTCCTAATATCTAGAGGATAATTTAGAATTAAATTCCCCAGCAAAAATCTAGTCAAACTCCTCCCTTGAGACTCTCATGTTATGCACAACTTTCCATTTATGCATCTGACCATCTAGGTTTTGAGCCCCATAAAAATTTGTGATTAAAACCTGCTTAGCTATCACATTATTTCTTAAATGTGATGTAAGGACACCTCTCCAAGCTATATGTTCTATTTTCATCCATTCAAGAGAGTTCCAAATAGTAACTGTCCCCCTGAGGTCCCTTGGGCAACCACTTCCATATGACCAACACCCCTCCAAAGTCTATTTATTTTTTTACACAAGATTTAATGATATTTTTATCTCATGGATAAGCAAAAAATATGTTTTATATTTTTCTAAGAGTATTTGAATAACATATTTATGGGTTATACTATTTAAACCCCTAAAATTCCATGATTGTATAATCATCGATTACCTTAAGAGCAGTAAAAATCTATTGTCCTCACTGATCCTCCAGTGATCAGTTTGTCTAATTGAACTGCTATCAAATTCTTATTTTATTTTCTACCCACTCCTTGAGAGTTGTTATTTTTTATCTCTTTTTCACCTAAGTTATCCTGAGATTTTTTCATTATCTATTCTTTTTTGCTATACCCATGATGACATCCTTAATTATCAACTACTCTTGGTTATGCACTATCAATACCCCTATAATCTCTGATTGCGGTAACTCACTGCACTCAATTACCTGCTCTAGGATGGGAGGAGGTGAAAGAGGGGCTTGAAAATGGTTGTTATTATTTTCATTATTCCCATCCACTCCTTCCATTAATTGTTCTTCTTCTTGGTCCACTAGTGTCTTGAAGATCTCATACCTATTGGAGGGCTTGAGTTGGGTTTGCTCTTTACCATATTTTTTCTTTTGCCTTATCCTTATTTTGGGTTGTTCAAAACCATCTCCCTATGCTTCTTTACCCTAATAAATATTGGTTTTTTCTTTATTGATTGTCAAAATACCCTCTTTAGGAAGATTTGACATTCCTAGAGGATCCTCCATTTTTATGTTTATATTATTTGGGCAGGATCGGGAAAAATACCCATATTTATGGTAAACTCTGCACCTTAAGGACAATACCTCATAATCCAGTTGTTGAATCCAAGATAGTCCTACAAGTTCAAGTTCAACCTCTATCGACAAAGGTTGTCTAAGATCCATTTCCATTCATAATCTAGCATAAACAGTTGTGTTTCCTTCCATTGTGTCTTTGGAAACACACAAATGTCTTCTAAGGGAATTGTCGATAATTTCCAATACCATCTCACTAAAAAACTCCATTGGAAGTGCATACAAATGAATCCAAACTAGGACAATAATGGGTTCAATTCGAGGATCAAATTTCACTCTCCAGGGCTGAACAAATAATTCTATCAGAACAAGATTCCTCTTTTCTAATTTGAAAGCCCTATTTCTATCAACAAGTGAAGAAAAACTAATAATAAAATATCCATTGCTAATAAACAGCAAATAATACTCACCAAGAGGATTTAAGTTTTACCAAATCCAAGAATGAAAAAAAATTGGGGTAGGGCAAATACCCATGACAGATCAAATCATGATTGACTCTATATAAAACTATTTCTTCTACTATCCTTTGCTCAATGACAATAGTTGGTCTTGATTCTGATTGTGGCAAGCATCCATCAACTCGTTGAGATTTTGATCTATTTCCAACAACCATAAAGAGCATCTTTAATGTATTTTTTTGTGCTTCTTCAGTCTTTTCTAAATATTTATCCTTTAAAAAATCTGCAAAAGAACTATGTCTCTCTAAAAGAGGATCCAAATGTGTACCCATTGGGCCCTATTGAGGCAACAATCTTGTCTTCAATTCCACAGCAACCAGAAATATCTTTAGCTACCCAAATTATGCCATAGTTTTTTATGAATGCAAATTATAGATGGTACTAAAATATAAAATAAACAAAAATCCTCACAACAAAGAAGTCTAACTAATCAAACAAAATAGGTAAAAGTGAACAAAAATCAAATAAAGCAAAACCAAACATTTAAAAACTAAGCATAATAACAAAAAAAATGCTAAGAAATATATAAAACAAAACTTACTATGAATTTAAGGAAATAAATGATTGAAAACTAAACCTAAAGAGAAAAACAAAAGAACTCAAACTATAAACAAAACAAAAAAAACTATAGTACATGGTTGTCTTATTGTGATTTATTCAAGGATGAAAATAATGTTTAAGGAACTACCCAGACAAGTAAAGAGACATATTATCTACTTAGATTCTTAAATCTAAAGGTATTTTCTTCCAAAATTTTGGATATTTGATAGGGGCCTATCCAAAGGTTATCAAACTTATCATTATCTCAATTATTTTCATGTATTTTATCCCACAATAATACTAAGTCAACAATTATGAAGGCTTTGATTCTAGCTCTTTTGTCAAACCATATTTTGACTATCCCTTGGTGTTTGCTAAAATGTTGAAGGGCATCCTATCTCTTCTCATCTAAATTCATGAGATTAGTCAGCCTTGCTTCAATCTTATCAGCTGCTTCTAAGTAATATTTCATGAATTGTAAGGTCAACAATTTTAAGTTCATAGGGAAAATAAGATCTTGGCATTATACAAACTCATTAAAAAGATGTTTCTATTGAAAATTTTCTTCTGTTGTTGTCTACCCATAGAGCATACATGAGTTTATTGTGCCAATCTCTAGGATTTTTCTCTAATATTTTCTTTATTATCATCAATAAGCTTTTTTTGGTAGACTCGGCTAAACAATTCCCTTGTGGATAGTAATTAGAAGAAAATTTTAAAGTTACCTTATTTTCATAGACCCATTCTACAAATTGGAGTGAGGTAAAGGCTAAACCATTGTCACATACTAAAGAATAGGACATTCTAAATCTAGTGACAATGCACTCTTCAAGGAGCTGAATTATAGTATTTGTGGAAAAATTTCTAGTGGCTTGAGCTTTTGTCCATCAAGTGTAGTAATTTGTTACAGTTAAAATGTATTTGTGATTGGCTGAAGAGTTAGGATTTATGACTCCTAAAAATTCTTATTCCCATTGGGCAAAAGTATGAGCCTCAAATATTGGTTGTAAATAAATAGAAGCATTTATTTTTCTATTTGTAGCAATTTGGTAAGTATGACATGATCTAACATGGGTATGAGTATCCTTAAATATGTGAGACCAATAATATCCAAATATCAATATTTGATGTGTAGTGGCATTGGTTGAACCATGTCCAATCCCATATTTTCCATGAAATTCATTAAGGACTTGAGTAGCTTCATTTTTATTTAAGCACCTAAGATAGATTCCTTCATGGTTTCTTCTATACAAAATACCTACTTTTATCATGAAATTAGCACTCTTTAAATGTAATTATATTCTTTGAGTAGCATTAAAATGACCTGGGTATTTTTTATTCAATAAGTAATACACTATATCTTGATGTCATTCATCACTTGTGATGTTATCCATAGAATATTGTTGGAAAAGAATTTGAGAATCAATTTCTACTAAATTTTTACTTAATCCTTGACCTCTAACTATTTTCATGTTAGCTTTTGATAAATGAATACTCAAAATAATATTTCCTCAATATCAATAATATAATTGCAATATGAAAGATATAATAATGTTGATCAATCAAGCATATAAACTCATAATATACTAGATAATAACTCACGGAATGCTAATGCCAAATATTCAAAAATACTCATAAATCTTTATTGAATGAAGAGATGAAAACACATCACCTTCCCTTGCTTACATGGGTGACTTTTTCTCCTTCACCATGTCTCTTTTACATCAATATATCCATATTTATAGAATGGAATGTGACTCTTCATATGGAGGTTTCTTGGACCTCACTCTTACTATGACTCTTCATCTTCCTACTCTATTGACACATGTACATAGGGACAACTATGCACATTTACATTACCAAATTATCATTGCATACTTGTGCATTACATTGCATAAAGTAAATCCTAATATAAGACTCTTTTCCTAATATATATATGTACCCATGATGGTATATTGGCATGTACCAAATAATGTAATATATTTCGACAACCCCTTGTATTACATTATTTGGTTATTCTAGACTTTGATATTCAATATGGATTTTCTTCTTGTAGGTAATCTCTATCTAGATTACGTTCACTTTTCCTTTTGATTTCTGTGTCCTTGAAGAGCAATATTTTGATGATATCTAGTTTTCCTTCATCTGAAGTTTGTATTCCTCCATCTATTTCCATAGGAGAATGGATCTTTGTCTTCTACAATCTATCTCTCAGAAAATATATTAGTATCATATTGAACCATTACAAGTTCCTATGTAAGTATAGTTGGATCTAGAGAATATATTCCTTTTCTAATTGATCCTGTAGCTTCAATTTCATTCTATATTTTGATAATACATGTGTTCTTCTCATTCACATATTTGTATTCTATTGTTCTTCCACTTTCTACCAATTTTGTTACTAAAATGAGATTTATAGTCAACCCTGGTATGTACATTACATTGTGTAATATAAAATGAGGATAAGATGCATTAGGTATAACACATCCATTTCCATGAACTGGGTATTTCTTTCCATATACTATTTTTAGACTAGAATTATTTGTTGCTTTTAAGAAACTAAACCAATGTAGATTTCCTATCATATGATGACTTGCTCCTGAATCAATATACCAAATATTATTTTCATTTTGAATATTTGAACTATATTTATGTGAAATAACAATACATTGTTCATAAGGAGTATGAGAGATATTTTGATTTTGCATCCTATGATATGGTCCACTTGCTAGCTTATTCATGATTGTTGTGAGGAAATTTTGGTAGAGCCTTTGAAGTAGTCTACCTTATGACTCCCTAGTCTCAATATAGTCCTTTCAATTCTATGTTTTGTAGAACACCTTTTATCTCCCTATTATTTTAAAGGCATCACTGTGAAATATCGATATCCCTTACCCAAAATGGATGATATATTAGATTGTTTGTCAGGTGCCAAAATCTTCTCCAAAATTGACCTTCGAAGCGGATATCATCAGATACGAATCCAAGAAGGAGATGAGTGGAATACAACTTTTAAAACCAAGGATGGCCTATTCGAGTGGATGGTGATTTTGTTTGAATTATCCAATTCTCACATCATCCATATTAATCCTTTACACAACTTCCCCCATTCATATTTTTTGTTGTACCTTCTCTAGCATCCACATCTAACAACCCTTTTAATATCAACTCTATCAATCAATGTGTGCAATTTCAATCCTTTACAAATATTCAAATCTCTAATAATTTTGAACTTAGATATTAATATTATCAATTGCAATATCTTTATGTAGAACTCATTTTATCTCCCAAATTTATGAATAACATATTTTACTCTAAATTTCATAAACTATTTTGTAGTAGGATTTCTTATTCCTACAACTCTAGAAATTTATAAAAATAATATTTGCAATATTTTGTAATCCTAATTTGATGTTGTATGCCTTATTTCTCCAACCTTAGCAATTTTGCAAATATCCACTTTGTTTTGTAAATCTAAATATGCAATTTTACAAAACTCAAATATAATACTTCAAATCCCAAAAAACTCTTCAAAATATGATAAAAGGCTTCAAAAATAATATTCTAATTTTTCTAAGGTTTTAAAATACTTATCACTCCACTAATATATTTAAAACTTTAACCTTAGAATATATTCTCTTAGTTCCTTATTCCTCCTACCAATATAAGCCTTTAATATGAAAATACTATGGTAGGTATTACCTCAAATATTCAAGTGCTCCTTCTTGACTTGTTGGGTGCTTTTCTTTCTGGTCAACCTTGCTTGGAATCTACTACGTATGGCACTTGAAATATGCTTTAAACCTTTAATGCTCCTCCTTGAATTTTCTATGTATGACACTGGACTTTACTATATACGTACTACTTCGGCTATATGAGCGCTTCTACTTTCTTTTGTTGAGTGCCATGTATTGTAGGTATTATAAGACACTTTGACTCCATTCTTGGTGGCTCCACCATTTATGAAATAATGAAATGAAAACTTGGCATAATATTCCTTTTTGTTTGGGAGTTACTAGACCTTTATTGAGCGCCAAGTGATCAAGTAGAGCATTGAACATTCTTATTTCCTAGAGATTTACGTTATGGCTTATGAGCCAACTTTGACCCTTGTGCAAAATGTCAATATTCCATGTTATTTATTAGGACAAGTGTTACAAAAATTTATGCATGTGCTCCTTTATCCAACGTATGAAATTACAAGGCTTTACAATGCCTTTTTCCTTTCACTTTTCTCCAACGTATTTTTATTTCTTTGTAACTACATTGTGTAAGGTTTCTTATCTCCTTGGATGATGTTGGACGTGCTCACAGATGGCTCTAGTTGTAATATGATCCAATGGTGATCCTATGGTATTTTATTTGGTAGCTTGATCTATTGATAATATTTCTTTAATAATGCACCCTATATTTTTCTATCTTTTTTACAATCTACCTTGCTTTGAGTAGATAGAATGGTAGTGCTACATAGTATTTACATAGATTGATATTTTACAGGTTGTAGTTGATGTCTTCTTGCTATTTTGGCTGGAAGAATCTTGAGATTTAATGGGTTTCTTCCTTTAGTACTCTTTTAGTGCTTCTTTCCTACAAATGGGTGGACATTTATTGTAGATCTTGCCCATTTGTATTCTGATCATGAATGGTGCTCAATATGGTGGTGTTTTTCACCACTCTTTTAGTGGTTTTCTTTGCCACTTCTATTTTTACATTTTTGTGTTTTGAAAACCTAAAATATACCTTTAAATTGGAGCTCTTCTCTTTCCAAAATATGTTATATGTTGAGGGATATTCTTCCTAAAAAATGTAGGATAGTTTTTCTTTTACATTCACTTAAATAACAACATATATCATTCACTTATAACTCCCTTAAAAACTCAATCTAATGTTGTTATAATATTACTGACTTCTCTAAAAATGATATTAAATCTATCTCACTAATGAATGTAAAATGAATCTGATATTATTCTATTTCAAAATAGCATATATCAAACTCCTTATCACTCCTATTAAACTATAACTTTTGTTTTTGTAATATGCAAGCATTCTATTAAATCAATGGTGTGAAATGGTGTCTTTTCTTAGCATAATGACACCTTAAAACTTCCTCTTTTCTAGCTCTAAGTGGCTCTAAAATTTGATGCTCCAAAAAACTTAATAGGCACTTTCAAAAACTTTGCAATAATAATCTATATGGCATCAAATTAACACATCTTTTTGTAGCTCATTTCTTTGTAGCTTGTTTTCTTGTATTTGTTGCAATTGCACCTTTCTTTTTGTGACACCCCAAGTCTACTCACCTAGTTTTCCAAAAATATAAATAATTTTTTTTTATCAAACAAAGAGAATTTAGTTTACACCCAATATTTTAATTGGTACATAGGCATTAATTATTCATTTCAAGGTATACGACTACTACGGATAGTCTCCTTAAATGTTTGATACTTGCCAAGTCCTGCATAAAGTGCTATTATGTAAACATGTTCATATCCTTTACCATAATTCTATGTTCACGATAAGGGTTTTATTTTCAAGGCCCATAACACTTGAAAGAGTGGACACTTAATTCCCCACTGATAGCATTATTTTATTAGGGTAATTTTCCCTTGTACATGCTATAGTCTAGCATATGAATACCTAGTGCTTAACTAGATTCTCACCTTCCCTAAGTCTAGATAAGGCCCACCATTTCTTTGGTTCAGGACCAGGTAACTCAATCCTCACTATGAGTGATGAAGTGTTATCCCATTCCAACACTTGTTGGACCTTTTAGCTTTGGTGTTCAACTACTCTTGAACTTGACAATTATTCGCTAATGATTCTCCACTCAATTTTGGATCGTGAGATACCCTCACGTACCACTCACATATTAGTCTAGAGTGAGTGTCCCATTCCACTCCTCATTACTTGTTCAAGACAATAGGTCCTAATCGATCCAGGTAGAATTTCCTAAAAGTGACTAAATATGATTCATAACATTTGCCTTCTCGTAAATGCTGGAGTTGGGTAAAGAATTATCCTTTCCAGTATTTTGCACCATCCTCCTCGATGGAGTTTACGTCATGGTTTTTGGTTCACCATTCTTCTTAATATTTTATGATTAATTGGATCCCATTTAATATTTTATATGAGTATTTTATTCTAAGGGAGTAACCACATCGTTACATAATATTACCTTCATAAATGCATTATTTTACTTTTTAGCTAGTATTTGTCATAATTTCACACTTTTCTAATAACAAGTTTAATTGATACCAATAAAAAAAACCTTTATTAGGCTAACCATTTTAAAACAATAACTAATGATATTCTTGTAGTAGTCTCAATAAATTTTTGAATTAAAAGCAAATGCTAGAAAGCAAACATCCATTTCCAGATACAACATATTTTTAGAAGAAAAATAAATTATCGACCAAAAGATAAAGTCATATATTATTATTTTTTTCATATATATACACTAAGTCTAAATCCTTAAATGAATCTATTAAATTTTCGTGCACTTGATGCGACAACCAAGTAGAGAAATATCTTTACTTTTAAAATGGTATGCATTCTTACATAGCAAAACACATCGAGTGAATTTGGAAAATTTATTAAAACATAATTATTCACTATCTTGGTTATCCTCAACTCTAGAAGAAGAAAAGGCATTAAAGTGGAACAAAATTTTCAACATAGGGTTATGCCACAGTAAATAAACAATTTGGATGGGAACACATCATCACAAAATTTAAACTTCTACAACAACAACATCAAACACTCTACTTCTTCAAATTGGAGAAAAATGTAAAACAAATTTAACACTGATAATATCCCTATTTCTAACTATCAGCACAGGGTTATTTTTAAAAATATATATAAAAAGTAGATATAATACTCCCCCAATGTAATTACATTGTTCTAGTTTCACTCGGTGAAAGATGCTTGCTTTCCCATAGGCATCATACAATTTATCTGTCAAGCGGTTTATTTTTTCAAATCAAGTATTCTGTAATTACATGTCAAAAACATCTAAGTTGATTTCTTTTCTTATAATTTTTGTAAATAACGATAATATCAGGCTATAATATAAATTCCATTTCTTCTTCTCACACATGCATCATTTGTTGGCCCATCGCTTTGGGGATGGGAATATGGTCACGTAATACTTAGGGTCAGACGTGGCCCCCTTCAATGCATGCAATGCATATATACTAGATTGAATAATTGTTTATGCATTAAACAAAATTGTGTCTTCAATAATTTCATGTTTACACACTTGAAACCAAATTTTTCCTTTCAGTATTACAATACATACATCTAGTTTTTAGAAAGATATTTCCATGCAACAATCAATCAACTAAATATTTTAAGCTTAACATAAAAGCTATTCTAAACCAATTTATTCTTATTTTTAGTTCATACAAGAAAATAATTTCTCTCTTCTCATGGCAGAATAAACATACAATGCATTGACCTAATATTGATTCACCTCCAGTTCCTTCACTTACAAAGCAATGATACTAAATTTTCTTACTACAATAACCATGTCTATCATATACAATTTCGTTCTTTTTAAAGAGGAAGAGAAAACTACATCACCCGACACATGGCTACTGACGTGTCAGGCCAACGAATGCCATTTTTCCATTTGGTATTCTTATTATAATTTTATTAACTAATTTTCATTCATATTTAATGCTACAACAATTGTTTTTTTTTTTTTTAATTTACATGTTGGAATCGATAGCCGCCACGAATCCGGGCAGGTTGTCTAGCTTTTATGGCCGCCATAGTATTTTGCGTTGTCCGCCCCAGAAGCCGCCACACAGATCTTCGTGCAGTTCGCCCCTATAACCACCATGCCATAATCATTTTAAACCTTTTACGTCGCTGAAAGCACCAGGAAAGGGACAAGTGTTCAGTCCGACGAGGCCCGAGATTTGAACCTTGGACCTCCGCCCCCCTTATGGGGTTTGGATGAACCAATTGGTCTACACCTCGGACCTATGCTACAACAATTGTTATAATATTTTTATATTTCTATTTTATTTTATTTTATTATTATTATATATTAATAGTATTTATTATTATATATTATTTTCTTATTATTGTTTTCTTTGTGAGACACAACAATATTTCAATGAATGAATGCAGCTACATAAATTTTTTAACTATGAGCTTCGATGTACTCATGAGGGCCACATTATGCATCATATCCTTCCTTACCTTACGGACCTTCCTATATTTCTTCCTAAAGGAGGGTATTTGCTACAAAGTTGTTGCTTTTATGGATAAGGACTTGTTTGTGCAACCACTGATTAATCTGTAATACCTCATCCTTACAAGTAAAATAAGCAACAAATATCCATGTGAGTGTGGTCTACTAGCAATGATGCCACTTGCATTATCGATGATGTGACCCAAGTTCAATCCCCATGATGGATGTTTATAAGAAGTATTAGTAAAAAAAAAAAAAAGCAACTAATAGGTAAATTTGAGATATATGTTACACTTTTGCTGTCAGTAGACTCTTAAATTTATAGCTATAGTTGTTTCTTAAAATTAAATTTCTTCTTCTTCAAATGTGCTAGCTATTTTTGTGGTTTACAACTTCAAAAGCGGATCTTTCGTTGTTCAATTTTGTAGGAGGACTCCTCCTTCGATGCTACTAAAATCTACTTGAGATTTGCTATTCAAAGCTATCTCAAAACTGTTTCATTTTTTTCTAAAATGCAGCTCACCTTTCTCTTTCAATGCTGCTTAGAATTGCAGCTTAAATACCTTCTATTTGATGCTTACAAAATCTGATTTGATGCTATCTTCAAGACTTCAAATCTGATCCTCATATTTCTATCAAGCCTTCTCTTAGTTGGTTGTTCAAATATTTATTGAAAGCTTCTCCAAAGCTTTCTCTAAAATATATCTTTTTTATTCTACTTTTTGATGTCTTTTCAGCTTCTCTTTCAACAACTTTGTGCTTCTATAAATCAGCCTACAAAACTCTGTGGCTATCTTCAAATCTCTTTATGTTGTGACCTCTTCTTGATTTATTTTGGCTTCTTTTTGAAATTGGAATTCAACTATGACCTCTATCTTTGTCTTCTTTCTCAATAATATGAATATCTTGAGTTCTCAAAATCTTCTCAAAATTTGATAAACTTCTTGTCAAATCCTTTTACCTTTTGGGCTTGTTGTCGTATGGCAAAAATTGTCCCAATCTCTTCTAGTCAGGTGCTCCTTCTACTTGCAATGTTCTACTTTTAAATCTCTTCAACTAGTTACTGCTTCATATTCTGCAATAAGGCTTTCTCTTGCCTTCTTTTCTTTCTTCAAAATTTTCTTTAGACCTTTATTCTTTGGTCTTCTAATTCTGCAGCCTTTAATTCTCTTAGTAAATGCTTTTAATGAAACCTTACCTTGGTTTCTTCAATTTTTCAACTATGGGAAATTCTTCAATGAGATATCTTTCTTGGATCTCTATATTTTGTTGCTTCTATCTACAATAGGACCTTTTGTAGTCCTATATTCTATCTTTAATCTTCAATATTCCAATCTTGGAAGTTCTTCAATGTGATCTCTTTCTTCAATTTGTAATCTTGCAATGAGAAACTTTTCTTGGTTCTTCTCAATCTTCAATAGGATCTCCTTCTTGGACCTCCTTCAATGTCTACTTTTCTTTCATAGAAATTTATATAGTAATAATCAGATGTATTCAATGTTCTAGAAATAATAATCTTCACTAGCTATCTTAAAAATTAGTGGAATCAAATCTATACTGAATCCTAATCTTCACAGGTTTTCCTTTCAACCTTGTGGAAGGATTATAGCCAAATAATTTAGAATCTTTTTTTTTATCAATCTTATCAATAGGACCTCTTCTAAGGATATCTTAATCAAGGTCTATCTTCAAGACCTGTAAATTTTCTTCTATTCTAACTTTGCTCTTGGAATAGGTCTATTCTCTTTTCAATATTAAGGTCTATCTTCAAGACCTTTAAATATTCTTATATTCCTATTTTGCTCTTGGAATAGGTATATTCTCTTTTTCTTAATATCAAGGTTTGTCTTCAAGACCTATAAATTTTTTTCTATTTTGATTTTATTCTTGGAATAGATATATCCTTAAATACCACTAGTTTTTCTTCAACACAGTGAGAAATACTATCTTCTCTGGTTTCTCTTTCCAAAGAAAATTTATTTATATTCTCTTGTTCTTTTTATAGAGGAAATTCTCTTTATCGTTATTGGTCTCTTATTAACCAGTAGAAATCTTCTTTCTAATGACTCTTGAAGCTCTTTCAATTTCTATCTAGATCTATCTTAGCTCTAATACCACTATTAGCTTTTGATAAATGAATACTCAAAATAATATTGCCTCAAGATCAATAATATAATTGCAATATGAAAGATATAATAATGTTGATGAATCAAGCATATAAACTTAGAATATACTAGATAATAACTCAAAGAATGCTAATGCCAAATACTTAAAAATATTTATTGAATGAAGAGATAAAAATACATCATATTACATCACCTTCCATTGCTTACATGGGTGACTCTTTCTCCTTCACCATATCTCTTTTACATAAATACATACATATATATAGAATATAATTTGACTCTTCAAACGGAGGTTTCTTGGTCCTCATTGTTCCTATGATTCTTCATATTCCTACTCTATTGACACATGTACATAGTTACAACTATGCACATTTACATTACCAAAATATCATTGCACACTTGTGCATTACATTGCATAAAGTAAATCCTAATCTATAGATATACCCATGATGGTACATTGGCATGTACCAAATAATGTAATATATTCCAAAATTTCATAGGTTGGATCTCAAAATCAAATTATTGTAAGGTTGTCATACATTTGCCTCTTCCTTCTCCTAATTTATTTTGCATTAACATGGTTTTGATAGTTGGGTCTTGCACAATTGCAAAGATTCT
Organism: Wollemia nobilis; assembly: GCA_028583015.1. Lineage (NCBI taxonomy): Eukaryota > Viridiplantae > Streptophyta > Pinopsida > Araucariales > Araucariaceae > Wollemia > Wollemia nobilis. The sequence goes on along the minus strand of JAQPPZ010000458.1, from coordinate 9,536,572 downwards.
ACTATGTAGAATATAATGCCTAAATTTATTTATTATCTTTACTAAAGTAAATAATCTATTTTTCCATAACTATAAATTTTAGTTGGGCATATTTTAAATGGGATCTCATAAAGACTTTTGGATTTTCATCATTATTTTCATTTTTGTGTCAATACATTAATAGTGGAATGTTTGGAAGTGAATGAATAGATGTATAAGGGATGAGTATAGTTAGGACTCACTAAAAATGGGGCATTAGTTATGGCATTTTTAATTCCTTGAAAGGTTGCTTGGGCTTCAAAATTTCAAGTAATGTCAGCATCTTTCTTGAGCATGTCATTCAATGGCCTAACTATCTCTACAAATCCTAATATGATTTTCTAACAAAATTGTTTTTTCCAAAAAATGATCTCAATTCTTTCTTACTACCTAGGAGAGGAATTTTTTGTATTGCATCTATTTTTTTAGAGTCAATTAAAATGCCATATTTATAAATAACATGACCAAAAATTTTCCTTTAGTGAATCCAAAAATTCACTTCTTAGGATTCAATGAGATACCATGTTCTCTACATCTTTGGAATACTTTTCTTAAATTGTTAACATGATTAACTCACTTCTTTGAAAATATAGGAATATCACCAATATAAATTGCTATGAATTTTCCAATTAAGTCTCTAAAAGTATAATCCATTTCTCTCTAAAATGTAGCACCTACATTTATCAATCCAAAGGGCATTCTCCTATAAGTAAATGTACCCCACTTGGTGGTAAATGTTATCTTTATCCTATATTTAGGATCTACCATAATTTGATTATATCTAAAATATCCATCTAATAAAGACATCATTTCAGATCTATTTACCATTTTTAAATTATGATCTAAAGAGGGTAAAGGGTAGTTATCTTTTTGAGAAGCCTTGTTAAGATTCCTAAAGTCAATGCATAAGAAAATTTATTCATTCTTTTTGGGTAGTTATTAGATGCTACCAAAGTCGAATTCCTAATAGGAAAGATAATGCATGCATCTAATAGCTTTTGAAATTCCTTCTGAATGAGGGGTTCTAATAATGGATTAGTAGGCCTTTGTTTTTGCCTAAATGGATTTACATCTAGTTTTAAGGGAATAGTATGATAAATAATGGATTGATCATACATTTTCAGGTCTTCATAGCTCCAAGCTATGACATATTTGTAGTCTTTAAGGGATTGTATAATTCCTTCTTTTTCTTGACTAGTGAAATAATTTTCTATCAAAATATTTTTGGGATTTTCACTAGTCCCTATATTTATTGTATCATATGCTTTATCTTGAAATAAATATTTTTTGTATTTATTACTTTTATAGTTTATATCAAATATTTTTTCAAGAGAAACCATACCTTTGGAGATTGTATTGGTTTTTAGGGTTACCTTATTATCCTAATCAACTTCATCCCTGATTCAGTCATCTTCATCTATTACCTAATTTTCAAAAATACCAGAGTTAGTAATGAAATCTTGTATATGCTTATCATTTTCAAACACTTGAAAATTTTGTATGTTAGCTGGAATTGAGGGAAAAGCTATTAATTCTATGAAAAACCTCTTAAATTTTATGTTATTTATGGGTTTCAATGTACTTATTGCCACTGCTAAGGAATCTACAATTCTATTTTTCTTTCTAGAAATCGGTTTGATATTAAAAGCATGAAATTCATTAATAAAATATCTTGCTATGTTTCTATAATGAATTAACCTTTTATCATGGCAAGCATATTGGCTTATGATTTGTTTGATTACTAGCTTAGAATCTCCTAGTTCCTTCAAGCATTTAATATATTTTTTAGAGCTAATTGTAGTCCATATAGTAATGCTTCATATTCAGAAGTGTTGCAAGTACAAGGGAATTACAATCTATAAGCTGCTAAACAAGATTTACCTTTGGGATTAATGAGTTCAATACCTACTCCATTACCTTGTCTAGACTTGGATCCATCAAACTTAATATTCCAAACTAAATTTTCATATTTACTTTGCTTACTTGGTGATATCTCAATTTTAGACTTATTTGTGATCTATTTGGTTTCAAGAGTGTAAACTCCTAATTTTGATTCATTATAGAGAACTTCATTTATCTTGTTGTAATCAATTATGAGTTCCTTGAGTCTAGGTTCTCTTTCTATTCTAGTCTGATTTGCAACACCTCACCAAGGAAACCACATATGTGAAAAATTAGTGGTCATATATCCATTTAAATTTCTTGACCAATCTCTATTGAGTAATGTAGACACCAAAATCTAGCCACTTGTCATCCATCTGTGTCTCCAATCATAAGCCACCCATTATATATATATATATATATATATATATATATATATATATATATATATATATATATATTATATATGTAATAAATATATATGTATTTATATAAATTAATCCTAGACCTCTACCATGTTTTAACCTCAGTCGTCCATCTACATTAATCCATGCCACTTACCCAAGATTAATCTCTACCCTTCTTCATGTTTTAATCTTGACCGCCCATTTGGTGTCATTGAAACCCTAACATATCTAAGGGTATATTATAAAAAGTGATTCATTTTTATGAATCAAGGTCCCTAATTTTTCCAACTTTGAATTTTATCAATGAACATTCACAAAGAATTCTTAGAATGCTTGGAAACCCTTAAGTCTTTAATCCTTGAAGATTCTTAGTCTTTGATAATTCTTAATACTTAAGTGTCTGATAAATATTCAAACCCTTGTGCCCTAGCCACTTCTCCATCACTTTCATCCCTTTCCACCATCGTTCACATCCCTCGCTTCTATCGCTGCCCATACCACGTGAACCAGATATGGTTCTGTAACACCTTTCTTAGACCCAGAATGCCCCCCAGAGCCACCAGAACACCCTTAGGAATTTTTGGAACCTTTATGGTGCATCTATTTCCATCACAAAATACCTTTGTGCATCTACTGCCATCACATAACACCTCTAGGCATTTTATGCTAGATTTGCATTCCTACGATCCTCGAGCACCATTCGAGCATCCCCGCGATCATCACTGATTGAAGCAAAAATAGAATTCATTTTTTTGACAAGGTAATAAATTTATTTGTATTTATTTCATGTTCTTGCACTTATATTTTTAGTATTACATTCAAAATATAGGTTTTATTTGATTTATCTTTCTGAGGGGCTCACACTGTGGAGCCCTCATAGGTGCTTCTAGTCTCTTTTGTTGTTTTTATGTTTGCAAGAACATGATCATATATTTAGAAGTTGTTGAAGCTAGGGTGGCCCTTTTAGGATACACAATCCCACTTGCAACCTCATTTGTATCGAATATAAGCATGAAGACACCAACTATTATTTTGAACTAGGGTTTTAGAGAACCCTAGTAATTATAAATTTGTATCACAAAGGCATTGTAAAACTCCACATTGAGGCACATTGATTGTATTATTTTGATATCCACCTAAATTAATAAAAGCTTATCTATCTTGTGAAATATTATATTATTTCTATGCATTTGATTATTTTATGTTGTGTATTGGTGTTGCTTGATTTTTGTTTATGAGTAGCATTCCATATCCATTGAGGATATCCACAACTTGAATATCCATGTAATGCTAAATTCTTGACTCTATTGCTAATTGTATACAAATGTTTTTAAGCTTATCAACCACATCCACTTACTTTTTGTCCATTTGGATCACCACTCGATTAGAGGGAGCAAGCTTGAAACCTAGATTTTGGTAAACAATATGTGGCATGACATTACCCAAAGCTCCTGAGTCAACAAGGCAATTATGCAAGTTTTTACTTGCAATTATAATAGTAAAAAGGAAAAGAGGGGCTTCCCCTTTGTATTTTAATAATCCAATTTGAGCATTAATGACTTTCTTAGATTAATTCTTATTTTGATCAGTTAATGCTTTAACTAATAGCTCTTGTTGGTTAGTTAACTAGGCAACCTCAAATAGAGATATGTTTACTTTAGTTTTCTTTAAGTATTCTATAATATTATATGCATATTTTTCTTGTTCTATACTTCTGTGTGGTTGTGGTGGGACATTGGCCTTAGGTGGATTGGTATTATTGCTATCTTATGCATCAAGAGGGATAGAAGTATTGTTAGGTGGAGTAGAGGAAGTAATTGATGGCTTACCTTTTCTTCTAAGCATATAATTGTTTATTTTATTAATTTTTTTGTAGGCTTGTACTTCTTCTAAAGACCCATGATATCCTTCATCATCTCATTTTTATGCTTCAAATATTTCTACTACTATATTTGTTCCATTGCAAGAGCTAGATGATAATAATGGAGCCTAAATATAGAATTCATCACTCTAGTTAGAAATAGAATGTGGTATAATTGGTGGATATATCCTTAGTGTTAATTCCAAGATAGAATTCATCACTCCAGTTAGGAATAGAATATATTATAATTGGTGGATCTATCCTTGGTGTTAATTCCACAATGGAATTTTTCGGTCTAGTTAGTAATAGAATGTGGCATATTTGGTGGATCTATCCTTGGTGTTAATTCTAATATAGAATTTGTTGTAATTGGATTGTTACATATAAGTGCAATTGAGAGATACTGATGTAAGGGAGGATTCTTGGTGTAACCATTGAGGAAGATTACAATGGTTGACTATAGGTGAATCCCTTTGGTGCTTGGAATATAATAGAAGGACTGAAATATTCTCCATGGATGTAGCCCACACTGGGTGAACCACATTACATCTTGTGTTCTCTTGTTGTGTGAGATTGTTTTACTATTTTGATTAAGTTTTTTTTCTAAAAATCATATGTTATTTATTGCTCATAATTATTGGTAAAAATAATTGAATCCTAACAACTGGTATCATAGCAACATTTTTTTTATTAGGTACTTGACATAAGGGTTTTTGGATTGAGTGGGAGTAATGATGAAAGATTTGAAGTTCAGGGTGGAAAAATTTAATGGCCAAAATTTCCAACTTTTAAAAATGTAGATAAATGATTATCTTTATCAGAAGGACCTATATCTACCTCTAGAAGGTAAGACAAAGAAATCAACTACAACTTCTGATGATGAATGGGCTATCTTGTATATAAAGGCACTGGTAACGATGAGGTTGTGCTTAGCAAGCATGGTTACCTTCAATATATCCAAAAGATAAGACTATGAAAGATGTCATGGATGCACTAGCCAGATTGTATGAAAAAATCTCTACTTATAATAAAGTTTTTTTCATGAAAAAATTATTTAATATGCAAATGAGTGAAGGAAAATCTATTCAGGATCACTTAAATATATTTAATACTATTGCTAATTAGTTGAGTTTAGTAGGTTTATATTTTGATGATGAAGTCAGGGTCTTGTTTATTTTGTGCTCATTTTGAGAGCTGGAATAGCTTGGTAATGGCTGTGAACAATCCTGCTTCATGTTCTAACAAGTTTGTGTTTTATGATATTGTGGGTATCATTCTAAGTAAGGATATGAGGAGAAAAACCTTAGGTGATGCATCATCATCAGGAACGGATTTAATTATTGAGAACAAAGGAAGATAGAGGGAAAGAGGTAAGATTTCAAATCAAGGTAAATCAAGAGGAATATCCAAATCACAAGGAAAAGTAAATGCAGAATGGTAGTATTGTGGTAATAAAGGCCACCTCAAGGATTGTTGGAATCAAAAAAAGGATGGAAAAGGAGATGATGAGAATAGAGGTAATAATAAAGAAGCTAATATTGCTGGTGAGATTTTACAAGATGCATTAATTTTATCTCTTGATAAAAATAATGATTATTGGGTTATTGATTTTGGTGCTTCTTTCCATGCCACTTCTCACAAATATTATTTTATAGAATATGTCCAGAGAGATTTTGGACAAGTGATGTTAGGTGATGATCATCCCTGCAAAATTGTAGCCATGGGAAAGATCAAGATGAAATTGCCTAATGGGATTCAATGGATGCTTAATGAAGTTAGGTACATTATGGATTTGAAGAGAAACCTCATTCCTGCAAGTAAACTTGATAGTGAGGTTTACACTACTATATTTAATGATCACTCTTGAAAAGTGACTAGAGGTTCTATGGTTGTAGCTCAAGATAAGATGGTTGGTACTCTGTATTTGCTTATTAATACCTCTAACTGCACTATGGATTTATTTGCTACATGATAATATGCAGCATTATGGTACCACAGATTGGATCATATGAGGGAGAAAGGTATGAAAATTCTACATTTAAGGAAGTTACTACCAAAACTGAAACAAGTTGACTTGGGATTTTGTGAAGACTGTATCTATGGAAAGCAGAAGAGGGTGATATTCCTCAAGGTTGGAAATAATAAGAAAAAAGAAAAATTAGAGCTTGTACACAAATTTTTGGGGCCTAACTCAGGTAACTTCTCTTGGTAGTTCCAATTACTATGTAACTTTCATAGATGATGCTACAAGGAAAACATGGGTTTAATGTATAAGGAATAAATCTTATATTTTTGACACATTTCAAAAATGGAAAGCCTTAGTGGAAAATGAGATAGGTAACAAGGTAAAATATCTCAAATCAGACAATGGTGGAGAGTGCTATAGCAATAATTTTGATAATTATTGTTCACTCAACAAAATCAGGAGAATAAAAGTGACTCCAAGGATACCTCAAGATAATCGAGTTTCAGAGAGAATGAATAGGACAATAATGGAGTGTGCTAGGTTCTTAAGGTTGCATGTCGGTTTACCTTTATATTTGTGTGTTAATGTTGTTGATAATGTTATGTATTTAATCAACATGGAACTATCTACTGCTTTGGATGGTGGGATTCCAAAAGAGGCTTGGACAGGTAAAATTGTCAATTATTCTTTTCCTAAGATATTTGGGTGGGAGGCTTTTATGCACATTGATAAAGAAAATAGAAAAAAATAGATGCTAAGCCTCAAAAATGCTATTTCATATGATATGGTATTAATGGTTTTGGATATAGGTTATGGGATAATGTTAACCAAAAAATCATCAAGAGTAATGATGTCATATTTAATGAAAAGAATAAATATCTGTTGTAGGGAAAGAAATAGGAAAATGAAAACACTAAATACATAGAGCTTGATGACCATACAGAAAATGTAACTCAAAAGGTGGTAGAAAAATAAAATGTTCAACAACAACAACAACAAGCACCTCAATCTCCTATAAGTGTTGTTAGAATATCTACCAGGACAAGTAGAATCCCTAAATGTTTCTATGATTATGTTTTGTATATTGATGTTGGTGAGCCATAATATTTTGAGGAAGCAATGTAGGTGGAAACTAGAAAGAAGTGAGAGCTTGCTATGAATGAGGAAATGAATTCACTTATTCACAATAAAACTTGGGATTTGGTTGAGTTGCCTATTGGAAAGAAAGCTTTACAAAATAAGTGGGTTTATAGAGTGAAGAAGGAGAAGGCCAAACTGGTACAAGGTAAGGCTTGTGGTCAAAGGATTTGCAAAAAAAAATGGTATATATTTCGAAGAGATCTTTTCTTCAATTGTGAATATGACTTCCATTCGTACTATATTAAGTTTAGTGGTTGTAGAAAACTTACATCTAGGACAATTAGATGTTAAGATTGCTTTTATTCATGGTGACTTAGAAGAAGAGATATATATGCACCAACCATAATGATATGAAACAAAGGTAAGAAAGATATTGTGTGTAAATTAAAAAGAGTCGGTATGGCCTTAAACAGGCTCCTAGACAATGGTACTTAAAATTTGATAAGTTTATGGCTGATCAAGAGTTTATGAGATGTCAATCTAACCATTGTGTGTATTTCAAAAAAATAGAAAATGGAAATTACCTCATTCTTTTGCTGTATGTTGATGATATGCTAGTAGCAGGTTATAATATACAAGACATTAATGAACTGAAAAGGAAATTGGTAAACTATTTTTCCATGAAGGATCTATGTGCATCCAAACGAATTCTTGGAATGTGGATTACTCAAGACAGTAAGAAACACATGCTAATGTTATCTCAGGAAGATTATATTAAAAAGGTGCTAAAGAGGTTTAACATGGGAGATGCAAAACAAGTCACTACACCTTTAGCAAAGAATTTTAAATTCACCAAATATTTGTATCCCAAAAAACTGAAGGAACAAGAGCATATGGTCAAGGTTCCTTATGCTTCCATAGCTAGGAATTTAATGTATATTATGGTCTGCACAATACCTAATATAGCACAAGTAGTGGGAGTGGTAAGTAGATTCATGAATAATATAGCTAAAGGACATTGTCAAGTGGTAAAATGGATATTCAGGTATTTAAAATGTACTTCTATTTATTATTTGAATTTTAGAGGTTCTGATATTTGTTTGTAAGGTTATATGTATTCAGATATGGCAGGTGACTTAGATGGTGGAATAAGCACAATGGGGTATATCTTTACCATAGGTGGAACAATAGTTAGTTGGATTTCCAAACTACAACAAGTAGTTGCTCTTTCAACCATAGAATCATAATATGTAGTTATTACAGAGGCAAGCAAGGAATTCATATGGTTGCAAAGATTTATGGAAGAGTTGGATAAGGTGCAAGAAGATGGTAAATTATGGAGTAATATCCAAAGTGTTATACACCTTTCTAAGAAGTTATCTTTCCACTCAAGGACCAAGCACATTCAACTCAGATATCACTTCATACATTTAGTAATGAAGGATGGTTCTTTGAAGTTGGTTAAGATTCATACATCACAAAATTCTACCGATATGCTTATCAAGGTTGTAACAAGGGAGAAGTTGATATTTTGCTCTACTTCGGTTGGTATTAAGGAGTAAGATCAAATATGAGAATGTTTTAGTCCTATGCTGTAAAGTTTTGCAGTGAATTTAGTATCTAAGTGGGATATTGATAAGAATGGAGCCTAAAGATAGAATTTGTCACTCTAGTTATGAATAGAATGTGGTATAATTGGTGGATCTATCCTTGGTGTTAATTCCAATATAGAATTCATCACTCTAGTTAGGAAAATAATGTGGCATAATTGGTGGATCTATCCTTGGTGTTATTTCCAAGAAAGAATTCGTTACTCCAGTTAGGAATAGAATGTGGCATAATTTGTGGATCTATCCTTGGTGTTAATTCCAAGATAGAATTTATTATAATTAAATTATTATGTATACATGTAATTGAGAGAGACTGATGTAAGGGAGTATTCTTGGTGTAAACATTGAGGAATATTACAGCGGTTGGCTATAGGTGGATCATTTTGGTGCTTGGAAGATAATAGAAGGACTAAAATATTCTCTGTGGATGTAGCCCACACTGGGTGAACCACATTACATCTTGTGTTCTCTTATTGTGTGAGATTGTTTTACTGTTTTGATTAAGTTTTTCTTCTAAAAATTATATGTGATTTATTGCTCATAATTATTGGTTAATATAATTGAATCCTAACACTAGGTTTATTTGTATTATCTTTTTTAGGAACTATTTCCATATTTTCCATTTATTTTTGAATTATATCTAAGGTTATCTTGATTTTAGGGCAGTTATTTTCATTATGTTATGTAATAGAATGCACTCTAAACCAATTATTTAAAGATAAATATGATAGATTGACTATGGTGTTGGACTGATTCTAAGTAGGAATGGGATTAGGTACTCCCCCATTGTTTGGACATGTGTTCCATTGACAATTTACTCTTTGAAAATTAGTTTCTATTTTGATTAGGATTATTAGGAGGTGGATTCTAAGGTACTTGTTTTTGTAACTAAATCATATCACTACTAAGCTTATGAACTAATATCTGCAATTTATCTAATTGAGAACTGACATTATTAGCTTGGGTTGTAGTATTCTAGTTTATTGTATTATTTGTAGATGAAGTGGGATTCAGGAAACCTGATATGGTTTGATTTAGAGTAGTATTCAAAAAAGTTGGGGTATTCTGAGACCAATTAACATTTGGAAATGTTGACATATTTTGAGTAGGGGTATTATTTATAAATTTAGGTGTATTTTGAGCATTGGTATCAATATTTTGATGAGTAGCAAATGGATTATTTTGGAGCTCCAAGGTTCAAATCTTGGGCCTTGCCGGACTGAATGCTTGTCCCTTTCCTGGTGCTTTCAGTGGCGTAAAAGGTTTAAAATGATTGTGGCATGGTATTTATAAGGGTGTACTGCACGAGGATCTGTGTGGTGGCTTCTAGGGCGAATAGCGTAGAATACTATGGTGACCATAAAAGTTGGACAACTTGCCCGGATTCGTAGCGGCTACCGATTCCACCATGTAAATTCAAAAAAAAAAGTAAATGGATTATTTACATATTTTGGAGTAATAGGATGAGTAGGGATAGTAATGGCATTAAATGGCTTATTATAATTTGGATATGGTAAAGTATTCAACATAGGAAGTTGTAAAAGAGCTTTATTGATCATTTGGACTTGGTTAAATGTACTTGGTTGTCCTAAATAAGGTAATTGACCAATTCCAAAACCTTGAGGTATTAGTTGTTGTCCTACTATCAAGGACTCACTATACGCCATGGGTAGAGTAGTGGTATGGGGGGCTCTCCTTACAAATATGGATGTGAGAGGATCTAAAGCTTGTAATAGATTTGTATAGCTTCTTCAACATTAAGTGTATAAGGTAGATTCAACCTATTATATAGCTTATGAAACCTGGTATTGAATAGCCTTAGAGGCTCATGGGGCTCTCTTCTAACTGAGGCAAATTGATGGTATATAATGATAGGATCTATGGGTAGCCTGAATTGATTAATTAAATTTATTTCTAGTTCATCCCAGGAAGTAATAGATTTTGTACACAAACTGATATACCAGTCATATGCTAGTTCATCCAAAGTAAGAGGAAATATTCTACAAGCCACATCCTCATGTTCAACTTGTAATCGAATTAAAGCATCTTTATAAGCTTGTATGTGTTCTTCAACTATTCTAGCTCCATCATATTTATACCTAGGTAAATACCTTTCTATATTCTTAGGTATATCATGGGCTAGTCTAGGAATATTTAGTGGACTACTACCACCTAACCAAGGTGCAAATGCTACCATTGGTGTACTTAATGGAGTGACAAATGGATCAATAAATGGTATAATAGGTTGGGATGAGGTATTAATAGGAGGAAGAGTGCTTGACTAACCTTTACTATTTATGAGTCTTCTATGATGAGAAAAATTATGATATTTAGTGTCACCTTCAAAGGCCTTAGACCTGGTGATTATAATCCTAGGTTCCAATTTTAACAGTCAAGCAGTATGATATATGATAAAGGATAATAATGAGAATTAAGCAATTTTAGGGTTCAAGAAACCAAGAGTTATATTCAATATCTTAGTGATCTGCTAAGGTTATTAAATTTTTTAGACCTACAATAACAATGAATCAAACATTTCAATCCCTAAAGCAACAATGAATTGAATATTTTAGGCCCTCTTTTTAGAATCATTTCCTATTGAGTGATACATCATCCCAATTATCAACATACACCAATTATTAGAACAACAATTGTTCTCTCTTGAAAGGGAACATTTCTCCCCAAGGTTTGGGTGGTATTTTATGTTATTGTCAAATCTTAAATCAAAATAATAAAAGGGAAGGTATATGGATAACTCAGGGTTACATATAATTGTTACAAGGGTGAGGGTTCAATTCATTGTCTAGGAATAATTCACCTTAATAACCAAGTCAATTATCACATATATGTCTTACTTCTCACAAGATTCAAAGCAAATTATATATGAAAGCAAGATTCTAGGCTTGCTACCTTAAAATTTATCAACATACATCATTCATTGCATCATAATCATGATCTTTATAACTCATAGCAATGATTACTCTAAAACTTATATTTAGAATATGAAACCCAACTAATATATTCCTAATCTAAGAAATTTTCAAAAAAAATTAAAATAAAAAGGTTAAATAAATAAATAAAACAAACCATTGAATCCTTGAAGCCTTATACTGAATCTGTTGAAGCAATAATTTTGAATCAAACCAACCTTAGCCCGATCAACATTTACATAATCTAAAACTAAGATGGTGTCATATTCAAGGGAGAAAGATAAAATACAAAATGAACTTAAATGTAACCACCATTAGCATGCATATATTACACCAAGGATTTTGGTATTTTACATTGATAGCTATGTTCAATGATTACACTCTTAGACTTGCTAGAATCATGTGATTCCAAGCATAAATTTCCAAGTACAATAACAATGATTCATATATCCACTAAATACGAATAAGAAAAGAAAACCTAAATTATATAAGGCTAACATTGGATTCCAACCCTTTGAAATGGGGTTTCAATGGCTATTTATAACCTTACAATCTTGAATTTTTAATATTTTACAACTATAAGGATGAGTTGTTTGCTTGGATGATGTGGCTATTTTGATATTAAATTTTAGTCATGGATCTTCTAACTGATTTAGTAGTGTCCTTGTGAAGCTAGATGAGCTAAGCTATCATGCACTAGGTGGTCAGGATTCAGTATAGGTTCATTGTATTTTTTTTATTTCTAAGACTTCATCTTTGGCTTTCATTGTTGTCTGTAAATGAAAAAGAAAAAGCATTAACTACTTCAAAATTTATTTGGCAGTAAAATTATTTTAATGTGTTCGGTGAAAGGACATTTTAATTTTTTTTAAATATTATTTTCTTCTATTTCCAATATCGGTGGTTATATGTTTAAAATATTTAGGTCTTTAATATTTATTTATTTATTTTGATTTAATCATTTTATTTATGAAATATATTTTTTTTTTTTGTATTAAAACTAAAAGGCATGCTCCCATGGATAGGTCTAATTTTCTTTAATTCCATATTGAATTACTAATTCCAAAGTATTTCCATCTTAATTTTACGTTTGAAACATTAAGCTCAAATTGCTAGGTCATCCATTAAGGTCTAAAATTTATGGCCAGACTCTGAGGGTTAGGCTCTTGCATTGAAATCCCCTTTTCCATTCTTTTAAATTTTATGTTTGGAACATTAGTTAAGGCTAAGGTTTCTATTTAAATTTTAATTTCCAAAGTTTTATTAAATTTTATGCTTAGGCCAAAGTCTTTATCTTCATATTTGAAACATTACTCTCAATTCAAGGTTTTAGGTTCTCATTAAAAATTTTCCTCGTTTTCACTTTAATTCTAACTTTGTTATGGTTCAAACATCAAAGGCACATAAAACCCAATTTTTTATTTTTATTTTTTCTTATTATCCAACAATCAATGGTAGGCATGCATCGGTAAACATATCAATAGTAGGCACTCATCGACCCTAAAAAAGTCAAATTTTTGTCTTGTAGTCTCGATTAATGCCTACCATTGGATCTTAGAATGATCAAATATTTTTGAGAATAAGACAAATGTTTCTTTTCAAAGGCTTAGTTTCATCCTCATGTGCTTTTTTCCTCACATGCAATCAATGCCTACTGTTGGATATTAAAATGATCGATGCCTACCATAAGATTTTTTGAGGATAAGATAAATGTTTCTTTTCAAAGGCTTACTTTTACCCTCATCTACGATCAATACCTACCATTGGATATTAGAACGATCGATGCCTACCATCATTTTTTTGAGAATAAGACAAAACTTAGAGTTGAATAATAACAAATGCATTTACTTGCTTCTGTGCCATTTGATTTTGGGTGAATTGATGTTTATCTTTAGATTTTAGAATAATACGAGGTGCTTAAGCTTCTAAGGCATTTTAATTTTATTCTTTTGCATTAAATTATTTTCAAATATTAGCGGGAAAAAGGGGCAAATGGATTAATTTTTGCATTAAATATTTTAAAACTTTTGAAACCTTCATATTGAAGGGGTCCAAAGAAGGTGCATGTACATAGGCTTAGAAATTTAGGTATGAACTTTATACAACATGAATTATTTTTCAAGAGGAGTGGATTAAATATTTTGACTTAGGCTTGAAATAACTTAGGATGTGCACGAATTTACCTTAGTTGAGCAAAATATAAAGGGGTTTATATTTATAGCCTTATGAGACATGGGTTAGATTATGTGTTATTATTATTATTTATTTTATTTTTTTATTTTTTTATTAATTGAATTAATCAAATAGGGGTCCATGCAATTGAAAACAACAAACCTAGGTATGCTTATACTTATTATAAAGCTCATTTCCAACACAATCCAATGGGCCATGCATATTTACTAGTTGAATCCATGAAAATGAGACCAAGGCAATCAAAATTCAAGTCTTTACCAAAACATTTAAGGTAAGCAATGTAAAACATGAATGTAAGCAAGCTTAAATCAAAGTCAAAATTTCAAGTGGGTCCCCAATTGGGGTGGGTTGTGCAAAGACAATAATAGTGAGACCCATTGGTGAAAGAAAATTCAATTTGCATTTGATGCATGGAAGTACTTTAATCAAATCATTCTAGAAAACCATCTAGGAAGATGTAAGTCAAGGGGTGGTCAATTGTACTTTTTAATGATAATTCAGTTATTGACAATTAATTCATTTAAAATATTGTTGTAAAAAATAATAATTTAAAAATGAAGAAATAACTACAAGAAGTTGAAAAAGTTATAGGAAGTTGGACAAAATAGTAAGAAGTTGAAAAACTATAGGATGTCAAGTAAACTATGGGAAGGTGGAATACCATAGAAGGGGGATTTTTTTGACACTCAAAACAAATATGGGAGAGGATGATGGAAGGAATAAGCATAGTTCATTCAAGACTACAGTAGAAGAGATCATTTAGAAGAGTTCTAAGTGGATGAACCACTTATAGCATTGATTGTACTTCATTTTGATTGAAATAGCAAGCTAAACACAAGTTCAACTCTAGAGTTATTTACTCAAGAAGGGGTTTTCTCTAGGATAAATCTTGTGTCATGTGTGTATGCTAGTACTTTTATTTACAATATTACATTTTTACTTCTGTACAATTCCTAGTTAACATATAGAATATGTATTTAAAAATTATGAACAATATAGTTGACAAGAGATTATGATCATAGTGGTATGAAAATGGTTACAATCATTGTGGTTTAAAATATTTCTAGAATATGTTTCTATACTTGAGTGTATGACACTAATTATTCTCAAAATAAGGATAAAAGGAGAGCTAGAAGAATACCAACATAAAATCAATACTAGTAAGTGGAAGAAATAACTCAAAGCATTCATAATGGTTGACAAGATAGATGTTGCAAAAGCTAAATTTACCTAGTTGGAAGAAAATATAGCATGTTTGGTCATTGATAATCGAGCCATGCATGCATCCATTAGTAGATTGTTATCAATAATGACAAAGAAGTTTTATTTTGATAAATATTTGAATAAAGAGGAAGAATCAAATTGAGAAGATTCTCAAAAGAATAGGGTTAATTTGAGTTAGGAGAGAGTTCAAGCAAAGTTTCATTTATTATGGAAGCCAAGATTGAAATCCCTTCATTTGAAGGAGATGTTAATGTTGATAAGTTGAATCATTGGCTAAAACAACTTGAGGTCTACTTCAACATCCAAGGAGTAGTCACTACCATGAAAAAGATTTATTTTGCAAGGTTGAAAATTGATGGACATGCTCTTGTATGGTGGGAGAGCCATGTTGAATCCTTGATATTGGGTAAAGAAAGTCCCATAAATATTTGGGAAGATTTCATAAGACTACTTAGAGAATAATTTATCCTTTATGAAATGAAGCCAAGTAACTCATGAGATGATATTTTTATAGGTAGGATAAAGGCCAGAGTATGCAAGAATACACCATAATGTTTTGAAAACAAGTAATAGTCTTGGGAATTTCACTTAAGAACATGTAGGTGCTAATGAAATATATTGAAGGATTAAATATCCATATTAAGAGACATGTACTTATTTTTACTCTTGAAAGTATTGACCAAGTTAGTGTCTAGGCTTAATATATTGAGGAAGATAAGAGGGAAGGAAAGGAGAGTAGTACTATCAAGACAAATAAACAATGTACATTTCAAAATAAATGGAATGGAAGATACAAGAAAGTTGTATCCTATATTATATATATTCTAAGAATCACTATAATCATTGTGATATTGATGGTCATACCAAAGAAAAATGTTGGAATATACATTCTAGGAATAGAAGGAAATAAAATTCCAATAAGAATATTGTAGTTTGTATGGAAGGTAAGGAATTTGAAGGAATTTTTGATGATGATGAGAAGCTTGCATGTAGTATAGTATAGAAGATTGCAATTGCAACTAGTATAGGTACACATTTTTAAGAAGAAAGAACAAAAAAAATTTAAGTCAACAAGACCAAAGTAGATGCACTTTTTTATTCAGGTTTGCAAGCAAATTTGATTGCTAAAGATTTAGTAAAGAAACATGGATTGGAAACATATGGACATCCTCATACATATCCATTGGGTGAAGAAAACAAGCTTATACTGAGAGGGGGGTGAATAGTATAAGACCGCTTTTTACTTTTTCCTTTCAAATCAACTTTCAATTCAATATTATGCAGTGTATAGAAAGCAGTATTAATAGTAGTAATCAAAGCAATACACAAAACACCATCCACAATAGAGACACAGCAATTTACGTGGTTCACCCAAAGCGGGCTACTCCATGGATAAAATCTCTCACTAAATTTTATCAACAAATCTGGGAATACCTTTCCCGATTACAATGTTTATGGGCACCAACCCAAAGGAGACACCAATCCCCTAGCTTTGTTCTGGCTGGTGATCCTCTAGAAGACCTCTGCCTCCCTTGACATTAGCAAATGGAACTCTATCCATAGAAGACACCTGTCTTCCCCGCTCCGGTCGGAGACCTCTGTCCTCAACTCTATCACCTCCAAAGCTGGTCCTTGAAATTGCACTAAACACAGTCCTTCGATTTAGAACAAATGTCCTCAATCTCTTTCTCTGATCTGCACCAAACATAGTCCTTCGGTCTGGCACAAATGTCTTTGTCCTATTTTTTTGGTCTACACAAAAACATAGTCCTTCACTCTTTTTGCGCAATCACAACTGCACTTGATCAAACTTTGACCTTTGCACCTCTGTGCAATTACAGCCGCATAGTCTTCACGCACTCTGCTTCCTTGCGATCTCTCTCACTTGGAAGATTCGACAGAATGCACTCTGCTCTCAGTGATCGAACTTCTTCTCTTCACAAAATCTACGAACACCACTCTTCGAACGCACACTTCAATTGATATATTTTTTTTTTCTCCAAGCAGCTATGTTTTTATACTAATACTTTCAAGATCAAAACCTTGATCTTAGTCGGCTTCTACCCTTAACTTCGTCGACTGCAAAACCCTAAACTGCGTCAACTCAAATTCAACTATGTCAGCTTCAATCGCCTCTGTGGTTCTGTAGCTTTTCTTGCGAAACTACATGTCGCGATATTGCGACACCTTTGCAATCGAACACTATCTTATGGCTTTTGTCGTGATATCGTGACACTTTTTGCTTTTGCTGACGTCATCTTCTCTTCTGTCGTGAAATCACGACCCTTCTGTCTTCATGGCATTCTTCTCTACTTTTGTCGTGAAATCATGACACTTTTGCCTCTGCTGACGTCATTTTCAATTCTATCACGAAATCATGACCCTTCTGTCTTCATGGCCTTCCTCTCTACTTTTGTCATGAAATTGCAACACTTCCACTGCCTTGAGCTTCTTTCTGCATTACACCCGCGAAACTGGAACATGTCACAAAATCATGATGCTTTTGTCTTCATAGCCTTCCTCTCTAATTTTTTCATGAAATCGTGACACTTCACCTATGGAAGACATGCTTTCAGTTTCTGTCATGAAATCGCAACACTTCTGCTGTCGTCTGCTATATTTTCTCCCTATCGTGAAATCACGACACTTTCTGCATTAGTACACTATCTTTTCTACCTATCGTGAAATCGTGACACTTTCAACTTTCGAAAGCTTTCTTTGCAACCTGTCGTAAAATCGCAATGCTTCTCATTTCAGACTCTTCCCGTTGTTGTATGTTGCAAAATCATGACAGTTCTCACTTTGAGCTTTTCAGCATGTCGCGAAATCGCGATAGTCCTCACTTCTTCTTTTGCAACATGTCGTGAAAACGCGACTGTTCTCACTTTGAACTTTGTAGCATGTTGCGAAATCGTGACACTTTTTGAGATCCTTTATCTCTCTTCAAACTTGTCGCAAAATCGCGATAGTTCACACTGCAGACTCTCCCTTCTGCATCATGTCATGAAATCGTGACACTTTTTCGTCTGTACAACCTTCCTTGCATTATGTCACGAAATCGCGACACTTTCCCTTATTTGCCTTCCTGCACTTTTTGAGTCGTGAAATTGTGACATGTCGCGAAATCGTGACACTTTCCACCTTGCTTTCTTTCTCTGCCAACATTTCACGAAATCGTGACAGTTTTTCTTGCTTCTTCTCTCTCTTCCAACATGTCATGAAATCACGACAGTTTTGTCGACACTTTCTCTCTCCTCTAAAATGTCGTGAAATCATGATAGTTTTTCCAGAACTTTCTCTCTCCTCTAACATGTCATGAAATCGCGACAGTTTTTCCATTCTACTGCATACTTTTTCTAACTTGTCTTTTTTTCTTTGATCTTTTGCAAATGGGCTACTATGATCTTCTTGGAAACCCACTGTCCATGCTCTGAATAATATGACATTAAATCAAATTCCTTCAAGAGCTTCTTGACATCAATGACAACTTCTACACTTGAGCAAAGGCAATGTACCCAAGGTACCCAAAATTGCCAACATTGGGTTGGGTGCATAAGGATGTAGAAATGAAGGTTACATAGCAATGTAAAATCAAGTTTGTAATTAACACATACTACATTGATGAGGTATAATTAGATGTGATACCTCTAGACATGTGCAATTGTAGTTGGAAATTTATATGTGTATTATAGGAAGGCCATGGGGAGGAGAATCCTACATTATCCATGCTCACAAGGGAAAGAAGAAGACGTTCATGGTAATCGCCAACAAAGTAAAGGGGCTCATAAATGCAAGTAAGAATTTTGTACTTTTACTTTAAAGCCTCATACTAAAGAAGTAATATAAATTTAACCTATATTTGAAGGGTGAAAAATACAATAGAAGTTAGAACTAATTAGCCTTATATAATATTTTCAAGTAACATTTCAAGTACCAAAAGGTTTACTACCAAAAAGAGGAGTTGAACATGAGATTCAATTACAACCTAATGCACCATTTTCAAACATGGGACTATATAGGTAGTGAATAATAGGAAGTATTAAAGTCAAGGAATAGATTCATATTTTGCTAGAGCATGGAGTCATCAGGTCAAGCACATCCCTAGGTGTTTCACCAATTGTTATGGTTTCAAATAAATATAGTACTTGGATAATGTGCATGGATTACATGGCACTCAACAAGATAACTATAAAGAATAAGTATCCATTACCCAAGAGAGATTTGATGGATCAACTATAGGATGCAAATTAATTCACAAAGTTAGATATGATAAGTGGTTATCATAAAGTAAGAATGAAGGAAGAAGACATGGAAGACAACCTTCATGATAAGGATTATAAGGTATTAATTAGAATGTAGAAGGTAAATAATATAAAATAATCTAAATCTTCTAGAAAGGCACATGTTATAAAAAAGAACATGCTTGTAAACATAACAATAGCCACCTCTTAGTTGCTTTCTAGAAAATTAGGCACATTAAATATGGTTGGTAGATTGTTGACCCCAAAAGGACAGTTTGTAAAGGCATATGATGCCTATAAATATATTTTGGTGATCAATCAAGGTTCAAGAAACTTGGTTTATTATAATTGGTATCAAAGCACTTTGATCATGTTATGAGTTGTTTAAGGCAGCATGCTACCTAATCAAGAGTACATTTAAATTATCTCTATCCATGAGCTAGCACAGATAGTCAAAGAGTTGTGTGTTGAGATGATGATGACCATGTCAAATATGAATGATACAAAATTGAATGAGAACCTTGGAGTTGAGGATCTCACTATGGCTCTATATCTTGTGATAATCCTTCTAGAGGATAAAATTATATGGGACATAGACCTTTAGGCTATCATTGAAGATGATGCCCTCATGCCCCATGTGGAAGTATCTTAAAAGCTTTGCAATTTTATGGAGAGAATCGATTCTAAGGTGAAGCCAATTGAGATCAATATCTTCGATGACCAACTCAAGAATCCCTTTAGTCTAAACAACAATAACAATAATAACAACAATGACCATAGGGTCAACTACAACTCAATGCATGCTTATGTTATCAATATCAATAAAGAGTTTGACATTACATAATCCTTCATGCATATGGAGGACACATTCATCCAATACATCAAGGGTCTCCTAAGTGCCATTATCTAGGATGTTCCATTAATAATCACCTATTTATCGATGCTAGGCATCCAAGTGCACAACTTTACTAAGAATCACCATATCTGGGTGTTGGTTGACTATGGGACTTCTAAGCTTGGGATATCTATGCAGAAGAAAATAGAGATATAAATTTCAAGCTAAAAAATTTTGCCATAGGATATCCCAAATCTCAATGTTAGTTGCTCCTTCAAGTACCCTACCACACAAATGGTCACTTATGAGAGGAAACAATTTCAAACCACCAGGTTCCTAGTTATCCCTATAGATGAGATGTTCATGTGGTATAGGCCACATCCATGTACTCCACCCTATGAGTTATAATACCATGTTGCATCCAAAAAATCTATGTATGGCCCTTTTAGCACAATCTCCACTATTTTGGTCACCAAGTGCTATGGGAAATATGATTTAAATTTTTTTATCTGTGCACTATTTCTTTCATATTAAATCTTGTTTAGCACTACAAATTCATAGCCATGGGAGAGCTAGTCATTGTTGGTGCAAAATTGGCCTATGGTTGTGATTGCATTCATGACCTTGCCAAAATTGAGTAGATAGACTAATTTCAAAGGGATTCCATCTAATCTCTAGAGGAAGTTGATTCCTTGGTGGTTTTTATGAGAAAATGGAAGAGAGGAAAGGAAGGGAAATATAGTTGTTGCTATAATTTTTCTTATTGTGGAGATTAAACAACAACAATGACAAATACATGTAACTCACAATCTAAGCATTTTCTATACCTTCATGCAGAAATCATAGTTTCCTAACATGATTTAGATATTGATCTAACACATGCATGTATGATATTATTAACTCCAGAAATAATATTTATAACATGCATGAATCCAAATGATAGAACAAATATAGCGTATATTTTAGTAATATAAATAGAAGCATCAAATGTTCATACATACATTTGTGCACAAAGAACCAGAAGCCAATAGAAGCATATTTTATTTGCTTAAATCTAGAGAACATACATCCAGTCTTGTAAATTTCTAAGAGCCGATCCTTATTCTGGGTGCACTCCCTATTATATATACTCTATGTAAGCATCTTTTGATAGCTAATAAACTCTACGATTTACAACTAGTTACAATAAATTTGTTACTAAAAATATGCAAATCTATTTTTGCATAACTTCTATTGGTTTAGGAGAGAATCAAATCACCAACAACAAGAGTTAAGGATTCGATGCTTCAATCACCACCTGCCACTAGTTGCCAAAACATGTTCTTCTAAAAGCACATTCATTTGTTTCTATTTTCTTTCACCTATCCAGCGAAACTCCAACATGTCGCGACATCATGACATTTTGGAACCTTGGTTCTTCTTCCTCCTTCAATCCCGTGAAACTCCAACATGTCACGATATCATGAAATTCCAGTGCCTTGGCTCTTATTTTTCCTTTGGGCCTATGAAACTCCAATATGTCACAACATTGAGACATGCTTTATGCCTTAGTTTTTTCTTTGTCTCTCCTTCGAAAAAATTGAAAACTGGTTCGAGCTTCAGAATCTTCATTATCTTCAGTGTGGTCCTTTTAGACTAACATTATTGGTGTCTTCTGGAGAATTTTTCTAGCAAAATATTAGAATCCAGGACCTTCATCCATTGGGAAACAGAGTCAAAATAATATGGAAGAGGGAGTTTTGGAAAATTAGAAAAGAATTTCTTGAACAATAAAAACATTACCTTTCAAAATACCCCTCGCTAGCTTACGTATACCTTACTATATTACATTAAACCTCCAGTTTTACTCAAATTTTTGTAAACCTATTTATGTCTGGCCACTAGTCCCATGTTCTATAAGCTGGTTTTGTTTAGTTCCCTTGGACCTTCTCTATTTTTCTATCACTTTAATGACTTCATCATAAGTGAGGTAGACTTCTTTCCAAGTCTCATCATCAGGGTCTGAAGACTCCATAAACAAATGATACACATATTGTAACTCTTCTACTTTATCATGAGATAATGTCTTCTACCTCAGAATCAACTCTTGCAAGCATGACTTAATCTGTGTGAGATATTGAATCATAGCAAACACTTGTATTTCCTAGACAGGTTCTTCCCAATATTCTATCTCTCATTCATCATCCACAAAGGATCTTATGGACGTTGTGAGTGCATATTCACTTAGAACACTTGAATTTTCATCCCAAAGATATGGAAGACCATATTTGTTTTCTAGGTTCAGATTTTTTAATAGCCCTTTAGCTTTAGCTTCAAGCTCTTGGAGGAGTTTCACCCCTTGGTTGACAAGTTTAAATCTCCTGAAGAAACTTCTAGCTACAATTTTAGCCTACAAATAGGCTTCAATTTGTATCTTGGCAGTAATATTTTTTGGCATGTTTTTAGATAAGACTTATATTCTCGTCGTAGCTTCTGATGTTATCTTCAAAAAATTCACTAAATATTTAAGCTCATCTTCAACCGTCCTGAGTACTTATTTTACTTTGGCTAAGTATAACAACATAGGACTTGTTCTCAGACTCAAATGCAAGATATATTCAAAAATTTCCTTTCTAACTGCTTTATCCTTTTCTTTCGATAGACCGTGCACTTTGTTTTGATCTTCCTAGACTTACCTTTGGAGCTCTTGTACCTGTTGGTTCAAATATTGAAACTATTCAACTACTTTTTTAGCTTCTTCTTTGTATTTAGCTACTTCATTTGTAGCTTCACTTAACCTCTCTTCCCATATTTTTACCTCTAATTTTAAAGCTTTCTCTATAAGCTTTTGTTCTTGCAATGCAGATTTCAACTCCTTTCTAGCTTCTTCTTCTCTGATAAATTTTTCTTTGAAGTATTCTCCATGCAAGTAGATAGTTCCCAAGTGAGCCTGGACCATTCCCCATTCATCTTGCATGTAAATCTTAGTAATATCTTCTATTATACTTTATGCTCGATAACCTTATATCATCATTTTGCCTTCAAGCTTCCTTACCATCGTTATCAACTTTATCTTCTGTCATTGCATAGTAGTGGGATAAAGTGCTATCATCTCATGGGTGTGGTCTAGAGCCTTGGAGGCTTCAACATAGTGGTATTCCCACCAATCTAAGGCATTCATGTTAGGCTTTCCTAGTTTTTTCAACTTTGAAATAGTAGGATGATTTTTAGTAGCCGTGGTGGAGGTGGATCTTATAGCTAGGATGCATGCATCGAGGAGAAAAGGGTTCAAGACCAAGGTACCATTTCCATCCAAAGGATTAATTATAGAACGAGTAAGCAACTTTGAAGATTGACTAGTTTCAAATTGAACTTGTGAAGATGATGTTGGCTCTGGAGAAGGAAGACATTTCAAAGAAAATATTATATCCTTTTTTGGAATAGAAATGGAAGGATAATAAAATTTGGAATGAGGAGGAATAGAAGTATAAGAGAATAGAGATTTCATACTTGATCCGATCGGGAGCACATACTGATGTTCATCCTCTGTAATGTGATCTTCATTGGTCTCATTTGCACCAAAATTATCAATTTTGTCTTGCTAGTAGGATCTTTCTACTTCTCTTCTTTCTCCATATTCTTCTTCATCTAGATTTATTACTTCAACATCTTTGGTAATTTCTCCTCGCTGGTTTTCATTGTGCTCAACAATTTCTCTCTTAACAGTTACATTTTTAGAAATTATTGGGTCTTATTTCTCTTAAGTAACCTCAACATCATTGTCAATTACGTCATTTTGAACTTCCTTATGTGCATTATCACTTTTTATCATTTCAAATTCTTGAGAAACATTACCCATATCTCGAGCAACTTGCTCACTTTCTTTAGCAGTTTTAGTGTGTTCAACAGTCTTCTACTACTGATCATTGCCACTGTGAGGGGCTTCTTCAATATTCTAAGTCATTTCAACTTGCTTGTTCTTCTTCTATCGATTCTCCACCATAGATTTTAGCTTTCTTTTCTTAACACCCAAGGGAACTTCATCTGATTCAATATCCGAGGGAGAAGGAGGAACAAATTTTAGAGCCTATGAGGATGGGGCTCTACTTATTGATGAGTTTGCACTAAGTGTTATATGTTTCCCTCTTTTCTTTGCTTGCAGGGGCTCAGTAATTCCTTACCCATACTTCCCTAGTCCTCAGCCATCGTATCCCATTTTTACCATCATTTGGGTTGCCTTCCCCTAAGTTTTTCTTTGTTCTTTCGTAAAGTCAGTTTCAGTCCTCTCTTAGAGGACCTAAGTCTGGTATGTGTAGGATATTGTTGTTGCTCAATTGCAACCCTTTTTCCTTTACTATGGTATAACTCTATTTTTTGAATAAATTTAGGATTTATTTCTTTGTTGTTGTGAATGCTCGATGGCACTTTTTCAATGAAATTCTCTGAATAGGTGGCTTGGTAATGGTCATAACAGACCAAAAATTCGAGGTCATTTTTAACTAGCCACCTAGAGTCTATCATATTTGTCTGTACTCTCATCATCCACCATGCATGGACCTTCCCTTCTATCCATTTTGACCCCTTATTTTATATCCTAATGATAGAATTGTCATCTAAGAAATGTTTAGGATCATTCTTGGGATCATATTCAACCACATGTTCATAAAAATTATGCCATGGATGTAGCAGTTGCATCCTTTCCACATGCCACTCTAATTATTCATCTTCAACGTTATTCCGACAATCCTCAATATCCTTCCTGGGGGACATGTGGTAGTTTTTGATAGGGTTTTGATTTAGAATGGTCTACCTCTCTATAAATTTGTTGATAGGGTCATACTTCCATGGTTGTGGTATTTCCAACAATCCCAATTCTTTTAGGTCTTGAGTAATCTGTTTGTGTTGCCCTTTCTTGAAGATAATAATACCTTTAAACTGGAATGGCATCGTACATGTACTAGTTTTACCTATACCTGTACCATATCTAAAATTGATTTGCTCTGTCTGCCTAACATATTCCAAGGCAAAAAACCCATCTGTGACATAATGGGAAAGCAAAACGGGTTTCCCTATAAACCCATAGAGTCTGATAAAAACCCCCTCAGTGAGAATAAACCATTCACCCTCCTCTGCATGTTTATTCTACAAAACTTTTACAGCTTTTGGGGTCAGTCTTCTTATTTCTTTGTACATAATCTTTAGGGTTGTCCCTAAAAATTTCTTTTTGAAATAATAGTAAGACTTTGTCTTGTACAAGACATTAGTCCATTCACACACAGGTAGGGTTCTTCCCTTTTCATCTTTATCATGCATTTAAATAAAATTAGGCTCGTGAACCATAAAATAAAAGAAAATCCAAACTAAATACAAAGAAATTTTGAAATAACCTTGAGAACCCTTTTTTATCAAGGACAAACCCTTGTGAACTTAGTGAAAAATATATCTCGGCCAGTCAAAAAACATGGGCCTAATTATTTTATCCATAACAGAAGAATCATAATTTTTAGGGTTTGAAAGGTAGTTAACAAATGCAATCTGCCATCCATAGGCCTTTTCGTCAGACTTCAGGCCTGCCACCAGAGCCAAGTTAGAAAACAACTTTGCTTTTTTGAAATATTCCAAAGGAATGGGGGTTTTAGGCATGGTCCCTCCAGTAGGTGGTTTCTTTAATTGTAGTGCCAAGAAATTTCTTATGCTCTCGAATGGGATAAAATATTTTTCCTAGTCTACGAGGTCAAAATCTTTTGGCTTTAATGCAGGTACATGACCAACAACAAAGGTGGCAACAAAAGTATTTGGGCTTAGAGTATAAAGGGCTATACCCTAGGAGTTTCTTAAAATATTCTCTTTTTCATCGTAAAAATTTTCCATGGCCTTAATTAACTCGAAACAAGGATGAATAGGAATATAAACATACCAGTAGAGTAAAGAATTGAAGGTGAAAGTGATGAGAGAAAATGCAGTAATACTTGTAGCCATTATATCTTCGATATCCCTCTAAATTTTTTGGGTTTTTCCATGTTACATTGGTATTTCTGATTCTGGCATCTTTGTCGATCAACTTTTCACCCACTTCATCTTCACATATTGCTTCCAGGGAAGCAGAAGGTGATGCCACCATTGCTGTTTTTTGGCTATTTTTCTTTGGGGCCATGGTAAAACTCACAAATATTGTTTGTACTGGGTTCGAGATTGAAAATTAAAATATAAAGTAAGTTGCAGTAGAAGTGGCACTTGAGAGTGAATTAGGATTTTTCTCGTCGATTAGAAAGAACATGCATTGATTGCATTAACTACAATTGGTGGATTCATATTTCTTGGATCTTCTTGCACATTGTTTCTACCATCTTCTCGCATGCTAAATTCTTCGGCCAACCATTGGCTACTGCATTAAATTAAAAATCACACTTTCCAAAGCCTCAATCATTTGCAAAGGAGGTGACTTCCCACCAATTTTTAGGAGGTTACATGGTAGAATTTGAATTTTAGCCATTACATCTCAACAAGGTGGTACTTTTTCTATTTTTTCCTCTTGCTAGTTGACTTTGGATGATCTCTAAAATACGACAAAAATATTTACAAGTTGGAAACTTAGAGAATTTTTTAGAAAAATATCATATAATATACATAATATACAATAATATTTTTCTATCTATCCAAAGTAGAGTTTTAAGTGAAAACCATTCACTGGAATGGGTTGAAATTCACCCCTTTTGTCTTTTAGCTAAAAAGAATTAAATTGTTTCTCAGAAATTATTTTGAAGGGACCTTCCCAAAAGGCATCAAAATTTTGGTGGTGGCCTAGTTTGGCCTTTTTCACATTCCATTTTAAAACCAAATCCCTAACTTTAAATTTCTTGAAAGTAGTCTTCTTATCGAACCATCCTTTGGTATCAGTCATATGCTTCTGATGGTGGTTATAAGCATGCTCTCTTTGCTCTTATAGCTATATAAGTTGCATCAATCTAGCTTCCATTGGTTCAATTTCTTCAACATCAATCTGGTTGAGCAAATTTAAAGCTAGTATTTCTATGTGTATGGGTAGAATAACATATTTTACATAAACCAAAGAATAGGGCGATGTATCAATAGACTTTTTAATTGAAATCCTATCAGCCCATAGTGCTTGGTTTATAAAGGAGTGCCAACTTCTCTTGTTATCCTTCAGAGTCCTCTTCAAAATTATGAGAAGATTTTTTTTTGTAGACTCTGCCAGACCATTCCCTTGTGGGTATTAATTGGAAGAGGTCTTCAAGTATATACCATATTTGCCAGTAAATTTAATCATATTTGCTCTGATGAAAGCTGATCTATTGTATGTGACCAATGCATCTGGTATACCAAACCTTGTAATCAAGTTCTCTAAAAACTCAATCACCACTTCCTAATTGAATTTCTTAGTGGGAATTGCTTCAGCCCATCTAGTAAAGTAATTTGTGGTAGTGAGTATATATTTATGACCAACTGATGAATTTGGCTCTATTACTCCAATGAAATCTAACCCCCACTATTGGAAAGATTCTACAACTTGGATATACTTCAAAGGCATAGGGGTATTTCTATTTCTCCCTACATATATCTGATATTCTTCACACTTTTTGGTCATTTTGAAAGCATATAATAAAATAGAGGGCTAGTAGCAACCTATTCTGAGTATATTTAATGTGGTGGTCCTCCTTGAGTAGTGTCCACCAGACAAACCTCCATGAAATTCTTCCAGAACTCTCTATTTTTTATCCCCCTTCATGCACTTCAGCAGTATTCCATCTATGTTTTTTCTATACAACCCCTCAAGCAAAAGAGTGTATCTCAAAGCTTGGGTTTTGTACCTTCTTCTCTATGAAGCGTTCATATTATCTTGGCATTCCCAGTCTAAAAATACTCCACAAGGTCATCATTCCAGTCAGTATTCTTCAGAGTTTGATCTTGTTTTAAATTCAACATTAGGCCTTGGTAGGCAATATGATCATTTGGAGCTTGCTTAACCAACTCTTGGCATAGGAATCTACCTCTTGATAACTTGGGTTTGGGTTCAAATATATGTCAAATTCTCTGTATATTTCAAATACTTTCTCAAGGTGTTCTACATGGTCTTATTTACAGTGAGAGAAGACTGTCATATCATCTAAATAGATGACTATAACCTTATTAGAAAGTTTCCCAGAAGCCACATCCATTGCCCTTTACAAAGTTGCTCCTACATTGGATAAACCAAAATTTATCCTCTAATATGCAAATGTCCCCCACTTGGTGGTGAACGTAGTCTTGTATTGATCTTCATCTCTTGTTAGAGTAGGTTGTTTGCCTTAGCTCATGTTCACCTAGGTTATTTATTTCCTTTTATTTAGTTATTCAATGTATTTTCCCCACCCACTTATGTGTGGATATTTCATTTATCTTATTTAGATATCATGAGATGTTACATATATAGTTCTTATATATTATGGGGATATTTTTATGTTTGACTATTCCTAGGGGTGACATTTGGAGGGTTGATATTCTTTCTCCCATAGCGGTTACATATCTATGGACCATATCACATATTCCTTTTGTACGGTGGATATTTATCCTTAGCTTGATCCTACGGCTATGGTTGATCATCCTTGCCTATATAAATAAGGCACCTTCATTGTACTCGGTGTTCCATTTTCAGATCTAATATATGATATTGTTGCTCTCCATGTTTGCATATCTATTTGTAAGCTTATGCTATCAATTTGCTTTCAGATTCTTGTTTTGGTTGAATGTGGTGTTTTTGTTAACACTTGAGATCCTTGCAGCTTGGAATGATCTTATTATTATTTCTTTCATGGCATCAGATCAATAGGTGTTGCAATCATCCATTTGTGAGTGTTGTGCAGTTGTTTTTCTTGTAGGTTCGAATATTGGTGTGGAAGCTTCAGTTTTTGTGATCGGGTCCTTGGTGGAGTTTTTTGGCTAGTTTGTGTCACTCCTTACATTGTTATATCATCACCATCATCCTAAAATATCTTCTACCCATAATGAAATAGCCTCATTCCCTTGGATTTGTCCTAAGCATTTTTCTTCTTGAGCATTTCCTTTTTTTGGCAGGGTCACCAACCCAATCCGTTTTTATATTTTGCATGTATCTCCTTATATAAATGTAATTTTT
This sequence comes from Wollemia nobilis, assembly GCA_028583015.1. Taxonomy (NCBI): domain Eukaryota; kingdom Viridiplantae; phylum Streptophyta; class Pinopsida; order Araucariales; family Araucariaceae; genus Wollemia; species Wollemia nobilis. Next base: position 9,507,214 of record JAQPPZ010000458.1, on the reverse strand, counting down.
CCACAAAATGTTTTGGAGGTTTGTAGATTCATTTATTTGAGTTGTGCCCAAAATTTCACTTCATGTGGATTAGTATTCTTCATGATATCTTGATTTTACGAAAACCTGCAAATTTTTAGTAATCTACGTATATCTTCATCAAAACTTCTATTTTTTTGTAGTTTTTGTTACAGAATATGTAAAACCATATTATAGACATTCACATAAAATTTCATAGAATTTGGAGCTGTATTCTGACAGTTACAGTGATTTTACTATTTTTATTAAACTTGTCATTTCAAGAGAAATATTGGGAGTTGCTTAGCCAAATTTTCTCCAGGCCTGTAAAATCATCTTTCTGATATGTCTATAAAATTTTTGATTTTTTTGATCTGTATTTAGATATTTAAAATTATTTTATTACTGCACTCTCAATATTGCATTGTGAAAAGGGGTTTTGCACTTGAACTGGTATATGGACTATTATTATAAAATCCCATATTCCTTCATTTTTTGTTTGTCCACTTAGTTTAGAACTTTGTGATCAGCTTACTTGGTGTTCAGTATTGGTGGAGCCTACACATTGTTGTGCTTGAGGAGTCCTTTGTCTTTGACTTCCCTTGCTTTGTTGTGGTGCATCCTCTTGTGCCAATATTCCTCATTGAGGCACTTAGTTTGAAGGAGGGGATTCTTTTGGTAATTCCTTTGGAGAATTTTCAGAGTTCAGAGGCTTCATTTGTGCATTGATGTGATTTTGTGGTATTTTGCACCACCTTGTGATATCACACTAGACCTTTCATATTATAATGGCATTTGATTTTTGGGGGGCTCTTCTACTTTTGAGAACATCTTGGAAACTTCCTTTTTTAAACTTAGTATAGAGGCAAATGCTGAAATTTTTTAAGCATGGTTTAAGGTAATTTGTTCATTATGTCAAAGTGAAGGTTTGGATCCTTTGTTCATAACTCCAAAACCCAAATCAATGGTGAAGGATAAGGAGTATAGGACATGGTTCATGAACAATTCAAGGATCTCTAACATGCTTTATTATTCAGTTTGTGAGGAGCTTCAAAATTTTATTGGAGTTCACAAGAACACACCTCACCTTGCTTATCATATTTTGAAAAGAAATTTTTTACCCAAGGCACCTTCTCTTACAATTTCTTGCATGGAGAACATCATTTGTGACATTGCACCTTTGTTTTTGGAGTCACTATCTCATGATGTTTTGGATGATCAGGTTGATGCTATAGTACCTACTTCAGATATTTTATAGGATACATCTTCACACTTGTCTTATGTGGATGATCATGTTGATGTTGTAGCATATACAGCAGAGATTTCATGGTATGTTTTTTTTTTTTTGAATTTACATGGTGGAATCGGTAGCCGCCACGAATCCGGGCAGGTTGTCCAGCTTTTATGGCCGCCATAGTATTATGTGTTGTCTTCCCTAGAAGCCACCACACAGATCTTCATGCAGTCCACCCCTATAACCACCATGCCACAATCATTTTAAACCTTTTATGCCGCTGAAAGCATCAGGAAAGGGACAAGCATTCATTCCGGTGAGGCCCGAGATTTGAACCTTGGACCTCCTCCCCCCTTATGGGGTTTGGATGAACCAATTGGTCTACACCTCGGACCTAGATTTCATGGTATGTTACATCCTTACATACAGATGACTTCTTGGATGGTGTTGCCTCTCTCTTCATTGAGAGTCACACATGTGATTTTCTTAACATGTATGAGGAGCTCACTCATTTATTTGATGATGATGTATACATTGTATCTCCTCCATGTACTTCTTCCTTTGTTGACCATTTTTTAGTGTGCTCTCCTTATTTGAGTGAGCCACCTTGTCCACCATTTTCTTCTCATGTTTCTTTCACATTGGATGATGTACTCCTACAGGAGTTGGATATAAATATTTTGCCTTCGGTTGGACTCTCACTTGGAGATCCCGAAGACCATGTTGATTCTTTTGAGGCCTCTAAGCCTCCACTTCTTTCTCTTGTTGCTTCCATGGGCTCATCATCACTTATGCAATAGGACATTTGTTATTCTTCCTTGATGGATGCTCTTCAAACATCTCTTCCACTTTTGCACACTCATGGTTTTGTGCATATTGATCTTTTGGATGTTGATTGGGACTATATTCTACCATATTTTGGTGTTGGTTTGGGCTTCTACATTCTTGGAGATTTATTTCATAAATCATTGATGACATCTTATTCACTTTATCTCAGTTTGAAGGATTCTACATCATCATTCTACATTTTATTCCCATCTTCTCACACTCACTTGGAGTGGGAAGACATTCGACGGATGCTTCATGGCTACTTCCTTCCTTGTGGGAGACACATTGTTTATCGCAGAGGCATACACTTCTTCAAAGGCCTTCTTCATGGAGCTCGTCATCTTAGGGGAGTTTTGGGAGCACTCATTGGCTCCATTCCTATTTTTTTCTTCTCTCTTTCTAGCTGGATGGTTTTTTTCCACATGGTTTTCCACCTTCTGGTTTAGGAGCTTTTGGATACACATTGTACATGAGTACCTGATCAGGCCTTGTTGTCGGTACTCATATTGTGGATATGCCACTTTTCTTTTTGGCCCCTAGCTTCACTTGAGAGGGGGTGTTAGAGTATTTTGTTTACATTAGCTTATGTTCACCTAGGTTATTTATTTCCTTTTATTTAGTTATTCCATGTATTTTCCCCATCCACTTATGTGTGGATATTTCATTTATCTTATTTAGATATTATGATATGTTACATATTTATTTCTTAGATATTATGGGGATATTTTTATGTTTTACTATTCCTAGGGGTGACATTTGGAGGGTTGATATTCTTTCTCCCATAGAGGTTACATATCTATGGACCATATCACATATTCCTTTTGTACGGTGGATATTTGTCCTTAGCTTGATCCTACGGCTATGGTTGATCATATTTGCCTATATAAACAAGGCACATTCATTGTACTCAACGTTCCATTTTTAGATCTAATATATGATATTGTTGCTATTTTGTTTGCATATCTATTTGTAATCTTATCTGTCAATTTGCTTTCAGATTCTTGTTTTGGTTGAATGTGGTGTTTTTGTTAACACTTGAGATCCTTGCAACTTGGAATGACCTGATTATAATTCCTTTCATCTCTAACCCATAACTAATTGTAACTAGATAATCCATCCAATAAGGAGAATCTCTCAGCCGCTACTACTGTATACAAAATTTGATCTATTTGTGGGAGAGGGTAATGATCTTTCAGGGAAGCTTGATTCAGGTTTTTGAATTCGATGCACAGTCTAATATCCCCATTTTTATTTCTAACTGGGACTAGATTAGCTACCTAGGTAGATTTTTTAATAGGGTATACTATCTTGGCTTAAAGGAGCTTTAACAACTCCTATTTTATCAATGCTTCTATTTTTGGGTTAATAGGTCTTTACTTTTGCCTGAAGGGCTTTGCATCTTCTTCCAACTCAATGGTGTGTTGTATGGTTTCTTTTTTGTATACTTTGATATCGTTATACACTTCTTGCATAATTCCTTGATCTGGTTTAACTCTTGTTCTATACAATTAACCCTAAATTTGTTCATTTTTCCCAGCTCTAATTGAACTTCCTTGTACCGAAGTTTATCAACCTTTATTTTGTGACCTACTACTCGGTCATTATTATCAAAAAATATTTCAAGGGTGATCAGCCCCTTTGGAATGTGGTTATTTTTTAATTGTATTAGACCTTCTTCTTCTTCTTCTAGCATTCTGCCACTTGAGAAATCCATTTCATAGGTCAAGAAATCTAATATTTGCTCATCATTTTCAAATACTTCAAAAAATATTTTTATCTAGCATAGAGGGCTTGTATATGAGACTTACTATTTTGGACTTCTGGATGACATTGCCAATGGGGTAGAAATTTTCTCCTTCAGACGCTAACATATCAACTTGGATATTTTGATATCTAGGAATCACTTTAATGCTCAAAGCTTCAAAAGTTTCTAGGAGGTCACTCACCTTATTCCTATATGCTTTAAGATAGTGTTGTTTACTTACACACTTTTTTGTGACTTGATTCACAATGATTTTTGAATCTCCATATACTTGTAACTGCTTGACACCTAGCTTTTTAACTTTTATTAGACCCAAACAAAGCGCTTCATACCCAGCTGCATTGTTAGTACAACTCCAAGTCAATCTATAAGATAACACTTTTTCTTTACCTATGGGAGAAATTAGAACTATGCCTACACCAACTCTGTTATTGCATCTAGCATCAACAAAGAAAAGTTTCCAGAGTTGATTAGTAGGCTTATCTTATCCGAGAGTGGGAGACGCTTGGATTTTTTTTGACTTCATAATAGAGTAACTTTCCATCTCGGTTTCTATCAAAATGTTGAAGTTTTTTAGAGAGAACTCATCTTTTGTTTGAATTTCCTCCAAGGTCTCTTCCATTAGATCGAGATCTTCCAATTCCGCTATCATATTGTTTATAGTACCAACCTCTTCTATATTTTCTATGTGGAAGGTGGATGGGTTTTCATTAAATATCTTGATTCTTATACCTTTGAAAGTAATTTTCAAATGTGAATAGTCTAAATATAGATATCCTCCTATCTTAGTCATGAATTCTCTGGATAAACACATGCCAAAGTATGGTTCCAAATCCACTACTACCACTTCTTGTATCACTACAATTTATGACATTCTATGAAGCTTTATAGGGATTTCTTTAATTACTCCTACAGTCTTGGCTGGAGTGCCATCCAACTGCAGAACTCCTGGACTAATCCTAGTGTATTCCATTCCCATGATGTCACACACTGGTTTTGGTATTATTGTGGTAGCAACACTTAAATCAGTCATGCAATTATGTACAACCCACCCTTCCATCTGAAGGGATAGATAAAAATGGGGTGATTTGTTTTTTCTAGTATTATATGTCAGATTTGCTTGCACTATATTTGAGTAAGAAGGATTCCTACCTTTGCTTTTCATTGATCTCAAATATTCTTGCAACAAGTCAATTTGACTAGGAAACTACAGTGCATCATACTTACTTTCAAAGGTGTCTTCTTCATTTCTTCTACTATGTTGAAGTAATTCGAGTCGGTATTCCTCTCTCTTTCTTTAGCAAAAGCATCATATCTACTTTTGTATCTTTGAGTTACTTATGTTCTCTATCTCTTAGTCAGATAAGGAAATATTAACTTCTCCTTAGCCTACTCTTGAGTTTCATTCTCCTTTTATGGGATAGATTCTTTACGTGTCTCCGATACAATATTTTGGGCAAGTATTTGAGGCTTATTTTCATAGGGAATATCCCTCTTAGGCAGAGCTTTAGGGGCATAGGGATAACTCAAAGGTTGGAGTTCTTTGGGATCTACTTGCAGAGGTTTCTTACCTAACCTTGTTAGAATAACAACTTGCTCTATTGAAGGCATCATGAAATTGTGGTTCTCTTCTCTGATCATGTTCACATGTCCCTTCAATGTTTTCTCTACCTTTTCAATAGCTATTTTTTTGTACGTAGTGTTGATGAATCATACATGAACTTTCCCCATGTGGATAATTACACATAGAGCACCAGTAGTTAGAATTTGTGAAAGGAGCCATAGATTCTTCATAATCATTTGCACAAACCACACTCGATCTTTCCTAGACCTTGTTACTTGAAGAGGCTTGGTCCCTCATCACTTGTGGAAACATTCTTGGTTGAAAACTTCTTTCAGCTTCCCTTATTTTAATCAATGTGATCTCATTAGTCAAATTCTTCATTGTTGATTGCATGTCGAGTAGACGGCAAACTGAGGTTCATGGGCCAATTAAGTAGGTAGTGTAGGTAGCAAAGGAACTGTAGGACTAGGGGGTAGTTCTAGGAAATTTTTAGGTATTTGTATCACTAAAATAGATGGTTGTCCACTCCATTTTGGAATTTCTATGCTAGGATAATGATAAGAACTTGAGGGGCTAGCATTGGAAGCTTAGGGAATATTTGGGAAAATTGGCATTACTACCTTTGGCAGGAACCTTCTAGTAGTAATAAGGTCATTCTCCACTTTGGATACCTCTTGAAAGATATTAGGTAAAGTGAGTACCTACGATTACCTTATAATCATACTGATATCATAATCAAAATCCCTTAAATAATAGTATACGACTTGTTCGCTAGTTGGTCTCAGCCCATCAGGCACTCTTTCCCAAGTACAACTAAATTTGATGTTAAAATCTACTATCTCCTCTTGAGTATGCTTTCAAATTATAGTTAACTAGATGAGCAAGGAGAAAGGATATGCATATTTGTTAAATTCATCAACCAACTTGCCAGCGAGTGCATCCAACTAGTAATAGTTTGAATAGGAAGTACTCTATACTAGTAGAACATTTTCTCTTTTAGGGAAATGACCAGTAATATGATCATCACATCTTCCTACATAATGTTGTATATGTCTACCAAAGAGGTAACATTTGACAATGCTCATAACCTATCTTACCAGTACCATCGTAGGAGGGCAACGCCTTCAAAGCTACAACAGGGATAATATTCTAAGTCGTTAGGTTCAAAAGACCGATGTCATTCCATGTGAGGTAAGTTGGAGGAGGTGCAACCATTGTAGCTATTGTGCTTGGTTGTGTCATAGAACTGTTGATAGTCACACTTGAAGACACACTAATAATGATGCTAGGTAAAATAGCATGTAAGAGGGTGGTGATATTGATAGCAGGTGGGTTTGATCTAGTAGACAAAATTGGATGAACCCTAAAGCTGCCAAGGTGTAACTCAAAAAACTTAATAGATTCTTCAAAGTTTTTTTCTTTGGATATGGTTATCATAAATATGGATGTTTGTAATATTTAACCAGACAAAAATATAAGGTATTTCTTGGGTCTATGCCTTCGAATAGAGTTACCATGTGGTTGATTTAGATCTAAACAGAACAAAGACAAAAATCAAACCTTTGAAATGTAAAATATTGTGAGATTTTAATCCCACCGGGTATGCCAATAACTATAGGTGCAAAATAGGCCTATGGTTGTGATTGCACCCACGACCTTGCCAATATTGAGTAGATGAACAAAGTTCAGAGGGATTCCGTCTAATATCTAGAGGAGGCTAGTTCCTTGGTGGTTTTTATGAGAAAAGGGAAGAGAGAAATTTACTAAAAGGAAGGGAAATATAGTTGTTTCTAGAACTTTTCTTATGGTGCAGATTAAACAACAACAATGACAAATACATGTAACTTGTAATCTAAGTGTTTTCTATACCTTCATGTAGAAATCATGGTTTCTTAATGTGATTTAGATATTAATATAACACATGCATGTATGATATTATTAACTCCAGTAATATTGTTTATAACCCGCATGAATCCAGATGATAGAACAAATACAGTGTAGATTTCAGTAATCTAAATAAAAGTATCAAATTTTCATACTTACATTTGTGCACAAAGAACCAAAATCCAATAGAAGCATATTTTATTTGCTTAAATCCAGAGTACATACATCCAGTCCTGTAAATGTCTAAGAGCCAACCCTTATTCTGGGTGCGCTCCCTATTATATATACTCTATGTAAGCATCTTTTGACAACTAACAAAATCTATGATCTACAATCAGTTACAACAAATTTGTTACTAAAAATATGTCAATTTGTTTCTGCATAACTTCTATTGGTTCATGAGAGAATCAAATTGCCAAAAACAAGAGTTTAAGATTCGATGCTTCAATCACTGCCTTCCACTAGTTGCCAAAACATGTCCTTCTGAAAGCACATTCATTTGTTTCTATTTTTGTTCACATGTCCAGCAAAACTTGAACATATCGCGACATCACAATATTTTGACATCTTGGTTCTTTTTCCTTCTTTGAGCCCATGAAACTCCAACATGGCATGATATCGTGACATTTCGGTGCCTTGGCTCTTCTTTTTCCTTTGGGCCCATAAAAATCCAACAATTTGTGATGTCACGATATGCTTTATGCCTTAGTTTTTTCTTTGTCTCTCCTCTGCAAATATTAAAAACAGGTTTTAGATTCAAAATCTTCATTATCTTCAGTGTGATCCTTTTATACTAACAGTCACTAAGATAATACAAGAGAGCATGCTAAAAAATTGTTGAAGGTCAAGGTTGGATAGTCTAAAAATAAAGAGAATTCTAGTAGAGCAATATATTATAAGCTTACCAAAGAAGCCAATGTAATGAAACTATGAAATATGTAGTGGTAGATCAGATATATCTAATGATCTAGGAATTTATGATAGTTCTCTTGGCCATTGCATTGGTATTTTTAGTAGCATAGTACCTTTCCATCATGATGATAACCATTCAATCCCTAACTATTCTATGCTTCTACACTAGAAAAGTATTGTTAAAGAGCATGTTAAATAAATCCAAGGAGACACAAAAATAGGCTAGCTAAATTATGGCAGAGGCAATAACTAACCATAGGACTATCTTAGTGTTATATTCTAATGATAATATTCTCTCATGCTTCAAAGAAACCTAGAAAAATAATCACAATGAGGGCATAAAGAAATTGTGATTAGCATGCATTAAAATTGGAAGTGTGTAGAATCTAACCTTCTTCACGTAGGATTTGGATTATTGGTATAGTGGAAAAATAATCCATGAGGGGTATATCACTTCTATGGATATCTTTAAGACCTTCATTATAGTGAGCACATGGAGAATTATAGTAGAAACATGTAGTATGACCTAAGACCTAGCCAAATGCTCCACCATCTTAAAATCCATGTTTGAAATTCTTAATAGGGTCACCAACATAAATGCATACTATCCTTGGATCCAACTATGTTCTTTGGTCTAAGAATTCCATGGCCTTCATAGCATGGGTTCTATACAGTACCTCCTAACCTTATTTCCTCTACCTACCATAAGGAGATACACATGGCTCCTACTCTAACTACTATCACATAGGGCTCATCTACCCCTTCCAAGTTGTCTCAAAAATCAGATATGTGGTCTCCTTTGGAAATGTATAATTTACAAGGTTCAAAGCCACTCTACATGATTAACATATATTTCCATTCATTATCCCACATGGAGAATGGGATGAATACTCCAATATTTTATTTGTTGCCAAATTTTCTTTATTAAATTATTGTAATAATAAGAGGCCCATATAAATATTTTAAAACATTGGAATAGTATACGAAATATTCTCTAAATATTTTACATGAAGGAGATATGATCTCTCTTTTTCCTTTTGTTGAGTAAGACACTATTTATTTTTACAAAATTGAGGCCTTCATCTATTTGCAAGCATAGGATTATATATACTCGTTGAAAACCATATTTTGGAGGCCAATCTAGTGGAACCAATATTTTTCAATTTTGTGAAGATCTACTTATCCTAATCAAATGTCAAAGTTCTTGCCATCTGATTTCCTATATTAGCATTTTTATTCCTCTTATTTTATATGCATTAGGGTCTAATGATTTTGTTGTTTAGAAGAATGATAATGATTACAAGGTATTTGTTAGAAAATAAATATCAAATTACGTGCAAGTAGAAAACACAAACATAGAAAATAGTAACACAAATTTTTACTTAGAAACCCTCCAGTGTGCAGGTAAAACCACAGGGTAATGATAGCTTCATTATTTTATTGATTTTGGTAAACTTTCACATTCACTAAATTGTTACCTGCAAGGGATCATTCCCCTTTTATAGAAAAACAAAGGAAGACTCCAAAAACTGTTCGTTTCCTCTCCCAAAGGAAGACTTCAAAAACTGTTCATTTCCTCTCCCAAAGGAAGACTCCAAAAATTGTTTGTTTCCTCTCCCAAAGGAAGACTCCAAAAATTGTTTGTTTCCTCTCCCAAAGGAAGACTCCAAAAAATTGTTCATTTCCTCTCCCAAAGTACGGTTATATAGCACTTGGGGGAAGATCATTATAAAATGCACCACCATGCACCTCTCTACTGAAGAACATTGGAGATCTAGACATTCACTTCAGCTCCTAGCATTCTCCAACTTGAAGTCAATATATAGGAATTGTTTGCCTATGTTTTCTATCCAAGTGCTAATTGCCAATGTTGCCCTTATCACATTTTTAGCAAGCCCAAAGAAGTTTTGGTCCACTCAAACTTCTTTTTCTTGACCAGATTTGTAAGCATATCTGCAGGATTCACTTCAATATTAATTTTCTCCAACATTATCCTACCTTCATCCACCATATTTCTTATAAAATGGTACTTAACATCAATGTGTTTCATGCGATCATGGAATATTGGGTTCTTCACTAACTAAATAGTACTTTAGCTATCACAATGTAACGTAATATTCTTCTGCATTATCTTGAAGTCATCCAATAGTCATTCTAGCCAAATTACCTCTTTTTTGGCTTCAGTTATTGCAATATATTATGCTTCAATGGTTGAAAAATACACCATAGACTACAACTTAGAAGTCCAACTCACAACTCCACTAGCAAGAGTGAAAGTATATTCTATAGTGGACTTTCTCTCATCTCTATCTCCACTATAATTAGAATCAACAAAACCTTTAGCTTATAAATTTACCAATCCATAGTAAATAGCAACATCTGAAGTGCCTCTTAAATATCTAAATATCCACTTTACTGCATTCTAATGCTCCTTACCAGGATTTATGATGTATCGATTGAAAAATACCACTACTCGGTTAAAATATGATCTGGTGCTTACCATGGCATACATAAGGCGTCCTATTGCTAATGAATACGGTACACAAGATATGCTTGTCTTATTTGTTTCTATTCTAATATAATATTCGAAAGATAATTTGAAGTGTGAAATAAGTGGGGTACTAACTGGTTTTGTATTCTAAATATTGAATCACTATAGAATCTTTTCTATATATGACTATTGACATAACCAGATCTTCCTTCCTATTTTATCCCTATGTATCTTCATCCCTAAAATTTGGTTTGCTGCTCCTAAATCCCTCATTTTAAATATCCTAGCTAACTGAGCCTTTAGATCAATAATTTTATTCATGCTAGGGCCTGCAACTAGCATATCATCTACATACAATAGAAAAATAATAAAACTACCATCATAACACCTCTTATAGTATGCACAATGGTAAAATTTATTCCTACTAAAACCTTAGCTCTTCATGAAGGTGTTAAATTTTGTGTACCATATCCTTGGCACTTGTTTCAATCCATACAAATATTTCTTGAGTCTGCAAATCAAATGATCTTTACCTCTTTCTTTATAGCCCTCAACCTGATCCATATAAATATCCTCCTTGAGATCACCATGAAAGAAAGCAATTTTTACATCAAGTTGCTCAAGTTCTAAATCATGTGCTACTACTCTAAAAATAGTCAGCTTCACAACTAGAGAGAAAATCTCATTAAAGTCTATATTTGAATTTTACACATAACCTTTTGCCACCAAGCAAGCTTTATAGTATTCCAACAACCCATCATTGTTCTTCTTTACTTTATACACCCATTTATTTCCAACAACCTTTCTTCTAGTTGGGATATCCATAAGTTTCCATGTTTTATTCTTGCAAAGTGCTTCAATTTTCTCCTCCATGGATTTCCTCCAGTTTTATGCATTTTAAATTTTCTAGCTTCTTGAAATGAACTAGGCTCACCATCATCAGTTAACAAAGCAAAAGAGGACTAAAAAATAGGAGAATACCTTTTCGAACACTTTTGTGGATGTGTAGATTTGATAACCCAATGACCTATTGGTTGTGGCTCTTGGTGTTGTGACTATTGTGGTTGCTCTACTTGTTGCTATACTTATTGTTCTGCATGTTGATCAAAAGTTTCAACATGTTGATTTTCATTTTTATATTCATTCATATCTACTTCAACTGGTACAACATTATGTGTTTACTGTACCTCCTTCCTTTGCATTGGATTTTTTATTAAAAATGACATCCCAACTAATAATTACTTTGTGGGCAGTAGGATCCCATAGTTTATACCTCTTTATTGTATCTCCATAGCCAAGAAAAACATATTTTCTCAATTTGGGTCAAGTTTGGACCTTTTTTCTTTTGGTACATGGGTAAATGCATCACAACCAAAGGTACACAAATGAGAGTAATCAAATGGCTTACCACACCATACCTCCTTTAAAATATGTGCATCCAACGTAGTTGTAAGTGACATGTTAATGAGGTAAGTAGTTGTATTAACAACCTCTACCCAAAACCTTTTATCCAACCTAGATGCATTGATAATACTTCTTACATGTTCCATGATTGTGTGATTCATTCACTCAGCCACACCATTTTGTTGTGGAGTATATGGTACAATATTCTGGTGCTTAATTCCTTTTTATGTACAAAATTTATCAAATTATTTGGATCAATATTTACCCCCATTATCTAACCTAAGACATAAGATAGGATTGCCCAAACTTTTCTCTATTCGTGCTTTGAACTATTTAAACTTCTCTAAATATTTTGACTTCTTTTTTAGAAAATAAACCCACACTCTTCTAGAATAATAATCTATAAATGTCAAAAAATATAAAGCACCATTTAAGGACTAAGTGGGGACTGGTCCAAATATATCATAATGTATAAGTTGCAGAAACTCAAAACTCTTACCAAAGCTTGGAGTAAAATGAACCCTCTTTTGTTTACCAAAAATACAATGCTCACACAAGTCTAGATTACAAGACTTAATCCTAGAAAGCATACCTCGGTCATGCAAAATTTTTAGACCTTTTTCACTCATATGTCCTAGGCGTTGATGCCATAACATTATTGCATATTGAGCATTTTCTAAAGTTGTTGTTGCATGGTTCATCATCGTATCACAACATAAACAATATAGGGTCCCATAAGATTCTTCTTTTGCTACTACAAGGGCTCCTTTGATAATTTTTCAATAATTGTTATCGAAAGTGATCGAATATCCTAGCTTATCCATCATATTGATTGAGAGAAAATTATTTTACAAATCAAGTGCATGTCATACATCACATAATATCTTTTCTCTACCATCATCTAACCTAATCCTGATGTCCCCTCTTCCCACAACTTCAAAAGGTTGATCATCACGCAAGTAGACCATCCCACCACTATGTGGATGATATTTGATAAACCAGTCTCTGTGAAGAGACATGTGGAAAAATGCACCCGAGTCTAAAACCTAGGTATATAGAATAGATATGTTGTTGCTAATATAGAAAGCCTCACATGTTATCATCTCTCCTAAATCTATCATAATGGTCTTAGCTAATGGCTGAAACTTCTTTTCACCATTCTTTTCCTTTTTTAGATGCCAACAGTCCTTCTTTGAGTACCTTGGATTCCCACAATGCCAACACTTCCCTTTCAACTTGTATCCTCTAGACTTAGATTTTTACTATGATCTACCTTGTTGACTCCTCTCAAAATATTGATCTCTCACAGCTAGGGCTTCATTGGTTTAGGGTTCTAAAGATATTTTTTGCCTCAACTCTTCTACCAGTAAAGTGGCTACCACATCATCAAAAGTTAGAGCTTATGATGATATAGTACTTATGGTCATCACCAAATGATCCCAAGTGTCCAAGAGGGAAAAAATTAGGGTGATAACTCTATCCTCATCCTCCATATTCACATTAATTGAGATCAGTTTACTTATTAGAGTATTAAACTCATTTAGATGATCTACCATAGATGAACCCTCTTTCATCCTCAAGATATAAAGTTGTTTTTTTAGAAAAACCTTATTTGTTACTGATTTCATCTCATACAACTTTTCAAGTTTCTTCCAAAGGGTTTTCATGATCTTTTCTTTAGCAACATTGAACAAGATAAAATCTACTAGGCAGATACGGATTGTAGAAACTACCTTCCTACCCAGTGTTGCTCACTCTTCATCTTTCATGTTGCTTGGTTTACTTGCGACCCCTTTCAAGGCTAGGTCTTGGTCATTTTGAACCAGAAAATCCTCCACCTTCATCTTCCATACAGTAAAGTTACTGCCATCAAACTTTTCAATATTAAACTTGGTTACACCTCCTATCATTGTTGCAGCTCCCACTCGCACAAAACCCTAGGATCTGATACTAGATGTTAGAAAACAAATCTCAAATTACGTGCAAGCAAAAAACATAAACATATAAAAATAGTAGCACAAATTTTTACGTGGAAACCCTGCAGTGTGCAGGTAAAACCATGGGGTAATGACAACTTCATTATTTTATTAATTTCGGTAAACTTTTACATTCACTAAATTGTTACATTCAAGGGGTCATTCCCCTTTTATAGAAAACAAAGGAAGACTCCACAAAACTATTTTTTTCCTCTCCCAAAGGAAGACTCTAAAAACTATTTGTTTCCTCTCCCAAAGGAAGACTCCAAAAATTGTTCATCTCCTCTCCCAAAGAAAGACTCCAAAAAATTGTGTGTTTCCTCTCTCAAAGTACGATTGTACAACACTTGGGGAAGGATCATTCCAAACTGCACCACCATGCACCTCTATACTAAAGAACATTAGAGATCTGGATATTCACTTCACCTCGTAACAATATTAATTAGAACATAGAAGGTAAATAATATAAATCTTCTAGAAAGGAACATGTTATAAAATAAAATCATATGTTTGTAAATGTGGTAATCGCCATCTCTTAGTCACCTTGTAGAAAGGTAGGCACATTAAATATGGCTAGTAGATTTTTGAACCCAAAGGGGTGGTTTGTAAAGGTATATGATGCCTATAAATACATTCTGGTGATCAATGGAAATCAATCAAGGTTCAAGCAACTTGGTTCTATATCACTTCAAAACCAAGAAATACCTTTATGAATGGTTAATACTCCCATTTGGTTTATGTAATTCACTTGAGAAACTCGTGAGATTAATGAACTATTCACTTTTCCACTATCTAGACTTATTTTTTAGAGTCTACTTGGATGATATACTCTTATTTAGCCTAACTTGAGAAATTCATTTGAAATAATTACAAGTTTTCTAGACCTTTAAGGATAATATTTGTTGTTAAAAATACAAAAATGTAAATTTGCAAAATATCCTTATCTTATTCGGAACATGTGGTTGGAAAAGTACAATTGAGAATTAATTTAGCCAAGATAGAAGTAATTCTTAAGTGGCCAAAACCAACAACAATGGTGGAAACCTAAAATTTCATAGGTCTTATATAATATCTAAGAAAGCTTATAGAAACCTTCTCATCTATAGTAGCTCCATTACACTCTATCATTGTAAAAATTAAATATTTTCTTTGGAAAAAATCATAACATGTAGCATTTGATACTTTGAAGTAAAATATTAGTAGTGCTCTAGTGTTAGTTTTGCAAAACCTATAGCAACCATCCAAAATTGAAATAGATGTGGGTGAGTATGCTATAGGTGTAGTTTTTATGCAAAAGAAGAAATGTGCCTACTATCACTTATAATTATTTAGTGGGGTAGTCATGAACTATTCAACCTATGACAAAGAACTCTATGCATTGGTTCAGGCTATAAACAAATTAAGACACTATATCCTTGGTAAATATATAGTAGTCCATATTTATCATCAACCACTATAATATTTTCATTCATAGAGTAAACTACAACAAGAAAGGCACTTTAAGTGGATGGATCTCTTGGAATAGTTCCATATCATTATAATAGTACCAAAAATGTATCACTAGCAAGACTATCAATATGCTCTCAAGGTTTTCAATCTCCAAGGTCACAATTATAGAAGCTATCATGAAATTATATCCTTTTATGCATGATGGATATATAGAGAAGAACACCCATAGGAACTAGATTTCAAAGAGATATATCAAAAGTTGCAAGCTACTCCACACAGATTTGGAGGTAACATCAGAGTATCATCTCAAGGAAGGGTTACTATACAAGGTAGACAAATTGTGCATACCAAGGAGAGGAAGAGTACAACTCATAAGAGAAGCACATACTTCACAAGTTGCAGGAAATTTTGGTATAGGCAATGCAAATATATAAAGGTATATCTATTGGCCTAAGATGCAAGATCAAGTTATAAATTTTATTAGAGTGTGTGTTCTTTTTAGTACTAGCAAACCTAGAAAAAATAATTTAGGACTATATATGCCTCTTCTAGTACCTAAAAAACCATGGAAAAGCATATCCATGGACTTTGTTGGAGGACTACCAATGTCCATGAAAGGCCATGATCACTTTTTTTAGTTGTGGACCGGTTTAGCAAGATGTGCATACTAATTCCATGTAAAAAGACTATCAAAGGCCATGAAGCAACAACCTTGTTTTTCTCAAATGTATGGGTACATTTTGGACTACCAAGTTCTATAGTGTCTAACCAAGATTCTAGGTTCTTGGGAAGAAACTAGACCACATTATGGGAAAATAGATAATAAGCTAAAGAGAATTACAATATTCCATCCTCAAACATATGGGTAGTTTAAATTAGTCAATAAAAATTTAGTCTAGCTCCTACGATGGTACCATAGGAAGTGCTCAAAGTTTTGGGATTAGCACATCACTTACATACACTCTTATAATAGAGTTATGTATGCATCCACTTAGAAATCTTCCATTAAAAAATGTTTTGGATATCTACCACCTTTACCTCTAGATGTGATATTTCAACAATAAGAGAAAAATGAGCAAGTAGAGCAGAAGGAGAAAAATAGAGTAGTGAAATTTCATTGAGAGGGTGATACATGTCCACATGAGAGTACAAGAACAACTTAAGTTAGGTCATGTAAAATATAAACTATGACATGATCAACATTGATTCGACCATCAATTCAAAATGGAAGACTGATTATGGTTGTATATTAGTAAGAAAATATTATGGGGTTCATCCAAGAAGTGGAAACCACTTAGGTATGGACCATATTAAATAATTGAACAAGTCAATGATAATACATTTAGATTGAATTTTCTTCCATTTATGTGAATGTATTCAATAGTCAATATGGATGATATTTGGTTGTTTGAGCCATCAATGATTGATGAGGAGGAGAATGAACAAGTTCCATGGTCTGTAGAATTTTTTCTCCTAATTCACTAGAGAAAAAATGGAGGACTCAATGTTAAGGAAGCAGATCCAAACCACTCAAAAAGAACAACAAGGGCTCTTCCAAATTGCATTAAAGGGATAACTACTTAGAAGATCTAAGTGGTATGACAGGGGAAGGATTGAGAAACTATTTCCTTATCTTCTTCCCAAATAATAAACTTGTAGGAAAAAAAAAATCTAATTGGGAAGGCAAGACCTAAAATAATATTAATAATAAATAAATAAAAATTATAGATAGTTGAAAAAACTACAAGAAGTTGAAGAAATTACAAGAAGGTGAAATACCATAGAATTCATATCAAGTTATGAAAAATATTATCAGTTACAACATTACATTTTTACTTCTATACAATTCCTAATTAATATATAGAATGTGTACTTAAAAATCATAAAAAATATAGCTAACCGAAGATTACATATCAAATATCCGGTTATGAAATTCTTTGTTTAGAATTTTCTACATGATGGTGAAAATTAGATTTTGTTATTTTAACTCAAGCTTGGTTTCGATATTGATGATTGGAGGTAATTTTTCATAATATTCTTGAAATAGTTGAATGTGGTAAACTATGGGATACAACACCACCATTTGCATAGATGATATTCCTCTACTAACTTGTGTCATTCCTTAAGATTTTTTTAATTAATTAGCAAGTTTACTATTTTTTATTTAGTGAGGAGAGGAAAAGAAAAAAAAAACTTGAAAAAAAAATCCATTTTGAATCTAGTTGTAAATTGTTTTGATGGATAATTATTTCAAATCATAATTTTAAATTTCTTTACAAAATATAGATTACCTTGTAAATAATAAAAAATTAATTTTGAGAGAGACATTAATATCTACCCTCTACCCAGAGTGGATCATAGTTTATTGTTCACTTGTAGGTTGTCCATATATTCTTATAAGAAGGAATAATTCAACTAAAAATGGAAGAGTAGAAAATATTTTTAGTTTGGATAATATCTAAACATTTTTTTTAATGTAATTAAAATGTTTAGTAAAATCCTTATACACTTGATATTCTTAGTATGTTGTGTTATAGTTGCTATATCATTTTACCAAACAAGAAGAAGATATGGGATGCAATTTTCCATGAAGAATTAGTTTATATTTGTCTTCAAATTTATGATGTTAATTGTGATCACTTTTTGTCTCTAGATGTGTGAGTTGTTTTGATGCTTGTAGTGTGGAAGGAGGCTTTATACTAGTTTGTACTTATTGTGCTCTCATTAAGGCTTTATACTAGTCTGTACTTCTTGTGCTCTCATTAAGGCATCTCTGTGATAAAAATAAATTTATTGTGTTGTTACTTGTAGATTGGTGCACCATGCACTTTATTGTTAACATATAAAACTCTTATGTTATGGCATATTCAACCTAAATAAACGAAAAATATATCGATATTTATTTTTTTTATCCACTGAAGGATGATAATTTTTTGTAAGTTTGAAGGATCAACATATGGTATTGGTGCTTTCAATGTGGAAGGAGGCTTTATACTAGTTTGTACTTCTTATGCTCTCGTTAAGGCATCTCGGTGATAAAAATAAATTCATTGTATTGTTGCTTATAGATTGGTGCACCATGCACTTTATTGTTAACATATAAAAATCTTATGTTATGGCATATTCAACCTAAATAAAGGAAAAATATATTGATATTTAAATTTATTATCCATTGAATGATGATAATTTTTTGTAAGTTTGAAGGATCAACATATGATATTGATAAACATATGATATTGATATTGGTTTAGTTTTATTATTTCATAAAGATATTAATAGTTGTGCTAATATGAAGCTTTTATATTTAGCTTGAATTCAAATTAAACTCCATCTATCCAAGTTGTTGAATAAATATCAATTTCATTATAAGAGTTTTTAAGGACCAAAAGCCTCTCACACGACCAGATTTTAGGGTAAAGCACGAGCTTTTTTGAAAGGGGTCCTAACCCCCTTGCACTAAGATTTTGAACTTGGGTCTCCGATATAAAAATCCAAGACATACCACTATGATATCCTTCCCAAATCTATAGATAAAATTTGATCTATTTCTTGTTTTCTATAAATATAAATAAAACAAACAAATGACATAAAATATTCAGATCTATATATCATATATGGGCAAAATTACATGCCGACGTAGGTTTTACTTACCCATTTAGATTACCTTGCTGTTGTTTGTGACCTCTTCCCACGCCCCACCCCACTACAACTTGTAAGATTGTTCAAAATACCAAATCCATGACATCAACAAAGTGTACAATATTCCAAGTGGGGGAAAATAAAATAAAGGTTGAGTTTCGACCTCAATTTAGAGTTGCCTCATCCACTAGCTTTTGTTTTATTAAATTTCATTAAACCTTTTGGAAAATGTTCCTTAGTGGACCGACCTTAGTTTTTTTAGAAGCTGTTACAAGCTTTTTATGGACCACTTAAAGCCATATTAGCGATCCTTATCCGCCATTATTATAATCTGCGTAGTGGTTGCAGCTTATCAGGACAATAAGGAAGGATAGAGGGGTTTTAGAACATTCGTAAATAGTGAGGTGAAATAAGGCGGTGCCTCTCACAAGTTGCAGACTAATAGAAAACTCGTAACGACTTTGTCGTTTCTATTTATGCAAGTGGCCTGTTCCCACAATGGGAAGAAAAAAAAATAAACCCAATGGGAAATTGGGAATCTGGGAATAGGGCAGCATGGATCTGTGGCCCAGAATTTACCGAATGGGAACGAGAACCAGTGGAGCGTGGGACCCCATTAACACGCAAGTGGAACGCCATTGGAAAGATTTCAACGTCCAGCCTGACAACCAAATAATAAACTATGCATCCATGGCGTTTAACGAGTCTTATGACTGTGGACCCTTGGATGCCAAGGCCGGATTTCCAACCCTGCAGACGTTTTTTCTGTCTTGATCCACAACATTTAGGTCTAATATTGTTGAAGAATCCACTGTAAAGCAAACGCATTAAGTAATCAAAGAGTCTCATGTCGGATTACATCCCTCTATTAATAGAGTTTGGAAGAAGAGAACGAGTTGATATTAGTCCACGATTGTTATCTTTTGCCTGCATGACTGTACTAATGTCAACGCTTATGATTGCTTGTGAAAATCTGTGAGAGCGGCGTTTGATATCGAGACGGGACTCTGCAGGCGCGGTAATAAAGACGTGAGGTCGCGAGTTCGAGTCTCTGCAGCTCTGGGAATGGCGAGAAAGTGTATTATTTTCAAGCTTATGTTTAACCATCCTCCCGGTCAGGAGCCTTGGATGCTGGCAGCGGCGCCTGCAAACATTTAGCAAAAATTTGGGATGCATGATCTGGAGGTCAACGGGGATAAATTTAGGTTGTTCCAGTCGAATGTTGAAGGAAAACTGCGAGTGGTATGTCAAGCTTGCCCTACGTTCATAAATAAATATTTAAATTTCTGTGCTGCAAGTGAAATTTTTGTCTTATTTGTGCAGACGATGTGGCCTCGTCTGGTTGCTAACAAATTGCTCGGGAAATCGGGCTGCGAGCCGTTCAATGCCGATGGCCGCGACACAGAAAGCGAAACGGAAGACGAAGGTAATTAATTCCGTTCTTTAATTCATTAAATAATTGCCGTCGGTGTTAACGTTATTATTCACGGTGCTTGAAAATTTATGGTCAGATGTTGCACCCTTGCCCTCTAAAGCTCCGCAAAGACAGAGTCTTCTGTCCTCGTCTATGTCTTCCCCGCCGCCGTCTGCACCGATAGGTTTAGGTAAATGGCAGAGAAACAAGAATCACCTCCTTCTAATGAATAATTTTCATTTTAGGTCTGTTAATTATTCTGAGCAAATATTTTCTTATTTTTCATTTTTCCTTTCAGGTAAGCCACCTAAATCGCCTTCGCCGGCGGCTTCTCCCATGTCTTCACCTTCCAACACGCCCATGCCTCCGGTAAAATTGATGCGCATGAAGTCTGAGACGCCTTCGCCGGCGGCTTCACCGGTATCTTCACCTTCCAGCACGCCGATGCACATGAAGTCTGAAACGCCTTCACCGGTGTCTTCACCTTCCACCACGCTGATGCCTTCGGGAAAACTGATGCGCATGAAGTCTGAAACTCTGTGGACTGATTACGTCAATACAGAAGAATATAGGTCAATAAACCTCATATTCCACCGTATTTTCTTTTCGTGCAATGCAGTAGCATATACAATCTTAAATATTTTCGTCATTCAGAAAATTCGCGGCGTTTCGAAACCTTTATACGAATTCTAAGCTTTGGTTTTGTGGTTTATATTATTAAATTTTACAGAGTATTTGTTGGGACATGGAATGTTGCGGGAAAGACCCCGCCGGACGATTTGGATTTGGATAGCTGGCTGAACCCGAGCAAACCCTCCGACATATACGTGATCGGGTAAAGGCCTGTAATTATTTTTTCTATGTTTCATTCTTTTCGTATGGAATTGCGGGTTTCATTTGGATTGATTTATCTTTGCAACGTTGAGTTATCAGGTTTCAAGAAATCGTGCCGTTGAAGGCGGGAAATGTATTCGGCTCAGAGGACATGGCCGGCCCCGCGGCCAAGTGGGATGCCTTGATACGCAGAACATTGAACAAGACGCCTACGCCTCAGAAACTCGGATCGACCGCCATATCCAGAAGCTCCAGCGCTCCTTCTTCAATGTTTCTCAGCGCGCTGAATTCCCTTGATTTGAAATCCCCCATTGCGAAGGACGATACGTCTTTGGCGAAGAGCGGCTCGCGCGGATCTAAAACTCTGGAGGAAGAGCTGGAACAGTTTTACCTGGGCGAAACGGAAGACGAATCTGGGCCCGGCAACAGGAAACCCAGACGAAGAGAGCGTTATAGGCGCGTGGCGAGTAAACAAATGGTGGGCATTTTTATCTCAATTTGGGCCCGAGTGGAGGTCCGGCGCCATATGCGCGACCTCAAAGTTCGCTGCGTTGGCTGCGGTATTATGGGATGCCTTGGTAATAAGGTATACGAATATGCTCACCTTCCAGATATTTATTTTTGTGTGAACAATTGTGTCTATCTTCTTCATCTGAAATCCTGAAATTTAATGCAGGGTTCGATTTCGGTGAGCTTATATCTTCACGAAACGAGTTTTTGCTTTGTGTGCACGCATCTGGCCTCTGGTCAAAAGGAAGGGGCTGAGTTCCATAGAAACTCTAATGTTTCAGAAATCCTGAAACGTACCATTTTCCCTACGTCTTCCGATCAATTGCCTAAATCAATTTTGGCACACGAGTAAGTTTGCCCCAACAAAACCGTAATTGTGGATGTTTCAAGCTGTGAATATCAATAAAACTGGCATGAATGTCTTATGTCTGATAGTTTCAAATGTGAACAGTCGGATCATCTGGTTCGGAGATTTGAACTACAGAATTGCCCTGTCAGACGCTGAAATTAGGTCCTTGATTGAGAAGGAAGACTGGAAAACTCTGCATAAAAGCGATCAGGTAAAGTTTTTTAATTTACATGCTATTTGGCCACCACAATATTCTGTGCTGTTCGTCTTAGAAGCCGCCATACAATTTTTCGGGTAGTTTACCTCTATAACCACTATGCGACAATCATTTGAAACCTTTTATACCCTGAAAACACCATATAAAGAACAAATATTCAATCCCACGAAAAGTTATACAAGAAAGTCTAGTAGAATTGCTAAGAATACACTGATGGCATGACTTTCAGTCTATAAGAAACTGCATGGTTATTGGCCCTACAACTTTCAAAAAGGAACTATACAAGAAAGTCTAGTAGAATTGCTAAGAATACACTGATGCCATGACTTTCAGTATATAAGAAACTGCATGGTTATTGGCCCTACAACTTTCAAAAAAGAACAATTGGAAGGCAGCTTCTTGTTTGCAACCAAATCGCTGAACTAATCCATAAACTTTGCACTGTTTTTCATTTGCAGCTTAGAATGGAGCTCACCACGGGGCGTGCCTTCGCAGGATGGCACGAGGGACCTATCCAATTTCCTCCTACTTACAAATACATTCCATATTCTGATCACTACTGTGGAGCCGAAAACAAGGCGCCGGGAGAGAAGCGCCGTTCTCCTGCATGGTATGAACTGTGCTCTAAATTTTATTAATTTTCAAAGAATCAGTTGTGGGCAACATTCAAATTCAATTATTTTTGTGCAGGTGTGATCGTATACTGTGGTATGGCAAGGGATTGAAACAGCTCTCTTATGCAAGGGAAGAGTTCCGGCTTTCTGACCATAGACCTGTGAGGGCGATATATTTGGCTGACGTCGAAGTCCTTAGCAACCAAAAGGTGAAGAAGACCCTGGATTTATCCACCAAAATCCCAGAAATGAAAAAACATATTAGCAGGGAAATCCAGAAGATTTCGAAAACTCGGCATGAAGGGGTAATAGATCATTCTTGCTCTGTTGAAACTACATAAATTTATATTATTTTTCATGGTCCATGAGGTGGTGTAATTTATTTTCATTAAAATCTTATTGTGGTCTCTCAATATGCAGATGTTAGACAGTCTCCACAAGATAAACTCCGGAACTATCAGTTCTGTAGAGCAGAGACTTCTTCCCATCCTGAACCAGGTCCAAGTAAACCATAATTTGGAGCTTGGCACTATGCTGAATCAAGAAATAGATGTGTGGGAAAAAGAAAATGACCTTAAGGTATGCAATTACTAAACGATTTCTTAATTTCTTTTGCTATTGCTGCTTTATTGAAAAGGAAGTTTGCTTCCTAACAGGGAACTTTAATTTCTCTCGTCTTGTCTAAACTACAGACCAAAGTGCCGAGCAGCCTACTTACAGCTATACATTATACAAAAGACAAGCCAATCTGTCAGAAGGCAATGGCGAACGGTAAATAATAAAAAATTTCATATATATTTTGATCGTTATATGATATTGTGAAGAGCTATTTACTTCTCGTGTACTAGTACCTCAATCTTGATTATTTTAACGGAAGATCCTCAACGATGTACAGTGACTATGGCAGAATATAAAATATGTCACTATGAACTTGCTAAAATTTGTAAAAGTAACTGTAAATTATTGAATATTTGAGATGCTTAGCAGAGCACTTTGTTTGGGAGTGTTAGCACCACATAATCATCGGAAAATGTCGTTTCAGTGAAGATGGGGCCAACGGTGCAAGGCGTGTTGGAATTCCAGCGGTGATATGATTGTTTATACATGATGATCTGTGCTCTACATCAATTTTGCGTTTCTTTTCCTTTGTAATGGTTTCTGATCTAATATAAGAGAATAAAGTTTTTTTAATTTTTCTGTCCTCTTTCTTAAATGTTTGGAGTGGCAGATTCACCTTATCATAATTTTGTCCTTTATAACATTTGGTTAACAGGCACTTATAGCTAGACCTAAATCTATAAAAAAAAAAAAAATTCAAGTACAATTGATGATGTAATTAAATCATATTTTCTTTTTCATAATTTAAATTAAAATAATCAAAATAAAACGGTAAAAAAGAAAAGCTTTTACTAGAAGTTAAATTTATTGTCGATCCTTTCTTGGCATAATGATTAGAGTTAAAGACACCAATGTGCGTTTAAATCTAATCATTGACTTCTAAGGTTGTGATAAATTATGGTGCCGGTCGACTATATTTGAGCTTTTTACGAAAGAATATTCTTTTAGTCGTAAGGCATACAATGCCTAGAAGTGTCGTGTTTCTATGTCACGGTGTCTTCAAGTTGAATATACAAGGTTTGGTTGCTGAGTTTTTGACATGTTTTTGTTGAGTCAGATATTTTCAAGGCTACAATCTTAGGCTTGATTTCGACGGGAGATTAGTAATTTTTATTGCAGTTTGACAACTTGATGTGACATATTATCAAAACTATGTATATAATTAGTTTTGATATGTTTTTAGTGCTTAAATCTGTACGGCATTGTTTCACATTCGCGCTGCTAGTTCAAGGTTCTTGTCACGCATATCCTTTTAGAAGGGAATTCGATCATTGGTTAAAAGCTATATTTAAAAATAATAATATATATATTATTATTTTTATATTTAAAACATACCAACCTTTTTGTTACGTTAACTATTTTGCCCCCAAATCAACTATAATTCCTTATTCTCAGGAGTGAGCGCCATAAAAAATTTGCCCCCAAATCAACTATAATTCCTTATTCTCAGGAGTGAGCGCCATAAAAAATATTTAGAAAAGAAAAAAACTAATTCAGATAGTGCCTCTTTTATCCATGTTATCATAATAGTGATTGGTGATGTGACTCATCTGTATAACTTTTTGGTTTTGGTGACTTTATGGGGTATGGGTCCTTATATTGGTTGAAGGAGTATATTTGATGTGCTATGATGTATCATTTGGGTGGGTTTAATGATGAAGATTTTAGAATTTTAAAAAAGTTTGTATACCACCTTGTAATAATAACTATATATTATGTTAATAATATCTTACATGAATATGAATATTTCATATGATCTATGTGTAAACATTAAAAATTACTTTATTTTTATTTTTTTTTAATATATAAAATATGTTATAAGGTTTGATATAAAAGAAATGCAAAATACACCCAGTTGGTGTAGGTGAGTTGAAGAGGAGAGGGCAATCCTCCAAGGGAGGTCCCAGGTTCAAATATCCACCCTACCAAAAAGCTGAATTGGGTATCCAAAATCCAATTGATAATGTTGGTGCGGGCAAGGTCGGGTGTGACTCCCGGGTGTTTTTGATGGTGCAGAACCCCCTGTTCACGGTCTCTCAAACTACGGCGGCTCCGCAAGGGCTTTTTCGCTTAATTAAAAAAAAAGAATATGCAAAATATTTATAGAATATTAATTATTTTTTATACTTTAAGTTTTCAAATATAAATATAATTTTTATTGAAAATTATTGTCTATTAAATTAAAAATATAGCAATTGCATGAAAAAGATGTTATTTGTTGGTATCAATTAGCTAGTTAAAACAACTCGTAAAATTTATTGTCATGTAATAACTTCAATAATTAAAACAATAGCAATAACAATCTAATAATGCAAAATTAACAATACTCAATGATATTAATAAATTAAATCTAATTTCCTTGAGAGGTCCAAGGTTTAAACCCCACCCAGTATGAGGGGATTAGGACCTCTCATAGAAACCTGTGTAAACTCATTGAAAAAATAAATCAGATCTAATTGCTAGCAAATTCAATATGCAAATATCAAATCCAGATTCAAATCAATGCAGATGATTTGAACTGCTTCAAAAAGTCGAATCTTCATCAGACATCCGAAACAGGGTAAGATATTTCCTTTTCCTTTCAAGCATTGCATTTAGAGTTTATTTATGTTTTCTATTTGCATATAACCACAATTTGCATATAGAATAGTTTAGCTTCATTCTGGCCAAGCTAGGTATTTGAGTGTTTTTAAACTAAAATGAATACATCCAATTCATTCTTAGCCTAGGCACAAAAGCTGCCCCAAAAAACTTCCTGGTGAACCCACCATCCATCAACAAATCACCAAAGAGGGCACGATTCAAAGTGTCTCTCCATCCAAGGTGTAGACCTATCCTTTTCCCATCCCCCTTTTGGGTACGGATCCATCTTCCTGAAGGTAAGGGTGCAAAAATTTTAGACCTACATTCTTTGGTGAACCCGATGTGAAACACATTAAAAATATTTTGAAAACAAAAAAATATATATAAAGAACTTAAAATTTTAAATCATTTGACTTATCAATCCATTATATGGTAGATTACAATAAAATACGTGGTGTTTTGATTAATGTTGGTGTTCAACTAGCAACCATAAAAATTTCTACTCTAGTTAGAGGTCCTAGATTTAGATCTCAAGCACATTGGGACGAATTGGATAGAAGGTTAACTATTATTGAGTCCAGAGCACCCAAACTTAGACAAATCAAGAGGTTTGATTTAGATAGAATCCTAGATTTTGATAACTTATCCTTCTATCATGAACTTCAGAGAGCTTGCCATAGATGGCTAGTAGATAAACGAGCAATCATTTCCTCTGACATATACATCTTTGAATATTATCTTGAAAATGGTGTGGTAGTACATAAATTTATATCCCGTATAGAAGACCAAGAGGTTGTCTTGACTGATAGAAGAATATTCAACAGAGTTCCTAGGGAAGTCTTATATCGAGAATATTGTCACGAACTCTATTTTTATGTGTCTAATTTTGAAGTTGATCATATCACTGTAGCACATTTTATCCAATTTCTGAAAGACAACTTTCAATTTGAAGAAGATCATTATATGACACCTTATGAACTTGAACCCATCAATGATATTTATAAGTTATTTTTGGAGAGCTAGGTTATAATATTTATAATACTTATATTATAATATTTTGTATTTCTTGTTTTCCTTTAATTTTTGCAAATTAAAGCTATAAAAATCTAAAAAAAAACATACATATATACATTATATTAATTAGGTATATATAAAATATATACCTCCTTAAATTCCATCGCATATATATAAGAACATATATATTTGCAAAAATTCAAATCTACCATAATGCCTAAACTAAGGAGTGGTAAAAAAATAGATGATGAGTGGGTGGAACCACCACCTACTCAAAATCTCCCTCTTGAAGAACAAGATCAAGAGGAAGGTGCTCATGACCATCGTGATGGGAGTCTTGTTGGAGACTATGAACAAGAAGAAATCAATAGAGAAGATAAAACTGGATCACCTAAGTTGACTCCAGAAGGAACTGTTAACTTTAAATCTATGGAAAACCTTCTAAAATTTGTAAAAACCAACATTGAGGATTTTAACCTAGCAGTATTAGCAGATAAAGCTAGAATTAGTGAAACATAAGCCACTTTAGAAAACATATTTCAAATGCATACAAACCCTCTTTCATTCATAGATCAATAAAGTGACCAAGAAGGACCATCAAATGCAAATATGGAATTCCCGATTCAAAACATGCAACAACATCAGACAACCCAACATTCTAAAGTGCCTGTCAATAAACCAAAGAACAATCCTCCACCTCAGAGACCATCATGTACCACTTTATTCTCTCAAGCTATTAATCAACAAATTTCAAAATAATAGAACTTAAATCGAAACCAAATACCAAATACCAACTATCAACATCAAATGGTTCAACAGAACATTGTCCCACATCCACTTCATAACACCCTTCCTAGTAATGCTTTGCATAATAGTAATTTGGCATCGAATCTTTATGTCACCCCTTCATACACTCAAAGAACCAATACCATAATGCAACCGAATCAGTATGGTGGATAATCTAGTAATCTTGAAACCATAATGAAACAATTAGTTTCTTGCATGGACCAGATAGACCCCTACCGTCCCTCATATAACTATCGAGAGATGTGTAGCCAACCTTTGGATCCCATAGTGGTTGCCCAACCTTATCCTAAGCATTTTCCTATGCCTTTTCTCCCTATATATAAAGGAACCAAAGATCCCATAGAGCATCTTTGTATGTTTAGAATAGCATGTCATGATATATCTCATGACGATTTGTTATTGCTAAAGATGTTCCCAAAAATCTTGGGAGGCATGGCATTGGAATGATATTATCAATTGCCTACCAATTCTTTGAGAAAGTTTGAAGAAACAACTAAATCATTTGTCCACCAATTTAGTGCCTACATAGAGAGGCATGTGACAATTAAGGATTTGTAAAACTTGAAATAGGGTAAATATGAATGCTTTGTTGATTTCCTAGCAAGATGGAGACAGATGCTAGGGAAATTACACTTTGCATTACCCCATAGAGAGATGTTGGACATTTTTATCAATAACTTGCAATAACAATTGTCCTATGAGCTTTCAACTGCTACATTGACGATCTTCGATCAGGCTATAGACTTAGCATGAAGAGTTGAAGATGCCCTCATTAGAAGAGGCCAATTTAAGAAGAAGGATGATGATAAGGCATCTAGAAATAAATATAAGAATAAGCAGGTTGTGGGTGATGGAGTCATCGATAGTAGAAATATTGTGATTGTTAATGCAGCAAAAATTGTAGAGAAGTTTGTATTGAAGGCTCCTAATAGACCTTCGAGGGAATTTACTAGGTTAAATCAACCTTTATCCACTATCTTGCCACAGTTATTAGAAAGAGGTCTAATACAATTACCTAATATTTGGAAACCTGATACAACCATACCTGGATATAGAGCTGACCTACATTGTGAGTTCCATAGAGGACCTGGACATTCAACAAATTCTTGAAAGAGATTAAAACATAAAATACAAGACTTGATTGATAACAATAAAATGGAAAAAAATGCTCTAAACAATGCTTAGAAATATACACAACAAAATCAGAATCAGAATACAAATCAAACAATGGATATTTTTCAACATCCTTTACCTAAAATGGTAAATAAGTGGCTAATCAAGCCGAGCATCATAATGTTCCCCATAAAAATTGATATGTGGGAACCATTAGTGGACATGTACCTTCTCAAGACTTTGAGATATTTGGGACAACATTATATGTGGTAACCACTAGATCCATACATAACATTCCAACAACATATCCAAGTGATACGGATTCTGAAATAGAAAGTGACCTAGATATTACATACGAACAATCAAATAGCTCTGAAGATGATTCAAAACCTATTCTCCCTATCACAGCTTAGATGGTTCCAGAGGAACCATTTCCAAGAAGGGTCTCAACAAAACCATCCTCACAACAAATCCTCCCTAATGAGCAAGCCATAAATGCTATACCACGACCCATTCACCATGCACACAATAATATTGTGGGTACCATCGGAGCTATTACTAGACAACAGGCCCAAAATTCTCAACAAGATCAAAATCATAATGATAAGTCAGCCCCGTTTGTTCTGAAGGTTCCTAGTAGAGGAAATAATGCATCAAATGCTCAACCCAAACCCCCTTATGATATCAATGAATAACTTTCTAATATTACAACAAGGATTTCTCTCTTAGACCTTCTAAGATCATCTCCCACACATAGGGAAGAGTTAATGCATACATTAAGTCATATGATGGTACCACAAGACATACAACCTGAATCTATGGCAAATACTATTATACCTTGTGAAGTTGATTGTATTGACTTTCGCGATAAAGATATCCCACTTCATAGTTTACATAAAGATAATCCCTTGTACATTACTACATTAATCGGAGATGTAGCTGTCAAAAGAGTTTTAATTGATAATGGTTCATCCCTAAATATTTGTACTTTTGACTTTTACCAGAGATTTGGATTTAGAAGTGATATGATCATAAAAGCCTTTAATGATGAAATAAAAGAAACATGTGGAGTTATTACAATTCCATTGTAGGTTGGTCCGAGAACTTTGGATACGACCGTGTTTATTGTACATTGCCCTACATCATACAATATACTTTTAGGTCACCCTTGGATCAATGCAATGCGAGTTGTACCCTCTACCTTACACCAATGTGTCAAATTTGAATTCAAGAATCAATTGGTCACCATTCATGGTGATCCTAGACCATTTGATATGTGTGCTTTGGCAAAACCTATTGAGATTCAATTTTGCCCCGCATTATCTTCTACTCATCCTAATTGTGCCTTTCCTTCTAAACGTGTGAAACTTACACCTAATATATCATCTCCTCCATCTACACCTATTACATCTCCATATTCTCAGCGTTCTCCTAAGGAATCTCCACCAAAATATATATCTAATAGTAGTCCCATGATAACTCCTATTTTTTCAACCCCTACACCATTTGAATCTACAGTAATTCCACGTATTACAACCTCTATTCCATCCACATCTACCAAATTTGTATTTTCTACATCGAAAGCCATAGAAGAGGCTCCTTATACCTCATATGATTTATCTGATGAACTATTACCTGATTTGTCCAAAATCCTCATAACATCAAAAGAAACATATTTTTCCATACAATATTCCCTTGCCTTAAACAAATTACCACCGTATCCTCACACTTTGGGCTTGCCACAACCTATGGGAAGTATTTACCAAGTTGGGAGTTGTGCCTTCATTTATAAGAGATATGGTTGGGGTAGAATACCTAGAAATATTAAAACCAAATGTGATGGATATGCTCAATGTTATTTTATCGATAAATATATCAAAGCTAAACCTATAATGCTTAAATTAGGATATGAAGGGAAAGGTTTAGGACCTTTCTATAATGGAATGAAAGAACCTTGGCCTGCCCTATGCGGTATAGGCCTATTTTATAGTAAGTTTCATCCATTTCCATTTGAGTATGATGATCACTTAATATCCTATCAAGATTATTTAGACAAACAAGAGATCCTTAAGTCTATGGGTAAGTTATTTTCTTGTAATATGTTGTCTATATCTTACCCCGAAATGATTGTTGAGCCGGACAAATAATTAGAGGGCAAAATTTTCTATGATATTTCCATTGGAGAATTATTGCATAATGGCTTTTATTTTGATGGGTCTATACCACCTATAGCTCATCTTAAAGCCACAACCCCTTAAGAGGAATTATCTAAGTTGACATTAGAATAATTACAAGAACTGGGTGTGTCACCCGCCCCTCCTAATTTTGAAAGAGACTTACATATGGAAGTGGAAAGTGTCATAAAAGTTAATATTGCAACAGAAGAGAATTCTCACATAGTCAACATTGGATCAAATTAAATGAAGAAAAACAAAACAAATACACTGCATTTCTTATAGAATATAGTGATGTTTTTGCTTGGACATACGTAGATCTACCTGGTTTAGACTCTTCTATAGTTATGCATCATCTAAGAGTATAACCAGATGTGAAACCAGTTAAACAAAAACTTAGAAAAATGCATCCTAAGGTTGCTCTACTAGTCAAAGGTGAGTTCGAAAAACTCCTTAATGTTACATTCATTCAAGCCATTGATTATGCTGATTGGATTTCTAATGTTGTCCCTGTAACTAAAAAAGAAGCAACCAAGATTAGGGTTTGTACATACTTTAGAGACATCAACGCTGCATGTCCTAAATATTATTTCCCTCTTCCTAATATGGATCATATCATTGATTTTACTGCTGGAAGTGAGATGCTATCCCTTATGGATGGATTATCAAGTTATAATAAGATCGGGATAGCTCCTGAATACCAAGCTAAAACAACTTTTATCACCCCTTGGGGAACCTTTTGTTGGAAAGTAATGCCATTCGGATTAAAGAATGTAGGTGCAACCTATCAACGAGCTATGACTTACATTTTTCATGATATGATGTATGATATTTTGCATGATTATGTGGATGATATTATAGCCCGTTCTGCTGAAGAAGATGAACATTTATATGATTTGAGAAAAATTTTTGATCGGTTAAGAGAATACCATATCCGTTTAAACCCAGCAAAATGTATATTTGGAGTTAAGTCAGGTAAATTTTTTGGGGTTATTGTTTCTTTTTGTGGTATATAAATTGACCCTCTTAAAATTTAGGCTATCATTGATATGCCAACTCCTAAAAACATATCTGAGTTACAAAGTTTACAAGGTAAACTTCAAGCTATCCATTGTTTCATTGATAAGTTGGTGGGCAAAATTGGATCTTTTTTTTCAAATTGCTTAAGAAAAATATCCTCTTTCAATGGGATGATGAATGTAAAGAAGCCTTTGAACAAATAAAACAATATATTTTAAGTCCTCTTGTGCTTGCGCCTCCTAAAACTTATCATCCTTTCATCTTGTATATTTTTGCTTTAGAATTTGCCTTAGGAGCTATGTTAGCTCAACTTGATAATGAGAAGAAAGAATGAGTAAATTATTATATTAGCAAAACATTAATAAGTTATAAAACTCGTTATACATCACTAGAAAAGTTATGTTTGGCAGTTGTATTTTCTACACAGAAATTGTGTCATTATATGCTTAGTCAAAAGACATATGTCATTGCCAAATCTGATCCCCTAAGGTATCTCATGAGCCGACCTTATCTATCCAGTCACACAGCTAAGTGGGTTCTTGCTCTAAGTGAGTTTGAGCTCACATTCATAGGTCAAAAATCCATTAAGGTTCAAATCATAATAGACCAATTAGCTACTGCACCCTTAGAAGCCACTCATCCCCTCATCATTGAGTTTCCTGATGAATACCTCAACCTAGAGGAGGATCATTTGGAACAATGGTCTTTATATTTTTATGGAGCCCGATACATGAGTGGTGCTGGTGTAGGTATTATTTTAATATCCCTTTAGAAGCACCTTATACCATTATCTTTTAAATTAAAATTTGCTTGCACAAATAATACCGTCGAATATGAGGCTCTAATCCTTGGATTGTGAGCCGCTTTAGCACTAAAAATTAAAGACTTATTAGTTTTTGGTGATTCTCAATTAGTGATAAATAAAATTAATGATTTTTATTAGACCCGAGATGATAAAATTCACCCATATAAAGCCTATGTATTACAGTTGTTGTCCTTGTTTGATAAGATCACCTTAGAAGCTATTCCTAGAACTAGTAACTATGTTGTTGATGCTATGGCTGCAACCGCCTTCTTATTACCCTTGGAGTTGGATGACAATTACGCTACTATCATTATTTTTTGACTCCAAGAACCTGCTTCCACCAAATCCTATTTAGAGCCATTGGATATATTTCTAATCAACGAAATTACTCCTGAACCATGGTACATCGACATCCTTAATTTTCTACATATGGGAACTTTCTTCGAAACCTTCAATAGAAACCAATGTTGGTTATTACATAAGCAAGTAGTTCGCTTCGTAATAGTTGGAAATACTTTGTATAGGAGATCCTTTGAAGGTATCTTATTATGATGTTTAAATCTAGATGAATCTAGAAGAGCTTTAAGTAAAGCCCATGACGGATCTTCTGGAGGACATTTTAGTGGTAGTGTCATAGCTAAGAAACTCCTTAGAATAGGATATTTTTGGCCTACCATGGAAAATGATACACATGATTACGTGTACCATTGCAACAAGTGCCATAAGCATGCTGACCTTGTCCACGCTCCTGCTCATGAACTCCAAGCTATTTCATCTCCTTGGCCCTTCTCTAAATGGGGTTTAGACATCATTGGAAAAATCAATCCTATATCATCTGATGGTCACAAATTCATCATAACAACAACTAAATCAAAGTGGGTAGAAGCTATGCCTTTAGTTTCTTGCACAGGAACCCAAGTTTCAAAATTTATTTTCAATCAAATCATTTGTAGGTTTGGGATTCCTTCAAATCTCATCTCAGATAATGGAACTTGTTTCAAAAATAAATATGTTAAAAAATTATGTCAAAAATATAAAATTCAACATCATTGGTCCACTCCCTATTATCCTCAGGGTAATGGCCAAGCTAAAGCATCAAATAAAACCTTAATTAAAATTCTCAAAAGATTAGTTAACAAATCAGGCCGTGACTAGCATATGCAATTATATCCTACCTTGTGGGCTTATCGCACCAGTGTTCGTACTCCCACAGACACTTCACCTTTTGTTTTGGTTTACAATGCTAAAGCTATCTTTACTTTCGAGCTAGAAGTTCCTTCTTTGGCTCTACTACTTCAAGATACTGAAGTAGGAGATGAATATCGTGCTGGCAGATTCAATCAGCTGGAGCTTCTAGATGAGAAGCACATCAATGCTCTAGAACATCTTTGTGCCTATCAAAACAAGCTCAAAAGAGCATATTCAAAGAAAGTGCATAATCGATCTTTTGAATTCGGTGATCTAGTCTTAAAAGAAAATCAAAATAATACTAATGCAACTAAAGATAATAAAGGCAAATTTCAGCCCAATTGGCTTGGACCATACATCATCACTGCTAAATTTGGATCATGTGCATATCGATTGGCAACCTTGGATGGAAAATATCTCAAGGAACCCATGAACATTATGCATCTTAAATGATATTATGCTTAAAAAAAAATGACTCATCATTGTACATAATTGTATATGTTTTCTCATTTCAGCAATTCATATAAAAACTTCAAAACCATCAAAAACATTTACATTGCATAGCTTTTCTCATTTCAAGCAATTTACATAATAATTCAAAATCAAACAAAAATAAAAAATCATTAAAAATATCAAAAACATGTTCATTTACATTACCAAAGTTGAAATTTTGCAGTTATATTTTCCTTTGTTTCGGATGAATTTAAAATTTATCTTGGACCATGCACTTTAAATCCACATGAATAAATATTTTTTATCTTAGCATTATGACTATAAATCTCTCTTATATCGAAGCACTATTGCAATAACTAATATTTTGAATTTTAAGAACTGATCTCGCTATTTATTTGAATCAAATCCACTTTTACATATTAAAATGATTTGTTGCAAATTCGGAAAATAATACTACATAGTAGTTGTGGACTCTTAAGTGAAAAGTTTCCCCTGCTATCCTATCATGCGCATGGTCTAGAATATTTGAGAATTGGTAAAAAGACAAGCTCACCCCTAACCAGAATAAAAATCCCATGCTCCACATCTAAGCTGAGCAAGTATCCCTAGAATAGAAAAAAAGAAAAAAGAAGAAAAAAAAAAAAAAAGCAATGTTCAAAATACAAAAAGAAATCCAAGAAATATCAAATATCAAAGTCAAAAATCTAGAAAAATCAGAAAAAGTAAGAAAAGATAAAAAGAAAAGCAATAAAATCCCCCCTACCCTTTGAAAATAAAAGAAGGGTGAATGAGCTTGAATCCCTAGAATTCTCAATTATTCGAAAACTGTGAGGTAAACCCCATAACAAGTGATTTGTGCCCAACTTGCTTGGCCTTGGGTAACTCCTTTTCATGTGGTGACACATTGGTTCATTCAAATTGCTTGCATCAAAATATCTTACTCAAAATTGGTAAATGAACACTACAAAGCACACATAGTTGATCTTTAGGAGATTTTGTATCATTATGTTAAATCGAAATGGGTAATGAACTCAAATTTGCACACATTGGTTATGGATAAATTTGAATTTCTCTTTGAAATAAATTAAAATATGATTTTGAAATTTCTTAAAAAAAAAAAAAAAAAGGTATCCATTATTTTTCGCAAAATAGTTATTGCTTACAAAAACATTAACTTCATTATGATGGCATCATTTTCAAGAAATTATAAATTCAAAATATTCATTCTTGCGAATTTTGCCTAGTGTAAGTCAATTTCGTGATCTCTTAAACTTTAATTTTATTTTTTATCAAAATATTTCAAAATCTTACAATCAAAATCTTTACTTTCGCGATGATGGTATAATTCCTAAGAAATTTGGAATTTTATGCCTAGCGCAAGTCATATTTACATAATTTTATACCCATCGTTAAAATTATCAAATAAAACATCATATTTTATTCCATCATGATTTTTCATGATGATGGTATAATTCCACACTTTGGAATTCTATGCCTAGTGCAAGTTATCATTTTATTTTTTGTGTGTCCACAAGCATTTTATAAACTTATAAAAATATGTGACTTAATTATTCTTTGCAAACACATGCTTCATCGAAAAATGAAATTTTCATATCATTTTATCATTTCGATTTTTGATTCCTAGGTACACATTAAATTGCCCATCACACTTAGGAATTCTATACTTACACACAAATCATTCTCTCATGTTTTCCTGCTTAAAGTTATTTGAAATCTTGTTCTAAAACAACATCAAAACATCATTACTTTTTCATCACCAAAAGCCTTAAGAATTACTCTTAAGAAAAACCAACTACTTTTGCAATACTACCCATAACAGGATCAGCTTAATGACCTAGCGAGTGGTGACTCCATCAAATGGTCATGTCATAGCGTCTACATCCTTCGCAGTTTATTGTTAAAAGTCTTTTTTTTCTATTTTCATTTTCATCCACACATTTGTTGTCACAAACACATTTTTCATTTAAATTTTATAGCATGAGAAAACCATAAACATTTCACGACATGCAATCATATGAAAACATAAATTCACAAAGAATAATTACGAACATAAGTCACATGACAAAAACATATATCTACATATATATCATAATCAAAATATATACATCCATCATATCGATTGGTATGCCACAATACATGACTCGGTATACTCAATCATCGTAAAAAATATACAAAAATATATATATACACCTCATCTATCTATCTCCTAGAGCCTATCGAGATCTTCACCTCATCTCCTCTACCTCCAAGAGCTGGAGGAGGTGTTCCCATAAATGCATATGCAGTCTGTGTCCTCGAAGTCATCCTTTATGAAGTCTTAGATGACGATCCAACCCGAATAGGTCCTGCTATGTCTATAGTCAACTCCTATTTACGGACCTCGAGGGCCAATGCGTAGTACATCCCATGATAAAATGTGGTTTATGCCATCAACCACACCAACTTGGAGGTCCTAGCTCCTCCAGCTCTCTCCCTGAGCCATAGGACCTCTACCTGTAGACTCTGCATCTGTCCTTGTAGTGCAGTATCCATCACTTGGGGACCCTGCACCTGCCTTAGTAGTGTGGCATTATCCACCCAGAGAGTTGCCATCTCACTACTCTCTCCTACCTCCACACCCTTGTCCTTATCAGGCGAAGGAGACCTATATGCCTATGGAGGAGAATATCTCTCCCTCCACCCCACATCCTAACCCTCCTATGTGTAGAATGTGCCTGTCCTCTTTTTCTACTCTCTCACTGAGACATAACCTATCGTTGTTGTACAATTCATCACACAATCGCATGTACAGGTCCCCTTGCCCTTGTCAAACATGGAGGGCAAATAGTGGCATACCATGCATCATAACCCGTAAAAACCCCTATGTCATCCCCATATACTAGCTGAATTGGGACATCATCCTCATTATGGCTCACAAAATGCCACATGTCTGGGACCCCACTCAATTTTGTGGCATCCCACATCACCCTTGAAAACTTGTAATCCCTCATCGTTGGGATCCCCTTCTGGAGCCCGAACTGATGGAGGACTCGATCATACCAGTGGAGCTCTACCTCACCCTGCTTGAATCTCATCCAAATGACATATCTGATACAATCCAACTCATACCCATCCTCTGGCCACCCTGGAAGCTCTCTCCATGGCCTCTAGGTAATTTGGTCTGGAATCAAATCGTCTATCAACCTATGAGAGGTAGGTAAATTGGATCTCCTTTGTGAGCCTCTCTACATCCACTAGTAGAAAACCTTGGGCCTCTCCTAGTCAACCCCTATCAATGGTAGCCCCATAAGTCACCTCATTGCGATGTGCTCCCAACACCAGAACTGGAGGAGAGAAGTCAACACCACACATTTTTCTCTCTTGTACACGATCCCATGAAGGATCATGTACAAGCGGTATAGAACATACAGACCCCAAGAAAATTGATATATATGCTCTCTCATGTCACAAATAACATCTGCAATCAGCCATGGTACTCTACATTCGCTGTAGTGGTATAGAAATAAGCCACTTACCACCCCGGCCAGCACCTTAGTCAAGGTGGATACTCCATTTGTATGTGTCAAAGTCTCGATGCTCACTCTGCCCTTCTTCAAGATGAAGCTAGCATCGCCAGTCAATCTCAGCATCGCTCGGCCACAACTGGTCAAAGTAGCAATAAATCTGCCCTGGATGGGGATTCACAAAATCCTCCATACATCCTCCAAAGTGGGATTCATCTCCCCTATCGGTATCCAGAAGCAAGATGACCCCGGATACCATCTCTCTGCTAGGGCTTTCAATAACCCAATATTTGTAGGTACATGTGGCATCTCTGCCACATGTTGTAGTCCCAATACCCCTAAAGTATCCCTCTCTACTAGGGTCAGTGCAGTAAAATCATCTCTTAACCCAACATATTTCCACTCCTAACTTTTTAGCAATTACTTCTGCAAAACAAACAACAAAAATCAATAATTAGTACATCATAAAATAATCAATAACATCAACAAACTAAAAATCGCCTAACAATTTTTTGATATCGTCCATTATTGGATGATATCATTCCTAATTTCATGAGATCGTCCTTGTTTCAATGAAATCATCTCACCCTATACGATTTGGCCCTAACAACCGAATCATCCCAAATTGGATGTAACCGTCCCGAATTCGTCAAGATCGTTTGGTATGATCTTGCTAAATTGGGATGATTTTGTCAAAATTGAGATGATCTTGTCTCAACTGCGTCAACGTGGTTAAATACGACTATGGAACCCTAAAATCCAACAAAAATTCAATCTAAACATAAAAATTTAAAGCTAAATTTTTTTAGAAAAGATTTGCAACCTTACCCGCATCCCTTGTCGCACTATCGTCACTCGATGCTTGGTCTCCACCATTTCTCTAGCCTCAGAGCTCTGGAATGGTAACAGTGAAAATATATATGAATTTAGGTTTTACACTATTTTCTAAAAATATATATTAAAAATGCACTTTTTTAACTCTTTCGCATTTTTACCAAACGTCTGATTTGGTTAAAAACCCAGAGGGGGCACCACAATCATCAGTTGCACGATTCGACTTAGAATTATCACCTAAAAATTGGAATAATTTTTTTCTTTCTCATAAAGCGTGCCAATCTCTTCTTTAACGCATTTTTTGCAAAAAAATTTCTAAAGAGGGGGCAAAATGTAACACCCTAAAATTGATGCAATTTAATTTACCCTAAGGTAATAATTCAAAAATCAATCGTAAAACCACCTTTTAACCACCCACCTCATTTTTCATGCCAAATATAGAGGTAGTTATGGTAGTTGTACGATATCGTCGTCGATTTGACGATATCATCCCTAATTGGATGAGATAGTTTGGAACCAAACATCCAGACGATTTCGTTCAAAAACCAAATTTTCATAATTAGAAATAGTTCCAACTCCCATTCCCAGCTTAGCAGAAGTGTGTCTGCATCATTGGAGGACGGTCCGTTGGAGATCTCCTAGATTGGGATGACTCCTAACCTCCTAACTCCCCCCTCAATCCTATTTAAACCTTGATTTCCATTAAACCCACCCTGGCTGATCGATTTCTTGCAAACCAAGCTCCATACCCTGTTAGAACATCTTGAAATTCGATTATTGGCATAAGTTTTCTAGATCCATT
Source organism: Wollemia nobilis (assembly GCA_028583015.1). Lineage (NCBI taxonomy): Eukaryota > Viridiplantae > Streptophyta > Pinopsida > Araucariales > Araucariaceae > Wollemia > Wollemia nobilis. The sequence goes on along the minus strand of JAQPPZ010000458.1, from coordinate 9,467,201 downwards.
TGTAGGTTTTCATTTTGTATCAATCAAAGGAAGCTTGGATCGTCGCAGGTGATCTTGTTCAAATTAGAGACGATCTCATCTCTATTGGAGACGATCGAGTACCATTTTAGGCGATCTTGATTGTACTCCTCTTGGGGGAAATCAAGATCTGAGGTTTGCATTTCCTAGTGATTCAATTAATCAATTTACATTAGTTTAGATCTTTATTATGTATTGCATCTGGTGTTCACCTCATTCTTAATGACATTTTGCATTTAGGATCAATTCCACTTAAAACATAAGGGCATTTCATTATTTTAGATTTTATCAAATTTTCTAGGATCAATTAAGCATTCAATTATGTTTTATCCTTTTAAATAGCATTTTGCACTGTATTTACCCTTGTTTTGGCATCTATCTATTCTGTTGCAAGTTTTTGATAAAATTGGTCAGGCGACTTCGTCTGATTTTAGATGATTTCTTTTGATTTCGGACGAAACTGCACAATTACAGACGAACCTGCAAAATTTTAGGTGATTCTATCCAATTGCAGATGAATTTACAAAATTAGAGATGATTTGAACTGCTTCAAAAAGTTGAATCTTCATCAGACATTCGAAACCGGGTAAGATATTTCCTTTTCCTTTAAAGCATTGCATTTAGAGTTTATTTATGTTTTCTATCTGCATATAACCACAATTTGCATATAGAATAGTTTAGCTTCATTCTGGCCAACCTAGGTATTTGAGTGTTTTTAAACTAAAACAAATACATCCAATTCATTCCTATCCTAGGCACGGAAGCTGCCCCAAAAAGCTTCCTGGTGAACCCACCATCCGTCAATAAATCACCAAAGAGGGCACAATTCAAAGTGTCTCTCTATACGAGGTGTAGACCTATCCTTTTCCCATCCCCCTTCTGGGTGCAAATCCATCTGCCTGAAGTTAAGGGTGCAAAAACTTTAGACCTACAGTATTAAATCATGAATGCATGAAAAAGAAGCTCACATATCCCAATTTTGAGACAAGATGACTAATGCCTTTGATTTGTTGCTTACTGATGATGTTAAATTATATTTTTTTAATATTAAATTTTCTTATGCCCAGTGTGCCCCCTTGATTTTTAGAGGGATATGCAATTTGGAATGAGGAAACTTGACTTGACCATGACATACACAATTGCATTGATGACAGATTGTGATAACACAACAAAAATTAGTCAATGTGGACCAGGGTAAAATGGTTAAGGAGTTAAAAATAAAATCATCTTTACCATTGATGATTTTGGCTATGGATCTTTGAATGCATAAATATAGTACTTCTTTTGATGTATCAAATACTAGTACATATGCACCATGTATATAATATGATACCACTAACAATAGGAGGAGGAGATCAACCCTAAGAATGAACCTTAACCTTGAAGAAAATTTTTAAAATTTTCCTCAAAAAGCATGTCCAAAGTAAAGTGTAGTGCTACTATGTAGTGATAGCACTACTAATTTGGTTTTATTGCTAAGTAGTAGCATTATCACATCATGATGGGACTTTCACCATCGGGTGGTGCTTTAATTTTTTGATAGTGTTTTTTTTGTATGATGGTGCTTTAATATGATGATGGCACTTTTGCTTGGTGGTGGTGCTTTTACATGTTCAAGATCTTATGGCTAATTTTTAGGCTAATGGAGGATAAGGATTAGAGTAGGTTTGATTTGGGGTGTGAAAACTAATAAGTTGGTTTGAATAAGGTTGTGGAAGAGGCTTCACATGGTAGACTAATAGGAGCATGGGTTCATTAAACATGAGATGGAGAAATTGTATATGACCTCTAATTAATTGACAAGAATAGGTTCATTGGATCTCTCATTTCCATGGAGTGTTGGGTTCATAATGTCACACTTTGAGGATGGGGGAAGTTGTGATTCTAGTCCACTATTATTTTATTTTGTTTAAAAACATCAATGTTTTTCCGAAGAGATCCATGTGAATATTTTCACCTTAATCTAGCACTATCTAACTATAAATGCAATCAAATAAGATGTAGCAGATAGACCTATGACTATATGCTTCTTGGATTTAAATGATAAAATGAATATAACTTTTGATATTAAGTAGGGGTTCAAGAAGGAATATAAAAAAATAAAGTCTAGCTACTATATTTTATTTAGTCTTCAATGATAATGTAATAACTAGCATATAGCTTATCTCAAAAATATTATAAGTAGCAATTGATTAATCCCTTAAATAATATTGTTACATTGTTATCTTTTTTATATCCTTTAACAAATGTAAGAATAGAAAATAAAACAAGCAGACAACAAAAATAAACATCAAATATTAACTAGTTAAGCCTAAAAGTAGTAAAATATGCAAAAAGAGATATTACAACCTAGATTTTCCTTTATACTAGTAGTGTTATCTATTGCAAAAGTGTTGTCAATGCTTTTGATAGCTGGTGGTGATTTTATCTATAATTATTGCTTCTATAGAAAACTTGCAAAACAAATAAAATAAAAATATGTTATTGTGGATGGGTTTACTTGATTCAAGAAAGAGATGTTACTTCTTTGTCTAGCATCATACCCCTATTTACAAAATCATAAAAAACTAGAAGCTAAAAACTTTTACTATTTCATAGCAAGCAAAGGAAAATTTGAGTGATAGCGTCATCAATGATTTTGACTAAGGGTAGGGTTTTTGTTGTTTAAGAACTAAATGACTAAATATATGCTTTGCAGTCTCTATTGTAGAAAAACCAAAGTACAATAGTGTTATTGGACTACAATTCTATGGTGCTTCCAGCTATAAATATAGTAGAATGGGTTTGATATTTGGAAACCTACAAGGATTTTATGAAAGATGTGACATCCTAATCCATAATGTGTAGGGACTTAGTAGAGATATGCTAAAGATTATTTGAACTATAAATGATACAATGCAAAAGCTCAATACCTAATTTATATAATGATAATATTTGACAAAATAGAATATAAAATCTTATGATTAAAGACAAAATCAAGGAGGGTAAGAAGCACAACCCAACAACCTTGGTAGAGAGCCTACTCAAATTCTAAGATCTCACAACTTATGACCTCTACTATTTGAATGAACACTAATAATATCCATTCAAGCCCCTCCAATTGTATCCTTAGAATAACCCTTATGGTATTCACATGTGGATATCAAAAGCTAAATGGACAACACATCATTATGCAAAGGATATATGTGAATTTATGTATATTTTGGTTGCTTTGAAAGTAGATTTTAAATGGTTAGAGCTTCACTATTTCAATAATCCATATACCAATTTGATAGGATTTTTTTACTTCAAAAGGTGATATCAATTCAATAGGGCTTCAATTTATACAAAAAATATTATGGATTGGGCTTCCCCAAGGGATGGATTTATATGAATCTATTTCTCCCTTGGAGGATCCTCTAGAATATTTACTAAGATTAACGGATTACAAAGGTGGATAACTTTTATGGAGAGAATCGTGTTGATTGAGGGCCTATTGAGAGAAAGTTGTGTAACAGGGAAATAATAGGGACCTCAAAAGAATTTTATTACAAATATTTCTCTTTTATTACAAGGCTTATAATAGGGTCCTCAAGATGGAGGAGATCCCTTTATACAACATGCAAGACAAATGGTGCCTTCACTAGTCTCCTCTTGTCACCCTCAAAAGTGGATGGGTTTGGTAGCCATGATAGAGTTGGACCATCCTAAGTTACTTGTTGCTCTAAGACACCTACACACAACCCCTAATAAAGGATCAATAGCATTAAGAGGAACTATTTGGATTAGGCCCAAAACTATGAAGTTGCAAGAACCAAGGTTACAAAACCTTGATAAAAGGGAATAAATAATCATACAAAGGTTATAAAACCATACAAATATACTTGTCTTACCTTGTTAGTTGGTTTTTTTTATTTGAAGTTTGTGTCTTATCACAGATAGCACCCATCTGGGTATGGTGATTGGGATTTCTAACCACCAAGGGGTAGGGCAGTTGGGTATGTTAACTTCTATGGGTAGGATGTTGGCTCTCTACTACTATGGTGATGCCAAAACTTGGTGTGAGCCTTCTATGGGGTTCCAAGAGCCTTTGGTGTTGATTTGACACAAATTGAACCTTTGGTGTGAGAGTAGCTTCAATATGGATGTAGATAGATGCTTCAAAATTCTCTCACTCCATGGTGTTTTCTTGTGCACAAGGGAGCAAAGAGGCTAGTATTATTTTGGTAGAGTTTTGGTAAGGGCACATGAACTTCTTATGCAAATGAAGAAATGAGGGGGATATTTATAGATTTTTGGCAAGGGTGAGGGGGTGGTGATTGGGCAATGACATGGCATGAGGTGGCATCCAAGTGGCATGTGGGGAGACCAAGAAAAAATTAGAAAAATTTCTCTTATAGGAATGTGCACCCTCCAATATTAATGACCTTAGGTGAGGTGAGTCCCCACCTACACAAATATCATAAATTGGCATGTGGAAGGGAGACCTTGGGTGATGTGGAGGAATTTTAAATTTCTAAAAAGGTGCAAAAGAAGGATGGGAAGGACTTGGAAATTTATTAGGAGTATTCATTAGGGGCTTTGACTTGGAATTTGGGGAATTTTTAAATTCCTAGAAAAGTGCAAGGTGGATGTAGGAGGATTTTGGAATTTAATGGGGGTTTTTCCTAGGATATTTTGTGGGGATTAGGGTTATGCATAAGGAGTTGGACTCAAAATGTACTTGTAAAAAAATGGTGAATCCTAATCAAAATCAAGGTGAATCATGGAGAATCCTAAGCAAAACAAATTGAGCTTCATACCAAAATTTGGGGTATTTGAAGACCCAAAATGTAAGGTTATATTTGGTTCCTCTTTTTAACTCTTAAATCATCTTGTAAATTCATAAATAGACCACCACTAGATCAAGCTTGAAAATAGCTTTCCAACGAATACAAATATTCCTATGTTTGGATATATATTGTGGCAAATTGACCCTAAGAAAAAATTGGTCCTAAAAATTTTAAGTCTAATGGGCCGACGTCGAGGGTACTCATATTCACCTATTTCGAATTTTGGAAATCCTAATATTCACCCAATTTGTGAATATTCACCACTATGCATAACCTTGGTGGGGATATTAAGGGCTGATTAGGAATTTTTGGGGATTTGATTTAGGATTTGAAAATTTGTTATGGGTCTTACTTGGGATTTGACTAGGAGTTAGGAGATTATTAGGGCTTTAGTTAGAGATTAATTAGGATTTTGGTAATTTTGAGGAGGATTTGGAAAACTAAAGGGAAATTTAGGGAAATTAGGAGAATTAAAAAGGGATTATAGGAATTTAGAAAGAATTAGAGAAATGAGGAGAATTAAATGGGGAATAGAGGAATTGTGAGAGGATTTGGGGGAATTTAATGATTTTTAAAATAATTAAAGGGAAATTAGAGGAATTTAGAGAGAATTTGGGGAAATTAGGGGAATTTAGAGAAATTGGAGGTAAAATTAGAGGAAATAAGAAAATTAGAGAAGGAATAGGTAAAAATTGATGTATTAGAGCGAGAATTCAAAAGTTTAGAGGAATTAAGAAGAATTAGGGAGAAATTTGAGGATTTTGAAGCAATTAGAGGAGTTGCAAAGAGGATATGAGAATTTAGAGGGGGAATTAGGATTTTTGGAAGGATTTTGGAAAATTTGGGATTTCAAAATTGACATATTTTGGGTGTCTACAATTACCTCTTTTTGTGTGAACACAATATAGTGAAAAAATATATGACACTACCTATTTACTTGATGATGTATAATGATGCATGGATGACAATAGTTGGAGAGTGATTAAAATGACTTTTGGCCTGAGGAGTGTGATGTAATATTACTTCAAATCAAGAGCAATGTAAGATGCCCCAATTATGGAATGGAAAAATACCCTTGAATATTTACTTTTCATGGATTGATGATATCATTTGATGTGGTAAGTTGATCAGCCATTGGCAGGTATCCTCATCATACTTTGATCAATTTATTGAAGTATGATGGCTAAGTAATCGTACGATAACAATATTAAGGCATACCAAATTGATAAAATTGCCTGTTTTATTGAAGGAGAGTAGTTCTACTATTTGCACCAACAAATGAGGTTTAATGATAGCCTCAAGAAAATATTCTTGGATATATGCAACTCCAGAATTGGGTGTTTAGGTATTGGACTTGGTTGAGGTAAAATTTGTGGGTGACATCTACTCCCTAAAGTTACAAGTTGATGGAGGAAGAATTGAGTGACAATAATGAGTCGCTTGAAAAAAAAGTGAGATGGGTAATGGAATAATGGAGATGATATGGTCAAAGAGTGAAACTTGGCATGAAAGAAGAGGTTTTTTTCTTTTTTTTTAAGTATGAGTGTCCTTATTGTAATCTTCTCATCCTACTGAATTGCATTGATAACCAATCGTTGGAACTGCCATGTGTACTATAGTAGATCACTACATATGAGGTTCACTTATAATGTAAGAAAATGATGTGAAAAAAGCATTATCCTTGGAAAGCAAGTAAAGTGCATGAAAGATAAACTAACCTAGAAAGTATAAAAATACATGAAACTAATCTATGAAAGAGATAAAGGGCATGGAAATAATCTATGAAAATAAACCTAAGCTAGGCAAGCATGAAAGTAAATCTATTCTAGGAAAGCAATAAATGACATGAAAGTAAATCTACACTAGGAAAGTGATAAATGACATGAAAGTAAATCTACACTAGAAAAGTGATAAATGACATGAAAGTAAATCTACACTAGGAAAGTGATAAATGACATGAAAATAAATGTACCCTAGGAAATTAATAAATGACATGAAATGAAATCTAAGTTAAGAAAGTAGTAAATGACATGAAAGAAAACCTAAACTAGGAAAGTGACAAATGACATGAAATAAAATCTAAACTAGAAAAGTGATAAATGACATGAAAGAAAACCTAAACTAGGAAAGTGACAAATGACATGAAACAAAATCTAAACTAGAAAAGTTATAAATTACATGAAACTAAATCTATGCTAGGAAAATGACAAATGACATGAAACAAAATCTAAACTAGGAAAGTGGTAAATAACATGAAAGGAAACCTAAACTAGGAAAGTAGTAAATGACCTGAAATAAAATTGTTAGGATTAAATAATAAAACATGAGCAATAATTAATGCAAAAATAAAACACAAAAGAATAACACAATACAAGAGAGACACAGATTTGTGTGGTTCATCCAATATGGGCTACATCCACAAAGAAAATAACCAAGCCTTCATTTATTCCATCCAAAACATATTTACATACATAGCCGCATGCCTCACTACACATTGTGTTCCCCCCTTTGGGGGGTGTCCAGGCATTCACTATTCATTCTCTCACATACACCAAACCCTCATGCAAGTGTTTCTTTATATACCAAAAACACACCAAGGGGTTTTACATTATCATGGCCACAAAACCCAGGTTTAAATAACCCAAATATAATAATCCATGGGTTCAAATATATTAACCCAAATATAATAATCCATGGGTTCAAATATATTAACCCAAATAAAATAATCCATGGGTTTAAATATATTAACCCAAATATAATAATCCATGGGTTCAAATATATTAACCCAAATATATTAACATGGAAAATATTCAACACATTTTCAACAATCTCCCACTTGTTGAATAATTTCCATAAGGTTTGAAAATTGTCATTGTCAACTATCAATTGGATATATATCTGCTAACTACTCCCATTGCATGTGCAATATCTAAAAATATTAGCTTCACCTGTTACCCTCAACCATATACTGACAAGGTAACAAAATAGTCCAAAAAACCACTTTAAAAAACATTACAAATATTGTTGGAGCTAACTCTGAGAACATTACACCAGGAAACCACCACTAGCATCCACACCAATATCTTTTGGGTACAACTACACCAATTATAGTAGCTTATTCAGGTACAAGCTATACTAGTTATAGTAGTTAATAGTTGCCCAAAAAATTATGGTACAACCAATAAACCATCTTAGAAATTTTTAGCAACTTTGTAATAAAACCACTAGAACAAGCATTTCCAGCCTTAAACTCTAGATCTACCACTTTCAAAGTTCACTAGATCTACCATTGCTAAAGCTCACCAACTCTATTGCTATCGGATCTCACCAGCTCCACCGCTATCATAGCTCTTTGGATCCATCACTACTAGAGCACATTGGATCCACTACTACCGAAGCACACCAACTCCACCACTGCTAGAGCACACTAGCTCCACCACTACCAAAGCACATCAGATCCACCATTGCTAAAGCACACCAAATCCATTGCTACCAGAGCACACCAACTCCATCGCTATCAGAGCACACCAGCTCCACCACTATCAAAGCACTCCAGCTCCACTACTACCATAGCACACCAGCTCCACCACTATCAAATCACATCACCACTCTCGTAGCTCACCAGCTCCACCACTATTAGAGCTCACCAGATACACCATTATCAGAGCACATCAGATCCACCACTGTCGAAGCACACCGGATCCACCGCTACTAGATCTCACTAGATCCACCACTATCAAAGTTCACCAGATCCACCATTGCCATAGCTGATAATTTTTGTTGTTAAACTTCTCAACCCTAAACTTGCCTTCTTCTGCCATTGCTCCCACTAAAACCAAGAAACCCTCCTTTCAAGTAAATAAAACCCTAACCTTGCTCTAATACCAGTTGTTAGGATTAAATAATAAAACATGAGCAATAATTAAATGTAGAAATAAAACACAAAAGAATAACATAATACAAGAGAGACACATATTTACGTGGTTCACCCAATATGGGCTACATCCACGAAGAAAATAACCAGGCCTTCATTTATTCCATCCAAAAAATATTTACATACACAGCCACATGCCTCACTACACATTGTGTTCCCCCCTTTGGAGGGGTGTCCGAACATTCACTATTCAGTCTCTCACATACACCAAACCCTCATGCAAGTGTTGCTTTATATACCAACAACACAACAAGGGGTTTTACAATATCATGGCCACAAAACCTAGGTTTAAATATATTAACCCAAATAAAATAATCCATGGGCTTAAATATATTAACCCAAATATAATAATCCATGGGTTCAAATATATTAACCCAAATATAATAATCCATGGGTTCAAATATATTAACCCAAATAAAATAATCCATGGGTTCAAATATATTAACCCAAATATAATAATCCATGGGTTCAAATATATTAACCCAAATATATTAACATGGAAAATATTCAACACATTTTCAACAAAAATCTAAACTAGGAAAGCAGTAAATGATAAAGTGATTGATGGGGAAGGTGATGATTGATTGGTGATTGATTGATGATTAGGTGTTATGCATTCATACACACTTTAAAGTTATTAATGATTAATTATTAGGTGGTAAGGATTCATACATGCCTAAAATTTATTGATGCTTGATGATTAGGTGGTAAGGATTCATACACACCTAAACTTGGTTGATGATTGATGACCAGGTGGTAAGGATTCATAAACACCTAAAACATTTGATAAAATGTCATTGCATGATAGAAATAAATGTGAGGAAGTATATGGAGTGTGATATTTTAGGGGTTAAATAGAGTAAAATTTGTCAATGGGGAACTATTTTGGGGTGGGTGGTTGAACATGGATGTTAGCTTTTGATGCTATATATTTAAGGAAATGCAACCACAAAGTATAAAATGAGCATGCAATATTAACTATATGATAATTACAATATCTTAAGCATGTAAATTGCATGAGAAACTTCTAAAAATACTCATAAAGTACCCATTAATGAAAGCTCACAAAAATAAGATCTTCATACAAAATACGGAGACCTCAAATGCTCCATTATTCATTCATGCTCTGCATTGTATCTAACTTGAGCACTGCTCTAATATAATGTTCTCATCCACTCTCTCTTACTCACTCTCCTCTCTTTCTCTCTACTACAAATAACAATATATAATGGAGTATCATTCTTGGCCTTCCATATTCCTATGACTCACTATATTTCTATTCTAGACTCATGTACACATGGACAACATGCACATTTAGATCATTGCACATTCTAATAAAACTTGTGCATTTATTTATTACATAAATTAAGTGCTCAACCCCTAATCTAAGACACTCTCCTAATCTAAAGATGTACCAAATAATGTAATATATTCCAACACCCCCCGTATTACATTATTTGGTTATTGAAGACTTTAGTCTTCAATGTGGTCTTCATCCTGGTTCTGGAACTTGAGCTCTTATTTTTTGCTTTTTTCTTTGTACTCTTTGTCTATATACTAATCAAGCAAATAATTAGTATCTTCATAAAATACTATTTTAGAGAAAAGAGCTTTAACTTCATGTTCATACGTAGGTTCTTCCAGTTCCTGAATTTCTTGAATCTCTTGAACTAAATGTCCTTTTTTATTTTTCTTCTCTATATTGTAGTTGAGGATGATTGTATTTATTCTAAGAAGTATATGGATGCTGAAATTGTTATTGATGTGTATTATATTGATTTTTATATTTTCTTGATTCAAATGACCTACTTTATTGGCTTCCAAAATTTATTTGATTTCCTTGATACTAATTTCTTGGATTGAATCTACAATAATTGGTACTATGTCCTTTCTTGTTGCATACTTTATGTAGACACCAAAACAGCACCAATCCGATTATGTGACAACAAGCACTGATCGCACTAACACACACAGCCCCAGGGCAGCCCTCAGAGGTTAAACAGTGGTTCTAACCACTCACACAACAGTTTTGCAAGTCAAAAATCAATTTGGCACCTTTTAGACACTTTATTGCTTATTCGTCCCACCCAGGGGACGAGTGCGGATTTGTACTCGTCCTACCCAGGGACGAGTGCGGATTGATACTCGTCTCACCCAGGGACGATTACCAGCGCTCGCTTCGGGGTGGGACGAATGTCAGGTTTGACCGGCAAAAAGTCAGATCTCGGCATATAACAACTCAGAACTGCCACTTAGCTTTTCCTGCATGACATAGGAGTGCGAGTGAGTTCTTTTGACAACTCATATCTGCCAATTGACTTTCCCTTCACTGCATGGGAATGAGAGTGAGCTTTTTAAGACAACTCGGATTTGCCACTTAGCTATCCCTTCATTGCATGGGAGTGCAAGTGAGCTTTTCTAAAACATACAAAGACATGCACGAGAGGCGGTTAAGAAGCCCTTGATCAAGAAGAAGTCTTCCCTTCACACAAAAAGCATTCATGCAAAGAAACACTTTTGCATGTTAATTCAAAGAGACCCCTTGGGTCTATAAAATGGTGAGTTTCCTCACCCAAAAGATATACCAGAGAAGGAGCATTTTGAGCGACGAAGTGCTTGCTAATTCATTTACTTGCGATTTGTGTTTTCAACATCCATAATCTCTTAATCGAAAGAGAGGTTATTGGGTGACTTTTGAAGGCACGAATCAAGAACCAACACCGATTTTTCTGACCACAATATCCTACCAATTTGCCGACAACACATCACATCGGGTTTCGGACCCATCCCAAGCGGATTGGTGTCGAAGCAAAGTTTCACCCGCGGGTGGTTTGCCTTCGGGCACCCCCGCTTTATTTCTTTTGTAGTATTTAGCTAGTTTCATGTTTATGCTTTTGTCAAGTTTTCATTTCATTTAGATTCATTTTAACCATCGTTAGATTTATCTTTTATTTTTCATACACAGGTGCTACTGATTCTTTGTTTGTTTCTTTGAACGCAGATTTGCAGCATTGGAGGAGCAACGAGGAATCGACCTTTACCAATGCAAGCGGCGACAACGTTTTGGTTCGCCCATCTTATATGTGGGCACGCGGAAGAAGGAATTCTGAAACAAGTTGTAAAAGAGCAACATTTAACGCTCCTATCCCCTAAAAAGGAAGGAGACGCATTGTAACACGAATTTGCAAAGCATATCAATAAAAGGGCCGATTTTTATATTGCTTTAATATCTTGTGTTCATGTTCTTCCTTTTTATGCATTTTTCAATAACATAGGGTTTAAGCGTTATTTTAGTTTCATTTACATTGCATTTTTAGTTTATCCTTTTTGTTTCTGAAATCTCGTGCTTTCAATGGCGATCACGGTGGGACCTCTGTCCTCTATTTTTTTTAGGTTAAATTACTGATCTAAAATTGCTTGTTTTTTTACAAGTACCTATTTTTCAACATCAGACTGTTATTCGTCTCTGCAAGTGACGATTACAGAATTGGTATTCGTTTCACCCGGGACGAATAAACTATTCGTTTCACCCTGTGACGATTACGGTTCTGATATTCGCCTCACCCAGGGACGAGTATAGATCTGTGCATTTTTCAGAGCAAATCAGAAACATCCGATTAGGCAGAGAAGAGGTAGGGGTTTTTACAGCTTCTGTCAAATTTCTATTTTTTTGTTTTCTGGTTTTCGGTTTTGTATGGCTTAGGGAAAGATTTCTTTTTCGTTTGCCTGTTTCAATTTTGCAAAATTAAAATGAACCCCACACATCACGTGGTATTTTAAACCAAGGCGTTGGTCGTAAAACCCCAACCCTTGAGCAAGACCAAAGGTGGATTCCATTATCACTTTGGCTTGAGATATTGCATCCATTACCTCGATCGCGATTGTTGCTAGACGTAAATCCTGACGAAAGCTGACCGAGTGTAGCTTGGGGTGATTCCCAGCACGCGAGGATAAGTCTTCTATGGTAGGTGTCATAAACAGAGCGATTCCCCTTCCGTACCGCCTATGTTCCACGTATCATCTGCTCTCACGTACCTATAGTCTCCCTCACGTAAGGGCGGGTATATAGAGAGGTTGGTATATCGGTCCGGCAATGGTATATTGAAGGGGCGACCATTTTGGGAGTCATAAGAGCCTTCATAATTGCATTTAAACGTTTCACAAAAATTTTCAAAAACAAAACAAACAACAAAAACACACTAAACCAGATTTAGGGCACACTATTAATCTTTAAAAGAGATAATCATTGCTTGTGTGTGTATGCTATTTTCTATTTAGACAAAAAAAATCATAAAAAGAAAATCATAAAAAGAATTTTTGCATTTTTAGGTTAGCATTACCATGGTGAATACTCGTAGCCAAGCCCAATCACGGGCAGAAGCTACAAAAAATGCACCAAGAGAGACAAATCGTCTCCGATATAGCCTTGAAGACTTGGTCATCCCGCCTCGGCGGCAGGGTACACCAGTTAGTTCACACCATGCAGAACATGGCTCTAGAGGCCCCTCCTTGAGGGGCACTCCAACCCATACAGTTATAGAACATGGTTCTAGAGGCCCCTCCTTGAGGGGCTCTCCAAGTCAGGCCTTCAATAGACGAGAATTTAGAACCCCCTCCCTAAGGGGAACTCATGAGCAACAAGAATCTTTTCAAGAAAATAACCTATATGTACCACCTGGTCTAAGCACGAGGCCTCCTTTGGAAGTTCATTATGGGTGGCCTAGTGATGAAGCATTGTGTACTGCTATGGAACAACAAAGGGTCCAAAAGGAAGAACCATATGATTTTGTGGTTCCTAATTTACCCCCAATTAATGTCGGACATAGTAGACCATATCCAGAACATCAGGTTCTCCCTACGAGGGCAAGACAATTCTGCCCGCACTTTTTATGCATATCATAGAGAGAGAGAGGAAGATCACTACATTCCTCAAGAATCAGTATCCGAGTGCTGAAACGATGCACGTCCGCACCGCTTTATATCCGGATCACTCATTAAGACCAGAGTTTCAAGTTAATGTTGCCAACCTCGACAGAGGGAAGCAACATATAGGGGTCTCGGAGCACCATGATCGAAACAGATATGTAGGAGAGACATCTAGGCCTATTAAACAAGAGACGACGAGAACAAAATGACTTGGCATTTGCACAACTAGCCGCCCGCCAAGCACAAATCACGCGGCTTAGGCAAGAACAACAGGAATTAGAACATTTGTGTCGCCTTGATCAAGAGCGCATTCAGCGTCAGACAGCTGAATTGCTTCACAACCATGCGCTCGAGAAGGCCCCGAGTCCCTCGCGCACAGCAATCTGAGATGTATGTGAGGCACAACCCCTTAGTGCGAGACAGGTCTCCACGACTTCAGCAAGCACTGCCTCCAAGACCTCTTAGACCTGAGCGGGAGGCCATTCCCCGCAACCATGATGGGCATCCTCCGCGGGCACCCGTCCATGTTTACAGGCCTAGGCCAAACACTCCTCAAGAAGATTATGAGGATTATTACCAAGAAGAAGAGCGGGCTGAAATGCCCTATCAAGGCAGAAGGGATGCTACCCATTTATCCATACAAAGGCCTCAAGTTCCCCGCAACCCACGGCGGGAACAAACCAAGGAGGAGGAGATTACGTCCTCCAATGCATACAAAGTGTTGTTAGAATGCTTAGAGACTATGGAACTCAAGATTGGTGGGCCCCAAAAGCCTACCTTACGCCAACTCCGTAGTCATCCGATGCATCCATCAGTGCCAGCACCTCCATACCCCGAACATTTCAAGTTGCCCCAGTTGGCACTCTTTAAAGGGGATGAGGATGCTCAAGAGCATGTGACACGATTTTTGAGCCAATGCTTTGGTATACAAGACAATGATGCATTGCTATTGAGAACATTCATAACCACATTCGTAGGATCTGCCTCGGATTGGTTTACCCATCTACCGAAGCATAGCATCTACAACTTGGATCAACTAGTGGACGCGTTCCTAGAACGTTTTGCTTTCAATACAAAGAAAAAGGCGTCACTCAGTGATCTAGCTAGCCTCAAACAGTATGAGGAGGAGTCTATGGTAGCATATGGGAATCGATGGAGGACGGTGCTTTCAAAGTTGTCCTACCTCCCTCCTATGTCCGACCTAACTCAAATGTTCGCAAAGAGCTGTTTGCGATCGATCTCTGTGCTATTGCAGCTGCAGAAATACGCCACTTTAGAAGAAGCTACGGCGCAAGCTAGACGTATCGAAGAGATCAAGATACAGGATGGCAAAATTGCCAAGCCTAAGAAAAAAGAGTGGAACAAGAGCACCAAAATAGGGAATACGCAACAGAAACCCGCCGTGGTCAATCAAGTTGCTATTAATGCCCCTACGCCTGCCCAAGCAACACAGCCTCCAAAGGCTAATTATCAGGCGGTGCCTCACAATAATTATGAGAAAGATAACAAAAAGCAGGATCAAAATCAGCAGCGTCGCCCCAAGCGACAATTTACACCATACACTGAGTCTAGGGATTCCTTGTTTGACCGTTTGTCAGCGGCAAACTTGATTAATCTGCCAGATATTCCAACAATTGATCCTAATGCGCCAAAGCCTAAGGGCTATAGAGAGGATATTTTCTGTAGATTCCATAGAAGGAAAGGGCATGACCTTAATGTCTGTTGGACGTTTAAAGGTTTAGTGCAAGATCTCATTGATAATCACACATTGGTAGTGGATAACCCCATCGCACCCAACAACCAACAAATGGGTGTTTTCAAAGATCCTTTACCCACACATGATGCACAAACAAAACCTCTGCATGTCAATGAAGTGCAACAGAGTTGCCCCATGGAGGGGTATGTTGGGATGATTAGCATTGTGACAAGAAACAAGAGACACCCGGGAGTTGTCCCCGCGACAGCCACTAGGGAAGTTCCATCCACGTCACAACATCAACCGAATCCTACACAATTGCCCCCGCCTAGACCAGTGGCCACGATTCGAACTAGACTTACTCAAAGTCTACGGACCACATCGGCTAGGCTCTCCATTTATGAGCTTATTCAACAATCGGCGCCCCATCGGGAAGCTCTTATGGAGATATTAAAGGCAATTGAATTGCAACCCCACGAAGCGGATTCGTTCAACAATTTTGTGGGGCATGTCAAACGAGTGTACTTGAACCGAGTCATTACCTTCAGGGAAGATGAGCTAAAAATGGTGACTGGAGATGTAGCGGATCCACCCCTGCACGTTATTGCGCGGGTCAACGGGACTCCATACAAACGGGTGTTGATAGACATTGGTTCGTCCAGTAACCTTATTACAACCGCTGCACTGAAACATTTGAAACTGCCAGCCTCTCACATTGCACCTTCCACTTATACCCTTCGAGCATTTAATGATGCGATATGCTCGACAGTTGGCACAATTGTCCTGCCCATACAAGTGGGACAAAAGACCATTCATACGTTGTGCCACATTTTAGAAGGTGAGATGGCTTACAATATCTTGCTTGGGCGGCCTTGGATCCGGGATATGAAGTGTGTCCCTTCAATTGCTCATCAATGTTTGAAGTATACATTTGAAGGACAAGTGCACGTGGTCCCCATAGATTTGGAACCTTTTAAGTATTGCAACTCAGTGCAAATCATGCCGCAATCGACCCTCCCTTCAACGCATGTGGATTTCCAGTTAAATCCATCTAAACGGGGTCCGACTAAGCAAGAATCTCCATCACCAAATCAATCAAATTCTCAGGCGGGATCATCTTCTTCATCCAGTCCTCCCACAACGACGCCACCTACGGTGGCCACACCAACGGACAAAGGAAAGAAGCCCCTGGAAGCGGAACCACCTTTAGTCTCCAACATCTCTACGGAAGAGACGCCTAATAGAATGGAAGTTGAGATGCCTAGTTCACCCCACATGGAGTGGACTCAAGGAGAACTCCCATTCGCTTCCCCTCAATCGCCAACGATTACTGTTGAGATGTCTAACACGGGCATGGGGGAGTATATAGTGCGCAATGTTGTTGCAACGCCCACACTTCGATCTATGCAAGACATGGGAAGACCTCGACTCCCCATAGGCTCCGTGGTTCCTTTAGGCTACCCACCTAATCAGACAAACTTTATTTTTGGGGGCCTGGATCATGGCGTTGAACCTTCCCGAAAAGAAGAGGAAGATGAAGATCCCTTTGTGGAAGATGTCAACTATCTGGCTAACCCAGACTTCGCATTACGATATCTTAGCCAATGCAATTGGCATGGATACGAGTTAGGCCGGTATGAACAAGGAATGCGTGTTTTGTGTCAACCAAGATACCAAATGCCTTATGACAAGTCAGGAGTAGGGTTTAATCACCCTTTGCCCCTCGACATCTTGGTCGAAAACATGCAAGGCCTAGGGATAGGCAACAAGGATGGGTTGGCATCAGATCCATATGCCAATCCAAATACAACTTATACATTGGGGGATTATTTCCCATTACAAACAAATAACCTTGTTGACCTCAACAACCCTTTCCCTATGGCCGAACAAGGAGAAACCTCATGGACTCACCCACAAGGGGAAGATGGACAAGACCACGAAGGGTCTTCTGAAGATGAGTCGGAGTACGATCATTCGCATGAATATCCAATGAATGACGATCAGGAAGACTTCTTGATGATGTTCCCATTGAATGATCCCAGTGAGCATAGGCTACCTCAACAACAACAAAATCCTTTGGACATAGATGACATGTTTGAACACTTACACATAGGTCCAAGACCTAGGAGGCATTTCAACTTGGCGCAGTTATAGCAATTACTGCACCCGCCACTCCAGGCATACAGCGAGCATCTTTCACCTGGAGACCCTATCAAACCATCAGTGCCTAGGGCAGACCCTATTTGCAGGTCCGCGCATAGGGCTGATCCCTTTGTGCCAGTGCCTACAGAGCCAGATCCAAAGCACCAAGAACATCTAGAATGTCGAGTTGTCACATTTGCGGTAATGGAGATTACAATCATTTCATCAACATGGTCTCCATTGACTTGACCGCCCCCATCCATGATCCAGCCAATCCAACATGATTATTGCATCTAGACATAGAGGCTATTGATTGGGATCACGCTGACACACCACCATCTCCATCAGAGTATTGGCCTTGCGGTGGGATGTTTCATTTCACTCCAGGACAGACTCAGGATGTCTTCCATGCTTTGAAGAGGAACTTGACGTTCCTAATGACGATCTTAATTCAGCAAACGATATCCATCTGATCCCAATTCCACACCGGTTGGAAGACGGATCCCATATGTCGATTGAAGCAACGAGCGATGTAGACATCGGCACGAGATCCAATGAATCCACGGATTCTCAAGTCGGGGGTAAGTCTTTCCCCCGAAGAGCGAGCCGATTATGTTGCCCTTCTTAAGGAAAAGAAGGAGGTTTTTGCATGGTCATACAAGGATATGCCGGGACTAGACCCACGACTAGTCACGCACAATTTAACGCTTGATCCGACAATCAAGCCGAGTCAAGCAAAAACTACGCAAGATGCATCCAACCAGTGGCCTTAATGGTAAAATATGAGTTACAAAAGTTGTTGGATGCCCAGTTTGTCATCTGTGTGGATTATCCGCCATGGTTGTCTAACATGGTTCCTGTCAAGAAGCCCGACGGGAGGATTCGCATATGCACCGATTTTTGAGATCTTAACAAAGCGAGTCCTAAGGATGATTTTCCCTTGCCGAGCATCGACGCGTTGGTAGACGCTACAGCGGGCCACGAAATGCTTTCCCTTATGGATGGTTTCTCGGGATACAATCAGATTCGTATCAATCCTGAGGACCAACTAAAAATGGCATTCACAATGCCTTGGGGGACATTTTGCTATAAGGTCATGCCTTTTGGCCTTAAAAATGTCGGAGCCACCTACCAACGTGCCATGACGTACATCTTTCATGATTACATGCACAAAACTTTGGAAGATTACATGGATGATTTGTTGGCCAAATCTCTTTTGCGCCCAGATCACATCGGTGACTTGAGCAAGGTCCTTGATCGCCTCATTGAGCATAAAGTCTGACTAAACCCCAAGAAGTGCGTCTTTGGCGTCACCTCTGGAAAGCTCTTGGGTTTCATAGTCTCCAAACGAGGAATTGAGGTTGATCCAAACAAAGTCAAGGCAATCCTTGAAATGCGTCCCCCAACCACCATCAAGCGGCTCAAGAGTCTGCAGGGAAAGGTTGCGTCGATCAAGCGCTTCATAGCGCAGTTATCTGACAAATGCCGACCCATGAATAAATTATTGCATAAAGGGGTCACATTTCATTGGGATGACGAGTGCCAGTCAGCCTTTGACGACATTAAATAGTACTTGGCTTCGTCGCCAGTATTGGCACCACCTAGACCAGGAGTGCCATTCTATTTATACATCTCAGCCACTGAGGTGGCACTGGGCGCCATGCTGTCCCAAAAAAATGAACTTCACAGAGAACAGGCTACATACTATCTTAGCCGCACCCTGGTCAGTTATGAACTTAACTATGCATATGTTGAAAAGCTCTGCTTGGCAGTGGTGTTTGCTACCAAAAAGCTACGCCACTACATGCTTAGTAATAAGACGTATGTTGTGTCTAAGGAGAATCCATTGCGATACATGATGAGTCGTACTTATCATAGTAGCCGCACGGCGAAATGGATCATGTTGTTGACGGAGTTTGACATAGAGTTCATTGGACAGAAATCTATAAAAGGTCAAGTCATCGCCGATCAACTAGTTGAGGCTCCTCTTGAAGACGATCAGCCTCTGACTTTTGAACTACTCGATGATGGGGTCTTCCATGTTTCAGAGTCGCCGGATTACGATGAGCACGAGTCACGGCTGACATAACCCTATTCTTCGATGGTTCTAAATGTGAGCAAGGGGGTGGTGCAGGAATTGTATTCTTCACTCTGCAAGGTGCTCCAATGCCCTTGTCATTTAAATTAGACTTCCCGTGCACCAACAACAATGCGAGAATACGAAGCCTTGCTCATAGGTCTTCAGACAACAATCACCATGAACATTAAATGATTGAACATCTTTGGTGATTCGCTGTTAATTGTCAATCAAGTAAAGGGGATATTCCAATGTAAATGTCCAGTTTTGCGGTCTTATAAAGCCCTTGTGGACAAATTCTTGGCACAACTTGAATGGTATGACATCGAGGCACTCCCTCGATCATCAAATCGTTTTGCGGATACTATGGCCTCCTTGGGGTCACTCATCCCGCAAGACCCTTCTGGTGAAATGACAACCATTCAGGTTAAAACATTATCGCAATCTGCGATGGAGCGTGCAAGCTCTGATCTGATGCCGAGGAATCCACATGATCCAGATTGAACCATCTCCGGATAAGTTCTCTCGAATTCGAGATTGTTTGATTCAAGCCAACTGGGGGTCCTTGTTCTCCCCGACCCCTCTTACTAGCAACACCACGTTGTTTTTACAAGTTCTTTCCTGCTCGGCTTTTGTTCGGGATAGACTTCAAGAGGGATTGGCCATTCATACTATCGAGGTTTCTGATCAGCAAGATTGGTACACACCCATTCGGGATTACCTCAAGCTAGGTAATCTCCCACTTGGATTGACACAAGCCGCGAAAAGATCATTCAAACAGAAAGCGGCAAAGCATGTCTTGTTAGGAGACATTTTGTATCGTCAAAATTATGAAGGAATCCTCCTTCGTTGTTTGGACCAGCAAGAGTCCGCTTGGGCGATCACCCAAGCTCACGATGGTACATGTGGTGGCCACTTCAGCGGTATGGCCATCGCAAAGCGCATTCTTCGCATGGGTTATTATTGGCCATCTTTAGAGCGAGATTGTTGCGCATATGTGAAGAAGTGCGTGAAGTGTCAGCACCATGCTAATTTGACACACGTCCCTTCTCAGGCCTTGCATCCGATCCAATCGGTTTGGCCTTTTTCGTAGTGGGGCTTTGATCTAATTGGAAAGATCTCCCCTACGTCGTCTGGTCGTCACACGTTTATTTTAACGGCCACAGAGTACTTTACCAAATGGGTGGAAGCAATTCCGTTGACCACTACGACTGGAGCCCGCATTGCGGAGTTTATTTTGCATAACATCATATGTCATTTTGGTATTCCATCCAAAATCGTCTCGGATAATGGGACACCATTCAAGAATAAAGATGTGCGTGCTTTGACCACAAAGTACAAGATTCAGCATAGCTTTTCAACACCCTATTATCCGCAGGCAAATGGGCAAGCAGAGGCGTCAAACAAAATGCTAGTCGCCATTCTCAAAAAGACAGTTGCAGACAATCATAAAGACTGGCACATTCAGATCCCGCTTGCCCTATGGGCTTATCGCACCGACATTCGAACGCCCACTGGGGCAACTCCATTTTCGTTGGTGTATGGCTCCGAGGCGGTCATGCCTTTTGAGTTGGAAATTCCTTCCCTACGCATTTCAATGCAAGAGTTCATCGATGATGACACCTGCACGGCGAGCCCGGTTAGATCAGCTGACGTTGCTCGACGAACGACGCGTTAATGCTCTCGAGCATTTGCGTATCTATCAAGAGCGACTTAAGAAAGCATACAACATGAAAGTCCACCTTAGGGAATTTTAGGTTGGTGACTTGGTCTTAAAAGAGAACCAACAGAATTCTAATTTGCCGTCCCATCTACGGGACAAGTTCGCAGCAAACTGGTTAGGTCCTTACATCATTGACAGTAAAATAGGACCCGGAACATACCGGCTTGCCTCTCTTGAAGGAATCAAGGAAACAGAACCCTTGAACATCATTCATTTGAGGCCATTCCACATCTAGAGAGCCATAGTCCAACAAAAAGCTCCAAGGATTACCACAATCGCTTGGTCAACCCAAAAGCTCCAAGGATTATCATAATCGCTTGGTCAACCCAAAAGCTCCAAGGACTTTCATAATCGCTTGGTCATCCTTAAATGCCCCAAAGGTATCTATAAACCCTTTGGTCAAACCCAAAAGCTCCAAGCATTACCATAATTGCTTGGTCAACATAAATATTCAAAAATCAACAAAAACAACACAAAAAATCAAAATCACAAAAACAATTGCATTTCAATTCCATGCATTCTCATAAAAAATCAAAATCACAAAAACAATTGCATTTCAATTCCATGCATTCTCAAAAAAAAAAATCAAAATTACAAAAACAATTGCATTCCAATTCCATGCATTCTCATAAAAATCAAAATACAAAAATATAGGTTCCATTAAGCATTGCATCCATACATTGCATACTTCGATAGGTCATACAAGTCAAAAGCACCATAGGCTGTCATTACTTGGCAATTCCATCATTTCCACATCAAATCCATTTTCATAAACGCATACATCCAGCATATCACCCTTTTATTTTAGCATCGTCAGTTGTCGCCTAATGTATATAGGGTTTTCGTCATTCAGATGTCTTTAAATTTCTAGCCAAAACTGTACATAGTTAAACAGATTTTACATGGGAAAGTTTTACTTGGATCACACCTTGTTACGTAGCATCCCAACACAAATTAACACACATATAAAAATTCCTAAGTTGTGTGAACGAAAGATGAAACCTGCACCGTAATCCCGGTTACCATAAGCGAAACGGCTATCTTGCTTATCCCCCTGTGCGAATGACCCTAGGAATGCTGAGAGTTGGCAAAAGGACAAGCATCCTCCCTACCCAATTCCCCATGAATCCCAAGTTCTCAAAAGTTGCAAAAACATCAAAAATTTGCAAAACGTCAAAACACTAAAATTTGACATCCTACAGTGCACACATCAAAAGGCACAAACAATAGTGATTCTCGTCACTCCATATTCAAATCCCTTGCTCAAAAAAAAAAAAAAAAAATAAAACAAAAATAAACAAGTGATTTTATCACTATAAAGAGCAAGTATCCCAATACAATTGAAGAAAAGAAGGGAGTCGAACTTGAATCCCTGGAACTCTCAGCATTTCGACAGGTCATGAGGCAAGCTTCAATATCGGTTTGGTTGATAGCCTATCGGTCATTGGCGGTAAACCTCCCGCATGACGATATATCTATCACATTAACTTGTGTGCGAGATCAATGTTTGCATGTGGATGAGCTAGCTTATGGTATCCTAGATAGCATCGCAGATTAATCCGACTAAATACAATAAAGGAGTTAGTGGAGCTAATTAGGTGATCCTCGAGTACGGGTTCGGTTGAAAGCCCATCCGCACTTGGCGGTATCTTGATGAATAACACATAAACGAACTCAATTGCACACACGGGGATGTGAAATAACTTGGTTAAATTCAAGTCGGATTTAGACCTTGTTCAAAAGTCTGGCGAGATAAATGTACAGTCTTGGCTAGTTAGTTAAAAATATCCGCATCTCAGAAAAGCTTAACTACATTTTCAAACAACCGATACATTTCATTCCATACATCACCATCAAAAAAATAGACAAAATACAAAAACAAAGTTTTCACATGCACAAGCATTCCACAAAGTTATCCCATTACTCTAGCAAGTCCAATCCAAATCTTGTACAGTCTATGGTGCATCGACAAATCATCAACAATTCATTTCATTCATTCCATATGCATACATCATACAAATTAGAACCATCGCATTCATAATCGCATATGCATACATCAATGTAAAAACATGTACATAAAAATAAATCATGAAAAATGATAAACACCAAAAAGAATCATCTGTATATATATCATAACAAAAATTGCCCGTAGGCTACAATGCACTGGTCCTCGGACCTCACTCCCATCATCCAAAATCTCAAAAATCCCCAGCCTAGGGCATCGGCCACCATGATCACGCAGGATCGGTGCGACGAGAACTACCCCCTACAGTATCAGTCCTCTACGATCTCTCAGGGCGACTGCTCGCCCCTGCATCCCGCCCACTCGCACCTCCCTCATCTCGTCGCCTGTGACGGGATGATGTCGACTGCTCTGTCCTACTGTCTCTCATCCTGTACGACGAGCCACTAGCCGGAGGCTCTGGTATTCGCCCACCAAGGCGGATAATCTCACCCTCCATCTCCCGTCGATGCCGACTCCACTCGGCCTCTCGCCTATGGTAGTACGCGATGGCATCATCGCGCTGTGCTAGCTGCACCCGCAGGAGATCCCTCTCCCGTGCGGCATCCGTATCCCCACCTGCTGGTGAGACGCAGCCCCTGCGCTCCCCCACCCTACCAACTATGTCCGCAGGAGATCCCTCTCCTGCGTCATCTCCGCAAGCTCTCCATCCCGCCTCTGCAATAACCCCGTCAATCGCGCTACCTCAGCGCACAACCCCGCCTCTGTCTCCTCCGACCCAGCCTGCTCTGGAGCATCCTGCATCTCCGGCTACTCCTCCTCATCAACATCCTCCCCCGCATCTGCCACCTCCACCATCTCCACATCCGCAGGAGCTCCCCAACCCTCTCCTGGTGCCTCTGCACCCTCTCCGCCTCCTGCTGCCTCATCTCCTCCCAATGGCCCCTCACCTCGCCACTGCTATAGCGTCCACCACTCCTGATACTCGGCCGTCACTCCGACGTCATCTACGTCTAGAATGTCCAAAACTATATCAGACTCCTCCCCCAATGGCTCGAGGATCGATGCAGCTAGGGTCCTCTCATCACTCCGACGTCGATAGACTACGGGTTCCCCAGGCAACCCCTGGCGTACCCCAAACTGTCGTGTCACTCGGAGGTAGTGGAAGTACTCTTGCTCCGTCCCATGTCGCCCAATCACCCATCTCCCCCTCCGGACCCACCGAAGCCACTCATCAGCCTCTGGCCATGCGGGACAATCCCGATATGGCCTCCATACCACATCTTCGGGAGTCAGTCGTGCCAATGCATCTCTGTAATGGTCCACGTCTCCCACAAACCGCCGACTCTACCCCCGCTCCTCCGATCGATACCATAGAGCACCATAACCAATATCCCTGTCCACCATGTCAGCCCGGGTAGTCCAGGGTAGCCCTCGTGGTCGCTCTACGACTATATGCTGCCATGCCCAACACTGCAACAAGAAACTGCAGCCAATCCCCTTCCGCCTCCGACAGCGGACCTCATACAACTCATCATACAACTGAGCCAAAAGCGTCTGGCCCCATCTCATAATCATCGGCTCTATCATCGGACAATCCACTAACTGCCACACCACCTCCAATAGGTTCCATGGGAACCTCGCTCTTGACGAGTCTGGCAGGAGCATGTTGGAAATGAGGCTCATGAGTAGTGCATGCCTCACTCCCAACATTCCCCTCGCGTACCAATACCGTACCAAAATCCCCCCAATCTGGCAATCCAACTCCGCCCTCTCCAACGAGGTCATCCCATCCTCATCCTCTCCATATCCAAAATATCGGGTCAGTACAGCCGTCCTCTGGCCTCGTGGCGTCGTCCGGATGGGGACCCCGTCTATCGAAATCCGAAGAATCCGATACACGTCCTCTAAGGTGACGGTCATCTCCCCTGTCGAAAGATGGAAGGTGTTCGTCCGAACATCCCATAGGCCGATCAATGCTGTGATGTATGCCCGGTCCGCCACAACTGCATCCAACCGAGCCACATGCTTGAGCCCTAGGGCATCAAGCCAATCCCGATCCTCGCTTCTCAATGCCTCGCGGGCATTAGAGAAAATCGTTGGCGCCCGATGTCGACTCTTCACCACCTGCACATCACAAAAAAAAGAATGACACACATCAAAAACATGCATCAAATTACCATCACATGTACAAAAATGCATAACTATACAGTAACATCTTTCATTCACATGTACATTCAAAAAAACAAAAAACAAAAAAAATTCATTCATTTTCATTTTAATTTCATAAAAAACAACAAAAATTTGACATGGTTTACCTACGGTTTTACCTAAGTTTACCATTTCAAACAAAAAAATTCATCCATTTTTCATTTTCAAAAACAACATAAATTTGACATGGTTTACCTACGGTTTTACCTAAGTTTACCATTTCAAACAAAAAAATTCATCCATTTTTCATTTTTAATTTCATCAAAAAATGACAAAAATTTGACATGGTTTACCTAAGTTTACCATTTCAACAAAAAAGAAAAAAATTCATCTATTTTTCATTTTTAATTCCATAAAAATTACAACAACAAAATATGGGCATGGTTTACCTACGGTTTCGACCTAAGTTTTACCATTCACATCAAAAAACATTTTTAACCATGGTTACCCTAAAGTGTTACTCTAAGTTTCATTTTGGGTTTATCCTATGGTTTTCCATCTAAGTTTCCATCGGTTTGCATCCACGTTTCATTCGGTTTCATTCATTCACCTTTTAATTTAATTAATTAGGGTTTCATGTTTTAAACAAACGAAAAACAATAAAAACACATTTGCATTTTTCAAATTCAAAATCGAGGAGATAGTGCACTTACTGGTCTCGCCTCGGCTCCGCCGCTCGACGACCCGGTCTGCACACTCATGATGGCTGGAAAATCTGGCAGCGCTTCGCGTCAGAAAATCTACCTCCTCCTCCCTAGAGCTCCAAATCGCAATCGCTGAACAATGCAAATGAGCCAAATCCGTCATTTTTGCATATTTATACTTTTTGTCCGCTGGTAATCGTCCCTGACCGGGACGAGTGCTTTTCGGTGTGCTCATCCCACCCCAGGATGAGTACCATCGTGGAGCACTCGTCCCACCCCAGGACGAGTACCATCATGGCACTCGTCCCCCCCGGACGAATAAAAAAAAAAAAAAAAAACATCAAAAACAACCACAACATAAAAATGACAAATGCCAACAAAACCACTAAAAATTGCCGGACAAAAGTGCTCTTGCACTTAACCTCTTGGCATAAGAAAACTGATGTCGGGGTCTACCTTGTCGTTATCCTACTCCCTAAGAAGGCTACCATAGCCGGACCGCTCCACGGGACGACGGATTTTTGCCAATGTTAACCCCAAATGGCATCCCAAAATGGGTTCACACCCACCAAAAATAGGTCAGCACAATCGGGAAACTGCTCGAGCATGCATCGGATAACATCTAAAGGCACCCTTGCACAAGTCATCTTGGGTCAAGCGACTCGTCGCTTTTCTCATGTCGGTCATTCCCTCATCGATTCGTCGCTTGAGGGGGTAGTCACACTTAGTTGCCAATCAACACCAATATACCCAGTCTTGGAAATGACACGCATTCAAAGGATCATTGCAAAAGACAATCGTGCCCTGCTTGGGGCAGCAAACAAGCAATTATCACAAACTGATCATATACTTGGCATTCGTGAATCATGAACTCAAGGTTCCCACGGACAAAAGGTTGCGCCCTTTGCCTATTCATGACTGATCAATGTCTAAGTTCAAGTAATACCTCACCGAACCAGGTTAATGCTTGATTTAAGTTCCTTAGCTCGATAGAAGCAAGGATTCAAGAATGCGTGCCCTTTCCATACTTGGGGCATCAAGAGTTGGTTAGGTTACTGAAAACCCTAATCATTAGTGCTTTGGTTATATATTTTTGCTCAAGACTTGCACCATGTGCAGGCGCTTCCCAAAAAGGGGCATCTCGTAGACACCAAAACAGCACCAATCCAATTATGTGACAACAAGCACTGATCGCACTAACACACACAGCCCCCAGGGCAGCCCTCAGAGGTTAAACAAGTGGTTCTAACCACTCACACAACAGTTTTGCAAGTCAAGAATCAATTTGGCACCTTTTAGACACTTTATTGCTTATTCGTCCCACCCAGGGACGAGTGCGGATTTGTACTCGTCCTACCCGGGGACGAGTGCGGATTGATACTCGTCTCACCCGGGGACGATTACCAGTGCTCGCTTCGGGGTGGGACGAATGCCGGTTTGATCGACAAAAAGTCAGATCTCGGCATGTGACAACTCAGAACTGCCACTTAGCTTTTCCTGCATGACATAGGAGTGCGAGTGAGTTCTTTTGACAACTCATATCTGCCAATTGACTTTCCCTTCATTGCATGGGAATGAGAGTGAGCTTTTTAAGACAACTCAGATTTGCCACTTAGCTATCCCTTCATTGCATGGGAGTGCAAGTGAGCTTTTCTAAAACATACAAAGACATGCACGAGAGGCGGTTAAGAAGCCCTTGATCAAGAAGAAGTCTTCTCTTCACACAAAAAGCATTCATGCAAAGAAACACTTTTGCATGTTAATTCAAAGAGACCCCTTGGGTCTATAAAATGGTGAGTTTCCTCACCCAAAAGATATACAGAGAAGGAGCATTTTGAGCGACGAAGTGTTGCTAATTCACTTACTTGCGATTTGTGTTTTCAACATCCATAATCTCTTAATCGAAAGAGAGGTTATTGGGTGACTTTTGAAGGCACGAATCAAGAACCAACACCGATTTTTCTGACCACAATATCCTACCAATTTGCCGACAACACATCACATCAGGTTTCGGACCCATCCCAAGCGGATTGGTGTCGAAGCAAAGTTTCACCCGCGGGTGGTTTGCCTTCGGGCACCCCCCCTTGCTTTTAGTGACTATTTCTTTTGTAGTATTTAGCTAGTTTCATGTTTATGCTTTTGTCAAGTTTTCAGTTCATTTAGATTCATTTTAACCATCGTTAGATTTATCTTTTATTTTTCATACACATGTGCTACTGATTCTTTGTTTGTTTCTTTGAACGCAGATTTGCAGCATTGGAGGAGCAGCGAGGAATCGACCTTTACCAATGCAAGCGGCGACAACGTTTTGGTTCGCCCATCTTATATGTGGGCACGCGGAAGAAGGAATTCTGAAACAAGTTGTAAAAGAGCAACATTTAACGCTCCTATCCCCTAAAAAGGAAGGAGACGCATTGTAACACAAATTTGAAAAGCATATCAATAAAAGGGCCGATTTTTATATTGCTTTAATATCTTGTGTTCATGTTCTTTCTTTTTACGCATTTTTCAATAACATAGGGTTTAAGCGTTATTTTAGTTTCATTTACATTGCATTTTTAGTTTATCCTTTTTGTTTTCGGAATCTCGTGCTTTCACTTTATAATATCTATTATTCCATTTTGATCTTCCTTTTTAGAGTGAGGGTAACTTTTACTTGTGGACTATCTTTTAAGACTAAGGCATTGTTAGTCATTTCATATTTTACATAAAATCCACCTCATATTCTTGTAGGATATTGACTAACTCATCAAATGATGTATCTTTACTTAGATTTTGTAGAGATGTGACTAGATGCTTCTAGATTTCTAAAAATGCTATTAGGATTACTTGAATAGGAAACTTATCTTCAATAGTTTCTCATAAGTTTAATAAATTTTCTTTTATATCTGCTACTTTCCTTAGTAACAGTTCTATACTTTCACCACTATTAACTTTTAGATAATGTAATTGAGTTTGAAGATTCAAGATAGTGGCTTTATTCCTTCCTTCAAATATCTTGGCTAAAATTTTCCAAGATTCTGTAGAAGTTGCTACTAAACTAATGTATGGTTGTATTTCATCTATAATTGCAAATGTTATTATCATGAGTGCTTTTGCTTCATTTTATTCAAACTTTTGGATCTCACTATTTACTTGTAGTAGGTTTATTTTGTGCTTCTTTAACAATATCCCAAACCTTTTAAACTATAAATATTAAC
The DNA here is from genome assembly GCA_028583015.1 of Wollemia nobilis. Lineage (NCBI taxonomy): Eukaryota > Viridiplantae > Streptophyta > Pinopsida > Araucariales > Araucariaceae > Wollemia > Wollemia nobilis. The sequence goes on along the minus strand of JAQPPZ010000458.1, from coordinate 9,437,856 downwards.
CTCATTTTGTTTTTTCGTGAAGAGTATTTAGGTCCTTTAAGAAGTTGGGATTATGTAAGAAAGAATTTATTTGTTGTCATGATGATACTTGTAGACTATCTTATATCTCCCTAGTTTTGAATATACCATGGACTTGATAAAGTGCTTAGATTTCTTAGTTTTCTTTTGAGTTTAATCATTTTATCTCCCTAATGTTCAACTACTATTTTTCACCTTATATATCCCTATTTGTGAATAGCAAGCTAAAGATAATTTTTTATGCACCTTCAAGCTTTGTTAAGGTTCTCTATTTTCAAGACCTTTTAGTCGAATTCCTTATGTCTCATTAATTTGGTCAAGAGACAAATATCAAAAATAAATTTTCCAACTTTCTAGAAATTGTGTAATTTGCTTCTTTCAATTTGCAATGATATGGTTTTTAAATTTCAATAGTTTAAATTTGGTGTTGAACTTCTTATAACATCCTAGCTGGAAATTTAGAAACAAATGTATTTGCAAATATAATATTTCTATTTCAATGTATAAATCCTTATTCCTCCAAGTTACATTATTTACAAAAATATTTGAATGCAATTTGAATGAGGTAATTTCATAACCTTTCTAAATACTTATTTCTTCAAAAACTTCTAAGGCATATAATAATACTACTACGTTTGTAAAACTATTCCTTATTTCTCCTTCTATTATAAAACCTTGAGTATAATGAAATAATTAACTTGACTCCAATTATGCTTTGTATCCTTTGCAAAGGTTATAAATTAGATTAAATATTTATTACCCCCTTTAATGTAGTGCACCAAGGCTTTCTCTTTCTTACTTTATACTGCACCTTGCATCCACATGATGTTTTCCTTCCACTGTGATGCATTCAATGTTGTTAGCTTTTTATGGGAGGTAGTATGACCACAAGATGTAAAATAACTAATATGAGATGAATGTAAACTAATGGCACAATAATATGTAGGAAATTAATAAGATGAACATCTACAAATAACTCAAAAATATGTCATTAATGAAAGTGATGAAAATAGTACAATGCTATATAATGGAGGACATGAACACTCCATGTACAGATATGAAAGGACTACATTGTACCATACTACTAAACTATAACACACACTCACTATATTCACTTCCTCTCTAAAAAACTCACTATGAGGCCATTATATAGGAAGATAGATTCCTTGGCCCTTACTCTACCTAGGACTTATGTACATGTGGACTACATGCACATTTACAACTTGCACATTGACACTTGTGCATTTATTACAATACTTGGAGCAACTAAGTAACTTCACTCTAAAGTAAACTCCTACTCTAGCTATGTACCAAAGGTGGTACATTTACATAACCCCAAATGATGTAATATACTCTAACACCCCCTGTATTACATTATTTGGGTATTGAAGACTTTAGTCTTTAATATGGATCTTCATCTTCTTCATCTTGATCAGATATTTCTTCTATAGATTGTAGATGGCCAAGTAATGCATAGTGTAGCTGACCTCTCATCCTTTTAATTTTGAACCTTCTATTTCTTCATCTGCTATTATGATATATAGGTTCTTCATTCTCTCCAATATGCTCTTCAGGAACTGCATTAGTATTATTTTGAAACACAACAATATCTTGTGAGGTTTTGATAGAATATAGAGCATATATATTTCTATGGATTAATCTGGTAGCTTCAACTTCATTTTTATGTATAATGAGACACATGTTAGCTCCATTTATGTATCTAAAGTCAATATTCCTTTTGCTTTCTACTAACTTGGATACTGAGATGATATTAGATGTTAGTCCAGGAACATACATCACATCATGTAGCAGAAAGTTTAGAAACAATTTACTAGGTGACACACACCCATATCCATGTATATGATAGTTATTGTCATCTGCAATTTTCAACTTATAGTTGTTAGTGATCTCAAGATAATCAAACCAATGTAGATTTCCTGTCATGTGGTGGCTTGCTCCTGAATCAATATACCAAATGTCCTTTTCACTTTGACCTATGAAATTATTTGAACTTGAAGTAATTTTGCATATTTGATATGGTATATTGGATAGATTCTGATCTTGAGTCCTTTTGTAGTATGTATTATGATGAAATGTCTCTCTTCTTGCTTTATCCATTGTAGTGTATGAAAGGATCCTTTTAATACCTTCAGATAGATTCTTTGAAGTAGTCTACCTTATGACTCCCTAGTGATTAGTTTATGATCAAACTACTAGCTATGAATTTTGATATGTAGTATTCTTTTTGCTTCCTTAATATTTGTAGAATACTATATCTTTCTCAAATAAATTGAGTATATGAACCAATTTGATAAACCTATCCAAGGCTTAGGTTTTGTAGAATCCTTATGTCTCCCTAGTTTAGAGTAAGCTATAAGCTTAATAAAGTGCTTAGTAAATAATAGTTCACCTTTTGAGTTGATTTTGTAATGTTTTGTAAATAACAATAATCAAATTTTTATTTCACCTTATCTCTCCTAATGAACTATGCACTTAATTTTGAAGTTCTCTATAGTTGGATTTCTTTTGTCTCTTTAGTATGAGTATGAGATAATTTTAAGTATATAATTCCAACTCCTTTGAGTAAATGAAGAACTTCCTTTTATAGCCCTTGATATTAATAGTTTAATGTTTCTAAATTCCAATAATATATTTTTGGTGTAGTAAACCTTATAACTCCCTAATTTGGAATATTAGAAAACAATAATATTTGCAATAATTTAATTTTCCAAGTAGAAACCCTTATAACTCCTATGGTTTTTAATTGTAAATATTAAACTATTAAGTATATAAATCTCCTTTAATTTTGCTTTCAAATGTATGGTTGATTTTGCTATTATTTCCAAGGTAAATAATAGAATAGTTTCAACCTTATATTATACTCCTTATACCTCCTTAATGAAAGCAATTTGATTAAGGTAAAACCCTTACCTTTATAATGCTCCAACTCCTAAATAGTGAACATTGGATGTTGTCTTACTATGTGCTGCTCTCCTTCAATGGTAGACGTATGACACTGGTAGCTTATACTTTAATGTTGCTTTGACCTTGACCTCGGTCTTTAATGTTGTTTGTTTCTTCTTTCACTATGTATGGACACTCCCTTCTACTCGCTATGGATGCATTGTTTTCCTCCTTGAGTTTAGGTGCTTTAAATAGTGTGAACGTCTCTTGATATTGGACAAGTGTCACTCGGGAGTTACATTAGGTTTCTTCAATGCTTAATATTCCTTGTAATACGTTGATGCTCTCGAAACTTGGTGTATTCATTGCTCAGATGGTAGATAGACGTTAGAGTTTCTTTGAGCATTGGTTTAATGAGTTTTCAATGCTCTTGGCTAGCTGAAATGATTATTACACCTTTCACTCCTTTGAAATATACCTTTAACTCTTCCAAGATGAGCATTATGTTTTGGATGCTCTCTCTCCTACGTAGGCGTTATGAAACACCCTATTTTGTTCCACCAAGTGGCACTTGCATGTGAGGATGTCTTCAATATCTCCTTTCCTTAGTATTTCTTCTCCAGTGGGTGCAAGTTGTGTAGTCTTGGCTCCAATGCTTTTCTCCTTCTTTCTAATGAGTGCAAGCTTGTGCATTTTCTAGAGAATGATGGTTGTATTCTCCTCAAGGTTGGCTCTAGCTATGGCATTTCTAGGATGCTCCAATACTACTCGTTTGGTAGATGATATGGCTTCAATCGATGGTTGCTTCGATCACTTCTTTCCTAGCTGGTGATTCATCTCCAATCGATGATAGATTTTGATAGCTTTTATTGGTAGTTTTTCCAAGTGATCAGTTGGGTAATGTATCCCTTATCCACCTCTTGTATTCTATGCTTGGTTATCCTTAGAGTTGTCTGCCTTACAATGCCTTATTTTTTGTGTTGTAGGATCTTATTACATAGGCGTTGATCTGGTGTTTCTCTACACCTTTGGAAATCAACTTATGAGTCATTTTGATGGCTTGATATTACTACCTTGATATCTACCCCCTTGACATCGATGTTGTGGCCGCTTGATGGCTGTATAATGTTGGCCGATGTAATGCCTTTGAATGGCAATAACTTTGTCCTTCTATTATTGTTTAAAGGACAAGAATGGTGCTCCTTTCTCACTATAAATATTAGTTGTAATAGTTAAGATAATGTACCTTAACTTGCACCAAGTTTTTGGACTGAAAGTCTCTTTTTCAAGACTCTCTAACTTCTCTAGTAAGGTAACTTCTTGAGAGCAAATGTTGCCTTCCTTACTAGACAACACTAACCTCTAATTTTTGTACTTGGATAACTTAGTAAGAATGAATCCAAGTATGCAACTAATGTGCTTATCAAGAGGTTTAACTTTGCACTATTATTTACTTTAACTAAAGTATAGTAATAATAATGAACTCTCAAGGTAACTCGAAGTATGCACTAATTTTCACTATAACTTAAAATACTTAGTGCACCTTGAATCTCTATAACTTGATGTATTCAGTGCATCTTAAAAAACCTTTTAAGAACAACTAGTATAGTGCAATATTGATTTCACCTTATTACTCCTTCAAATGAACCTTAAATCATGCACTAGTAATTGTTCCTAAATGCACTATAATTTTTGTAACTTAATATAGTCTTCTTAGCTATAAATGAATAATAGGAAGATGATCTAACTCCTATTTTAATGTGCAGGTATAAACCTTAAAAGAACTTCCTTCTACACTTCTTTTTGAAGACTTTAAAATGAATCCACTCCTTGCAACTTTCACTTAATATGGTGCTTAATGAATTCCTAAATAAACCATAGTTTAAAGTTCAACTAATGAACCTTTTGCACCCAAGTTGCTTACCTTTAATAACTCCTAAGGATGGTGGATGTCTTGGTGATTTGATTCACCAAATTGTTGCCCTTGACTTGATGATCTTGTAGCTCTTCTTGGCTATCTACAATAGCTCCTTAACTCACCAATTCATAGCTTAGTAACTCCTCTATCTTGTTGCTTGAAACTGTAGTATGGTGGTTTTGATTCTCCTTCAAAATGCTTTCTATAGATTTGAAGTTCTGCAACTAGTAATGTTGTCCTAATTGCTGCTCTCTCGAGTCAATTTTTGCACTGAAGTGTTGATCTTGAAACTCAAAAATTTGGTAGGGACTTCCTCCAAATTGCAGTTGAGTTTTTCCTTCAAGAACCCTTTAGTATTTTTTTGAATATTCAAAAAACCCCTATCTTTGAATGAGCCTCCAAGCCTTCAATGGCAATCTTCAAACCTTTCAGGTTTGGTAGTAAAGTTAGGCTCCTATCTCCTTCAACCTCCTTGTTGAATTCTGACTTCAATCTTGGCCCTCTTCTCAATAATATAAATATCTTGAGGTCTTTAGAAATATCCTCCAAAATTTGGCACTCCTTGCCAAATTCTTCTCCTTTTGGGCTTGTTGTTGGATGGTGACAATTATCCCAAATTATGCTCTGTTAGTAGCTTCTCCTTGCTGGTAGATTTCTCCAATGAGTTCTCCTAGGAACTCCTTTAATGGCCTTCTCTAAATTTTGAACTAAGGCTCTCCAAGCCTTCTCCTTGTTTCTCCTTGAGACCTCACCAAGGTCTTCAATCTCATAGCTTCTTTGGTCTTCCAAATGAGACCTTTCCTTCAACCTTCTACTATGGAAGTGTTGGTAATGAGATCTTCCTCTCGGATATCTAAAATTTATTGCTACTAGAATTCTAGAATAGGACCTTGTTGGTCCTTCTTTACTTCTATAATATTTAGGCTTTAATGGAGATCACCAACCTCCGATCTTCCAGAATTGTAAGTTTTGTAACTGGACCTTCTAAGGGTCTCTTCTTTAGGTTGATTTCTTTAATATGTTATCTGTAGTCTTTAATGGAGATCACCAACCTCCAATATTCTTCTGGACTCTTCTCTGGAGTCTCTTGAATCAGCTATAAGGCTACTATGGCCTTTTCTTCTTCTACAATTTGTAGGTCTGCAATCTCTAGTAATGGGACCTTTTCTCAGGTCTCTAAAATATTCAATCTTCTACTTGTTGCTGCAAGTGCTGGAATGATTCTAACGAAGATGTTCTTCCTAGCTCTATGTAGGAAGCTTCCCAACTCTCTTGAATCTCCTTTTCCTACAACAAGATGTTAGAAGTTGAAATGTATGACAATGTTAAATCTAGAGATGCCTAATATTCACTAGTTGATTTGTCAATCTAGTGGAATCCATGTTGAGTCCTAGTCTTCACGAGTTTTCCTATAACCCTGTGGGAAGACTCTAGCCAAATGTAATCTCAAAAAATTTGGAAATGAAATTTTTGGATTTCTCTCAGTCTCACTTGTGGCTCTCCCTATTTTCTTTTTAATCTACCATGTGCTATGATACCACTATTAGCTTTTTATGGGAGGTAATATAACCACAAGATGTAAAATAACTAATCTGAGATGAATGTAAACTAATGGCACAATAATATGTAGGAAAGTAATAATATGAACATCTGCAAATAACTTCGAAATATATCCATAAATAGAAGTGACAAAAATAGTACAATGTTATATAATGGAGGATATACCTCTTTCAAAAATAAAATATCAAATATCAAAGGTAAAAATATGCTCATGGTAATGCTTCCTTCACCATTTCTCCAAGTGACAGGGGGAAAAATATTGCCCATTCTATAGCTGCTCTCAACGAGGTTAGTCTTTTTGCTCTTCCTAGTCAATTTCAAATTCTTGGTGATTTGAATCCTGAGGATGACCCTATGGTAGATGTTGTTGAAACCCTTAATGAATCTCTTCCAAACCCATCCTCAAATCCTTTGGAAGCCCAACTTGAATCTAAACCTTTAGTTGCTAATTCTTCTCTTCCTGATGCCTTCAATTCAGACCAACCTTTGGTTGATGATGTCTCCATCCCTGCTTCCTTTCTTGAACCCTCTAGCCCTACTATGCAGAATTTTAGCCCCAAAGTCACTAGAAGCCATAAGAAATCCCCTATTGATTGTGGCTTGGAGAAAAAAATAGGAAGGCCTTCTAATTCTGATCAATGGAAATAAGGAACAAATGATGATATTGCCAACGGTGTTCAAAAAACCCTCTTTTCCACTGGTATTTTATCTAAGGAAGAACCAAAGTGCACCAAACCTCCCCAACCAGTTGGTAAGGGAGGAAAAAAAGCATCCAAATATTCTAAATGAAGATCCTCTCATGGAATGTGAGAGGCCTTAATGGTTTAGCCAAGCAGAGGTTAGCTAAATCATTGAGGAAAGAAATCAGACCTACAATTTATGTGATCCAAGAAACCAAGATTAGAGAATCTCTTGATAAAAAATTTGCAATTATATTTGGAATAACTGTGAATCTCTTGCTTGCAAATCTAATGGGGCTTCTGGTGGCCTTCTTTGTTTATGGAACCCAAATAATGTGGAAGGAAATCTCATTCATTCCTGTGATGAGATGATGAGCATCCTTTTCTTTGAAAAAGATAGTAATTTTCCTTGGGTCCTCACTAACATATATGCTCCCAACTCCATTACTGGTAGGAGTCATTTATGGGACAACAAGGCTTCCATCCGAAGCACTTTTCCAACTCTTCCTTGGATTCTTGTTGGAAACTTCAATACTCCTTTGTTCCCCTCTAAAAATAAATGTGGAATTGGTTCCTTTTCCAAAATCATGGAGGATTTTTAGGAGTTTATAAGTAATTAGAATCTAATAGATGTTAATCTGAAAGGAAACCAATTTACTTGCTTAAATAGAAGATATGGATCTCAATAAATCCAAGTTAAACTTGACATAGTTCTTTTCTCTCAGGAAACTATTGATATTTGGGGGGATGCAAATCTCCAATCCCTTCTCAAGATTGGTTTTGATCATAGTCCTATTCTCCTTGACACTAATAATCCAAAAATTTACAAAACCCCTTTCATATTTGAAGCTATGTCGTTGCTTCATCCTGATTTTAGAGAAAGAATCAATCAATGGTGGAAAACTGACATTCAGGGCACTCCTTCATTTGTGTTGACACAGAAACTCAAACAGACCAAGGAAAATATAAAAATATGGAATAGGGAGATATTCAGGAACCTTTTTCAAAACAAACAGGATATCATGAACAGGCTTGCCATAATTGAAAAATAAAGTCTAGAAAATGGAGACTATTCTACTGCAGTTAGGGATGATGAAAGGAACCTATTAGCTCAATACCATAACATCCTTCAATGTGAAGAAATTTTTTGGAGACAGAAGTCTCGTGATATCTAGCTCAAAAAAGGAGACTCCAACACAAAAAAAAAATCATGTTTCCACATTGAGATATCGTAGCAGTAATAGGATAAAAGAAATTCACAGTTATAATGCCAGAATTATTACTGATATCAAAGAAATCAGGATCGAAGGAATAACTCATTTTATGTATTTACTCCATGAGGAACATAGACCTAACTCCTTAGCTGCTAAATATTTCTTCCTTCAGTTCATCGCTCACCTCATTTCTGATGATATAAACACCAAATTAATAGTAGTTATCTCTGATGATGAAATCAAGGAAGCCCTATTCTCAATGCAGTCAGACAAAGCTCCTGGACCAGATGGGTTTTCTCCTAGATTTTTTCATGCATTTTGGGATTTTTTTGGCAATGATGTGTGCAAATCCATTAGAGAAATTCAAAGGTCCAAGGTCATTCCTAGAGGCTTTAATTCCACCTTTATTGCACTTATACAAAAAATTTCTAATGCTTCCACTTTCAATGAATTCTATCCAATTAGTCTTTGTAATGTTATTTACAAAATTTTAACAAAGGCTATCACCATCCGTATGAGATATGTCATGCCTCTAATCATAAATCAGTGTCAAGGAAGCTCTGTCATAGGAAGATCTATCTTGGATGGTATCATTTATGTTCATGAAGCTATTCATTCTATTTCTGTCAACAAAAAGGTTGCCTTCCTTCTCAAGCTTGATATGAATAAAGCCTAAGATAGATTGAGTTGGGATTTCCTAATTGCTATCCTTCACAAGTTTGGGTTTCATTCTGATTAGATTTCCCTCATTAAAGGATGCATCTCCTCTACTTGGTTCTCTATAATTAACAATGGTTCACCTGCTGGTTACTTTCAGAGCAGTAGAGGTCTAAGGCAAGGAGATCCTTTATCCCCCCACCATTTCATCATTGCAGCTAAGGCTCTTGGCAGGTCCATTTTGGTAGCAAAAGATGCAGGATTAATTTTTGGACTTCAAGTTACTTCTCAATGTGATACTATTACTCATCAACAATTTGTTGATGATACTTTGTAGTCCACCTTTCCTTCTGTCAACGAAGCCAAAATCATCAAACGATTTTTTCTCTTGTATGAAGAAGTTGCTGCCCAACGGATCAATTTTCAAAAAATAAAATTGAATTTCCTTAATACTCCTTTGAGAAGATAGATTTTGATTGCCAATATACTTCAATGTTCTATAAGCAATCTACCTTCTACATACCTTGGATTACCTCTTTTCATTGGAAATGCCAAATAAATCCTATGGGATAATGTCATTGAAAGACTCCAAAAATAGTTGTCTACCTGGAAAGATAATCTTCTATCTCAAGCAAGAAAAATTACTCTTACCATGGCATGCCTTCAAAGCATTCTTGTCTATTTTATGTCCTTGTTCAAAGCTCCTGCCTTGATCTATAAAAAATGGAAAAAAATCAAAAACATTTTCTTTGGACAGGATGTGAGTATAAACATAGATTCCATTTGATTTCCTGGGATAGGGTCTGCAAACCTAAAGACCAAGGAGGCTTAGGACTCAGAAGGTTCTCTCTTCTCAACATTTTCCTCCTCGCTAAACAAGCCTAGAGACTCATTTATAATGAAAATTTTGTATGGGTCAAAATCATTAGAAGGAAATATCTTCAAGCCTCTGAATTCTTACATGGGCAAGTACCTTCTTATGTGTTGTTTTTTTCTAGAAATCCATTTGTGAAGCTCGATCCTTATTGCAAAAAGGAACTCGATGGCAAGTTGGATATGGCAATTCCATTTTTTTCTAGGAGGATAAGTGGGCTGGTGATAATCCTCTCAACCAGAATCCTATGTTTCAAAGAATCATCAACATAACCAAATATTTTTTTGGTCCTTTAGTGGCAAATTTCATATCATCCACCAACGGGATTACAAATTGGAAAAGACTTAATGTCCCAGACTTTGATGTTGAAACTTCTGGTTTGAATGCCCAGTTGTCTTCCATAAAAATCCCTATTATAAATCTTAAGGACCAACCCATTTTGGAACCCACTGATTCTGGTGAATTCACTATCAAGTCAGATTACTTGCTTTCCCTAAACAATCTTGAAAATCCCATTCCTTTTAAGTTGGTCTGGACCAAACACCTGACTCCCAAAATTGCTTCCTTTTCATGGCTTTGTATTCAAGACCATGTTCTAACTATTGAAAACCTCATAAAAATTGGCATTATACTTCCTAACATATGTTATCTTTTCCTTTTCGATTAGGAGTCTACATCTCTTTTCTTATTTTGTCCTTACTCAATATTAGTGATTAGCAACCTTCTCCAGATCTTTCAGCTGTTTTGGGGTTTTCCTCCTTCCTTTGTTGAACTTTTCCATTAGTGGCCCAATTCTTTTAAAAATCCAGTGCTCAAAGGATTTTGGAAATTTTGTCTTCAACATTATCTTTGGTAAATTTGGCTCAAACGCAATAGAAGAATTTTTGATATGGATGATTGGAGGGGACTGATATGGATACTACACATTGGGATACAAAGGCATAGGAAGCCTTGGAGCTAATATTCCAATCTGAATTAGATCATGTTCAACTTGGATGGCTAAGCCATAGGCATTTGATATGGAGTTTCCACCCTTGGAATTTATAATAAAAGAGATTTAAAAATCTAAGGCCTTTAAATAGTAGATAAATGTTATATCGGGGAGAGAATGAATCTCTTCAGGTATTTTGTGACAAGCCTTGTGGAATCTGAGGTTGAAATCATATATTTCCTCCATCGATGTTTTTTTATGGTTGACAATTTCTTTAAGAGAGACTTCATTTGCCTTCTCTCTAGAACTTTCTATGAACAAGGCAACAAACTAGTTCTAGTCAGCAATTGAGTGAGGTTGTAGTGCAACATACCACTCTTGAGGCTTACCTCTAAATGAGACCACCAACAATATTAAAGTCACATTTTGGTCTACTACATTATGAAGAGCATACAGGCTCACCATATGGTTCATATGGTTAATCAAAGTTGTCATGTCTTCCCTATTGAAGTATGAGAGAGATTTTAGTGTAGATGATGGCATCTCATACCATATTCTAGGCATAGCATGAGATCTCAATGGACCTCTTTAATTCTAAGGAGGGAATGCTTTAGGTGATGGAACAACCATATTTTGGCCTCTACCTCTTCTTCTTGTTGGAATGGTATTAGGTGGTAGGAGCAACACTTGAATATTAGCATCAATACAAGATTTGGTAGTAGGTCTTTCGTTCATAAACCTTTGGATCTCTTATTTTGAGTGGAGTCGCTAGGTGAATATAACATTTGCCCTTCAAGTTGTTAGATTGAGATCTTCGTTGGAATCTCAATTTGATGTCTTTCTAAGCAGTTACTTTTGGATGTTTATCTTGAACAGAGTCATCAGGTGAGATTTTCATATGCTTCACTTCAAGCAGATAGGCAAGGATCCTCACAAGAATTTAAGTCTATCAGAGTTCTCTTGATTGTGGAACCAATAAAGATAGATCAATTGTGTCTCATCGAACGTGTTATTAATTTGTTATCCTCTCTGATTGTCTCAACCACTAGATGTAGGGACTATATGGTTGTGACTATCGTACCTTACATAGAGCGATACAATAGGGTTAGTCCAAGAGCATGGGATTCAATTCAATTAGGTGCCTTCAAGGTTTCTTACAAGCTCGATTGCTTTTAATATGTGATTTTTAATGCTCTTTCTACTCTAACTAGCTTTAAGGAAAAAATGAAAAGAGAAAACAAAGATAGCAAAAATAAAAAAATATCCTAAGCTAACCTAAGATAATAGGGGACGATGCACCAAGATCAGAATAAGATTCATTTGCATAACAACAAGATACATAAATACATGAATCATCATGGACAATACTCAAGGAACACTTTCTCTTCTCAACATGCTAATCAAGCACATATTACACATATAAGAAACAAGACAAAAAATGAAGTACCTATGACCTCTTATATATATGTGTGTGTGTGTGTGTGTGTGTGTGTGTGTGTGTGTGTGTGTGTGTGTGTGTGTGTGTCCATATATGTAGGTTATAGATCATACCATATGCGAAGGTTTAAAAACAAATCCATAAAACAACCAAGGTTCAAGTGTTGCTATACAAAGAAAATGAAAGGAATCTTATATAACTTGTTGATCCTTTATAATATTAAAATAACTACTATGTATAGATACATCCGAGGGGATTTTCCCTCCAAAACTATGGAGGAGATTCCTAAAAATATCGTTTTCCTTCCTTACGGATCTTGAAAATTTGAATGAAGAAACCTTCTATAGTTAATATTTGTCAAGCTTGGGATTTTTGCCACTATAACTGCCATGATTTTATCTTTAATAGTCACCCACTTTTCTTGAATTGTCCAACCTAAGTAATATTGGTAGGTAATATTTAATTCTCCTTATTGGTGGCTCACTAATTCAGTTTGTCTGTCATTCTTTGGAGCTTGTGCCTTGGCATCAATCTCTTGTATCCCAATATGATCCTTTAACTTTTGTTGATAGCTATTGCATTGTATTTTACTTCCTAGAGCGCTTGTGCTCATATCCCATTTTTCCTTTATCTTCTAAGGTAGCATGCTCTACTATTTCTTCAAAAATAAAATATTGTTTGGAAACTCGCACAAATTTGGAGGGAAAATCCCCTCAGATGTATCTATAAATAGTAGTTGTTTTAACATTGTAAAGGATCAACGATAACTATAACTTTCCTTTAATTTTCTTTGTATAGCAACACCTAAACCTTGGTCTTTTATGGATATGTTTTTTAACTCTCACTTATGGCATGATTTGTAACGTGAATATATATATAAGAGGTCGTGACTATTTTTTTTTTGTCCTATTTCTTGTATGATTATATGCATGTGTAAGAGGTCGTGACAACTACATTTTTTATCCCATTTATTATATATGCAATATGTGCTTGATTGGCATGTTGAGAAGAGGAAGTGTTCCTTGATGTTATGAACCTGCTTTTTTATTAGCTGAAATATTATTCATATTTACTAGATTAACAATATTCAGATATAACTCCTCCTTGCTCACCCATAAAAATTATTACAATTTATAAAAACAACCACAATGAATAATAAATCAACACAATCAATGCAAATTGCTTAGATGTTCTCAATTTATATTTCAAACCCTTAAGGTAGGGCAACATCGTACAATGTTTCTTATTGGAAGGAAGTCACTCCTTACAATATCTCAACTTGAGATAAATTACAATATTCTTCTCTTCATATCCTCTCCATGATTCTTTGCCTCTATTTATAATGCCTAACTACCCATCACTCTCACTTATCAATGCATGTAGGATAATTACATCTAGTATAATATTGTAATATTTATTCCATATTAAAGTATTAAATATTTATCTTGGGTACCTAACATTACAATATTATAATATTAAATACTTATATTGGGTACTTAACATTTCATCCCCATTACAAAATATTTCATCCTCAAAACATAAGAAGAGACTAAACAATATGATATTTTGAGCTTTACTGTGAATTGGTACCGATCTTGATCATCCATCCATCCCAGTGAAACTTTGATTGGTGGTGGTCTTTTTTGATGTTGATATACCCTTCTACAATTTGAATTTTTAGAAGTAATCCTTTGGTTCCATGTGTTGGAAGCATCTTTCTACTGGCAATAAATATCACTCTTTTTCATCCATACTTGTTTGCATTTCCCACTTGAGTATTCAAGATTGCTTTGTTGGATCCACACTTTTGCTGCCCTATTATGGTAACTCAAATGATGGGCCCATTTATTACTTAATGCTATTGCACCACATTTTCTGGTCTATTGACTATAACATCTCTACCCAGTCCAATAAGGAGAATGGTATACCTTGCCACCAAGGGCTTTTTAATGTCCTATACAGATATCTCCCTCTCAAATTCCCTAGAGGTAACATTCCTACCCCTGAATCTGAGGAGGAGAATTCCTCCTCTACGCCTAGCCCCACGGTTTCAAAACCCAAAAGGAAGACTAAAAAGGATAAACCCCATTCTGAATTCCACATTAGGAAGAAGGTCAAAGTCGAGGCCACTCCTGTTAGATTTTCCTAAAGGCTTAAACACAAAGAGTTGGATGCAACCCCTCTTTCCACTTTAGTCAAACCCTCAAAGGCTCAACCCTGCTCGCCTGACCTCGTATAAAAATACCTCCACAAACTGGTCGTTCATGCTACTTCTGCAACTATTGATCATCTGTAGACTACTCACGCAGCCATTGGTAAAGCTATTGTGAGTCTCAAATAATAGAGGCACGCTCTTAGCCTCCTGCTCTTTTGTGATAATTTCAATGATACTTCTATGTTTTCTGCTATCGAAGTTTCGTCTGATACCAAAGGAGGTGTCAAAGATGAAGATGTGGTTGAAATTTCCAAGTATGCATGTCTCAAAGTTCTAAAGTATGACCCGAAGGATATCCCCAAGGATGACACAAAGGACACCATTCTGGAAATTGTTTTTAATTCTATAGCGCAAAAGGGCACTCCTCTTTGAGCATTTTTGTTCTTCTATGTTTTTGACAAAGTAATTTTCATTGGGTCCTCACTAACATATATGCTCCCAACTCCATTACTGGTAGGATTCGTTAATGGGATAACTTGGCTTCCATCCGAAGTGCTTTTCCAACTCTTCCATGAATTCTTGTTGGAGACTTCAATACTCCTTTGTTCCCCTCTAAAAATAAAAGTGGAATTGGTTCCTTTTCCAAAATCATGGAGGATTTTCAGGATTTTATAAGTAATTAGAGTCTAATAGATGTTAATCTAAAAGGAAACCAATTTAGTTGGTCAAATAGAAGACGTGGATCTCAATAAATCCAATTTAAACTTGACATAGTTCTTTTCTCTCAGGAAACTATTGATATTTGGGGGGATGCAAATCTCCAATCCCTTCTCAGGATTGGGTTTGATCATAGTCCTATTCTCCTTGACACTAATAATCCAAAAATTTACAAAACCCCTTTCATATTTGAAGCTATGTCGTTGCTTCATCCTGATTTTAGAGAAAGAATCAATCAATGGTGGAAAACTGACATTCAGGGCATTCCTTCATTTGTGATGACACAAAAACTCAAACATACCAAGGAAAATATAAAAATATGGAATAGGTACATATTTGGAAACCTTTTTCAAAACAAACAGGATATCATGAATAGGCTTGCCATAATATAAAAAGAAAGTCTAGAAAATGGAGACTATTCTGCTACAGTTAGGGATGATGAAAGAAACCTATTAGCTCAATACCATAACATCCTTCAATGTGAAGAATTTTTTTGGAGACAGAAGTCTTGTGATATCTGGCTCAAAAAATGAGACTCCAACACAAAAAAAAAATTCATGTTTCCACATTGAGACATCATAGCAGCAATAAGATAAAAGAAATTCATAGTTATAATGGCAAAATTATTATTGATATCAAAGAAATTAGGGCCAAAGGAATAACTCATTTTATGCATTTACTCCATGAGGAACACATACCTAACTCCTTAGCTGCCAAATATTTCTTCCTTCAGTTCATCCCTCACCTCATTTCTGATGATATAAGCACCAATTAACTGTAGTTCTCTCTGATGATGAAATCAAGGAAGCCCTATTCTCAATGCAGTCAGACAAAGCTCCTGGACCAGATGGGTTTCCTCCTAGATTTTTTCATGCCTTTTGGTATGTTGTTGGCAATGATGTGTGCAAAGCCATTAGATAAATTCAAAGGTCCAAGTCATTCCTAGAGGCTTTAATTCCATGTTTATTGCACTTATACCAAAAATTCCTAATGCTTCCTATTTCAATGAATTCTATCCAATTAGTCTTTGTAATGTTATTTACAAAATTTAAACAAAGGCTATCACCATCCGTATGAGATATGTCATGCCTCTAATCATAAATCAGTGTCAAGGAAGCTCTGTCAGAGGAAGATCTATCTTGGATGGTATCATTTCTATTCATGAAGATATTCATTCTATTTTTGTCAAAAAAAAGGCTGCCTTCCTTCTCAAGCTTGATATGAATAAAGCCTATGATAGATTGAGTTGGGATTTCCTAATTGCTATCCTTCACAAGTTTGGGTTTCATTTTTATTAGATTTCCCTCATTAAAGGATGCATCTCCTCTACTTGGTTCTCTATCATTATCTATGGTTCACCTGCTGGTTACTTTCAGAGTAGTAGAGGTCTAAGGCAAGGAGATCCTTTATCCCCCCTCCTTTTCATCATTGCAGCTGAGGCTCTTGGTAGGACCATTTTGGTAGCAAAAGATGCAGGATTAATTTTTGGACTACAAGTTACTTCGCATGTGATCCTATTACTCATCAACAATTTGTTGATGATACTTTGTTGTCCACCTTTGCTTCTTTCAACAAAGACAAAATCATCAAACGAGTTCTTCTCTTGTATGAAGAAGCTGCTGCCCAATGAATCAATTTTCAAAAAATAAAATTGAATTTCCTCAATACTCCTCTAAGAAGACAGATTTTTATTGCCAATATACTTCATTGTTCTATAAACAATATACCTTCTACATACCTTGGATTACCTATTTTCATTGGAAATGCCAAATAAATCCTATGGGATAATGTCATTGAAAGACTCCAAAAATAGTTTTCTACCTAGAGAGGTAATCTTCTATCTCAAGCGGGAAAAATTACTCTTACCATGGCATGCCTTCAAAGCATTCTTGTCTATTTTATGTCCTTGTTCAAAGCTCCTGCCTCGATCTATAAAAAATGGAAAAAATTCAAAAACATTTTCTTTGGACAGGATGTGAGAATAAACATAGATTCCATTTGATTTCTTGGGACAGAGTCTGCAAACCTAAATACCAAGGAGGCTTAGGACTCAGAAGGATATCTCTTCTCAACCTTTTCCTCCTTGCTAAACAAGTCTGGAGACTCATTTCTAATGAAAATTTTGAATGGGTCAAAATCATTAGAAGGAAATATCTTCAAGCCTCTGAATTATTACATGGGCAAGTACCTTCTTATGGGTTGTTTTTTTCTAGAAATACATTTGTGAAGCTCGTTGCTTATTCCAAAAAGGAAATCGATGGCAATTTGGAAACAAAAATTCCATTTTTTTTGGGAGGATAAGTGGGTTGGTGATAATCCTCTCAACCAGAATCCTATGTTTCAAAGAATCATCAACATAACCAAATATTTTTTTGGTCCTTTAGTGGCAAATTTCATATCATCCACCAAGGGGATTACAAATTGGAAAAGACTTAATGTCCCAGACTTTGATTTTGAAACTTCTGGTTTGAATGCCCAGTTGTCTTCCATAAAAATCCCTATTGTAAATCTTAAGGACCAACCCATTTGGGAACCCACTGATTCTGGTGAATTCACTATCAAGTCAGCTTACTTGCTTTCCTTAAACAATCTTGAAAATCCCATTCCTTTTAAGTTGGTCTGGACCAAACACCTGACTCCCAAAATTGCTTCCTTTTCATGGCTTTGTATTCAAGACCATGTCTTAACTATTGAAAACCTCATAAAAAGGGGCATTGTACTTCCTAACAGATGTTATCTTTTCCTTTTTGATTAGGAGTCTACATCTCATATTTTCTTATTTTGTCCTTACTCAATATTAGTGATTAGCAACCTTCTCCAGATATTTCAGTTGGTTTGGGGTTTTCCTCCTTCCTTTGTTGAACTTTTCCATTAGTGGCCCAATCCTTTTAAAAATCTAGTGCTCAAAGGATTTTGGAAATTTTGTCTTCAAAATTATCTTTGGTAAATTTGGCTCAAACGCAATAGAAGGATTTTTGATAAAAAGGCCCTACATGTTGATTACATTGCTAATAAAATAATCCTCTATTCCAAAGAGAATGTCCTCTCTACTCATTTTGATCTGTTTTATTATCCTCCTTTTGAGAAAGCCATCCTTAATTCTTGCATTATATTCCTAGATAATTCAAAGTCTATGAATCCTTCAAATCCTAGGAGTAATTTCAAATGGATTCCCCCTCCAACCGGGTGGGACAAAATTAATTTTGATGGAGCTACCAAAGGAAACCCTAGAAATTTTGGGGCTAGGGGAATTATTCAAGATCATTTGGGAAATTCCATTGTTTCTTATTCAGAACCTTTGGGCATCATGACTAATCATTCATCTGAAGCCAGGGCAATTTGGAGAGGCCTCCAATTTCTTTAAAATATTCCTAGAAACATTATAGTAGAAGGAGAATATTTAAATATTATCAATTACCTAAAGACTTCAAAGCCTAGCAGCTGGAGGATAAGATAAATCATGGAAGAAAGTAAGCAAATCCTTCGCTAGCAACATAACTTTATTGTCCAACATGCATACAAGGAGGCCAAAATTGTTGCTGATAGACTTGCTAGTATTGGGGATAAATCCCAAGGGTTATTAACTTGGAAAAATACTCTACCTGCTGAGGTCGATGAACTTATTAAACATGATCAAAGTAATGTCACTCATTTCGAGTCCTAAAAATATTTCCATATTCAATACCCAACATTCTTTCTTCCATGTGAAGGCTATGGCTCACATTTCAATCCTTTTGTCAGGTTTTTATTCATGCACCATTTTTCACATTGGAAATTGGCCGTATAAACCCTCATGTTTCTTTTTCAAAATCCCCACCACCCACACCCATGGTCATACTCATTTTTCAATGATCGAATCCTTTTGTTATTCCAAGATGAATTCAAGCATGATTTTTAATCATTTATTTCCCATGTGCATTGATATGCGTAATCTTACCCGGTCGAGAACCATTTTCAAAAAACATACTTGTTGTTCATTATCGAGACCCTATATGGTGATCATTCCAATAATTTGTGTGTCTCGGGCTAGGGTCTCTTACTGGTTATGTTTTTTGTGCACCCTTAATGGCCAATTGTCTCATTTGACATTAATCCACTCTATTATCTGGTGAAACGTCCAATTCCTAAAAATCTGTTTCGACCTTTGCCCTAGCCAATCAGGATTTTATCCTTTTTTGATGTTGCATTTTTGGCTTTCTAACATAAGTCCCAGAGATGATAGTGCCTTCTTTTTAATCTTTTCATTGCATGCTTTGATTATTTACCAGCCTCCTACCTTTCTGCCTATCCTGCTAATCCTTTTTCCTAGATTTCCTCTGTTTCATTCCTTTTATCGAGACCCTATATGGTGATCATCAATGAAGGTGTGACGAAGGCCTTTGCTGAAACCTAGAATAAAGGTTTTGTTACAGTGCATGGGGTTGAATTCCATATCACCTTTGAGCTACTGGTGGACTTAACAGGGTAACCTTTGGACGGCAAGGTCATCCGATGAAACAAGCACAACTAGGAAGTAGAGCTAGATTTTTTTGAGAAGAATTCAGAGGTTCATAAAAATCACAAAAAAGGTCTTTATCGTAGCCATATTTCCACTCCTTGGTAAGAAATCCTAATTCCTATCATGCAGTATCTAACGTGTGACAAACCTGAGTTCCAAATTTTTTGTTTCCACTTAGCATACGTCAATCATTTTCGTGATGCCAAGATGATGAATATCCCTACCGCCATTTTTTAGTCTATTGACTATAACATCTCTACCTAGTCCAATAAGGAGAATGGTCTACCTTGCCACCAAGGGCTTTTTAATGTCTTATATAGATATCTCCTTCTCAAATTCCCTAGAGGTAACATTCCTACCCCTGACTCTGAGGAGGAGAATTCCTCCTCTATGCCTAGCCCCACAGTTTCAAAACCCAAAAGGAAGGCTAAAAAGGATAAACCCCATTTTGAATTCCACATTAGGAAGAAGGTCAAAGTCGAAGCCACTCCTATCAGATGTTCCCAAAGGCTTAAACACAAAGATTTGGATGCAACCCCTCTTTCCACTTTGATCAAACCCTCAAAGGCTCAACCCAGCTCGCCTGACCTAGTATAAAAATACCTCCACAAACTGGTCGTTCATGCTACTTCTACAACCATTTATCATCTGTAGACTGCTCATGCAGCCATTGGTAAAGCTATTGTGTGTCTCAAATAATAGAGGCACGCTCTTAGCCTCTTGCTCTTTTGTGATAATTTCAATGATACTTCTATGTTTTCTGCTACCGAAGTTTCGTCTGATACCAAAGGAGGTGCCAAAGACGAAGATGTGGTTGAAATTTCCAAGGATGCATGTCTCCAAGTTCTAAAGGATGACCCAAAGTATATCCCCAAGGATGATGTAAAGGACACCATTATGGAAATTTTTGTTAATTCTACAGCGCAAAAGGGTACTCCTCTTTGAGCGTTTTTGTTCTTCTATGTTTTTGACAAAGATAGTAATTTTCCTTGGGTCCTCACTAACATATATGCTCCCAACTCCATTACTGGTAGGAGTCATTTATGGGACAACCTGGCTTCCATCCGAAGCACTTTTCCAACTCTTCCTTGGATTCTTGTTGGAGACTTCAATACTCCTTTGTTCCCCTCTGAAAAGAAAGGTGGAATTGGTTCCTTTTCCAAAAGCATGGAGGATTTTCAGGAGTTTATAAGTAATTAGAATCTAATGGATGTTAATCTAAAAGGAAACCAATTTACTTGGTCAAATAGAAGATGTGGATCTCAATTAATCCAAGTTAAACTTGATAGAGTTCTTTTCTCTCAGGAAGCTATTGATATTTGGGGGGATGCAAATCTCCAATCCCTTCTCAAGATCGGGTCTGATCATAGTCCTATTCTCCTTGACACTAATAATCCAAAAATTTACAAAACCCCTTTCATATTTGAAGCTATGTGGTTGCTTCATCCTAATTTTAGAGAAAGAATCAATCAATGGTGGCAAACTGACATTCAAGGCACTCCTTCATTTGTGTTGGCACAAAAACTCAAACAGACCAAGGAAAATATAAAAATATGGAATAGGGACATATTCGGGAACCTTTTTCAAAATAAATAGGATATCATGAACAGGCTTGCCATAATTGAAAAATAAAGTCAGGAAAATGGAGACTATTCTGTTGTAGCTAGGGATGATGAAAGGAACCTATTAGCTCAATACCATAACATCCTTCAATGTGAAGAAATTTTTTGGAGACAGAAGTCTCATGATATCTGGCTCAAAAAAGGAGACTCCAACACAAAAATTTTTCATGTTTCCACATTGAGACATCGTAGCAACAATAGGATCAAAGAAATTCACAGTCAGGATGGCAGAATTATTACTGATATCAAAGAAATCAGGGTCGAAGGAATAACTCATTTTATGCATTTACTCCATGAGGAACACATACCTAACTCCTTAGCTGCCAAATATTTCTTCCTTCAGTTCATCCCTCACCTCATTTCTGATGATATAAACACCAAATTAACTGTAGTTCTCTCTGATGATGAAATCAAGGAAGCCCTATTCTCAATGCAGCCAGATAAAGCTCCTGGACCAGATGGGTTTCCTCCTAGATTTTTTTAGGCCTTTTGGGATGTTGTTGGCAATGATGTGTGCAAATCCATTAGAGAAATTCAAAGGTCCAAGGTCATTCCTAGAGGCTTCAATTCCATGTTTATTGCACTCATACCAAAAATTCCTAATACTTCCAATTTCAGTGAATTCCGTCCAATTAGTCTTTGTAATGTTATTTACAAAATTTTAACAAAGGCTATCACCATCCATATGAGAGATGTCATGCCTCTCATCATAAATCAGTGTCAAGGAAGCTCTGTCATAGGAAGATCTATCTTGGATGGTATCATTTCTGTTCATGAAGCTATTCATTCTATTTCCATCAACAAAAAGGTTGCCTTCCTTCTCAAGCTTGATATGAATAAAGCCTATGATAGATTGAGCTGGGATTTCCTAATTGCTATCCTTCACAAGTTTGGGTTTCATTCTGATTGGATTTCCCTCATTAAAGGATGCATCTCCTCTACTTGGTTCTCTATCCTTATCAATGGTTCACCTGCTGGTTACTTTCAGAGCAGTAGAGGTCTAAGGCAAGGAGATCCTTTATCCCCCCTCCTTTTCATCATTGCAGTTGAGGCTCTTGGTAGGTCTATTTTGGTAGCAAAAGAGGCAGGATTAATTTATGGACTTCAAGTTACTTCGCAATGTGATCCTATTACTCATCAACAATTTGTTGATGATACTTTGTTGTCCACCTTTGCTTCTGTCAACGAAGCCAAAATCATCAAACGAGTTCTTCTCTTGTATGAAGAAGCAGCTGGCCAACGGATCAATTTTTAGAAAAGCAAATTGTATTTCCTCAATACTCCTCTAAGAAGACAGAATTTTATTGCCAACATACTTCAATGTTCTATAAGCAATCTACCTTCTACATACCTTGGATTACCTCTTTTCATTGGAAATGCCAAAGAAAGCCTATGGGATAATGTCATTGAAAGACTCCAAAAAAAGTTGTCTACCTAGAGAGGTAATCTTCTATCTCAAGCGGGAAAAATTACTCTTACCATGGCCTGCCTTCAAAGCATTCTTGTCTATTTTATGTCCTTGTTCAAAGCTCCTGCCTTGGTCTATAAAAAAATGGAAAAAATTCAAAAACATTTTCTTTGGACAGGATGTGAGAACAAACACAGATTCCATTTGGTTGCTTGGGACAAGGTCTGCAAACCTAAAGACCAAGGAGGCTTAGGACTCAGAAGGATCTCTCTTCTCAACCTTTCCCTCCTCGCTAAACAATCCTGGAGACTCATTTCTAATGAAAAGGTTGAATGGGTCAAAATCATCAGAAGGAAATATCTTCAAGCCTCTGAATTCTTACATGGGCAAGTACTTTCTTATGGGTCGATTTTTTGGAAATCCATTTGTGAAGCTCGATCCTTATTGCAAAAAGGAACTCGATGGCAAGTTGGAGATGGCAATTCCATTTTTTTCTGGGAGGATAAGTGGGTTGGTGATAATCCTCTCAACCAGAATCCTATGTTTCAAAGAATCATCAACATAACCAAACATTTGTTTGGTCCTTTAGTGGCAAATTTCATATCATCCACCAACGGGATTATGAGCTAGAAAAGACTTAATGTCCCAGAATTTGATGTTGAAACTTCTTGCTTGAATGCCCAACTGTCTTCCATAAAAATCCCTATTGGAAATCTTAAGGACCAACCCATTTGGGAACCCACTGATTCCGGTGAATTCTCTATCAAGTCAGCTTACTTGCTTTCCTTAAACAATCTTGAAAATCCCATTCCTTTTAAGTTGGTCTGGACCAAACACCTGACTCCCAAAATTGCTTCCTTTTCATGGCTTTGTATTCAAGACCGTGTCCTAACTATTGAAAACCTCATAAAAAGGGGCATTATACTTCCTAACAGATGTTATCTTTGCCTTTCTGACTGGGAGTCTACATCTCATATTTTCTTGTTTTGTCCTTACTCAAGATTAGTGATTAGCAAACTTCTCCAGAGATTTCAGTTGGTTTGGGCTTTTCCTCCTTCCATTGTTGAACTTTTCCATCAGTGGCCCAATCCTTTTAAAAATCCAGTGCTCAAAGGATTTTGGAAATTTTGTCTTCAACATTATCTTTGGCAAATTTGGCTTGAACGCAATAGAAGGATTTTTGATAAAAAAGCCCTACATGCTGATTACATTGCTAATAAAATAATCCTCTATGCCAAAGAGAATGTCCTCTCTACTCCTTTTGATCTATTTTCTTGTCCTCCTTTTGAGAAAGCCATCCTTAATTCTTGCAATATATTCCTAGATAATTCAAAGTCTGCTAATCCTTCAAATCCTAGGAGTAATGTCAAATGGATTCCCCCTCCAGCTGGGTGGGCCAAACTTAATTTTGATGGAGCTACCAAAGGAAACCCTAGCAATGCTAGGATTAGGGGAATTCTTCGAGAACATTTGGGAAATTCTATTTTTGCTTTTTCAGAACCTTTGGGCATCATGACTAATCATTCAGCTGAAGCCAGGGCAATTTGGAGAGGCCTCCAATTTCTCAAAAATATTCTTGGAAACATTATAGTAGAAGGAGACTCTTTAAATATTATCAATTACCTAAAGACTTCAAAGCCTAGCAGCTGGAGGATAAGATCAATCATGGAAGAAAGTAAGCAAATCCTTCGCCAACAACATAACTTTATTGTCCAACATGCATACAGGGAGGCCAACATTGTTGCTGACAAACTTGCTAGTATTGGGGCTAACGCCCAAGGGTTATTGACTTGGATGGATACTCTACCTCCTGAGGTGGATGAACTTATTAAATGTGATCAAAGTAATGTCACTCATGTCGAGTCCTAAAAATATTTCCATGTTCAATCCCCAACATTATTTCTTCCATGTGAAGTCTATGGCTCACATTTCAATCCTTTTGTCAGGTTCTTATTCATGCACCATTCTTCACATTGGAAATTGGTTGTATAAACCCTTATGTTTCATTTTCAAAATTCTCACCACCCACACCCATGGTCATACTCATTTTTTGGTAATCGAATCCTTTTGTTATTCCAAGATGAATTCGAGCATGATTTTTAATCATTTGTTTCCCATGAGCATTGATATGCGTAATCTTACCCCGTCGAGAACCATTTTCAAACAACCTACTTGTTGTTCATTCTCGAGACTCTGTGTGGTGATCATCCCCATCCTTTTTGTGTCTCGGGCTAGGGTCTCTTACTGGTTACATTTTTTGTGCACCCTTAATGGCCAATTGTCTCATTTGACATTAATCCACTCAATTATCTGGTGTAACATCCAATTCCTAAAAATTTGTTTCGACCTTTGCCCTAGCCAATCCTCGTTTGTAAAAAGGTTTTTTCCTTTTTTGATGTTGCCTTTTTGGCTTCCTAACAGAAGTCCCAGAGATGATAGCACCTTCCTTTTAATCATTTTGTTGCATGCTCTGATCATTTACCAGCCTCCTACCTTTTTGCCTAGCTTTCCTCTATTTCATTCCTTGTCTGTCACCATGAAGGAAAGCAAACCCATTTTCATTGAACCTGCTATGTTTGAACTTAACCCAATGGTCAGAGATATGTGGAAGGATAAAACCAAAAGTGCACTGATCGAGTTCTTCAAGCTATTCACAGGCGTTGATGAAGGTGTGACGAAGGCCTTTGCTAAAACCTAGAATAAAGGTTTTGTTATAGTTCATGGGGTTGAATTCCATATCACCTTTGAGCTACTGGTGGACTTAACAGGGCAACCTTTGGATGGCAAGGTCATCCGATGAAACAAGCACAACTGGGAAGCAGAGCTGGCTTTCTTTGAGAAGAATTTGGAGGTTCATAAAAATCACAAAAAAGGTCTGTATCGCAGCCATATTTCCACTCCTTGGCAAGAAATCCTAATTCCTATCATGCAGTATCTAACGTGTGACAACCCCGAGTCCCAACTTTGTTGTTTCCACTTGGCATACGTAAATCATTTTCGTGATGCCAAGATGATGAATATCCCTACCACCATTTTTTGGTCTATCGACTATAACATCTCTACCCGGTCCAATAAGGAGAATGGTCTACCTTGCCACCAAGGGCTTTTCAATGTCCTATACAGATATCTCCTTCTCAAATTCCCTAGAGGTAACATTCCTACCCCTGACTCTGAGGAGGAGAATTCCTCCTCTACGCCCAGCCCCAGAGTTTCAAAACCCAAAAGGAAGGCTAAAAATGATAAACCCCATTCTGAATTCCACATTAGGAAGAAGGTCAAAGTCGAAGCCACTCCTGTCAGATGTTCCCAAAGGCTCAAACACAAAGAGTTGGCTGAAACCCCTCCTTCCACTTTGGTCAAACCCTCAAAGGCTCAATCCAGCTCGCCTGACCTAGTAGAAAAATACCTCCACAAACTGGTCGTTCATGCTACTTCTGCAACTATTGATCATTTGGAGACTGCTCACGCAACCATTGGCAAAGCTATTGTGAGTCTCAAAGAATAGAGGCACGCTCTTAGCCTCCTATTATTTTGTGATAATTTTAATGATACTTCTATGTTCTCTGCTACCGAAGTTCCGTCCGATACCAAAGGAGGTGCCAAAGACGAAGATGTGGTTGAAATTTCCAAGGATGCTTGTCTCGAAGTTCTGAAGGAAGACCCGAAGGATATCCCAAAGGATGACGCAAAGGACACCATTCTGGAAATTGTTGTTATTTCTCCAGTGCAAAAGGGCACTCCTCTTTGAGCGTGTTTGTTGCTCTCTATTTTTGTTGTCGTCCTCACTATCTGGTTCTTGATCCTTTGGTCTGAAGGATTGCAGGTTTCATTTTGGTCTAGGTTGGCTGCTATATGTTGTTAGTTCCTTTTTTGTTCCTTTGTCCTTGAGGACGTCTCATTTTGGTAAATTTTGGCTTTTGCCTCTCGGTTGTGCTCTGTCTGAATTTGTTTAGAAGTTCTTCGTTCCTTCTTGCTTCAAAGATGTAAAAGGCATTAGGGCACCTTTCAAATGCCCTGTTTTCAATAAAATTAATTTACCAAAAAAATATATAATGGAGGACATGAACACTCCATGTACAGATATGAAAGGACTACATTGCACCATACTACTCAACTATAACACACACTCACTATAATCACTTCCTCTCATAAAACACTCACTATGAGGCCACTATATAGGAAGATAGATTCCTTGGTCCTTACTCTATGTAGAAATTATGTACATGTGGAATACAAGCACATTCACAACTTGCACATTGACACTTGTGCATTTATTACAATACTTGGAGAAACTAAGTAACTCCACTCTAAATTAAACTCCTACTCTAGCTATGTACCATAGGTGGTACATTTACATAACCTCAAATAATGTAATATACTCTAACAATTCTATGCTCAAACTCCAAGCTTTGACTAATTATTTTTCTTCCCTTCAACGTAGTGCATATGCTCTAATATCTAGAACTTTACTCTCTCCTCTTCACTGTCTTCTCTCTACATTCTCTATGTATGCACCATTTTCACTCTAATCTATCCCTTTAATTTAAGTAGAAGGTGTTACTTTACATAATGATTGGTGCTTTCCTTCTATCAAGATACTTGGCATACAAGTTGTTGCTCCTTCTATGGTACCTAGATGCTCCTTGGTTGTTGTCATTATGTATCCTTGGTGACACATGTTCTTTTACACCTGTAATGCTTGTAAATGGATGTTATAACTTGCTACCTCCTTGAAAAACATTCAATTTATCATTGCACTTCCTTCCACAATGACTATTTTGATTCCTTGGTGCTTAGACTCTCCTCACGGTGTTTGGTGCCCTGTGTTTAACATACCAAATGGTAGATAGTATATGATTATAGATTATTCAATGCTTCTCCTTCCAATGTAATGCTCATTAATGAGCAATATTCAACCTCTTCTATTTCTCTTTGTTTTGTATGCATTATGTTAGTTGTAACTCAAGTGTTCTACCTTATTTATGCATTTTATAGCAAGCATTATATCAAACGATTCTAATCCTTTCATTATCCTCCTTTCAATGACCTATTATTAAGTTGGTGTAACCCTAATAGTGTTTTCTCTTCACTTTCCTCCTTTGAAAAACATTGTAATGAGTTTTTGTAACCCTAATGGTGTTCACTTAACCATACAAACCCTCCTTTGATGATGAAACTCTTCCTCAGCTATGTTCTTGGCTATATGATGGTAGCACTTTAGGTAACATTCTTTGATAGAGGAGGTGGCTCCTCTACATTTATCTTGTGGTTCTTCACCTTTCTCGTTCTTGGTTGAATTATGGTGGTACTCTAGATATCCTTCCTTGATGATGGTGGTAGCTCCTCTACGTTGGCTTAGTGGTTCTTCTATTTTTCTGGTGGTTTCTCAATATTGGCAATGGTTTGATATCATCTTCTTGGTGATGCTTTTACCTTGTTGCTTGGCACTTTGCTACATAAATGACACTAATCTTGAGTGCTTAAATTGAATAGAAATTTATGCTCCTTTGTTGTAATGTATTACCAACTATTATACGTAGCTTTAAATAGACAATAGCTATTGCTTGCCCCTGACTTTATTGAAATAGTGGATTTCTTATCCAATATGATGGTGCCTCCTATCTTTGCAAAGACTTGTTAATGATGGTTTTCCTTCCATGGTATATTCTCCTTGTTGGTTACTCTTCTA
Source organism: Wollemia nobilis (assembly GCA_028583015.1). Taxonomy (NCBI): domain Eukaryota; kingdom Viridiplantae; phylum Streptophyta; class Pinopsida; order Araucariales; family Araucariaceae; genus Wollemia; species Wollemia nobilis. Next base: position 9,409,573 of record JAQPPZ010000458.1, on the reverse strand, counting down.
TAATTACTCCTATGCTTATAAATATCTTCGGTGACTCCAAGCTTCCAATTTGTGCCAAACCCTATGAATTTAAAATAGAATAATACTTCTATTTTTTATTGCAACTTATTTACTTTCCAAGAGATAATGAGGATTTGATTTCTTTCCTTATTTTAATTCTAACTTCTCCTTTATCTATTACAAGTTCTAATCCCTTGGAAATGATATCTTCTCCAACCTTGAAGATATAAAATTGATACCTTTCCTTTTGCAACTTTAAAAACTTAAATGTGGTGCTTTTAAAGACTTAATAATAAGCTAATATGAACATTCAAATAATGAACTTTTTGCACCAATATTGCATACCTTTTTGGTCTCCTTTTGTAGCTTGATTTCTTGGTGATTTGATTCACCTATTTGCTACCTCGAGTTTGTAAAACTTGCTACTCCAATTCTTATTACTTTGCTGCCCTAAACTTGTTAATCTAGCAGCTCTTCTTGTTGTCCAAGTCATCTTGTAAACTCCTTCAATTCATAGCTTTATAACTCCTTTAACTTTGCTATCCAAGAGTGTGTATTTTTGCAGCTATAATGTTGTCTTTAACTTCTAAAATTTGCAACACCTTTCCTTGACCAAATGCTATCCAATACTTCTTGAAAATTATCTTTGAGTTTCTCCAAATTGTAGCTATCTTTTCTCCTTATAATGCTGCCCAATAATGTAGTCCAAATCGCTTGATTTATTGTCTTCTTTCGCTGCCAGGGTCTCCTTAAATTTTTTATCCTATGACTCTTCAACTTCTATAAAAAATTAGTGATCTTCTCCTTTGCAAATTATCTTTCAGTTATTTAATGGTAGTCTTCAAATCTTCTCCAATGACCACTTCTTCAATAGGGCTTTTCTAGTCTTCTTGTTCTTTCTTATTTCAACTTTTCTTGAGACCTCTTTTCTTGGATCTTCAAATTTTATAGCTTCTCTAATTTGCAATATGATATTTTATAGTCCTTATCTAACTTCAATCTTCCAAATCTAGTTCTTCAATAGGACCCCCTTTAGTTCTCTTCAACTTCTTCAATATTATAAGAAAACCTTCTTTTTAAGTCTCCTCAATCTCAAATCTTCAATAGGGCTCCTTTGGCCTCTTTATTCTCTTCTCAATATTCAATTTGAAATATTCTATGGAGACTTTCTTCTTGGTTCTCCTCAATATTCAATGTCTATTTTTTAGCAAAAAATAACTAATCCTTGCACAAGGAAAGCACATAGACTTTCAGGTAATCAAAGATGAAATTCTTCTCTATCCATTGTAGGAATATTTTCAACTTTTGAGAACTAATTTTCTGTAGCAAGAAATCTAGATAGTAGCACATAATTCCATGCAAATCTCTATATCTCTATAAATCAATAAACATCACTAGTTATCCTTTAATCTAGTGGAAAAGAGATCTATGTTGAGTCCTAGTCTTCATGAGTTTTCTTGCAACCCTATGGAAAGACTCTAGCCAAATAACAATTTCAAAAATTCTAAAAATGAGATCTTCCTATATCCTCTCAATATTATTATGGCTCTCTCTATTTCCTATCAATCTACCTTGTGCTTTGATACCATTGTTAGCTTTTGATGCTATATATTTAAGCAAATGCAACCACAAGGTACAAAATGAGCTTGCAATATTAACTATATGATAATGTCAATATCTTAAACATGTAAATAACATGAAAAACTTCTAAAAATACTCATAAAGTAGCCATTAATGAAAGCTTACAAAAATGATATCTTCATACAAAATATGGAGATCCTAAATGCTCCATTCTTCATTCATGTTGAACATTGTATCTAGCTTGAGCACTACTCTACTCTAATGTGATCATGCACTCTCTCTTAATCACTCTCCTCTATTTCTCTCTACTAAAAATGCCAATATATAATGGATTATGACTCTTGGCCTTCCATATTTCTATGACTCACTATATTCCTATTCTAGACTCATGTACACATGGATAACACACACATTTACATCATTGCACATTCTAATAATACTTGTGCATTTATTTATTATATAAAGTAAATACTCAACCCCTAATCTAAGACACTCTCCTAATCTAAATATGTACCCAATATGGTACATTAGCATGTACTAAATAATGTAATATTCTCCAACAATGGAAACTATCCTAGGCGGTTGAGAACCACCCCAAGTGGTTAGCAACCGTCTAGTATAGTCACCAGAGCAACCCAAGTGTAGTTTTTCTATAGTTTGGAGGACCAAACAATGTCAAAATTGAAGAAAAATATACTCTTAAAAAATCTCTTTTTGATTCTGATCCAATGGTGGTAGTTTTGGAAAATTTGGAGAATATTTGATACGTGAAAAGGTGGCTCAAATATGACTTACTTTTGGGAGTGATAAATTCTGAATTTTAGATCATTGAAAGGTAAAGTTGGTTTGGGTGGTTAGAGGGTAGATGTAGGATGATGCATTGATGATAATGTATGAAAAATAGGTCAATTGTGAGTGCTTATATAGATGGTGGATAGGAGGGGAGTGGCAATATAGCTGAAGTACAACAATCGAGATGATAATTTTGGTTGAGGTAGGAGAGGCCACCATTTTATATTTACATACCTAATGCATAATGTATTATGATTCTAGAGGGTAGGTTTGATGTAGTCTATGGGTATGTCATGAGGATGTATGATGAGTTATTTATAATATATATACATAAGTTGTGTGTTTAAATGATGCCTTTGTGTGTTGGATTATGATGACGTGTGTGATTGATGATTATGATTAATGAGTTATGATGATATGATTGTGCTAGATGATGTGATGGATGAGCAAATGGAGGGTGATGTGTAGAGACTTATATCTTATTATTCAATCAAATTTTGGATAGATGTATATGTATTTCCTTATCATAATTAGTGTAATTAACCAAGGATACACACACAATCATAATAACATAATGGTATAACATGAGAGAGGGTAATCACAATGAACACTAAATATGAGATAGGAATAAAGACAATATGTGGTCCTAATAAACTATAACAAATGACTAATGGGATAGGATGTAAATATAAATATGAAGATACATGTATGATGAGTGAGGAAGAACTACAAGATATGTGCTACCCTAAATATCTTAGGAATGTTATATTTTGGAAGTGTTTCAAAAAACTCAAACACCCTAGTGGTACCAAGAAAATTCATCTAGGAGTTAATCAATATATTTTAGAGACATGGACCATCTTGAGAAGTCAAGTCTCTCAAGGATCAAAGTGCGTGCAGTGAGGTTCATTTCCAATTTTGAGCGAGGTTGGACTAACCAATTATAGTTCAAGCCAATATAAGCTAGCTCATATGCAAGTGGTCAGATTTCTGTATAAAATAAGTTCATTAATATGATAGATATGTCACCACATAAAGGGTATAGTCCAGTAAAAGTTAAGCATATATAGCCTAAGTTGAGATAACCTCATAATCCTTTGGCATAGCTCCACTGCCAACCAAGCATCTATAGCCTTGGTGGGGGTATCTAAAATGCCTAAGGATCTATGATGAATTATTATTTTATTATATTTATTTTTGTGTGCATGCATTATGGATCCTTACGTTCAAATTATGCATATGATAGTATGATTAGGGAAACCATTCACTTTATGGTGAGAACTACACATTGCTGCATCTTCTCTAGACTCAAAATGTGATTAATATGTGTGATATGTATGTGGTCCAAGGGAGAACATAGGTATATACGAGAGGCCTAAAGCACTTTAAGACCCGATGACATTCGATGAAGGTTGAGTGTAATACTAGGGATGGTTGAATAAATAAAATGACCTCCATGTTTGAGCAACCTAAGATATTTGGATGATGGAACCAAGTAGGATGTGTGACAAACAAACAAAATAAGGATAATGGGTGCACAAGACAAAGGACAAAATGACGTGACACATGACCAAACATGACATGATGGACAAAATGAATTAAATAAAATGTGATACATAGAAATGGATGCAATATGTACACTAATTGAGATAAAAGAATACAAGTTCATTAATCCAAAAAATAGATCAAATTATCATGTTATAATCCTTATGCAAGACTGTAATGGATGAGTGAGGTGGATATATTCAATGAATGGATTCAATACAATGATATGGATGCCATAGAGGGAGTGTGAACTCTCGTACGCATTAAATTGGATGGAAGGAATGGAAATCCCCCTAGTCAAGAAAGAATGGTTATGAATAGGAAAATAGGAATGAACAAGGGTATATGATAGGATGTTGAGGAATGGTTGGATGAAAATGAAATTTAAGGATGAAGGAAAGAGGTGATGCAGAATGTGTGATGAAGACACTAAATAATATTGAGGAATGGTTGGATGAAAATGAAGAATCACAAAGGAAAGAGGTGATGCATAATGTGTTATGAATACACTAAATAATATTGAGGAATGAGTGGACAAAAATAATGATGAAGAAAAAATATGAGTAGTTGGGAGTTATGGGATGTGACAAAAGTGGAGATGGAAAGGATCATAACTTCCCCTAGGCGAAAGAGAAAGGAAAAAAGGAGTACAAACTCCCCAATTTGGGTGATGGATTAGGAAAATATAGAATATCCCAAATTGTAAGAGGGTGTGGAAGGAGGATGAACTCCCCCAATCACTGTAGGAAGTTCGGGTGTGAGAAGAATGACTAAACAAGGGAGGGTGGGAGGAGGTAAACATAATGAGGAAAGGAAGGGGAAGATGAATGGGTTAAGAAATAGAATAAAGGTGAAGGATATAATGGGAGAGAAGGGAAAGAAACCAACCATGAGTACATAGTCACTCGATGCATGACCATACAACCATGATGTGGGATTAAAATAAGTAGAGGTGAAGGAGTCTAAAAAATGTGAATAAGAAGGAGAAGTTAGATCAAAATTGATGAGCAATAGGATGGTGATGATGGTTGGTGAGGGATGCAAGGGTACAAGAGTGATACTTTGATAAGGAGACGTAATATTATCATGAATCATGATTTATGTAAGATACCCTAGCAATAGAAGGGACAATCTTGAATCTTGTCAGTGATAGATTGCTAAGCACATTTGATGGGATAAGCTAACCAACCATTGGTAGGTATCCTCATGATACTTAAATAAATTTTTCAAAGTGTGATAGGTGAGTAAGCATACGATGAGAGGTATAAAGCATAACAAGTTGTATTTGATTAGAATTTGTGTTGAGAAGATAAATTCTATATTTTGACTCGATAGAGTAGGATTAATAATAGTCTCAAGCAAGGTTCTTGGATATATTCCAATTCTAAAAATGAGTGTTTGGATATTGATCAATATTAGTAAATAATTTATTAGGTAATGCCATCCAACTCAAGCGATAATGTGATTGATGATGGGGTATGATTGGGGTGGATAAATTTGATTGGTAGTTGTGTGATATGTATATGGATGAAAGAAGTCAATTGATGAAGATGAGGAGATTGAAGAAGAATGAAGCCATTGGAAGGGGGATCATTTTGATGAGATGGTTTATTACTTGTGATCTAGTAGGTCTTGTACTAGATGATTGAAGGGTCTATACTCATCAATATGGTGATATTTTTTATGATGGTAGATGCAATAGTGGTATTATTTGTACCATTTAGGTTTAGTCTTGTTGGTTTACTCTGGGTGAATAGGTAAATAAATTACTTTTGCATCATATAATTTTTAAATATGGTCGATAGTAGTTTCAACAAGGGCATCCAGGGATGAGGTGGACAATGAGGATGCTGATGTCAATTGGAGGGTCAAGATGAAGAAGAGGGGGTGCAAGAAGATTGGATTGAGGAAGATTTTAAGGGTGATGTGGAGGTTCCTTTATGATTTGATTATAGATAAAGATTTGTGAGTCGGTACATTATTTGTTTTAAGCCATCTAGAGGTGGAGTTAGAGTGGATTGAATGGGTTTGTATGGTTTGACATCATGGTTAATATTAAGTTGGTAGGGATAAGAACATGGATAGGGTAAAATTGGAGGAATAGGAGATTATGAATTGGAAATTTGTGGGTGTTGAGCCATGGAAAGTGTATGATATTAAGGATAGGGTGTCATGAGAAGAGGGGGAGAGATGACATTGGAAGAAGAGGTGGTAGAGATGGTGTTGGGAGAAGATATGATAGGGTGATGTGGATTGATGCAAGGAGGAAAAGTGATCCTCTCTATAGGTTTTGTGGTTAGAGTGGTGGAGGTGGCCTAAGATATTAGGCCTAGATAAAACTATGTGGGTCAAGAATTGGCCTTGGTAGTTAGACATGAGATAGGATGGATGGTGGAGAGGGTATTAGATGGGATGAGGGGCATCTCTCCCAATTGGGTTGGAAGAGTTATTATGGGATGGGGATTTTCCTAGAATACTCCATAGAATTATGTGGTTGGTATTTGGTTTGGCTACGAGTCTAGACCATAAGTAGTTGAAGGCAAAATGGAATGCAAAGAAATATATTTTGGGAATTTTTCAATGGTTTTAGTGGTGTTTTTTTATGGCTTTTGGAAAATAAACTCACTATCTACATAAACAAAGAGACAAACAAACAATCAAATAAATAATTATTATGTTGATGGTTTGTGAATGTGTTTTTGCATTTTGGTGTTGTGTTTGTAAGTTTTTGGTATGGTTTGATTGGGATTTGGGATGTTTTGGTGGTTTATGTTTTTTATTTTATTTTTGTTATGTATTTATTTTTTATTTTTTTGGGAGGGGTTTGTGTGTTGTGACGTACCCTAGTCCTAGAGACTACTAAAAGAGGTAAATGAAGTGGTAACTACAAGGGTGTGTTTATGCCCATGCCTATATGAGAAGTGGTACACAAATGGCTAAAAAATACTTCCTAGGGTAAGGTCAAATTCAGGTATCCTAGGAAAAAAGAGAACCTCCAAAAAGAGGTGGTGCTATCTAGAACCTATGGTGGCCCAATCAGCTTTTACTTCATCCTTGGTCAGGCTCGATAAAAAATGATAGTTGCACACCCATTTATTATTAAGCCCCGTGAGCAAGGGCATCTAATCCTCAAAAATGACCCTAAGCTAGTTCCAAGGGTAGCTAGTTTCCTAATGATGAAGTCCAAGAGACTATGTGATCTAAACCATGGTGTATAAGGGCTCAACCGATGGATGGGGATGAATTCCAGTGTCATCGGTTGGTTTTTATTACAAAATTTTGTGATAAAATGATGTGAAAGTCTGTGTGATTTTTATAATTTTTGGTTGTTTTTGTTTTGTGTTCTCAAAAATGCCTACTTGCAATGCATATCTAAAGCTAATTCTAAATATGTAAAATTTAAAACAAACAAGCATTATTTCTAAGATGATCCTAATAATGAGATGCAACTAATCTAAGCAAGAATGACAATGAAGGATGCTAACTAAACAAATAGGAAAGGATCTATCCTAAAAGCAAAAAAGAAAGAAGAAAATCTAGACTAATATGGAATGGAGAGATCAACTCTTAGAGAAGGAAACAAACAATTCTAGAGAAGAAAAAGATAATCTATGCTAAAGGATGAGGAAATGAGAACCTTAATCTTGAGGGAAAATAAAACTATGTAGGTAGAAAAAAAAGACCTAAACTGATAAATGAATGCAAAAAATAGATAGGAAAAACTACAAAATGACCCTAGGCCTAATAGTCGGATGCTATTCAATTCATAAAGCCAACCGCCAGGGGTTGGTGGTTGTTGATTGTATATGGTAGTGGAGACTTCTAATATCTTAGGGCAAGCGGTTGGACCCAGAGGTAGGTTATATAGAAGAATAAAACAAAGGCAAATTAGTGGAATGATGGGAGGACTATGGATGGTGACTACAACTAGTTTGATGACTAATTATAATCTAACCTAAGCTAAATGATGAGAACCAATGATTAGGCTAGGGATAAAAAGGATGATGATGAGCCTATCCTATGGCAACAAGGAAGACAATTGGAAAATAACTATTATAAGGAAAGTCAACTAGACTAAAGTAAAGAAACAACTATTATAGGAAATATTATGCATAGTCGTTATACCATCATTAATTCTCAATGAATCTGTCAATCCAGGGCAGTGTACAAGGCTATCTGCTGGAGAAGAAGTGAAACATCTATAACTTAGGTCAATCTAGGGCAACAAGTCTTATTGGTGGAACCGGTTGTGTGGGGGGTTTTGGAAAATTCCTATCTCTAAATTGCATAAATTAAATCTTAATCTAAGTTGCAGAATTGGAAACTAATCATTAACTACAAAAATGAAGTCCTAATTACAATTGCAGAATGAGACCTAATTATATTACAGAATTAACAGTTGCAGAATTGAAAGTCTGATCCTAATTGCAGAAAGGAAATCTAATTACTTTTGTAGTAATGAAAGTTTAGATCTAATGTGGAAATAAAAACTATCAAAGTTCTGTAATAGAAGGTTGTCAATCTTTTGTTCAGATTTTGACAGCAAAACATAAAATGTAGGAAATTGCTGAAAAACAGTAAATTCTGGAAATAACAATCTAAAAATAAAGTGGAAACTTTGCTGAAAGTAAGATTGCAACTAAAACTTTAAGCACAAGATTAATCTAAGCATAAATAAACTTAATACTGCAAATATTTTCAACTATTTATAAGCAATTGAAATAACAAGTTTTACAACTCATTCTGCTACAGCAAAATTAGAATAAAAACCTGCTTTGTTAGTCCTCCTCCTAGGTCTAGAAGTGGCCAGCCTCTTTGTCCAGAAGAAGGTGTAAGTCTCTCTCTTTTTCTAAATATTAATCACACTCATTTACAAGTAATTTGAAATAGAACTGGTGCACTTTATTGATCAAAAGACATGATTACAAGAATTTTGCTGAAAAACTGTTACAGGACTGTAACAGTCAATTTCTAGTTATACTTTGTATTTTTTGCTAGCTTCCTTACTCTATTTTCTACCTCCTTTTCTATCTCTCTCTTGGCTCAACCTGAACGGGAGAAATATTTATAGCTATTCTATGATCTGATTACAAACAAAGAATATCTCAAAATATCTAATCCTACAATTCTGCAACAAATTCTGGTTTTATCCTAGAAGAGGACTAAAACCTGATCTTTCCCTTAATGATGGCTTTGGTCGGCAATGACGGCAAAGACAGATGGAAGATATTTCTCTTTACTTTTTCCAACCTTTATTTCCCTTTTTTTGGCTTCAAAAATCGGTCAAAAGGTCAAAAACACATTCTGTTCTTCATTTCGAAGATAAGTGGCTTCATTCCGAAGACAATGCAGTTTTCATTCTGAAGATCACTCATTTCGAAGATACTGCATTCTCATTCTAAATATCACTCATTTCGAAGATACTGCATGCTTCATTTCAAATATCTGATCATTCCGAAGACGCTGCATTCTTCATTCCGAAGATCCGCTCATTTCGAAGATGTTGTGTTCCTTCATTTCGAAGATATCTGTTCATTCCGAAGATACTTCGGAATGAACAAATGTATGATTTTCTAATGATTTCTTCTGCATCTCTCAGGTGGGTTATCTCCTAAGATAAAATTCTAATGGTCTTCATCCCTTTCCTCATGTGAATTCCATGCCTTGCTATTTATGGACAGCTAGCTGGAATTTATATGGGAAAGACCAGTTTTTGCTGCACAGCAATAGTTTGCTTGCACTGTTGCCAGATTAGGTGAAGTAAATGATTTTGTCAAATCAAAACAAGATTAGTGAAATGCTGCTATTATTCTAAGCATATCCCATTGTAGAAAATCATAGCAAAAAGAACACAAAACTATGCAAAAATCTGTAAAATCAGCATATAATATTTCAAATACATTGATCATGCAAAAATGGTTAATATACAGCATATTGAATCAACTTAACTAACATATCAGATAAAACATAAGAGTTTATAGGAATTTTTAGTGTACAAAACATGTTATGATTGAGGCATTTCCAGGCCTCATCATTTTCCCCCCAACTTATATTAATGCATGCCCTCATGCATTCTATTGGGCTATGGAATCACATATGTCCATGTTTAGATTCCATGACCTGTAGAATAACTTCTTGCCTATGTAATACCCCCTATTTTCTTGAATTTTTCTGAGCCAATATTCAAATTGTTCATCAGGCTGGGCATCTTCTTCAAAGTAGAATGGAACTGGAGTAATGATGGTTGGAGGCCTGAACCTGAGACCTATCCAGTTATGTTGCATGATCTGAATCAGTTGGACTACACCTTCTGCTCTTCTTCTGGACCATTCTAAATTGATGGGGGAGATAGGTTCTCTTTTCCTCAAAGACATGGAAAGTTCATTCCATCTGTCTCTGCATACTGACAATGCTGGGAAGAAATTATGATCACAGAAATTGTTAAATCTAGCCACATAGTCCCTCAAATTGTTCAAGTACATTCTCTTTATATCATCCCTGTTCATCATTGAGAAGTGCTGTTAAGTGATATTTAGGTGATTTGGCTAGATTGCTCTGACTAACAACTCAGCCCTTGTTTCAATCACTTTATTCCGCCTTTTCTCGTGATCCCAATAAAGCTGATTTTGCAAAGTAGACATAAATGCTCTCAACTGAACATCTCCAATGTAGATTTGAGGATGAGAGTCAACTTCCTCTGGAATAAAGAAACTGTGTAAAAACAGTTCACACAGGAGATTTTTCTGCTCAAAGGGACTGTTAAAATATGCTTCCAAAAAATCTTCAATAGTGTCCAATTTATATGGAAGATTTGAAGTAATCCTCATGACCTGCCATCTGAGGTATTTTTCCTTCAAAATAAGGCTGTAAAACCTGGCTGGTCGTCTAAATTGGACTAAAAATTCAGCAATTTGGCATAAGTCAGACACCTTTTCTTTCAATGCCTAAATTTTTGTGTCCTTGGCTTCTAGCTGTTTTGCTTCCAATTTGAATTTTTTAGTTTTATTGGCAAGTTGTTCATATCTAAGCATCCAGCTAGCTATGTCTGCATTATACTGCTCTAGAGACACAGTATTAGGTGGTCTTACTATAGGGGGGATCCTAGGCAATAGATTTATCTGAACTCATTTTTCTCGCCACTTCCATCGGTCGTTCATCCGTCAATAACTCTACTTGCACCCCCTTATTTGCTATTTCTATGGGGTTGTCATCGGATAGTATTTCTACTTGTACCCCCTTATCCGTTGTTTCTACTAAAAGTGTAGCAAGTTGAAATGCGGGGACCTCAGTAGGAGTATTTACTTGAACATTTTCTTGTTGTTGGGACTTGTTTCGTGTTGGTGGCTCATTTTCAACATCCTCTGCAATATTCCTCACCATTTCTGAAGCATCTTCAGAACAAGAAAGCAATGCTTCAGAATAAGATGGTGCTGCTTCAGAATGAACAGGCACTTCTTCAGAATGAAGGAGTGCTATTTTAGGATGAACTCCCATGTCTGCTTCATCAGAATCATCTGCTCTTGATAAACCCAGAAGCAATTGAGCCAAATTATCTTCATCATGGGATATAGCTGGTTGTTTTTCAGATTGTGACAACAATTTTTTTAGTTCTGCCACTTCCTGCTAAAGCTCTGCAATTTTTCTTTCTTGCATCTCAATGATGCTTTCTTTCTCTGTGATCCATCTGGTCTGTGTTTTGACAACACTCCTTGCTGCCCTCAGCTACTCTGTGATGTCTCCCACTTTTGTTTCTGCTTCAAAAGCTGATGCAGACAAATCAGTTACAGTTGGCTGCTCAACCAATATTTCCTCTTCTTTTGCAATAGTTTGTTCTTGTTCAGGAGGCTCTGTGAGACTGTCTATAAGGATATCTACCATATCTGTAGCCTGTTGAACTGTAGCCTCTTCCAAACCAACCTGCTCAGTTTTTGCCTCGGCTATCCTGTCTGGGAATTCTAGAAAGTTGTCGAGATGTTGGTTGTATCTCTCGTGACATCTCGGGCTACTTGGTCTATCTTCTTCCTCCATGACCTGTTCTCAGGTTTCTTTCAAATGGATTCTTGTAGACCTCCTAGTTCCAGATGCAAACTTCTTCTTTTTGCTCTATTTTTTGGTGACAACAGGGGTCATGGGGTCAGTTTTAGATGCCTCTGTTTCCCTTGTTTCACTTCTCTATTCTGATAAGTCAGTTGCAGCTTCAGCAAACCAAACTTTCTTTTGTTTTTTTGCTCTGCTGCTAGTTCCAGATCCTCTTCTCTTTTGTCTCTTAGCCTGTGAAGTTGAGGGTTCAAGAGCAAGGTTTTATGCTGCTGCTGTGGGGTGTAGTTCTATAACAGCTTCAGGGGCAGCTTCTTCTGCAGCATCCTCTGCAACATTTTCTACAGCAGCTTCTGCAATATTTTTTGTAGCAGTTGTTTCCTCTTCTGCAGCAACATCAGCAGTATTTGGTTCTTCTTCTTCCTCACTTTCATCCCCAAAAATGACATCATTTAGGTTAGAGTAAAACCTGTCAAAACTCCTAGGGTTTCCTCTAAAATGGTGTTGGCAAACTAATTTGATGAGGCCATGATGGCGAAGGCTTCCTTTACCCTCCTGATATCTTTTTGCCATGTTCTTTAACTCTTGATATAGATACAGGGGAAGATTTACCCTAACTTTTGGTTGTTGTCCACCATGTCTGAGATGGTTCAAAATTCGTAGATGATGCCCTGACAACAGCACATACTGCCCTTCACGGGTTAAAAACTTAATTACCCGGTGGCTACTTCATCCCGGGGTTCCTATAGGTGGCCCTTTTTAACCCTTTGCATGTGTTGTTATGGGTTAAGTATTCGGAGTTCTCTATCATTTTCTTCTACAAACCGATTAACTACATTTGCCAATGTGTTCTTGCCGGATCTAGTAATTGAAATCCCTTCTAATGGCAGCTCCGTAATCTGACTTAAAATTTTAGGGCTTACCTCAATAGACATGTCGTTAACATGTGCTCGGTTGTTTCTGAATGTATGGGCGAACATGCCAGCTAAATCTTCAGAAGACCCATTGAATTTATCCAAAAATGTCATAAACCCTCCGTCTTCAAAAATCTGCACAACTGCCGGATTTTCTCGGAGGTAAGTGGTATCTGCAGGCTCTGTTCTGATCTTTCGCCCCATTTTTCTCTGTTAAAAAATCGTATACTGCGGCTGCTGTTCTACTGCAGGATTTTTGGCTGTTTTTTGTTGCAAATTTGCAGAGTTTTAAGTTGAAACCTTCGTTGCCCTGTTTCTCGTCTTCTTCTTTGGAATGAACCGTATCCTGTGCACTGTACCTCGCAACACGTCTTCAAAAAGAAATATGGCACACATTTCTACTTTTGCATTGTACACCTGTTTGTTGATAATTGCATGGATGTCCTTGCCGTCAGATCCACCTCATTAGTTTTGCAGATTCTCACGTGCATGTTAATTGTCATTAAAAACTGGTGGCATATGGTTGGTCATGTTCTCCGTATTTCCAATGAGTGCAAAAACAAACCATGTGCTGATTGACACGTGTCCCTTCCTCGCATGCAACTAAGAAAAAATCTTGATTTTGTCGTACCTTATCTTCTTGGATGCCACGTGGAAATGCTCTTTCCGAAGATTATAACTTATTGCGCAAACAAAATTTCATTCCGAAGATTATGACCTCATTTCGAAGACAAGTCTTCATTTCGAAGACAAATCCTCATTCCGAAGATTATGACCTCATTCCAAAGACAGGTCTTCATTCCGAAGACAAATCTTCTTTGCAAAATTTTCATTTCGAAGATAGATCTTCATTCCGAAGATCAATCCTCATTTCGAAGATTAATCCTCATTCCGAAGATCAGGCTGTATTGTGAAAGTAAATCGTCATTCCGAAGACAGACCCTCATTCCGAAGATAAATCTTCATTTCGAAGACAGATCTTCATTCCGAAGACATATCTTCATTCCGAAGATGATGCAGCAAGTCGTCATTCTAAAGACCAAGTTTCATTCTGAAGACAAATTGTCATTCCGAAGACAAAGTTTCTTTACGAAGACAAAGTGCAACATTCATTTCTTTGTCATTACGAAGACAATTTCATTCTGAAGATAATACAGCAGGCACTATTTTTTGGCATTCTTGTTCCGAATATTTAGGCAGAAATCAATATTTTCATTCTCAAAACATGTTTTTAAGTATGCCAACTCTTATGAATACCTTTTATGCTAATGGTTAATTGTCACATACTATATACCAATCATTTTACAATGAAGAAATGTAAGAAATATATACCTGATAAAAATAGTTAATGCCAGTTTTTGAAGAATGACTGCTTTTGTTGATATTCTGCTGAGATTTTCTGCAACATTTCAAAACAAGTGCACTAGGTGAATTTGTACAATGATGGTTCAGAAATTTCTCAAGGTTATGCATGCCAAAAAACTGGTTTTCATGCACACCAACTCAGTAGTGCCTTAAGAAAAGGTTTTCACTTCTGGGTTATTCATTTTTCTCTCTTTTTTTTCTTGATTTTCCCCTTCTTTTTTTTTTTTTTTACCTCTCCTTTTCTCTTTTTTTTTCTTTTTTTTTTTTCTTGATCCTGACTATGCCCATGAAGGAATTTCATGATTTCCCCTGAAACCATGCCCATGAAGGAATTCATACTCAGAATTTATTCATCTTTTTGTTTTCTATTTTTCTGATTTTTTTTGTATTTTCTTTTTTTTCTTGAAATCCACTGATCATGTTGATTGTTTTGAAGTGGAAGAAGGAATCTCTTCCACCTGCTGTGTATCCAAACTATCAAGTTGCTTGCAAGAATTCTTCTTTAGTCAGAGGTGTATGGTATACCCCGAGGCGATGTCCATTCACTACCAACTTTCTTCGTGACCCATCAATAGGGGATAAACGAGCTCGCTCCATTGTTAAATACCTCTTCAATCCGAGTAAGGTCCCAACCATCTAGTTCTCAGTTTTCCAGGGAAGTCTTCATATTGAGAATCAAACAGTAAAGCCCAATCTCCTTGTTGAAGTTTCCTCTGCTGAATGTGATTGTCATGCCACAGCTTCCTCTGCTCCTGAATTACCTCAGTTTGGTGCAGAGCATCCAATCTAAGTTCATCCAATGCATTCAGTTGCAGAATCCTGTCTATCTGTGCCTACGACAATTCAATTCCAATTTCTAGTGTTGTGCGCAATGTTAGTAGCTCAAATTCAATAGGTAAGAGAGGCTTTTTACCAAAGACTAGTTCATAAGGTGTGAATCCAGTAGTGGACTTCCAAGTAGTATTGTAGGCCCAAAGCTGCTTCAGGTAATTTATCTAGCCAATTTCTCCTATGAAAAGCTACTATTTTTGTCAAGATGCGTTCTAGTTCCCTATTTGTTACTTCAACCTGGCCATTTGCTTGTGGGTGGTAAGGTGATGATTTCCTATGTTTGATTTCATACAATTCTGTAAATGCTTTTATGACTTTGGATGCAAATTGGGGTCCTTGGTCTGTGGTGATAGACCGTGGAGCTCCAAATCTCTAAAAAATTTGAGTATACAAGAAATCAGCGACCTTCTCTTCACGAGCATGTTTGAAAGCACGCACCTCTACCCACTTTGTCAGGTAATCAGTGCATACTAGAATATGCACCTTTCCTTGAGAAGGTGGATCAATAGGTCCTACAAAATCAAGCCCCCACCTCTCAAATGGTTCTAAAACCATTTGAGGCTGCAGATGGCATCTCATTTGTATGAGTGGGTTTCCCCATTCTTTGGCATGCATCACAATGCCCGATGTACTTTTTCACATCCTTGTGAAGAGATGGCCAATAATATCCTATCCCCAAGATTTTTCTAAGCTGTGCTTTTTACGAGAATAGTGTCCACTGAGGGTTCATCATGACAAGCTCTAAGGATATCATACACTTCATCCTTTCGGATGCACCTACGTAACACATGGTCAGGACTACACTTAAAAAGCATACCCTTAATCCATTCGAAAGAAGAACTCTGTTTGATCAATTGTTTTTTCTGTTTTGAAGTAAAATGTGGAGGAACTTTCCCTGTGACCAAATAATTGGCTATATCTGCAAACCAAGGTGATTGAACTGATATAGCAAATAGTTTTTCATCAGGAAAAGTGTCATCAACTAATTCCCCTTCATCTGTGTTATGCAACCTAGACAAGAAATCTGCCACAACATTAGCTTTTCCTGGTTTGTTGATTATGGTGATATCAAATTCTTGCAGCAACAGCAACCAACGAATAATTCTTGCACTTACCATAGGTTTATTCATCAAATACTTAATGGTTGTATGATCTGTGTGAATAAATATTTGATAACTTGTGATATAATGCTTGAATTTGTTGATGGCATAAATTACTGCTAGGAATTCTTTCTCAGTTGTATAATTTTTCTCTGCTCCTGTCAAGTTCTTGCTAATGTTGTAGATGGTATAATGTTCACCATTATCAATTTGTCCTAATGTTGCTCCAATTGTTGTATTGGAGGCATCAGTCTGAATGTGAAATGGTAATGTCCAATTAGGTCCTCTGAGCACAGGTGGAGTTATCAATTTCTCTTTCAAAGCTTCAAATGCTTCCTGACACTTTGCAGTCCAGGAGAATTCAGAATCTTTAGTCAATAAGGCAAACATAGGATTGGCTATTGTACTAAAGTTGGGAATAAACCTGCGGTAAAAACCAATGTGTCCTAGGAAGCTTCTGACATTAGTCTGAGTTTTAGGAGGAAGGAGATTCTTGATAATTTCAACTTTCTTTGGATCAACTTGGATCCCTTCAGGAGAGATGTGATGACCAAGAACTATCCCTTCCTTCATCATCATGAAGCATTTATCTGGATTTAAGGATAAGTGGTATGTTTCACGACGAGTTAAGACTTTGTCAAGATTTTCCAATGTGAAATCAAAAGTTTGTCCACATCCTTGTGAAATCATCCATGTATATTTCAACACTTTTGGTGGTCAGATCAGCAAAAATTGCTAGGACTGCTCGTTGAAAAGTTCTTTGGGGCATTACACAAACCAAAAGGTAAAACCCTATAGGCAAATGTTCCCCATGGACATGTAAAAGTTGTCTTTTCTTGATCTTCAGGTGCAATCTGAATTTGATTATATCCACTAAATCCATCAAGAAAACAAAAGTATCTTTTTCGAGCAAGAGTATCTAACACTTGATCTATGAAAGGTAATGGAAAATGGTCTTTGTATGTCACCTTATTCAATTCTCTATAGTCTACACATACTCTCATTTTTCCATTTTTCTTAGGAACTATTACCAATGGAGAAACCCATTGGCTATCGAAATTGGGTAAATGAATCCTACTTTCGGGAGTTTTTCAATTTCTTCTTTCACAATATCTCTTAAGGCAGGATTCAATCTTCTTTGAGGTTGTCTGACTAGCTTGACTTCTTCAGTATAGATTCTATGGGTACATATATCAGGATGAACTCCTGACATATCTTTGTAGTTCCAAGCAAAAGCATGAACATGCTTCTGCAAAACAACTATCAATTTTTCTTCCTCTTCCCTAGTAAGCTGGTTGTAGATGTTCAAAAATTTGCCTGGCTGGACTTCTATTTGTTTTGTATTTAGAAGGACTGAATTCACTCCTTCATACTTGGTGTTTAAGGGATTAAGAGGACATTGCTGAGATGGGAGAAAAGAAGCAGTTTCTATTTTATTGCTGCTTGAGGGAAGCATATCTTGTATGGAGCAGGTGAGAAGGAAAAATCGGATGATGGTGCCATCCATGTGGTAGTGAAACAGAGTTTCCCTGTGATAGCACGAGATGATTCATCTTCAGATTTTTGATTCTCCTCATTACTTATCAAGCTGTTGGATATTTGTTGCTTCCCCTTCTAAACCTTGTTCATGCAGAACATTCATCAGGATTGTTTCATTTTCTAAGTTTTCTGTGTCACTGAGGTCTTCTGTGTGTTCTCTTACTACTAAGGTAGCTAGTGTAGAAATGACCTCTTTCGGTTCCTCATCTGAGTCAGAAAACCATAACCGACCTAAAAATTTGCTAGATGGTTTTGCAGGGAGGATATAAAGAAATTTGTTTCGGCTCAATACCATTTGAAATAGTCATATTTCCGGATCTGCGATCTATGAAGGTCTGCTGTAGTTGCAAGCCAAGGTCTTCCCAAAATAATGGGATATCCATGTGCTGAATTTCTTGTCTGTAAAACCAAAAAATCTACAGGGAATTCCCGAGAAGAAACTTCTATAGGGACATCTTCAATGATTCCTTCAGGTTTTGCAACTGACCTATCAGCCATTTCTAAAACTATAAATGTGGGGTTGAGATGTTTGAGTTGTAATTGTTCCATTGTATCTTTAGTCATGACATTTATTGCAGCTCCTAGATCCACTAAAACATTTGATATTGGAACTGAACCTATGGTGACTGTGATAACTGGGCTTCTGGATCACTATACTTTGGAGGTAGTAGTTTTCTAGATAAGAGATCATCTATCTTCCCTTCAACCTGCACAGTCTTGGGGAATGCTTTCTTCTTTCTTCCTGCTCTTTTAATGCACAAATTTTGGACAGTACTATTAATTTATGGTATTTCCTTAATGGCTTGCAATAAGGGCAATGAGATAGTCAACTTTTTGAGTTCTTTGACCAATTCTGACTCAAAAATTTTTGGTATTGCATTAAGTCTTTCAGGATATGGAACTATCCTTGGTAATTGTTCTGCTTGTGTCTCTTTTTCTATTGTTGGTTCCAATTTTTCTGTTTCTATTGTTGGTTGGATTCTCTCCGGTTCCGATGATTCTTGCTTTTCATTATCTTTGATTTCCATTAAAAGCTGGTTCAGGTACAACTTTCCCTGAACGGAGTTGGATGTCACTACAATAAAGAACATTAATTTCAATATTTTATTTAGCTTCAGCCACATAGACAGGAGGTGTATGTCTTACATTGTTTGGATTAGTGACTGGCTGAGCTGGCAATTGAGGTTGTTTCACTTGCTGTGTTTGCTATTATTTTTCTTGAAAATTATGATTAGGTGCAGGCAACAAATGTTGAGTTTGACCTTGATTCCTTTGCTGCCTTGGATAGGACTGGTATTGCTGATTCCATTGTGGTTGGTTTTGCACCCAATGTGGATTAGTCTGATTTTGATTCCAAGTTGGATTGTTTTGATTCCATGAGGGGTTGTTTTGATTCTGATTCCAGGTTGGGTTACTCCAATTTGATTGTGGCCATTCTTGGGAATTTGTCCATTGAGGATAATTCCAAGGACGTTGGGGTAGTTCTGATTGTCCCCAAGGCATAGTACCAGGATTATGCCCCCAATTTGTAGGAAAACGAGGGGGATTTTGATATTGAGAGAAATTTCCCCCTTGTTTTGGTCCAATATAGTTGAGTTCCTCGGTCTGGTTTTCTAACACGGTTTTGAGTTGTGGTAGCAGGTGGCATTGATCGGTTGAATGCCTTTTTGAACGAGATACCACAAATGGTTGAGATAGATGTTTTATTCAAAGGACATTCTTGCAAAGCATGTTTACTTCTACATCTTGGGCAATAAATTGCCAAAGGTTCTATGTTTTTAGCTTTTGCAGAGATTTCCCCTAAAGTAGTGTTTAGATGCACTAGGATATCAGTTTTGAAATTTGCAAGTTCCTCTATCAGGTCCTTTACATCAGTACCATTTGTGTGGCTTTTTCTTCTTCTCTGCTTAGTGCGAGAGTAATTCCTATAGAGATCCATAATTTCCTCATTACTAAGAGTGGTTACATCCCCTTTTCCCATCAAATCCAAAACTTCTCTGGATTCATCTTGCAATCCTCTCAAAAATATGGTTTTACATAATTCTGGTTCTACTAGTCCACATCTCCTTTGAACAAAGGAGAACCTATCAAGATAATCTTCCAAGGTCTCATCATCTTCCTGCTTGATTCTAAATAACTCATCTTTTCTATTCCTTACACGGCAGTATTCTCGATATTTGTCTAAAAAGACAGTCTCCATTTGATCCCAGGTTCTTATGGAATTTGGCTCTAAGCTCATGAACCGAGCGTAATCTTTGAATCCTTGAGAGTTGAGGGAAAAACCTTAAGTTTTTTATTGTCATTTATATAATCATAGGTCCGACACACTACCTTGAATTCAAACAAAAGCTGGTCGGGATCTTCGGATACAACACCTCGAAAGGTTGGAAGTATCGAAGGTGAAATGGTCTTCATGGGAGAGTTTTGTGTTGGATTCAGATGAATAGGATATTCAAATGTTACGGACGGTTGGAGTATATCCTGATCATCCCCTTCATTATGAACATAGCCATGCTGGCCATCTGCATTGCCTCCTTCTGCCATAGTTTCTTGTTTCCTAGGAGAAGTTAAAGCTTTCCAAATTGTTCTCTCAAGAGGTCCAAGCTTTTTTGTTGATGAGTCTGATGAATTATCTTCCTTAAGATATTCTATTGATAAAATTGGTGATTTTCCTTTCTCAAAATGTTCTACTGATGGTGAGACTGGTGATTTTTCTTTCAATCTTTTAGGTAGTTCAAACACAGGTGATTCACCCCTTAGGCGTGAAGATCTCCTTAATGGGACAAGCCAGGGATCCTTTGGGGTCTCCCTAGACTTACTCATTCATGTTTACTCCTAAATGACATAAATTAAGTCAATAGTTGTTATCTTACTCTGTTGTTATATTCAGATTTTAACTTGAATGTTCACAGTTTAGTCTGATTACAGCTATTGGACTATTTGTTTTCTTTTGACAACACTATTCCCTGGCAATGGTGCCAAAATGATGCGTAGTCATTATACCATCATTAATTCTCAATGAATCTGTCAATCCAGGGTAGTGTACAAGGCTATCTGTGGGAGAAGAAGTGAAACAGCTATAACTTAGGTCAATCTAGGGCAACAAGTCTTATTGGTGGAACCGGTTGTGTGGGGGGTTTTGGAACATTCCTATCTCTAAATTGCATAAATTAAATCTTAATCTAAGTTGCAAAATTGGAAACTAATCATTAACTATAGAAATGAAGTCCTAATTACAATTGGAGAATGAGACCTAATTATATTGCAGAATTAACGGTTGCGAGAATTGAAAGTCTGATCCTAATTGCAGAAAGGAAATCTAATTACTTTTACGAGTAATGAAAGTTTAGATCTAATGTGGAAATAAAAACTATCAAAGTTACGTAACAGAAGGTTGTCAATCTTCTGTTCAGATTTTGACGACAAAACATAAAATGCAGGAAATTGCTGAAAAACAGTAAATTCTGGAAATAACAATCTAAAAATAAAGTGGAAACTTTGCTTGAAAGTAAGATTGCAACTAAAACTTTAAGCACAAGATTAATCTAAGCATAAATAAACTAATACTGCAAATATTGTCAACTATTTACAAGCAATTGAAATAACAAGTTTTACAACTCATTACTTGCTATACAAAATCAGAATAAAAACCTGCTTTGTTAGTCCTCCTCCTAGGTCTGGAAGTGGCCAGCCTCTTTGTCCAGAAGAAGGTGTAAGTCTCTCTCTTTTTCTAAATCTTAATCACACTCATTTACAAGTAATTTGAAATAGAACTGGTGCACTTTATTGATCAAAAGACATGATTACAAGAATTCTACTGAAAAACTGTTACAGGACTGTAACAGTCAATTTCTAGTTATACTCTGTATTTTCTGCTAGCTTCCTTACTCTATTTTCTACCTCCTTTTCTATCTCTCTCTTGGCTCAACCTGAACGGGAGCAATATTTATAGCTATTCTATGATCTGATTACAAACAAAGAATATCTCAAAAGATCTAATCCTACAATTTTGCAACAAATTCTGGTTTTATCCTAGAAGAGGACTAAAACCTGATCTTTCCCTTAATGATGGCTTTGGTCGGCAATGACGGCAAAGACAGATGGAAGATATTTCTCTTTACTTTTTCCAACCTTTATTTCCCTTTTTTCGGCTTCAAAAATCGGTCAAAAGGTCAAAAACACATTCTGTTCTTCATTCTGAAGATAAGTGGCTTCATTCGAAGACAATGCAGTTTTCATTCCGAAGATCGCTCATTCGAAGATACTGCATTCTCATTCCGAAGATCGCTCATTCCGAAGATACTGCATGCTTCATTCCGAAGATCCACTCATTTCGAAGACGTTGCATTCTTCATTTCGAAGATCCGCTCATTTCGAAGATGTTGTGTTCCTTCATTCCGAAGATATCTGTTCATTTCGAAGATACTTCGGAATGAACAAATGTATGATTTTCCAGTGATTTCTTCTGCATCTCTCAGGTGGGTTATCTCCTAAGATCAAATTCTAATGGTCTTCATCCCTTTCCTCATGTGAATTCCATGCCTTGCTATTTATGGACAGCTGGTTGGAATTTATATGGGAAAGACCGATTTTCTTTGCACATAACAACAGTTTGCTTGCACTATTGCCAGATTAGGTGAAGTAAATGCTTTTGTCAAATCAAAACAAGATTAGTGAAATGTTGCTATTATTCTAAGCATATCCCATTGTAGCAAATCATAGCAAAAAGAACACAAAACTATGCAAAAAGCTGTAAAATCAGCATATAATATTTCAAATACATTGATCATGCAAAAATGGTTAATATACAGCATATTGAATCAACTTAACTAACATATCAGATAAAACATAAGAGTTTATAGGCATTTTTAGTGTACAAAACATGTTATGATTGAGGCATTTCTAGGCCTCATCAAAATAAAAATAATTACTCTAAGTGAAGGAAAGGGCAACTATACTAGGGAAATGAAAGCAACTTTACTAAGAAAATGGACAACAGCTATGCCTAAACTAACTACTTTAAGAATTTAAAAGCAACTATACTATGGAAATGAAAACAACTATGCTAAGAAGGTGCAAACAACTATTCTAAGGATATGAAAAATAACTATTCTATGCTAATGAAGAACAACTAATATAAAACAAAGAACAATAAATAATATATGAAAATTAAAAGCAACTACTCTATGAAATTTAAATGCAAGTATGCTACCCAGGTGTTGTAGGTGAGTTGGAGAGGAGAGGGCAATCCTCCAAAGGAGGTCCCAGGTTCAAATCTCCACCCTACCAAAAAGTTGAATTGGGTATCCAAAATCCAATTGATAATGTTGGTGTGGGCAGGGTCGAGTGCAACTCTCGGGTGACTTTGACGGTGTAGAACCCCCTGTTCATGGTCTCTTAGACCAAGGCGGCCCCACAAGGGGTTTTTTGCTTAAAAAAAATGCAAGTATGCTAGGAAATGAAAACAACTAAGCTAAAGAAATAAAAACAACTATTCTATGAAAAATAACTCTCTAATCAAATGAAGAATAACTATACTAAAGAAATAAATATAAGAGCTATGTTATGGTAATAAAAGAAACTATTTGAAAAGACTATTCTAAGGAAATGAAAAATACAACTTTGCTAAGATATAGAAGCAAATATTCTAAGAAATTATGAAAACAACTATACTAAGAAGATGAAATGACAACTATGCTAGGGAAATTTAAAATACCACTACGCTAAAAAATATTAAAACATCTATGATAATGAGTATGAAGGGACAACTATGCTAAAAATGATAAAATCAACTATGATAAAGAAAATAAAAAGAGACTATTTTAAGAAAAAAAAATACAACTATGCTAAGAAAGAAAGAGAACTATGTTAGGGAATTTGAAATTACATATTTTAAAGGAAGATAAGGGGATTGTGCTAACAGAGTTGGAAACACCTATTCTATGGAAATGGAAATAAATTAAGCTATGAAAGGTAAAGCAAAAATTCTAAATAAGTAAAGAACCCAAACTAAGAAATGAGAGAGCACCTAAACTAAGGAATATGAAAGCACCTATGCTAGGAAGGCAAAGCAAGCAAACTAAAGCAAATGAAAATTGTTATACTAAAGGAATAGGAAGGAACAACTAAGCTAAAGCAATGAACCACTATGTTGGGCTAAGGAATTGAACACCTAATATAAGCCAAGGATTGAAAGACAACTAAGCTAGGAAATTGCAAACAATTATGATAAAGAGATGATGATAATCTAGACTAAAAACATATGGAATAACTCCTAACATATGGTCCTATGCTATTGAAGGAGGAGGTGGAAGTTGATGGTTGTCTCTATGATAAACACTCCCTTATGAATCCTAACTACCATAGGGTGGTGGTTGGCTCTACTAACCACCATGGAATAGTGGTTGGGTCTGTGAGGGGTTTTTGTTACCTCTATCAGGTGTCTGTAACTCTTTGCTTCTCAGAGGATAGTTTAGCCAAATATTCCCTATAAAATCAGTGCAAAAAAAAATGGTTAGAAGTCGTTTTATGATGACAAGAAAAAGAGGAATGACAAGTTTGAAATAAAAAGCCACAATTCACAAGGAGAATTACATAATGCCTACAAAACAATGGATTACCTTGCAAATTAAGAAGAAACCTAGCTAACAAAAACTTTTAATACTAAAACCTAAATAATGGCAATGATGATGATTTGCAAATAAAGGAGGAAGGGTGACCAACACTAGACTCCCCAAGCTTGTTGAAAATTTGAAAGAAGACCTAACTAATAAATGGATGATAGAACCTAACTAAAATGATGATGACCAAGGGATTTTATTGTTGCAAAGAAACTAATATTAAATCCTAAGAAAGGATAATGTGATAAGAAGAAATGGGAAGGTGACCAACCTTGACACATCAATATTGATGTCAAATTAACAATAAAACTACCTAACAACTTGATTGAAGGTATTGTTAAAAAGAAAATAAATTTTGTGAAATAAAACCAAGATTTTGAATATGAAATAATGATGTTTGGATAAGGGTGAATGTGGCTTACCTTAGGCACCTCAAATTTAATTCATGATAAGCTAGTAAGATTCATACATACCTTGGGATTATTATGATATGTTGATTGAAATCTATACCTAACTTTTAGGTAAGTTTTTGAGTGATATCAAGGTATGATTAGCCAACTACCCAAACCCTATGGTTAGGACTATTAACCACTAGGGGTTTGCAGTTCAACTTGGATATAGGTGATAAGAAGCTAATAGGGGTGATATTGATTTGATTGATGTAAGGATGACCTTGATATAATTTTGGACCTATGACAGAGATAAAAAAAAACAAGGTTAGTAAGCAAAGTAAGACAAGCAAAAGAATATAAAATATCCCAAAATAAACACACAAGACATATTAAGATTAAAAAGGCAACAAGAGATAACTATTATTATAGCCTAAAAAAGATAATAAATACCTAGTGTGTCATGGGTAAGCAAAGGTCCCACCATGATCACCATAGATGTAACAAGGGAAATGCGCCATTTACATTAAAAAAAGAGATTTGTGACAAATCTTTCTCTTTTATTAAAAATATTATAATAGGGCCCTCAAGATGGAGGAGATCCCTTTACACAACATGTGAGACAAATGGTACCTTCACTAGTCTTCTCTTGTCACCCTCAAAAGTGGATGGGTTTGGTAGCCATGATAGAGTTGGACCATCCTAAGCTACCTACTACTCTAATACACCTACACACAACCCACAAAAAGGATTTGTGGCATCAAGAGGGCCTATTTGGATTAGGCCCAAAACTATAAATATACAAGCATAAAATTTACAAAACCTTAATAAAAGGGAACATATAAGCATACAATTGCTACAAAACCTCACAAATATATTTGTCTTACTTGTTGACCATTTTTTTTTTTATTTAGAGTTTGTGTCTTGTCACAGATGGCAACCACTAGGGTGTTGTAGTTGCAACTACTAATCACCAAGGGGTAGGTTGGTTGGGTCTGCTAACCACCAGGGGTAGGCAGTTGGATCTCTACTACTGTGGTGGTGCTAAAACTTGGTGTGAGCCTTTTATGGGATTATAGGAGCCTCTAGTGTTAGTATAATGTAGATTGGACCTCCAGTGTGAGAGAAAAGTCAATATGGATGTAGATAGACTCTTCAAAATGCCCTCACTCCATGGTGGTTTCTTGTGCACACAAAGGGGGATGATCACCTTAATATACCTACACAAGCACAAGGGAGCAAAGAGGTTGGTATACTTTTGGTAAAGGCACATGAGCAAATGAAGAAATGAGGGGGTATTTGTAGTTTTTTGGCAAGGGTGAGCGGGTGGTGATTGGTCAATGATATGGCATTAGATAGAATCCAAGTGGTATATGGGGAGACCAAGAAAAATATAGAGAATTCCCTCTTGGAGGAATGCACACCCTCCAATATTATTGACCTTGGGTTGGGTGAGTCCTCACCCTCCCAAGTGTCATAAATTGGCATGGGGAGGGGAGACCTTGGATGATGTGGAGGAATTGTAAATTCCTAAAATGCTACAAAGGGGGGATGGGAAGGACTTGGGAATTTATTAGGAGTATTCATTAGGGGATTTGACTTGGGATTTGGGGCATTTTTAAATTCCTAGAAAAGTGCAAGGTGGATGTAGGAGGATTTGGGAATTTAATGGGGGTATTTCCTAGGAGATTTGGTGGGGATATTGAGGGCTGATTAGGATTTTTTGGGATTTGATTTAGGATTTGAAAATTTATTATGGGTCTTACTTAGGATTTGACTAGGAGTTAGAAAATTATTAGGATTTAGTTAGATATTTGATTAGGGAATTAGAGATTAATTAGGATTTTGGAAATTTGGGGAGGATTTGGGGAACTAAAGGGAAATTTAGGGAAAGTAGGAGAATTAAAAAGGGATTAGAGGAATTTAGAAAGAATTAGAAAAATAAGGAGAATTAAAGGGGGAATAGAGTATTTTAGAGAGGATTTGAAGGAATTTGAAGAATATTAGAAAATTAAAGGGGGGTTAGAGGAATTTAGAGAGAATTTTTGGGAATTAGGGGAATTTAGAGAAATTAGAGGAAATAAGAAAATTAGATAAAGAATACGAGAAATTAGATGTATTAGAGGGAGAATTCAAAATTTTAGAGGAATTAAGAAGAATTACATAGAAATTTGGGGATTTTGGAGGAATTAGAGGAGTTGTAGAGAGGATAGAAGAACTTAGAGGGGGAATTAGGATTTTTGGAAGGATTTTGGGAAATTTGGGACTTTGGTGGACTGATTGAAAGGCGGTTTTAGATATAAAATTGAAATATTTTGGGTGTCTACAATTTTATATGCAATGGAGGATAGTGGATTAGATAACATCCAAAAAGGAATGTTTTAAAGATTTAATTTTGATAAAAGGTTCTATGATATGGAAAATGCAATTATAAAAGTCAAATCTAGATTTGGAAGATAGTTGACACCCATAAGTCATCGGCATTTCATTTTACAAATTTATATAGCTACTAGTTCTAGGTATTGAGTGTTAAAATTACCATGGATACTAGTGTTAATGCCAAAATGGCCATTATTAGGTTGACTAGATGAGAAAATATAACATTTGATCATTTGGAAAAATTGCTATTATCTTATTAGTAGAATCATTGGAACTATCATCTAAGGTACGATGCTTTTGCTTTAGAGCATTAAATAGCCCTAATTTAGTCTTTGGATGCTTGATTTGATTAAGATGATTGATTGGTTAGATGAGTAGATATTGGTAAGTTTTGATAGCTTGATGATGTGCTCAAAATTGGGTGTCTACATTTACCCATTTTTATGCATCTATCAAATGATGAATACATTAAAAAGTAAATTGCATGCACCAATATTGACATAAGAAAATTTTATGTTGATTCATGATTTAAGATGACTAATAATTTTGATTTATTGCTTATTAACAATGTTAATTTCTTTTTCAGCAACATTAAATGTTTTTGTGTCCTAGTGTACCCCCTTGAGTTTTAGAGGGATAAGCAAGTTAAAATAATTAAACTTGACCTAACCATGATACACATGGGTGAATTGATGAAATATTATGATAAAATAACAAAAAATGATCAAGGCAAAATAGGATAAAATGGTTAGTGCATAAAAATAAAATCATCTTTACCATTGATGGTGATGATTTTGGAGCTTTGGATGCATGACTGATGGACCAATTTTGATGTCTTAGAGACAAATACCTATGCACTATGCACATCATGTGACACTAACAACACTAGAGGAAGGAGATCATACCTAGGTATAGACCTTAATCTTCATCAAAAAAATTATTTTCTGCCTCAAAAAGCACATCCAAAGCAAAGGATAACACTACATAGCAATACCACTATTGCTTTTGCTCTGTTTCCAAGAAATAGCACTATTACATTGTGATGTCACTTTCACCATCATGTAATTATTTCATCACTTTGATAATGCTTTTGCTATATGATGATGCTTTAGCCTCATGGCTATGATTTTGCTTAATAGTGGTGCTTTTGCATATTGAAGATTTTGAGGCTAATTTTGAGGCTAAGGTAGGATAAGGCTTAGATTAAATTTGTTTTAGGGTATGATAACTAATAATTTGACTTTAATATGATTGTAGAAGAATATTTAGATGCTAGACTATCTAGATCAATGGGTTCACCAAAATGTGAGATAGGAAAATCATGGATGGCCTTTGATTGACAGACACGAATGGATACACTAGCTCCATAATTCTCATGGGATGTTGATCCATGGTGTATCACTTTGAGTATAAGGGAATTCATGAGTCATCTACTATTTTGTGATTAAATTTTAAAACATTAACATCTTCCCTTATATATCTCTATGATCACTTTTACCTTAATCTATCACTATCTAGATATAAATGCAATCAAACAAGATGCATCAAATAAGCCTATGACTATATGCTTCTCACTTGCAAATGATAAAAAAAAAAAATGCCTTTTTATTTTTAGGAAAGGTTTTAATAAGAAATGCAAACAAATAAAGTCTATATCTCCTACACACAATTTAGTCTTTAATGATAGTGCAATAACTAACCTATGGATTAACTTTAAAAAATAATAAATGGCATTTGATTAATACCCTAATATGATATAGTTATATTTTTATATATATTATTTCCTTTAACAAATGTAAGAATAGAAAATAGAATAAGCAAAAAGCAAAATAAATAGTAAATATCAACTAGTTAGGTCTAAAATTTATAAAAAAAATCAAGAAGAATATTATGAGCTAGTTCTACATTTGTGG
Organism: Wollemia nobilis; assembly: GCA_028583015.1. NCBI lineage: Eukaryota > Viridiplantae > Streptophyta > Pinopsida > Araucariales > Araucariaceae > Wollemia > Wollemia nobilis. Next base: position 9,380,568 of record JAQPPZ010000458.1, on the reverse strand, counting down.
TAATAGTTCTACGTATTTTTTAAGCATTTTCAATGCTTATAATAGTTGATTGAACTTTTATTTGAAACTTTCACTTCCACATAAAACCTACTTGATAGAAAAAAATATGTTCATGTAGAGGGGTTTACCTAAGTTGGTGGAGAGCTATTACTCCCTTGGATGGTAACAAACACTTGTTTATAAAATATTCAAAAACCAAAAGTTAAAGATATTAATTATTGCATAGCAAGAAGAAGCACCACATCTGAGTGATAGCATCATTGATACCAAAAGTTAGAATGATTGACTATAAGGTTTGTAGTATCTATTATAGCAAAACTTAAGCATAGTGGTGCTATTTGGATTGTAGTTCTACAAGGATTCCCCCTATAGGTATAGTAGAATGGGTTATAAGACTTAGAAACTTGCAAGGATCTAATAAAAAATGTGATATCCTAATAAATCAGATATAGGTACCTAGAAAATATATGCTAAACATGATTTGGAATACAAATGATACGATGCAAAATTTAAATACCTAATTAATTAAATTATTAAATTTGAAGAAGATAAAATATTATGATTAAATAAAAAATCAAAGAGGGTATGAAGCACAACCCAATAAATTTAAGTAGATATCCTACCTAGATTCTAATATCTTGTAATTTCCAACCTCCACCATCTATATAGATGTCGATAGCCTCCATGAGATCCTCCAATTGTATAATTGGAAGAACCATTATGGAATTTACATTTGTATGTTCAAATTAAAATGGAGATAATCTCTCAAAAAAAATATAGATGCAAATATTGGTAGTGTTTGGTTGCTTTGAAAGTGATTTTAAAATAGACAGAGCTTTGCTAGTGCAAAATGTTATATATCAATTGATAGGGATTTGCTACTTGAAAAGGTGATATCAATTCAAAAATGATTCACTATGTCCAAAAAAGGTTATGTATTGGGATCCCCCAAAGACTAGATTTATAAGAAACCATAGCTCCTGTGGAGATCCTTAAGAAGATCTGCCAAGACTAGTAAGTTATAAAGGTGGAAAGCTTGCATGGAGAGGTTCAAGTTGTTGAGGTAAAGTTGAAATACAAAGAAGGATAGTGGATTAGATAGGATCCAAAAGGAATGTTTTGGATATTTAATTACCAATCATGGTGATATAAAATGATAGATGCTATTGGTAAATTTAGATCCAATTTTGGTGGGCAATGGTTCCTTTCACCTATCTACCTTTCCTTTCCATATTTTGATATTCAATAACATTTGCATCATGAGTGTTGGTAATGCTAAGGATACAAGTGCAAGTGCCAAAATGACCATTTTCAAGTTGGCTTAGTGGGAAAATATTAAATTTGATAAAATTTTAAAAGCTCTACCAACTTGTCAATAGTGTCACTATCACTACTACCTTAGGTTTTACACTTTTGTTCTAGAACAATAAATACCTCTAAGTTTAGTCTTTGGATGCTTGATTTTATTAATATGGCTAATTGGTTAGATGAGGAAGATATTGACAAGTTTCAAATGCTTGATTATGTTCTCAAAATTAGGTTTCCACATATATTTCAAATATTTTGGAAGATTAATTTTTATAGTATAAATTTTCCTAAATGTATAATTACTATAGTCATGTAGCTAGGATTTGAATTCCTTTTCAATTATTAATATTATAAATTTTATATTAAGATTAAGTATGGAGAATATAAAAGCAAAGCATATCATTAAATAGCTAATATAAATGAAGGACAAGCACATCCATATCAAACTTGAAAAATTTACCTTGAAAAACATTTATAACACCCTATTATTGAGTACTTTTCAAATAACTCTTTTGACATCCATTGGAAGCAACAAAATAAATAATGAATAAATGGATGGTGAGCTAAACTCAGATTATTATAAATATTTTGAGACATGAGGGTTGATATATCCTTAAAATAGGGATATAATCTAAACATAAATGTTAGTATTTATAAATATTATCAAGGAGCTCATATTATATGGACATGAAAAAATTAATAAGGAAATGATACATTATATGTGGGGTAGATATGATAGATATATTCAGAGCAATAACATAGTATGATTTGTAATCTATAGATTTACATTCTTCATATCATAAATTATTCATGCAAACAAACTATAAGGGTGAGATAAATAAAGATGGATAAAATAGAAAATGGAATTTATAGAAGAAAAACTAGTACTTAACTAGGATTCTAAAGAGAATAATATTGAAATAAATTTTAAGAGTTAAGAAATATAATCATTAATATACTCAGCATTAAATTCAAGATATATTTAAAAGAGGGGGATCTCATTGGAATCCTTGTGGGATATTATATGGACACTAAGAGATCACACATAGAAACAAATATAATGTAGCATATGTAACAATATGAAGAGTTGATAAAATATGTAAAAATATTGAATATGATATATCACCATCTTGTTATCAAGGATGTACTTTCCCACTTTTAGATCCATTATGTAAAAAAATATCTCGAAACTCAATTTTTATAAAGTAATAAATTCCATTGAGGATAGAAATGTGACATTACTCTCCAATTGACTAAGGTGCAAATTGTATCCTATAGTAAGTTTTTGTCCATAGGGGATCCCTGAAAGGTCACTTGAAAACATAATTAGGTAGTCCCTAGACAGAACAACCAAGTGTTTATATCCTCACCAACCATGATAAATAAGATCACATAATATTTTGGTAATGCATCCTTTAAATGAATTCAAAATTGATGAAATAATTAATATTAGGTTACTAACATCAAAAGTAATATTTAGAATTAATTGGAATATTTAAATGCCAAGGAAGAGGATGTGATGGAGGAGCGAATGTGCATGAAAATATCAGTAGAAGTAGGAGGGAAGACAGTAGGAGCAAAAATGCACGAAGAAAAAACAACTACAATGGATGAAAATCAAGACCCCAACAAAGGGGAATCTGGTAAAGATATCAAAGCCTCCCCTGAATGCACCAACAAGGAATGTAGAATCCAAAGTGAGAGTAGGGTATTGGTAATAAATGGAAATAGATCATCCCACAATGTAGAAAGTATACCTCCTCTCGCTTAGGCATTTCAGATCAGCTGGAATAGCATCTATGCATAGTAACCAAAAGACCTAGGTACACCAACCAAGTTAGCTATAGGATCCCAACATCAGGAGATAGAATCAGATCTTGAACCTCAGGCCAATCCTCTTGGTCATGAATAGAAAGTTTCAGGAGCAGTGGACATCCTGTCTAAATACACCTAAACTTATGCGAAGATAGTAAACTCTAACCCTAGTCCGAAGACTGGGTTAAAATATAAGTTACTCCCTTCCAATGGCAACCTCGAGATCCCCTATGAAATCATGTCCAGTGTACTCAGCCAAAACTCAAACTCACTGATCGACAAGTTCCTTAAGTCCCACGCCAACATGAAATCCATTCACAAGTGGTCCAACACCTCTTGGCATCCGACTGGATTCTTGGAGCTAATTTCCCTTACCAAAGAATTTTTTCTAATCTGGATAAATGATCCTTTAGACTCCCAATGAATTCTCACTAGAGGGCCTTAGTTCTATGGTCGAAAGGGTCTTTTTCTCTGTAAATAGGGAGTTGAATACAACCCAACAACCCAGAGCATTAACTTTGCTCCAATCTGGATCTGCCTCCCTGACCTTCCCATTTAATTATGGCACGAGGACATCCTCCATGACATAGCAAGAAGCATTAGAGAGATCATATCCTTCGATCCCCCAATGCATGCTAGTACTCGAATGACTCGGGCCCACATGTGTGTTAATTCCAACCTGCACATTGATCTGCCATCATCAATCAATCTCATATCCAAGGTCTGTACCTTTACCCAAACCATTGAATATGAAAATAAACCTGCATTTTATAGTCGTTGTTTCAGTCAAGGTCATCTTACCATCCAATACCCATCTCAAATCCCTACTACCTCCTCTTGAAGGAATCATCAGGATTCCAAAACCCTTCATCCCTAGGGCCCTAACCCCACCCTAAATCCTCTTAGATCCTCATTAAATATCCCTAGTAGTGATAAGGACCCTTTGGATCCCCTCCCCCATGTAGCCTGACTATCAATATTTTAAACTACTTCTCCCCCTATCCTCAAATGACCCTCCCATTGACCCCTCTAAACTAACCTTCAAATGGTCATTGCACCCACCTCCCTCCCTCCCTCTCCCACTTGAGCCTCAACATCGAGCCTCAACATCCCCATCTTCCCCCATCCCCAAACACCCACCCCCTTAGTCCTCTCCCTTCCTGCTCCCTCAATAAAACCTATAAAATATGTGGTATCAGTTAAGAAGAGATGTCAGCCCTTGACTTAGGACATAATAAATAGGGAAGCCTTAGACGATGTCGCAAATGGAACCTAGCTTACTCTTCTCAACTTTCAAATAATCAATAATAGAACATAATCAATATTCCCCCCATCAGGGAGAGGGAAGTGCACATCGACAAAAATAACCAACTGAAGATCCTCTCATGGAAAATGAGAGGCCTCAATGGGTAAAACAAGTAGTGCTTGATCAATTCCATGAGGAAGGAACATAGACCTGTAATCCTTATCCTTCAAGAAACTAAACTAGATTCTCAAAATATTTATTCTATATCAAAATACATATGGAGGAACTCTACCTCCTACTTCAGCCAACGGAGCCTTAGGATATCTTTTGTGCTTATGGGACCCAGCCAAGATCAATGGGACAATATTTTCAATTGTTGAAAGCTACATCAATATTTTATTCTTAAATAGGGATGATGGGGTTCATTGGGTCCTATCAAATGTGTATACCCCAAAATCTCCCTCCCAGATAATCACTCCATGGAATTCCCTCAACCAATTGAGAGATGTTTTTTCTACAAAGGTCTGGGTGTTGGTTGGGGACTTCAACTCCCCTCTCTTTCCCTCCAAAAATAAAGGAGGGACTCGAATAGTTGATAAATTCTATGAGAAATTTGTAAGATTTGTAGACAACATCAAATTGATGGATGTTAATTTGAGAGGGCCAAGATTCACCTGGACCAACTACAATAAGGGTGACCAACTAATCCAAATACGATTGGACCACATCCTCATTTCTATCAATGCCATCCCATTTTTTTGCGATGCAATCATGCACTCTCTCCTGAGGATTGGATCCAACCACAATCCACTACTCCTAGAGATTCATCCACATACCTCATCCTTTAATTACCCCTTCAAATTTGAAGCAATGTAGCTCCATGACCTAAACATTAGATCTTTGGTTGCTCAATGGTGGGCCAAGGCTTTTGACGAATCCAAAATATCCCAGATAAGTAGCAAACTATGGCATGTTAAATACAACCTCATAATATGGAATAAATATGTGTTCAAAAATATATTTTAGAGGAATTAGCAAATCCAATCCCAGCTCCAGTACATTGAGGTCACTTTTCAGGATGGTGACCCTAAACCCACCCTCCAAGACACTGAAAGAGTCCTCCTTTATGATTATCACAACATTCTAAAAACTGAGGAAGTTTTTTGGAAGTAAAAATCCAGAGTAAATTGGCTCAAAGAAGGCAATTTGAATACAAAGTTCTTTCATGCCACAAAAATGAGACACATGGGTAGCAAGAAGATTAGGGAGCTAGTTTAGCAGGATGGTCAGGTGGTTTTTGATATCTAGGGAATCAGAGCAATGGATGTTCTCTTTTTCGAGGAGCTCCTCGGGCCCTCTCCCAGGTGTGACTACCATACTTATGAGGGCCTCATATAGCACATCCCAAGGTTAGTCTCTATGAACTAGAATAATTTGCTTCTTGCTAACCTCTTTATTGAGGAAATTAGGTTTGATGTGTTTTCCATGCAAGGGGGAAAATCTCCAGAGCCGGATGGGTTTCCCCCATATTTTTTTAGCACTTCTAGGACATCCTAGGCCCAGATGTGGTCTTGACCATCCGGTAGATGTAGACAGACAAGGTTATCCCAGGGGACATCAACTCCACCTTCCTAGCCCTCATCCCCAAATTCAACCAAGCCTGCACACTCACTGTCTTATACCCCATTAGCATGTGCAACATCTTGTATAAAATCCTCACCAAATCCCTGGCCACCAAACTCAAGCTCATCCTCCCCTCCATCATTTCCCCCAATCAAGGTAGCTCTATCTAGAGGAGGCAAATCATCGATAACATTATCATAATTCATGAGCTCATACATTCTATCTCCATGAGCGGCCAAGTGGACCTCCTATTGAAGCTTGACATGAACAAAGCCTTTGATAGAATCTCATAGGATTTCCTATTGGCTTTCCTCCTCAAATTTGGCTTCCATTTGGGCCAGGTTGAGTTGATCAAAGGGTGTATTACATCAATGAACTTTTATATCTTGGTCAATGGTTCCCTTGTAGGCTACTTCAAAAAATTCAAATGCCTCAGGCAAGGAGACCCCATCTCCCCTTTCCTCTTCATCATTATCATAGAGGCTCTTGGTAGGGCCCTCACCTAGGCTTGTCTTGAAGGATCCATCTCTAGAATAAAACCTCCTTTCTCTCTCCAGGTTGTGTCCCACCAATAGTTCATTGATGACACTATCCTGGCTACTCGAGACTTAGTTCCCCAATCCAATGCATCAAGTCCATCCTCCTCTCCTTTTTAGACTGTGATAGGATAGAAGGTGGACTTTGACAAAATCAAGCTCTACTTTTTTAATACATATGCGAGGAACCAAACCTACATTGCTGCCACCCTTGGATTCTCCATTGGCATCCTCCTAGCCAGTTACCTCAGATTCCCTCTCTTGAAATGTTAGTCCAAAAAATCCCTTTGGAATCCCATCATAGAGCACATCTATAAAAAGTTGATTGGCTAGAAAGGCAGCCTACTCATCCAATCTAGAAAGGCCACCCTCATCAAATATACCCTATAGAGAATTCATATCTTCTTCATGTTCATCTTCTATATCCCACCCAAATTCTGCAACTGCATTGATTAGAATACAAGTAGAGGATGCATCTGATGGCTTGGAACCATGTATGCACTAGGAAGGAGTACAAAAACATTGGGCTCTGGAGGGTCCACAACATGAACATGGAACTCATCACCAAGAAAGTATGGTGAGTCCTCACCAAAGAAGACTCTCTATGGGTGTCCATCATCAAGGCTAAATACCTTTAGCACAACCTAAACTTTTTAGATGATCCTCACCCAATCAAGGGATCCACAACATGGAACTCTATCATCAAGTTTAAGAATATTATTCGAAAGGCTATCATATGGAAACTCGTAAATGGAGCCATTATTAATTTTTGGAGTGACCTATGATTGGGTAGCTACCCACTCCAAGAAAGAGAAGACCTGGTGTTTCTTCTACTAGTGATGGATATTTTCTTTGGGCAAAAGGTAATTAATTTCCTCCTCTTAGAGTGTTATTCCTGGAAGCCCCTCCCGACCATTGACCTCTTAGATGATCAAAAAATTACCTCTTCTACATTTTTCTGATCTCCTTTGCCTCTATGTCATTCTCTCTTCCCTGATGGAGGATTCCATACTTTGGGCTCCTTCCCCTTCTGGCCTATTCTCTATAAAGTCAGCCTATGCCCTATCTAAGAACCCTGATCCCCCTAGTTCCCATCCAATATCATCTAGAAGTCTCACCTGACCCCAAGGTCAAATTTTTTCTATGGTTATTCATCCAGGATAAGATCCTCACCATCCCAACCTTCATCATCGAGTTCTATCCCTCCCTAATTGCTTCTACCTGTGTCTCTCAGATTGGGAGTCCACCCAAAATATTTTCACTTCCTACCCTTTCTCCCTGTCCATCCTCTCCTACATGTTCTCCTCAATTGGCATCTCCTTGAGCCAACCCCTTTGGTTCAGTGATCTTTGTGTCCAATGGCCAAACCCATTCAAAGAGCACCATTTAAATATTTTTTGGTCTTTTTGCCTCTTGTATTTCCTATGGGAGACCTAGAGGGAGTGCGATGCCCATGCCTTCAAAGACTCATCTCACAAGGTGAGCCAAGTCCTTGATAGGATCATTGTTGTTGTAGCTAAGAACGTATTGATCACTCAATATGAATATGACCTAGAGCCTCATCCTAAAGGAATCGTAGCTTTCTTCCTTGACATCCTAGAAGGTATCCATAATCAGACCCCCCAAGGCTGATCGCTCCCTCATCATATGGACTCCTCTACCTCTAGGCTTCCTCAAGCTCAATTTTGATGGTGCAGTGAAAGGAAATCTAGTATCTATAGGTGCAGGGAGTATCATCCGAGACCACAAGGGCAATATTATTATGGCCTATGTAGAAAACTTAGGGATTAGCTCCAGCCACTTCATCAATGCTCGAGATCTCTACCAAGGCATCATCTTGATCCACAATATTCAAGTTCCCAATGTTCTTGTGGAAGGTGATTCCAAAAATATTATTACTAGTTTATCCCTTGGGTCCTTCATCCCTTCATGGAATATTTCCCATATGATCACTAAATTCAAGCAGTTGTTATGCTCTTTCTCAAACTCAAAGGTCACCCACACCTATAGGGAGGGTAACCGAGTGGCTAACCTGCTATAAAACATCAGTATATCTAAGTCTAGCCTTAGGGTGTGGATTGACGCCTTATCCCAAGTGATCAATGATGCCAATGCTACTAACGTTACCAATTAGTGAGCCGATGGGGTCCATCGTAGGAAACCTACACCATAGGTTTCATGCCCACACCCACATAATCAAATTATTTTGTCAACATAGCTCCAATGTGGCTCATCTCCTCTATGGCACCATGAGGTCAACCTTGGATCATATCTCACATGTGGATTTCTTTTGATTGAAGCTTCCCCATGTGGTTCTTTCCAACCTTTACATGATCAGGTTTTTAGGCAGTCACAACTAGTTTTCATCCCAAAATTGGAGGCTCACTCACGATATCAGGTTCACATGGAATCGAGAGAGTTACAGTGCTAAAAGGGGTTACCTTGGAAATAACTTCACTCCATTTTTTGATAGCAACAAGTATGCTTGGCCATTGGGAATATTGAACCTTGATGTCCATGCCCATGATCGGGTCACCACAATGGTCCCCATGCACCCTTGCTACTTAGTTTATTCCCTCAGTATTAGCCAACCTCTTTTGACTCTTCATGACCTCTCTAGTGTCATTGTGACAAGGTGTGTTGTCATCACCAGTGTGGGCTTGGACCTAGAACATTTTTTCTCATGGTGGGGGCCCACATCACCTCCATTAATATTATATGCCATGTTCATTGTTCTAGATAGGATGTTCATACCCCTCATCATAACTCATACTTGTCCACCCCTATAGTCAGTTGTGTTGTCTTTTGCAAGTACCTCCACTTGGCCCTCCTTGTTGGTTGGTGTGCATTTCCACCTGTGTCTCTGGATTTTCATGCAATTTAGGTGATTTCGAGCATGAGCTACCTTGGGTGGGAAATTATTCTAGGGGTGTGTTATTTATTTGTTTCCACCACCTTTTCTTCTCATCATTTTTGCCACACTCTCATCTTCTACCTGCTGTTTCATTCTCTATTTTGTTCTTATGTCTTCTCCATGGCTGAAATAGAACCTTCATCCCTTTAGTTAACCCCCTTGGTCGAGGAAATATTTAGTGACCACAACCTTCTAAATATTTTATAGCAGTTTTGGGGGGATGAGCCAGACTTGTTCATGGACTTTGTCCGTTCATGGAATGGGGAGCATGTGGTTGTTCGAGGTATGGGTTTCACAGTTACGGTGGATCTCCTGGAAGAGGTAATTGGCCTCCCCAATGATGGCAAGATAACCAATCAAGAGAAACACTTTCTCCAAGGGGAATTGATTTTATTCAAAGATAAATGAGAATCCCTAGGTAAAGAGAAAGGTAGAATAATTAGAGAGACACTCCTAAAGCCTTGGGATATGGTGATTATAATAGTACTTCAATACTTCACTCTCAAAAACCCATATGTTTTTTTGTGGAGCTTCCACGTTGCTTTCTTAGAATCATCTTAGAGGGAAGAAAACAATTAATATCCTTGAGTACATGTTCTAGTTGATGGAGAGGTTAGTGTTGAGCATAAAAAGGGGGGTCTTTTCCTCCTCCTCCACTAGGGCCTTCACTACGTACTGTTCAGGTTTATGGTGGTAGATCAAAATCGTAGAGCGGTGGTGTCGACTAGGCATCCCCTCCTCATCGAAGGTTCGATCAATGTTGGTTATGTTGTTGGAGGATATGCCTTAGCCCCCCACCCAATGGCACCTCGAGCCCAGCGACCAGGATGGACGACACCCTAAATTCTTAGAATTTAAAACCTTGTTGATACCCCATTCGTGCCAAGGCAATAAGAAGTAAGAGGAAGGCTTCACTCATTATTGATGATGCCTCAGATGATTCCCTCTCATTCCATACTAAAAAATAGAAGTTGACTAGGTTTTTAACTCAGAACGAGGGGACCTCTATGCAGGCTCCCCTCCTAGATTCTCATGTGATGCACTTCCTGAGCCTCATTGAATGTGGGAACATATAGGATATTCAGGACCTGCTCAAGGCACTTGGCCAGGTGGCTAGGACCATCTCCTCCCTCTTGACACAGGCGGATTCCCTCCTTGAGGATCATAAGGGCTAGTTTGAAATCATTGAGGAATTCAATATTTTAGTGGGGGGAACCCTGTTGGCAATGGCTCTGGGCCCAATTCTTGATATGGGTTGTAGGTATATTATCGGTGGTGGGGGCCTCCTCCTCATTATTATGTTCTATTTTTTTGTCATTTGTGTTTTGGTCTATGGGTTGCCCCTGCATGGGCCTTTGCTAGTTTTAATATCTACCCCTATGTGGGCTTCTGTAGTTAGGTTGTTTCCCCTGCATGGGCTTGTTATGTAGTTAGATGTTGTTGCCCTTACGAGGGCCTTTGATTTATTTTCTATTTTATGGATATAGCTTCTCAGGATGTATGGTAATATGGCCTTCCTAATGGCTTAATATCTCTTTGGAGCTTTCAATTTTTGTCTAGTATTGTAAAAGGTTACGGGACCCTTTCAAAACCCTTTTTCACCAATAAAAATATATATATTTAGAATTAATTTGATCTAAAAATTTTAAATATTTGACCTCAAAAATAATGTGAGGAATGGTTTAGATAAAGAGCCTTATTTAGGTATAACTTAACCAAGTGAACTTAAAAATAATTAATTGTTTTGGGATACAATAATAATTATGCTAATATATCTCGTATAATTTTCATCTTATAATGCATTTGTTTGACCTTCAAAACAACAAAACTCAATATGCCATACATGCATTCTCTATCACTCACATAAGCTCAAACTAAGCTAAAGCTTTTACAATAGGTTATGGTCAATGTGAAATAGATGAGTACTATATATCATCTCAAAACTCAACCATCTATACGTTAAAATCTAATATGCAATTCAAACTTGAAATTAGCAATGTATTCATTGAAGTGGCACATGTAAGATGCTAAATATTAGAAATTATAGGTATTAAGCTAAATATAAACATGATAAAGTACTGAACATATATCCTAGCATTTATTTATCTTCACGAAACTTGATGAGTAATGAAAAATAACATACTTCCATAGCCAAGAGACAATTAGAAAGATAAAATATTCCTTGCCAATATTAACATGGAAGAAGATACTATTGAGACCAAGAATAGGGGAAAATGATATTCAACTATGATAAAGTGAGAATACCATTGAGATACACTAGTTATTCCATTAATAATTGTATAATAATTGTACATATCCTAAGTACTAATGTGATCACAAATAATTCTTGTATTTTATCTTTTCACAAGGAATATGAAGCTTCAATGGTCAATTTTATTCCCTAATAGGGAATTTCTAAAAAATAATCTTGGTGTTATTTTTATTTTTATTTTTATTTTATAATTTTAGGTTCCATTTTTATTTTAATTATATTCTATGGGATTTGAATTATTTTTGTTGTTTTCATGGTTGGAAATTAACTTTTAGCTAGAAGTGGACACTAGTTTAACAAATAACAAATTATTTGTTATGAAAAATTCCATGTTACATTAGTATTTATATCAAAAACTTAATTGACTATTTATATTATTTTATTAGTGGTAGGATGGAAAATGGATCTCTTTCCTTACTTTAATGTAACATGATACCATTATATGTAGGTATAATAGGCTTGATTTTAGGTATTACATTTGTGAACACCTAAGGATACGAGTTATTATATTTTATCTTATGTATAGCTTTTATACATTTAATTAACAAACACGAAAAAAATAGAAAATCAAAACAAAGAAATAGTTATTCTATATACACTGGTATAACTAAAATAAATAATGCTTACAATGAAATGCAATAAATAAATCTTATTAAATAACAAAAAGGCTTTTCTAGTTAGAACAAATTATAGTTTGATCACTCAAATAAAACCAACCATATTATATAAACAAGAATGTTACCAACAGGTGATAATGACACTCCTAAAAATAAGTGCAATACAACACAATTATACCAATGCTCACAAGTCCAGTTGACAAAGGCCTTATTTAATCCAAAGGAAATATTTTTCCTATAATCAAGTGAATGAGAGATATCTACAAATAAAATATCAATTTGTAGTCTAATTAAGGGGCCTGTCAAGATCAATAGAAGTAGTGATATCTCCTTAGTCATGTAGTCAAACTCCCATCCCTTTTATGGTATATTTAAAAATAAGAAAATAGAAATGTGAAGGCATGTAGAAGTTATGTTGTGCATATACAATGATGGAATAGAGAACTACAAAGAAAGAGATAACTTAGAGTCTATAGCATGCTAAAATGGTGGCATTCAAGAGAAAGAGAACTTACCAGAGCAATTGAATTGAAAAATCAACCAAGTCATAGGATACACAAGAAGCTCACTAAAAGTAGTAGTTACAAACACATGCCTTCAACAAGAGTGTTTGAAACCCAAAATGAGAAAAGGAAACCTGACTGTATGTAATTGCCACATGTGATTTTTGATGTTGTTATTACCTCACAACCATAAGCTATATTTTTTCTAATGTAGCTACATGATGATGAATATTATTCTTAGATTTATATCTACATGTATCTATGTATAGTTATACTTATATCTCTATGTATGTTTATGTGCATTTTTGTGTTTGTATATGTATCTCTCTCAAGTTGCTTGCGTGATCTAGACTTATATAGATGATATAGGAGGGGTCTTTGATATTTGCCCAGTTACCCTTCATTATGTTTGGTGAGAGTCATAGATGTGTGGCCATTCAATAAAGAAAATACGTAGATGCCATGTCAGTTGTGGTTCAATTTAGGTGACCAATAATAAAATGTTGAGTCAAAGCATGTTCTATTTTCAAGGTGGAACTGGAAAATTTATGGCAACATAATAGTTACCATGCTTTAAAAAAATATTAGGGAGGTATGGTCCAACATTAGGGATACAATAAAATTAATCCTATGTAAATGCTAAAAGGATTACCAATTATCACAATTATGACTGGGTGGTTCTTGGATTTTCTTTCAATGATAATATTAGAACTTCATGATGAGAAATAATCTAGACACCTGCTAGTTATTAAAGCTTATAAACAACCAATTACATCATGCCTAGTAGGATATTTCTGATCGAACACATGGCATGTGCTTCCCAAGACACATCCATGAAGGGATAGTTACCACATGGAGGTTCTATGATATCTCATTACTATATATGACCTAGATGACATGATAAGGAATTTGTGACATAGATAGAAAATCATGTCCATAGATGAGAATCCCTCATGCAAATGAGGATCTATGGTCATGGATTAAGACTTAGGGTAGATATGGAGATTCATGATCATTGGTGAAGATCCATGGTCACAGATAGAGGTTTATGATGGGGATAAGGATCCATGGTGCGAATGGAGATCCACAATGCAAACAAAAAAAGACCATTGTTGATGGTTGCTAAGGGGTTACTAGAAGTAGTTGTGCTTACCAAATGGTATTTTTAATCTAGGTTCCAAAGAGAAGGGGTTATCTGGATATTTTTTAAGGAGCATTTATGTCTTGAGCATAGAAACAATGGACAAGAAACTACAATGTATAAAATTAGTTTTTTTATATATTTTACCCCTTTTTGAGATGGTTATTGTAAAATGAGCATGTCAAAATTTAACATAGGGTGCCTTAATTTTTCCATAAAAACATTGTATTTTGAACATACAACATGCTCCAAGTGTGCCCCCTAAATTTTCCTAAGGAAATGCAAATAGTTTTTAAGAAACTTGAAAAAAGCACATGCGATTGCATGGACCAAAAAGAAAAAAGGTACATTGAGAGTACGAAAATCATGAGGATACATGAATACAAATACCAACACATGATGCAAAATAAATTACAATGCTAAAAAATGATAAATATTCACCAATAAGTAATGTAGATCTCAAGATAATGATAGGAGAATGATACAAAGGGTAATGAATGTTGCACCAAACATCATGTAAAATTAAGGAGGCATGTGACAACCCATACCATGTGGATGTGAATCTAGGTTGTGCATCACCAACACATAGAAAATGGTAGTGCCTTAGGATTTTTCAAGATCATAATGGCACAAGACCTAAGGCTCAAATAAAAAGAGCTCCTAGCTAATTTCCACAACACCCTCACCTATGAAGAATCCTTTTGGAGGTATAAATCTAGAGCCCTCTAGCTGAAGGATGCAGATCAAAATATCGATTTCTTCCATGTTTCCACCCTCAAACATAGAATTTTCAAAAAAATCAAGGAATTTTTCAAAGCTAAGGGAACCTCGATTGAGAACCCATTGGAAATCAAGGCTGAAGCGGTCAACTTCTATGAAAAATTATTGGGACCAAGGAAACCAAATAATATTCAAGCTATAAGTAGGACCCTAGAAAACATCCCTTACCTAATCCCCCAAGATCTAAATGCTTTCTTTTCCATTACCTTATTATATGAGAAATTAAAAGTGATTTTTTATGGTGGGGGACAAGGCTCTAGGGCTTAATGGTTTTCCAACTATGTTCTTCCAAAAAAATGGAATGTCATTGGAACATATGTGCTGGAGGCTATTTGGAAAATTCAAAAGACTCAGCACATCCCTAGAGATGTAAACTCCATATTTTTTATTCTTATTCCCAAATTGGTAGGGGCTTAAAACTTCAAAGACTTCAGGCCCATAGTCTATGCAATGCCATCTACAATATCCTCTCCAAGGCTATGGCTAATAGATTGGAAAAACCCTTGATCCTTATCATTGACCCCTACTAAGGCAACTTTGTGGAGGGGTTACTTATCACAAATGGTATAATCATAATCCACAAACTCATTCATTCTATGGACAAAAGTGGGAAAGCAAGACTATTACTGAAGTTGAACATGAACAAATATTTTGGTAGAGTCTCCTAGGAATTCTTGTCCAAAGTATTATCCAACTTTGGTTTCCAATAGGATTGGATCAACCTTGTTAAGTAATGCATCTACTTAGTGAACTTCTTTATCATTGTCAATGGATCTACCATCATCTACTTAAAAATATTTAGGGACCTTAGACAAGCTGAAGCCTTGGGGAGATCCTTAAAAGTTGAATCTTCCCAAGGGATCATAGCCAGAATTAGGCCAAAATCCTTCCTAAATCCTATAACCCATCAATAATTTATCGATGATACTATCATGGACACAATCTTATCTATCCCATAGGCTAGATCCATCAAAGCAATTTTGAGCCTTTATGAAAGTGTGATCGAGTAGAAAGTCAATTTCTTAAAGAGAAAATTTTTCTTCCTCAACATACCCCCAAAAGGTAAATAAAAATAGCTCAAATCCTTGGATGTGAAATTTTGGAACTCCTATCAATCTACCTTAGAATACCTCTTTTCAAATATAGGATTCAAGATGGTCTTTGGACCCTAGTTCTTGAAAGAATTAAAAAAAAAATGGTTGGCTAGAAGGGTGCTCTTCTCATCCAAACAGTGGAAGCCCAATTGTTCAAAGCCACTTCGTAAAGAATTATAATTTAATTTGTGTTCCTATTCAGTATTCATGCTACCATTGACCAAAAATTTGAGAAATTTAAAAAAAAAAATCTTTGGTTAGGTTCAAATACCCATAAAATATTTCCCCTATTGGCATGGGACTAGGTTTGGTCCAATAAAGAATTAGGTGGGCTAGGTTTCAGAAAAAATAGGTAGATGAATAGGGTCCTAATTTCTAAGCAAGTAAGAAACCTCCTAAAGGAACCCTCTCCACCCAAAGGTTTTGCATTCTAGAACTCCCTCCTCAAGATAAAAATCTCATCCAAAAAGGAGTTATATGGAAATTGGGATCTAGAAATAAGATAGACTTTTGGAGAGATCCCCGGATCATGGACTTCCCTCTTATTTCAAATCCATAGTTGGTTGTTTTGGAACCACTCACCACCCACATATTTGGTAATAAATTTTTTGATTTCATTGAAAGCTCCAATAAAAGGAAATTTTGGAGGTCTATCCTGAGTTAGGACCTAAATAACAAGGAAGAAAAGGCCTGAAAAGAAATATCTAGGATGTTGAGAACTCATTTCATCAAAAACTTAGAGATCAAGGACTCCTTAATTTGGAAGGCAAACAATAATGGCCTCTTCTCAATAAAATCTACCTATTTCTTGGAAGAGGAATGGGGAGAGGGTTTGTTCCTAGTCAAATAGGTTTGGCTAAAACATCTTATTCCAAAAGTCTCTTTTTTTTTTTGCCTAGTAGTTGAAAACAAGATCCTCACTATCAACAAACTTTAGTCTAGATGAATAGTTATCCCTAATAGATGCTACCTATGCAAGGCTAGTTGTGAAAACTCTCATCATATTTTTCTAACCTACCCCTTCTCCTAGGTTGTTCTCCATTTTTTCTAAGCACCTTTGGCTACTCCTGGGTCCAACCCAATTGTATTGAGGACTTCTAACTATAATAGTCCCCTCCCTTTTTTGGTGAAATATTACGATCCTTTTGGTTCTTATATTTACTTCACTTCCTCTAGGGTATTTGGAAGTAAAGGAACAACAAAGCATTCCAAAATTACCATAGATACCCCTTCTTTGTTGGCATAAAAATCCTAGAAGTAGCTAAAGATAAAACCTCTCTAATCCCCTTCTAATATGGAATAGAAAATTCCCTTGAATCTTGACTGAATGTCTCTCTTGGTCTCCCCAATAAACCCACTCAACCTTCAAATATAGGCCAAAGCAGATCACACCCAAGTTAAATTGATCCCTCCTCCACATGGATGGATAATATTAAATTTTGATAGGGCTACCAAGGGTAACCTAGGAAGATTTGGAGTTGGTGGTGTTATTAGAGATGACAAGGGTTAAATCCTCATGGCTTATGTAGAGAACCTAAGGCTTTAGACCAATCATTTTTATGAAGTAAGAGCCATATTTGAAAGCTTTTGGAAAATATTCCAATCAAGAAGGTTATCTTTGAAGGTGACCTCATGAACATCAACAATTCATTGAAAGGCTCTCAACCCCTAACTTTGAGCATATAAAATATCATAGAGGAGGCCAAAAGAACCATTTATAGCTAGAAAAATCTCTAATCTATCATGTTTACCATGAGGACAACAAAGCTACAGATTCCTTAGCCAACCTCAACATTAGTCAGGAGGACCTCTTTGTTTGGAGTAGCAACTTCCATCCAACCCTTTTGCAATCATGTAGATATGATGGTGTAGACTCCCCTGTTTGACCTCAATTTCATCCCCCACCCTTGCATGTTAGCTTTCTTTTGATGATCCCTCTTGTTTTCCCATTTTGGTGCTTCACCTCTCCATTGCTCTCGTGACCTATCAGCACCCCCTCCATTTTTTCCTTTTGATGGGGCCTATTTTAAATAACCTGTTTTAGCTAGTATACTTGGGCTCCATCCTCTATGAGAACTCCTCTCTCCTTTGCTCTAAAGGTATTCATATGGTAATTTATTTTTTTATCTTTGTTTAATTTTTTTTAACCTCTAATCATGCTTTATCCTTAGATCAACTTGCCAAGTCAACAAATGGGTCATGTCGCTTGGTGATGACCATGCACTAGATTCACATGTATCACGTGGCCCCTCCCTTTGATCACCCTTAGAACTGCAAGTTGCTCCCCACTCCCACCAATAATTGCTTTAGTAGTTTCTTATTTATAAAAAGTAGAAAGACTAGTAATGCATGACTTATCCTTCCTATGATCTTGTGTCATGTGTTTCTTTTTGTCCATACATCTAGTTGGCCTTGGGATCAATATTGTCACCTCACTCATTCCAATGAAATCATACATTCAAAAATTTCCACTCTCTCCTCATGCTGCATGAAGGAGATAGCCCTAAGGTAGATCTTATTATAGGGATGGGATCTTCACCTATCTTGGAAGGTTTTATCTAACATCATTTGACACACCTCTCAAAAAATTTCTACATTACAATTTGGAGTGGTACTATTATATAGAGGGTAGATCTGGATTTTTGCACTCCATTATCTACACTTTGCTTCACCCTCCTCTCACCACCTTTGAAAGTGTTAGCTTCTATTCCTATGCCTCCCCAAATATAGTTGATATTGATAGCATAGTAGAGCTTACATTCCTAACCTTGGATAAGTTGGTGCAAGAAATCATGGATGATGTGGGTTTTCTACCATTTCTCAAGAAATTTTGTGGCTATGATCATGACCTTTCCAAGAAAATGGCCCACTCTTGGGTTGAAGGTACATTAAATGCTAGGGGTCGGGACTCCATCATCAATGTTACCTTGATTGTTGAAGTCTCTAGTCTTATTGCTATAGGTAAAAATATCATTCAAGATAAACATTCTCTTGCAAACAAATTGCTACTCTTCAAAGACTAGGGATAGAATCTCAATAGACACTAGAATAGTATTCTTAGGGAGTCCCTGCCCAAGCCTTGGTTCAAATTGGTCATCCCCATCATCTAGTACTTCACATTGGATGGCCAAACCTTAATTGTTAGGAGCTTCCATTTCACTTTCTTGAATCACATATGTGGTAAGTGTAGACAAGTAAAATTGACCCACTTTTAATGGGAAATATTCCTTAGAGCGCCTAAGAGGTCCCTAACCCTTGTCCTAGGCAAGGATAAGTCTCTTTTTCCCTACCTTACCTTTCTTTAGCCTTTTAGTGAAATCATACCCGGTTACGACAGGGCATGACTTCGTAGAAGTGATATCGCACCCTATTGGCACAAGATGCGATTTCACTATTTTAGGGTTTTAATTTATTAAAACCCGAGTTTAACCTTTTTAGCATGCTTGGTGTTGTCTTGTGTTTGTTTTACCGCTTATTTCAGTTTGATTTTTTTCTATAAAATGAGGGATTAATCTCACCCTAAGAGAGGATATACATGTGATTGATCTTGAAATTAATTAAGCTCAAAATTCTTATGATTAATTAGTGCTTGAATTCTTACTTTTGCTCTGCTTCCTATTTCTTCTAAAAGCTAATCCTGAAGTACCCATTTGGATATCTCAATTTCTTCTACCTACTTCTACGTCATCCATCAGGTTGTGCGCACTTTTTTTCCTGCATTTATTTATGCTCTGTATTTATCTTTTATTTTTCGTGTCTTTGAAGTGAAATAACACCCTATCCCAATGAGGCATGACTTCGCTAACCCTAATTTAGAGTTTTTGCTCATAGAAGTGAGATCATGCCCTGTTATGACTGGGCACAACTTCACCTATAGCATTATCGTGCCCATAATCTATGAGGTGTAATTATACCTAGGACTAAACTAGGGACATCTGTCAGATTTTTATTGCATAAGTAGTTTCTAAATTTTATTTAGGATATGATAGCATAATTTATTTTCTATTTCTCTGCTATTGCATTGATGTTTCATGATTAATAATCCAAAGGTTAATTTTCACATTTATTTCCAAATGTCATCTAAAAGGACCTAGAGGGCTTGACTACTACACCTCCAAGCATTGTTGTACATCATCCTAAGTAGACCCCCTAATGCTAATCCTATTTTCAAGTGTTTCATAAGTTGTCTTGCAGAAACAAGTATTTTTTATATCATTGGACAAGAGGTAGAAAAAGCTAATTCAACCACCGATTAAGATAAGTGTTCTAATTATTGGTTGAATATATGATCTAAGTATTGATTCTTAGGCATCTGAAAGTGAAAAGCATATAGTGTGCATCTAGGGAAATTGACCCACTTTTAATGGGAAATATTGTGTATTTATCTTGTGTCCTTACTTTAAAAATTTTCTAGATAAAATCCTAGGTTAGCAAGTATTCAAAGAAAGAATCATATTACGTTAACTCTTGTGTTCTTGCATTCTGATTTTTGCATTGTCCTTTATCTTTTATAGCATAGATCTGGAAATGCCAAACTTAGGTGGTTGATTCTAACTGAATACATCAAACAATCTGTTAAGATCCTCAATCCTAACATTATTAGTTAGTATTAGTTATTATTATTAATCATTTAATTATTATATTATTAACTTATAAAGTGAACCATCACAACCCTTCATAACGTGAACCATCACGTCTCTTCACCAATGTAGCTTTATGGTAGATATATATATTAGGTTGGCCATCCATATCAAATCATCCAACAAGAAGAATATATATTATTTAGACCCATTTGAGGGATTTCCCAAACCAATGCAAAAGGCGATTCATATCTAAAAGCGATTCTTTTAATTTAGATGCTATTTTAATTATTTATTTATTAAAATTGTGCTAGAACCTTCAGGGTTCTACCATTTGGTATCAGAGCCAATATATCAAATGGCCAATGGAGGAATATATCATGATACCAACCTAATTTTGCTGCTTAATCTTGCCCACCTACGTCAAGTCACATCAGTGTGTGCATATAAAATTCAATTCCAGGATATCACCAATCGCATCATAGGGTTGGACGAATTAATTCTCATAAGCGGTTTCATCAATGGATTAAAAGAAGAAACTAGAGTGGTAGTCATGATGTACACTCCTCACACTCTACAGGAAGCCATTGGATTAGCCTTGTTAGCTGAAGATAAATTCAATGTTCAACGTCAACAAAGGGAGCAACCTATTGACAAATCATCATTCCTGCCCACTATCCCAAAAACTAAACCCTTTCCAGTTAAGTACCTTAGCTTGCAAGAAATGGAGAAGTGATGAGCGAAAGACCTTTGTTGTACTTGTTATGAGCAATTTTGGCCTCATCATCGTTGTGCTACACCAACATTGTATTTATTAAATTTAGATGATCATTTTCCCTCCATAGGGGCCAAAGATGAGGTAGATGTACAATTGTTGAATGTAGTTGATTCCTATCATTCCATAGAGGGAGAAGGTGAGGTAGATGTGCAAGATGTGAGCAAAGCACCTGATCACAACAATGAAGGTAAAGATATTGATGTACAAGAAGTGACCAATGAAGGCCAGTCATACACTCTAACAAGACTACATGCAAGTTCTTCACAAATAGTGAGTTCTCACCACATGGTAAAACCTATTCGAAAACAAGGTAGAAAGATGACTACACACTCATGTTTCGTTAACCCTTTTAGGGAACAACAGGAAGATGCAAAAGCATTACCATCACTTTTGATGCATCATTCTAAAGTATTTGAGGAACCCCAAGGGTTGCCCTCCCATCGTCATCATGATTTTCCTAAGGAATATTCTACTATTGTTCTTGGCAACCCCTCGCTAATGCTTCATCCTTCTCGATATCCCTGCCTACGAAAGGATGTCATTAAAAGAGTCCAAGAAATTACACAAATCCTTCTTGGAAAACAAAGGACAAAGCTTCTCACTTTGATCTTTGAGGACAAAGCTCTTTTTAAGGAGGGTGGCATGTTAGGATCCTCAATCCTAACATTATTAGTTAGTATTAGTTAATATTATTAATCATTTAATTATTATATTATTAACTTATAAAGTGAACCATCACAACCCTTCATAACGTGAACCATCACGTCTCTTCACCAACATAGCTTTAGGGTAGATATATATATTAGGTTGGCCATCCATATCAAATCATCCAACAAGAAGAATATATATTATTTAGACCCATTGGAGGGATTTCCCAAACCAATGCAAAAGGCGATTCATATCTAAAAGCGATTCTTTTAATTTAGATGCTATTTTAATTATTTCTTTATTAAAATTGTGCTAGAACCTTCAGGGTTCTACCACTATCTCAAAATTTATGAGGACTTGGAGTGAGTCCTAAAACTATTTTTGGTGAACCCTTCCCCCTAGCACCAAGTGTAGAGAACAACACAGCCCCCGCGGTTCATCCCATAAGGATTTCTACCTCTCACAAATCTAGCCTTTTTAGAAATTGTACGTGGTAGGGCGGTTTTCCCCCTCTATATATTTGGTGAACTCGACGTAAACACCTCCTGTATTTTAAAAAATTTAAACAAGATCATTAATTCTTTTTGAAAATTCTTAAAAGAAATTAAAATTTGTGTGTTAGTGTTTTCCCCTAACTATTTTCACAACTTCTAAATGGCTCCTTTTCTTAGAAGTTAGAGGAAACAATTAGAATCTGATTATGTTCCTTTGGAAGATGACCAGATTGATTGGGAAGACCCTAATGTAGGTTTAGAAGAGCAAGAAGAGGTACATATGGAAACTAAAACTAATCTTGATCCTTTTGCTGGACCCAATGGTAGCTTTGTCTTCTCATCATTTGATCATATTTAGGAATTCATGAAAGCTCATAAGGATAAGCTATTGGAATATTTATAATGAGAAGCTCATATTGAAAAAGATGATGCTACTCCTCCTACCATTATATCTCATGTACTTAATCATGATAATCTGAAGAACCAAGTGACTTGTGCATCTTAGTAATCTGAAGAACCAAGTGACTTGTGCTACTACTAATACCACCATCATTGGATAGAATCCACCCATTCCTCCAATTAGTAGTGGCACCCAAAATTACTTTCAATTTCCTCCTTTATTTTCTCATGTCAACACTATTGCTTTTGTTCCTCCACAAGTTAATATTCCATTCTAAAAAGGCACCACATATAACAATAACCTTCTCATGTCCAACTTAAGTCAAGGGAATATGGGAAACACTCATAATTCATAAATACATAATTTGGAAAATATAGTGAATTAGTTGGTTTCAAGGATGGATATGATTCAGCCATTAGAATTTACATACAATTATAAGGAAATTTGTAGTCAGCCATTGGATCCTATTGTTGTTGCTAGATCTTATCCCAAGAATTTTTCTATGCTATTTTTACCAATCTATAAAGGGACAAAATATCCAATAGATCATCTAAGGGGATTTAGAATAGCTTGCCATGATCTTGTTTATGATGATATGCTTCTATTGAAAAAAATTTCAAAGAGTCTTGTTGGGGTTGCATTGGAATGGTATTATCGATTGTCCAACTATTATTTAAAGAGCTTTTAAAAAGACTATAGAAATTTGTGTTCATCAATTTAGTGCTTATATAGAAAAGGAAGTGACAATGAGAGACCTATATGATTTAAAATAAAGTAAAGAAGAATGTTTTTTAGAATTCTTAGCTCATTGGAGAAGTTTAGTTGGCCGATTAAGATATCCTGTGTCTCAAAAAGATATGCTTGATAAATTCATTAGTAATTTACAAGAACAGATATCGTATACACTAGAAACTACTACTATTACCTCTCTTGATTAAGCAATTTAGTTAGCAATAAAAGTGGAACAAGCTCTCATTAGGAGAGGTCAAATTAAGAATAAATAAGAAAATTTTGCTAAGTATCAGCATAAGAGTAAGCATACATAAGGTAATAATGATATTAGGCCTATTAATAATGTCACTAATAGCCTACAAAATATTGTACTTCAGAACCTCCTCAAAGGAATTTTATCAAACTTAATAAACCTATGGAAGCAGTTTTGAAGAAATTGCAAGGAGCTAAGGAAATTTAACTACCTACTATAAGACAACCAGATACTACAACTCATTGGTATAAGGTAGGTCAATATTACACATATCACAGAGTAGAAGGACACTGTACAAATTCTTGTAAGAAGTTGAAGCATGTGGTTCAAGATTTGATTGATCCAAGATGCATTGATTTAAAAAATTCCTAAACTTCAAGTAATCAGGCTCTTATTAAACAAAACCCAACAAAAAATCAAGATATGGGAATATTCAAGGATCCATTACCAAAGCATGATCAACAAGCAGCCAACCAAGTGGCTCATCAAGATGATTCCCTACGTCATAGTAATATGGTTGGTATGGTTGGGATAACTACAAGGAAACAAGCTCAGAATCAGCAAGGATAGATTTCAACATTGCAACCTAGTTCAATTTTAAAGGAAAACCAAAGAAAATATTAAGCTACAATTCCACCTATAGTGTTGAGACCACATTCATAGATTTCATACGATCTTCAGAAGCAATTAGCTAATACTCCAGAAAAAATATCAGTCTTAGAGATTTTACAAACTTCTCCTAATCATCGAAATGCTTTAATGGAAATTTTAAAACAATAATCTATTTCTCCATATGTCACCCCTGATGCCATAGTTAATGCCATAGGTTCTTTTGGGATACATCATATCTCATTATCGGATGATGATAAACCTTCCTCAAATTTACATGGAGATTCATCACTTTACATCACTGCACTTATTGGGGATACCCTTATCAAACGAGTTTTGATTGATAATGGCTCATCCCTCAATTTATGTACATATCAATTATTTCAAAAATTTGTATTAAAAGAGGGAGATTTAACAAAATCTGATATCCTTATTAAAGCTTTCAACAATAATTCCCAAGAGGCCTGTGGTGTCATATCTCTTCCATTAAAAGTGGGGCCTCGAATATTGGATACTTTTTTTTACATGGTGTCTTGTCCAGCATATTTTAATCTTCTTCTTGGGTGACCTTGGATTCATGCGATGAAGGTTGTCCCTTCTACTTTTCATCAATGTATCAAATTTGAATTCAAGAATCAAGTTATCACCATTCTGGGTGATCCTCAACCATTTGAATTATGTTCAAATATAGAGTTAGCTCAATCTAAATCTTACTCTTATTCTTCTATTTCTTCAAAAAATTCTCCATGTTTCTCATCTCAAATTTTAGAGCATCTTCAAAATTTAAAACTGAGAGAGGAACGTCAACCCTATTCGTCATCCTTGGATCATGATAATCAATTTCTTCAAGAGTCTCTTCCAGATCTTACCAAGCTACCACTGTCACCTTAAACTATGGGTTTGCCCCATAAGAAGGGTGATGTTGTACATGTTGGCATGTGTACCTTTGCCTTTGGAGGTACTAACTTCAAAGAAAAGATATGTGGTAGCAACCCATCTCCTAGCGAGTGCTCTTTCACTCAATGTTATCTCACTAGTGATTATCCCCTTTCTAAGCAGATCCTATCTAGTATGGGATATGCAGGTAAAGGATTGGGACCACAACAGAAAGGTATTTGAAAACCTTTGGATGTTGAGATTTGACCTGGGAGATGTGGTATAGGTTTTATACCTAATAAAAATCAACCTTTGCCTTTTTAGGAGGATGATCATCTTGTGACTTATGCAGAATATATAAAATATCAAAAGATGATAATAGATGAAAATAAAAGCATTAATCACGCTTCTCCTCTAAAGCTAATACTTGCAATATGATTGGTTTTTTTTGTTTTAAATATGACATTACTTTTGTGCAAGAGAATGGTGGATCTTTATATAATGTTTTTTTTACTAAAAAGAATGGTGATGTTAGAATATGTATTGATTATTGTGCCATTGATGTCCAAATAAGGATCTTGAAAGAACTTTCCCGTGATTTTTATCATCGAGAAAATTCACTCCTTGGAGATATATTTGATCCAAAACCTCATGGCACGTTAATTTATTTTAATAAGATGAATGGTGCATTTAGGTTTTGCATTGATTTCAATCCTGTATAAAAAAAATTAAATTAAATTAAAAAATATTTCATGTAGTTGCATTTGCATTCCCATTACATTCGATTGCTTGCTCATATTACATTGTTGCTCTTCATCCTTGCATGATTACTTGACATCTAAAGAACACCTTCCATGATTTCCTGTCATAATTGCATTGTTGCTTGTTCATGACTGCTTGCTCATATAGATTTTTGGGGATTTTGTGACAATGGCATGTGATGATACCTATTTAGGACATATCTCACAATGCCTAGAAATATTCCTCCTAAGGATTTATCCCTTCTTTATTCTTATATTTGCTTCTTCTCTTTCTCTCAATTTCTTTATCATGATAATCCTTTCATTCACAAAGTCTTCTTAAGATACCTATCTAGGATAGCACTTGCATATCACTTATTTACATATTACACCCCATATGGGATACTTATACATCCTAGCAGGTATTACATTATCTACAATATTTTATCGGGTCATACTCTCTTTTGACTCAACAGGATTAACACCCCATTATAAGATAAGCTCCTTGGTCAATTTTAGTAGACCTTGGCATATATCCTAGCAGGTAAATACCTCATAGCAGTCAATAAGGGAGCAACCATCCATAGTGGGCCAGACTCCATACATCTATTTACACTACTACAAGTGCTAAACCTATAACGAGTCTAGCTCTATTCTTGAAATGATCTATGGTATATAACTACACTGGTTCCTTGCAACCTATGCTAGTTTCATGCTATGGATTGTCAATTCTTCTCCTTTTCATATGGTTGACCTTTGGATTTTTTTCTTCTTCTTCTTTTATTCCTTCTTCTTCTTATCCTTCTTCTTCTTCTTCTCTCTCCTTTTCTCTCTTCTTCTTTCTTCTCCTCTTTCTTTTGTTTCCTTCCTTTTTGATTGTCTTCTTCATATTTCTCCTTCTTCTTTTGCATCCATCCATTTTCATATAGTTTGCATTAAGATAGTTTGTATACATGAAAATATGAATTAAATAAAAACACATTAAACACAAATAAAGCAATAAAAGCAGCTATATATTACTCAAGAGAAAAAGAGTGCATAGTCCTTGTATCAGGTTGGTGTACCACAATCCAAACTTAATACACTCAACCTAGGGATGTACGCCACAATATAAAAATTAGTGCATCATCCTAATCCTTAGTCCTCTCTCTCTCTTAGCTATGATAACCAGCTCCCTATGGCTCATCCTGAGGAGGAGGCAACCTAGGCTGTGACACGGACTACCATGATACTGAGGCCATACATGATCGATACTATGATCTACTCGCTAACTACAAGGATGGAGGAAGTGGCATCCTTTGACTTGGTCAGACAACTGCATAGAAAACTATCTCATAAAATGTATTCCACTAAAGGGTTGTATCCAATCTCTCTCTTGTCCACTATAGCTTCACCTGAAGAATCTGCATTGCATTGCCTACTTGGTTGCTCTCAATGATAGCCATCCTCTCTGCCCTGGCTCTCTAGGACTCTCCATCCATAAAAGCCATATCTCCTTGGATTTTATTGGTCTCTGCACGATCTGAGTCCCTCTCAGCCTCTATGATGCTTAGTGACCTTCGTAGCTCCTCTAGCCTCCTGGTCCTATTCACTTGGACCTAGGCCATCTGGCTCTATAGAAATGCTACTTGTGCTCATATATCCTCTATCTCCCTCCTCTCTTGACTCTCACTAGCCACTTCTATATATGTGGAAGTCTCTCTAATATATCTGATCTATGGCCTCCCTATCTATGGGGGTATACCTCACCCCCTATCTCTAGTTCCTACCACCTAGATGGCCTCCTCTACCACCAGGATCCAAATACGAGTTGATATATATCTTAGAGCAGTAGGATTTTATTGTACCCTCTATGTGGCTCAATAAGCTACCTCTCAAAATGCTCATTGCATGCATGGGTGTATTACATGGTGCCTATGTATCAATACTAGAGAGGAGATCCTTTGGGGCACAACTCCTTTATATCGTTGCCTATATCCAACAACAACTCCTGGATAGTCTATCCTCAGGTCAACATAAGGAGGATCATCCATATCCTCCTCAACCCACATGGTAAGATCTAGCTTACCTCCTACCCCTTCTAGGTCTTGGGTCACCCTCCGATACTAGTAGTCCCCAAGGTTTGGGACTCCCTATAAGATCTCATACTATCGAAGGACTTGATCAAATTTGAAGACCTTAGTCTCTCCCTTCTCTGATCTCAGCCACCTAATCCTTTGTATCTTGGTTAGCTTTGTCCTATCCTCTACCCACCCAAGGTGAAGCCACCAAGGTCTCCATATGATCTTCGCCTCCTAAAGCTTATCAATCACCCACCTCGATAGTGGTAGGTTCCTACATATGTCCTTGTAGTCCTCTCCAAGGACCTCGACCACCTATATGATGTTGGCCACTCTAGGCTAGGCAGTGGGCCTAGTAGTGCCTTTGATCTCTATACCATGATATGCTTCCAACACCACACCTGGAGCAATATTGTACACACTAATCTTGTATGCCACTTATACATTATATTGTACAACGTCTATATAGGTGGACCATCACATATGGATCCCATGCAAATTGAACTCTCTAATCATGCAATTCTGCCACTACTCGTACCATCACCCATGGTAAGTTTTTTCTACTAGTATGGCACATCAGTAGCCCAACTACAACCCCACATAGCATGGCGATAAAAGGATGTGCCCCATAGTAGCCCACTAGATCATTGATTGATATGGTGCTCTCTCACACCTAGCTGGTAAACCCTATTGAGAACTACTATAGTGTATATACCTATCCTCGTGCTCTGTAAAATATTGTCTCTCTAATAGGGATTCACAAAATCCACCACACATCCTCCAATGTGATAGTGAGATCTCCTATGGGTAACCAAAATGTAGAGGACTCTAGGTACCACCTCTCTTTCAAGGCTATCAGCATAGCCCTATCCATCTTAATTCGAGGTATCCTTACTAGGTGGTATAGCCCCACTACCTCTAGCTGAGTTGTCTTCACTAGCCCCAGTGCATCCAGATCAGATAGAACCCTTACCCTCCACTCTTGACTCTTGAGAATACCTAGCTGCATCCACAAACAAATAAAAATTAAATCAGTTTCATGAATTAAAATTAAAATAAAAAGATAATAATAAAATCCATAATTTCAAATCAAAACACAAATATTGATCATAATTTTGTAATTCGCACTTCGTAGTTGCTTTTTTTCCCTTTTTTCCTCCTATGTTTGTGTTTTGTTTTTCCTTTTTTCCTTTTTTCTAGTTTTTTGGTGAAATCGCACCCTCCATTTTGGGAGGTGCGATTTTGTGAACTCACGCTCGATTTTTACCCAAGTGCAATTTTGTTGTGCTTCATCTGGAGAAAAATCATAGCTGAGCCATGAAATCGTGCCCTAGTCAAGTGCAAAAATTGTCATCTAAAACGGTGAAATTTCTTAAATCCTACTCTAAAATCATAAAAAAACAAAGGAAAAGGTACATCATGAGGGAGGAATTTGGTACTTACCCGCTCTCATGCCTCAACTTCGCCCCTCATGACCGCTACTTGATGAACTAGTAACGCCATTTCTTTTCCTCCCTAGAGCCCTTTCTTTGCCAATGCATGGTGAAAATAAATTAGGGTTTTACCATTTTTCACCCTTTTTCAGCTCTTTTTGTTACCCTTGTTTTATTCAATTTTTGTTCCTTCTCTATCTTTTTTCTTCTGCATCAGTTATTTCAAATTTTTATGAGATATGTTGTCTTCATAAAAACTTGAGGAAGCACCTTGGCCTATAGAGGCATTAATGTCCCTAATACCTCAATTTGCGTGTAAAATAAAAAAGTGTTTGGAATGACACTATTTTTGTACCACCTCTTTCTTCTAAACTGGCCATCCCATTTTTGCTTGTTGTTTTATTCCAGTGAGTGTGTCTACATCCTTTCTTTGACACATTTACTTGGCCTTAAATGCATCAAAGAGGGGGAAAAATGTAGACACATAAAATTGACCCACTTTTAGTGGGTAATATTCCTTAGAGCCTCTAAGAGATCCCTAACCCTTGCCCTAGACAAGGGTAAGCCTCTTTTCCCCTACCTTACCTTTCTTTAGCCTTTTAGTGAAATCATGCCTAGTTATGATGGGGTGCAACTTCACAAAAGCTATATTACACCCCATCAGCACAGGACGCGATTTCACTATTTTAGGGTTTTAATTTATTAAAACCTAGGTTTAACCTTTTTAGCGTGCTTGGCATCGGCTTGTGTTTGTTTTTCCACTTCTTTCACCCTAATTTTTTCTATAAAATGAGGGGTTAATCTCACCCTAAGAGAGGATATACATGTGATTAATCTTTAAATTAATTAAGCTCGAAATTCTTATGATTAATTAGTGCTCGTATTCTTGCTTTCACTCTACTTTCTATTTCTTCTACAAGCTAACCCCGAAGTACAAATTTTGTATTTGATATTTTACTGCATTGATTTGGATTATTGTGTGGTTTGGTGGATTCATGTTGTAGTTCAGAAGGAAAAAGAGTTCCTATTTGGATACCTCAATCTCTTCTACCTGCTTCTACATCGTCCATCAGGTTGTGCGCACTTTGTTTCATGCATTTATTTATGCTCTACATTTATCTTTTATTTTTCATGTCTCTAAAGTGAAATCATACCCTATCTTGGTGAGGTGCGACTTCACTAATCCTAATTTAGGTTTTTTTCTCATAGAAGCGATATTGTGCCCCATTATGATGGAGCGCGACTTTGCCTATAGCGTTATCGCACCCACCATTTGCAAAGCGCAATTTTTCCCAGGACTGAACTGGGGGTATTTATTAGATTCTAACTGCATGAGTAGTTTCTAAATTGCATTTAGAGCATGATAGGATAATTTGTTTTCTATTTCTTTGATGATGCATTGTTTTTTCATGATTAATTATCCAAAGGTCAATTTTTGCTTTTGTTTCCAAAAGTTATCTAAAAGGACCTAGGGGGCTTGACTGCTGCACCTCTAAGCATTATTGTATAGTGGCCTAGGCAGGCCCCCTAATGCTAATTCCATTTTCAAGTGTTTCATAATTTTTCTTGCAAAAATAGAAATTTCTGATATCATTGGACAAGAGGCAGAAAAAGCTAACCACTGGTCAAGATAAGTGTTCTAATTATTGGTTGAATGCTCTGAGTATTGATTCTTTGGCATCTAAAAGGCATATAGTGTGCATCTAGGATTAATATTGTGCATTTATCTTATGTCCTTGCTTTAAAAATTTTTTGGATAAAACTCTAGGATAGCAAGAATTCAAAGAAATAATCATATTAGGTTAGATCTTGTGTTCTTGCATCTTGATTTCTACATTGTCCTTTATCTTTTGTAGCATAGATCTAGAAAGGCTAAACTTAGGTGATTTCTTTTAACTGAATTCATCAAACTATCTCAAAATTCCTTAGGACTTGGAGCAAGTTCTAAAATTGTTTCTGGTGAACCCTTCCCCATATCATCGAGTGTAGAGAACAACACAGTCCCTGTGTTTCACCCCATAAGGCTTTCTACCTCTCACAAATCTAGCCTTTTTGGGAATTGTATACGATAGGGTAGTTTTCCCCCTCTACAGTAAGAAAACCATCATCATCCATTCTTTTCTTTTTAAGTCTATGGAAAAATTGATGAAATAAGTGCGAAAAGGGATCTTCTTCTTCCTAATACATCAAGGGCTTCACATGCTCTATTTCCAACATATAATGAAGAAAGAGGGCCATAATGCCTTAATGAACCTTGAGCCAAGCCTAGGGAGCCCTTTTGGCATGGCAAGATGCAACTACCCCCTAATTTTTGAAGGGAAAATTTTAAAGGAGGTGGCCCAATTTGAGAGTTTCAACCCTAAGGTAGCCACTGAGAGCTCCCCCACTAGTGGTAACAAATACATTGAAAGGGATGTCACCCCTAATTTGCTTAAGACTGGTAAAATTATCAATAACTCAGAGTAAGGCGATGGTGATGTAGTGACCCCTAGAGATAAGACCAATTCCTAGAGATATGCTCCCTCATCTAGGTTATTTTGTATCATAATTTGAAAGATTCCTTGGACTCCATACCCATCATGTGGATGACAAAATATAAAAGTTCTATTCATTTACATACAACTTCCCACAAGTTGTCCATGTAATGTAGTACCCCTCATACTTTGAAATCCCCTCTTAAGGAAATGATCATCCCATTTCCTAGCTATTATGGAAACATATAGGCCCTAAATAATCTTATTAGTTCACTTTATTGAGTGGGGAAGATGTAGATAACTTATACTAAAGAAGTAGACATCCTTTTAGAGGAATAAAAAAATAAATATGGTGATGCAGATAATGATGATTTTATGGACCCCCTAATGTTGTTTTTGGTTAGGTCTAACCTTGAGTGGTTCCACTATCTCTTAACCTCTATATTTCCTCTACTTTCTCTCTTTAGATCATGGTTTGATCTTTCTCTTTTATTTGATATTTAGATCCCCTTTTTTGTTGTTGAATACAAGAGGTTCTCCTCTATGTAGCTTTCAAGTATTTTTTCTATTTTCCTCTTTTTGAGGACCTTTCTTTGTTGTAAAAGGCTTGGGGACCCTTTCAAAACCTCTTCTTTCTATAAATAAAAAATATCATGATGGCACAACTATGGATGCATTTGTGGAGAGGTAATTATTTAATGCAACTGATTGTCATCTATAGTCAATATTCAAGGAGAAAATGTGGGCTCACAATTTATAGATAGGATGACATGCAAGTTTATATGAAGGGAGTCAATAGATATTAAAGAAATTCCACAATTTCATGAGGTTGATGTACTCTTGGAAAATTTTGGTTAGCTACATACTTTAGGCAAATGCAAGGGTATGACGAGAAGGTGGCTATAAAATTCATAGCAAACTAGAGAGAGCTAAACAAATTTTGAGACCTTGATATCAATGTAACAAAGGTAACAATAACAAGGGTGACCAAATTGTTGATGGAGAAATGGAGGAAGTTTAGGGATCCAACCACAATGTAGTGTTCTCCTGATATTTTTTCTTATCTCATGAGCAAAACACTTATGAAGTGTTTGATGAGGGGATAGTGACGTGAACCACCCTATCATCACCATATGATGTAATTGCATTTTATTGCTTAAATTACTTTATAGATAATGGATAAATTTTTATCATCAAAGGTCACCATTTTTTATTTCTATTGCATGTCAAGTAGGGAAGAAGGTGAATGGATTCAAATTGAATGTGTCATACTATCTCTAATGAACATTAAAAAACATGAATGAGCACTTGGTATCAACAACACAAAAGTCCAAGAATTTTATCGCATCATGGATTTATTAAGTAAATAGTAATAGACCAATTGAGCCAACAAAAACTATCATAGGTAACATGGCTAGCAGGAAAAAAATAATGTGAACAACATGGAGGAAGGAAGAGAGAGAAATAATGGGAACAATATGGCTACCAAGCACATCATAGGAGGTTAGAGAGCCATCAAAAATGTATAGGAGCCTTAGAAATCAATCAGGACCATCTACACGAGAAGAATTTGTAATACATTTAGTGTACATCTCGTTGGACATTTTGAGTAGATGTGTTGTCATTGATGTCAAGAGTGAATGGTCATTGATGTCAAAAGTTAGTTTTAGTGAGCAGTGTGAGGAGAAGCAGTTCCCTAGTCAATGCAAAAAGAAGAATACGCCTTCATTTGGTCATATCCAGTTCCAGGTAGTCTTATGTGGTCTAAAGTGCAAAGAAGAGGCCCAAGCAAATAATATTATAATATTTTATTATAATATTAAAAAGGAAATTTAAATTAATTATAAATTAATTAATATAATTTTATTATAAATTAATTTATTAATTAATTTAATTAACTTTCAAAAGTTACTTAAGTTAATTATAATTTAATTAAAAATTAATTTATATTAATTTAAATAACCCTAAAGAGGACTATAGGGTTAAATTGGAAATAAAATTTCATATTTGATTCAAGAACTAACGTTTATGGCACAAGAGGCATCATGTATAAATAATGGCAAAGACCTTTTCCACTCCTAATGCTATTGATCGAATCTCCTATGCTCCATCGAATTTGTGCGCAAAAAGGGAAAAATATTTTCCACGTTTTTCAAGAGTCTCTAGAGGTGAAGGAATAAATCAAAGGGAGCACAAATACTTAGCACCAAAGGTGTTGGTAGCATAGTTGGCATCGATGAAAGTTCTAGGGTGTGTGGCAAGAAAGGCGTGCAGGTTCGAATCCCTTCGAGTTCATTTTTGGCAAAGCAAAGAGGGCACATCTTTTGAGCAAGCATCGAAATAGGGGTTAAAGGGAGGCTTACACCTTCCATTCCTCGTGGGAGCACTTAGCCCATGTGGTGAGCTAGCACCTTGATAAGGCGCTCGGTGGAGAGGTTTCATGTTCAAAATACACCGAGGCCTTTTTGGTTGTGACAAAGGTATGCGCTGATGTCATTTGTGTTGGTCACTTAATTTCGGATGTGCTAAGGTTGAAAGAAAATAAAAATATTTTTATGTGCCTAAGGTTGAAAAATAAAAATGTTTTGATGGTTTATGAGGTTTAATTTTTGCCTGAATTAATTTGGTTATTAAGTGTTTTGAGGGAGATAAAAGGGTAGGCAAAAGGTTAATTTTTTAATATTGATTTATTACAATTGGATATTATAAGGAGCAACTTGAGTGATTATTTTTATGTGTGATTTGATGATTTCTAATTTCAAGAAGGGGTAATAAGGTGTATTTGAGATTGATTTTTTGTGTAAATTGAGAAATATTTTGAAAGAGTGTTATTGTGAAATTGTCATCTAACCATTGAAATTGGCAAAGAAGAAAATTGTGATTGAGACAGGTATTTAAGGGCACCTCTACATCAAAAAAAAGTTATGGGCACATCTTCCTAGTGAGTTATTGTTGAATTTTGTGAATGCTAAGTTGGAGTGAAAAGAATTTTTTGGAATAAGAGTTGTTGATAAAACCTTGTTTGATAAGCATTGTTGTTGAAGTGATTGGTTGAGTGAAAAACTTGAACTAGGGTTTGCAAAGATCATGAGTATCATTGTTATGTGATATTGTTGAGTGAGTGTTCATATGCTTGGACTAGGATTTGAGAGCAAGGATTATTTCATTGAGTGATTGGTTGAGTAGAGTTGTGATTGAGCCTAGTCAAGTATTATTCCATATTCTAAATTGATTTGAGAAAGAGGTTGAGTGTTTGTGAGTGTGAAACATATTGATTCTCTAACAATTCTCTATATGTTTCTATGGTAAAAATAAAGAGAGAGAGAGAGTGAAAGTATTTGAGCATTGTTGTGAGTGTGAAGCATATTGAGTCTCTAACAATTCTCTATATATTTTTGTGGTAAAAAGAGAGATTGAAAGTGATTGAGCATTGTGATGAGTGTGAAGCATATTGAGTCTCTAAAAATTCTCTATATGTTTTTGTGAGATTGGACAAGTTCTAGTAAGGACTTGTTGAGCATATTTGAGGTAATTCTTGGTGAAGACTTATTGAGAAGATTGGACAAGTTCTAGATAGGACTTGTGGATAGATTAGTGTGAGCTTTTGTGGAAGCTTACAAAGCAGATTTGAGATAAGTCTTTGAGAATACTTGTGAGTAGAATTGATTGATTGATTTATTCAAACCTTGGGTTAAGGTTTGGTATAGATCTAGCAGAATTGATTTGTGATTGAGTCAAGCTTTGTGTTAAGGCTTGAGGATAGATATTGAGGATAGATTTATGCTAGATCGAATTATTATGTTTAGTACAGATCAGAGGACAAATATTGAGGACAAATTTATGCTATATCAAAGGACTATGTATAGTGTAGATTCGAGGATATATTTTGGTGCAGATTTGAGGATAATTTTGTGCCAAACCAGAGATAGAGATTGAGAAGATTTATGCTAGACTAAAGAACTATGTTTAGTACAGATTTGAGATAGATTTCACAGCAATTTTTGGAGGTGACAAAGTATAGAGGATGACAGTATCTAGTGGATAGAAATCCATTAGCTAGGGCAGTGAGGACAATTCATCTAAGTGGGGATAGGAGTCTTCAGTGGATAGAGATCCATTACTTAGTGTAGTGGAGGCAGTAGTTCTCCTAGAAAATCACCAGCCAGAGCTAAGTATAAATATTTCTCCTATGGATAGATATCCATGAACTTGATTAGGGGATTGGTGTCTCATTTGGACAGAGGTCCATAAACATTGTAATAGGGAAAGGATTCCCAAGATATTGATTGAGGAAATATTAGTGAAATATTTTCTTCGTAGAGTAGCCCACATTGGGTGAACCACGTTAATTGGTGTCTCTATTGTGTGTGGTGATTTATGCATTGCTTTTATTACTTCTATTGATATTGTTATCTATACATTGCATAATATTGATTGGAAAGAAAAGTAAAAAGTGGTCTTATACTATTCAACCCCCTCTCAGTATAAGCTTGTGTTCTTCAACATAAACAAAAAAGGGAATGCAAGGTAGAAGACACCAAACAAGAGCTCAATTTTATGATGGAGGATAAGGAAAAAGGAGTGGACATAGGGGATCAAGTGGAATTGAAACACTAGCTACAAGTAACACAAGAGAAATTTGCTAAATTGGAGCAAGAAATGACCTAGCTAAAGGTTGAACTAAAGGAACATCCATCTAGGACCATGGTTATTCTACTCATGTCATGCAATTCCATAATGATATAGGATAATAGTGGTAGACACAGTAAGGATTGGTTCCTCTAGGGAAAGAAGTACAATGGGGTGATGGAAGTAGATCCACTAAGCACAAATGTT
The DNA here is from genome assembly GCA_028583015.1 of Wollemia nobilis. Lineage (NCBI taxonomy): Eukaryota > Viridiplantae > Streptophyta > Pinopsida > Araucariales > Araucariaceae > Wollemia > Wollemia nobilis. The sequence continues at coordinate 9,343,806 of JAQPPZ010000458.1, read as the reverse complement.
GTAACACAAGCAACAAGAATGGTATATGGCTTCATGGAGTTGATGTAAGCTATTATAATGGTCATAGGAGAAAAGTAAGATGAGTGGGAAGTGTTGGAAAGTTGCATGAAGGATTATATTAATAAAATACTAGTGATAAATCACCAGCTAAAGAAGGAGATTAAAGAAAAAGATAAGAAAATTTTTGCACAAGAGGAGGAAGAAATAGAACTATGGTTAAAGCCCGAGCAAATATAAACACAACATAGTATGGTGGGTCAATTGGTTTTAGACCTACTAGAGTGTAGGGAACTACCTAGAATCTATGCTCTCATGCTCTAGGAATGGTTCATTTTATCTAAAATCTCTAATCTTATTTAATTTGACATATAATTTGGATATGTTGGAAAATTTCCATGCGCTCTTCTCATAGCCTGCTTGAACATCAAGATTTATTATGTGAGTTGTGCTTACACAATTATGCTATAAAGGAGGTTATAAAATTAAATCCAAATTCCTATATGGGAGAGGTAGATTTACAAGCCTTCATGTTAGTGTTACAAGTAGAGTCTTGGATGAGCAACCAGAGTGAAGAGTACCAAAGATGATAAATGTGGAAGAGCTTAATGATGCATTCAAAACATTGACACCCAAATATAACCCACACTAATTATTAGGCACTGCCATTAAGTGCTCAATGCTATAAATGAATGTAGGGAGCATGGGAGGCTTTCCTACAATAATTCAATGAGGTCCTTAAGGAGTGCTTGAGGGATGCTATCGATGAGAGCAAGAGGAGATTCATAAGTTTTATTTCACCTCTACAAATGCAAGAGCCAATATCGATAATGAACTAATCAACTATGGTGGTGCATGAAAGGGTGTTGATTGGAAGATTGATATAGGATGAACTAGAGTGGATTATCCAATGGTTTTCTTTCCCATGGATATGATATTTAGTATTCGACTACCATAATGTTAATAACAAGAGTACAACTTAATCCATAATATTGGAAGAGTATAACTAACTTAACATGTTAATAAATCAAGGAAGAGTTCAACTATAATTTTGGACCAAGGGGATATTGGGATAGTAGCAAGATAGGTCATGCCAATGCATATAACTTTAGCACTTGGATAGCCCAACGTTGGTCTACATGAAATAAATAAATAACATGTAATTTATGGAAAGTTAGTTATGTAAATAGAAATACTTTGTATTTCTTCATTTTTAAAAAACTATAAGAAAGATATTTTTATGGATGGAATGAAATATATTTTTGTTGGTGAATAAAAATAATGTACTGATGAAGATAAAAATAATAATAGAAAGTTCACACATTTTGTCATTTTAAATTGGGTAAGGGAAGGTCATCAGAACCTTTCTCCTTGATATGTATAATTTTACTTTTGCCTAAAATACCTAACAAATAGAGAGTTATTAATGAGAATATCATGACATTATCTTTTTCTACTAATTCATGCAAAACGAGGTAAAGAAGGAGACCAATTTTTGTTGAACCTACCTCACTATCTCACTTGTTTTGTGGTTAATATTTATGAGTAGTACTATTAGAGTAGGGATTAGGGGTTTCTAGAACACCATGGTCTCATTACACTATTTATATGAGATTCATGAGCTTAAACAGGAGAACTAAGGAACTTACTAGCACTAAATGAGGCTAGTTAATTGAGGAAGAAGTGATAAAGCAAAGGGTCTTGATAAAATAAGGTGATCATGCTAGAAACAATGAGAAACATGCATAGGGTCATTCCACCAATCTAGTTACTAACAACATCACAACACACTATAGAATAAGACCCAAGTGAATATAGGTTCATAAACCCTACAAAAAAACTCAAGATATAGCTAAAATAAATACAACTAAGAGTAGAGGAACTAGAACAACTAGAATCCTAGTTGTAGAGGAAGCTTGAATAATTATTGGTATGGGAGGAAAATTTCAAATAAATAGAGGTGAATTTACTCACCAAAGTGATATGAAGCAAAAGAGAAGGGTATCCATATGATCAAATCCCTTCACACACAATGAGTGCAACAAGCTTTTATATTTATGCAAACTTTAAATCAAAAAATTCTAACATTGAAATGACAAGTGGGCAAAGAAATATGGTAGACCATTTTACAAAATATTTCCATTATGTGGAAGCAAATAGTATGGATGCTAGCATCATCGATGACCAAATTGGGGGATAAGGTGGCTTGAACATTAACTTTGCTTACACCTCTATTGTTTGTGAATGGAGCATAGATATATGGGACATGGATGCCATCATAATGAATGTATAAACCATGTATAAACAAAGTGGGAATAGGTAGAGTATAGACAAAAAAGTGTAGACATCAATATCATGGACAAATATCAGTCCTAGTCTTCACGAGTTTTCCTACAACCCTATAGAAAGACTCTAGCCAAAAAATAACTTTAAATTTTATGAAAATGAGATCTACCTATCTCCTCTCAATCTCTCTTGTGGCTCTCCCTGTCTCCTATCAATCTCCCTTATGGCTCTAATACCACTATTAGCTTTTGATGCTAAATATTTAATGCAAAGCAACCACAAGATCTACAATAAGTATGCTATATCAAATATAAGATAATGACAATATTTAAAGCATATAAAACCCATGAAAGGCTTCTGCAATAACTCATAAAACTACCATCAACAAAAAATCATAAAAAATAGTATTTTGATATAGAATGGAGATCTCAAACTCTCCATATTTTATACATGCTTCTACATTGTATCTCTACCTTATTCTCTACTTCTCCTCTATATCATGTCCCTTTATATGCTCACACAAAGGCCAATATATAATGGGATGTGACTCTTGACCTTCCATATTCCTATGACTCTTCACCTTCCTATTATATAGACTCATGTGCCCATGAACTATTATGTACATTTACATTATTGAATACTTTGCACATTCTAATAATACTTGTGCATTTAAAACATTGCATAAAGTAAATACTTACACCCTAATCTAAGACACACTCCTAATATAAATATGTATCCAATGTGGTACATTAGCATGTACCAAATAATGTAATATATTGCAACACCCCCTTGTAATACATTATTTGGTTATTGAAGACTTTAGTCTTCAATATGAATCTTTGCTTTTCTGTGTTCTTCAACTTGATCAAGTTCTTGTTCTTCTTTTGGTTCAGTCTTCACCTTGTTCCTAGAACTCATGCTATCTTTTCTTGTTTTCTTCATTTCACCACTTTTTTGTGTTTCAAAGTCTTTGATATGATCTTCATCCTTGAATTTTTCAAAGTAGCCTTGATGAACAAGATATCTCATTATCTTACAAGTCATGAGTGGATCAAAATTAATCCATTTTCTTTCCTTTGGCTCTTTGGATGACCTTTCTTCTTGTTCTTCAAAAACTTTAAACTTGAACTCATTGTTAGTAGATGCTTCAGAAATAAGAACTTGAAAAATACAATCTATTTTGAATATTAATATCTCTTCAAATCTTCTATAGTACCTATCTTTGTAGAAGTAGAAAAAAAATTAGTGAGATTTTTCTTTACAGTATTTACATGGATGGAAATTTCAAAAAATTTCTTTGTCATGGCCAGTCTTATTGCAATAAGTACATCATGAAGATATATCTACTTCTTTGTTACTTGTCTTTGAAATTTTGAGTTCATCCATTTCCTTGATAAAATTGTAAAACCACTTGTGTACAACTGAAGCTATTCTATCTTTACTTCTTTCATAAATTTGCAAGACATCTTTTTGATCAATATTCTTTGCTACATTTTGAGACTGGTTTTTGAGTTCATTATCCATATTTCCATTAATATTATTATCATAAATTTCTTCTATCATATAATTAAAATATGTCTTTATAGAATCAGCTCTTGCCAAACTATTAGTTTGAGATTTTCCAAAAAAATTCTAAGCAATATTGATTCTTTAAATCTTGTATACTTAATAAGTTCTTCCATAGTTTTTCTAAAGTAAGTTTCTCTCATGACTCCTTAGTTTTAAGAAACAACTTTGATATAATTTTAAAATCTCTAAGCCTTTGAGATTGACTACCTTATGACTCCCTAGTGTTTTGAATGTAAGATAGCTTTGATAAAATACTTAGCTTTCTAAGTTTTCCTTTGAGTTGAATCTCTTTTGTCTCCCTAATTATGAATAGAAAGCTAAAGATAATCTTGATGCAATTTCAATTTTGATAAGATTCTCTATTTTCAAGAACTTTAAGTTGGATTCCTTATGTCTCATTAATTTGAGCAAGAGACTAATACCAATATAATTTTCCAACTTTCAAACAACTCTATGTTGTGTTTCTTATATTTTTCAATTTTCAATTGTATGGTTTCTAAATTTCAAGAACCTAAGTTGGTGTTGAATTCCTTATAACTCCTTAATTAGAAATTTAGAAAACAAATATATTTGCAAATTCAATGTTCCTATTTCGATGTAGAAATCCTTGTTCCTCCAAGTCAAATTATTTGCAAGTATTTCTATGCTTGAATTTCAAGTAAAGTAGTTTCAAAAACTTTCAAATTAGATACTCTTTACTTCAAAAATATTCTAAATCATTCAATAAGTCTTCTAAGGTTATAACTTATCAATTCATTACCTTATACCTCCATTCATTTAATTAATCTCTAGCATAATAGATTATTCAATCTTAACCTTAGTAATAATATTGCTTATGTCTCCCAAACCTTTGCAAAAGCAAATTAATTAAAATATTTCATGTACCTCCTTGAATATGGCATGCTACTTTTGACTTGCTTCTCATGAGTCTTCTTGATTCTACAACCTACGCTTCTAAAAATGATCTTCCTCCTCTACAATGTATTAAATACTCCTTGTGTATGGTGCTCAATAAATTTGGTCTTCAAGACTCAAACTCTCTTGTGCATGCCCTTTGGCTTCTCTGACCATCAATGTGCTTAATATACGTTCAAAAATCATTTGGGCTCCTCCAAGACTATTGATGTTCCTCTTCTCATGTGCCACATGGCACTCAATGTCTTCTTCAGGCATTTCTATTCTCCAATATTCTCCTTGCTATGTTACTCTACCCAGTTTGGTGATGTTATGATGATATGGGCGTTACTTTTGACAAGTGGCTTCCCTCAACCATTCACCCAATTCCTTGGTGCTTGGAGTTTGTTTATTTTTTCCCTAGCACATTCTCTTTCGACCTCCTTGAAAACCTCACTTGATGTAGCACTCATTCAAAAATACTAACTTCTTGGATGTGCTAAGTTTAGTCTTATTCCATGCACGTAAGAAGGTGTTTCACCTTGCTCATATGATGGTTGGTGTTCCTCCTTCCATGAGGACATGTGGCATACAATCTCTTCACATGCTTCTGAGTGATGCTCCTTCCTCCTGGGCATTATGGTTTTGATTCTCTTCACCTAAAAATGATCTCTTGCCAATGCTCCAATGATGGCACTCCTTCCAAGATATTTCAAGCCTTAGACAAATAATTTCCACTTGATATTTTTGCTTGCCCTAGCGTTGCATGGTTGTAGAAGCTACATCCCTCTATTATTTTCGTCTTCCCTTGAGTGACTCTTCAATGGCTGAAGGTAAACGACTCTTGGTGCATTTACAATGACACTTGAACTTCTGTATTTTCCAAGTGTTCCTTATGGTGGCACTTTGGTGATTCTTCCTTGCACATAGGTGATGTTCCTACAGCTTCTTCACTACCAAATTTCTAAAATTTGGTTATGCTCCTTAGTGTATTTTGACACTTTAAATCTTGCTCTATCTTGGGCCCTTATTCAATCTCCTATTATTTCAATAAATCTCCCTTTTGCAAGCTTGTAAAATGATATTCATTATCAATATTATTTTCTCCTTATTTCTCCTTTTTGAGCAACTTTTAACTCTATATTGTGTTGATGTATTTTGCAGGTTTTGAAATAATCAAAATACCTTTGAAGATTTATATTTTGCTATTTTTCAAAACCGCATATTGAGCACAATATTCTGAGTGCTCCTTTTTGTATTTGAAGCTCCTTAGCTTGTTAATGCTTGCTTTCTTAATAGCATACAAATCTGATTTCAAACTTAAAATGAACCAACTCCTTTATGCTATATTAACACACTAATTTGCAAGCTTCTAAAACTCCTTTAACTGGGAGATAATAAACTTAGAGTTCTTCTTTCTCCTGATTTGAACTCTCTAATATAAGGTGCCAAATAAACTTAAATTAAATCCACTTTTTATAAAACTAAAATATTATTTTAAGCACCTAATTTCAAACCTCTTTGGTTGTCTTTTGTAGCTTGTCTCCTCTCCTTTATTGCTACTCGAACTTGTTGTTCTATACCTTCAAATTTGCAGCCTTAGCTTGCTGCCCAAAATCAGCTTGTATGTTGTTCAAGAATGCTCTCAAATCTGCCCTGAATTTCTCCAAAATGCAACTCTCTTTTCTCCTTCTAATGCTGCCCAATTTTGCAGTTCAAATCACTTAATTTGCTGCTCCAAAAATCTGATTTCTCCTCCTTTATCTTGCTGTCCAAAAACAACATTCAATTTCTCCAAATTTCTGCCTTCTTTTGCTGTCAAGCCTTCCTTCAATTGGTTGTTCAAGGGCACTTCAAAATCTGCCCAATTCTTCTTCAATTTGCAGCTTTATGTCACCTTCAATTTTTTGTCCTATGACCTTTCAACTTCTGCTGCAAAATCAACAATCTTCTCCTCCACAAATCAGCCTTCAAATCCTTTATGGTTATCTTCAAATATTTCAAATCGGTGGCCTCTTCAATCCTCTTTCTCCTCCTTAGCTCTATCTTCAAATATGACCTCTTTGTCTGGCCTCTTCCTCAAGAATTTGAATGTCTTGAGATCTTCAAAAATCCTTTCCAAAATTTGGCAAACTTCTTGCCAAATCCTTTTTCCTTTTGGGCTTGTTGTCAGATGGCGATAATTATCCCAAATTCTTCTTTTCAGGATCTTCTCCTACTTGCAATATTCTACCTTGAGCTTTCTTCAAATCTTCTCCAATGGCCACTTCTTCAACTTCTTCAATAGGGCTTCTCTAGCCTTCTTCTTTCTCCTTCCAAGTTTGCTTGAGACCTCTTTTCTTGGGTCTTCAAATTTTGCAACTCTTCAATTTGACTTTTTCTTAGTCCTTATTTCTCAAATATCCAATGGGAACCTCTTCTCTTGGGTCTCCTCCTTCTCAATATTCAATAGAGTTGTTTTCTTCTTTCTTCAATCTACAATCTACAATATTCAATATTCTATGGGGACCTCCTTCTTGGGTCTCCTCAATATTTAATCTTCAATCTCCAATGGGGCCTTTTTCTTGGACCTCCTTAATCTTCAATGTCTATGCTATTGTTACAACTCAAAAACTAATCCCTACATGAGGAAAGCACATAGAATTTTAGGAAATCAAAGATGAAATTATTCTCTATCCATTGTAGGAAGCTTCTCAACTTTTGAGAACTAATTTTTTGCAACAAAACTTAGACAACAACAAGTAAATACATGCAAATCTCTAGATCTCTAAAAATAAATAAACTTCACTAGTTATCCTTCAATCTAGTGGAAAGCAATCTTTGTTGAGTCCTAGTCTTCACGAGTTTTCCTGCAACCTTGTGGAAAGACTCTAGCCAAAAAAATAACTTTAAAATTTTTAAAAATGAGATCTCCCTATCTCCTCTCAATCTCTCTTGTGGCTCTCCCTATCTCCTATCAATCTCCCTTGTGGCTCTAATACCACTGTTAGCTTTTGATGCTAAATATTTAATGAAAAGCAACCACAAGATCTAGAATAAGCATGCTATATCAAATATAATATAATGGTAATATTTAAAGCATATAAAACTCATGAAAGGCTTCTACAATAACTCAGAAAACTACCATTAACAAAAGCTCACGAAAATAGTATTTTGATATAGAATGGAGATCTCAAACTCTCCATATTTCATACATGCTTCTACATTGTATCTCTACCTTATTCTCTACTTCTCCTCTACATTGTGTCACTTCATATGCTCACACAAAGGCCAATATATAATGGGATGTGACTCTTGACCTTCCATCTTCCTGTGACTCTTCACCTTCCTATTCTATGGACTCATGTGCACATGGACTATTATGCACATTTACATTATTGAATACTTTGCACATTCTAATAATACTTGTGCATTTATTACATTGCATAAAGTAAATACTCACACCCTAATCTAAGACACACTCCTAATCTAAATATGTACCCAAGGTGGTACATTAGCATGTACCAAATAATGTAATATCTTCTAAAACTATGCAAACACAAACAAATAGTTGATGAGAAATAATTTCGATGGGAAGAATGATGTGAGGACATGCAAGACAAAATATTCAACTTGATAAAAGGAGATATTAGTTCAGATCAAGCCATAAAATATAAGAAGGCAAGAGTAAAGGGGTTAATGGTAGGTCTGGTCAAAATATTGGCATGATTCTTCTTGATTTTGAGAAGGCTTATGATAGAATAGAATGGGGGTATATTATGGTTGTTTTGGTTGCTTTTGGGTTCCCTGACAATTTTTGCAGAATGGTTAAAACTCTTATGACTGATGTTGTTACATGGATTGAAGTTAATGGGAGTTTATCTAATCCTATTGTTTTGCAAATATCAATCAGGCAGGGTTGTCCCCTTGCTCCTGCATTATTTGTTATTGCTAATGACCTTCTCAATTACTTGTTAAGAGATAACTTGTTGGGTCCTTCTATTAGAGGTGTTAGTTTACCTTCTTCTCAAGAGCTTCTTAATATGCAATTTGTGAATGATACTACGCTTTTTGTGGAGTTAGTGGAGGATAATTTTGCTAATTTTTTTCATAAACTGGATCTTTTTTGTAATGCTTTTGGAGCTAAAATCTCTAATGCTAAGTCCAAAATTTTGAGTTGGGATTTTAATCCTCCTATTTGGTTGAACAAATATGAGCTTCAATGGTGTGGACCTAATGTTCAGGTAAGATATCTTGGGATACCTTTTGTTGTTCAACCCAATTTAAGGGATATGTGGAGCTGGGTCAAGGAGAAAGTTGTTCTAAAACTGGATAAATGGAAGAATAAACAGCTTTCTTTGGCTAGCAGGTTTCAGATCTGTCAAAATATCTTATCCTCCTATACTATTTATTATGCTTCAATTTGGTCTTTTAATGCTAATCAAATTTTTGAAATTCAAAAATATATTAAACAGTTCCTATGGGCTGGTGATTATGGGATTAAGAAAAGGCATATGGTTAAATGGGATTGGGTTGCTTTATGCAAATGCAGAGGAGGTTTGGGTTTAATTGACTTGCATAAACTGGGTATGACTCTTACTGTTAAATGGATAATGAAGTGCATTAATGGTGTGGAACCATGGAAAGTTTTAATTAGGCATAATATTTGTGTTTTTGTTCCTCACATAAGGAATTTTTGGCATGGATTATCCTTTTTTGATGTTCTTTTTGGCACTTTTAGTAGTGTTCCAGCTGGTTCAGTTGTTTTTAGAACTATCTGGAAAGCTTGGCAAAATGTGAGATCTAATTTGCAGGGTTGGTTTTAGCCTATAAATTCCAGCTTTAAAATATATGTGAAGAGTTTTGTTTGGTAGAAATTGAAACATAAAAATAAGCCTTTAGCCCTTTTACAGGGTTGTTTAGCTCGTAGTTGGGCTCAAAATGACATCTATTTTTTTGAGCATATTCTATGTCCTACTGGTTTGAAGTCTTGGGAAATGTTGAAACAGGAATTTCATCTACCTGATTCCCAACAGATAACTTACTCTGTACTTCAAAAATATTTTAGACAACTGATCAATCTTGAATTTGTTTTTGATGAGCAACAGATTTTTGATTTTATCTGTTGGAATGATGGTTCTAAATTCATAAAGCCTAAGTCGAAGTAGTTGTATCTTATGCTTACTAATACGGATATTATTTATCAGCACATTATCACTAAATGGGGTTTCAGTTTATCTATTAGTCATTACTCTTTTATTCTGCAACATATATGGTCCAGGCATCTTGAACCAAAAAAAAGTTTTTTTAGATGGCTTCTTCTGTTATACAGGTTGCCTACTATGGTTGATCCTAACAGTTTGGTTATATGCTCTTTATGTAAAGTTTCGAAGACTATTTGTCATATCTTTTTTGATTGTGTATATGCTAAAGAAATATGGCTTCTTTTCTGCTCTGGTATTCTTTGCTAGAATTGTAACTCAATTGAGTTTAAAATACAAGTTGTTTGTGGGCATATTCAACAATTGCAAAAAACTTATAATATATTTTGGCTCGTTCTATCCTCTAAAATTTTATGGATGATATGGATATCTCGTAATGATGAAGTTTTTCAGCAGCATTGTAGAAATCTTACTGGGTCTCATTTGAGACTCATACGCTTCAAAATCTTATTGCAGGTCAACAGGTCGCTATGGACATTGAAGGGTAGCTACAAATCAAAGAAAGTTTTTGAGGACTTGGATCAATTGAAGATAAAATATTGGGCTATATGCTCCATCTTTGATGATATTCATGATCTTGATGTATATAAATGGTTTTTTAACTTTTTTATAAGATGTAACGCTTTGTATGTTAAAAACAATAGCACTCTATGACTATTTTATAGTTGTTATGACTGGAATCCTTCTAGTTATCTATAGTTCTTGGTTTTAGCCTATTATGATGCTATGAGCTTTTGATGTAATAGTTTGTTTTAATATAAATTTCTAGATGTTTAATAGAAAAAAAATTATTTCCTTAGGCAAATGTTTTACTACTTCTAATAAATCTAGAGGTTGAGTTTATTTTTATTTTATATTTTTCGGTTGTATTCAGATATTCCCTTTTTTTTTAGAGTTTAAAAGTTTACAAACAAATTTAATTCTTATCTTAATTGAGTTTTTATAGTTACCTACATCATTTTCATAAATAGTTTACGTTGTTCTCTCTTATTGTCTTGGCCACCAAATGCAAAAACCAGGTGACCAAGACTATTGCACCTCACGCAAAGTGACATAGCAAGGATACTCCTAGAGTATAGGATTTGGCTAAATCAAGTGTCTCTAGGGTTTTTTACAAGGTCAACTCCTTTTAAGATGTGATATTTAGTGCTTTTCCTACTCTAACCAGGGAAAATCAAAAATAGAAAACAAATATAACAGCAAAGAAAAAATATCATAAGCTAACAAGGGACGATGTACCAAGATCAAAATAAGATTCATTTGCATAACAACAAGATGCACGTACGCGTGAATCATAATGGGCAACGCTCAAGGAACACTTTCTCTTCTCAACATGATAATTAAGCATATATTGCATATATAAGAAACAAGACAAAAAATGTAGTCACGACCTCTTATATATATATATATATATATATGAATATGCAGGTTGCAGATCATGCCAGAAGCAAGGGTTCAAAAACATATCCATAAAATAACCAAGGCTCAACCATTGAAAATTTTGTGCATCTCTCTGTGTTGGACTTTTCATAAACTTTCAAGATTGGACTTTATTAGAGGTTTTTGTTAGAAGCTTCTTTCTAGTTGTTGGACCTTTCTAGTTGATCTGATTCTCAAAAATTTTGTTCTCTTAGGCCTTTGAAATATTTAAAATTTCTAACTTCAGATATTTTGCTCTCAAAAAATTTCATCGTGCTCTACTTCTTAAGATTCTTAGGCCATCGAAAATTTTGTTTACTTCTCTTGGTCAAAACTTTTAATAACTTTCGATCTCCCATTTGTTTTTTTGGAGCTTTAGCCAATGACGTGGCTTGTCAAAAAAAAATCTCTAGTTGGGACATTTTGCAAACTAGCGCCAGTATTTTGATCAAAATCTCTTTGCCCTATTAGTCTACTTATTGTCTTTGCTTTTGCCACATTCTTCCTTCAAAATTGCCTAAGGCAAAACTTATAAGTGTAGTGAAAATCACTATTGTTTTAGCGACTCACAAGGGCCTTCTCACTTGCTGAAAGAGAATTTTAAAATGGTTGCTTTCATCCTTTTCTCATGGAGTTAAAGATTAAAAGAATCTCAAAAAATAAACAAAGATAATGAAAATATGCCAAGAAGGGATACAAAAGCTTTACAAAGATTGTATATTATCAAGAGCTTGCTTGATTTCTTCGCACTCCTCATCAAAAGGACAATGGGCTTGTTGGAAGAGTTCATAAACTACTTCTATTTCAAACTAGTCATCTTGGGAGAAATCCCTTGTTTTAATTGTGAATTCATGAATATGGATTTTTAGCTCTACCCGTAGCTATATCATCTATTGTAGGAGGAATTGGACTTTTCAAAATGGGAGACATCTTCCTTGCATTGCTTTATCATCTACAAATATTCTTGTTTGGAATATAGTCTAGCTTTGTTCCAAGTATAAGGAAGTATTTTATGTACTATGAATTCAATATAACTTTTGAGCCTTCCTATGGTATAAAACAAGGTGCTTACATGTTCCCCGCATTGTTACGCCACTTACTCTTTTTGAAGGAGGTTAATCACCTTCTCTGTCATCGCTTGTCTATCTCTAATTCCAATGGACATTAACTTGGAGTCTAACATCATGGCCAACTTTACCTTGTAGTTTTTAGACTTAATTGATTTTGTGGATATTTTAGTGAGGCTACACTCCATCTCTCGGCTCACTTGAAGACTTTGATTAGCGGTTCTATCGATGAATCTGAGCATGTGAAATAACCCCATTGCTATGTTGGCAATTTCATCCCAATAATCATCACTAGCTTTCTTTATGAGGTTCCTGATTCGTTGGTGTTGTTATTCCTTGCTCTTTTGCATTAGATTTTCCAATCGCTCCAAGAGACTTTCTTTCTCCCAATTGAATTGAGCTTCTTGACTAGCAAGTTTTTTTTTAGGCATCTAACTTTTTCCTCCTCTTAAGAGGGATTATAATGCCTACTCCTTTATACATTAGTTAAGCATGTTGATTTACCTTTGAAGTGCCCTGACTTCCATTATGAGTTACTCAAGGTATATTTTTCATATTCAAACTCCTTTTCCTTCTTTGCTAGTCTCCAGGCTAATGATTCATATTCATAAGTCACCATCTTATTAGCCTTTCATACGATTTGAATATTAACTTTAGGTCAAAAATTCTTTAATTCTAGTCCTATTGTTGACACCCTTCAATCTTGCTCTGTCATCTCCACTTCAGGCTTCACTACCAATGGCTCTTTTTGTGAAAATAAAAATACCTTTCTTTGTGAAGTGAAGTGGGCGATTACTTGGGTTGTTGTTTGTTGTATCAACTCAACCCACTTCCTTTGCTCATATTGTGTTGTTTCTTGTTGAATCAAATAGAATTTTTGAAGCATGCTTGCAGCCATTATGCTCACCTATAGATCTTCTTACTGCCTTTACGAAGACAAAAATCCAATCAAAGATAAAAATAATGGGACTGCTAAAGGAGGAAATAATAGGGTAGTGGAGGATAATGAGATTGGGGAGATAGACAATGGATAAACTATTTTTTCCTAAGAGGGTAAAGTGGAAGGAATAGTTGGGGTACCTCAATTGATGCAACTACAATACTGGGCATTTGTGTCAATGGGGCCACAACAACTTGTTGAACTTGAGGTTGAGTCCTATGAATGGATGAGGGGGAATTGAGAGATGCTTCTATAGCGGTCATCTCAGTCATGGGTATGTCCTTTCTTTTTTTCTTTGCTTTACCAAGGCTTACTACCCTTTTTGCTTTCCACTTTTCTTTCTTCTATACTTCCCTATGCAAACTCTCCTATTGGGTAGTGCTCTATGTCAAACATGATGGCGTTGAATGCCTTCTAGGAAGGATAGTAGTTGGGACTTCCTTTGGAGTGCTAGAAGTGACTTCCTTGGCTATTTTTGTTGTTGTTTTTCCTTTTCTTATTCTATGAAGTGTTTTGTTGCTAACTTCTTCGTCACTTAATTGTTTATATCATATACTTTCAATGTCCAGGTGTTCCTCGTTATAGTATTTGTTGAACTTTTCATATATGGATAACACGCCATGCTCTTTTTCATTTTTTCAAATTCATTGTTGCACTACCCACCACACCTAAATTTTGGGCTCTTTCCAATGCATTTTTCTTAGAACATTCCTTTTATTTCTACTGATTTTACTTTGTGGGTTAACTTGGCCTATTTCCTTGTAGGACTCATATTTTCTAAGCTTTTGTAGAGGTTTGATGAGTATATTTAGAGTAGGTGTACTGGTCTCATCTATTAGGTTATTTAGAGCTTCTACAATGGGCCTACGCTCATGCTCAAACTTTAGACCCTTGATGTTATTGAAATATTCAGTAAACAACCCATGAGGGTCGTAATTTCAGTTAGCCTCCACCTTTTTGAGCCCTAGATCATTTAGCTTGATATCTGTCATGGAGGTATTTTTCTTATCTACAAGAGCAAGCTCCCTAGGCTAATTGAAATATTTTAGTTATATGTTATGGTCTTTCCACTCCCATATATATTATTAGTCAGGTCTAGTTGCCTTAATACTTCTAGAGCTAGAACTCTTTCTGGGATAGTCTAGGGAGAATATAGAGAGAAAAACTAAGTACGTGCATCCTAACAATAGTGCATTCCTTGGAAAAATACCAAATATCCAGGAAATATCCCTTACAAAAATGAGTGGCAATTTTCAAAGACACTCTTGGGATGATAACCTTTTAATAATGCTATAGCTAGAACTAAGAAATAATCAACAAAAGAATAGTAGGAAGAGTCCATTAAGGTCTTTGTCAAAGCATGTACTAGTAGTTATTGCCCCTTTTCATTTGCACACCTTAGATCTAAGCTCAAAAATACTTTCGAATGTTGAAACAAAATCAAGTGTGCTAAGAATGATTAATATCTAAAAATATGAGTGGCTACAAAATTGCTCAAACCCTCATGTATCTGCACAAAAGATGAATTCATCAAAATCTTCTAGCATTATCCATTCTTCTCTAAGTGTGCTCTTCATTTTGTATAGGAGTCCTAGTTGGGCTAAAACCACATTCTTATCATGTTCTATCTCAAATATAAAATCTAGCATAATGAGGGCATCCTTTGTACTTTTACCAAACATGTTGAGAGGTAATTATTTCCCCTATTCATTTGCACATCTTAGATTTAAGCTTAAAAATGCTCTCGAGTGCTGAAATAGATTCAGGTGTGCTAAGAATGATTAATATATAAAAATATTAGTGACTACAATATTGCTCAGACCCTCATGTATCTGCTCAATAATGAATTCATTGAAATCTAACATTATCCATTCTTCTCTATGTGTGCTCTTCATTTTGTATGGGATACCTAGTTGGGCTAAAACCACATTCTTATCATGTTATATCTCAAATATAAAATCTAGCATAATGAGGGCATCCTTTGTAATTTTACCAAACATTTTGAGATGTAGGGGACCTTCTCGCAATGGATCCACTAGGCTCAAGTCCTCACATTGGGTGCAAAGGAATTGTATTTTTCTTTGTCTGGGATTCCATAAAATGCTTGTACCATTTCTTCCATATCAACATAATGTTCTCCTTCTAGCAAGAGCAACATTCATGAATGATAAATATAGAAATTTTTATCTTGAAACTCTCCTCCAGTGACATAATTTCTATAGTATTAGGTTCATTAAACTCTGCACATGTTGAAACTAGTTCATAATGATGATGTGCTTCCAATACCATATATCGTGTTAGGTAGCTACTCCAAATCATATTCCTGAAGCTTATAGGTTGGGTATCTTTGAATCTCTTCCATGTGCCTTCCCTTACATTCTTCATTCTTTTCAAAAGTTTAGGATCTAAAAATTCTCTGTCGAGTTTTTCAATATTTTAATATTAGAGGTATAGTTTGGCATAGGTACCTCTTGGGCTTCTAATGAGTGGAACACTTCCATATTGGAACTACTGATGTTGGAAGCTGCTGCTTGGATAGTCGTCTTCTTCTTCTCCATTATGCATGTTCTAATTTTTCACTTCAATTGTGCTTTTCACTACTTTCCAGTGCTCTAAAATTATTTAAATATTCTAGTCTTTAACAAGAATGATACTAGATTGGGAATGGATTATTTATAGAAGGTTTCCTTCTGATTCCATGTATTTTACACCTTGTTCCACCATGCATTTATGATCCAACTTTGTTAGGTTATAGGAGGATGCTCGCCACCTTACCTAATAAATTCCTCTTTCTTAGAAAATCACTTCTAAAAGATCCTCACATTCCAATATTTCATCCTTTTAATAATTATTGTTCGATCTTTCCACACCAATTATTTTAACTTAATCACCATTGAGGTGGAGGGCACTCTTGATATTTGCTATATTTGTTCACTCATGGGATCATAAATGTTATCATACGAGGCTTTCTGGGTAGAAATAACCCTTGTTCCCATACTTATTGTCATGATTGGCACAAGTTGCCCTTTATTTGAATGACTTATGTTGATTAGATTGATCAAACGGTTTGCATTTATCATGGATTTATTTTTCAAAATTACATTGTCCCTTGGTTACTTCGAGAATCAATAAGCTATACTTATGTAGTTTAATATGGTCCATTGATTTTAGACCGTTCAAAAGTATTTTTCTTATATTGGAATTCCCAATTCCTAGCTAGTTGACCTTTGTTTTTTATACCTCATCATCCTCTTCGATGGAGCCTTCATATTAACATGAAATGAGTCTTGAAACTTTTTTTCAAAAGGATCTGAGATAGCATAAATAATTATTTGGTCCATCTTTCCCTCTAGTTCTTTGTAAGACCACCTAATATGGTTCAAGGCATTTTCATGTTTCAAAAAACCTATTCAAAAGAAATAAGAATAACCAAAATTCCTATTAGTTGTACATATATATATATATATATATATATTGGACACAACCCTAGCTAGGTTGGGATCATGATTTTACTTGAGCTTTAACATATGCCTATAGATGTGAATCTTTCAGGAGGATAAAGTTTTCAAACTTTAGTCACCCATTGATCTATTTGATCATTTAGGATAAAAGGACCTATCTCATTAATGGGGACTTTAGATTAAAATTGCTCTTCTTCTAATATCAAAACCTATGCAAGGATTTGATCAAATATTTTTAAATACTCAACATGACCTATAATAGAGCATTTTTTATAAAACCTCTATCCTGGTCCTAAACTAGGTTCTTAAAATCATGAGGGACCAATACAAATAAAAATACCCTTCTAATATAGTAGTAACATCCTAGGACAATACAATTCTAATGAAGTTAGGATATCGATTAATGTTATATCTTGAGTGACCATTAGGCTTGGACAGGCATATAAAGTGAGTAGGATCTCTTCCATAATTTTTAATATTTGAACCATGTTATCATCCAACTGCACCACCTTCTTGTTCACAGGTTTATATCTTAGGCCTAGTGCATCCACTACTTCTTTCAGTGTAATAGATCTATTATGCAATTATGGATCAATATATCCTTGTAGATGATAGATAAATAAAAAAGGGGTGGTTTAGGCTTGCTCACTCCAAGGGTCAATATTTGCATAATTGTAGGTGTCATCCTTTATCTTGACTCTTTTTCTTCCTCCTCCTAGGTATTCTTTAGATGCTCCATTTGTCTAGGGATAAATATGATATCCTAGATATGTATCACCACTGTGGACTTATTTAGAAGATCCACAATATTGAATTATCCAAGGATGAAAATATTTTGTGCATCATGTATCGACAGTGGGAGCCTTGACTTGTCCCTAGTTGGGTGAGGCATCTTAGACAATTTTGATTGAGGTGTCTGTTGCTTTCAAATCTCCAATGTATTTTGCTTGATAATTGCCAAGGGCTCTTGTACTCTTGCAGGCACACCCGTTGGAGGCTTTGAAGGTACCACAATAGGAGGTTATTGGCTTCACTCAATTTGTACATTTTGATTACTAGCAGCTATTATATTTCTCTTGTGTTACTCCTCAATTACCCACTTTTTTGCCCTCATCACGCTGTCCGATCAGACTTGAGACCTATTAGCTATTAGATTACCCACTTTGTCAAATACCACGTAGAGCTCCTTCTCATCTTAGGTGACCAAGACCTATTCATACGGAGCACCAGTCAACTTAGGGAAATATGAAGTAGGCACATATTGACTTTCCATCTGGGTTTCCAACCTTGAATATGATGTATATGCTTGAGAAGGTATTGCTTTATTTTATATAGCTACAGTGAACTAGAAGATTTACCCAAGATAAACGTCTATGGAGCAAGTATTTGAAGTTGGGCAGTGCCAAGAAGCAAACTCCTCTACATAGTTATTCTATATGGGGGTTATCTCCTTGATATGGTTTAAAGGTTCTTGTTGTAGTATGGCTGGTACCAGCACTAGTTGGTTATGGCTCTATTTTTAGCTATTGGCCTAAAATTGGGACCTAGGATAGCCATTATAAGGAGGTTTGTTACCTCGGTTGCTTTTTTGGAATGGATGTCTTGGGTTATTATAATATTATAACCTCTATATATTTTGTTGCCTTTTCATAGACATCTCATTGGCTACCAACTTAAGTAGACTTTTCATTGAATCTGTTTTAGAGTTATATGAAGTAGGTGGTATTGGAGTAGGTATGCAAGTAGGCATGGTAGCACTCATTGTAGGTAAGTCTGATGTTGGATGAAAGGATGGTTGTTGGATGATTGGAAGGGGTTGATATGGAGATTACACATTGGGATACATATGCATGGGAGGCCTAGGAGACAATATTCCAATATAAATTAAATCGTGTTCAACTTATATGGCTAAGCCATAGGCATCTAGTAAGAATTTCCCCCTAGCCTTTATCATCAAAGATATTTCAAAATCTAAGGTCTTTAAATAACAGATAAATGTCATACCTAGAATAGTATGAATATCTTCAGGTATTTTGTGCCAAGCCTTATGGAATCTAAGGTTGAAATCATCTATAGCCTCCATATGTGTTCTCCTTATGGTTAAAAATTGCTCTAAGAGAGACATTTCATTCACCTTCTCTTTGAATATTTCTATGAACAAGGTAGCAAGTTGGTCCCAGTTAACAATCAAGTGAGGTTGTAGTACAATGTACCACATGCGAGCCTTGCCTTTGAATGATGCCACCAACAATATTAAAGTCATATTTTGCTCTACTACATTATGAAGAGCACACAAGTTCACCATATGGTTCAAATGGCCAATTAGAGTTGTCATGTTTTCCCTAGTGAAATATGGGAGAGATTTTAGTGAAAACATCTATATCTCATCCTATAATCCAAGTAGAGAAGGAGGTCTCAATGGACCTATTTCATTCCAAGCAAGGAATGCTCTAGATGGTGGAGCATCCATATTCTAGCCTCTACCTCTTCTTCTTATCAGAATGGGGTTAAGTGGTGGGAGCAACACTTGAATATTAGCAGCAATACGGGATCTGTTTACAGGTATTTCATTCATAAACCTCTAGGTCCCTTGTTTTGAGTAGAGTTTCTAGGTGAATATAATATTTGATCTTTAAGTTCGTAGATTGAGATCTTTGCTAGAATCTCAATCTAACTTCTTTCTAAGCAGCTACTATTATATGTTCACCTTAAGTAAAGTCACCAGGTGAGATTTTTATGTGCTTCACTTAAAGTAGATGGGCAAGAACCATATTTAGAGTCTAAGCCTATTAGATATCTATTGATTATGGAATCAATAAATATAAATCAATTATGACTCGTTGTGCGTGCCACTAAATTATTGTCCTCTCCAATTGTCTCGACCACCAGATGCAAGGACTAGATGATCGAGACTATTATACCTTGTGTGAAGCAACATAGTAGGACTACTCCAAGAGGATGGGGTTTAGATAAATCGAGTGCCTCTAAGGATTTCCTTTTAAGATTTGATCTTCAGCGCTCTTCCTACTCTAACCAACTTCAAGGGGAAAATAGAAAGAGAAAACAAAAATAACAAAAAGAAAAAATGATCTTGAGCTAACCTAAGTTAATAGGGAGTGATGCACCAAGATTGGAATAAGATTCATATGCATAACAACAAGATGCACAAACACATGAATCATTATGGACCATGCTCAAAAAACACTTTCTCTTCTCAACACACCAATCAATCATAGATTGCATATATAAAAAATGAGACAAAAAATGAAGTAATCACAACCTCTTACACACGCATAATTATACATAAACACAAGAAACAAGATAGAAAAATCCCAATAGTCATGACCTCTTTTATATATGTGTGTGTATAGGCTCCAAAGCATACCAAAAGCAAGGGTTCAAAAATATATCATTAAACGACTAAGGTAGAATTGCTGCTATATAGAGAAAATTAAAGGAAAGTTATACAACTTGTCAATCCTTTACAATACTAAAACAACTACTATTTATAGATATATTTGAAGGATTTTCCCTGGAGGAGTTTTCTAACAATTTTGTTTTCCTTCCTTAGGGATCCTAAAAAATTGAGTGAAGACACCTTTTGTAGTTAATATTTTCAAGCTCAGGATTTTTGCCACTACAATTGCCATGTTTTTGCCTTTTATAGTTAAGCACTTTTCTTGAATTATCCAACTTAAGCAATACTGATAGGTAATCTTTAATTCTCCTCATTGATGGCTCATTAATTTAGCTCTTCTACTCTTATTTGGAGCTTGTGACTTGGCATAAATCTCTTATATCCTAATCTGATCCTTTACCTTTTGTTGGTCGCTACTGCATTGTATTCTGCTTCCTAGAGAACTTGTGCTCATCTCCACTTTTTCCTTTATCTTATGAGGCAACACACTCTACTATTTCTTCAAAAACAAAAGATTGTCAGGAAGCTCTTGCATAGTTTTGGAGGGAAAATCCCCTCAGATGTATCTATAAATAATAGTTGTTTTAACATTGTTAAATATCGATGAGTTGTATAACTTTCCTTTCATTTTCTCTATAGAACAACACCTAAACCTTGGTTGTTTTATGCATATGTTTTTGAACCCTTGCTTTTGGTATGATTTGTAACCTGCATATCTATATATATATATAAGAGTTTATGACTATTGGTATTTTTTGTATTTTTTCTTATGTTTATGCATGATTATGTGCATGTGTAAGAGGTCACGGCTATTCATCTTCCATACCAATAATTTATATATGCAATGTGCTTGATTGGTGTGTTGAGAAGAGAAAGTGTTCCTTGAATGTTGTCCATCATGATTCATACATTTGTGTGTCTTGTTGTTATGCAGATGAATCGTATTCTAATCTTGGTGCATCACCCCCTACTAGCTTAGGTTAACTTAAAATCTTTTTGCCTTTATGCCATCTTTGTTTTCTCTTTCCCTTTTCCCCTTGAAGCTAGTTAGAGTAGGAAGAGCACTGAAGATCACACCTTAAAAGGAGTTGGCCTTGTAAAAAACCCTGAAGGCACCTTATTAAGCTAAACCCCATGCTCTTGGAGTAGCCCTACTATGTCGCTTTATGTGATATTCTATAGTCTCAACCATTTGGTCCTTACATCTAGTGGTTGATACAATGGAGAGGACAATAGTCTAAATTCTTGATTTTCATTTTTTGGATCTTTTTCAATTTTTTATGTGAATACAAATATTCCAAAATTTAGCATCCTTGATATTTTTTTGCAACCTTCACAATACCAAAAATTTACCTCTACTATCTATGCATTTAATCTTAGTAAAGTAATATTTATAAAATTTCATGCTATCATAGTTTGCTTTACCAAATATGGATTGCTAGTTTCCTTTTTAAAGCATAAGCGCAACCACAAGAATTTTAATAAATAGTTTATATGAAACATATTAATGTTATAAAATAAAGTAAATATTACCAATGAAAAATATTAAAGTAAATCTTAATCATTATTTGATTCAAGAAGTCAATATTTTCTTGTCAGCTTCAACTAAACTTACTACTCCCTCTAACAATGGAAAAGACAATTTAACTTCATGATCCTCAATTAAAATCTCTCTATTGACTAGCCTATCTGAACATGTGTTTCCTTCCCTTAATGTATATGTAAACTGGATTTATTTAAACTCTATAGCAAGGTCTTGTATTTCCACAATTATCTCTTGTATATTCCATGGAACCTTTACTTTCCTCAAAATTGCATATATTACTATTAATAAATCACCTTCCATCCATACTTTGCTCCATTTCATTTGTCTACATAATTTTTATGCTTCCAAAACCATCCAAGCTTTAGCTTCATTATTTATCTTAAATCCACTATTAAAAGTGTAATGAGACAAAGTTGCTTCCCTATTATTGTTGGACGTATTACATTGTTTGGTCCCTTTGTAAATATTAGTTTAGGATTAATATTTATATTTTATCTAATGTATGTGTAAGAAAATAAGCAAGTCAAGAGTCATAGGAGTTAGGTGTCAAGTGAGAGAGTGAAGAGTCATGAGAGTTTTATCATATGTGAGGAATGTGAAAGGATGCATCTCTCGGATGTTTGAGGAGAGCAAAAGTTAAGAGTATTGAAAAGTCATGTAAAGTTATATATTGGAGATAAAGCTCCATGCAATGTAATATCTCTTAATCATTTAAATAATTTGAATATAATAGTGAAGTTTCTTGCTGAGCAATATTTATGTCATTTGTAAATGTATTTTTTATGTGATGGATATTTGATCCTATGAAATTTTACCTATGATTAAATCTAGTTAAAATTCCAACAATTATTTCTATTTATTCCTCCTCCCACTGGTCCTAGATTTTCTTTAGGTTTCCACTTTATATTCTTTGCCTTCTTTCTGTTTCTTTTATATCCAACATCATATTTCTATTTGATCACTTGAATCCATCCATCAAGGCTCTCTACTTCAAGATTAGGGATTGGGTGAGTTGATAGGGTTAGTTTGACTCCTCTATGGCTAAACAAATCATTTTTTATGACCTCTAAATCTCTTTCCTTTCCTTTAAATATTATTTTATTCCTTTCTAGCCATACAGTCCAAAGTATTTTACCTTTTGATATAAGCCATATTGTTTGTAAAACCTCACTTTTAAAAGTGCTCTGCCATTGCTTTAACCATTCTTCAATTTTATCATTCATCACCATGCATTTACCAAACATATTAAGAATCCATTGCCATAAATTCTAGACTATTGAACAATATCCCAAGAAATGGTCTATACTCTCCTCCTTTTTACATAGAATATATTGTGAGGGGCCATGTAAATCCCTTCTCATAAGGTTATCCCCAGATAAGATGTTTATGACCTACTACCCAAACAAACATTTTAAATTTAGGAATGCTTGGGCTATCCCAAATATCTCTCCATATTCTTGTAGTATTCCTATTTTTTTACTGCTTTACATTATATCTTCTTCTTGTTGTGTATTCTCTTGACTTATTCAACTTCTAAATCAGCTTATATGTGGTTCCCCTCAAGAAAATCATTATTGTTATCTTTCTGCTCAACTACCTCCTTGCGTCAATGTCTAGTATACTCGTAAAAGAACCTTTTTTCCATTTGAATTTTCCTTCCTAATACTTGTACATAACACTTGAAACCCTATCACCATATTTATCTTGAAGTATCCATGGTTTCAAAATTAGATCTAGATTGAGTGGTTTTTTATCACACTAAGTATCCATCCAAAGAGAAAGTTTTCTCCAATTTCCACCACCCATATTAGACCTTTAATTACTAGATTAAATGATCTTTTTAAATTGTTCCATAGTGCAAAATTATTTGGTAATGAGAATGCAGTATATATTAAGCTTAGGTCATTAGGCTCAACACACTTAGAAGAATTCTTTCCCATTGGATTTGACTCTCTTTGTATGATCTCTAAATTACTCTTTCCCTAAGAGCCAAGTTTGCATTTGTAAGAACTCTTAAACCAAGACCTCCCCTAGTTTTTTTAATTGGTTATATGGGATTGAAATGGGTCTCGCCCATATTACATCATTACTACATAGTGGTATTACAATAAATCTTGGATATTTTATGTGTATCACTTGGCAAGATTTGAACCTGGGTCTCCTCTTTTTTAATGTTGAGGAATCTAACTAGTTGAATTAATGTCATTTTATGAGACCTCCCCTAGTTTAATAAAGAAAAATTCCATTTTACCAAAGAAAAATTCCTTTTATCATGTAATCCTGACCACAAAAATGACCGCATAATATAGATTAATTTTTTCTATTGATTTTGACATAGTATACAAAGACAAATAATATATTGAAATGGCCTTTAAGACTAATTTAACTAGCTGCACTCTTCTTTCTAATGATAACCATCTACCTTTCCATGTTTGTGGTTTATTTTAAACTTTACTTATAATTATATTCCACAATTATATCCTCATTCTCCCCTTAAATAAAGACATCCCTAGATAAGTTGTTGGTAAATTTTCCTCCTCCATTTTAAGTAACTTGCGTATCCTTGCTTTGATTCTAATTGGAGTGTTTAGAAAGTAAATTTTGAATTTTGTCCTATCAACTTTCTACCCTTATGATATTTCATATTCCTTTAATGTGTTATTCAAAGCTCTGGTCTCGTTTATCCTTGCCCTCCAAAAAAGAGTTGTATCATCTACAAATTGTTGATGGGTGATGTTGTCGATGTTATAACTAGCCTTAAGTCCACTTATTAACTCATATTTGTTAGCCTTCTTCAAATTCCTACCCAATTTTTTGCCATAATAATGAACAAATATGGTGATAGAGGATATCCCTGTCTAAAACCTCTCTTGGATTTAAATGATTATGTTACTAACCCATTTATTGAAACTTAATATGATATTGTAGAGACACAAGTTCTAATCCATCTGAACTATTTCTTCTCAAATCCAAACTTTTTTAATATTGCAAAAAGAAAATCTCATTTAACCCTACACGGGCTTTACTCATCAAGTTTTAAGATCATTGCTCTCTCTTTTCTTGAAGTTGTTGAATGCATAACTTCATGAGGTACTATGATCATGTTCAAAATTTGTCTCCCTTTTACAAATCCTTCTTGCTCTTTTGAAATAGTTTTTTCTAACAATGGTCTTAACCGATTTGCCATCACTTTGGAGATTATCTTATATGTCATATTATATAGGCTTATGGGCCTAAAATAAACAAACAATTCCACATCCATATTTTTTGGAATCAGAGTAAGATATGTTGCATTTATATTATAAGGTATGTATTGTTTAGCCCTAGATTGTTCCATTGCCACCAATAAATAATCCTTCACTATATCCCAATTATGCTAATAAAATATTGTAGAGAGCCCATCCAGACCTGGAGATTTTTCCTTGTCAAAAGAGAAAAGAGCTAAATAAAATTCTTCTAGAGTAATAGGCTCCATCAGTTTCCTATTGTCTTCATTTGTTATAACTAAAGGTACTTATTGTAATAGTTTATCATTAAGAACTTCAAACTCCTTTGATCCTAGAATATTATGGTAAAAAATTGTTCCCCCTTTCTTATTTCAATGTGGTCTTCAATCCAAACCCCCTTCTATTGATATAATTATACTAATTCTAGATGTTGATCTTTGTACTATTGTCATCCTATGAAAAAAGTTTGAGTTTGTATCTCCTTATTTTAACCAAGTCTGTCTGGATTTTAATCTCCAAAATTTATCTTCCTTAAAATATCATTGTTCTTTTCACAAATGTTTCCAAAAGTGTTCTTGTTCCATTCTTTTAATCTAGATGTTATTAATTTTATTTGTTTTGGAAATGTATACAATCCACTATTTTTTAAAGAATTTCATGTTTGTACCATCATATCAATAAATTGAGGATGATCTTCCCACATCTACTCATATTTAAAATATATTCTTTTGTATTCACTTACCACCATTTTAACTCTTATTAGCCAGTGATCTTAACCAATCCTTGTCAAGATATTAATTTTAGCACAAGTCCCTTCATCTAGCCAATGATGTAAGAGTATGCATCTATTTAACTTTTTTACTATTAGGTTTTGACTTCTCCTCTTGTTAGTCCATGAAAAGTTGTCCTATTCAAATTCAACCTTTCATAAATTATTGTTTTGAATAAAAGGTCAGAAATCCGTGGTGTGGGCGAGTGTGTGAGGGGGTGGATATGTGGTGGCTTTGTGTTAAATTCTCTATTGATAAGTACAGCTCTCGACTTTACGAGGGGTCATGGTTGGGAGGAGACTACTCAACCCAATGCGTCGGTCATAAAGGTTTCTCACAATAACCAAATCAAAAGAAAAACAAAAAAGATCATAAATCTCTCATACTTTAAATTATTTTCTTAATTATCCTAAAACTTTTATACCCAATTTAAATAATTAATATAACAATTAAATTGATAAAATATACGACTAATAATCAATTTATTAATTAAAAATATATAATATTAAATTTTAATATCATAAACTTTATAAAAAAATTAACTTATTAATTAAAAAGTATAATGCTCAAATACACATTGATGTTTACAACTACTATAATTGATAATCGATATAAGGTAGCTAACCTAAATTTACCATGGTGAAGTTAAAGATTAACAACTTACAATTCACATATAAAATTTAAAAAAAAAAATAAAAGATCATAAATTATCATGGTGAAGTTAAAAATTAACAACTTACAGTAGGATTTTGAAAGGGTTGTTCATCGGCTTAGTCACATTGAGCTATTTGTGCTGCGATATTTGAACCTTTGTGAGATTTGAACCTTAGTATAAGCTACATCAACTATTTCAATTTATTTTATTAGAAATTGTGTTGAGTTAATTCATATATTTAAAACATTTTTATTTGTTAATTTATTTTTAAAATTTTATTTATTATTAAAAATAATATTTATATTATAATATTTTAATATCAATTTAGATGATGAAGAATTGGAAAAGTTAAATAGTTTGAGTCTTTGGTTTCCATGTACATCTCTAAAATCTTATCTTTGAATAAATAAAATTGGTTATATGTGATTAAGACAACCTATTTGTATTGCATCACAATATTATAACCAAAATTTGATCAAATAAATATATAATAGGTAAACATCTTCTATAACAATTGTATAGAAGATGTTTACCTATTAGCTCCCGATGGCTAGGTGGATTGGCGAGTGCTTGTCTGGCCAGGCATTTACCAAGAAAATATTCAGGTTGAAACCTCAGGGGCAACCTGTTTGCAAAGGTAGTAGTTTGATCTGAATCCTCTAAGTGTGCGTCAAACCGACAATGATGGTACGAATCTCAAGCAATCAGTGGTTTCCTTCATATCGAGTCAACAATAACGAGACAGAATAGGTTTGGTGGGAGCAACCCTTGTGGTTTGAACCCTGTGCTTACTTATCAGTTACTAAAACTTTGTGTTTGCTTGTCAGTTACTAAAAATAAAGTGGTTGTGATCAACTCTCTTATCTAACCCAAAAAAAATAATAGGTGGATTGGTAAGAAGTTGGGTACTTACCAAGAGGATACCTAGGTTCAAACCTCACGGGTATGCCCAACCTAGGGCAAATGTAGTAGTCTGACTTGAGTTCGCTGAGTGTGCGCTAGTTTGATGATGATAGTACAAACCCCGAGCCACTAGAGATCTCCCTCACTCCGGACGTGTTTACCGAAGCAAGATAGGGGTTATAATGGTAGCACCATGATTTGACACTTGGATGCTATGATCGAAGGCAATATAGGGGTTATAGTGGTAGCACCATGATTTGACGTTTTGATTCTATGATCGAAGACAATGCAACTTGAGGAAAGGTAGTTCTTGACTCCTAAAAAAAAACAATAACTTGATGATATTAAAATTTACTTTAATATAATAATTTAATTTAAAAAAAAATATTTATTTATTTATTTAATTAAATTTATTTTTTAAAACAATTATAAATTTAAATTCATATTATATATTTATTATTATTATTATTATTATTATTATTTATTTATTTATTTATTTATTTATTTTTTTTTTTTTTCTTGATAGAGGTTCAATCAATTTCAAACATTTATATATTTTAGCTCTTAAAGTATTAGTGGGGGCCCTGCCTACAAGGACTTTTAGGGTTCAAGCCCTTTTCTGTCATCTCTTCTTTATGGACATGGCCTCGTTGTCATATCCCCTATTAATTTTTTTGATAATATAATCTTTTAACAAAATCGATAAAATAACTTAGTATCCACTTTTTAAACTTGAAATCTGGATATCTAGTATCCAATTCTAGTCTCCTTTCCTACAATTCTGAGTTCTTAGGTTTTTTAATTTAGGTGATCATCGCCCAACTTCGGCCATAAAAATACGGAGAAGATGGCATTCTACCTTTTAGAGACGCCTTTAAAGTTTCTCTAAATTTCCTATTTAAGTAGGTGACAGGTTACCTTCCCTGATGCTTCTCCTTTCCTCGGAGAGCATTCCACTGGAAGTAGACTTTGAGATAACTTCAAGGTCCTCAAACGCGTCCCTCTCATAGTCTTTGCCAACATGGGCCATGTTATCAGCCTTAATTTGCTAGTGATGATTACTGGGTTTGCCTACAATTTAGATCAAAATCGTTACGTGTTAAATACACGCGGCCCACACTGCTAGCTTTGTCTTGGAGTTCCAGCCACCTTATCAGGCGTGAGCGTTTATCCTCCCATTCAATGCCTGAGCTCCCCAGTTTCCTTTCCATAAACTTTCAAGATTGAACTTTATAAAAGGTTTCTGTGAGAGGTTTCTTTCTAGTTGTCGGACCTTTTTGGTTGGTCCGATTCTCAGAACTTTTGTTCTCTGTGGCCTTCGAAACATTTGAAACTTTCGACTTCAAATATTTTGCTCCTCATGTGCCTCTCGAAACTTTTCATCACACTCTGCCTCTTAAGATTCTTAGGCCAAGCAGGCTGTCGAAACTTTTGCATTCTTCTCTCGGTCAAAACTTTTGACAACTTTCGATCTCCCTTTTGTGTTTTTGCAGCTTCGGCCAATGATGCAATTTTTTTAAACTTTTTCTTCTCTCTCTAAAGGGGACATTTTGATGGGAATCTCATTGCCCTCATTGGTCTGCTTGTTATCTTTGCTCTTGCCACATTATCCTTCAAAATTTACCTAAGGTAGAACTTATAAGTATAATGTAAATCATTAAAGTTCTGACGATTCATAGGGTCTTCTCATTTGTTGAAGGAGAATTGCAGGATTTTTGCCTTCATCCTTTGGGCGTGGAGTCAAAGATTAAAAGAATCTACAAAAATAAAAAATAAAAAATAAAAAGATGCCAAGATGGGATACATAAGCTTTACAAAGATGGTATCTTATCAAGAGCTTGGTTGATTTCTTCCCACTCCTCATCAAAAGGGTAAGGGGCATGTCAGAAGAGTTCATAAACAACTTCTAGTTCAAACTAGTCATCTCAGGAGAAATGCTTTGTTTGAT
Source organism: Wollemia nobilis (assembly GCA_028583015.1). Classification (NCBI taxonomy): domain Eukaryota; kingdom Viridiplantae; phylum Streptophyta; class Pinopsida; order Araucariales; family Araucariaceae; genus Wollemia; species Wollemia nobilis. Next base: position 9,314,505 of record JAQPPZ010000458.1, on the reverse strand, counting down.
TTGCGACTTCATGCATATGGATTTTTAGCTCTATTAGTGGCCCGATTGCTCAAGCTATATCATTTGTCGTTGGAGGATTTGGCCACTCTTCAAAATAAGAGACATTCTTCTTGCGTTGTTGCTTTATCAACTACAAATATTCCTATTTAGAATATAGTTTAGCTTCATTCCAAAGAGAAAGAAGTATTTTTTGTACTATGAAGTCAACATAAATTTTTATCCTTGCTATGGTATAAAACAAGGCGCTTACATGTTCCCTGCATTGTTGTGTCACTTTCTCTTTTTGAAGGAGATTAATCACCTTCTATGTCATTGCTTGTCTATCTCTGATTCCAATGGCCATTAACTGGGAGTTTGATATCGTGGCCAACTTTGCCTTGTAGTTTCTAGCCTTATTTTATTTTGTGGATATTTCAGTGAGGTTATCCTCCATTTCATGGCTCACTTGAAGACTCTAATTAGCGGTTGTATCAATGAACTAAGCATTTGGAATAACCACATTGCTATGTTGGCAATTTCATCCCAATAATTATCACTAACTTTCTTGATGAGATTCTTGATTCCTTGGTGTTGTTCTTCCTTGTTCTTTGGCCTTAGATCTTCCAATCACTCCATGAGACTTTCTTTCTTCTAGTTGAATTGAGCTTCTTAACTGGTGAGTTTTTTTGTGAGGCATCTAACTTGTTCCTCATTTTCTCTTAAGAGGGATTCTGAAGCCTACTCCTTTAGGCATTGGGTGAGCATGTTTATTTGCCTTTGAAGTTTCATAACTTCCATCTGTGAAATTTTTATTATTTTTTTCTTGAGAAAAAGGGGTTGTATTCGGGTCCCTCGTCTTTGATAAATCACAACTCTCTCCTGTAAGGTTTGATAGTTTACAAACATATTCAATTCTCATCTCAGTTGAGATGCTACAACTAGATACCTGCATCTTTTTTAACAAAATGTTTGAATGTTTATATTCATTTTTTGGATCTTCAATTTTTTAAATACAAATATTTAGCATCCTTTTTCTTGAGAATTTCCAATCTTGTTCATCCATCCATCCAAGTGAAATCTTGATTAGTGATGGTTTTTTATGATGCCAAGCTACCATTGTGCCACTTGAATATTCATAACTACTTTGTTGGCTCCATGCTTTTGTTGCTCTACTCTGATATTTCGAATGGTTGGTCCTATTGTTCCCTGATGTTGTTGCCCCCATTTGAAACCCAGAAACATTATGCTTTTATTACCAAACATCGCCATACTTGATGCCTTTTGACTCCATGTAGATCTAAAATATTGATGTCCTAAACCATACCTCCAAGATTGTTGTTTATCAGGGTGGTGTGGGTGTCGATATGCTGCAACCCTAACCTAATATTTTTTTCCCTTTGATTCTTCAACAATTTGTTTTTTTTTTTAATCTTCTTCATAATTTTCTCTCTTATACCTTTCTTTTGGTGCATCCTTGTGCACTTCTGACAAGGCTTCCTTGGACTTTGTTGTTGCTTCAGCCATGGATTCTATCGTTTTTGCTACTATAAGTTCAAATTTTGAGGTTTTTAATGGTTCTTCACCTTGTTCCCTTACCATAACTGCTTCTTGATTCTCCTTGGATCCTTGCTTCTTAAGATTTTCCTTTTGAATATGACCATGAATTTGCACATTGCCATCTATATTGTTTCCTTCTATTGTATCATTTTTATTCGTTCCTTTCAGTTTTGTATGAAGCCTTTTTATTTCTTCTTCATATCCTCTGATGGTGACTTTCAAACTACTTATATTTTTATAAGGGTTCCACTAACTCAAGAATGCATTCTCCATTTCATCCCATGTCAAAATTCTTTTCTTAGCATGACTTTCCTTAGTAAGAATATCCCACCAATCATAAGCTTCTTCTTTTAAAAGATAAAAAAGTTTGCAATTCCAAAAAATCTCACCAGAATATATATATATCTAAACTTCATCCACCATTCTCGAGCATCAATATCATCATTTCCAATGAAAATTGGTAACTCTATGATCTCAACCCAAAAAAATCCCAAAAGCAACTAGGGTTTTGGGAAGAAAAAAACTAGGGGTTTTTAAAAAAAAAAAAATTATAATTCCTCTAATCCTTGCTATCACCAATAGAACAATTTAAATGTAATATAATTGACATAAAAATAAATCCAACCATCTATTATGACTTTGCATTAATCCATTACCAAGCTTCTCCTCCAAAGGGTTCAACACTATTGCATAGATTGTTGTTGTTACGAAGAAGCGTGGATGACTTCAATGGGAGTGTGGTTCTTCTCGATGGTGGCAATAATGCTGGAAAATTATTTTACCGGTAAACAAGATATTATAGTTGAAAATCAAATAACTTCTCTTTGTCAATGATCTTCAAATTGCTTCTCTTTGTTAGTAATCTTATCGATAATCTTCTTCTCTGGTGATCTCTTCTATAAATATCTTATTTTCCTAAATTTTCTCTTTCCAACAATCTTCTCTTTTGTCTTCATGTACTTCCATCACCTAGCAAATCACAATGACTTCCATCTATGAATTACTCAAGGTATGTTTTGCATATTCAAGCTCATTTTCCTTATTTGCTAGTCTTCAGGTTAATAATTCATATTCATAAATCACCATCTTATTAGTCTCTTGTACGATTTGAATCTTATCTTTAGGTCAGGCATTCTTTAAGTCTAGTCCTATTGTTGCCACCCTCTAGTCTTGATTTGTCATCTCTGCTTCAGGATTCACTACCAATGGCTCTTTTTGTGAAAACAAAAATACCCATTTTTGCGCAACAAAGTGGGAAATTACTTGGGTTGTTGTTGGCTATTGTATCAGTTTAGCTTGCTTCCTTTGCTCATATTGTGTTGTTTCTTGTTGAATCGTATGGAATTTTTGAAGCATGCTTGAAGCTATTGTGATCATCTACGAATCTTCTTACTACCTTTGTGGATACAAAAATCCAGTCAAACATTTGACTAATGGGACTACCAAAGGAGGAGGTAATGAGGTAGTGATGGTTGATGAGATTGGGAAGATAGACAATGGAAAAACTAGTATTTCCTTATAGGGGAAAGTGGTAAGAATAGTTGGTGTATCTTAGTTAATATGGTTACAATATGGTAGGGTACCTAGGAATAGATATTTGGGGATATATTATTATATTGTATAAGGGTTGGCATGGGCCACCCATAACCCAAGGTTGATTGTATTATAATATTATTATTATTAATATTATATTAGTAGTAGGCTCCCCAAAGTAGAATAAGAATATGGATATATAAAGAAGAGATATTTGTCATTGTAATCATCATTGAAGAATAATCTTATGTAATCGTCGTTGCCCACGAAGTGGCTTATGGGACTTTGCCCTCCTTGAGTGGCTCTCTCATCTTGGGAGAACTTGTGGAGTGATTCCTTCCTTAAGGAGTATTATTGGTGTTTTCCTACCTTAAGGGTATTATCTATCTCTCTCTCATTTGTGGATTGTTATTGTGGATAATGTATTATGGATGAATGATTTGATATTTTTGCATATTGGTGAATGGTTTATGTTAATGATAATAAAGTTTTGCAACAAGTGGTATCAGAGCAACGATTTTGGCAAAGTGGGGATTTTTGTGTGAAATTGCAAAATTAGGGCAAATTTTTTTTGGAAAAACATCTCATCTTTCAGGAGCCATATCTCTGCGCAAGTTTATCCGATTCAGGCGATTCTTGGATCAGATTGTGCAGAATTTGAAGAGCTTTAAAATGAGTGGTCATATGAAGGAATCTGAGCAGTATTGAGGGAGATATGACCTTTTGAAGTTAGTCATCCGAAATAAGGATAGTGACGAATTTCACAGATTTTTTTTGAAAAAATATCTCATCTTTCAAAAGCCATATCTCTGCGAAAGTTTATCCGATTCAGGCGATTCTTGGATCAGTTTGTGCAGAATTTGAAGAGATTTAAAATGAGTGGTCATATGAAGGAATCCGAGTAGTATTGAGGGAGATACGACCTTTTGAAGTCAACCGTATGGAACAAGGGTAGTGACGAATTTTCAAGTCACAAATTTTTCAAAAGACGAAATTTGTTTAGTTCGGGTAAGCAAATCAGTTGCACTTTATTTTGTTTGGAAGAAAAATTGTAGATCTAGTTGTCTATGTGGATTTTTAGCTTCAAATCAGTGAGAAGATATTTATTTCCATAAAACCCTAGTTTGCATTAGGGCATGATATATATTGTCAAAAAACCCTAGTTGCATTAGGGCATCAACTATGTCATTGGAAAAGTTTAATGGAGAAAATGATATTGATGTGAGAGTGGAAAAGTTTAATGGAGAAAATGATATTGATGTGAGAGAGTGGTTGAAAATAGTAAAATCTCAAGTTAGTGAAAGAAGGTTACAATATGGTTGTCATACTTTGTTTACGGGGAAAGCATTACAATGGATAGACAACCTTACTAGGGGTAAAGGCTTGTACAAATGGGATCAAATTGAACCGACATTCTTGAGCACATGGGTACCTATTCAATTACAAATAAAGTTAGATATTTGTAAGAGAAAACTTGAAGGAAGGGATAAAAAGATAGATAGCATGTGGGATGTCATCGAAGACTATGAAAAGAAACTACAGGGAATTCAAAATGAGCGAAATGCAATAAAAGGAGAATGGGAAGTTTTCAAGAAACAGAATGAAGACTATGAAAAAGAAATAAAATTACTCAAGAAGAAAGAGGAAAAGGTCAAGGAAGATAAAAAATATGTCAGTATGCAGACAGAGGAAACCATACCTTTGGTAGAAGAATATGGACAAAGGAATTTGTTTGAATCTAAAAAGTCTATTTTGCAGGTTCATGGAAGCATTCAAAAGGAACAGGTTATTATTTCCATTGACCCTGGTAGCCGATATAATTTTATTAATATTGCTTTGGCTAAGAAGTTGCAAGTTCAAGCAACAAAAATTAAGGACATACAGCTAGAGGGTGAGCATGTTCAAATTTTTGAATATTTGAAGATCACCATGGATAAATATGTTTTACATTCAAATTTCTATGCTATTGAGATGGATGATGAGGATATTGTTCTTGGTTATCCTTGGTTAGATTCTTTGGGTACTATTAACATTAATGTGCAAAAGAAGTTTATGAAGTTATGGTACAGGAAAAAGAAGATAACATTGCAGGATATTTCTCACCTTAAGGAGCAAGGATCCAAGGAAAATCAAGAAGTGGTTGTAGAGAAACAAATTGAAGAACCTAAAATAGAATCCAAGAAGGCAGTAGCAACAATAGAGTCCATGGAAGAAGTAGCAACAACTGATTCAGTGGAAATAACAGTAACAGAGTCCAAGGAAGCTTTGATAGAAGAGCACAAGGACACACCAAACAAAGAGAACATGAAAGAACAATGTGTAGAAGAATTTAAAACAATGGAGCCAAATGTTGAGAAGTCAAAGAAGGTAGAACATCAAGTTAAGGTTGCACCATATCGCCATCCACACCACCATGAGCAACAACAATCTTGGAGGTATGGTTCAAGGCAACAATATTATGGTTCTACATGGAATCATAAGGGCACCAACTATGGCAATGTTTGGCAGAGAAAGCATAGTGATCCTAGTTTTCATAGTGGATCATCAGCATCAAGGAAAAAGTGGACCCATCATTCAAGTTATCAAAATACAACAGCAAAAGCGTGGAGCCAACGAAGCAGATTTGGATACTCAAGTAACAAAATGGTATACCAGCATCAATGTGTTTCACTTGGATGGATGGATGATCGAGATTGGTACCAGTTGCTAACATTGCTTAGCAAATCATATTATCATGTTTCTTCATATGTTTTGAGGATGAAACATTTGTAAGGAGGGTGGCATGGTAGGGTACCTAGGAATAGATATTTGGGGATATATTATTATATTGTATAAGGGTTGGCATGGGCCACCCATAACCCAAGGTTGATTGTATTATAATATTATATTATATTAGTAGTAGGCTCCCCAAAGTAGAATAAGAATATGGATATATAAAGAAGAGATATTTGTCATTGTAATCATCATTGAAGAATAATCTTATGTAATCATCATTGCCCATGAAGTGGCTTATGGGACTTTGCCCTCCTTGAGTGGCCTCTCATCTTGGGAGAACTTGTGGAGTGATTCCTTCCTTAAGGATTATTATTGGTGTTTCCCTACCTTAAGGGTATTATCTATCTCTCTCTCATTTGTGGATTGTTATTGTGGATAATGTATTGTGGATGAATGATTTGATATTTTTGCATATTGGTAAATGGTTTATGTTAATGATAATAAAGTTCTACAACACAATGCTAGGCATTTGTGTCAATGGAATCGTAATAACTTGCTAAAATTGAGGTTTAGTCCTATGAAAGGATGAGGAGGAAGGGAGATATGTTTCAATAGTAGTTGTCTCAATCCTGGGCATGTCCTTTCTCTTTTTCTTTGTTTTAGTGGGGCTTACTGCCCTTTCCACTTTTCTCTTTTCTTTCTTATGGACTTCTTAGTGTAAAGTCTCCTGTTGGGCAGTGTTTTGAGTTAGAGATGATGGTGTTGAATGCCTTGTAGTAAGGGTAGTAGCTTGGACTTCCATTGGAGTGCCATACATGACTTCCTCATATCTTTCTATCACTGCTCTTTATTTTCTTATTCTTTGGAGTGTTCCAATGCTAATTTATTTGTCACTCCATTGTTCAAATCTTGTACTTTCAGCGTTCAAGTGTTCCTTATAGCATTTGTTGAACTTTTCATCTATAGATAGTGCACCATGCTCTTTTTTCTTTTCTCTAATTTTCTATAGCGTTATACACCAAGCCTAGATTTTGAGCTCTTGACAATACATTTTCCTCAAAGCATCCCTTTTATTTCTATTGATTTTATTTTGTTGATTAATTTGGCTTGTTTCCTTATAGAAGGACTCATATTTTCTAAGCTTTGGCAGAGGTTTGATGAGCATATTTAGAGGATGTATACTAGTCTCATTTGTTGGGTTCTTAAGAGCTTCTACATTAGGCCTACACTCATGCTTAAACTTTGGATCCTTTATGTTATCAATATATTCAACGAACTTTCCTTGAGGATCGTAATTCTAGGTATCCTCCATATTTTTTATTCCTAGCTCTTTTAGCTTACTATCCACCATAGAGTCAAATTTTCTTCTCTACATGAGCAAGCCCCCAGGCTAATTAGGGTCTTGTAGTAAAATGATTTGGCCTTTCTACTCCCATATCTATTATCAATCAAGTCTATTTGCGTCAATACTTCTAGAGCTAGAACTTTTTCTAGGATGGTCTTAAGGAGAAGATTGAGAGAAAAATTGAGCAACAGTACATTTCTTAGTGAAAAACTAGTCTCTAGAAAGTATCCCTTGCAAAAATGAGTGACAGTTTTTTGAGATGTGCTCAAGATTAGAATATTTTAATAATTCTATAGCTAGAATGGAAAACACTCAATAAAAAAATAGGAGGAAGATCCCTTCATTAAGGTCTCTTTCTAGGTATGTACTAGTAGTTCTTACCCCTTTTCATCTACACACCTAAGATCTAATCCATAATATGCTCTTGGGTGTTGAAATAGAATCAAGTGCGCTAAGAATGATGAATATTTAAAAACATGAGTGGTTGTAAAATTTCTTAGATCCTCATGTATCTGCTTAGCGATGGATTTAGCAAAAATCCAATGTTATCCATTCTTCTTTTTGTGTGATATTCATTTTGTATAGTAAACCCAATTGGTCTAAAACCACATTCTTATCATATTCCATCCCAAATATAAAATATAGCATAATGAGGACATCCTTTGTCCTTTTACCAAACATGTTGAGAGGTAGGGGACCTTCCAACAATGGATCTTATGGGCTCAAGTCCTCATATTGAGTGCAAAGGAATTGCATTTTTCTTTGTTTGGAAGTCCATCAAATACTTGTGTCATTTCTTCCATATCAACGTGATGATCTCCATCTGGCAAGAGCAATATTCATCAAACAATAAATCCAATAATTTTTATCTTGAAACTCCTCTTCAGTGACCTAATTTCTTTGGTGTTGGTTTCTTAGAACTTTGCACATGTTGAAACTAGCTCATAACAGTGATGCACTTCCATTACTAGATATCGTGTCAAGTAGTTACTCCAAATATACAACCCAAAGCTTGTAGGTTGGGTATCTTTGAATCTCTGCCATGCGGCTTTCCTTGGATTCTTCATTCATTTTGAAATTTTGGTCTCTGAAAAATCTTTGTCTGGTCTTTTAGTATTTTAATATTGGAGATATAGGTTGGTATAGGTGCCTCTTGGGATTCTAAAGAGTGGGACACTTTCATCCTAGAACTACTGGTCTTGAAATTTGTTGCTCAGATAGTCTTCTTCTTCTTCTCTATTATGCCTATTGTGTTTGAACTTCAACTATGCTTTCCTATGCTCTCAAATTCTTTAAGTGTTCTAGTCTTTAACAAGAATGATACTAGATTGGGAATGGATTATTTATAGAAGGTTTCTTTCTAATTCTATGTATTTGTTTCCTTTTTCATGTGCCATGCATTTATGATCCATACTTGTTAGGTTATGGGAGGGCACTCGCCACCTTGCCTAATCAATTCTTCTTTAATGCAAAATTGCTTTTGAAAGATCCTCACACATTCCAATGTTGTTTCATCCTTTCACTCATTATTGCTCTATCTTTCTGCATCAATTAGATTAAATTAACCATCATAGAGGTGGAGGGAACTCTCGATATTTACTACATCTATCTGCTCATGAGATCATTAATTTTATTATACAAGGCTTCCTAGGTAGAAACAACCCTTATTCCCTTACTTTTCATGATTGGTGCAACCCACCCTTTATTTGGATGTCCTCCACTGATTAGCTTGATTGGATGATTTGTATTTATCATGACTTATTCTTCAAAATTGCACTCCTCCGTGGTTTCTTTGGGAATCAATGATCAATAACTTCTTTTGGAGTTTAATATGAGCCATTGGTTTTGGGCCATTAAGAAGTACTTTTCTTTCATTAGAATTCTCATTTCCTAGCTAGTTGACCATTGCTTTTTAAACCTCATCATCCTCTTCAGTGGAGCCTCCATATTGGCATGAAATGAGTCTCAAAACTTTTTATTGGAAGGATCTGAGATGGCACAAATCATTGCTTGGCCTCTCTTCCCCTCCAACTCTTTGTAAGACCACCTAGCATGGCTTAAGGAAGTTTGATGGTTTAGAAAAACCTACTCAAAAGAAATAAGAATAACCAAAATTCCTATTTTCTATATATATATATATTGGACACAACCCTGGCCAAATCAAGATCATGATTTGGCTTGGGCTTCAACCTATTCCTATAGACTTGGATCTTTGAGGAGGATATGGTTTCCAAACTTCAATTACCTATTGATCTATATGATCATTTGGGATAAAATAACCTATCTCATCAATGGGGACTTTAGATTTAGATTGCTCTTCTTTTGATATCAAAACCTACTCAAGGATTTGATCAAATGTTTGTAAATATTTGACATAATGCAAACATAGTTGTTTTGATGGAACCTTTATCTTGGTCCCAAACCAGATTCTTAAAACCATGAGGGATCAATCTAAATACAAATAGCCTCCTAATCTAGTAGTAAAATCTCAGGATAGGCAAATTCTAAATGAATTTGGGAGATTGATTACTATTATATCTTGAGCAATCGTTAGGCTTAGATAGGCATATAAAGGGAGCAGGAGCTCTTCCATAATTTGTACTATTTGAACTACATTGTCATCCAACTACACCACTTTCTTATTCATGGGCTAATATCTTAGGCCTAGTGCATCTGGTAACCCTTTTGGTATAACAAATATGCTCACTCCTAGATCTAGCATACAATGATGGATCAACATATCCTTGTAGATGAGAGATAAAAATGGGGTGGTTTAGGCCTACTCACTCTAAGGGTCAATATCTATAGAATCATAGATGTTGTCCATTGTCTTGACTCTTTCTCTTCCTCATCCCAAACCTTCAAATTTTTCCTCTATCCAAGGATAAATAGGATATCCCAAATAGATATCGCTACCATGGACTTCTTTAGATGACCCACAATATTAAATGATCCAAGTGTGATAATATTTTATGTAACATGTGTTGGTAATGGGAGCCTTGGCTTGTCCCTAGTTGGTTAAGGAATATTTAATAATTTTGACTGAGGTGCTTTAGGATATTTAAGGTATTTGGCTTGACAACTACTATGGGCTCTTGTACTCTTAGAGGTAAAACTTCTAGAGGCTTTGGAGGTACTATTGCAGGAGGTTGTTGACTTGACTCAAATTGTCTATTCTGATTACAAGGAGTTATCACATTACTTTTGTGTTACTCCTCAATTACCCTCTTTTTGACCCTTTTCATATAGTCCAATAGACTTAAGGTCTGTTAGCTATTATATTTCCCACTTCATCAGATAGCATGTAGACCTTCTCATCCCAAGTGACCCAAACCTAATCTTAGGGAGCACAAGTTAGCTTAGGGAAGGATGAAGTAGGCACAAATTGACTTGGCATCTAGGTTTCCATCCTTGAATAAGATATAGATGCCTAAGAAGACATCACTTCATTTGATATAGTTACGGTAAGCTAGGAGATTTACCTAGGATAAACCTAGGTGGAGCAAGTATCTAAATCTAGGAAGTACTAAGAAGTGGAATCCTCTATATAGTTGTTCTATATGGGGGTTATCTCCTTGGTATGGTTTGGAGGTTCTTACTACAATGGGGCCGGTACCAACACTAGTTGTTGGTTATGTATCTATTCAGTTATTGGCCTAAAATTGGGACCTAGGATAACCATTATAAGGAGGTTTGTTGCCCTAGTTGCCTTGATGGAATGGAGGTCTTGGGTTATTTTGATATTGGAACTTCTAGACTTTTTTTGTCTTTTTATAGACATCTCATTGGATATCAACTTACATAGGATTTTCACTAAGTCCATTTTAGAATTTTCTAAAGTAGGTGGTATTGGAGCAGGTATGGGAGCAAGCATGGAAGCAATCACTACAAGAAAGACTAATGTTGGTTGAAATGTTATTCAAACCAAAGTCACTATGCTTTCTTTTCCAAACACTGTCATAGTTGTTGCCCTTCTGATTCCATTTAGAACCATAATATTATTTCCAAAAGCCATACCTCCAAGATTGTTGTCACTCTTGGTGGTGTGGGTGACGATATGTTGTAACCTTAACCTGATGTTCTGTTATCTTTAATTGTTCAATATTTTGTTCTTTTCTTTTATGCTCCTTTGTTATGCTCTCATTTTTTTGGTTTATCCTCGGACTCTGCTTTTGCTTCTTCTTTTATTTCTACTACTGCCTGCTCCTTTACCTTTATTTCAGGTTCTTTTGCTTATTCTTCAACTTGTTTCAAAGTTTCTTTGATATTTGATATAGTTTCTTGGAACCTTGTTTCTTCTAAGGCTATTTGATTCTTTTATTCATTTTTCAACTTGTTCCCCTACTAAAACTTCTTGTTTTTCCTTGGATTCTTGCCTTTTACACTGGGAAATATCTTGTACTGTTATTTTATTTTTCATGTACCAAAATTTCATGAACTTCTTTTGTATATTAATGTTAACAATACCCAAAGAATTTAACCAAGGATAACCAAGAACAATGTTTGCATCATCCATCTCAATAGCATAAAAATCTGAGTGTAAAATATATTTATCCATGGTGATTTTTAAATCTTCAAAAACTTGAACATTTGCACCCTCAAGTTGTATGTCTTTTATTTTCTTTGTTTGAACCTGCAACCTCTTAGCCAAAGATATATTAATGACATTGTATCTACTGCTAGGGTTTATAGAAATAATAACATTTTCCTTCTAGATGCAACCATGAACCTATAAAATAGAATTTTTAAAATTGAACAATTCCCTCGACCACTCTTTGACTTATCTAATACCAACAATGTGTTTCTTTCTTTCACCATATTTATTCATTTTTCTTGTTCCTCTTGAAGCATATTTACCTCTTCTGTTAACTTCATATTTTCAAAATTTTCCACCCAAAAAATTTAACCAAGGATAACCAAGAACAATGTTTGCATCATCCATCTCAATAGCATAAAAGTCTGAGTGTAAAATATATTTATCCATGGTGATTTTTAAATCTTCAAAAACTTGAACATTTGCACCCTCAAGTTGTATGTATTTTATTTTCTTTGTTTGAACCTGCAACCTCTTAGCCAAAGATATATTAATGACATTGTATCTACTGCTAGGGTTTATAAAAATAATAACATTTTCCTTTTAGATGCAACCATGAACCTATAAAATAGAATTTTAAAATTGAACAATTCCTTCTGACCACTCTTTGACTCATCTAATACCAACAATGTGTTTCTTTCTTTCACCATATTTATTTATTTTTCTTGTTCCTCTTGAAGCATATTTACCTCTTCTGTTAACTTCATATTTTCAAAATTTTCCACACAACCTTTGGTGTTTTCTTCAATCTGTATACTATCATCCTTCTCTTTTTTTTTTGCCAAGTTTTTACAAATTACCTACCCCTTTATTTCATCTATCAACTTTTTCATATTTTCATTTTTTTCTACATAGCATTTGGTGTTTCCTTCAGTTAGTATACTATCATCCTTCTCTTTTTCATTTACCAAGTGTTTGTAAATTATTCGCATGTTTATTTCTTCTACATAGAGTTTGGTATGTATGTTTATTTTATTTATTTCTTCTGTACATTTTAGTAAACACAAACCTTTTTTAACATTGTTCAACTTATCTGACATCCAAGTTGTGTTTCCTTTAATTTGTATACTATCAACCTTACCATTTTCTTCTGATAACTTATAATTTTTTAACTCTCTTTAGTTCCATTTGTTCAACCGGGATTTTAACTACAACTTTTCCAAACACCCATCTAATTAAGAATGCATATTCAAATTCCTCTCGTGTGTATTTATACTGATGGGTAAACCGAAAGTTTATAAACCATGATGCAGCTGCCCCATCGAGAGAATAAAAAATCTTATCTTTCTAATCATAATTATTTAAAGACTTAAAAATTCTCCACCATCCCTTAGCATCATCATTCCTTCCTATGAATATTAGCAAATCCATGACCTCAAATCCAAAAAAAATCAAAACATGGATTTATTTTAAACAAACAGCCTTCGAATTGCAATTTTTTTTGTGGGGGATATGACCAAACTGTGGACTTCTCTCTCTTTATTTTTTTAAAACAAACTGTCACTTTTCGATTGTTTTAAAATTGCAGACTTTTTTTTTTTCAAAATTGTTACCAAACTTCAAACCCTCCTTTTTTGAATTGCCACTAAATTGTGAACTGAGTATTTTGGTACTGCTACCAAACTGCAACTGCTACTTCATGGAATGCTACCAAACTATAATTTGCTACTTTTCAAACCCCCCTTTTTTTCAACACTAATAACAACTTCCTCTACGAACTATTTTTTTTCTTTTACTATGGTTAAACTGTAAACTTCTCTTCTTTTTTTAAACAACTGCCACTTTTGGATTGTTGGTAGACTACAACTTTCTGCTCTATTAAAGTTGTGAAGTTGTAGACTCTTGTTGAAGTTGTTGCTAATGGTTGTATGGTACTTCTATGAAAATTCTGGCAACAAACTGGGCCCAATACTTTGGCTTCCTAGTGGCTTATGGTAAATTTCATTGGCCATAAAGGTTGTCCAAACGAGTAATGCTCTCTGATTACCAACAATATTTCCCTAAGGAATAATTGGTAAGAAACCAACCATGATTTTACCTCTAAATGACAACTCTTTGTATACTCTCATAGGGTAAAAATACTACTAATAGGGTGTGGGACCATTGACCCTTTTCACTGGTGACACACTCAAACCAGTTACTCTAGGGTTCCTAGGGTACTCCTCATAATGAGTTTTAGGACAATTATTGGCCCAAGTACTTCCCTCAGTTAAGCGGTTGGGACTTGCATCCAATCCTACAAGAGGTTATTAGCCTAATGTAGGTGCTTATTAAGCACCAAAACTTTTACAGTTGAACTCGACCTTGGAATGTGCTCTGGTATTGATGCTTCTACAACAAAACATAGGCCCTGGAATGTACTCTGGTACTTAAGCTTCTACAGTGAAACACAACCTTGGAAAGCACTCTGATACCACTTATTATGAACCTGCTTTTTTATTTTTGAAATATTATTCATATTTATTGGAATAACAACATTTAGATATAACTCCTTGCTCACCCATATAAATTATTACAATTTATAAAAACAACCACAATGAATAATAAATCAACACAATCAATGCAAATTGCTCAAATATTCTCAATTTATATTTCAAACCCTTGAGGTAGGGCAACACCGTAAAATGCTCCTTATTGGAAGGAAACCACTCCTTACAATATATCAACTTGAGATAAATTACAATATTCTTCTCTTCATATCCTCTCCATGATTCTTTGCCTCTATTTATGAAGTCTAACTACCCACCACTCCCACTTATCAGTGCATGTAGGATAATTACATCTAATATAATATTATAATATTTATTCAATATTATAATATTAAATATTTATCTTGGGTACCTAACATTACAATATTATAATATTAAATACTTATATTGGGTACTTAACACTTGAACATTGTCCATGATGATCCATGTGTTCGTGTGTCTTATTGTTATGTAGATGAATCTTATTATGATCTTGACGTATTACCCCTTGCTAGCTTATGTTAGCTTAGGATCATTTTTTCTTTTTGCTATGTTTATCTTCTCTTTTCCTTTTCCCTTGAAGTTGGTTAGAGTAGGAAGAGCATTGAAGATCATATCTTAAAAGGAGTCAATCTTATAAAAAATCTCGAAAGCACCTGATAGGGTTGAACCCTATGTTCTCAGAGTAGCCCTACTGTGTTGTTTCGTGTGAGGCGTAATAGTCCAAATCATTTGGTCCATGCATCTAGTGGCCAATACAAACAAAGAGGACAGTCATTTAAATTCTTGATTTTTATTTTCTGGATCTTCTTCAATTTTTTGTGTGAATACGAATATTCCAAAATTATAATCCTTCTTCTTGACATTTTTTTTGCAGCATTCTTCACAATAACAAAAATCCACCTCTACTATTTATTCATTGCATCTTAGTGTAGTAATATTCCAAAACTTCGTGCTATCATAGTCTACTTTACCATATCTAGATTACTAGTTTCCTTCTTGAAGCATAAGTGCAACCACAAGAATTTTAATAAATAGTTTATACAAAAACATATTAATGTTATAAAATAAAGCAAATATTACCAAAGAAAAACATTAAAGTAAATCCTAATCATTATTTGATTCAGACAATCAATATTTTCTTGTTAACTTCGACTAAACTTACTACTTCCTCTAACAATGGAAAATATAATTTAACTTCATGATCTTTAATTAAAACCCCTCATTTGGATAGCCTATCTGCACATTTATTTATTTTCCTTAATGCATGTGTAAACCTAGTTTCTTCAAACTCTATAGCAAGGTCTTGTATTTCTACAATTATTAATTGTATGTTCCATGGAGCCTTTACTTTTCTCAAAATTACATTTATTACTATTCATGAATCAGGTTCCATCCACACTCTGCTCCATTTCATTTGTTTGCATATTTTTAACCCTTCCAAAACCACCTAAGCTTCAACTTCATTATTTGTCTTAAATCCATTATTGAAAGCATAAAGAGACAAGATCTCTCCCCTTTTATTTATAATTATTCCTCCTCTTGGTGGTCCTAGATTTCCTTTAGATACTCCATTAAAATTCAATTTGACCTACTCCACTTTTGGAGGTTTCCACTTTATATTCTTTTCTTTATTTTTGTTTCTCATATATGCAACATCATAATTCCATTTGATGACTTGAATCCATCTATCAAGGCTTTCTACTTCAAGATCAAGGATTGGGTGAGTTGATAGGGCTAGTTTAGACTTCTTTATTACTAAACTAATATTTCTTTTATATTTTTTTATTTTTTTCCATCCATAGAGTCCAAAGTATTGTATGTTTTGATATAATTGCCTCCTAGCATCAATTTCTTGTATGCTTGTAAAAAAATCTTCTTTCCATTTGAATCTTCCTTCCTGATCCTTGTACATAATGTTTGAAATCTTGTCATCATAGTAGGTTTGAAGTAATATCATCCATGGTTTCAAAATTAGATCTAGATTGAGTGGTTTTTTTATCACACCAAGTATCCATCTAAATAGAATATTTTTCTCGAGTTCCCACCACTAATCTTAGACATTTAATTACTAGATCAATTATTTATTTAAAACTATCTTATAACGTAGAACGATATGGTAGTGAGAATGTAATAAATATTAAGCTTGGGTCATGGGACTCAATGTACTTACTTAGAATAATTCTAGCCCATTGGCTTTGACTCTCTTTGTACAATCTCCAAATTACTTTTCCCTTAAGAGCAAAGTTTACATCTATAAGAACTCTTAAACCGATACCTCCCCTAGTTTTATCATCACACACCTTGCTCCATTTCACCAAAGGAAATTTTATTTTATCATGTAATCTTGACCACAAAAATGATTGCATAATATAGATTAAATTTTTTTATAGATTTTGATATAGTATGCAAGGACATATAATATGTTGGAATGGCCTGTAAGACTGATTTAATTAGCTACACTCTTGCTAATGATAATCATCTACCTTTTCATACCCTTTGTTTATTTTAAAATTTACTTATAACCGAGTTCCACAATTCTATTCTCATTCTCCCCTCAAATAAGGGCATCCCTAGATAAGTTGATGGTAAATCTGCCTCTCCATTTTAAGTAACTTGCATATCCCTACTTTGATTCTGGTTGGACTATTTGGAAAGTAAATTTTGGATTTTGTCCTATCAACTTTATACCTTGACGCTCTTTCATATTCCTTTAATAAGTTATTCAAAGCTATGGCTTTGTTTATCCCTACCCTCCCAAAAAGAGTTGTATCATCTACAAACTATTGATGGATGATGTTGTCGATGTTATTACTAGCCTTAAATCCACTTATTAACCCATATTTGTTAGCTTTCTTCGAGTTCCTACCTAATATTTGCCATAATAATGAATATATACGGTGATAGAGGATCTCCCTATCTAAGACCTCTCTTGGCTTTAAATAATTATGTTACTAAACCATTGACCAACATTGAATGTGATACTGCAGAACACAAGTTTTAGTCCATCTTATCAATTTCTTTCCAAATCTAAACTTTTCTAATACTACAAAAAAAAAATCCCATTTAACCCTATCATAGGATTTACTCATATCAAATTTTAAGATCATTGCTCTCTTTATTCTTGAAGCTGCTAAATACATAACTTCATGAGGTATTATGATCCTGCTCAAACTGCTAAATGCATAACTTCATGAGGTACTATTATCCTGTTTAGATTGCTAAATGCATAACTTCATGAGGTACTATGAAATAATGTTGTCTAATAGTGGTCTTAACCTATTTTCCATCACTTTGGAGATTATCTTATATGTCATATTACATAGGCTTATGGGCCTAAATGAATCAAACAATTTTGCATCCTTATTTTTTGGAATCAAGGTAAGATATGTTGCATTTATTTTATAAGGTATGTATTGTTTAACCCTAGACTATTCCACTACCACCAATAAAGGATCCTTCACTATATCCCAATTATATTGATAGAATGTTGTAGAGAGCCCATCTAGACCTAGAGATTTATCCTTATCAAAAGAGAAAAGAGCTAAATGAAATTCTTCTAGAGTAATAGGCTCCATTAGTTTTCTATTGTCTTCATTATTATAACTAAAGGTACTTCTTGTAATAGTTAATTGTTAAGAACTTTAAACTCCTCTGATCCTAAAATATTCTAGTAAAAACACTTACCTCCTTTTTTATTTCACTATGATCTTCAATCCAAACCCCTTCTACTGATTTAATTCTACTAATTCTAGATACTAATCTTTGTACTATTGTCATCCTATTAAAAAACTTTATGTTTTTATCTCCTTTTAACCAAGTTTATCTCAATTTTAATCTCCAAAATTTCTCTTCCTTACTCAAAATATTATGATATTCACTAAACAATTCCCTTTCCTCCAAGCTTGGATTATTATTCTCATCTTTTTTAAAATTGAAAAGTTTCTTTGTTAGTTTTTTTTCTTCTAAAAAAGTATTTCCAAAAGTGTTCTTGTTCCATTCTTTGAATCTGGATGTTATTTATTTAATTTGTTTTGGAAGTGTATACAACCCACGGTTTTTTTTAAGAAGAATTTTACATTTGCACTCTCATATCAACAAATTGAGGATGGTCTTCCCACATCTACAAATATTTAAAATATGCTTTTTTTTATAATTCACTTACCATCATTTTCACTTTTATTAGCTAGTGATATTTGTCAAGGTGTTTATTTTAACACATGTCCCTTCATCTAGCCAGTGATCTAAGATTATGCATGTGTCTATTTTTTTTGCTATTAAATTTTGGCCTCTTCTATTGTTACTTTGTGTATAATTGTTCTCTTTAAACTCAACCTCCTATAAATTATTGTTTTAAATAAAAACTAGAAAAATCTTTTATCCGTCCATGTGGAGGAGTTAGAGAGAAGTGGGTAGTTGAAACTCTCGTGTTGGAGAGGCCCTAGGTTCAAATCTCTCCCTCTCATATGTTGCAGATATTGCGGATATGCTATGTAATAGATATTAGGGACCCTACTGGAGGTGTGTCTATCCACCCGCTTAATGTAATATTGTGCTTTAATGAAAGACCAACATTTAAAAAAAAAAAAATCTCATATACTTTAAATTTTTTTTCTTTCAAAATTTTCATCTAAAATTTAAATATAACAATTAAATTATTTTTAAAAATAAAACTTAAAAATCAATTTAAAATTAAACTTTAACATCATAAGAATTAACTTATTAATTAAATATATAATTGTCCAAATGTTTAAAATTATAGTAATTAAAACTCTCAATCGAGAGACCACAGGTTTAAATCTTTACCCTCACATGCTGCCTATATACTATATACATAAAAAATTACAAATTAGAAAAAAATATAGTAATTGATAATCTATATAAGGTAACTAACCTATACGTCACATGATAAAGTTAAAAATTAAAAACTTACAATTCATATATAAAAATATTTAAAAAAATAAAAGAACAACTCGTGAAGTAGACCGAGGTTAGAAAATATCTTATGAAGGTAGTAGATTGGGAATAAATGTTCACTCGAATAAATATTTATTTATATAGGACAGATGATTTTAATAATAATTTTTCGAAAAATAAAGAATGACAAAGATTTTATTTTTTTATATTAAAAAATAAAATAAAATCAAGTCTCAACTATCATAAAGGCCTAACTTGCATGTGACAAATGTTTGAATCGAACTATATCTTTGTTTTGATGTGATATCAATTTAGGAGACTGACCTAATGAATTGTCTTAATTTAAATATTAAAAATAATAGTGAACAATTTTTTAATAATGTATCTTATTTAAATTTAATTTAGTAGGAGACGTGTCGAGTTATTCTAGATTTTTTTAAGATTATTTTTTGTTAATTTATTTTTTAAAATTTATTTGTCTTTAAATTTTAGTGTACATTTTTAAAATATTTAATAAATAAAATTGGTTATTTATGATTAAGATAACTTATTTGTATTACATAAATTATAAGTACAATTTGTTTGAGTAAATACATAAATAAATAAATAAAATTAAATTGTCTTATAACTTATAATTTAATGATATTAATATTATTTTAATATAACAATTTGATTAAAAATATATATATTTAAAAATAAATTATTAATTTGAGTTTATATCATTTTATTCATAAATATATAATTTAATTATATCAATGTTTTTGTAGTACACAAGAATCGATAACAATCTTCTTCATATTATCTCCTTATTATTATATATATTTTTTAATTCACTCAATTAATTTTAAAAATTTATATATTTTAACTTTTAAATTAAAAACTATTAAAATATAACCTTGTTTATATCCATAATGGTGTTAAGCTCCTTTATATAACCTGTTTATATCCATCATGGTGTCATGTCTTTTTAATAGACAAATAGACATGACCTCATGTCCTTCTACGCATAGTTTTTTTATAATACTTTTTAACGTTATAATTAAAGTTATATCCAATAATCTTCAAAACTGAAGCTCTTTATATGGATCACCCACCCTATCAGCCCCACTTTGCAAAGCCCGCCCTACTATAATAAAAAGAAATATTAGAGTTCAAAAATATAGAGAGCTGTCTTAGTCATAGGTCGCCCAATGCCCACTTTCATTTTCAAATGATGTGGTCTATCTCCCTGTCGTGCTACCAAGGAAATTCAATTTTTTTTTTTTTTTTATAATAAAATTAGGATTCCAACCCATAACAAGTAGTTAACCAATCGAACAATATATTTCAGTTAACCTATTTCTTTTAAAGGCCTCTAGAAGGAAATATCTCTTCTTTCCCCTTTGACCCGCCTTTAAAAATGTAACATCTTATTTCCATCGTTCCTCTCGGACGCGAAATACTTTCTTCTGCGGTGTGGACTTTAAGACGAAAGAGACGTTTATGTTTTTATAATTTAGGTGATCATAGCGAAACCCTAGTCACCTAGATATGTTGAAAACAGTGCCTTCGAAACAAAGTACTAAAACAAATAGCAATTTACAGGAAAATATATATATATATATATATATATATATATATATATTTATTTATTTATTTATTTATTTAGTAAATACACTTTAACTGTAAGTTGTTAACAAAATGGAAGAGGAGGGTGATATGACTTTTAAGTATAAAATAATTATAAGTATTTTTTTTTTTTTTTTTTTTTGGGTTATATAGGAGAGTTGGTCACAACTACTAATTTGTGTTTAAACCACAACCACGGGGACTGCAACCACCAAACCTATCCATCTTGTTAATTGTTGACCCGATGTGAGATAGGGATCATCGATCGCTCGGGGTTCGTATTGTCGTTGTCGATCTATCGTGCACTATGTTCGTACTGTCGTTGTCGGTCTGTCATGCACTCTGAGGATTCAGAGTAGACTACTACCTTTGCAAATTGGCACCACCAAAGTTTGAACCTAGGTCTCAATTATTAATATTTTTACCCAATACTTTACAAACTGGCACCACCAAGGTTTGAACCTAGGTCTCAATTATAAGTATTTTTACCCAATACTTTTTTTTTTTTTTTGATATATAGAAGCAATGGTTACTCAATACTTAACTCATACCTATTTTAGCATATCTAAATTAACATGCTTATTCTTACATATTAAATATTAAATAATTACTCAACATTTTCTCCTTAATGTTTAATTACTTAATATTCTTTCCTTAATGTTTAATTACTTAATATTCTTTCCTTAATGTTTTAGGTTTCAATTATAATTTTATGAAAAAAAACTCTCTTTAATTTGTATATTTAACTTTCTACAAAAATAACATATTGGACTTGTATTTACAAACTACTACATCCATCCTATTTTTTCGTCTCAATGTATCCTTGACATTCCAAGACATTAGCTTAAAATTCATTTTGTATAACACAAGAAAATGGTGTTTCTGGCGTTTTTGGCTTACACCCCGAAATGAATTACCATTCAACAAATCAAATTTAGCATCAACATGCAATTCCGAACAAGTTCACTTAATGGAAGACTTCGAATGAATACACCTAGTTGGAGACTTCGAACCGAGTCTCACTACAAAAGAGGACATTTAATCAGAGACTTTGAACAAAGTCTCACTACAAAAGAGGATATTAACTGATTAATCGACCCATCAACTTATTCACAATCATTTTCATCCAAACAAAGAGAACATGGAAGCATCCTTTTATTTTTATTTTTTTTCTTTTTCATGTGTTGGACCTTGCTTCCATGCATATCCTTTATCCATCGATTCTCATTCCTCCCCCTTTTTCCTTTGGGGATACTCTTGTTGTTGCTCTTTCCCTTACAATCTTCTTGTCTTTTTTTATTTGATTACTTCAAACCCTGTTAAAGGTATGAGCCAACTATGACTTGAATCTAGGACCTTTGTTTGTTGTGGTTGCTTTCCTATGAACCTTTGGCTCCTCCTTAAACTAGCCTACAATTTGAATGTAAGAGTATTCCTCATTGATCCAACATTCCTCTAATCCACTCTGCAATTGCTTAGGACTCTTAGCTTCAACACAAACTTTGAGCTTTAATACTACCTTTAATACAAATTGTTGAAAACAGGGCCTACAAAACTTAACACCAAAAAGAACAACAAAAATTTACTGAAAAATATACCCCAATTGCATGTTAACAAAATTGAAGAGGAAGGATCATTTTCATGATATTCTTTTTAAAGAATGTTCATATATTTAACATAAGTACAAAATAGTTATAAGCAGTTTCTATAACGAACACCTAACTAATGCGTCTTTTAGCTTATCCAAATCAACTTGTCTATCCTTTGTTAGAGTAAATCACTATATAAAATATAGAAAAGCAATTACAATGTTTCAAACTTTAACAACATAATTAACAAAATAAGACAAACACACAGTAGAAGAGACAACAATTTTAATGTGGTTCACCCAATGTGGGTTACATCCACCGAGAATTTTTAGTCCTTTCTTTCTCAATCCAAGCAATAGAGGGTTACAACCTACAGCAAACATCTGCTGTAATTTCCTCTCTATATTTACAAGGAATCAACACAGTAATTTTCATTGTATACTTTGTTTTTCCTCACAACTATATATAAGAAAAAAACAGAAAAAAAAAAAAAAAATTGCTTTTCTTAATACATTCCAAGATTAACACTGAGTTCCCAACACCTAATTTTGGAATAAAAACAAAAAAACGTTCCCTGGCTGTCCTGTTGTAAATCCAAAAACTTTCTCTGGTAGACTAACAGACTGTAAATCTGGAAACTTTCCCTGCCTGTCTTGTAGTAAATCCATAAACTTTCTCTGTAGCCTCCTTATAATTAGGCTCCATTCCTAACAATCTCCCACTTGGAGACTGATTCCATTGCACCATACTGCAACCAATGACTGAAAAAATCTCATCATGGCCTCTTATTCCTTAAGGCCAGCTGAAGTTGAGCAAAAGCTCAACTTTTCTCTTGACATCACTTTTGTAAGCATGTCAGCAGGATTTTGTGATGTGTGAACTTTTCCTAATTTCAAATATCCATCTTCCACTACTAATCTAATGAAATGATACCTAAGTTTGATGTGTTTGGTTTTTGAATGGAATGTCGAATTCTTCGCAAGGTGTATAGCACTCTGGCTATCACTCCACAACCTATTTTCCTCTTGCTTCTTCCTCAGTTCTTCCATTAGTCTTTGCAACCAAACCATCTCTTTGCTTGCTTCTGCAACAGCAACATATTCAGCTTCACTGGTTGAAAGGGCAACTATGTGTTGGAGTTTAGAAATCCAACTAACCGCTCCTCCTCCTATAGTAAAGATGTAGCCAATAGTGCTCCTTCCACCATCAATATCACCTGCCATATCAGAATCTATAAAACCTTTCAAGCATATGTTAGAGCCTCCAAAATTCAAAGAATAATTTGAAGTTCCTCTCAAGTACCTGAGTATCCATTTTACCGCTTGCCAATGTCCTTTTCTCGGATTACTCATAAATCTACTCACTACTTCCACTGCGTGGGCAATGTCTGGTCTTGTAAAAACCATTGCATACATCAAGCTTACAACTGCTGATGCATAGGGAACCTTAGCCATATGCTCTTGTTCCTTTTGTGTCTTGGGACACAAATCTTTGGTGAGTTTGAAATGCTTTGCCAATGGAGTAGCAATAGACTTTGCATTGTTCATGTTGAATCTCTTAAGCACTTTTTCAATGTATTCCGCTTGTGACAATTTTAGAGTGTGACTCTCCTTGTCTCTTGTTATCCTCATACCAGGGATTTGTTTGGCTTCTCCCAAATCCTTCATGGCAAAGGATTTAGCCAACTTCTTCTTGAGCATGTTTATATCTTGCATATTTGTTCCTGCAACCAACATGTCATCCACATACAATAGCAAAATAACATAGTTACCATTTCTAGTTTGCTTAAAATATACACAGTGATCACTTTGACATCTATCAAACCTTTGATTAGCCATGAACTTATCAAATTTTAAATACCACTATCTAGGAGCTTGTTTTAGCCCATACAAGCTCTTTTTCAGTTTACATATCCAATCCTCTTTACCTTTCACCTGAAAGCCTTCTGGTTGGTGCATATAAATTTCCTCCTCCAAATCACCATGAAGAAATGTTGTCTTCACATCCAATTGCTCCAGATATAAATTTTCTATAGCTATAAGACTCAAAATAGCTCTAATAGAGGTCATTTTTACAACTAGAGAAAAAATATCATCAAAATCAATACCTTTCTTATGAGCGAATCCCTTGACCACTAGTCTTGCTTTGTATCTCTTATGCCCTTCATTCTTCTCTTTAATCTTGTACACCCATATATTGGTCAAAGCTCTTTTACCTTTGGGTAGCTCAACCAAATCCCAAGTTTGGTTGTGGAATAAAGAGTCCATTTCTTCATTCATTGCAATCTCCCACTTATTCTTGGTATCCATCTGTAATGCTTCCTGAAAACATTCTCGGTTCACCAAAGATCGAGATACAAAACATAATCGGAGAAACGTTGAGGAATTCTACTTATCCTGGTAGATCGTCTAACAACACTTTCTGGAGATTGAGGTGCTTGTTGTTGATGTTGTACATTTTGATCTTCTACCACTTTTGGAGTTACCTTTTCTATGTGTCCATCAAGGTCTATGTATTCAGTATTTTCCTCTTTCTGTTTCTTTCCCTGCAACCGATATTTTTACAAGTTTTTTCATTAAATATGACATCCCTACTTCTAATGACTTTTCAGTTATCACAATCCTATAATCTGTAACCCAAGCCATCAATACCGTAACCAATAAAATAGCACTTTTGGGCCTTAGCATCTAACTTATTTATGTTCTCTTTGTCTATATGCATAAAAGCCTCACATCCAAATACCTTAAGGAAAGAATAATTTACTGGTTTACCTATCCAAAGCTCTTCCGAAATTCCTCCATCCAAGGCACTAGATGGTCCTCTATTAATCAGATATACTGTAGTATCAACAGCACGATCCCATAAAAATAATGGTAAGCCTACATGTATTCTCATGCTCCTAGCACGCTCCATGATGGTTCTATTCATTCTTTTTGCAACCCCATTTTCTTGAGGTGTTCTTGGAACTACCTTGATTCTTCTAATTCCATTTTTAGAACAAAACACATCAAATTCTCTACTGCAATATTCTCCACCATTATCCGACTTTAGACACTTTAACCTTTTTCCAGTTTCATTTTCAACTAATGCTTTCAAATTCTTTAAGGTATTAAAAACATCACTTTTATTCTTAATGCAATATATCCATGTTTTCCTTGTTGCATCATCAATAAAAAGTACATAGTAAGAGGAACCTCCAAGAGAAGTTACCTGAGCTGGGCCCCAAACATATGAGTGCACAAGCTCCAATTTCTCTTTCTTCCTTTCCTTGCCATCCTTGAGAAATCTAACTCTATTTGCTTTACCATAAACACAATCCTCACATAATTCCAAATCAATCTCTTTTAACTTAGGCAATAACTTTCTTGAATGTAAAATTTCCATACCTTTTCCACTCATATGGGCAAGTCTTTGGTGCCACAACGATGCAATCTCACCTGTAGAAACTAAATTCATGGAGCAGTGAGAAAAATCAGTAAGTAAATAAAGAGTACCCACCAATTTACCTCTAGCTACTATCAATGAACCTTTAGTAACTTTCTAAGCATTTTCTTCGAATGCAACCGTGTATCCTTCACCATCAAGCTTACTTGCCGATATAAGATTTCTCTTTAAATCTGGTATGTGTCTCACCTCTTTAAGAGCCCATTGACATCCATTTGGGGATTTAATCAAAATCTTTCCAATACCCACGATTTTACATGGTTGGTCATTTCCCAACAGAACCTGTCCATAATCTTTAGAAACATAATCTATGAAGTATTCCTTTGTGAGGTAGCATGGAATGAAGCACCACTATTAATTACCCAATAATCACTATTTCTATCAAGAGATAAGATTAAAGCATCTTGTAGAATTTGTCCAGTAATATTGGCTTCTGAAGTGTTACCATTATTATCATTACCTTCATTTCCATCACCCATTCTTTGCCAACAGTCCTTCTTGAGATGACCCTTTTTGCCATAGTGCCAACACTGTAGCTTTCCTTTTCCATGTGATTTGGATTTGCCATGATGTGAACTCTTGCCTCTTTCTCTTCCTCTTCCTCTATTCTCAACAGTTAAGGCGGTGCTAGATGATTCTCTTGTGGTTTTTCTTCTCATGTCCTCACTGAGTATCACACCAACCACATCATCAAATTCTAATTTATTTGAACTTGAAGTAGAGTTACTTACCGCCATTACCAAACTATTCCAACTTTTCAGAAGAGAGCATAAGATTAATAAGGCCCTAATCTCATCATCAAAATCCAATCCTACTGAATGCAATTGATTAGTGATAGTATTAAATTCATTTAAATGATCCCTGCACGTATCCTCCTTCACTCATTTTCATGTTAAATAACCTTTTCATTAAGAATACCTTATTTGATGTTGATGGTTTCTCATACATCTTGGCCAACTTATCCATGACTCCCTTGGTAGTATTTTCATCGGAGATGTTGAAGGCTATGGTGGCTCCCAAGCAAAACCTCACAGTACCCAATGCCTTTCTATCAAGGAGACTCCACTCCTCATCAGACATAGTTGAAGGTCTCTTTGTTTCCCCCTCAAGAGGTAAGTTAAGATCCTTCTGGTACAAGTAATCCTCCATCTGCATCTTCCAGAATTGAAAGTTCTGGCCATTGAATTTTTCAACTCTAAACATCCCTTCTTTTGCCATTGCTCCCACTTGATCCAAAAATTCTTCTTCTGTCAAGTGCACCCAACAAAACCTCGCTCTGATACCACTTGCTAGAGTAAATCACTATATAAAATATAGAAAATCAATTACAGTGTTTTAAACTTTAACAACATAATTAACAAAATAAGAAAAACACACAATAGAAGAGACAACGATTTTAAAGTGGTTCACCCAATGTGGGTTACATCCACCGAGAATTTTCAGTCCTTTCTTTCTCAATCCAAGCAATAGAGGGTTACAACCTACAACAAACATCTGTTGTAATTTCCTCTCTATATTTACAAGGAATCAACGCAGTAATTTTCATTGTATACTCTGTTTTTCCTCACAACTATATATAATAAAAAAACAAAAAAAAAGAAAAACTGTTTTTCTTAATACATTCCAAGATTAACACTGAGTTCCCAACACCTAATTTTGGAATAAAAACAAAAAAACTTTCCCTGGCTGTCCTATTGTAAATCTGAAAACTTTCTCTGGTAGACTAACAGACTGTAAATCTGGAAACTTTCCCTGCCCGTCCTGCAATAAATCCAGAAACTTTCTCTATTTAGCCTCCTCATAATTAGGCTCCATTCCTAACATCCTTAAGCATTACAAATACAACAATTACTTAATACCTAACTGACGTGTCCTTTAGCTTATCTAAATCAACCTGCCTATCCTTAAGCATTACAAATATAACAATTACTTAACAATATCACTATTGGTCAAAAAAATTCGAAAGGATTATTTGCATAGACAAAGAAGAAAATGTTTGTAGAAGGCATGCCCTTGCGATGAAAAGTCGAGTGTTTGAAGGTTTTGCTTAGAAGTATTATCTTTTCCTTAATTTGAGAGGAGAAACTCTTTTCGTTCAGTCCGGGACACCAATTTTTTATAATATGAAGTGAGTAGATCCTTGATAATTATGACAGCTATTAAGTTTTCTTGCAATTACCGACATTAGCTTTTCTTCATTTCATTCTTTTTCTACCATGAACTTAATGTCTAGCATATATCATATGGGTCAAGGCTTTTTCTTTCAAAAGCTTTTTTGAAATTACTTATGGTCTATGCAAATTTTGATATTCTATGAACTAAAAAGGCAAAAGAACCATCCTTAAAGTAAGGCATTGGAACGTGCATTTTTTTTTAAATAATATATATTTTTCAAATATTTTGTTTTTCTAATAAGCAAAAATGTTAAGGTTCATTATGATACTTGAACCTTGGTTTACATTAGCCCTAAACCCTATGGGCCACAAACACTTTGTTATATTTAGTCAACTTTAATTTGTGTTCAATAGTTCCTAGAACACGTTTATCTATTTGGAATATTACATACGAACCAAATATATTTAGCCAACTTTAATTTATGTCTAATAGTCGCTAGAACATGCTTATCTATTTGGAATATTACATATGAGCCAAACTATCTAAACATGTCTGGTGAATTCTACTAATATTGGTTTGCAACTTGTTGAACACTAAAAATATTTATTGCCATCTTTGCTAGTACTATTGTATCGTCTTCAATGTTCATTAATTTGGCATTTGTGATTGTATTATAATACAAAAATATTCTCTTATTGAAATTTTGAAAACAGAAACAAATTTAGCCTTTCGGGATCCCTAAATTCAACATATCTTTCATCAGCGTTTTTAGAGTCTTTTCACTTCAATTGGTACAATTTTATATGTAGCATTTTCATGGAACTTATCAAGTAAGTTATTTTTCAAAAGGTTGAAAATTATAAGAGTTTGCATTTATTTGGAGGTAGCCATGAAAAATATGAAGATTGAGAAGCTTCTAGGTGTAGATGGGCTTCTAATGGGATTTTATAAGAATAGTCAAACAATTTTAATTAAAAATGAGTTCAAAATTAAAGAATTTGTGTGGTAAATAACTCCTTAATGTACACTTTGTTAATGATTCATGAATAAGACATACCATAGATCCCTATTGTTTGTCAAATTCAACCTTCAAATTGTGGTTGAGTTAATGGAGAGTTAGATTCTTAGTGAGTATTGGAACATACAAGACTATTGTTAACTTGTATGTGTGAGATCCAAATCGTAATCTAATATCTCCTATGCCTTTGATATCATAGGATGCATCATCACCTAGAGAGACCTTTCCAGTATGACTAGAACACTTTGGAGTCTGAAACCAATCCTTCTGACTGGTCATATGATTGGTTGCTCTAGAATCAACATATCAAACATTATTGAGTTGACTCAATTGAGTGTGAGTAACAAACATGTACTATTCTTATAGATGATATTTTCCTTCATATTCCTTAACTTGGTTCTATTCATCTATATTATTTTATTGTGCCTTTCTCCAAATTTGACTTTAATTGTCTGATGATGACTTATCTTACTGTGTTTTCATCTCTCATGAAGGGTATCCATTTTTGAATGGATTATGCCAACATTCCTTTATTGTGTGGTCATTTCTATCACAAAGTTCACACATATTTTGTGTGTGAAAAATATTTCTTTGTTGAGAATCATTTATTTGATTTTAATATCCTTTAGAGTTGTTTCTCTATTGGAAGCGCTATGGAGGTCTTATGCCTCTTCTAAATGGTTGCTTCCATTTTTATTTGTAATAAGTAATTGTTCTTCTTCATTTAACGTATGTGAGGTCTAAAAGTAGGTTCACCAACTTTTCAAAGCTTGGTGTTTGTTCAATGATATTTAATGTTATCACAAAAATATTATATTTTGAAGGGAGAGATCTCAAAATAATTAGAACTAGGGTCTCGTCAGATGCCTAGTTTTCCAATACTTATAGTGATGTTTGTAATTCAAAAATTCTTCTCATGAATGATTCAATTTTTTCTCCACTCTCCATATTCAAGCAATGGAGCTGGCTCTAGAGGAATATCATTTGATTTTTATTATTTTCTTCAAATATAATTTACAGCTTCTCCCATGCATCTTTGATTGTGGTTGAATTTTGAATGTATGTTTGCACTTCATCTTCTACTCTGAATATTTATCCTTTTGTCTACCTTATCAAAATTTGTTTGATCTTCACCTTCTATAGTAGAACGATTAATGGTTTCATTTAGTACTTGTCATACTTCTTCAAACTCGAGGTATATCCTAAGTTTGGTTTTCTAGGCAACATAATTATTCCCCCTTAATAGTTTGGAATGGGGCAACAAGAGTTTTGGTGCTCTACTAGCCATACTAAACTTTTACAAAATTTGAAAAAATTTCTTTCACTGAATCAACCTTGAAAAATATTTTTCGATGAATATATATAAGCCTATACTTATGATTCAATTGATGCCTTATTACAAAAATATTAGTTTTCTTATTGATACACGGTGAGGATTTGCAGAATATACAGAGAAGATTTACAAAAATATTCAAAGAGAATTCGGAGTTCATTCACTTCCGAAACGCCTTGCTCGAGGCGAATTACTCTGAACACGCACGCGAGAAGTTGAAATCATTCCTTCATTTCGACTAGGGTTTCAAAGATATACTCACAAAAGAATATTTACGGGATATACAACGAGGATATTTGAAGTATACACAGGAACTCTAACCCTTTCGAAGAAAATACGTCACTCCGTCATGGGAATTCAAAACCGAAACCCTAACCCTTTCGCAGCGAATACGTCACTCTGTCACTGTGCAAGTCGGTGGATCTCAAGCATTTGTGTACAACACATGTCCAGTATTGAACTTCACTCAATATTTTAGCAGGATATGGTGCAAGGGATCCAAGATGGGTTAGAAATTTGTCTTCCAACAGATCATATTGTGAACTTGAGTTACAACGACTTCCAATTTGCTGCACAAAATAAAAGTGAAAACCATACCTTTCCTCGACGTCTAGGGGCAAGGATTAAAGAGATCACAAAACAATTTTCAAGCAGATGATAAAAAATGGCTCAGATCTCAAGTAAATATGGTGCTAAGGTGCACCCACAAAATAAATCTATTGTGCAAACCCCTATCAAGGGTAAGAATTTTGAGGACTCAGACCTAAAAATGAATTTTAGGGATGCCCTCCGTGGTGGACAGCCTCATCCCAATGCTAATATTAATCTTAGGGCTTCCCATAAACCTCTAAGAAAGCCCAAGATTGATCCCAGGAAAATGGAGTCAGGATGTCTTAAAGCAGTTGATGGAACTCCTATTGTTAAGCTTGATATGGGTAACATTCAAACTGGAATTGAAGATCTGGAAAAAAATGACTAATTTGTTGGTTCATGGGTTTTTCGTCCGAGCCTACCTTCTTTCAAAGTTTGGGCTACAAAAATTTGGAAAACTAAAGGTGAGTTACAAATTTCTATCTATCCAAATGGTTTTTTTCTTGTTTTATTTACAAATAATGAAGATAGAGAGAAAAATTTTCAAGGGGGTCCCTGGTTTTTTGGAAGGGCAGGGCTTTTCAAGAAGCCTTGGCATACTAAATTTAAAGTTGAAGAAGAGATGCCTTTTATAGCTCCTGTGTGGGTTAGAATTTTTGGCCTCCCTATTGAATTATGGAATCCTACTATTTTTTCTTCAATTGGAAACTCTTTAGGAACTTTTATGATGACTGTTGATTGTACTCAAAATTTTGAACATATTGTTTATGCTCGAATTTGTGTTTTAATAGATTTTAACAAACCCCTACCTAAAAAGATCACATTACAATTTGGGGAAGACACTTGGGAGCAAGTATTGGACTATGAGAACATACCTTTTCGTTGTAGAATTTACCATGGATATGGTCATTTGGCTAGTGCTTGTCCAAATAAAATTCTTGATCAAAAGAAAGAAGATATAAACTCAGCAAGTTTCCAACTGCCTAAGAATAAGAAAACTCAGAAAAAAACTAGTTATGAAAGATCAATCAAAGTCATCTGCTAATATGTTTGAAATCATTTCCACAAATGATGTCCCAAGTGAGGAAGGGGAAATAGTAGAAATAAAAATCTTAGAAACACAATTTAAAAATGAAGGGAAGAACTCAGAGATAAACCAACAAATCAAAGGTTTTAAACAGGAAAAATTTTACACGAGAAAAAAAATCCTTTAAATGTCAAAACTTCAAATAATACAGGTCCCAATATAGACTCTGTTGAACCCTCTAGTAAAATTATGGTTGTGTACGAGCATTCTTCAATGTTACCAGCCATCTCAGATTTAATTGGAGTAAGTCAAGAAGTAGGGAAAAAAAACTGAAGATGGATTCTAATCAAAAGGTATGTCGCAAGACCAATCAATATCATATGGTAAAAGAAGGTGAAAAGCTTGTAGAGGAAGGTAATATTAATTCCCTTCCCAATTTTTTTAGCACTAGTATTAATGAAGATCATCACTTGGAATATTAAAGGACTCAAAGGGAGTCTTTTAAAATAAAATGAAATTATAAGAATGATTCAAATAAATCATCCACATCTTGTTTTCCTTCCAGAAACGAAGATGTCAATGGAGGATATGGACTCAATTGCTAGTAAAATTTTGCCAACTGGAAAAGTGGTTTCCCTCAGTTCCCAGGGGACTTCTGGTGGCATTACTTGTCTTTGGGACCCAAAAGAGGTAGTTATTCAAAACATGGTTGGCAGTTTGGGTATTTTGGCTATAGCTATTCAAAGTAGACATTCCAACCAAATTATGCTTTGCATTACTGTTTATGCTCTGACTGCTTTGGAGGAAAAAAGAAGTCAGTGGAAGAATATTACTCAAATTATCTCTCATTTTCCTAAAGCTTGGATCTTGATTGGAGGATATTTCAATACCATCCTCTCTTTGGATGAGAAAATGGGAGGAAACAAAACTTTGGATAAAAGTACTGACCTCATGAGTGAATATATTTTAAACCTCCATCTTGTGGACATCCAACTAGATAATGGCCTTATGACTTGGTCTAACAGAATGTAAGGCTTAGCGTGTATAATGGAGATATTGGATAGCTTTTTGCTCTCTGAAATTTTCTTAATCCAAGGTCACATTCCTAAAGTGAAGACTCTTAACAATGTTGGTTCGGATCACTGGCCAGTCATGGTGGAAATTTGGAAAACCAATATGAGTTTCTCTCCTTTTCGTTTTCAATTAATGTGGCTTAGAGACAGTTCCTTTAGACCTCATGTGCAACAATGGTGGAAGGAAGATAAGGCTAGGTATGGGACTAAGATGTTATGTTTTGCTAAAATACTGCAACACATTAAATCCTAAATCAATACTTGAAACTAGAAGGAGTTTGGGGATGTTTATAAAAAAACATGAAGTTATTGCTCAACTTGAAAACTTGAATAAGGAAATCCGTTTATATGACCTCACAGAGAATAGAAGTGCAGATGAAATTAAGTTCACAACTCAGTTAGAGGAATGGGAAAAAAGAGAACTCTTATGTAAGCAAAAATATAGAATTCAATGGCTCAAAGAAGGAGATCGAAACACAAATTTCTTCCATAAATCTCTTCTAGCTCGCAGATCTAACAACTTTATGTCTGATGGAGGATGTCGATGGGCGGGAAGTCTGCAGGGGAGATCGGGAGCGGCGATGGTTCGGTTCTTGGACGCAGCGGAGTGTTGTGGCTGATCCACAACACACCCCAAAATTGGGGACCCACTTTTTTTGCATGTTTTCAAAGAAGATCTCAGTGACCCAGATGCTAAAAATCAGGAAAAAGGGGCAAAATTGCACAAGGATAAAAAGTGTCACGATATCGCGACATGTCGCGCCATCGCTGCCGAAAAATGAAAATTGTCGCGATATCGCGACATGTCACGCCATCGCTGCCGAAAAATGAAAATTGTCGCGATATCGCGACATGTCGCGCCATCACTGCCAAAAAATGAAAAGTGTCACAATTTTGTGACGTGTTGCGCGGTCACGATCGAAAATGAAAAAGTGTCGCGATTTCGCGACGTGTTGCGCGGTCGCTGACAGAAAGTGAAAAGTGTCACGATATCGCGACATGTTGCTCCGTCGTGGTCCAGATAGGAGAGAGAAAGGTAGAATGGAAAATGGTAGCGAAATCACGACATGTCACAAAATCGCGAGTCAAACCAGTCAAACAGGGCAAAGCAGAAAAGCGTCGCGATTTCGCGACAGAAAGCAGCAAAGGGGCATGAAGCGAAAAAGCGTCGCGATTTCGCGACAGGTTGCAGCCAAGGTGTACGAAACGAAAAATCATTGCGATTTCACGACAGGAAATAGCAAAGGGGCCCGAAATAGAAAAGCGTCGCGATTTCACGACGAAAAGCTGGCAAAGGGGTACGAAGCCGAAAAACGTCACGATATTGCGACAGGTCGCGTTTTCGCGGCTCCAACAGCGAAAGTGTATGGAATGGAAAATATGTCGCGATTTCACAACATGTCGCGTTTTCGCGGCCAAATGTAGGGAGACAGCCCGAAACGGAGAAGCGTAGCGATTTCACGACAGGTTGCGGCCAAAAGCGTACCAAGTGAAAAACGTCGCGATATCGCGACAGGTTGCAGCCGAAGACAGCTCCAAACAAAAAGCGTAGCGATTTCATGACAGAAAAAATAGCAAGGCGTACGAAAATGAAAAACGTCACGATTTCACGATAGGATGCAGCCTCAAAGCTCATAACTAAAAAACGTCACGATTTCATGACAGGTTGCGTTGGCAAGGCTATTGGCAAGAACACGTTGCGCTATCGTGACATGTCGCGTTTTTGCGGTGAAGGCAGAGGAACAGAGTTACATGTTATTTTTTTTGTCACGATTTTCATGGGGCCATTACAGAACATGTAGAAAAGTGCAGAACACATGGCATACATGTGTAAAGGCTGCAGAAGCGTTACAAGTCACAGAGAAGATCAAGCGTTTCGGCATCGAGCATGAATTCAAAACAACAAAAAGGCGGGAAGGTGAAACGAAGCGATCTGGAAGATGAAGCGAAGTGTCACAGGATGAAACAGAGAGCATTGCCAAAAAGTATAAAAGCAGAGGCGCAGATTGGCATAAGGGTCGAAAACCGCTGCGGGCAGAGTTGCAGTGCCTAAGGCGAGAAGCCATTCTGGGCTTGCTCGGGAGTGTTTTTCTTTCTTTTTTTTGGTTTTGAGAAAACCAAATGTTCTGCTATTGTAACAGGATTTATCTTTAATGCAAGAGTGTTCAAAAATTTGCATCTTGTTGGCAAGAAAGAAGGAGTTATTTTCTGCATGCATGTTTTAATGTTTATCTTTCCCTTTTTCAGATTTCTAGGCTTATAGGTGAAGTTGAATGCAAGTTCTCTTGGTTGCTTCATGTGAATGTCTAAATCGAAAGATCACAATAAAACCCCGGAGACCAAGCACTTAACTTATTTGGATTGTGTGTGTTTTGCGGGTTCAATAGGTTAGGTTGCATGCATGGAAACCTCACATCTTCGGTTTTGCCGAGACGGGATAGCATCAAGCTGAATGCAATTTTAATTTCCTTTCTTTTGCATTTTATTTTCTTTTTGCTGCACTTTATTTTCCAGAAGCTCCAACTTTAATTTTTCAAGCTTTAAAATAAAATAAAAAAAAATTAAAAAAAACTTCAAAATCCATAAATAATTCCATCATTTATGGCATTTCATCAAATTTCATTTTGAAGTTACAACATGGTCATATAAAGATCAAATCATATTTGCTTTATTCGGGTTCAATGAACAATCACTAAATTTTCATAATAAAATAAACCACAGTGCCCCTTGTTTTCAGTTACTTGCAACCACTAAGGTGTTCCAAGCATTTTAATTAAATATCTTTATTTGAGATCATTAATACACAGATGCAAAATGCTAGCATAACAGGAACCTTGGAGAAATTACTTGTTTAATTTCTTTGCAAGCAGAGGATTTAGAACCCAAATCCTATCGGAGAGTGTGTTTTCACAATCGGGTGAAAACACCACTCAACACGGAGCAATCGGAGGGCATCATGATTCCGGGGGAGCGAAAATGCTCGGGCCCATTGAAGATGACTGGGCTGGCAACGGTTTTGGTTGAGGTAAGGACCCACCAGACAAAGGGGGTGGTGGGGCTCAAAAGTCTTATGCCCAGGTAGCGGCCTCAAAAACCCTAAACGGGTTTTTTACCAAAGAGTTGTTTTCGGTTGGGGATGAGTTGGACATCCCGACAGAAGTTATTTCAAGCTTCATGGAGTTTGAGAAATTTACCCTAATAGGTAAATTCATTGGAGGCCATCCCGACATGGAAACTATCCAAAAATGGGCAGCAAGCAAATGGAGGACTTTTGGGCATTTGGAGCTGGTGGCCCTATCCCGAGGTTTTTTTGCCATTAAATTGAACAATAAGGAGGATTACTATAAAATTCTTGCTGGCAGGCCATGGTTTTTGGGCTGCAGAAGTTTATTTCTCAGGAAGTGGGACATGGATTTCAGTCCTGAGACCCATAACATCAACATTGTCCCAATATGGGTTAGGCTCCCGAATCTTCCCCTCTTTGGCTGGCATGAAAATGTCATAAGAGGTATTGCGCATTCCATTGGGGAGTTGGTCACCATTGACCCTGCCACCCGAGCTCGAACAAGGTTAGTCCAGGCCCGATTTTGCGTTTTGGCAGATTTGGAGGCAAAACTCCCAACTTCCATCACTCTTCGGTCTGGAGGCACCATTCTTCATAAACAAGCTATTGTCTATGAAAATATACCAGCTTTCTGCACCTAGTGTCGGTCCCAAGGGCACCTCCAGTCCCAGTGTCCTCTTCAAAAATTGGGAAAACAAAAACATGAAAACGGCAACCCCCTGGAGCACAAGGAAGATCAGGCAAAGCAACCAAATATTCCAGACGTGAAGGGCCATGTATCCCCAGGTCCCTCTAGAGATTGTGGCAGACTCTCTCAGCCTAAAGAGAATCCCTCTCTCCAATCGGACCCCAAGCATCTTGAGGCTGACAACCAACAAGGAGCAGACTCCCACTTGGAAAGCGAATCATAGGAAGAGATGGAACGAACCCCTTCCCAAGTTTTGACTCAAGCTATTCCTCTACTCCAAGATACGGGTCATCTCGATTTTAGTCAGTCGTAGACACTACTAGAAGATTACCTCTTAGGAAGGAGGGGTGAACAATCCGGTCACATTAGCCCCCGAAATACGAGGAGTCGAAAGCAAAGTGTGGATTTTGGTAGTGAGAGGAAGCAGGGTCATCCTCCTAACAAGGAAAGGCGAGACAAAGAGACTGCAACTGACGTTGCAAATGGAACCCAGTGTTTGTCTGGTTCCGGATGACTGTGACACACAATCGGACGAAGCTCATGCATCAAAACCTCCCCCTCAACAAGGAAGGGGAGGCAAGAAAAACTTCAAACTGTCCAAATGAAAGTCCTCTCATGGAATGTGAGAGGACTGGACAATGCAGCCAAGAGAAGGTTAGTGGGTGATCTCTATAGGAGGATTAACCCTTCTATCCTTATTTTGCAAGAGACCAAGCTTGATGCTATCTCCTCTGACAAAGTGGCAAAGGCCATTTGGGCCAGGGCAAATTGTCTGTCCAGCACTACAGTGGGAACAACGGGAGGACTCATGGTTCTGTGGGACCCTTTGAGGTTTGAGGGCAGCTCACTGTCAACTTCCAACAAAATCATCAATGTACTGTTCCAATCCAAAACCTCCAATTTTTCCTGGATTCTATCCAATGTTTATGCTTCCAATTCTGCCACAGAGAGAGCAGAAATGTGGAAAGCTATCTCTCTGATGAGGGAGAATTTTAGCAACTTTCCTTGGGTTTTAGGGGGTGACTTCAATTGTCCCCTTCATCCTTCGAAGAAAAAAGGAGGGTCTGACCACTCCAGCCATAGCTTGGAATATTTCAGAGATTTTGTCTCTACTAATGGCCTGCTTGACATCGAACTCAAAGGGGCTTCCTTCACATGGAGTAACAGAAGGATTGGGGGTGGTTTGATTCAATTCAAACTTGACAGATTCTTCATTTCCCTAGAAGCCATTCCCATCCTTGGCGGGGCTATCCTTTTGGCTCTTCCAAGGATTGGGTCTGACCATAACCCTATTTTCTTGGAGGCAAACGATGGGCCTATTTTTATGACCCCTTTCAGATTCGAATCCATGTGGATTTCCCAAAAATACTTAAAAGGATTGGTTTCAGCGTGGTGGCAATCGAAGGTGGAAGGAAGCGCTCCTAAGAGGGTGGCTTTAAAGCTCAAAATGGTCAAAGAAAAACTAAATATTTGGAACAAAGTGGTTTTCGGCAACATTTTTGAGTCCAAAAAATCCATCACTGAGAACCTGAAGGCTGTGGAGGAAAGGATGGCTACCGAAGGTTACACTGAGGGTCTCAGGGAAGAAGAGCAGAGCCTTTTGGTGGACTTTCATTCTATTCTTGCTAGGGAGGAAACGTTCTGGCGCCAAAAATCTTGTGACCTGTGGTTGAAGAATGGAGACTCCAACACGAGATTTTTTCATGCGTCTACTATGAGGCACAGAGGGGCCAACAAGATCAGAGAAGTGACTTGTAAGGATGGGCATGTTACCAAGGAGATTGAGGAAATCAGGAGCGAAGCGGTTAATTTCTTTCAGGATTTGCTTGGTACTCCTCCGGATAGCAACCTCCAGGTCCATAAATCTATGCTCGCCAATTTTTCGACTAAAGTTCCCCATGAGGTAAGCATGAAACTTCTGAAACTTTTTCCTCGTTTGAGATTAAGGAAGCATTGTTCTCCATGCAACCAGATAAGGCCCCTGGGCCCGATGGTTTCCCTCCCCGATTCTTCCAAGTCATGTGGGAGGTCGTGGGCCCGGATGTGTGTGATGTTATTCGGGTTATCCAAGCATCCAGATCTATCCACCCGAAACTCAATTCCACCTTTCTTGCCCTCATTCCTAAGTCTCCTTCCTGCAAAAGTTTCTCTGACTATCGGCCCATTAGCCTATGCAATGTTTTTTACAAGATCCTTACCAAGTCTATAGCCAATAGACTCAAAACAGTCCTCCCACTCCTGATTGATCCTTGTCAGGGAAGAACTGTCAAAGGCAAAAACATTCTTGATGGTGTTATCACTATCCATGAGACCCTTCATTCCGCTTATTGCTCTAAGAATGCTGCTCTTTTTCTTAAGCTTGACATGAACAAAGCCTTCGACCGTGTCGACCAAAATTTTTTGTGTGTAGTCCTCCTCAAGTTCGGCTTTCATCCCCACTGGATTGACCTTGTCTATAGTTGTATATCCACTCCCTTTTTTTTTGTCTTGGTCAATGGGTCCCCAGCTGGGTATTTCCAAAGCTCCAAAGGCCTCAGACAGGGCGATCCTCTTTCTCCCATCCTATTCATTCTTCTAGCGGAGGTTCTGAGTTGGTCCATGAAAGAGGCTCTTCGATAGAACAAGATTTATGGCATCTTGTCGACTTCTAGAATTAATCCTGTCACTCATCAGCAATTTGTGGACAACACCCTCATTTCCACTGGGGCATCCGTTGCTCAAGCCAAGTCGCTCAAGAGGATCCTATCTCGTTATGAGCAAGCTGCTGGACAAAAGGTCAATTACATCAAGAGCAAAATTTACTTTATTAACACTCCTCTATGCAGACAAATTCGGATTGCTAGAATTCTTGAATGCACTATTGATTCCCTACCTACGTCCTATCTGGGGTTGCCTCTATCTTATAGCGGATGGGCCAGTGGGGACATGTGGAACACGATTCTTGAGAGCCTTCATAGGAAACTTGGCACTTGGAAGGGCAAACTCCTATCGCAAGCTAGGAAAGCCACCCTTACCAAAGCCTATCTTCAGGGGATCCCGACCTACTTCATGTCGATGTTCATGCTTTCAAGTGCAGTCCACTCCAAGATTGAGAAGATTCAGAGGACCTTTCTTTGGTCTGGTAACGAAGAGAAATCTAGACTTCCCCTTGTAGCCTGAGACAAGGTGTGTTCGAGGATAGATCAAGGCGGCCTGGGGTTGAGACGATCAAGACTCATAAATATGGCTCTAATCGCGAAGCACGCTTGGAGGATTATGTCTAGCGACCCGATGGAGTGGGTTACACTGGTTAAAATGAAGTATCTTGGCCCCACCCCCTTCTTGGATGCTGAAACATCCTCTGTGGCATCGATATTTTGGAAATCTGTGCTCCAAACCCGACATCTGATCAGTCTGGGAGCCTGCTAGCTTTTGGGTGATGGTAACTGCATTTCCTTTTGGAATGATAGGTGGGCGACTGAAGAAGCCCTTGGGTCGAGGGATGACCTCACTGGACTGAGAAGCTTGACCGACCCTAACGCCCAGCTCAAGGTAGCGGATCTCATTGATCGAAGCACCCATTTCCCTCGGTGGAAGCTTCCTGTTGTGGAGGGGTTTAATAATGAGATTACCTTCCTTGATAATATCCTTCAGTCGGTTTTAATTCCTTCTGTCAGGAGGAATGACAGGATCATCTAGAGTGGTACGGAGGATGGGTGTTTCTCTGTTAAATCAGCTTATGAGCTTCTCACCACCAAGACTGCTCTAGACTACAAGTGGAATACTGTTTGGAGGAAAGGAGTTGTTCCTAAAATCAACTTCTTCACGTGGATTGCTTTCCATAATAAAGCCTTAACTATTAACAACCTTCACAAGAGAGGTTTTGCCTTCCCCAACAGGTGTTACTTGTGTTTAGCAGATTGTGAGATGAGGGATCATTTATTCTTGCATTACCCGTTTTCCCACTCTGTTCTGAGCATTGTCCTATCCTCCTTCCAGATCCTTTGGTGCTCTCCCCAATCCCTTAGAGATGCTTTTCACCAATGGCCTAATCCTTTCAAGAATCCTAAGCTCCGCTTCCTCCTCGAGGCCTCCTTCCACCATTTAATTTGGCAAATTTGGTTAGAGAGGAATGTTAGAATCTTTGGCAAAGCTCTTAGAGGGCCCCCTTCTGTCGCTCAAAGGGCGTTATCTTACGCCATTGATAATTCTATTATGGTTCCTAGTCCCCGTCCCCATATTCTGAGCGAAGAAGCTATTCTCAAAATGATGAATCTCTGGCCATTTCTAGAGGTTGTTAAAGGGCCCTGTCGAATGAATGTTGTGTGGACCAAACCCCCCGTGGGGTGGATTAAATTAAACTTTGATGGAGCGGCTAAGGGGAATCCTGGGCCCGTTGGCACTAGTGGGGTTGTCCATGATCATGACGGGAATATTGTGATGGCCTATTGTGAAGATTTGGGCTCCCAAACGAATCACTATGTTGAATCCCGAGGAGCTCTGAATGGTATTTGGATTCTCTCTGAGGATCCCCGGCCTCTTATCATTGAGGGTGACTCGCTCAACATCGTGAATTACCTTCTTGGTACCAAAAATCTATCTTGGAAAGTCTACAACATCATCCTCGAGGCTAGATCTCTTCTCTCCTATCGCTGTATATGGGAAGCAAATCATATTTTGAGAGAAGGAAATCGCGTGGCTGACCACATGGCCAATAAAGGGCTTGCGACCACGTGCCCGGTTGTGTGGCGGTCTCGCTTCCCATCCGAGGTGGAAAGGTTGGCCAGGGTAGACATCCCTTCCTGATGTTTTCCTTGCATAATTTTTGGAAGGCCCATTTCGACGTGTTTTGGGGTGGCGTGGCAAAGAAGCTACTGTCCGTTCCTGGCAGATCTTCCCAATGCCTACGAAAAGTCAGAAAGGTGGAGAAGGATGTCCGTCCGTAGCACATCCCGTCGGACACGGAGAGCGACAAGGAGAGTCACGATAATTCTCTCCCCGGACTTGGTCGCTTCCATTCTTACTTCTGTCAACTCCATGATTTCTATCCTGAAGCAGAACCAGAAGCGCCCAAATTCGGGAGGACAGGAGGATCGTGATTAGCAGTCCATGGTGTCTGTCTCCTTGTTTTTGACCTCTTTTTGGGTTTTTCTCGGGTCTATCCTATTTTCTTTGTTGTTGGGTCTCCAGGCCTAAAAGCCCTTTTTGTTGTTTTCAAGTCTGCAGCATTAGGATGGTTTTATTTTCATTTAGGTTTATTGTTATAGCCAAGAGGTATGATGCATCATTAGAAAGTTGACTAATTTTGTACATAAGGTTTTGGGATCCTCTATAAAAACCCACTGTTAATTTATTATAATAATTACCAAAAAAAAAAAACAACTTTATGTCTTCCTTGAAATCAGATTCTAGAGATGTTGTCTATACTTGGGATGGCATGAGCTCTATTGTTGTTGATTACTTTTCCAATATTTTTACTGCTACTTCTCTTGACTCAGCTTCTCAACAAAATGTTCTTCAATTTATCCCTTCTCTTATCACTTATGAGGAGAACTCTATTTAAACTGCTCTTGTTACTATAAATGAGCTTCAACATGTAGTTTTTAAAATACGAAAAGGGAAAACCCCAAGTCCATATGGTTTTTCCATTGAGTTCTACCAATATTTCTAGGATATCCTTCATGCCGATTTATTAGAGGTGGTGGAAGAAGCCATGAAAGCCAAAGATATTTTGAAGGTTATCAATAAAACTTATATTACTCTTGTTCCAAAAGCTCAAGAGTTTGATCACATCTCAACTTTTAGACCTATTGCTTTATGTAATTTTTTCCTCATAATCATTACTAAGATCATGGCAGAAATACTGAAGCCTCTTTTGCATAATATTATTTCCCCTGAACAAGGGGGTTATGTGGAAGGGCATCAAATAGTAGATGAGATAGTTATGGCTTAGGAAGCCATCCATTCCATGGATATGCAAAAATATCCTTCCATGTTCATTCGGTTAGACTTATCCAAAGCTTATGATAGAGTGGATTGGCACTTCCTTATAAACATTTTGAGGCAATTTGGTTTCTCTAAGCATTGGATATATTGGATTATGGGATGTATCTCTTCAGTTTCCTACCTAGTTCTTATCAATGGCAGGCCTTCTCAATCGTTCCCTGCTTCTAGAGGTATTAGGCAAGGTGACCTGCTTTCCCCTTATTTATTCATCATTCTTGTTGAATGCTTGGGGAGGACTGTAACCAAGAAGAGGGATAAAAAAATTCTTGAGGGAGTTACCATTGCTCATGGAGCTAGACCTATCTCTCATCTTCAATTTGTTGATGACTTTACTCTTTTAGGTAAAGCTACAGTTAAGGAAGCTTCTAACTTTAAGCAAATCATTAGCTATTTTTCTAAGGCTATTGGGCAGTTGATCAATGAAGACAAATATAAAGTTATTTTCTTTCACTGCTCTGCCAGATAGGAATCCATGGTCTTGGATAAATTAATATATAATAATTCCTCCCTTCCAATCACTTATTTAGGTATTCCCATCAATATTCAAAAGCAAAAAAAAATATTGGAATTAGTTGCTGGACAAAGTCAAGAAGAAAATTGGAAAATGGACCAATAGGTGGCTTTCTTCGGGGGGTAGAATCACCTTAGTAAAATTAGTCCTTCAAGATATTCCTATTTATGTTTCTTCCGTTTTGGTTATCCCAAAGGTCATTCTTCGAGATCTAGATCAAATCAGTCATCAATTCCTCTGGAGTGGTACTAAGGAAAAAATAAAATGGGCCTTGGTGAAATGGGACACTTTATGTCTTCCTAAGAATCAAGGGGGGTTAGGATTCCGGTCTTCTATTAATAACAACAAAGATTTAGCTGCTAAATTATATTGGAGAATGTTTCATAACCCCAATGCTCTTTGGACCAATAATCTTTGTGTTAAATATGTTGAGAACAAAAGTCCTTAAGACCTTATTCGCTATCATATTCCTACCAAAGGCTCTCCCATTTTAGCAGTTCTTAAGACTGGTGAGGATTTGAAAAAGAAAAAATTATTTTGGATCATTCATAATTATCAATAGGTAAATTTTTGGACAGATTCTTGGGATGGTCACAAGCCTTTGATAACTCAGTTTCCCAATTGGAGGCCTTGGATGGAGGAGCTTCATCGAGCTAACTAGATAAAGGTGGCTAATTACTGTCGTACCATACTGGTAATTCAAAGGTTGGTAGATATTGGATCCCTATTGAGGACTGGTCTATTCAAATCCTAGAAAGGCAAAGACAAGATATCCAAGGCATCCTTCATATAAGGTCTCTCTCTTGGTCCAATGAAAAAGATTGTTTTGGATGGAATATCACTACTAAGGGTGAGTATTCAGTTGCTCAAAGTTATTTGACCTTAAGCCAGAATAATTCCAACCAATCTTCTGACATCTTTTCTCATTTGTGGGCTCAAAAGCTTTGGCCTAAGGTGAGGTTCTTTATTTGGCTTTTATTGCATTGGAGGGTGCTTATTGGTGAGCAACTTATGAGGTGTGGTTTTCATGGCCCTTTAAGATGTGAAATGTGTGGAGAGAATGTAGAAACTCTCAACCATATTTTTATTGAGTGTACTTTAGCCTCTGATATATGGAGGAGAATGGCCACCTTACCTGGCTTACAGTGGTCCAATTTTCAACTTTTGAACAAATTTGGAGGGATTGGCCTAAATAAGAGGGTGTTGATCATTTTATTAGGCAGTTAGTTTAGATGGGTTCTACCATTCTTCTTTGGAATATCTGGAATGAAAGGAATGGTCAAATTTTTAATCAAGATAGGAGGATATTCACTATATTTGGTAGAAGACCATAGGTGGGGAGGTTCCCAAAGTGAAAAATACTGTAGGGTCCTAGGAAGGTTCCTAGAGGGGCATATCAGATTGATAGGTGGGGAGGTTCCTGAGGACACACATATCGCATGGTCCTAGCAGACCAGGACCAAGACTAGGGAGATGGGGCAGTCATCTGCGAGTTCTAGTCATAGGACCCACAGGACTGATAGGACACACAGGTCCTCTAGCACACACGAAGCCAGCTCTCACAGGAGCCACAAGTATGGTGGAGGTGATGGCGGTGACTTGCAGGCTGGGGACGCGGGCCCCTAGTATAGATCTTCAAAGATATTAATTGTACTATTTTTGAGTGTAAGGTCAAGGAACTACACAGTTGTAGCCTATAGGCATTTTGATATACCTCTATGTACTCATTGATACACATATTTATATATGAGATTTGATCATTTTAGCTCAT
Organism: Wollemia nobilis; assembly: GCA_028583015.1. Taxonomy (NCBI): domain Eukaryota; kingdom Viridiplantae; phylum Streptophyta; class Pinopsida; order Araucariales; family Araucariaceae; genus Wollemia; species Wollemia nobilis. The sequence continues at coordinate 9,269,580 of JAQPPZ010000458.1, read as the reverse complement.
TATGTGTACTTGTCTATTTTTGTTGTTTATGTTATGCACATGGATGTAGATGTTTATATTGATGCTATGCTTATATGATGTGATGTATGGATGACATATATTAGATAGTTATTTAATTTGTGATTATGATGATATACAGCTATCTAGATGCTTAGATGTGCTTTTTATTATGGATGCATATGGATGCGATGTTTACTTTTAAACTCATGTTTATTTTTGCTTTATTGTATGCATTTAATTTATGACAATGTCACGCTATGCTGGTGTAATGTATGTAATGCTTTATTTACATGATGGTAATCTAATGTGAATGAATTTTGAGATGTCAATTTGGGATATCAATTTTAGGATGTTGATGTGGGGTATCAACCTCTGATGTTGATCTGGGATGTTACTCTGGGATATTGCTCCTTTATTTGTAAGCAAGGGAATGTATGGGTAGGGGAAATCTTGTCCTTTTGCCAAGGTTCACCACTCTAGACCGAACTATTTGCAAGATAAGCAGGTAATCAAACCCATCTCTCTAAATACCCAGGACCACTTTCGCAGCTTTCATCTTCCCTCATCTTAGTAGGATTTTAAATATTTCAATTAGTGACGGGATCCTGATATGCCAAGTACTATCACAACTAGTGACCTCATCTACAAAAGCAAAGCAAGCTTTCTACGACATCTAAGAAACCCACTAGGTATGGCTGAGTGACCGAAAAACTTTGGTATATATACATATTTCATAGCAACAAGTGTTGTGTTGACAAACACATTTACTCACATGAATGATGGATTATGATAAATGTAGAGGTGCATGATTAAAACACAAACGTGGTGTCGTTTGTAAGATTGACAAACACAATTCATTCTACTGCAAAATGCAACAGATGACGAATGCCTATATGCAATGCAAAGATGAAATGCATGTGGAACATGAAATACAATGATGCAAATGAAATGCAAATGTTTTTGGATTTTATGCTTTACCAATTTTTATGGATTTTGAGCCTTTATATTTGACCAAACGACGAGTACATGCCTTTGGAGCCTTTTGTATTTGACCAAGCGGTTTTAAGAACCCTTGGAGCCTTTTTGGATTGACCAAAGGGATTATGAGCACCTTTGGAGCCTTTTAGGATGATCGAGCAGTTTTTTGCAAACCCTCAGGGATTTTTGGGGTTGACCAAAGGGATTACGAGCACCTTTGGAGCCTTTTGGGATTGACCAAGTGGTTTTAAGCAAACCCTCAAGGCTTTTTGGGGTTGACCAAAGGGATTACGAGCACCTTTGGAGCCTTTTGGGATTGATCGAGTGGTTTTTTGCAAATCCTCAAGGTTTTTTAGGGTTGACCAAAGGGATTATGAGCACCTTTGGAGCCTTTTAGGATTCATCAAGCGATTTTTAAGCAAACCCTCAGGGCCTTTACTAATTAACCAAAGCACTTACAAATGCCTTTGGAGCTTTTGGATTGACCAAACTACTCATAGGAGAGCTTAGAGCCTTTTAGGATGACCGAGCGGTGTTAAGCAAACCCTCTAGGCCTTTGACTGACATGAACAAGCGGTTTTAGGAACCCTTGGTGCCTTTTACTACACTTTCAAGCATAAAATACCTTAAGATGGATGATGATGAGAGGTTCAGGCTCTTCAACATCCCCTAGCGACGTTAGGCGATAGGTACCTGGACCAATTTTTTTAGATATGATATAAGGTCCTAGCCAATTAGCTACGAATTTGTCTCGCATATCAGGCAACAAATTAAAGTTTTGTTGGTTCTCTTTCAAGACAAGATCCCCAACTTCAAAGTCTCTCTGATGGAATTTATTATTATAAGCTTATTTTAATCGCTCTTGATAAACGCAAAGATGCTCAAGGGCATTCACGCAACGTTCATCAAGCAACATCAGTTGATCTAGGCGAGTTTGTCATGCGATGTCTTCATCAATGAACTCTTTTAATGCGATGCGTAGCATTGGAATTTCTAACTCTAAGGGCATAATGGCCTCAACGTCGTATACTAGTGAAAACGGAGTTACCCCAACGGGTGTCCAAATGCTAGTCCTGTAAGCCCATAATGCAAGGGGTAGTTGGATATGTCAATCTTTGTGGTGTTCTTATACCGTCTTTTTTCAATATGGGAATCATTGTCTTGTTTGAAGCCTCGGCTTGCCCATTTTCTTGCAGATAGTATGGAGTCGCAAAACTGTGTTTGGTTCTATACTTAGACTTCAAAGCTCTCATAGTTTTGTTCCTAAATGATGTTCCATTATCCAAAATGATCTTGGATGGAATCCCAAAATGACATATGATATGCTCGAGTATAAACTCTGTTATGCAAGCTCCAATAGTTGTTGTTAAGGGTTTTGCTTCCACCCACTTTGTAAATTACTTAGTAGCCATGATAATAAAAGTATGTCAACCCAAGGATGGAGGAGAGATATTACCGATCAGATTTAATCCCCACTAAGCAAATGGCCAAGCCGCTTGAATGGGCTGTAAGGCCTATGATGGCAAGTACGTAATATTAGCATGATGCTGACATTTGATGCATTTATTGACATACACATTGCACTCCTTATCCATAGTGGGCCGATAGTAACTCATTCGAAGTATGCGCTTGACGATGGCCATGCCACTGAAATGGCCACCACACGTATCATCATGAGCTTGTGAAATCACCCAAGATGCCTCTTAGGGCTGTAAAAAATGAAGGAGAACTCTATCATAGCCTCATTGATACAAAATGTCTCCTAGAAAGACATATTTCATCGCTTTCTGCTTGAATGTGTGTTTTACAGCACATGAAAATCCCTTTGGGATCACACAAAGTTTTAAGAAGTCTTATATTTGTGACATCCAGCTCTAGTAAGCCTCAGCTTCGACTGCCAAGATGACTTGCTCCCCCTGTGTATCTACATGTGCAAATGTAGACTGGAAAACAACCTTGTGGTGAATGGTGGTACCACTCCTTGTCGGACTCTAAGAGGTTAATGACCCCCAGGGTGCCTTCTTTAGAAAGTCTTCAACTCTGCATAACCATTCAGCTTTTGGTTCTACGCTAATCATGTTGATTGACATTTTATTATCAAAGGCTTTGCGCTCCACTGCACGATGTGATAGTGTTTTAACATGGATGATAGTAAAATTCGTAGATGGATTCTGAGGGATTAAGGATCCCAAAGATGCCATGGTGTATGCAAACCTATTTTATGAACGAGAGATTTTCTCTATGTCATACCATTCTAATTTAGCAAAATATGTAACAACGAGATCTTTATAAGCTTTCAACATCGGACGTCGGCATTGAAATAGCCCCTTAACTTGGTTGACTATGAGCAAGGAGTTTCCAAAGATGTTTAATATTTTAATGTTCATGGGAACGACTGTATGGAGACTAATGGGGAGCCAAATTTTAATACAAAGAAAAAGACTCAATTTTTATTCAGAAGCATGGAAAGATTACAATTCGAAACCATGGAAGATTTACACAGTACAGAAAATGCCAAAAGAAGTCGCAATCTTCGTCTCTCCAGCCTACACAATCCTTCGAAATAATCTCTTTTTATAATCACAAGTTCTTGCTGCAACCGTCATTCGTAACTGTCCCTGTAACTGCTGCAACGGTTCCCTGGAACTGCCTTAATGACTTCTGGAACTGTCAAATGTCGTTCTGCAACTATCTGCAAAAAAGTAGCATGTCGCGATATCACGACATCTCTTCAACCTGCCTTCTCTTTCCTATCCGGGTCACAAAAACGCGACATGTCATGATATCGCAACACTTTTCTGCATTTTGTTCTCTTTTGCCAATGTGTCGTGATATCGTGACACTTTTTCGTCCTTCGACCTTCTTTGTCCAGGTGTCGCAATATCGCGACACTTTCGTTTGCTCTCCCTTGCGTTCAAATTTTGTCGCGATATCGCGACATCTTTTATGTCATGATATCGCGACATCTGCATTTAGCTCTTGCCTTTGTTCTGAGTCGTCGTGATATCACGACAACCTTTATGTCACGATATCGTGACACTTGAGGTTTGCTCTCGCCTTTGTTCGGAGGTGTCGCGATATCGCGACAACCTTTATGTCGCGATATTGTGACACTTGAATTTTGCTTTCGCCTTTGTTCGGAGGTGTCGCGATATCACGACAACCTTTATGTCACGATATCGCGACACTTGAGTTTGCACCCGCTGTTGTTCTGAGTTTGTCGCGATATCGCGACAACTTTTATGTCGCGATATCACGACACTTGAGTTTGCGCCCGTCGTTGTTCTGAGTTTGTCACGATATCGCGACAACTTTTATGTCGCGATATCGTGACACCTTTCAACACTTAGAACATTTTTCTTGTTTCTTTTGTTTTGTTTTTTTTTTCGATGATGCAAGATTGTTGTGCTGCCACTGGATGCTCCTGCATCAGACACTTGGGGTAGATTTTAGAAGTGATCCTCACTTCTGGACGATCAGAGGAAAACCCAGGCGATCAACCTCTAATTTGGACAACCACGTGGCATCTTCGACAAGTCGGCTCTTCCACTTGACCAAATACTTCAAATATTGCCTATTTCGGGTACTTCTGCCTTCGCGAGTGTCGAGTATGTCTTCAATTTCTTCTTTGTCTGGAGTGGATGCTGGAATGTTCCACAGATTTAGACTGGGTGGTTCTTTGCAACTTCCTTCATGATATTCGACCAAGTTTGAAATATTGAAAATAGGTGAAATATTCAGCTCACTTGGTAGATCTACTTCATAGGCATTTCCTGAATCTCATTTACCTATGATCCGGCATGGTCCAAACTTCTTCATCTTCAGCTTATTTTAGGTTTTGCTAGGAAAACGTTCCTTACGCAAGTGAACCATGACTTCATCTCCTATCTGGAATTCCTTGAAACGTCGCTTCTAATCTACTCTGGTTTTGTATGTAGCATTCATTTTACTGATATGCTGCTAGACCTCTTCATGTAAATGCTTCATGTGTGCTACAAAGTCTTCAGCTTCAGCACTGCGCTTATCGCCCTTATCCATCGGCCTCAACTCAGAAGCATTTCTCGGGCTATTCCCATGCACTATCTGGAATGGGGATTTACCAAGATCTGCGATCGACGAATTATTGTAAGAAAACTCTGCCTATGGTAAAATCAGATCCCATCCCTTGGGTTTATCTCCTACCAAACATCATAGAAGATTACCCAAACTTCTATTGACTACTTTGGTCTGTCCATCAGTCTATGGGTGGTACGCAGAACTGAATTTCAATTCTGTTTTCAGCTTCTTCCACAAAGTTCGCCAGAAATAACCCACAAATTTGGTATCTCTGTCCGAGACAATGCTTTGGGATAGACCATGAAGTCGTACAACCTCCTTGAAAAATAATCCTGCAATATGAACAACATCACTTGTCTTCTGGCATGGAATAAAATGGGCCATCTTTGAAAACCTATCAACAACAACAAAAATGGCATCATTTTTGCATTGTGTCGTTGGAAGACCAAGAACAAAATCCATACTGATGTCCTCCCACGGTCTCTCTGGTACAGGCAATGGCTGGTACATTCTTGTATTCTGGCTGACTCCTTTCGCCATCTGGCACACTCTGCAACCCTGCATAAATTTGGTCACATCCGACTGCAACTGCGACCAATGGTAATTCTCACTAATGAGAGCAATGGTCTTATCTCGACCAAAATGCCCTGCTAGTCCTCCGCTATGTTTCTTTTTGATCAAATTTTCCCTCATTGAACTTCTAAGAATGCACAACTGGTTCTTTCGAAACAGCATCCCATCTTGGATCATAAATTCCAACCACTTAGTGCGATCCACAGTAGTAGGAGACAAACATGTCGTCCATGCCTCTGCGAAATCTGGATCCGCTGGGTATAAACTCTTGAGTTCATCAAACCCAACAACTTGCACTCTCATTTCTATCAACAAATTATGCCTTCTTCTCAAGGCATCTGTAACTCTATTAGATTTGTCGCTTCTATGTTTCAGGACAAAGGTATAACTCTGTAGGAATTCAACCCACTTCAAATGCCGCTGGTTAAGTTTACCTTGACTATTTATATACTGCAAAGCTTGATGGTCAGTATATAAAACAAACTCTTTGGTTAGCAAATAATGTCTCCATTTCTTAAGAGCCTGAATGATAGCATAGAATTCTTGATCATAAACAGAGTATTTCTTTCTAGCATCATTTAACTTTTCACTAAAGTATGCAACAGGTTTACCTTCTTGGATCAATACAGATTCAATGGCACTGCCACTGGCATCACAGTCAACCTGAAACACTTTATTAAAATCTGGAAGTGCTAGAATGGGTTGTTCTGTCACTTTCTTCTTCAATATGTCCATACTAGTACCTGCCTTGGCAATCCACTTAAATTCTCTCTTATCCCCTCTCATAGTTTCTGTTAGGGGTGCACAAATACTGCTAAAGTCTCTAATAAACTTTCTATAGAAACTTGCAAGACCATGAAATGATCTTACCTCTATTACATTCCTTGGAGCAGGGCATTCAATGATAGCCTTCACCTTCTCAGGATCCATTTTCAGACCCTCATCTGAGATGACAAATCCCAGGTATATCAACTCTTTCTGTACAAAACTGCACTTCTTCAAATTGATCAACAACTGCTCCTCTCATAGTTTTTCAAAAACTGTCCGAACATGCATCAAATGCTCATCCAATGTTTTACTAAAAATTAAAATATCATCCAGATAAACTATCATGAACTTTTCCAAGAAGTCTCGCAATACCTCATTCATCAGCCTCATGAATGTACTGGGTGCATTAGTTAATCCAAATGGCATAACTAACCACTCATACAAACCCTCTTTGGTTTTGAAGGTTGTCTTCCACTCGTCACCCTCTCGAACACGTATCTGATGATATCCACTCTTTAAATCAATCTTAGTGAAGTATTTAGCTCCACTCAAACAGTCCATTATATCGTCCATTCTAGGTAATGGAAATCGATACTTAATGGTAATCTTGTTAATGGCCCTCGAATCAGTGCACATTCTCCATTCTCCACCCTTCTTCGGTGCTAGTACTGTAGGAGTCTTGCACATGGGCTCAAACTTGCTCTAATCAACCCCTTCTGCAATAACTCATGAACCTGTCAGTTCAACTCTTCATTCTCTACAGGAGACATTCTATGGGCGGCCTTATTGGGTAAGCTAGATCCTAGCATTAAGTCAATCTGATGACTAATCTTCCTCATTGGCGGTAAACCCTCAGGCACATTGTCTGATATAATATCAGGAAATTCTGCTAAAAGATGTTCAACTTCTGCTGGAATGTCTGTAGTATCTTCTCTCTTTATAGTAGGAATTAATGCATAACACATTGAATCCCTCTTTAGACCATCCAAAAAAAATTTGCCATCTACTAAACAAATTCTAGCATTATTGCATATCTTTTCCTCAACCTTCTTCAATGGCTTTAGTTTATGACGCACTCCATCTTTTGTCAGGGAATAGGTATTTGCATGCCCATCATGCGTCGCACGTCTGTAAAATTGCCATGGTCTTCCCAGCAACAAATGGCAAGCATCCATCGGCAAAATATCACACAGGACCTTATCCTGGTATCTTCCAATTTGAAACTTGACCAAGCATTGTTCACTGACCAATGCTCTATGGTCCTTCTGCAACCACGCAATCCGGTATGGATGCGGGTGTTGTCTTCTTTCCAGCTTTAACTTAGTTACCATTTCCTTAGAAACCAAATTATTTGTACTACCATTATCAATAATAATATTACAGATTTTACCTGAACATTTGCACCTCGTGTGGAACAAGCTTTTCGTTGGTCTGGTTCCCTCTCTTCGTTCAACAAGGTTCTCCTTGTGATCATCACTTCTCCTCGCTCTGCTTCTTCAGAGTGCTCAGATTCAACACCATCCTCAATAACCGTAGCTCTGGCATTACCTTCAGGCCTTCTGTTTGGTGTTTCTTGGTGTTTGGGACACTCATATGATCAATGCCCCTCTTCCTCGCAATTGAAATAGGTTCCACAAAATCTTCCTCTTCCATATCTGCGTCCACCTCTACCTCTTCCCCTTTGATAATCATTGTTCTGATTACGGGGATGGTATGCATTCTCCTCCTTCTATTCCTGGTGATTGCTTGTTTCACTAGTTTTCTATGGGCCATCATATTTACCTCCACTGGTTTTGCCACCAGTTCTTCCATCATGACCTCTTCCTCTTTGTTTACTGTCAAATCTACGGTTCAGTTTCTCTTCCACTTTCAGAGCAAACTGGTAAGCATCTTCAATGGTTCTCATTCGAACCAAACTCAATTCTTCTTGTACGCTGGTTCTTAACCCATTAATGTAACGGGCTACTCTCTCTTTATTTGCTTTTGTATGGCCGGTTCTGATGGAAATTTTAAAAAATTCCTCTATATATTCTTTAACAGACTTGCTGGACTGTCACAAACTCTGCATTTTTTACAACAGATCTAATTCGTAATCTGCCAGAATAAACTATCATTTCAGTTTTTCAACCATTCGATCCCACTTGGTGATCTTTTCTTTTCCTCTACGATTGCATTCCAGCTGCACTCCTTTCCACCATATGCCAGCATGGCCTTTCAACTTTGTTCTTGCAAATTTTATTCGATTTGGATCTTCAACCTCCTCATATTCGAAATATTCCTCCATATCGTTAATCCAATCAATCAATTCTTCTGGATTTAAATTTCCAGAATATATGGATACGTCAATCTTCGGCCTTTTTCCCAATTTGAGAAATGGCTTTAATCATTCGAGCTTCCGTAGAACTCATCGCTTCTTCTTCTTCTTCTGACGGGTCATCAACTCCACAAGCTTCATCATCACTCTGGTCTTCTCCTCTTGGCTCTACTCCTCTACGCAATTCTTCTTGCAGGGCCTGCACTTGCCTCTGCAATGCTCGAAAGTCTCCTTCAGGAAACCACGTTCCTTCCAGCACCATGATTTCTTCGTGATGGCATTCTTCTTCACTTTTTTTTTTCTTCAGAACCCTTAACCCTAGATCTTGGTGCAAGCTGCCTCACGTTCGGCGCTCTACTTACACACTCAGAATCTTCTCGCTCTGATACCACTTGATGGGGAGCCAAATTTTAATACAAAGAAAAAGACTCAATTTTTATTCAGAAGCATGGAAAGATTACAATTCGAAACCATGGAAGATTTACACAGTACAAAAAATGCCAAAAGAAGCCGCGGTCTTCGTCTCTCTAGCCTGCGTAATCCTTCAAAATAATATCTTTTTATAATCACAGGTTCTTGCTGCAATCGTCATTCGTAACTATCCCTGTAATCGCTGCAACGGTTCCCTAGAACTGCCTTAACGACTTTTGGAACTGTCAAATGTCGTTCTGCAACTGTCCATAAAAAAGTAGCATGTCGCGATATCGTGACATCTCTTCAACCTGCCTTCTCTTTCCTAGCCAGGTCGCGAAAACGCGACATGTCGTGATATCACGACACTTTTCTACCTTTTGTTCTCTTTTGACAATGTGTCATGATATCACGACACTTTTTCGTCCTTCGACCTTCTTTGTCCAAGTGTCGCGATATCACGACACTTTTGTTTGCTCTCCCTTGCGTTCAAAGTTCGTCGCGATATCGTGACATCTTTTATGTCGTGATATCGCGACATCTACATTTAGCTCTCGCCTTTGTTCTGAGTCATCGTGATATCGTGACAACCTTTATGTCACGATATCGCGACACTTGAGGTTTGCTCTCGCCTTTGTTCGGAGGTGTCGCGATATCGCGACAACCTTTATGTCGCAATATCGCGACACTTGAGTTTTGCTTTCGCCTTTGTTCAAAGGTGTCGTGATATCGCGACAACCTTTATGTCGCGATATCATGACACTTGAGTTTGCACCCGCCATTCTGCGTTTGTCGTGATATCGCAACACTTGATTTTGCGCCCGCCGTTGTTCTGAGTTTGTCGCGATATCGCGACAACTTTTATGTCGCGATATCGCGACACCTTTCAACACTTAGAACATTTTTCTTGTTTGTTTTGTTTTTTTCGATGATGCAAGATTGTTGTGCTGCCACTAGATGCTCTTGCATCAGAGACCCAATAGTAGGGCATCGTATTCAGCGTTGTTATTGGTGCAAGGAAAGTCTAATTTGAAAGACATGGGCATTGGAACTCCTTGCGGTGTGACAAACACTATTCCTGCACCACCTCCTTGATCACACTTTGAACCATCGAAGAACAAGGTCATATCAACATTATTTTATGGTTCTTCAGGTTCAGGAGCTTCGAATATGACGAAGACCGCATCATCTGGAAGCTCAATGGTCAGAGGCTTGTTGTTTGACAATGGTGCCTTAGCCAGTTAATCAGCTATGACTTGTCCCTTAATGGACTTTTGGCTTATGAATTCTAGATCAAATTTTGTGAGTAGAATGATTCACTTTGCAGTAAGTGTGTTATGATATGTCTTGCTCATCATATACTAAAAAGAATTTTATTTTGATATTACATATGTCGTATGACTTAGCATATAGTGCCACAATTTTTTTATAGTGAACACTACTGCTAAACACAGTTTCTCCACATATGCATACCCTAGCTCATAACTTACCAAGCTTCGGATAATATAATATATGGCTTGCTCTTTGCCTTGAACATTATTTTGGGCTAACATGGTCCCTAATGCAAATTTGGTTGCCGATATATAGTAAAAATGGCACATCTGGCCTTGGTGGAGCTAGCACTAGCAACGTCACCAGGTATTGCTTGATTTTAGCAAAGGTTGCTTGATAGTCCTCATACCAATTGAATGGGACCCCCTTGTGTAGTATTTGATTCATGGGTCAACATTTATCTGATAGTTGAGCGATAAATCACTTTATGGATGCTACTTTACCCTATAGGCTTCTTAATTCTTTGATGTTTGAAGGAGAATGCATCTCTAGAATAGCCTTGACCTTTGCTGGGTCGACTTTGATGCCTTGCTTTGAAACGATGAACCATAAGAGCTTTCTTGAAGTTACACCAAACACACACTTCTTAGGGTTCAACCTAACATTGTGCTCTATCAGGCGATCGAAGACCTTCCTTAAGACCTCTGCATGCTCAAAACACAGTAATGACTTAGCCAACAAGTCATCAATACAATCTTCTAATATTTTATTCATATAATCATGCAAGATATATGTCATGGCACGTTGATATGTGAAACCATCATTTTTAAGGCCAAATGACATAACTTTATAGCAGAATATCCCCCATGGCATTATAAATGCGATTTTATGCTAGTCTTCAAGCTTAATCCAAATTTGATTGTATCCAAAAAAATCGTCCATCAGGGAGAGCATCTCATGACCTGCAGTTGCATCTACAAGAGCATCAATATTCGACAACAAAAATGAATCCTTCGATGTTTTCTTGTTCAGGTCTCTGAAATTTGTACAAATACGGATCTGTCCATCAGGTTTTCTTACAGGCACCATATTGGATACCCATTCTGGATAGTCGATGGAGATAACAAACTTTACATCCAAAAACTTTTGCAATTCGTCTTTCACCATTAAGGCTACTACTAGATGCATCTTTCTAAGCTTCTGCTTGACTGGCTTCTTTGACAAGTCTAGTGAAATGTTATGGGTAACCAATTTCGGGTCTAGACCTGACATATCTTTGTAAGTCCAAGCAAAAATATTAGGTCTCTTTTTCAGTAAAGGAATGAGGGTGGCATGCTCATCTAGAGTGAGACTCTCCAAATTTAACCTTTCTTGGATTTGTGAGATCATTACTGATATCCACATCAAAGGTTTCCTCTATTGACATGTGTGATCCCTCCTCAATCTGATGAGGTGTAGGGATTAGATGGATATCATCGGTTGGGTTTATAGGTTCGACATTGGAAGCATCCTCAACATGATAGACATCATAAGCACAGCCTAGCGCAAAGTGAAATGGTTGCAACATTTCTTCATTAGGGAAGAAATATTTAGGCTCAACAGGCAAGTCAGCATGATCCCAGTCGATAACATCTGCATTTAAATGCAACTGTTTGGACGGATCGATTGGATTACGGAGTGGAGTGGTCAAATCAATGGAGACCATATTTATGGAATGGAATTGATCTCCAAGACCACACGGACAAACATCTACATCATCAATGCAGCTTCCATACCCAATATTTGGCTCTATCGACATGGGTACAAATGGATCCTCTGTATGCGGTCTACGAATGGGTCCTCCTTATGCACTAATTGCAATATTGGATCATTCGGATCAATGAGCTCTATGTACATAAGTGGTTTTGGAAACACCATGTGATAGATCACATCAAAGTTCAGTGGTCTTCCCCTAATGTGAGGATTGATATTGATCTATCTATGCATGTCCTCGATCGTATAAGGTGCATTACGGTGATGTAGGTAGGGAGGTCCTAGATAGGCTCTCTCTGTCTCGTCTTCTTCATCATTGTCATAATATAATCCTTCACCACTATCCACTAGCATGGGATGCTCTGGAAAATGTGGCCCCATATAATTTATGTCCTTATCACTATCATCACTGCCCACTAAAATTGGATATAAGAACCATAAATACGATACTACCTCATAAATCGGCTCAGCCTCATCCCTTTACTTATTGTCGGGTGAAGACTCACTGTCCACCAAAATATCTTCATGATATGTCTCGAGTGGCGCTATGGTGATGTAAGATACTATCCTACTATCTCTCTAGAATGTAGGAGGATTAGGGTGATATGGGTTGAAATCTACATCGTCCCCCAGACTAAAGTATAGGTGATCTAGAGATGTTGTAAGCAAATCATCCTGTCCTCATATTTGCAACCCTAGCCCGAACCTATCAGTTGCCAACTGATAATGCGGCTCAAGAAGAGTCCTACGTCCTTGCTCAAACTGATAATAATACCATACCCATGCCAATGATATAATTCAAAAATATGCATGGAATATTTAGGGTTGGATAGGTAACGAACATTCACTACGAATGGTTCATCATCATCTTCATCCATGGGTATTCGAGAAGGAAGCTGATCCAGCCTAACGTAGATGAAGTTCGTTTGATTGGGTGGCTCTCCCAATGGCACTACTGATCCTACCAAAAAATTATAAGCATGCGGTCGGCTCATCGCTTGTGTAGTCTCTAGGATTGGTCCAAAGGTAATGTTCTACACAATATACTCACCTAACCCTATGTTGGCCAGATGAACAGTCACACGCGATGCGAATGACCCTGTTGATGATGCAGGCGAGGCTGGCTGAGGTACCTTGTCTTTGTCCTGGGCTTCTTCCACTTCCATGGGAGTGGGAGCCTCATTAACGACTGTTTCGGGCACATGTTTCTTTTTCTTTTTGCCCATTTTCACCTTTAGCTTCCTTTCATCTTGAAGCATTGCTGATGCAGTCGGTTTCAAAGAAGTTCTTGTACTGTGCTCGAATTTGTGCGATACAGATGTTGATGGTTGAGCACACACTTTTTGTTTGCCTCCTCGATTCTTAATAGGTGACACTGGCCGAACGTCCAAGTGCGTTGATGGAAGTATGAAACCCCCTGGCAAATCAACTAGGTTCACAAATTTGAAGGGCTCTTGATCTGACGACACCACATGAACCTATCCCTCATGAATGTATTTTACACATTGATGCAGTCTAGAGGGAACACAACGTATTTATCGAATCCAAGGCCTTCCAAGAAGGATGTTATATTGCATTGTGCCTTCGATCACGTGACACACCACGAGAATGGTCTTCAAGCCCACCTGAATAGGCAGGACATTGTGTCAACCGTTGAGCATAGCGTGTCATTAAATGCTCTCAATGTAAATACGATGGGCACAATATGTAACTTGGGCAGCTTTAAAGGACTTAATGCCTTGGTTGTTATAATATTGATCGACAAACCAGTATCAACCAAAACCCTCTTGAATAGCATGTGATTAACACACGCGATGATATGTAACGACGGGTCAACCATATCTGTAGGAACCGTCTTGATTTCATGATCGTAGAATTGGATCATAGGTTCTTGGCACTGTTGTATGTGTCCCACAAAATTGGTGAATGCTTGAGCATCCTAGGACTGTACTCGATGGACCTTCGAATATCCATGAGAGTCTCCTTGTGCTTAGGGGATTGTTGTATCATCTCATAAATAGATAACTTTGCAGGAGTTGTTTGCATGCTTTGAACCAACCTGCTTCGTATGGTCACCATCGGTCTAGTTGGTGGGTCTAGAATATTCTGATCTAGTCATTAATTCGGTGTAGCTTGTATCCTGATGAGATCGCGAGGTTGATTTGGTGGCTCATACCTCCCATGTCTGGTAACAACATTAACCATACCTACGAACCCCTGGGTAGGTGGTTCAACGCACACTTGGTTGACCTAGCCAACGTTGTTGTGCGGCGCCTCATGGTTTGGAAATGGATTTTTATAAATCCCCATGTTTTGGTTGTCAGGCACCAAAAGATTATTTGGCACTATAAGCTCGCCTTTATCGATCATATTCTACACAATATGTTTGAAGGACCAACATACTTTGATGTCGTGGCTCTTCGTGCGATGGAAGATACAAAATAGATCATCCTGATACCCTTTGACTTGGGATGATTAGGATCGAACAGTTTAATCTCGAGAAACTTGATTGCCTTAGCCTCACATAATTGATGGAATATTGATGTCAATAAGTCCATCAAAGGTTTGAACTGGTGAGGCGGGCATTGCTCCTTATTTTTGCCCTTGTAATTATTCTTGTGCTGCTCGTATTGCGTAGGAGGAGGTTGGGCCTGATAATTCTGCTTTTGTTGCCCCTTATCCTCTCTTTGGAGGTTTAACCTCACTTGATTGACGTGGGCCCACTTGCCCTAATGTTTCTTGGAGCTCTTCTTGTGCCCTTCCTTCCTATTTTTGATCTTCAAGTTGTCTTCTTGTAGCTTGATATCCTCAATTACTTTGGCTTGCGCCAAAGCTTCTTCGAATGTCGAGTATTGTTGCAGTTGCAACAATAACGAGATGTGTTTAGCACAACTCTTTGTGAATATTTAGGCCATTTCTATAGCAGGAATGAGGAATGACAACTTTACCATTAATCTCCTCCACCTCTTTTTGTATTCTAAGATTAGCTCATCATCGTGCTGAGCTAGCACAGCCAAATTGGAAATGTTAGCTTACTTCTTGATACCAAAATAAAAGCATTCAAGAAAGGCGTTAGCCATTTGCTCAAAGCTGGTGATACTGTGCTTCTTCAGCTGATTAAACCACTCTCGAGCTGGGCCTGAGAGGGTTGTGATAAATGTATGCAAAAGCAAGACATTGTTGCTTGCAATCTGGAAGCATACGTCCAAAAATCTTGTGACATGCTCTTGCGTGTCTTTGTCACCTTTAAATTTATCTAGCCTAGGCATGACAAAATGCTTAGGATATGTTGGAGTAGGCACTGAAGGGTCCAAAGACTCGTTATGAATCTTTCTCAATGTTAGCTTTTGAAAAGTTTTGCCTTTCCTCTCGATTGCTTTTACTTTTGCTGCTAAGGCCTTATAGGCCTTCGAGGATATAAAGTCCTCCTCCCCAAATCAACGTGGGGGAGGTCTTGGAGGTACATTCTTTCTCTGTAGAGGTGGAGGATGTTGCTCTTCCTCCTCCTCAATGTGGGAGCTTTCAAGATATCCTTGATCGGCTCCATCTCCCTCTTCCTCCTCATATTGTCATTGCCCCTGATCTTCAAACTGTGGTTGTCATTCTCTCTGTTGGGCATTGACATTAGTGTGAGCGTCTCTGTGCTCTTAATGCACGTCAGCTTGTGAAAAAACCTTCCTATGCATGTGTTCTCTGTGCTCAACATGAGTGTATAAACCAGCCCTAGCTAGCCTATCCTCTTGTTCCACATGCTCCTTTTGGTTAAGGATGTGTTCCTCACGCATATGCTGCTCATACAATCTTTGTCTAATAAGCCTTTGTGACTGAAGATTCTCATCCTTAATGCGCTGCCTCTATGTATGGACATCCTTCAATTGATCTTGGAGGAGTTGTCGTCTCTACTTGGATACCATTCTATGCGATCTATCAATGTGATCGATCGTAATAGGCCTTTGGTATGTGTGTTCTGTGCGAGCGACCTTATGGGTTCTGTACCCATCTGGCGGATTCACCATGCTTTTGCCTTTATTCTTGAAGACAACATTGGCATCATGTTGAGTCTTGTGTTGTATTCCACCATGCGTAGATGGTGGATGGGAACCATGAGGGCACTTGGAAGCCTCTCCATATTCTCTGGTAGTCCTGATAATGCTCCCGCCACACTCAGTCGGAGCACAAGTGGGAGTAGTCGAAGGCTTGTAGCCTAACTGCTCGAGGACGCTACCTAAAACATCCAACTGTCTTGATCGCCACAGCTCATGCAGTGGTGTCCCATTGGCTCCCACCTTTGATATGTCGATAGTGATCCTGCGAGGTTCACTACGCATGGGAGTGTGAACAAACCTATGCTCAAAATTTGGCCTATCTACATGCCCCTGAATAGGCGGATCTCGATCTCTTCTATACTCTAAATTTGAAGGAATGGAACCTCCTGTAGACCTAGTACATAGGGGTATCAACTTGGCTCCCTGTATGACATACTCATTAGTCGATCCCATGGATGCACATGCAATGCGATCTCGGTAATGGCTTCCGAGTGGAGCACCCTTTATGTTGAGAGGCTCCATGCTCTATCCTATGTCTATAAGAGTGTATAGAAGCTCCTCAATCGGGGGTACGCTCAATGGTGTCCCCTTGTGTCGAATTGTCTCCTCTGATGCTAGCCGAACGACATCCAGGAAGTGCATGTGGGCGAGGGTTCAACACATTTTGTTGTGAATTTAGTGGGGCTTGGTCATTGGCATCAAAATTAAGCCTTTGTCGACCTCCCCGTGTCTCCACCATGGTGCACCTAGTGTCTAGATTTATCTTTTATTATGCAAACAAGGTATACAATGGTGATTATCTCATATTAATTTTTAAATGTTAGACCTAAACTATTTGATGTTGTTTCATGAGTTGTTGTGTCAGTATTAGAAACTCTTATCATGTTTGAAATCTTGTTGGATGATAATATCATTTTAATTGGCTTTCACCTGTATACTCGCAAATCGAAAACTTGGCTATGAACTCCAAGTCATGTAATCCAACCTATAATGTGTGGTAATGAAGCCCACACACGATCAGGGAGCACAGGTCCTCCCAGATCCTCACCCATTTTCCCCCAGTCAGCGTTATACCCTCTGAAGAGAATACATGCAAAATTTCCAAGGTACGAAAGGTTCTCATATTCGGTATTGGTCTAGTATCCAAGGCTATGTAGGATTTGGGCCAACGGATGGAAATCACCCCCATCGTCGTTGAACCCTACTAGTGGTTGGATGTCACTCCCAACTCACTAGCGTTTAATTGAAATGTGGTGTGTGTGGTTCTTTTTAAATTGCGTAAAAGGAAAGATGCATAATATAGCACTCACATGATCATTTCCTACATGATATGCATAAAAAGAAGGTTTGATATTCAGGAAACATGCATGCTACATCCTACATGACCTTTTTGACAATGCAAGTTACGGTGTAAATGGCCTTTGATTAGGCCTCAAGCATGCAAAACTACCACACAACTTATTCTAGCATGCTAGATTCTAGGGCGGAATGCAATCAGAGGTCCATTGTTCCTAGCAGCGCCTAGCCAAAACTCAGAAAAAGAAACCCTAAGGACCTAATACAAAATCAAAATATAGATACAGAGAATGTTAGAAGGGCCTACCTTAGGTCCTCATTTGATCTAGCTTTTAAATCCTATTGTTTGCTATGTCTGATGTAAACCACATATCTGGGGTGTGATTGCTACTGTAGGCCGCGTTTTGCAGCTGCGGGCCAACAATGAGACTACAACTGTAAGCTATGGTTTGCACCTGATATAAGAAAACACAAAAATATCAGAAATCAGGGGCATGAATTGCGGAGTTCCACCATGATCGCCTTCTGTGACCACAAAAACGGCCTCACACCTATGATTCCTATTGCGTAAATGAAATAAGAGATACAAAATAATGCATTGCAAAATTGACAACAAATGAGAAAGAAGAACACTTTTATTCCATTAAAGAAGCCAATTTTGGTTACAAATACGTCCCTCTTAGGGATACCATTTTGATACTCTTATTACAGTAAGAAAAGCATATGAAATCCCTCTCAAGGGTGAATGTGAGTTTTAAGCCACTTGGGGTGACACGAACTGCTCTAAGGTGGAGTTGACCCTCTTCTTCGTGTTGAGGAATGAATTAGATGATTGAATCTCCTTTAAATTTGCTTTCCTGCGGTCAAGAAACAACACAAAAGCATTAATAGCATAGGCAACCTCTCATGATGAGGCCCTTTGAGGAAAGTAAACATGAAGATGCCATAACAACTATGAAATCAAGAAAATGAACAAAACATGCTATACTTATACCAAATTCATAAAGATTGCTTGAAACATAGAAATGAAGAGTACTGCTATCTATCTAATAGACTAATTGCATGAAATGATGCATGGAAACAAGAGATTAGTGTAAAGTTGCCTAAATAGAAAGAACTTGCGTAAAACCCTAATCAAATCGGTCAGTGTCTCTAAAATATGAAATGAACTACTAAAATGCCTAATATAACCTAATTAAGTACAAAGAAAAAGAAACAATAAGGAGATCTATCACCGGTTGCAAATCGTAGCTTTGATGAGTGGTCTGCATTGTACATTGCGGTTGTCAGACGTGACAAACAACAAAGTAACTTTGCCCTCCAAATCAAGGGCTATGGGATTGATCTTCCTTGTCCAATTGATGATCAAGGGTTGCCTTGGTGTCCTCTGACTAGATTGGCGGTTGAATTTCACAAGTGGGTCTCCGTTTACCCGAATTAGCATTTCTTGGAATTCTAGCTCCTTAGGGCATCCATGGCACAAATTGACATGATGCTCGATTAGTTAACAAGTGGATAGCTACAAAACTCCCTCTCAATGCACTCAAGTGAGTCCACAATCCGACAGGGCTTTGCTATCAAAAATGCACTATCTCTTTGTCCTCATTTAAAGGGGTACTTATAGGACTACCCAAGGGCTAGGGGTGGCTTCATGGAGAAGCCAAGATCAAGAAGAGGTGGTTGGGACAGTTGGATTGGAATCTTTTGTACTTTAACCGCCTTCTTCTAGAAAAATAATCGTTCAAACTGATTTGGCTCGAATGAAGGCCAACTGAACATCAGTTTAGACCATAGGTGACAGCTACGGCCTGGCCTGTGAACTGCAGGTGTCAGCAGCAGTTCAGACTATAGACTACAGGTCTCAACCGTGATTCAGACTAATTAGGCCAAGGAGCCCAAATTGAGTGGTTAAAACCATTACTCTATCTTGGAATCTATCCAAGATCTTCCATATGGTCTTGTGGCATGTCCCATATGAGTAGTCGACATCGACATGACGCGTTTTAGGTGTCTACACCAACTTAGTTGAATAATTCCATCAACTCCTTAATCACCCCCAAAATTTCCACAAAAAATGGGATCAAGTGTTGCAAATATTGAAGATTAAATCTTCTAAGGACAACCATCTTAAAGGGAATTTAAGTATTTGTAAGATGGATAGGACAAGAAATTGGCAACCTCCTTCTAAGGATTTTGGTAAATTCAATACTGATGGGGCCTCTAGAGGGAACCTTGGAAAAGCTAGTGCGGGAGAAATTGGTAGAATTTTAGATGGCTCCCTGGTTTTTACTTTTGCTGAGAATTTGGGTATTCTTTCTAATAACCTTGCTTAGGGGTATGGTATTCTCAGAGGCCTTTAGGAGGCTACTAAGGTTGGATGGGAAAAGGTGTTAGTGGAGTCTGACTCTCAACTCAAGATTAATCTTTTGAATAATCCTTCTAAGAATCATAAGGTTGATTGGAGAATAAAAAGAATTATTGAGAAGATTCAATAAATCCAGAGGGGATTTTTGAAATTTGATTACAATCATGTGGTCAGAAATAAAAAAAAAGAGTGCTGATGCTTTAGCTAATTGGGCTTTGGACAAAGGTGATCTTATTTGTTATGGCCACCCAGCTAGATGGTGGGCTTCACAAATAAGGGAAGCTCTTCTTTCTATCATTTCTTTGGATGGCTCCAGTTCTGAAGGTACCTAGTTTCTTCTTGCTTTATTTTTGCTTCTCTTTTTATGTTAATTTTTTTTTTGAGGTGTGTACATTTTTTTTTGTTTTTTTTGTTTTGTTCTTGTGTTTTTATTGTTTTGTGTTTTTTCTATTTGTTCTTGTGTTTTTGTTGTTCTTGTTCTTGTGTTTATGTATGTTTGTGTTATTTCGTGTTTTTTGTGTGTAAGTGTTTTCTATGTTTTTTGTTTTTGTTTATTGTCTGTTGTTGGTTGTTTTTTTATTTTTTATTTTTATTTATTTATTTTGTAGGTTTTGTTTGTTTGTGTTTTTCATGTTTTTGTTGGTTATGTCTTTCTAGTGTTCTATTGTTTTTGTCATGTTTGTGTTCTGGTATGTTGTTCTTGTGTTTTTTCTGTGGTTCGTGTTGTGGTTTTTTTTTCTTTCTTATTTTCTGTGTGCTTAGTTGTGCTTTATCTTTTTGATACACTCAAGGAGCATGCTTTTTATTTATTTATTATTATTTATTATTATTTTTATTCTTATATTTATTTATTTTATATCTTATTGTGTGCTTGTTAGCTCCTTGAGTATGTCAAAGGTGGTAGGCCAAGATCGTACCCTGGGCGATTTTGGTGGAATGGATACCCTTGCCTCCTTGGGTCTTACTCAAAAGTGGCATCCCTTTTGAGATGTTTTCCACAAATAAAAAATATATAGTTTTCTTGTTGGGAAAAAATATTAAGTAGAGGAAAATTTTCATCTAAGGAATATTCTAATTCTTCAAAATTATATGCTTCTCCTTTTTACCTA
The DNA here is from genome assembly GCA_028583015.1 of Wollemia nobilis. Classification (NCBI taxonomy): domain Eukaryota; kingdom Viridiplantae; phylum Streptophyta; class Pinopsida; order Araucariales; family Araucariaceae; genus Wollemia; species Wollemia nobilis. The sequence goes on along the minus strand of JAQPPZ010000458.1, from coordinate 9,248,640 downwards.
CAATAATAAATGAAAAGATTAAAGTAGTTATAGACTTTAACAAGCCTCTCCATAGTGTGTGTGGGATAACTTAATAAACGTTTTGATACCTTAGATCCTTTTGTAAATGAATAAAAGGAGGCATCCTAGAACTTTGAGTATTGTGCGCTATTTTAAAATTTTAATTTAAAAATTGTAGTCTAATACTTTGGACATTTCCAAAAATGAACACCAATCTTCTTCATGTGTTCAAATTCAAAAACTTATGTCATATGAATTTTTCTTAACTGATGTTGTGGGCCCTATTACTTTAGGCACTCGTCTTGCACTAATTGTCTTAACTTGATGTCTTACTTGACTGGTGTTTGTTTGTTATAGATGTTGTGATGAGTTGTGTGCTTTTTGGATGCTTGATGTTCTTTCAATCCAAGGATATGCACGTTCAACTTCGAATGTTCATGTCCTTTTTCTGAATGAATGCTTTGCTTTATTAGGTTAAGTTATCTCAAATAGAGAATACACTAGCCTTCTTATTTTTTCTTCTCTAGAGTCTCTAAAGAGAAATACTTTTATAGAATGCTTTGTTGTTGATTGGTGTTCGATTTGACATCTTGTGAGATCTTTTCTGACATAATGACTCCTTTACCATTTGGAAGTGCAGGTCGACTTCGTCATTTGTAGGTTGGGTGAATTGTCATGCATCATCTAAATTGTCCACTTCTTTTATGATTTTGAGTTTGCTACAAAGTTTTAGATATACTGAAGGCTATGATGATTCAAGTTAATTTCTACATGTTCGTGAGACTTGGTTTCATATGTCTAGGATGCTAAGTTATTTGATACTTCTTCTCCAGCTATGCTTGTATTGGATATGCCCCACAATTTATAAAGAATTATGCATCTTGTACATCGAATTCTCATGCACTTTGTCATTTCGAGGTTTTCTAAAAGTGGTTATTGCGTTGGACATTTCCTTTGTCCATGCAAAACTTGTTGCTTGTATTTTAATTAGTTGTTGTTCCAATTGGAATGCTTTGAAGAAGTGAGTTTTCAGTAGGTTGATGACTTATGCTCTTTCACATTTTATAGAATGTCTCTCTTTTTATATTTATGATCCTTCAACGTTCTTTGATTCAATTACTTGTTATTTTGTATTTCTTATTTAACACAAGATTTTGTTGAGTCTAATATTTCACAATACTTCAGCTTTTGTCATAGTCCATATGAACAATATTTGTTTATGTTCCTTTGAAATATAATAAGTCTCCTCTTTTGGAATGTTTATGTGCCTTTTGAAGGTAAATTCTTTATGAAGATTCAATGGTTTCCTAAGTGCCTTTTGAAATGGTAATTGATTCTCTAAGGGAAACTTATGATATCATTTTCTTTTGTTGATCTAGATCTTGTTGTTTGCAGATTATGACCTTACTGGCCTTTCTGATAGGGTTGAGACCCTTTTTACTACTTGAAGGTTTTTTGCCTCTTTGGTCTTTGGTAGGGATTTTTCACCCTAAGACCTTTGATTCCAAAAGGAATCTTTTGTAGAATTTTGCTTCACAAATATGATGGTTACCTCTTCTTTTAAGGTTAACCTTAAACAATCTTCTATAGGGTTATTTATCCTTGAATTTTTTTTTCTTCAATATAAAGCTTTCTTGAGCTTCTCTAGATCGAAGGGAAAGGAGGATCAAAAGGAGAGGTGTCTCTTCCTTCTAATTGCTTTGATACCACATGTTAAAACTCAATGCTTCGATGCTTTACATTATGAAATGGTAGATATTTAAATACATATAATGCCTAAATTTGGCATAACAACCTCTAACTAAACTTGTAACTACCCTTGTCCTATAGTGCATGCATAGTCCTTGTGATGGATGGTTATACCACATGCCATTTCACATGGGCTATGATGGATGGTTATACCTTTGTTCTCTAATAGACGATACATGACATGTGTTGAGTGGGTACTCAACTTACACACACATTAACTATGATTTAATAATTTCCAACACTTTGATTGCTTGAATGTACTTGGATGTTCCTTATATAATTTCTTTCTTGGAATTCTCCCTTAAGGAGGCTTGAAACAAGGGCACCTTTCTTGGTTAATGAGAACCCAACATTAACCTTGATGTTAGGACTCTTTATAGAAGGAAACAATCTATCTAAGGGAAAAGAAGAATGCTTTATTCTATGTATGAAGATGAGATGTAGATTGCTAGAGCACTCTTATGAAGGGAAGATGCATGAAGGTTTGGAGGCTAACCTAGCACAAAGGTGCTAAGTGAAATCTAGAAGGAGAATTCACTTTTTGTATCTCGTGTTTTTTTCATCTAAAATTTGACTTGTCTCTTATTTGGACTTGATGGGATTTTTGGGATTGATGCTAGAATGACTTGTTGGACATTAAATTTATAAAAATTTGATGTTTGAAATCAAATTTTCAAGAGCATCAAGTAATAAACACTCACATCATCTAGGCTAAATTAGAACAATAACGTAACAAATACAATAATTATAGTCAAATTGATGTTTTTTAGTAAAAATGAGATTTAGGCACTCTTGTTAAGATGATAGTGCTTTGTGGCAATGATATCATCTTAAAAGAGTGGTGCTCTTGAAAATAATAAGGAAAATAATAAAATTAGGTGAATTGGGTCTATCTTAGAATTGTCTAATGGACTTAGAAGAAATTATATATAGTCGATGGTGATGAACTTAATCTGGATGACTTTTCTAGAAGGGAAGACACCTAGAAGGATAACTATGACTTATGAACCTCAAGGCTTGTCACCTTGTTTCCCATGAACCATCAACCAAGAAAGCAAACGAAATTATATATACATTTGCAATTGGTATTTTAAATTGGATTTGGTGCTTTCCTCTCTATAAAATATGATTAGATATTGAGATTATAGGAGTAAATTGTACAATATACATGAGAGTCGAAGATTATTATTAACTTTTGATAATAATTAGACTTTTAAAATATAATTTTAATGATATATCTAAAATTTTTGAGTGTACTCCTGAAAGGGACACCACATTGGTATGTCTTTGGGTTCTCATCAAGGAGAACCAAGTTCAAGTTCAACATTTTTTTTTTAATGTAAGCATAGTGGTTAGATATCTAGGTGTAAAATATAAATTGGATGGTTTGGAGTTAGACCTAGAGTTCAAAATTATAATTTTTTTAGAATATAAGTTTTGTGTAAGATAATTATTAAATACTCATGTTGGTAGGTGTTTTCTATGTTACAAATGTTTTGTTCGTTTTACAAGACATTAATAAATCTACATGAAAACTCACTTTTTAGATGTTTACCGATAACAAATGCATGTCAAGTATCTTGCATTCTTCAACATGTCATCACTCATTAATAAAATTCTCACCATTCCATCATTTCCCTATAAGAAAGTGTAGATCCCAATTGTTAATATAATAATATTCATAGGAAAATAAAATGGGTCAACATGGAAACATTTTGGGGGGGAGTTGAAATGTCTTTGATAGACGATGACTTGGACTAATTGTTTTTGTATACCATGTGATAGAATCAATGTGTATAGAAACCAAGAAAGTGAGACAATCTCCATGAGTTCATATTGAAATTATAAGGTCTTTGAAAGCAACATCATGCTCAAGTATTAGCTTCCCAACAAACATCAATAATAAGTCACTCATTCCCATTTATGACAAATATAAAGAGTGTTACTAGCCCTAATTACCTATTGGAGGAGTTCAAATGGGAGAACTAGTTCATGGATGCCCTCTTAAAAGTGTCTTCTACAAACTCTATGTTATGGAACTATATTTTTGAGATGGGTAGTATTGAGGACTCCGACCATGACATAACCGAGGTTTAAAACATGATCCAACATCTCCAATGAAGAAGAGTTGATTGAGCTTGAATTCTAAAAAATTGGAGTGGTGCTTCATAATTGGGTCCCTCTAGTTGTAATTGTCTCTCTATCCTTCTTTTCGACTACCTTTAAAATAGATCTAAGATTGAAAATATATTATTTGATGGGATATTCATCCTATTTGTATTGTTTTAATTATAATAAAAAATATATTATTGTTTTTTTTAATTATTCATACAAATTAAAAATATATATTAGTATAATTACACTAGAACTATTACTAACATTTAATAGGGAATGCACACTTTTTTTTAGTTGTATGCTCATCAGCATTCTCTTGTCTCTATGTTTTTTATTATCAAAAACATTAATAAAATAAAAAAGCATGGATAAGTATGCGGTACAAAAGTATATTATTTGGTGTTTTAAACATTCTTAATTATATGGGAAGGAAGAGGTCATATTTATTTTCACTTAATGTTCTTGATAATTTCTCTCCATTGTCATTATGAGGGTAAGATTGTGCTTTCACCTGGAAGTTAACATAATATGATTTATGTCTGCAAACATTTTAATAGAAAGATAACAATTATACTAAAAAAAATAATAATAATCTAAAAAATATTGACCGATAAACAATAATGTTTTAATATTAAAAAATAACTCACAACAAATGTAGGAAATATACAACTAAAAATACAAATGATTTTAACTCTTGTGGGATTTATATTTGAATAAATCAATCACTTGGTAATATATTTTAAAGAAAAAATCCTACTCATAAGGTGTCTTTATAGTCATGTCCATGGTCGCATCTTGATGATAGCATTGATATATTAACTCTTTAAATTTCACATGTGAAGGTGACGATAATACTTCTTGGAAATTCAGTTGGAGTTTATTTAAGTACTTTTGGCATATTAATAGAATCCCTATTTTAATATTTTATATACTAGATAAAAAGATTAAGGACTTGAGACTATAAGAAACATTTTTGAATATAAAGGGACTCAAGTTTTTATCTCAAAAAATAAATTTTAAACCATTTTTAGAATGACTAGCGATAGAATAACCTTGAATGTGAAAGTGATATGCTACTAAAAGTTTTAGGATGACATCTCTTTGTTAGTGCTCTGCCTCAGATGTTGATAGGCGACACTTTTAACATTAGAAGAATGCGTTTTGAATTGCAATATTTTGAAATAGGTATTTCTAAATAATAAATGATAATTTAATATAATATTTAATAGTTTTGTCTTCGTTAGGTGTTTGCTTTGGATGTTGATAGTATCATGATAACACGGAACACATAAAAGAAACCAAGATTACTCGTGAGAGTTCTCTATATTGCATATATCATCATGAAAGTGAGGAGTGAAAGCTTCCTTATAAAGGATTACTATAAGTCGAGTCAATCCACTTTATGAATGTGGGATAGATCGAGATACACACTAAAGTGAAATACAACTTAAAAGCATAAAATAACCTAAAGTCACAATGACTTTATTAATGCCTAAGTCTAAAAGCTAATTGACCATTATTAATCTGATATTAATTAAACACCCTCCCTTAATGAGTCAATCCACTTTATGAATGTGGGATAGACCGAGATACACACTAAAGTGAAATACAACTTAAAAGCATAAAATAACCTAAAGTCACAATGACTTTATTAATGCCTAAGTCTAAAAGCTAATTGACCATTATTAATCTGATATTAATCTAACACCCTCCCTTAATGGTCAATCTACTAACCACACCAAGCTTATCCCAAAATTTTACATGTTTGTTAGGACCCAAAGACTTGGTAAAGATGTTTGCAGTTTGGTCCTCTATTGGACAATACTGCAGCTTAATAGTTCCATCCTCTACAAGTTGTCTGATGAAGTGATAATGTATTTCAACATGTTTGGGCCATTCATGGAAGACTAGATTCCTGGCTAGTTTAAGCACCCCTTGATTATTATAGAACATAGGTATCGACTCTATCTTATGCATATTCATGTCTAAAAGCATTCTCTTGAGCCTGGAAAATCCTCATACTCATAATCCCCCCCCCTTTCAGGTGGATTTTCCTGAAGCTTGATACCTGAATCCTTAGCCACAACGAGTTGCTCTTCTACCATTTTGATCTCGAAATAATTTTTGAAAGTCCTAGCTTCTCTGTCAATTACGATATCTCTGCTGAAGCTCAACTGGTTGTTATCAACATTAACCAACTGATAAGCTTTATGACTATCAGTATATCGTGAGATTTCTCTACATTTCATATATCATCTTGAAAGTGAGGAACGAAAGCTTCCTTATAAAGGATTACTATAAGTTGAATCACTTTATGAATATGGGATAGACCGAGATACACACTAAAGTGAAATACAACTTAAAACCATAAAATAACTTAAATTCACAATGAATTTATTAATGCCTAAGTCTAAAAGCTAATTGACCATTATTAATTTGATATTAATCTAACACCCTCCCTTAATGGTCAATCTACTAACCACACCAAGCTTATCCCAAAATTTTACATGTTTGTCAGGATCTAAAGACTTGGTAAAGATATTTGCAGTTTGGTCCTCTATTGGACAATACTGCAACTTAATAGTTCCATCCTCTACAAGTTGTTTGATGAAGTGACAATGTATTTCAACATGTTTGGTCCACTCATGGAAGACTGGATTCTTGGCTAGTTTGAGCACCCCTTGATTGTCACAGAACAAGGGTGTCGACTCTGTCTGATGCATCTTCATGTCTGAAAGCATCCTCCTGAGCCAAACTGCCTCACATGCTCCTTTTACTACTCCTTGATATTCTGCTTCAGTCGATGAAAGGGCAACTACATGCTACTTCTTTTTGGCCCATATGACTGCACCCGTGCCAAGGCTGAATATATACCCAGAAGTGGATTTTTTTTCATCCATAAAACCTGCCCAATCTAAATCTGTATACCCACACAACCTAGGGTCTTTGCTTCTGCTGTACAAAATGCCAAAATCAAGTGTCCCTTTCACATATCTCAACACCCACTTCGTTGCAGTCCAATGTTCTACTTTAGGCACTGTCATGAATTTGGAAATGAAGCTCACAACATAACTCAAATCAGGTCTAGTGGTTGTAAGATATATCAAGTTCCCCACTAGTTGCTTTTATACTGACTCATTAACTTCTTGAACATTGGCCATTAGAGCAAAGTTGATCGTATTAGGTTTATTACTTTTATTCCTCGATGATCATACCTTAATCATTTCACCCATCCGAACATATCCAAAGGTGCTATACCACCACTTTGGTCTCTTCATAGGATCCTTCTCTTTTAATTCAATGTTGTCACCATGACCTGGGCTACCTATATTTATGTCATTCAAATGTTGATTCGGGATATTTGTATTAAAATTCAAACTTGGAAACTCCTCATACTTAGAAACCTCCTCCCTTTTAGGCGGAGCTTCTTGAAGCTTGATACCTAAATCATTAGCCACAATAGGTTGTTGTTTTGCCATTTTGATCTTGAAAGAAATTTTGAAAGACCCAACTTCTTCATCAACTATGATATCTTTATTTAAGCTCAATTGGTGGTTGTCAATATCAACCAACTGATAAGCTTTGATTGTCACTATACCCTGTGATCACCAGTTTCTTGCTCTTAGGGTCTGACTTGATTCGCTTCTCTTCTGGAATCCAAACATGCAATGGAACCAAAGACCTTAAGATGACTAATGATGGGCTTCCTACCAGACCATGTTTCCTTTGGGGTCTTCTGCTTCACCGCAATCGTTGGAGATCTATTCAACAAATATACTATTGTAAACATCACCTCAGCCCAAAACCTATTTGAAATACCCCTGCACTCCATCATGCATCGATCCATATCTGTGATAGTGTGGTTTTGCCTTTCAACCACTCCATTATGGTATGGAGTGTGGAGTGTAGGGTGTAGTAAATTATCTTTTGATACCATGTTTATCACAAAAGTTGTGGAATTCTTTTGAATATAATTCTCCACCATTATCAGATCTAAGAGTGGTAATGTAACACCTTGACTTTTTCTCTACTGATGCTTTTAACTTTTGAAATTCATTAAACACATCATATTTCAATTTCAAAAAATACACCCACGCTTCCTATTATAATCATCAAAAAAAAGAAGGAAATATCTAGCACTTGTGATGGATGTCATGTTCATTGGTACACAAACATCTGCATGAACTAACTAAAGGACTTTGTTTGCTCTCTATGATTGTCCTTCATCAAATGGTATTTTGTGTTGCTTCCTTGCTTAACAAGCTCCACAAACACCCTATATCTGCTACTGGATATCAAAAACTCCATATACCAATTTCTCTCATACCAACTGAGAGAGGTAGATCAAATTTAGGTGCCCATACCACTGATGCTAGAGTGCACTGATGTTCGATGCACTCTTGGCTACTAATGCATGCTCCTTGAATTGTTCGATGTCAACCAATCTGAATAGCCCATGATCCTCCACACAAAGAGCAATAGTCTTCTTGGTCTCTTTGTCAACTATGTAGCATTTGTGATTGCTAAAGATGACATCTAGATGAAGGTAACATCTCATAATATGACTAACTAAGAGAAGATTAAGCTTCATTCCTAGCACATAATACACATTTAGGAAAATTAATATTTTCCCTCCAAAGGAAATTTGCACATTCCATTTGCCCACTATCATGAAATCTTCTCCACCTTCAAAGGTCACTGAATCCTTGGAGACTTCACAAGTTGTATACTTCGAGAACCAATCCTTCATGTTGATGAAGTATTGTGATGCACCTGAATCTATGTACCAAGCAAATGATCTAGGTTGATCTGCTTGTTTCTTGGCCATGAATGCATAGAAGGTTGACTCCTTTGTATGCTCTACAACATGAGCCTTCTATTGAGATCCTTCTTGGTTTGTTTTTTATTTTCCAACATCTTTCTGCAATACTTCTTCATATGACCCACCTTACCACAGTAATGACATGTGATGGTCTTTAGACTCTTAGTTGCATCCTCATCGCTGCCTTGTCCTTTAGTCTTTGCCTGCTTACTTTTGCCCTTGACATTAGCTGCAAAGGCTTGTTCTGATCCCTCTATCTCATTGTTGTTATTGAATTGTCTCTTCCATTTATCCTATTGTAAGAGCTTATTGCATAACTCTTCAAAATTTAGGTCAAAATTCGTAGTGGTAATGTTCAGGGTTTCAATAAAAAGATTATAAGCATGTGGTAGGCTTTTCAACGTTATTACCACAATGTCATTTTCTTCCATTTTGACCAATGGTTGACAATTGTTCTCTAATATCCTTGATCTTGAGTAAATGCTCATGCAATAATGCATGCTCATCCATCGTGATCGAAAATAACATAATCTTTAATAAGAAGACTTTGCCCTTGTCCTAAGTCTCATGCAACTCACTCAAATGCTTCCAAATCACTGCTAAAATATTCTCTATCTAAACTTTAGGAAGCATCTGATCTATTATGGACAACTTAATTAACATTACTGCTTCTCTCTCTCTTTCATCAAATTTGTCCTGGTGTCTTTGCCTAGGATAATATTATCCAAGCATTTGTACTCAAATATGGCCAACATACGTTGCTTCCACGTATTGTAGTTCTTCCTAGAGAATTTTTGGCTGTCTTCCAACATGATATTGGGTAAAGAGGCCATAGCTATAGGTCAAATGTGCATAAATATATACTAAAACAAAGGAAAATGCTAGAAATAGCTATTCTTCCCTCCTTCAATCCATAATACTACAGTAAGAACACATGGATACTGGCTCTAAACACATGTGGCATCCAAGTATCACTAAAAAATGCAAATATTTTTAATAAATATGCTAAAAAACAGCTCCAAGTAACACAAAACACAATTTTTTGAAAAATATGTCCAAAATCAATAGCGAAACACTCATAACAGTGTCAATTTCTCCTTAGATATGCTAGAAATCACTAAATTAACAACCAATTCTTCTAGATTTGTAAATCTAGGTAATAATACAGGCAAGTACAACTTTAGTTTAATTCTAACTCTTTTGTATTGTTAATAAAACTCAAAAATTCTTTTGATTGGTTGTCTAAACAACTTGTACAGGTCAAATTTCATTGAGCGACTCAATTCCTAACATTGTACGATTTCGTATAGTCGTACAAATCTCCTTGGCGACTCACATGCGGGCTAAAAACTCTTTTGTGATGAGTGATTTAGTGGCTGACAGCTCGATGGGGGTCTTACAATCTTGTTTTTTTCCAAAGCGACTTCTTCTTAAAAAGATCTTAGCTTTAAAGCCGCAAACCCAAAAATCAAATCAATCTTGGTTTCGACTGATCCAAAACAAATCAAATCAATTTTAGCTTTGGTTGATTTGAAACCCTTTTGGCTCTTTGATGTGTCACATTGGCGATCCCTTGATCCATCTCTGCTGGTTGGAGTCCTTAGGTCTTCACACTTGCATTGAATCCATGGCTTTGATACCATATCACGATAACATGAAACACATAAAAAAACCAATATTACTTGTGAGAGTTCTCTATATTGCATATATCATCATAAAAGTGAGGAGTGAAAGCTTCCTTGTAAAGGATTACTATAAGTCGAGTCAATCCACTTTATGAATGTGGGATAGATCGAGATACACACTAAAGTGAAATACAACTTAAAAGCATAAAATAACCTGACACCACAATGACTTTATTAATGTCTAAGTCTCAAAGCTAATTGACCATTATTAATATGATATAATCTAACATATAGGCGAAACTTTTAACACTAGAGGAATGTATCCTGAATTGCAATATTATAAAAGTAGGTATTTGTAAATAATAAATTATAATCGATATAATACTACTAATTTTATCTTCATTAGATGTACGCACAAGAATAACATTACAATTATTCTGGATTAAAATTCAAATTTATTCTCATTAGTAATCAATCCAATAAGTAAACTTATTTTTCATCCCCTTTATAGGAAAACTTATAAAGCTACATGAAATGAAAAACATTACAATTATTCTTGATTAAAATTCAAATTTATTCAATTTATTTACAAGTAAACTTATTTTTCAGCCTCTTTATAAGAAAATTTATAAAGCTACATGAAATGCATGTGTCTCCAACATGCAATTGAACTTGTTAGTTTACTCAAAGGAAAATTGTTGGAAAAATAGAAAATAAATGCAATATGATATTTTCTTTCAAAAATTATTATTTTTATAAATGGTTATGAAATTTGTTACTAGGCCTAATAACACTCATAGCTAAAGTCATAACATTACAATTAATATACAGCTATGACGTAAGATATCTTATAATATTTAAACAATATTTCCTGTAATCTTAATCTTAGGCCTTTATTTATATATATAACATTTGAACAATTATTTCCTGTAATCTTAATCTTAGGCCGTTTGTATATATATAGCCTTTTAAAAATATATATTTACAACTCAAGTGAGCCTATTGACTAAGACTTTTACATTTCAAATAAGGATTTCAAGGTTTGAATTTGATTAGGATAGGATTATACACCATACTCCAGTAACTAGAGTTTAATTTATATAGATACATATGCAATAAAAACACATAATTCTATATAGCTTATAACCTTATAAATGTTTTTTTTTTGTATTTACATGGTGGAATCGGTAGCCGCCACAAATTCGGGCATACTGTCCAGCTTTTATGGCCACCACAGTATTTTGCGTTGTCCATCCCGGAAGTCGCCACACAGATCTTCGCACAGTCCACCCCTATAACCACCATGCCACAATCATTTTAAACCTTTTACGCCACTGAAAGCATCAAGAAAGGAACAAGCGTTCAGTCCGACGAGGCCCGAGATTTGAATATAACCTTATAAATGTTAAAATCTATTTACTTTTACTTTTTTTAATAAGCTATGTGTGGCTTTTATTGGGGACCACTCCCATTATAAATATTACATTGCTCTCATTACATTTCTAACAAGTTAATTAAAACATATCCAACTTTACCTTTCGATCAAAGATATTCTTCATTTGCCTTTCTATCAATCTCCATCTTCCTCAAATTGCTAAGTTTCCACAATCAACTCCTTTTATATCAAATGCCTTCTGAAATTTAAATTTTGCCAAGATGAAATTCAACGCTATGCTAAAATATTTGTTGTCCAACTTCTATATCTATAAATATCTTGTCTATAACAACCTCACAATTTCTTAATACCTTTTTTAGGATTCTTATCCATTCTCCTAATATTCCAAGATATTATTTTCATTATTATTTTTTTATTTTATTTGTGGGTTTAGCCCCACTTCTTGTTAGCTCTTGTGATATTTGCTTTTGTTTTCCCATATTAATATCCCTCTGGTTTTCTTTTTCTCTTTGTTTTTGCTTCTTGGGTCTTCCTCTCTTTTTCATTCCCACCAATACTTTCAACTTCATCAATCTCTTCAATCTTCTCACAGTGCTCAAAGTAAGACATATCATCTTTAGGTTTTCCTTGTTCTAAAGGATTTGAAGTGCAAGCAATAACCTCAAAAGCACAATCTTCTTTTTGTTGCCATAGAAACCCTAAAGTGCAAGGATGCTCTTCCAAAGCAATTATCTTCTTATTATGCTCTAAAAAACCTAAATTATTATGGGTTTCCTCCATCTTTATTTCTTTATTATGCTCCTTTTGAAACCTTGAAGTGCAACGGATAACATATTCATTCCTATCACTCTTATTACTTGGAGAGGATTTTGTACTACTTGAGGAAAATGAAGATGATTTACTTGGAATAAACTTGACCTCTTTTGTTGTATTTGTTTTAGGATTTCTCTCCACATATTCTTTTGCACCTTTAATTCCTTTTGAACTTGCCAAATGATACGTGAGATAGGCTTTCTTTCCCTCTTCTTTCGAAGTGGATATCTTTGATCTGATCTAGCTTCTATTACTGTATGATTTCCTTGCTTTATCTTGAAGTTTATCTCCTGGCTAGAATTTTTGTTCTCTTTATTTGTATTTCACTTTGCAAACTCTTGCCATGTGTCCAATCTCATAACAATTGTGGCTACGAATGCAAAATTTTCATAATCTACTTGTTGATCCCATTCTCTTGATTCAGATTTTATCTTAATGGATTGTGGCAAAGGTTTTGAAATATCTATAGCAACACATATTCAAGTATATATAACATGCTTTTGCTCCTTAGTAGTTAGTCCTTCCTTGATGAATTCCCCTAGGGTATTTCCAATATTCTTCAGAACATCCTTATTTATAAGTTGATATGGAAGTCCAAAAATCCTAACCCAAACTAAAAGCTTCTTAATAGTTTTTGTCTCAATAGAAAAATTTTCATTTCATGGTCTCAAATAAAGTGCATCTCTTCCCTTGAACCATGGGCCACCAGCCATTATTTTATCCCTAATTTTTGAACTAGAAAAGACGACGAGGAAAAAACCTTTAGGAAGAAAAGTCAGAGTAATTTGAATTTAATCCTCACTTCCACTTGGTCCAATTTTGAATCTTCAAAAACCCTGGCCATGATCTATGAACTTACATATTAACCCTCTGCTTTTAAGAACCATTATATCATGCTCAATCATCTCATCCTTGATATTCAATTATGGTATAACATCTACTACCTGGTTCGAACTTGTCATATATTCGCTCTTCAGCTTATCTCCAACTTGGGCCTCCATACTTCCAAAAACCCTGGACATGATCTATGAACTTCCATATTAACCCTCTGCTTTTAAGAACCATTATATCATGCTCAATCATCTCATCCTTGATATTCACTTATGGTATAACATCTGCTACCTGGATCAAACTTGTCATGTATTCGCTCTTCAACTTATCTCCAAATTGGGCCTCCATACTTTCGACTAGGGCATCTTGACTTCTCTTTAGGGCTTTCAAATATGACTTTCCTTCCATACTAGATAATGGGGCTTGCTCTTGGCTTGCACTCCCTCTTGGCTCATCTTCCCTCTCGGTTTGCACTTTATCTCAACTTGCACTCTCTCCTGTCTTGCACTTGCTGCCGACTTGCACTCCCTCTTGGCTCGCAATAGCCCTTATCTCTTATTTTTCTCGACATTCCTTCACTTCAACAATTTTTAGGAAACAATGTTCCACGCATTCATGGTAAGGGTTTGAAGCATTGATGCACTCCAAATGAACCCGCTACTCTTTCGCCATGACTGAATCTTGGCTTGCACTCCCTCTTAGATCACACTTCCTCCCAACTCACATTGGATTTTCTTCAATTGGATCACACTTTGCTTTCTACTTCTTGCTCACACTTCCTCCTCACTCCTGGCCCATGCTCAGAGTCGCTTCTGGCTGCACTCACTCTCGACTCACACTCGTTTTTGACTACACTCACTCTTAGCTCGCGATCGCACTTGCCTTCGGCTGCACTCGCCTTCGGCTCCCACTCACACTTGCTTAAGGCTACACTCTCTCCCAGCTTGCGTTCCCACTCATATACTTTTACTTTTAATATAAAGTCTTTATTTAATTTAATTATAATTATATATAATTTAAAAAATCTACTACACATATATCATTCTTATAATAAACTTAGAGGTTGAGTTTAAATAATTAATAAGATAATTAAACGATTTAAAGCGCTCGTACTCGCTTAAGGCTACACTCCCTCCTAGTTTGTGCTCGTACTCATATAATTTTACTTTTAATATAAAGTCTTTATTTTATTTAATTATAATTATATATAGTTTTAAAAATCTACTACACATATACCATTCTTATAATAAACTTAGAGGTTGAGTTTAAATAATTAATATGATAATTAAACGATTTAAAAAATACAACTACAAGATCAATTTATTAATTAAAAAGATATAACATTAAACTTTAATCATAGTTATTTTAAAATCTTAGTTAAGGCGGGAATTTTTTGGGGGTCGAATTTGATAGATTCGAGCATTTCAAGATTGTCTTGGCATTCATGATTTGTTTATCCCTCAGATGTTTGTTTTAAACCCTTGGGATTGAGCTGATCTCTTAGATCCTGGTTTGTCTGTTCGGGTTTCAGTTTTTCGTAAGAAATTTGCCTACCCAACTTTGTTGTTTAAGTTTGGATAGGATTTAATTTAAATTTGATCGTGTTTGATTTAATTTGAATGAGAGCCAGCTAAATTGATTTTATAATTTATTTGAAGTTTGGTTTCTATTTCCTTTAAATACTTGTATTACTATATAAAAATCCAAACCTTTTCAAAAACCTTTTTTATCTAATAAAAAAAATTAATCATAATTTTTTTAAATAAAAAAATTAACTTATTAATTAGAAATATATAATGCTGTACCGTGGTAAAGTTAAAAATTAATAACTTATAATTCATATATAAAATTATTCTAAAAAATAAAAGATCAATTCGTCCCAACCGATAATATGATTGAAATCACACTTTTATAGCGAACAATATAAAACCTCAAACCCCTTAAAGTTTTTCCAACTACAGGTGACCTTCCCTGTTGCTTCTCCTTTCCCGGAGAGCATTCCAGTGAAAGTAGATTTTGCGATAACTTCAAGGTCCTTGTAGTCTTTGCGAAGATGGGCCATGTTATCAGCCTTAACCCATTATTGAATGAATGAAAGATTTTAATTACGTCCGCGAGACCCAAATATGGTCTATGGGACCTCAAATATGGAAGTACAATTACTTAAATCATATCATACGATCTTTAATATCTTTGAGAAGGTTGTTCCTTCTCCCGCTGATTTGTGTTAGCAATTCTCCAACTTTTTTTATTTTCCTGTCTTCAAATAAATCCGTAATAAACTCGTTCCCAAGTGTTTCTTTGTATTTGTCACGGATATCCGAAAAACTCGGGCATTTATAGATGAAGTGTTCCTCTGTCTCTACCGCCCTCGTGTGTTGCATAGAGTACATATCCTTTCTTCCCATTGTTCTTTGGGCGTTGTCCATCTCCCTATTTCACATCTAAGCCTATGAGAGCTAGTCCTTATCTGAGCAATGAGTATTTTTTCCTTCCACTTGATTTCAACGCCTATATACGCTTTTTCCTTGTGGTCATACGTTGGGTTAAAATTTGCAATATGATATTGTCTTTTCCTGCTTGCATTTTTCCACATTCCACTTCGAACTTTTCATTCACATAATTTTTAATGTCTTTGTTGACATTTGGGCATTCATTTATGTTGATTTCCCAACGTTTCATCCATTTCCGATTTTGTTTCATCCACGTATTCTTTCGCCTATGTAACTCTTCGTCTCCTAATCGCTCTAGGCCATCTATCATTTGTCATGTTTTCTGTTTTTTTCAAGTAACATAACAGCTTGGTCATAGCAATTGCTTCTAAAGGGAACATTCCAGTTTCAGCTAGAATAATTTCATAAGGGGTTGTGGCCTTAATTTTGAGAAAGTTTGTGATTAGATATTTTTGAATCCTTTCTATTTGCCTCCATTTTGCATTTGTTGTGCCACTAGCCCACACCTCGCAACCATACAACGAACCGGTGTAACAAGTAGGCCAAATAAGACCTTGGTGGTCTTCCAGTCCCACAACTCGGCATTCCTACACCTGTTTTGAAGTGCATATAGTGCTCTCCAGCCACTTTGAGTTCTTTTCATCCTACATGTATTCCAATTAAGTTTGTCATGAAAGTCTATGCCCGTGTATTTGTATTCTACTACCACATCAAGCGGTTCTCCCGTAAACTGAAATTTGAGTTGTTGCTTCTTTTTTGCTAAAAAAATCATAATTTTTGTTTTGCTCGTGTTCACCTGCATCCCAACTTCTTTACAAAAGAGTTCTAGAGCTTGAAGGTGATCTTCTAGATCTTTGGTTGTTTTGGCCACAAGAATTACATCATCTCGCATACATGAGGAGTTTTACCACATATTTGGCTAAATGCACACCCTCCAAATTTGTTTATCCATTCTTCTAACTTGTCAATGTACGACCCAAATAAGGTCGGAGATAGAGGGCAACCTTGTTTGACACCTATGTCACTACCAAAACATTCGAGATAACCCTTCCCGTGTTCCGATTCTAGCTTTTACATGCTCATATAGTCCGTGAACTGCTGCCTCGTAGTGAATTGGAACCTCTAGTTCTTCCATTCTCGCTCCATAATTTTTTCCTAGGCACCTGTGTCAAATGTCTTTTTGAAGTCTACAAAACGACAAAAAGCCTCCTCTTTTTCTCCCATATTTTTTCCACTATGTGTCCGAGCGTGATACGATGATCAATAGTTGAGTGTTTGGGCCTAAAACCCGCTTGCCCCTTTGCTCTCTTTCCCTTTTCTTCTCGCCCATATGTTGATCCTCCGCTCTATCATACTCCCAAACAACTTTGCAAAGAGAGGGTTGATCATGATAGTTCGATAGTTTGAGGGATTATTTACATCTCCACTTTTAAACAAAGGAATGGTCAAGCTAGTTGTCCACTCGGTAGGGAAGCCATTTTGTATGACCTCATTGAAAATTTCTTTGATTTGCGGTGCCAAGATATCTACCCCCCATTTTATATGCTCGCTTGAAGATTGTTTATGTCACGGGCTTTTCCGATTGCTAACTTTTTTATCCCTTGAATAATGTCTTCAATTGTGAAAAATTCTTTCTTGACAATGATAGTAGGGGGTTTCTCCTCGCTGGTTACTACGCTCGATACAGCTTGTTTTGAATACTCCAACCACTGATTAACTGTTATGTTATTTTCAGTTTGCATCCTTTTCACGCTTAGTTCCTTCCAAAATTTCTTTGGTTCATGCTTCCCTAAATAAATCAATTCTTCCCTCCTTGTTTTAGTGTATTCTTCTTTTTTTGCCCTTACCAGTTTCTCATATGTTTTTTTGTTTGCTCTTGTTTTACCCGTTGGTTCCTTTAGTAATCTTCACATTTTTTTGCAATCTTCATCGAACCATGGGTTGGTTGGGAAGCTATTCCTTTCTTTCTTTTTAGGTTTAGCTCTCTTGCATTTGTTTAGAGCTTCTTGAATAACTTGCATTAACCATTCACTCTTATTGTAATCTCTACTATTGTGATGTAGTTCTTCCCTTTCCTGTAACTTATTATTTAATACTGCTCTAAAATTTTGCCGATTTTCATCTCGTTAAGAGAATGTTTCCCTTGTGAGGATATTTATTTTGATTGCCTTGCAAGTTTTTTTCCCTTGGTTTGTCTCCATGCATTCGAAGTTTCATAACAATTGGGTTGTGATCTGACTTAAGTTCCACCGGAGAATCTTCCATTTCTAGCTCCTCTATTTTTGGTATGTAATCGTGAGCATATTACATAGTCTATTACACTTTGTCCCTTATATGTTTTGCATGTATACTTTCCTGAATTTTTCCATTTGTTCATCCCATTGCAAATAATCAAATTGTATATGCTTGCAAAGACCTAACAACTCTTCTCCATATTGCGTGATAGCCCCATGCTCATCTTCCCAAGTCCTCGGTCCATCGTTGATTTTCCTTTTCTGGCATCCAAAGAGGATTAATCTCAATATATTCGTTACCTTCTAGAATGTTAGCTTGCTTATTTGCTGTCCTTGCATTGAAATCTCCAATTAATATAATATCTCCCAACTTACTGTATATTGAAGGGAGGAGTATGGGTCTTATCTGTTAAGGTCATGTTTCTTATAGAATTTAGAATTCTTGGGAGCAAAATAACATGCTGCTATGCTAATAATTGACTTATTTTCTAAGATCTTTATCCAAATGTACTGTTTGTTTTCATCTTGTTTTTCAATTTTAATGACCCTATCCCATTCCTCTTTTATTAAAACCATAATACCCCCATGCCCTTTGCCATTTTCTGCTGCTTTATTCCATACTGCTATTTTTTTGTATCCCACAAATTCTGAGTCCTACATCCATCGTGTTCATGTGTTTCTGTCAATATGATTATATCTTTGTCTCTAGCAATGGGCCCTAACCCGGGTCCTCTTCTCCAAGGGAAACCTCTACAATTCCAACTTACCATTGTAAGATGTTCCCGGGAGGGCCATACTCCCTATTTATTTTGGATTTGTTTAGATGTGATGTATGCCTTTTCCATTTCTTAAATATGCTTGTTTCCCTTCATTCCTTGCTGCCCTCACCTTTTCCCATTCCTTATTTCTTTCTTCCTGCTGTAAAAATGTTAGGTCATTATCTAAATAAAATTGTGACCCTCTCAGCATGCCTCTGTTTCTAAGTAACCTTATTTTATCCTCGTAGCTCATCAATGTGACCCGAATATGTCTATCTCTGCCTCCTTCTCTCAGCCTGCCAATTCTGCTTACTTTTTTTATCTGACCCTTCCATTGTAACCGATCTGACAAGAAGTTCCTGGTTTGCCCACATTCGATCGATACGTGTTAAATACACGTGGCCCACTCTGCCAGCTTTGTCGTGGAGTTCCAGCCACCTTATCAGGCGAGTGCGTATCCTCCATCAAATACCTGAGCTCCCCAGATTCCCTTCCATTCATCAGAATTTCCCCTGAATTATCTCAGAGAAAACAAAATATAAAAGAATGCACGAATTCCGTTGCCCCTGAACCCGAGGCACCGACAAGATTACCCCCTTGCATTTGATGTTGCGGTTTTCGTATTTTTGTCCATATTGACCAGGTAGAAGCATATAGACGGTTCTAGTCCATTCCATATCTGAGATAATTCCAAGGTTTTCGCTTCATTTTGATGACAGTTCAACATATACACATCACAAGAAGTCAGATGTGTGTCTGAAATTTGTTCTAGAAGCGTTCCCACCCTCGAAGCGCGAATTGTTCGGATATTGATTTTTCCAAGGCCTTTCTGGGGAAAAATTGTTTCAACGTATTCTCCAGCGGTTAAATATAATATTTTGGTAGGTTTTGGCCAGTGTCTATGATTAGCTTACGGAGCCCCAGGCCGACGGAAGCGAGAATAATTCCGGTGGGGAGAGCCAGCGGTGGCGACGTATATTGGGCAAGAGGAAAATTAAGACCCTCGGTCGAAATCAGAGGAAGGAAACTGAGGTTAAATCTGGTCATAATGGTGACGACGCGGGACGCTTCTACGGTGATTTTGACCTCGGGTGCCAGCGGACGCGTTAATGCTCTGTTTTCTCTCGGAAATTTGAGAAGATTGATTTTTTCTGTACAGGCCTTGTTTTTGTGGATTATCATGCTTTTTGAGAGGCGTAAGTCTTCTGAAAATACAGAGGAAGGCAAGAATCAGGTTTCTTACCGAAGATTGCTATCCGTCAGAAAGTTTCCAATTGTTCGGAGAAGGAACGTTCGCAGAGACGAAGAGGAAGATGTTTGCAAAAGGCGCGCCCTCGCGGTGAAAAGTCGGGCGTTTGAAGGTTCTGCTTGGAAGTATTATCTTTTCCTTAATTCGAGAGGAGAAACTCTTTTCGTTCAGTCCTGGACACCGGTTTTTCGGAATGTAAAGTGAGTCGATTTTCTTGTAATTCTGATAGGTATTAAGTTTACTTGCATTTGCCGACATTAGCTTTTCTTCATTTCAGTCTTTTTCTACCACGAACTTAATGTCTAGCGTATATTGTATGGATCAGGGTTTTTTTTATTTTTTCGAAAGCTCTTTTGAAATTACTGATGGTCTATGCAAATTTATTAATATGCGACGGACCAGAAAGGCAAAACAACCATCCTTAAAGCAGGGCATTCTGACTTGCGATTTTTTTTCAAGTAATATATATTTTTCGAACATTTTGTTTTTCTAATAAGCGAAAATGTTAAGGTTTATCATGGCATGGCATTTGAACCTTGGTTTACATTAGCCCCAAACCCTATGGGCCACAAGCACTTTGTTATATTTATCCAACTTTAATTTGTGTCCAGTAGTCCATGGAACATGTTTATCTATTTGGAATATTACATATGAGCCAAATGCAATATAGCTAACTTTAATTTGTGTCCAGTAGTCGCTGGAACATGTTTATCTATTTGGAATATTACATATGAGCGAAACTAAATAAACATGCCGGGTGAATTCTACCAATATTTGGTCTGCAACCCGTTGAAGACTGAAAACATTTTATTGCCATCTTTGCTAGTACTACTGTATCGCCTTCAGTGTTCATTAATTTGGCATATGCAATATCATGCAGTGATTGATTTATAAATACAAACATGTTATTTCTTATTGAAAAATTGAAAAACAGAAACAAATTTAGCCATTTGGGATCCCTAAATTCAACATATCTTTCATGAGCGTTTTTAGAGCCTTTTCACTTCAGTTGGTACAGTTTTATATGTAGCATTTCCATGGAATTTATCAAGCAAGTTGTAGCTCAAAAGGTTGAAAATTATAAGAGTTTGCATTTATTTGGAGGCAGCCATGAAAGACATGAAGATTGAGAAGCCTCTAGGTGTAGATGGGCTTCTAGTGGGATTTTATACGAACGGTTAGACAATATTATCTGAAAATGAGCTCAGAATTAAAGAATATGCGTGGTAAAAAACTTCTTAATGTACACTTTGATGATGATTCAGCTTTTAGATTCTAAACTTACTCAGCAATTAATCAATGCTATGTTTGAATGCTTATGCAAAATTTTCCTGAACACGCTAGTTGAATAGTCAGAGGAAAAAATTTAAAGGTTTACTCATTGGTGAAGATGAGCATTTGATCTGGTTAAACAAAAGATGGTATAGCAGATCATTCTTGCATTTTATGTGGAAGAGAAGAGTCAGTTGGTCTTGTCTTTAAAAGATGTTCTACAATTAGGGATTTTTGGATATGGATATTAGTTCAAATCAACTTTCTGTTTATTGCTTCTCTCTCTTGGCAAGATTATATATCAGGGGAATTATCGATGACCATGGATAGGCATAAAACTTTATGGCACATAATACAACTGCCCACCATAAGCTTCTTGTGAAAGAGATGTGAAGATAATTTTCACACACATTTATTTACTGAATTTAGGGGAATTAAGGTCTTCAGAACAGGATTTGGCTGTTCTTGTCAAAGCTGATGTTCATACCTTGCCCATTTAGGCCCAGGTCAAATGCATACTTTCACGGTTTGGTAGTGAATGATTTTGGTTGTAATCATGTTTTCCAACTGATGTAAACTTCTCGTTCTTTAATGTGATATAAGATGCATTTGTTTAAGATAAGAAGAAAAAAAATAAAAGAAAAATCAGAAGTGGGTTGGAGATTATCTATATCATTGAAAATGGCATGAGCTCAAGTGTTTGAAAATGTGGGCTTTCAGTATGGAGATCCATGTTCAAGCTTTGGCACGCGATAGATGCATAGTTGCCAGTTGCAATACCGCTATGTGGTTTGTGAAAATATTGCAATGACATGGTCACGATATAATACTGGTGGGCCCATTTCAATCCCATATGACTAATTGAAAAAGGTAAAAAAAAGAAAAAAATCTGTACAGTAGTTGCAGATGTTTTCATATGTGAATAAAAGAACAGGAGACAAGTAACACAAAAATAACAGTAGAGCACAGGATAGCTTTGAGAAATGGAGACTATAAACTCACAAAATTAAAGTTGCCTCTTTCCCAAAAGGGTGTGTGGAACTCTTTTCCTTATTTTCTATGCGGAGCCTTTACTTTGGTACAGGTTGGCCATGAATGTAATTAGGCATCAAGACTATTAATGTCATGGCAGCTTCCCTGGAATATTTGGCAAGGAAAGATCTTGTAATATGTTTCACAATTTGCTTCACTCTGACTTCAGTTTGTTGTCAAATTTGTCAACCAATCACTCTTCCAAATGGCTGGAAACTATATACAACCAATGTTAAGTTCTTGTATTTTATCCGAACCGTTTGCCTTAACTATGTTGTCTTTTCAAAAGTAATCTAAACAGTAATTTGCATGCCTTAACTATGTTGTCTTTTCAAAAGTAATCTAAACAGTAATTTGCATGTGGAGGTCTTCTTTTGGTAACTTGACCATTAGCCACAACCCAAGTATGATGAAACACATGCTTTGACAAAGTCCAAGTACTATAGTTGACTGTCATCAACAAGTAGAGGATCAAAAATCATGGGCTCCAAACCAATTCAAGTGACACAACACAATCAAAGGCTATACATACAACAATCACTCAGTAAATGGAGGAAATGTTAGAAAATTAAAAGCAAGCAAGCATAAACAAAAATAAACAGTACATGAGATTTTACGTGGGAACCCTGCAGTGTGCAGGTAAAACCACGGGGCAATGGCAACTTTTCTTCTTTTATTATTCTCAGCTGATTTCATACATTTACACTCTGTCATAATGCATTCCCCTTTTTATAGAAATACAAAGGAAGATTCCAAAAAAGCCGTGGCACATTCCAGATAAAAGTGCTTTTAAAAAAAAACTGCTTTTATCAACTTCTTTCCATAACAAAAGTTGCTTTAAAGACAAAAAGCAAAAACAGCTTTAAAAGCAAAAAACAGCTTTAAAAGCTAAAAGCAGCTTTAAAAGCAAAAGCAGCTTTAAAAGCAAAAAACAGCTTGAAAAGCAAAAAATATTTTTAAAGCATAAAACAGCTTTAAAACAAAAGGATTTTTAAAGCTCCACCAAGCACCACTCTGTTGAAGAACATCGGAAATCTGGATATTGACTTCACCTCCTAACATTCTTCCACTTGAAGTCGATATACAGGAATTCTTTGCCTTTGTTTTCCATCCAAGTGGCAATTGCCCAATGCTGCCCTTATCACGTTTTCAGCAAGCCCGGAGAAGTTTTGCACCACTCAAACTTCTCTCTCTTGACCGACTTTGTAAGCATATCTGCAGGATTCACTTCAGTATCAATCTTCTCCAACAGGATCCTACCTTCTTGCACTACATTTCTTATAAAATGGTACTTAACATCAATGTGTTTGGTGCGATCATGGAATGTTGGGTTCTTCACTAATTGAATAGCACTTTGACTATTGCAACGTAATATTCCCCTGCATTATATTGAAGCCACCCAACAATCGTTCTAGCCAAATTGCCTCTTTGCTGGCTTCAGTTGCTGCAACATATTCTGCTTTAGTGGTTGATAAAGCCACCACAGATTGCAACTTAGAAGTCCAACTCACAACTTCACTAGTAAGAATGAAAGCATATCGTGTAGTGGACTTTCGCCCATCTCTATCTCCACCATAATCAGAATCCACAAAACCTTTAACTTGCAAATATGTCGATCCAAAGTAAATGACAACATTTGAAGTGCCTCTTAAATATCTAAATATCCACTTCATTGCATTCCAATGCTCCTTACCAGGATTCGGCATGTACCGGTTGACTACTCCAACTGCTTGGGCAATATCCGGTCTGGTGCTCACCATGGCGTACATGAGATTTCCTATTGTTGATGAATACGGTACATGAGACTAGAACACTGTTCAAAAGACAATTTGAAGGGTGGAGGAAGTGGGGTACTGATTGGTTTTGCATTCTGCATATTGAAGCGCTGTAGAATAATCATCTATAAATGTCAAGAAATATCTAGTACCTTTTAAGGATTGAGTGGGGATCGGTCCAAATATATCAGAATGTATAAGCTGCAAAAAATCAGAACTCTTACCAAGACTTGCAGTAAATTGAACCCTCTTTTGTTTGCCAAAAATACAGTGCTCATGAATGTCTAAATTGCAAGACTTAATCCCAAACAACATACCTCGGTCATGCAGAATTTTCAATCCTTTTTCACTCATATGCCCTAGGCATTGATGACATTGCATTACTCCATCCTGAGCATTGCTTGAAGTTGTTGCTGTTGGATGGTTTGTCATCGTATCACCACACAAACGATATAGGGTCCCATAAGGTTATCCTTTTGCTACTACTAGGGACCCTTTGGTAATTTTGCAATAATTGTTACCAAAAGTAGTACAATACCCAAACTTGTCCATCATCTTGATTGAAAGCAAATTCTTCCGCAAAGCAGGCACATGTTGTACATCACATAATATCCTTTCTCTACCATCATCTAGCCTGATTCTTATATCCCCGTTTCCCACAATTTGTAAAGGATGATCATCACCCAAATAGACCATCCCTCAATTATAAGATTGATATTTGACAAACCAGTCTCTATGTGGAGACATGTGGAAAGATGCACCTGAGTCCAAAACCCAGGTATATAAAATAGATTTGCTGCTACTGGTACAAAAGGCCTCACATGCTGCCATCTCTATTGCATCTCCAGTATTGGCCTTAGCTGATGGTTGATTTTGCTTTTCACCATTCTTCTTTTTTAGATGCCAACAGTGCCCTGGCTTCCCACAATGCCAACACCTCTCTTTCAGCTTGCGTCCTTTTGACTTAGACTTGGACTGTGATCTACCTTGTTGACTCCTTTCGTTAGATCGACCTCTCACAACTAGGGCTTCATTGGTTGAGGGTTCTAGAGACGATTTTCACCTCAACTCTTTTGCCAACAAAGTGGCTACAACATCATCAACTCTTAGAGTTCCAGATGATGCATTGTTGATGGTCATCACCAAATGATCCCAGTTGTTCGGGAGAGAACAAAGTAGGGTGATTGCTTTATCTTCATCCTCCATCTTCACATCAATAGAGACTAACTTACTGATTAGAGTATTAAACTCATTCAGATGATCTGCCACAAATGAACCCTCCTTCATCCTCAGGCTATAAAGCTACTTTTTCATGAAGACCTTATTTGTTGCTTATTTAGACTCATACAACTTCTCAAGCTTATTCCAAAGGGCTTCTGCGGTCGTTTGATCAACATTGAACAAGACAGAGTCTGCTAGGCAGAGACAAATTGTAGACATCGCCTTTTTGTCTAGCTTTATCCACTCCGCATCTGTCATGCTGTCAGGTTTACCCGCAAGCCCTTCCAAGGCTAGGGCTTGGTCGTTCTGAACCAACAAATCCTCCACCTTCATATTCCATAGGGTGAAGTTCTTGCCATCAAACTTCTCAATCTCGAACTTGGTTACACGTCTTGTCATTGTTGCAGCTCCCACTCACACAAAACCCTGACCAACGAGTTTTCAAAGAACCTCGCTCTGATACTAGATGTTAGAAAATTAAAAGCAAGCAAGCATATACAACAATAAACAGTATACGAGATTTTACGTGGAAACCCTGCAGTGTGTAGGTAAAACCACGGGGCAATGGCAACTTTTCTTCTTTTATTATTCTCAATTGATTTCATACATTCATACTCTGTCATAATGCAAGGTTCTTCTAATGAAAGCTAGAAACAAACCATGATCTACAAAAATTTACAATATTCTACCATAAAGCACCAAGAATAGTTGCCACAAACCAAAGCATGATGCAAGTCACAATCCCATGTTTCGTCATCAAACACCAAACATGTGCCACGACATGATTACTATCCCATGCCACTTTCTCAATGTTAGAAAAAATAGCAAAATTTTGTGCAAGCAGAAAACACAATAACGCAGAAAAACAGTAACACAGATTTTACGTGGAAAACCTGCAATGTGCAGGAAAAACCACAGGGCAATGGCAGCTTGATCTTTTATTGATTTCGGCAGAATTACATTCAATCAACCTTTTTACATGCAAGGGGTCATTCCCCTTTTATAGAAAAAAAGAAAAAGTTCGTTTCCTCTCCCAAAGGAAGAGTCCAAAAAACTGTTCGTTTCCTCTCCCAAAGGAAGAGTCCAAAAAACTGTTCGTTTCCTCTCCATAAGATGCACCACCATGCACCTCTCTGCTGAAGAACATTAGAGATTTGGATATTGACTTCACCTCCTAACATTCTCCCACTTGAAGTCGATATACATGCCTATGTTTTTTCATCCAAGTGCCAGTTGCCCAATGCTGCCCTTATCACATTTTCAGCAAGCCCAGAGAAGTTTTGCACCACTCAAACTTCTCTGTCTTGACCAGCTTAGGAAGCATATCTGTAGGATTCACTTTAGTTTCGATTTTCTGCAACAGGATCCTACCTTCTTCCACCACATTTCTTATAAAGTGGTACTTGACATCAATGTGTTTCGTGCAATCATGGAATGTTGGGTTCTTCACTAGCTGAATAGCACTTTGGCTATCACAATGCAACGTAATTTTCCCTGCATTACCTTGAAGTCACCCAATAGTCGCTCTAGCCAAATTGCCTCTTTGCTGGCATGAGTCGCTGTAATATATTCTGCTTCAATGGTTGATAAAGCTACCACTGACTGCAACTTAGAAGCCCAACTCACAGCTCCACCAGCAAGAGTGAAAGTATATCCTGTAGTGGACTTTCTCCCATCTTTATCTCCATTATAATCAGAATCCACAAAACCTCACTTGCAAACTATTTGATCCGCAGTAAATAGTAGCATCTGAAGTGCCTCTTAAATATCTGAATATCCACTTCACCGCATTCCAACGCTCCTTACCAAGATTTGCCATGTATCGGCAGACTACTCCCACTGTTTGGGCAATATCCGGTCTGGTGCTCACCATGGCATACATGAGGCTTCCTATTGCTGATGAATACGGTACACGAGACATGCTTGTCTTCTCTGCTTCTATTCTAGGACACTAGTTGGAAGACAACTTTTAGTGTGAAAGAAGTGGGGGTACTAACTGGTTTTGCATTTTGCATATTGAAGTGCTGCAGAATCTTTTCTATATATGACTTTTGACTTAAGCAGATCTTTCTTCCTTTTCTGTCCTTGTGTATCTACATCCCTAAAATTTGGTTTGTTGCTCCTAAATCCTTCATTCCAAATGTCCTAGCCAACTGAGCCTTAAGATCAATGATTTTTTTCATGCTAGGGCCTGCAACCAGCATATCATCAACATACAACAGCAAAATTATAAAACTGCCATCATTAAACCTCTTATAGTATGCACAATGGTCAGCTTCACTCCTGCTAAAACCTTGGCTCTTCATGAAGGTGTCAAATTTTCTGTACCACATCCTTGGCACCTGTTTCAACCCATACAGAGATTTCTTCATTCTGCAAACCAAATGCTCTTTGCCTCTTTCTTCATAGCCCTCAGGCTGATACATATAAATCTCCTCCTCAAGATCACCATGCAGGAAAGCAATCTTTACGTCAAGCTGTTCCAGTTCTAAATCCTGTGCTGCTACAAGTGCAAGTAAAACTCTAAAAGTAGTCATCTTCACATCTGGAGAAAAAATTTCATTAAAGTCTATACCTGACTTTTGCACATAGCCTTTAGCAACCAAGCGAGCTTTATAGCGTTCCAACAACCCATCGCTGTTTTTCTTTACTTTGTAAACCCACTTGTTTCCAACAGCCTTTCTTCCAGGTGGGAGATTCACAAGTTCCCACATTTTATTCTTGTGAAGTGCCTCGATTTCCTCCTCCATGCATTTCTTTCACTTTTCTGCATTCTCAGACTCTCTAGCTTCTTGAAATGAACTAGGCTCACCATCATCAGTTAACAAAGCAAAAGAGGACTGATAAACATGAGAATACCTTTCCGGACACTTTTGTGGATGTGTAGATCTTCTAACCCAATGATCTGTTGATTGTGGCTCTTGGTCTTGTGACTGTTGTGGCTGCTCTACTTGCTGTTCTACTTGTTGTTCTGCATGCTGGTCAAAAAATTCAGCATGCTGTTCAAAAATTTCAGCATGCTGATTTTCATTTTCATCTTCGTTCATGTCTACTTCAACTGGTACAACATTAGGTGTTTGCTGTACCTCCTTCCTTTGCATGGATTTTTCATCAAAAATAATTTTCATCTTCGTTCATGTCTACTCTACTTCAATTGGTACAACATTAGGTGTTTGCTGTACCTCCTTCCTTTGCATGGATTTTTCATCAAAAATAACATCTCGGCTAATAATTACCTTGTGGGCAGTAGGATCCCACAGTCTATACCCCTTTACTGCATCTCCATAGTCGAGAAAAACACATTTGCTTGACTTCGGGTCAAGTTTGGACCTTTTTTCTCTAGGCACATGGGAAAATGCATCACAACCAAAGGTACGCAAATGAGAGTAATCAAATGGCTTACCACACAAAACCTCCTTTGGAATCTGTCCATCCAACGTAGCTGTAGGTGACCTGTTAACGAGGCAAACAACTGTATTAACAGCCTTTGCCCAGAACCTTTTATCCAACATGGATGCGTTGAGCATGCTTTTTGCACGTTCCATGATTGTGCGATTCATCCGCTCAGCCACACCATTTTGTTGTGGAGTATATGGTACAATCTTCTGGTGCTTAATTCCTTCCTGCGTACAAAATTTATCAAATTCCTTGGAGCAATATTCACCCCCATTATCTGACCTAAGACATAAAACAGGCTTGCCCAAACTTTTCTCTACTCGAGTTTTGAACTCTTTAAATTTTTGCAAAGCTTCCGACTTCTTCTTCAGAAAATAAACCCACACTCTCCTAGAATAATCATCTATAAAAGTCAGAAAATAGATGGCACCATTTAAGGACTGAGTGGGGACTGGTCCAAATATATCCGAATGTATAAGTTGCAGAAAATCATAACTCTTACCAGGGCTTGCAGTAAACCGAACCCTCTTTTGTTTAAAAAAAATACAGTGCTCACACAAGTCTAAATTGCAAGACTTAATCCCAGAAAGCATACCTCTGTCATGCAGAATTTTCAGACCTTTTTCACTCATATGGCCTAGGCGTTGATGCCGTAGCATTACTACATTCTGAACGAGTTGCTGTCTGCTTGCATGGTTTGTCACCGTATCACCGCATAAACGATATAGGGTCCCATAAGATTCTCCCTTTGCTACTACAATAGCACCTCTGGTAATTTTGCAATAGCTGTTACCGAAAGTGACAGAATACCCTAGCTTATTCATCGTCTTGATTGAGAACAAGATCTTCCGCAAATCTGGCACATGTCGTACATCACATAACATCCTTTCTCTACCATCGTCCAACCTGATCCTTATGTCCCCTCTTCCCACAATTTCTAAAGGGTGATCATCACCCAAGTAGACCTTCCCACCACTATATGGCTGATATTTGTCAAACCAGTCTCTGTGAGGAGACATGTGGAAAGATGCACCCGAGTCCAAAACTCAGGTATATAAAACAGATTTGCTGTTGCTGATACAAAAAGCCTCACATGTTGCCGTCTCTCCAGAATTTATTGTACTGGCCTCAGTTGATGGCTAAAATTGCTTTTCACCATTTTTTTCCTTTTTTAATTGCCAACAATCCTTCTTTGAGTGCCCTGGCTTCCCACAATGCCAACACTTCCCTTTCAGCTTGCGTCCTTTAGACTTAGATCTGGATTGTGATCTACTTTGTTGACTCTTCTCGAAAGATCAACCTTTCACAACTAGGGCTTCATTGATTGAGGGTTCCAAAGACGTTTTCCGCCTCAACTCTTCTTCCAAACGATCCTTATGATGAATTGTTGATGGTCATCACCAAATGATCCCAAGTCTCCAGGAGGGAACAAAGTAGGGTGATAGCTTTGTCCTCGTCCTCCATCTTCACATTAACTGAAACCAGTTTACTGATAAGGGTATTAAACTCATTCATCCACAGGCTGTAAAGTTGTTTTTTCAGAAAAACCTTATTTGTTACAGATTTCGTCTCATACAACATTTCAAGCTTCTTCCAAAGGGCTTCCGCGGTCTTTTCTTCAACAACATTGAACAAGATGGAGTCCGCTAGGCATAGAAGGATTGTAGAAACAACCTTCCTATCCAGCGTTGCCCACTCCTCATCTTTCATGCTGCTTGGTTTACTCGCAACCCCTTTCAAGGCTAGGGCTTGGTCATTTTGAACCAACAAATCCTCCACCTTCATCTTCCATAGGGCAAAGTTCCTGCCATCAAACTTTTCAATCTCAAAATTGGTTACACTTCCAGTCATTGTTGCAGCTCCCACTCTCACAAAACCCTAGGCTCTGATACCAGATGTTAGAAAAATTAGCAAAATTCTGTGCAAGCAGAAAACACAATAACGCAAAAAAACAGTAACACAGATTTTACGTGGAAAACCTGCAATGTGCAGGAAAAACCACGGGGCAATTGCAACGATCTTTTATTGATTTCGGCAGAATTACATTCAATCAACCTTTTTACATGCAAGGGGTCATTCCCCTTTTATAGAAAAAACAAACTGTTCGTTTCCTCTCCCAAAGGAAGAGTCCAAAAAACTGTTCGTTTCCTCTTCCAAAGGAAGAGTCCAAAAAACTGTTCGTTTCCTCTCCTAAAGGAAGACTCTAGAATACTGTTTGTTTCCTCTCCATAAGCTGCACCACCATGCACATTTCGGCTGAAGAACATTGGAGATCTGGATATTGACTTCACCTCCTAACACTCGAAAAAATTCACAAGGCATGATTTCAATCCATGCTACTCTCTCTCGAAATGTCAAAAGCAGGCCCATGCCACAAGATAGATGCTGTTTCACAAAATGTATAAGGCATGCTGAGAATTCCTTATGAATGCTTCAAACAATCTCAAATATCCAATAAAACCAAGCCATCACACTAGGCATAGTTAGTCACATACAAAAGTGAAAAAATAAGTTGTGAAGGGAGCAAACTGGCTCTACAATTGAGGATGTCTGGTGCAAGTGAGCACCAAAAAAAAGGCTCAAATAATCCCATGATGCATTTTCAAATAGCTTTGTAGCTGAGGAATTAGTGAGTCGCCCCAGGCTGCAATGATCTGCATGACACATTAATCTTGACCATAATCAATGGTTATAGAAACATGATTCAACACTTGATTACATGATGAAACCGCCATTGACATCGATGCATTTGAGGACTGGAATGTTGATACCTACATAAAGGTCTCTTGCATTGCCCCCCCTTCCTGTCTTAGAAGTATGTTGATCACAGCAATCGGATGGAGAATCTTCTATAGTTTGATCACATAGCCATTGATAAATGAGTAATCCAATGTTATATTATGGAGAGACCCAACACTATAACTTTCTAAGATGAGGAAACAAATACTCTAACACTACCAGATTCTCCTTCAGTGCCACCCAAAAAAATGTAGAATGCAAATAAGATCGTCTTCAAAGCAGAATACTGTTGGCCTAAAATTTGGTATTTCATGGCAGATTGGGGTTTTCATCCTAAATCAGGATAAACCTCTCCACAAATGTTTACAAGTATGTTGATCATAAGTAGCATAAACAGCAAAATGATGGAGAATCTTCTATAGTTTGATCACATCACCATTGATAAATGAGTAATCCAATGTTATATTATGGAGAGACCCAACACTACAACTTTCTAAGATGAGGAAACGAATACTCTAACACTAACAGATTCTCCTTCAGTGCCACCCAAAAAAATGTAGAAT
This sequence comes from Wollemia nobilis, assembly GCA_028583015.1. Classification (NCBI taxonomy): domain Eukaryota; kingdom Viridiplantae; phylum Streptophyta; class Pinopsida; order Araucariales; family Araucariaceae; genus Wollemia; species Wollemia nobilis. Next base: position 9,216,597 of record JAQPPZ010000458.1, on the reverse strand, counting down.
GCAAATAACATCATCTTCAAAGCAGAATACTGTTGGCCTAAAATTTGGTATTTCATGGCAGATTGGGGTTTACATCATAAATCAGGATAAACCTCTCTTCTTAACCCAAGCAAAGTCTATGTTGGCACAGAACTGTGACTGTGACGTAGCTCACGACAGAGTGGAAAAACAGGATCGGTGCTGACTTCGCCAAAATTAAATCTCGTCATTTCAGTATTGTTTAGGGGTCCACTCCTCTCGCCCACAAACAACTCTCAATTGATCTGCACAGGAAAAAAAAAAAAAAATAACACACTTCATTATGTTTGTTGGTCCTCCAGTAAAACAGTAAACTACCCAACAAAATTAGAAAATTTCATCGCGTAGTATGGTGCAGCAGCACTAAAGCATGGTCCCCCCCCCCCCGGCTGTGATGTCATGATGTGTTAGCTGTGCTCCATCGCCACCATGGGGAGCCAAAAAAATTTCTCAACAGTGCCACTTTCTTCACGGATCCAAATTCAAGCAAATAACTTCGTGCTGCATCCTTCTGGTTCAGGCACTAATAAGCCAAAACAGCAGATCATTCATTAACACCCGCTGCACATTAGAAAATGGGCCCTCTACACATTCATTTAAAAAATAGATAATAGACTGCACTTCATCGTCATCGCGGGAATAAAACATTGACCGGAAAAAAAACATCGAAGCCCTTGGAAAAATAATGCTTCCATTCCATTGGTTCGAAGCAGCATGTCCACGACACTATCCACATTCCAAAGCACGTCGGGCATCTTTGGACGAAAAAACAGAAGCAGGCTTCAGGGGGCTTCATCGTTCATGGTTTTCAATCAATCTCAACAAGATTTTATGACGTCTTCACAAGAATTGGATCTTGGGTTACCCTCCACATGAAGGCTGTCAACTGCGGGTGTTGTCACAACTGTATTCTTCATCTGTAGCTGACCATCGGAAGTTCCCCACACAGCATCCAAATCAACTCACGGGGAAGCAGACCATAACACCCTGTGCAGTCAACAGATTCAGCAGCGATCAAGCGGCCACGCGTATCAAAGGTGGGAACATGTGACTGGGATATTTTATGTCACTGCCCACAACTGGGACGACCCCCCCACATTTCACTTTTTGGAGCAACTCGGCCCCGCAGGTCACGTTCCACGACGTCACTACTTTTATTCCATTGAGCTGGCAAACTTTCCACATCAATCTGCAACTCCATCTGGTAGTTAGAGGCACTGCTCGTAGTCTCTGTTTGTGTACATTTTACCAACACGCTGCCGCAAGCAATGAATCAGTTGGCTGAGGTTGTTAGCATCATCACCGCGAACATCCAACAGAACTGGTGCCTCAATTGTTGGAAGCTCGCACAACCTTTCATCCCACAACCTTTTATCCCATTTTCTCCAAACAATATCATCTTCAAAAATATTAACATCATCCGGGCAGTAAGGGGCTGAAGAGTGGAAGCAACAATGCCTACGTCGGATGATAAAAGCTATTCTCGTCATGACTGTAGAAAGATTTAACTGTAAAAAACCAAACACCGAGAGGCATCTCCATCTTCAAACGCCAACAGCAACGCGTTCAATGTAGATTGTCATGCGATTTCTTCCGAAAATGCTAGCACACCCACATCCGTTTGTCGAACTCTGCTATTCCATGCCTCATGGAGTACGCACCGATATCGGCATCATCGATTCCGCCTCCGATGTCGCGTTAGTGCTGCCTCCACTTGCTATTTCATTGCAATATATTGGCAGGAACTGGCACATTACCACCCTACACTTCACTTAGCTGTACCGTCAAATCAAACTGGAATTGCCGTGCAGGAAAAAAACAACTTCTACGCAAGCACATTTGGGAAAACTCCACGCCATTATGAAGTCTTGATATTAAAAAAAATGGAGCTCTGCAGGCGGTCAACCTTGGGACATTACCGCTGCTGCACAAAAAAAACATTAGAAAAATGGGGACTGTGCGGCACTTCAAAAAAAATCCTGCCCGTCGAAATCTTTGGTTAAAACAGATTTTGAGGGAGGGGGCCTGTTGAAGAGCATAAAAATAAAAATAAAAATACGTGGTCCCATTCCTCCGCTTTGTTGGCCGATCTGCACAACCAACACACAATTTAGGCATACTCAAATTAGAAATACTCAAACAGTCAGTTACATGGATATCATCTTCCATCATTGCGATCAAACAATTAGCAGATCTCTGTGTCCTTTTCGGTCAGTCGGTATCCACTTCCATACCACATTTCTCGGCCACTATTTGCGTGTGACATTGCCATGAGAGGTTGTCCACTCTCTTTGCTTGCGCGCCGCTGCTCTCGTCTCATAGATTCACATCCTGGACACAAACGGTTTTCGCCCTCCTTTCAACATCTACAACAACATCGGAGCTGAGGAAGATTTGGCGCAATCTCGCCATGATTTTTCTTCGGCGTTCCACCACTTTTACTTCATTACAACAATAAACTTCATCATCGCACAATGCTCCAAGTCACCACCTTCTTGCAACATCACTCCTTGCGCTGGGACTTCATTAGAACAAGACGCATTCCACTTGTATCTTTGGCTTGAAAAATATGAGCACGGGTGTCATATGAAACTACACTGCACTGAGGGGCACGTTCTTCATCAACAACGCTGCACCATAATACTCCAAAAGCAGTTTGGACTGGATGGCAAGCAGCGTGCACACATCGCCTATGTGGTATGCCAAAAAAAAACAGGAATCAATCTTCATTTAGTAATATTGGAACAGAAACAGTAAACGGAGCCTGCACTTCACAATCTCCGTACTCCGCACTTCTTGCATGTCAATGGCGTTTCCCTGTCTAAAAACTCCCGGCTTGCACGACTATGTCTGCAAACGCGTCACATCTCCGGCAAATATTTTCTTGTCCACCATCGACGCTGGATCGAAAACGCCAGCAACTTTGGCAGTAGTAAAAAAGTAACTTAAGCAACCAAATCAGCCCAACTCCACTACGCTGCTGGTCACGCATACAAGCTCGCTCCAGATTTTCCTGGCGCCCACAATCGCTTGAGGCAGCGTAACAACAGACTGCACTCGGCTCTGCGGATCGCTCACGGTAGCCGCCTTCACAATGGTCCATGTGGAAAAAAAAACTACAGCACCGCCTTCATTCAGGTAAAATTTCTAAATCAGTGTTAATACTCTGCAGGAGTCCGCGTGGTTGATTGTCATCTGGCCGAAAGTTTAAAAAAAAAATCATGCAGACCGCCAATCTGCCATGAAAACCCCAATATACGCAGTTTTTAAATCTTTTGTGTTTATGGAAAAGAAAACAAAACTATGTACAGATTAAGGTTGTGGAGAAAAACCTCCATAAGGGGGGTTTTGTTTATGTGTATTTTGTCTATGCCCCAGAACTCATAAAGTTAAGCAGAAATCAAGTGTTCAATTATGGCAAAAAATTAAATTCATCTTTAATATAAAATGAAAGGTAAAATTTTTACCAGCTACATCAAATGTAAAGAGTAATGGTAAAGAGTAATGGAAAAGAGGAAGCCATAAGTATCACCAACAACTTTTTGCTCACATGGATATCATTTTGAAAATGGATGCGCATGTAGTCTTGAAAATTACAGCATTGGTTCACTATCCTTTGGAAAAGAAAAACCCTTTTCCATACTAATTCATCCTATTTATAACATTCAAAAGTTGGTATGAGTAACCAACTTTAGTTAGATTTACCATATTTAGTGATTTTAAACTAATCCTAATTACAGTTTTAGTGACTTGATTCAAGTTAGTTTTAAAACATATGAATGTTTCAAACTAATGTTTTAAAATTGAATAAATAATTGCAAATAGTTTTAGTGAATTTTCAAATGACAATCTTGAGTTGGGACCCAGGTCAACTCCATCTGTTAAGCTTTTCAAGAAATAACAGGTGCTTCATTAAAATGACAAATTCTATTTTCCTGTGATGATTAATAAGACAACTCCTTGTTCTTAGTAAATTCACATACTTTTTTCTGTGGTTACTTATTAGTGAATTAAAGAAGTCATGTCATACTTTGATTTATATAATATTTGATCTACAAGGATGGTACTCGTTGATTTTGAGTTTCAAGATTGTTTGCTTAAATTGCCCACATCTTTTTCAGGGCGGTGCTCGTTATTTTGCATGGTCTCAATGAGCATAGGTAAGTAATGAATCTGCCTTGCTGAGCATGTTTTTTCTTAGTGCACTACTCGTAGCAACAGCTTTAGTGTAACCTTTCTGTGATTTTTTATGATGTTTGGCATATCTCAATTTGCGTTTGTGATGATGCTTTAGTGGGAGATACAAACTTTTTGCGAGGCGATTGAATGCTCGTGGTTATAAAGTTTATGGCATTGATTGGATTGGTATGTACGGCTTAAATCCCTTTCCCTTTATATTGGTTTTAGTCCATTTGTACAATGCTTTGATGTGCTTTTCCATTTTACAAGTATATCATATGATTGAAAGAGGTTTGTATGCTTAGATTCTATTAACTTTTGTGTGATTCCTAACTAAATAATTTGGGTAGGTTTAAAGTGGTTTGTACCATAGGTGAAAAACTTGCAACTCGTGATAAACTTGGCAGTCCAGTTTTGGAGATTTTATCGGTAACTTGGGAAACTCGGCCAAAAAAAAACGGAAGAAAAAATCTCAATAAAAAAAAAACAATATAAACAACAATTGGGGAGCCAAAAGGTTGATTTTAAATTAGATATTCATAATAAAGAGTATAATTACAGTTCTTAAATCAGAAAATCCAACCAATACATCTTAGAAATGCAACATTTTGAAATATGAATTAGTTTTTAAACTGCTTTTTGCTTTCCGTTCCTCCCCCTTGCACTAGGTGGTTGGCCTTGGCTCTGGATTGGTGGTTGAATTGGAGGCTCCTTAGGTACGGTATCATCATAGTATATCTCTTCCAATCCTCTTAAATGTTTTACTTCCTCCTCAAGTGCTTCAATGTCCTCAAAAGTAAACTCGGTATCCACAGGACTCTTGGCAATCCAATCGCATAGTGGATCTAGCTCATCCAATTCAATTGCCTTATAGGATTCACTAGCCTCCACTTGTCTTGTGTGAAGCCGAAGATTGTATTGTACAAACACAAGTCATTGAGGTGCTCTTGGGTCAACCTATTGCGCTTCTTGGTGTGTACGACCTCAAATAGAGACTAATTGTGCTCACACCCAAATGCTACAAGGCTGAATCAAAATGCGGATAGCCATCCTCTGCAGAGTAGGTGTATCTACAGAAAAAGATAATTTTCAAAGTATTTATTTACATTCGTAAGCTACAAGACTCTAAACTACATACAAAATTTCAGTGTTCTGCGGGGACGCGTCCCCCCGTTCCCCGCGTCCCCTACCACGGGGGGACGACAAGGGGGGCGTTTCCCCCCGTCCCCCTTTTTGGGGTCGGCTGGGAAACGTCCCCGGGACGGCTGAGGCCTATGGCCTCCCGTCCCCGGGGCGTCCCCGGGGACGGCTGGGCCCCATTGGGGACGCTCAGACCGTCCTCGAGGACGGCTGGGCATCCCCGAGGACGGCTGGGCCCCATTGGGGATGCCCGTCCATCCCCGGGGACGGTCTGAGCGTCCCCAATGGGGCCTAGCCATCCCCCACAGCTGGGCGTCCTCACCCAAACAGAGTGCAATCAGAAATCTGAAATTTTGGTTTGTGCAAATTTGAACTTAGAATCTGGAGGCTTTTTCATTTTTTGTCATCCATAGGTACCAAATTGGATTTTTTAGCAGTGGTCTTGTTTTGTGTGATGACCTTCTCTAAGGCCTTCTAAATATTTCATGAATTTTGCAAGTTCATCAGCTTTATGCCAGTTTGAGTTGTTTAATCAGACAAAATGTCAGTATCCAAATTAGGATATACCAGATTTCTGTTATTACATCCTAATGGTAATCTGAAAAGGGAAATCACCTGAATAAGGCAGTGAATTTCGTATCTCTACCCTTATAACACTTTGCTACACTTGGTTCACTTCTTGACTTTGGAAGAATGAAACACACTACCAGTGGGTATCTCATCCTTGAAATGTTACCAAGACAAGTTGAGTGACAATTGCATCTCATGGGAGCAGCTGATGAAGGCCACTTTAAGACCTTCAAGAATCAAATTCCATCGTTCATTTGTTGGATACACGTGCCAATTTAATGAGGTCTTAAGCACATTGAAAATGAACTTCCAAAGGTGTTGCAGGGTGTGGTTGCAATCAACTTTCAGGTATCTCATGCAGTTTGGCTAATTCTGGCTACATTAATCCGAGACACTGTTTGAATAATACCTCGTCTCTGCTTTTTTCTTTTACTTAAGCTGTGTGGACTGTAATGGCTTTTCTGCTAATGCAAATGTCTAAATGGAAATGCTACAACTTAGTTTTCAGAATTGTCAATACCAAATCCTTTCTAGGTTGGGACACATTCAATGTATGTCTAAGATGGGCAGGATTCAACTATGTGTAATAGTGCACAGTCATTCTATCCTTTGATTTCATGTGATTGCGATTTAACTAGGAAATGTAGATCAGAAATAAGTGTTGCTTAAACCTTACAACATTGAGCTTTGCTTTACACATTCCCAACTTAGGTCGTTTGAAGTTTCTTTGAGATAATAGCATAGGTTGTATCTATGTGCCTTACATGGTAAAAGTAACAATATTTATTATGAGGTCTTAAAGTGTGCTAGCGTCTATGGCTATTACTAAGCTGGCCGCATGTCGATAGCTGATGCACCTGCACATCAAAATCATTTTCAAAATGGAGTGAGGACGAGTAAGAGTAACATGCAATATGGGCTACAATATAATGTATTGATGCATAGCAATCTTGTGGAGTATTTGGAAAAAAGAGGAGACGTTGGCCTTTCTTTTGAGAAGTGAGAAATTATCTTGCATTGAACTTGGGCGATCTTTGTCTTGTCAGATATTCTCGAGAGACACAAGAAAGTGTAGGAGCCTGTGAATTTGAAGAAGAATTACACCTGCCTGTGAGAAACTTGCTAGAAATTTAACCAGAAGGCTTTATGATTGTTTCAAGCAAATGAACTGCAAGTTATTTGTTTGTTGAATTAATCTTAACTCTGTGGCTTTCATATCTTCAATTTGAAGATAAGACAAACTAAGCAAACATTGTACTTAAAAGCTTATTGTTTTCCTGCAATAGCAAGTGACTGGGAGAACCTTCAAGTTATAGTTGTTGAACTTGAAACAATTAAATGGCTGCACTTAGTAACTACTATGATTATCCTAATACCACTTATGTGTTAGCAACTAATATGAATATGAATGACTGCACTTACATAATTGATTACTAATATGAAATATCATTTTTGTTGGGTGTAGAATTCTGAATGTGTAGATTATTCTAAATTTCTAAAAATTTTCAATTTTTATAGTATTATACCAGCTGTCCCCCCTAGCCGTCCCCGAGCCGTCCCCTAAAATCGGCCCGCCGTCCCCCGAAACCCGTCCCCCCGTCCCCCAGGCTCGTGGAACCTTGCAAAATTTAAAAAATGTTGAACTCTAAAAGTTTAAATGCTTTACTTGGTCACAAGCGTCACAAGCTTGACCTTGCTTCTTTAGTGAAGGAGGATGCAAACAAGCTCCCTCCCGTGGCCGTGTATAGTTGCAACTCATCAAGGATAAGGTGATGCTTGGCAGGGTTATCTATCATCCTCTTGCCTCCATAAACACTTGCCTCCATATTCGTTGCCCCTTCTCTTTTGAATGAAACGATGAGGCATACCTTTCTTTGCTCACAAACATTCGTTTCAAGGCGGGTGATGTTGTTAGAAGGCTTTGCAAGGAGATGAAATTGGAGGCAAATTGAGTGATCCTTGGGCGTAAAGTGTCCCTTCCGTCATTGTGCTCCCTCATCAAGCTGAGCACCCATGTGTGGTTATAGATAAATGGTGCTGTGTTTTCCTGTTCTACCACGGTCCTCACCCATGACATTTTGTCAATGTCCTCAAGCATGAGGTCAATGCAATGGGCAACACATGGGCTCTAGAAAATAGAGGGGTACTTCTCCTCAAGAAGTCTACCCATAGATACATATGCTGCTGCATTGTCTGTCACTTCTTGGATGACATTCTCCACTCCTATTTCTAACACGACCTCCTCCAACAAATTGAATAACAATTGTGCATTTATTATTATTGGTCTGAATTCTGTCTATGTGGATGAGATGCGCCCTTGAATCTCGACCAAGATTGGAAGACCCAAAATTGTTTCTGAGTCAGCCTCCAGAGAAGGCCGGTTCCTTGTATAGCTTACTAAACTAAAATGGGGTTCAAGACTAATGAGAGAAATGAGGAGGGTAAGAAGAGAGCAAGGTTAGAAATTGGAATTAAGTTGGCCGGGATTCAACTAACAACAATGAGTTCAACTGCATAAGAGTCTTTACGCACACAATAAAACCAATACTTAACAGACCAACTAGCATACAACTATCTCAAAACAACGTCTAATTTAATTCACACATCTTATACATTCTAGAGACCTCTTAGATGGTAATCCAAATAACAATCCAGATTCAATTAGAATTGCTTTAACAGAATACACCATTCAAGAAACAAAAACAAAAATGCATACAATATAACTCAAATATTATGTTCTCTAACACCAAAGATAGAGGCCAAACAACATTGAATTCTATTGATAGGTAATAGTCATCATACAACATGCATAGATTGTAGACGCTAAAGAGCTGACCCTCTTTCCGAGGTACATTGAACTATTTATAGATCTACATTACATTATGTTAGTTGTCATTATCATACAAAAGTGTCTGCAGGCTTGTCAAAGCCTAACCGCCTTGATTATGGTCTGCTGATGTGTCTGGTTAGGATTTCTCCCATGAAGTTGGCATCCACGTGCTTCCAACAGATCTCAGCGTATACCGACACGTTCCCTTTTTACCACTACGCTTTGTTACATTGCCAGATCATCACTTATTCTGATATCCTCGGTTTGGATGACTGGCTGGTGTTGGGAATAAGGTGTTATACACCTTTCAACATGATCTGTCTCTTGTCTTATGTTAAGGGTATATATCAAGGTTCCACGAGCCTGGGGGACAGGGGGACGGGGGAATGGGTTTCCGGGCACGGCAGGCTGATTTTAGGGTACGGCTCGGGGACGGTTGGGGGGGGCGGCTGGTATAATACTATAAAAATTGAAATAATTTAGAAATTTAGAATAACATTCAAACTTCTACACACAACAAAAATGATATTAGGATATTGAATATTCATATTGATATTAGTTACTAAGTGCAGCCATTTAATTGTTTCAACAAATATAACTAAGGGCAGCACACCTTACAATGCCTATAAATCTATTATGCAACAAGTAAGGGAACACTAATTCATATTTAATCTTATGGAAACATACCCAATCCCTAATGACAACAAACTGTAATAAGTCCATTTAATATTTATTATGTAGCCAGGACTGGAATATACCATTTTTAGACCCTTCGGACACAATGAGTCCTCACAATGAATTCTTCTCAAGCTTTTATCACATCCAGTTCGATTCAAATTCCATACCTTTTAAATGCATCAGATGTCTTGATATCTAGCAAAAGATTATGGATAGTCCCTTTGAATGCAGTAATGATTTCATGTTACCATGTTGAGTCCCATAGTATATGTATTGGAAAAGACTGTTCCGTCCAACTGTACATTGATGTAAGGCAGAGATCATGTTCAATGCAAACAAGGAACAAGTTTAATACAAGGAAACCATTTTCAGTCCCAATTTACCACGATGAATTCAGTCCAAGGGTGCATTCATAAGTTCAGTCCTATGCATGGATGAAAACAAAACAAGGTACAGTCCTATACATGCATTCGACTACATACTCAGCACGTATTACCCTAGATAAGTCCCCAATATGTATTCAGTATTATACTAAATTGTAATCGGTCCTATGCATGCATATGACTGTATAATTCACTAAAAGCATTTTATTCATTAGCAGATCTATGTAAAAGTCAATGACCTTGTTTTGGCATTTCAATGTATTGACAGTCATTATATGTAAGCCTTTAAATGCACAGTTTGTAGTGATAGTCAGATATTGGGCTAATAAGTAGGAACAGTCGTCCTCATGCCTTGTTTTCAGTTATTAACCCCATGCAGTCAGATCATACAGCCTCTTGATGTCTAAGAGTCAAATTCAATCCAAAGATGCATTCTATGCTTAAACAATCAGATACCACAAATATTGTTTAGGATTTTTTTTTTATTTCCCCTTTGGGTGAGGACGCCCAGCCGTGGGGGACAGCTGGGCGCCATTGGGGACCTAGGGACGGTCCGAGCGTCCCCAAAGGGACCCAGCTGTCCCTAGGGACGCCCCAAAACAGGGGACGTCCCGGGGATGGGAGGCCATAGGCCTCAGCCGTCCCGGGGACGTTTCCCAGCCGTCCCCCAAAAAGGGGGACGACACGTCCCCCGTTTCCTGCATCCCCCAGCACGGGGGGACGACATTAGGGACGTTTCCCAGCCTGACGGCTGGGAAACGTCCTTGCTGGGGGATGCGGGAAACGAGGGACGCGTCCCCGTGGAACATTGATATATATATAAGGAAGAAAATTTGGTGAACTAGACCATGGTTTTACTGTAGGACAGTTGCAGGACTGTAGGTCTATTTTTAGCACTTTGCACTACAGGACTAGAGGTCTATTTCCAACATTCTGCAGTGCAAGACAGCTGCAGGACTTCAGGTCTATTTCCAACACTGTGCACTGCAGGACTGCTATTTCTAGCACTGTGCATTGCAGGACAGCTGCAATACTGCAGCTCTATTTCCAGTTGTGTTATTGCATGTCTTTTTCCAACTTTGTTGATAAATAGGACTGAAGAAGTGGATACTTGTGTGGAAATTGTATTGTAAGAAGTAGATTGTTGATTATTGAATAATACAATTTTTGAATGCTTCTTGATTGCTGGGTTTTTCCTAAAAGGGTTTTCCAGGGTATATGTTGCTTCCTGTGTGAGAATTATGTGATTTGCTTGAGTTAAAAGTCTAGGCCTGTTTTTGCACTACTTTCCTGTAAAGATTAAGTAGGAAATTGTTCCGCATTAGTCTAACTTCCTTTCAATTGATATCAAAGCTTGGCCAGATTTTGAGATCCTTAGGAAAAAAAAGATTTTTGTTATTAATCTTGGTTTGAGTGGGAGTTGTGCACAGGGGAAGTGATTTCATTTCAGGATGGCAAGTACATCACGGTTGGAGATAGAAAAATTCAACGGTACAAATTTTGAGCTATGGAAGCTAAAAATGGAGGATCTGCTCATAGATAGAGATATATGGGTTGTTGTTTCTAAAAGTCAACCTGCATCTATAATGGATGAAGATTGGACGGTGATGGATCAAAAGGCACGAAGCCTCATTCGGTTATGCTTGGCCGACTCTATGCTCTTGAATGTAAGTGAGTGCCCTACTACGGAAATCTTATGGGATAGGTTTGTTTCAATCTACCAATTCAAATCCCTTGTGAACAAATTATTCCTAAGGAAGAAATTGTATTCCCTAAAGATGGGGGATGGAGATTCCATAGAAGAACACTTGAACGAATTCAAACACTTGAACGAATTCAACATTATCATTTCGTAGCTAAGCTCCGTCGAAGTAAAAATGGATGAGGAGGCCTTGCTTTTAGAAGAGATGCAGAGGAAAACCATGGAAGGCATCAAGGATGTGTTGGTTGTTCGTGGTAGTTCCAAAGAAAGGAACAAGGGGAAGAAGATAGTTGGATGGTTTAAGTCCAAGGGAAGATCCAAGACTTTCACTCTAACAAAGATCAAATGTTGGAATTGTGGGAAGAATGGGCATGTGAAGAAAGATTGCAAGGAGAAGAAGCATAAGAACAAACATGAATTTGATGAGGATTCCGATTCTAAGTCTTCTTGGGAGGATGCAGGAGATGCATTCTTGGCTGCCTTTTCCACTCACATTAGGGATGGCGTTTGGTTGATTGATTCAGGAGCATCATACCATATGACTCCACATCGAGAGTACTTCACAAAGTACTAGGACGATGACAGTGGGAGTTTTTACTTGGGGGACAACTTGTCCCCTAAGGTTGCTGGTAGAGGGAGAGTTTCTTTACAACTCCCAAATGGCATGACCAAGACCTTGACCAGTGTCCAACATATTCCTGGTTTGGCACGAAACCTCATTTATGTGAGTAGCCTGAATGACTTGGGTGTGCAAGTGATCTTTAACAAAGGAGAAGTCACCATGGTTCGCGGATCAATAGTGCTTGCTAAAGGAGTACATGATGGGACACTGTTTCATCTTGATGCTAAGACGATTGCATGCAATAGTACATCAGTTCCAGGTAGTAGCTTATCGACGGATAAGATTGTTGTGGCATTATAGGCTTGGTCACATTGATGACAAAGGTCTTAAAACCTTGGTGAGTAAAAACCTCGTTGAGGGGATAAATGATGTTTCCTTTGATTTCAAATTTTGTGAACATTGTCTTAATGGAAAATAGAAATCGGTTAAATTCTATTTGAGCTTTCATAGATGCATCGATTTACTTGATTTAGTGCATGGTGATGTATGTGGTCTAGTTGATGTACCTTCATTATCTAAATCGTTGCATTATGTATATTTCATTGATGATCATTCACGGATGACATGGATATATTTTCTAAGAAGAAAATCTGAAGTGTTTGCTAAGTTCGAAGATCTTGTTGAGAATCAAATAGGAAGGAAGATTAATTCTCTTAGAACAGACAAAGGAGGAGAGTTTTGTAGCAAAGAATTTGATAGTATTCGTAGGGAGCATGGAATTAAGCTGTGTAAGACAACTCCTTATACACCTCAACAAAATGGAGTTGCCAAAAGGATGAACAGGACACTGATGGAGAGGGGTAGTGTTATGAACCTGCAACTTGAAATATGAATTGAATGCAGAAAAGAATCGCTGTTTGAATAGAATTGCAGTTTGTATTGAAAGGCAGAAACCCACAATATAATAAATTAATGTTCTTGGATGATCTTTGGAGCATCCTCCTTGTCCTATTTACATCTTATCTAAAAGGTGTGAATGGTGAAGGGATGTGTCCCTTTATAATACAATATAATATATAATATGATTAAGAGTTACGTTAGGAGGGTCCTAACATGCCACCCTCCTTTGAAAAAGCTTTGTCCTCAAAGCTGGAATTGCAAAAATTGTTGTTGAATCTGGTGGAGCGTCTCCCATGTAGCATCCTCTGGAGGTAGACCTTTCCATTGAATCAATACCTCGGTGATGGTGCGGTTACGGAGGCGGCGCATACGTCGGTCTAGGATAGCTTCTGGTTCAACCACAAGAGCTCCATTATCTGAAAATTCTGGAAGTTGAGTTTGCGTAACGATGTTAGTGCCTATTATGGCTTTAAGACAAGAAACATGAAATACCGGATGGATTTTGGAAGATTCTGGTAATTCAAGTTTATATGCAACAGGTCCAATACGCTGTAGAATTTTATAAGGGCCATAAAATTTTGGTGCTAATTTTTGCGACCCTTTTATTTTCAATGAAGTTTGACGATATGGTTGGAGGCGGAGAAATACCATATCCCCTTCTTGAAAAACCCTTTCAGTCCGATGTTGGTCCGCTTGTTGCTTCATGCGGTGTTGAGCGATATGTAGATTGTCCTTCAGAGCGTGAATGATATTATCTCGAGTGACCAGCTCCATCTCTACAACTGGTACTTTTGTACTTCCTGGAAGATAAGAGGTTAGAGATGGGGGTGATTGGCCATATAATGCTTCGAAAGGGGTCATTTTTATGGTTGTGTGATATGTGGTATTATACCACCATTCAGCTAGTGGAAGCCATTTAACCCAGTGAAGGGGTTTGGTGGAAATAAAGCATCGGAGATAGGTTTCTAAGCACTTATTGACAATTTCAGTTTGACCATCCGTTTGTGGGTGGTAAGCGGAGCTCATCCGAAGTTGCGTACCTTGGAGTTTAAATAATTCCTTCCAAAAATTACTAGTGAAAGTGGGATCACGATCACTAACGATAGTAGAAGGCATGCCATGTAATTTAAAAATATTGTCAAGGAAGATTTGAGCAATAGTACTAGCGGTATAGGGGTGAGCTACTAGGAAAAAAATGGGCGTATTTAGATAAACAATCTACCACCACTAGGATCATCGTTTTTCCTGCGGATTTTGGAAGACCTTCAATGAAATCCATTGAAATATCCTCCCATGTCTTGGTTGGTATGGGTAGAGGTTGAAGAAGGCCCGGTGTTGCCACTGTTTCACCTTTATTTCTTTGGCATGTTTCACATTCATTGACGAACTTCTTGATATCATTTTTCATCCCTCGCCAATAAAATGATTTAGTCACTCTTTTGTAGGTTTTTAGGAATCCAGAGTGGCCTGCGGTAGGTGTAGCGTGTAGCTCATGTAGAAGCTTTGGACGATAAACCGATGTAGGTGAGAGGACCAGACGTTCTTTGTAACGGAGCATGTTACCTTGCCAAGAGTAGTGGGGTTTACTCATGGGATTTTGTTGTAGTTGTTGAATTATGGTGTGTATAGTAGGGTCCGCATACCATTCATCCTTGACTTGTTCGATCCATGTAGGGATGGGGCAGGAAAAAGCATGTAATTGTGAAGTTTCTTCGAACTTTCTGGAAAGTGCATCCGCAACCATGTTATCTTTCCCTTTTTTGTAGATGATTTCATAATCATAGCCTAATAGTTTTGTTACCCACTTTTGTTGTTTTGGAGTGGTTATCCGTTGTTCAAGAAGGTATTTTAGGCTATGGTGGTCGGTGCGGATAATGAAATGTTTTCCAATAAGGTATGGTCTCCAATGTTGGATAGCATGGACCATAGCTAACATTTCTTTTTCATAAGTGGAACGTGCTAAATTCTTTTTGGAAAATGCTTTACTAGTAAAGGCTAAGGGCTTCTCATTTTGCATGAGCACCGCTCCCATTCCCAATCCGGAAGCGTCGCTTTCAATAATGAATGGTTGGGAAAAATCTGGCATAGCTAGGACGGGGGTGGTACACATGGCGTTTTTCAAAGTCATGAAAGCTTCATTCGCTTTTGGAGACCATATGAAGGCATTATTTTTAAGTAGGGCTGTTAAGGGTGCTGCTATTTTCCCATAATCTTTAACAAATTTGCGATAATAGCCCGTTAATCCTAAGAACCCACGCAACCCTTTTAGAGTTTTTGGAATTTGCCAATTTTCCACATCTTCAATTTTTCGGGGGTCTACTTTAACTCCTTCCTTGGAGACAATATGTCCAAGATATTCAATTTCCTGTTTCCCAAAGGAACACTTTGATCGCTTTGCGTATAATTGATTTTCTTCCAAGATTTTGAGTGCTTGCGCTATATGTGTTAAGTGCTCTTCCCATGTCTTGTTGTAAATCAAAATATCGTCAAAGAAAACTAAAATAAATTTTCGAAGGAAGGGAGAAAATACCTTATTCATAAGACTTTGAAATGTGGATGGAGCGTTGGTGAGGCCAAAAGGCATCACCAAGAATTCATAATGTCCCTCGTGGGTGCGAAAAGCAGTTTTGGGTATATCGCTTTCCTTAACTCGAATTTGGTGGTAACCTGATCGTAAATCGAGTTTAGAAAAATATGCAGCTCCATTTAGTTCATCGAGTAGTTCATCAATGATTGGAATAGGAAATTTGTCTTTAATCGTTATTTTGTTGAGAGCGCGAAAATCCACGCATAGGCGCCATGATCCATCCTTTTTTCTTACTAGTATGACTGGCGAAGAGTAGGGACTTCTACTAGGTCGAATGACCCCTGCCCTTAGTAGGTCTTGTACTAATTTTTCTATTTCCGTCTTTTGTAAGTATGGATATCGGTAAGGTCTAATATTTGGAGGTTGGTGTCCCGGAAGTAATTGAATAGCATGATCATGGCTTCGTTGTGGAGGTAATCCCTCTGGTTATTTGAATATTTTATCATGTTTCTCTAGGAGTTCTATTAATTCGGGTGCCTCTGGTTGCTCTTCGGTGGTGTTTTGCAAGGAAAATAGTTGGGCAACCATGCCTCTTCCTCCTTTTCGAAGAATCTTTTCCATTCTATGGGAACTTACGATTTGTGTGGGACCTGTTTTTAAACCTTGAATTGTGTATGTTTGGTTGTTTTGTATAAATTGCATCCATAACTCTTCAAAGTCCCATTGAATTTTGCCGAGTGTTCGTAGCCATTGTACTCCCAAAACAATATCACATCCTCCTAATGGTAGTACATACATATTTGCTTTCATGTTATATTCCCCCATCGTGAGTTTGATATTCCTGCATTTGCCTTTACATGCAATTTTTCCTCCATTGCCAATCATGACTTCGAAGTTATTGCAGGGATATATAAAGCAATTAGCTTGTTTGGCCAAAATGGGGTCTATAAAATTGTGAGTGCTACCAGAGTCTAAGAGCACAATAGGGTTTTGTTTCTTAAAATACCCTTTTACCTTCATTGTTTGTGGAATCGAGTATCTTGCTAATGCGTTAAAGGATATTTCTGTTTTATCTTCTTGGTTTTCTTCTGCAACCTCAGTTATTACTTCCACTTCTATGTCATCCTCCTCTTTGGGAGTGCAATCAACTGTGTCCAAAATATATAATTTCGGTGAGATGCATTTGTGGTTGGGGGTAAACTTTTCGTTGCAGTGGAAACATAGGCCCTTTTCTCGTCTTTCTTTTTTTTGGTAAGTAGTGTTTGTATTTATAGCGGGTTTTAACAAGGATCCCAAAACCTGATTACATAAGCAATGGGCCTAGGGCATCAATCCCTTGAAACTGAACACCAAAATAGAAATCCCACCCAGCGGTAACAGTAAGCATGAAACAATCCCTCTCAGCGGGAAACAAACAAATAAGAAAGAAAGTAGTTTTGGAGATCCCGCCCAGTGGGGAGTAGCCAAAAACCACCATCGAGAAGATCCCGCCCAGCAGGAAGCAAAGAAAAACCATTACAATAAAATCCCGCCTCGCGGGAAGCAGTAAAAACCACCACAAATAGTCTCGCCTAGCGGGAAGCAATAGGGAAATCCCGCCATCCGGGAAACCAGCAGAAAAGAAAGGATCCTGCCTCGCGGGAAAACCGACGGATTTGGCGGATCCCGCCCTGTGGAGAAACCATCCCGCCCATCGAGAAAACATTTCGTTCAGCGAGAGCCATCCTGCAGGAAGCCGACAGCCAGCACAGAGAGGATCCAGCCCATCAGGAAGTGACCAAAGAGTTGCACCACAAGGAACCCACCCTAGGAAAACAGAAGAGGATCCCAGCAGCAGGGACCAAGAATCCCGTCCAAGCACAGAGCCCGCCGAGGATTCACAAGAAAAAGGGGAAAGTTGTCCAAACCCTAAACCGTCACCTCCACCACACCGAGAAACGCAGGGGACCAGATCCACGCGAATAACCTGCAAAAAACCCCAGGGGGAAGCCTGAGGGAAAAAGGGAAGGGATCCCCAACCAAACAGGGATCCCTGGGAAGCACCAGTCCAAAAAAACAACCAAGGAAACCCTAGCCAGCCGGGAGGGGTGCAGATAGTGGAGAAGGATCTCCCCCTAGGAGATCATCTGCAAACAACCACTCCCCGGGAGGGATGACCTGGGTTGAGCCAGATACTGGGCAGGAACCAGGAGCCATGGGAGGGGGAGCAGGGGAGGGACCAGAGCCCTCCCCTCTCCATCTCTCCCAACTTTGTTCAATTTTCTCGTCTTTCTTTTAGCTCTTCTTGGCTAATTCGTTTAATTGGCATGACCTTATTCAATTTTTGGCTGGTGTAGGTATTTGGTGTTTTTCCTGAAAAAACTCTTCCTATTTGCCTTTGGTTATTGTTCTTCTCTTCTATCATTTGTGCTAATGCCACTGCATGCATCATATCGATAGGATTTTGTATTTGTACCTCCATTCTAATGTCTTCTTTTAGGCCACTAATGAAACAACTTTGGAAGAATGATGCATCTAGTCTTGTTGTAAGGTTCGCCAATTTCTCAAATTGTGCTTGGTATTCCCTTACGGTGGAGGTTTGCCGCAGTTTAATGAGGGCTGCTGTGAAGTCTTCAAATTTAGTGGGGCCAAATCGCAACATTAAGTTTTTTGTGAATTCGATCCATGTGGGCGGACCTTTTGTTTTCTCATACCATTGATACCACTGGGTAGCAATTTGTTCCAAGTGAAATGATGCGATACGGACTTTCTGAATCTCCGGAATTTGATATAAGGCAAAATATTGGTCTGCCCTATATATCCAATTTGTGGGGTCGCCTCCATCAAATTTTGGAAAATCTAGTTTTGTGGTACGGGGAAGGATTGATGTATGTGGTCCCCCTATTAATGTTTGTTGTGGTGGCGTAGTGTTCTGTTGTCCATTTTGCATGAGCAGCAAATTTTGCTGTACTAAGTCCATGGAATGGGTTGTAGCATCCAATTTAGTGGATATATCTGTATTCGAGTTGGTGATGTTTATGGTTATCTCTGCTATTTTGGTAGCAATTTTATCTTCTAAATTGTCCTTCCAAAACGCCATTCCTTGCATCATGTCTCTCATTTCCTTGGAAAACTGCGAGAGTTCTTTCGTAATTTCTTTTGAAACCTCCTTGGAAAACTGCGAGAGTTCTTTCGTAATTTCTTTTGAAACCTCCTTCGCAATCTCCTTCGTTGTGTCTTGAGATCGTCTTCCCTCGGCCATTTAGGGTGTGTGTGGTTGGTTTATAAGTGAGTTGAATATGCAGAAATTAGTTTTGTCGAAAAAAATTGTCTGTCTCCGCCGCGTTTAATTTTGCTTACTTGCTGCTCTTTGTTCACATCGAATGATATTTTCCTTGTATGTACTCGCTATTGGGGTTTTCTAACTCCGGTAATGCGTGATGCTGTCCAAAAAATTTTGTATGCTACCTTTGCTGGCGACTATGGCCTACTGTGTAACAGTTCCGTCAGTAATGGTTAGAATGTGTGCTGAAAAGAAAACATTGCCGAGTAATGGCCTGACAGTAACTAGAGCGGGGTGGGGAAAAAATTTTAGGTCTTTTTAGCTCTGATCCAGTTGTTATGAACCTGCAACTTGAAATCTGAATTGAATGCAGAAAAGAATCGTTGTTTGAATAGAATCGCAGTTTGTATTGAAAGGCAGAAACCCACAATATAATAAATTAATGTTCTTGATGATATTTGGAGCATCCTCCTTGTCCTATTTACATCTTATCTAAAAGGTGTGAATGGTGAAGGGATGTGTCCCTTTATAATACAATATAATATATAATATGATTAAGAGTTACGTTAGGAGGGTCCTAACAGCAGTGCTAAGCAGTGCTGAGTCTAGAACAAAAGTTTTGGGCTGAAGTAGTTGGTACAACATGTTACTTGATTAACAAGTCTCCTACATCTTCTCTTGTTGATGAAATCCCTATAGGGGTTTGGACGGGCAAAAAGCCCTCATTGACACATCTTAGAGTGTTTGGTTGCGAGGCATATGTGCATGTGCCTAAGGTAAAGATATTAAAACTTGATTACAAAGCAGAGAAATATGTCCTCATTGGCTACAATGATGGGATAAAAGGATACAAGCTTTGGAACCTAGTCACAGAGAAGGTTGTTTGGAGCTGAGATGTTTTTTTTTTTGATTGATAAAGGGTTTTGAAAGGGTCCCAAAACCTTTTACAAGTGGGACAGGGAGAGGATCTCAGCAAAGAGAAGGTCTCCACAAAGTGAACAAAAGCGGGACCAACCCGCATAGCACAAACTAGTACAATCGGCTAATGGGAGCCCGGGACAATCGAAAATTAGCAACAAATTAAAAAACCTGGCTTATGGGATCTTGGGACAAATGACATCTAACAACTTAAATAAAAACCCGACTTGTTGTAGCGCAGGACAAACTGCAAAGGGATAAACCCGTCTAGCACGGGAAATCTCACAAAAACAGATTAAAAATTAAAATTTAAAATAAAAAATCCCTCCCAAGAGGGCCTGGGAAAGGAAGACTAACTAGCAAAGATTGGAACAGGGCGTTCTGCCCAAATACAGCCCAACACAAAACCGGAACCCAGAATCCTGCCTGAGAAAACCAGAAAACAGCCCGAGATGAAGAACTTGTCTAATGGGAGCCCGGAAAGTGCAACAGAATACAAAGATTTCCCATCAGTAAGGCACTGATGCAAATTTCGGGAAAATCCAAGAGCCCAGTTGCAGCAAAGGGAGAACCTGTCCAGAAATGCTCGGGAAGAACTTCAACCTGTCCAAAATGGGCCAAATAAATTAAAATTCGTCCAAGAAGGACCATGAAGAACTCCTCAGAATGGGCCAGGAAACTGTAAAACCTGTCCAGGAAGGCACGGGAAACCCAAACACTAACCCAACAAAGAAAATCCCGCTAGAATAGTGATAGCCTATAAAGAGGATCAGCAACACGAGGAGATCACCACAGGCAATGAGATCTCACTGCGAAGGAGATGTGATGCACTTCCAAAGGACAGGAAAGCCCGCAGAAGTGTATAACCACCATGGCACCTTGGGATTGAAGGGGAAAACGACGTATAGGGACATCCATTAGGAACAAACTTCTATAGTAGACAGGAAAGCACAGGTCCCCCCAGAGACCAAAGGGACTGCAAAATATGCCCATCAGAAAGTCACCCATACTGGAAAACCACCAATCCCGCCAAAAGTCCATCCAGGGAGAAACTAGAAGATACCATCCGTTTCAATTGCACGAGAAAGCACATGCCCACCCCGAAGACCAAAAGGGATTTGCAGAGAATGGATCCAGTGGTAATCCCTAAAAAGACAACAAAAGGATCTTCAGAAAACAAAGATCTCAAATCGACTCTCGAAAGCCCATCTTGAAAAAGCAGAAAGAGACCTCCAACTACAGACGATAAAATCGTGGCCTCGTCCAAGACCAAAGAAGGTGCAGAAGGAAACCCCAGGCTGAAAACAAAACAGGCAGACAAGAGGGGGGCACCCCTTTCAAGAGCCTAGCTCATGGAGAAGAACGTAGGAAACCTTCCTTGCAAACAACAAGAAGCATAGGGCCCACCCCGAAGACCCGAAAGGTCTGTCGGGAAAGGCTTCACATCTCCCACTCCTGAGCCAAGCCACCCAAAAACCAACCTCCACCAGATACCACTTGGGAAGAAACTTTGGGACAAACCAACCAAGCCACAACAAACACGTCAAGACGGGACAACACATCCTTGGAAGCACAAGACGGTCCCGTGGTGGTCTTGGAAATGCGGTAGAGTGATCCAGGGAGATTTGCCCAACAAAGATCAGTAGGATTGGAGGAGGGAGAGGCAGGGAAATTGAAACAAGGTCCTCTCGCCCAGAGCGGGGAACCTCCCGCACCTCCCGTTTGGAGCCGAGATGTGATCTTTAGGGAGATCAAGGATTCTTCAAAGGAGGAGTAACAAAGTAAAACATCAAAACAAGTTGTGCAATTTGAACCAGAAACAAGCAAAGAAATTGCACATGGAGATGATGGTGTCCATGATGATGATGATAAGCATGATGTTCATGATGGGCCTAATGAGGAGTAGCTTTCAGATAGTCATGATGAGTCCGATGAGGATCAAGAGCCTCAACCTCAACCCCATTAGGTTAGGAGGTCCACATGACCAAGAAAACAACCAAATAGGTATAGCCCACCTGGTTTAAATTGTATTTTTGCTTTATTTACTAACATCGATGAGCTTAGAACTGTGAAGGAGGCAATGGAGATGAATGGCAGCGAGTCTTGGAAGGTGGCCATGGATGAGGAGATGGCAGCTCGAAAGAAGAATGGCAACCTAGTTCAGTTGCCTAAGGAAAGGAAACCTGTTTTCTGCAGATGGGTTATTAAAAAGAAATTCAGTTCTAAGGGCAAGGTAGATAAGTATAAAGCAAGGTTGGTTGCTAAGGGTTATTCCTAAGTGGAGGGAATAGATTTTGGTGAGATCTTTTCTCCAGTTGCAAAGCTTACATCCATTAGATTCCTTTTATTTGTTGTTGCTGCATTTAATCTTGAGGTTGAGCAAATGGATGTAAGGACAACTTTCTTGCATGGAGACAGGGAAGAGATCTACATGAAACAGTTGGAACACTGTGTGGAAAAGGATAAGGAAAACTTAGTTTTCAGGTTAAAGAAATCTCTTTATGATATTAGACAGTCTCCTAGAATGTGGTATAAGAAATCCGATTCTTATGTTTTGAGGTTGGGATTTGTTAGAAATGTGTTTATTATAAGCAAGAGGGTGGTCATTTAATTCTATCATTTTGTATGTGGATGACATGCTACTAATTTATAACAATAAGGATATCATTAAGGTCTTGGAAACTCAGCTTTCACGATAGTTTGAAATGAAGGATTTAGGAGCTGCTAAGTTTATCCTAGGGATGGAGATTAATAGAGATAAGTCAAAGAAAGTATGTTGACTCTGTCTTGCAGCGTTTTAACAGGAAGAATTGCAAACCAGTTAGTGTCCCTATTTTTGTGGGAACAAAAATTTCTATTGAGCAGTGTCCTTCTACACCTGGCGGAATGGAGGACATAAGTCATGTACCCTATGCTAGTGCGGTTGGGAGCCTCATGCATGCTATAGTTTGCACCAGATCGGACATTGTCCAGGTAGTGGGAGTCTTGAGCCAGTTTAGGGCAAATCTTGGAAAGGATCACTGGGTAGCAATGAAGAAGGTTTTCAGATATCTTCAAGGTACTTCTGATTACTCCATTTTTTATCAGGGATCCTTGACAACCAAGAAATTTCACAAGTAGCTAGACATACAAGGATTTATAGACTCAGATTGGGCAGGAGATGTTGATAGCAGGAGGTCAACCAGTGGCTGTGTTTAGCCTGTTTGGTGGTGCAATTAGTTGGATGAGCAAGCGATAGGCTGTAGTCACTTTATCCATTACAGAGGAAGAGTATATGGCAGCTACTCATCCTAGTAAGGAGGCAGTTTGGCTTTGGAAATTGTGCTTGGATGTTGGGCTAAGTCAGGGAGTAGTAAAAATTAACTGTGACAGTCAGAGTGCTATTGCCTTGGCAAAGAACCCTACATTTCATGCACGGACAAAGCAAATTGATGTGCAATATCATTTTGTTCGTGACATGGTGGAGGATAGGAAGGTTATGCTTGAGAAGGTGGATACTTTGGTAAATGTTGAAGATGCTCTGACAAAGCCTATGAGCACCGAGAAGATCAGATGGTGCTCCAAGGGATTCGGCATTTCTGCCCTTACCATTTAGTTTACTCTTGTGTTGGTGTTTCTCTTTTGCTCTTGTAAGGTATATGATAAGTGGGAGAATGTTGGGAATAGGTGTCATACACCTTTCAACATTAACTCATGTCTTATGTTAAGAGTATATATACAAGGAAGAAAAACTGGTGAACTAGACCATGGTTTTACTGCAGGACAGTTGCAGGACTGTAGATCTATTTTCAACACTGTGCACTGCAGAACAGCAGGTCTATTTCCAGCATTGTGCACTGCAAGATTGCAGGTCTATGTCTAGCATTGTGTACTGCAGGACAGCTGCAATACTGCAGGTCTATTTCTAGCATTGTGTACTGCAGGACAGCTGCAATACTGCAGGTCTATTTCTAGCAATATGCACTGCAGGACAGCTACAATATTGCAGGTCTATTTCCAGTTGTGTTATTGCAGGTCTTTTTCCAGCTTTGTTGATAAATAGGACTGAAGAAGTGGATACTTGTGTAGGAATTATATCGTAAGAAGCAGATTTTTGATTACTAAATAATACAATTTTTGAATGCTCCTTGATTGCTAGGTTTTTCTTGAAAGGGTTTCCTAGGGTATATGTTGCTTCTTGTGTGAGATTTATGTGATTTTGTTTGTTGAATTAAAAGTCTAGGTCTGTTTTTGCACTACTTTCCTCTTAAGATTAAGTAGGAAATTGTTCCGAATTAGTCTAACTTCCTTTCAGTTGGCATGCATGAATCTAGTTGACAGGGACAATTCTGGAAGCCTCTTTTCTTAATTGCCGGAGCTTGGGAGCGTTATCAGGCTTTTGTTTTGGGTTGTCACTAGTGCTAGGCAAGTCTGGTCTTTTATGCCAGGCTCTATGCCTTAGCATGATTTTGAGTCCGGCTTTGTATCTTAACACCAAACTTTCTTAGACCGCAAGATGATGCTAGCTTCCTCAGAAGTCCGACAACCGTTCTATACTTAGCCAAATCTTGAATTCGGCTTGGTGCAGTCATGGATACGAGACATCGACCTTTTCATCTCCTTGGGGTGACGTCAGCATCTCCAAAAGTACAACCACATTCTGACTTGATCTCCACACTTAGCCGAATTTTGAGTCCAAGAGTGTGTTGAATGTCGGATAATTTTTTCTCCTATGAGGACATTAGTTGCCTCAAAAGACCAGCCCATTTGTTATGTCGGGCACTTGGCCTTAGTCAATTTTCAAGTCTGGCCATATGCCGGACATGCTTTTCTTGCACCTTTGATTACATCAGCCCTCTAGAAAATCTAGTCCTCTTAGCCAAAATACGAGTCTAGCCAAGCGCAGAGCATCAGATACTTCTACTTTGATGAAATGTTTAGGTCTGGTATGCAACACAATGTTGAGCTCTTTTTGCCTTAGCCAAAGTTTTAGGTCTAACAAGGCATTCATAAGCTCCTAGCCATATTTCTTCTAGTCCGTCATGCATTAACTTGCTGTAGCACGATCTTGTTTCGATAGTTTGCTTTTGCGAAATCAACCTTTTTGATCAAGCTCTTGTGTTGTTGCCTTAGTAAAATTCTTGCAAAACTTCAATAAGATCACAACCCGAAAAGGTTTGCAAGGACTTGCAAATATAGGTGATTACATTGATTCACACTTACCTCTCATAAGACATCAATCAACTTCAAGAAGACAATGGATTCACCCAAAGCCACCATGAAGTTCAGGACTGTATGGTTTCTTGCATCCATCCATCCATCAGAAAGAATGCTGCAACCCTTTTTCCTCCATGTATCCCTTTTCTCTTCTACAAGAGCATGTGTGTTGATAACCCACTCCTCCAACAATGGTCCACTTAAATTTTTTGCTGAAGGTGTCTTAACTCCTTTACCAGAGTCACTCAATGCCCTCACTAGGGCATCCCAATAGGGTCTGTTTGCACAACTGAAGGAATTGTTGCAATAATACCAAAATTTGGTTGCAGTTGTCCTTACATCCTTTGCCTTGTCCCTCCCCCATGCAATATTATGAATTGTGGTTTGTCTTGTGCTAGAGCCTTGTCTCGCACTTCTCCCACTCCCACTAGCACTACCTTGCCGAATGCGAGGGCTAAGAATAGATTCTTTGGTCGCAACATCAACATTCTCTAGTCTGGCCTCATCCCCATAAAAAAATCCCGAAAGTCCCATTGCATGTCCCATTGCTGTGCTTGATTTTTTCGGCCTCTTTGGGTGACAACCAAAGCCTTCACCTCATTTCTAATCATATAATTTGCTCTAGGAAGGGGTCCACGTCACGTCCTGATTGCTCAAGTAGATGGAATTTGAGTTAATGTATGCCTCCTTGTATGTCCTTGCTGCAGTGTTTACAAAGCACATGATTCGGCAAGTTTCCCTTAACCCCATGCTTTCACATTGGGTCTCTTCCTAGGCTTGGACTTGGGGCTGTAGATGGAGTCGGTTGGGTTCCACTTGAAGGAGGATCATTGTTGCTTGCGGCGGTTCCAGGGACCTCACCCAAAGAATCCATCTATATTTCCTAATAGGAGGGAAAAATAAAAAATAAATAATTAATCAGATGCCCTAGGGCCTATGTGCTTGAAAAGAACAACTAAAAAAAATAGGGCCTAGCCTACATGCTTGAAAAGAACAAACAATAAATTTGAAAAAAAACCCTAACAAAACCTTAGTTTTTTTATGGGGAAATACCTCAGAAAATCTGTAGAAACAGTGTCAAATCTCCTTGAAATGGTGTCCAATCTTTGATGCAATCCGGAAAAGTGGTTTAAGATTATTGTTTTCACCTCTTAGAAGAATTTCCACACAGTTGGAGAGAAGGAAAAATGAGCAAATGAGAAGAAATGGGTTTTTAAAACAAATTTCTGTGTTTGTCCTCTGTTTTTGTGCTTGCGACTGATTTTCTCACAAGAAATCGGTGAGTTTTTGTCGGAAATCACACCGTGAGTCAGTGAGTTTTTCAGTGCCAAGAAATTTAAAAAAGAAATTGCAGGCCGCAATTTCTTGTGAGTTTCGCAACTGACAAATTTTCTAACTATGGTCTGTACTATACTCATATTATGGAAGGGTTGTTCTTTTGAAAATTGACATGAATGGTAATTATAGTCGGCAAGGGGTTCATTTAAAACTGCAGAAACAAAATCACATCTCTTTCAAATTGGAAAGAAACATTTGTAAATTATCTACACGTATCTGAAGTTCAAATGATAGGAGTCATTGGGAACTGCAATGCTAAGGGAACTTTGACATAGCGTTTTCTATTATTATGTAACTTATAATTGATCATTAAATTCTACTATTTAATTCTGATAAATCTAAAAGGACAAAGATAACATTCATGAGAGGGCAATATAAAAGATAATAAATAACAAAAATCTAAGAATATACCACAGTACAAAGTCAATAGAGATGATAGACTGAAAGCTTTTGCAAGCTACATATAGCAAAACATGCCTATAAAGGAGTGAGTTTTTTCAGTCTGTGAAATACAACATAAGCCATATGACTTTTATAGAAAGAGAGAATAAAAGAAATTCTATTTATGTCCACAACTGATCTAAGTAGGTCAATGGAACTTGCAAAAATACATCCAGTTAGAGTGTCTTTTAAGAGCCAAAGAAGGACTTCACAACATAAGCCATATGACTTCTATAGAAAGAAAGAATAAAAGAAGTTCTATTTTTGTCCACAAGTGATCTAGGTAGGTCAATGGAACTTGCAAAAATACATCCAGTTAGAGTGTCTTTTAAGAGCCAAAGAAGGTCCAAAGGCAAAGGGAAAGTGAATAAATACGAGCTGTATATAAACTAAACTACACCAGAACACATTAACATAAGATTCCAAGTAGGCAGGCAAACCCAAAATGGATGAATGCTAGACATGGCAGGGATAATAAGCATAACATTGTGCCTGAGTAGTAAAAATGGTATAGATAGGTATACAAACTAAGGACCACTGCCAAAATGACCAGGAAGTGTAGCAGAGGAGCTGTTGCTGGATGCATAAGCTGACTCTAATGTGTAACGGAATGCTTAATGGTAGTCCAGCTGCCAACATGCCACTAATAATCTGAATTCTTGGTCTATTAGACATTCACCATCGAGATAGACCATGTTGATGCAAGTATTAGGTCAAAGATACCACACAGTAGACTCTTCACCACCTTGATTTAAAGATGGTGTATCTTAACTGGGTCCTTACTCATCTCTATGAAGGAAATTCAATTGCTAAACAGTCAGAACAAAAACTCCTCTCGACTGAGACATTACAGAATAAACAGATCCAGTAACAGTGTCTTTTAAAAGCCAAAGAAGGCTCCCAATTAGAAACGTAAGGGAAAATAAATACAAGCTGTATATAAAGTAAATCACGTCAGAATACATTAACATGAGATTCCAAGTAGGTAGGCAAACCGAAAAACGGATAAAAATAGACGCGTCAAGGATAAGAAGTTTAACATTATGCCCGAGTAGTACAAACCATAGTAGAGAAACTCGGACTTGGCTTGGACTCGGACTCGGCAAAAAAATTTGGGAAAACTTGGTAAAACTTGGCAATTTTTCATTGTAATTATTTTTTTCCATGATATTATACAAATAAAAAAATTAATACTTAAGTGACACAAGCTTAAACTACACATGAAAGTGGCGAGTGATACAAAGCTTAAACTACACACGAAAAGGACAAAACACACTTCAATTAAAGAAATTTTAATGCCTCCAAAATTCAATTATTCATGTATTGCTTATGATATAAAAAGGTACAAATTACAAAACGTGTAAAAATGCCTCAATAGGCCCACTATCTAGTGTCTCGTAATGCCTTTGCCTTTGCCCTAGCAGAAGCTCTAGTCCTCTCTCTTTGTGCCTGTGCCTGTGCCTGTGCCTGTGCCTGTGCCTTTGTCGCTAACTCCGCTATACTTCCAAAACATCCATTGAAAAGAGAGGCTCTTGCTGCTCCTCTTTGCTCTCTCCTATTCCAAACATCTTCTGCAATTAGCATTGCTTCAAACTGATTCCCACAACACATTGTTCTCCAATTGCATTGTCTGAATTGAATTTTTCTCATTGTCGACATTTTGGTGCAGAAAGGAGTTTTTGAAGGGGAGTCCCAATTCAGCCTTGTCGAGTTTACGTGTTGACAGCTGAAACCGAGTTTTTTTACCTCTGATGTAATTATTGGGTGGTGGTTAGATTTTTAACCAAAAAATTTGATTTATTGTTGTTGGTCTAATCTCAGTTTGTCTCTGCTCTCTCTCCAACTGGAAATAGCAAAAATGAGGGACTTTGAAAAAAAAACTTTCTATGCTGTTTTCCTGTATCCATGCGTAGATGGCTGAGTTTGTTTTCAAGACTTGGCAAGTTTTGAGTCTTGAGTACTCAGTGAGTTTTCCAGAAACTCAGCTGAGTTTGAAAAACTCATCGAGTCGAGCCCAAGTGACTTGGCCAGGCCGACTTGGACCTGGACTCAAATACTTGCCGAGTTTGGCTACTATGGTACAAATGGAATACATGGCTATATAAAATAATGACCACTGCCAAAAATGACGTCTAGTGTGGTAGAGAGGAGCTGTTATTTGATGCATAAGCTGTCTGTAATGGAATGCTGAGCGGTGGGACAGCTGCCACCATGCCTCTCATAGACTAGAAACATAAGATTAGATCTCTCTCCCCTCTAATAGTATGAAAGAAAAAAAACACTAATAGTATCAAATCTTGGTCTTCTAGATATTTCACCATTGAGATGGACCATGTTAATCCTAGTGTTAGGTTAAAGATACAACAAGTTAGTTTCTTACCCACCTTGATTTGAAGTTAGTATATCTGAACTGGGTCCTTACACATCTCTAAGAAGAATAAAAATAGTAAGAATAAAACTTCTCTCAACTGACACACTACATGATACTGTACTTCAAATCAAGAGAGTATAAATGCCCAAAAAACTAACTGGAGATGTGGCTAAGGCATACAACTTCAAGACAAAAATCAAGGATTATATAAAGGAAGAGTAAGATGCAAGTTTCATGTTTCCGGAGATACAACTTCTAAACCTTTATGTTTTTTGTATAATGATTGCTTATATGGGATTGAAATGAACCCCACACATATTACATCGTCACCGTGTTACCATGGTATTTTATTGAACCATGTAATGGTACTGACACTTGGTCTCTCCATTTCGAGCCACATCTATAACCACTTGAGCTAATGCCATTTGATTGTTTTAAAGCTCTTTTAACCTACTAGCTCCTTCCAAATTTTTATTGGATGCCTCTGTTCAGGTTAGATGGATAATTTAGGCTACCTATAATGCCTTTTATTGGGAGGAACTTTATGTCACTTACATCTTTCCATTTGTTATGCCTTTGGCTAAAGTAGACACAACAGGGGTTCTATTCATTTTTCATGGGATCATTTCTCTCCTTGTTTAATTGCATCTATTATGTGGACTGCAGAAGAAATATTTTCATCTAGATCAGAATTTGGTTTATATCAAGTTTTGATTGCAATTAAGTATCAAATATTATGAAACTGATTGATTTGCAAGCTATATTTTCCAGAATTTATAGTCAGATTCTTTCCTTTTGTAATTTGTTGTGCACTTCAAGTTATCTCATGATGTATGAACTTGAGAGGTTCTCTCTACACCCTTATTTCATATGGTGGTGATCTTATGCAGAAGCTACCTTTACACATGACCTCTTCCCTAGAACACAGAGGTCATAGATATTGTTCATTGTGCTGTTCTTTTAGTGGCTGATAATTATCATAAAAATTAGCATGAAGTGCCTCTTTTTTAGATCTAACATATCAAATACATACTTCTTATGATTTGATGTGGATTCCCATAAATGAACTCTTTATATTGACAAGGGTCTTTGTTAGCAAATATTATTAAGGATCCTTTATAATGCATTGAAACGTCTTTAGGAACATTAAACTACATGCCACAACAAGTTTAGTCATTTAGATGACATTAACATGTAGATATTCTTGAATTTCCAAGCCATAGGTGGCTGCTTGTTTGTCATGATTATCCCAGCTATATAGTGTTAACACCAGCTACATTTCACTGGTTAGAAAATTGTATTTTATCTTCTTAGATGACTGCTCTTCGTATTTTGTATATGTTGCTAACAGATTTTTTAACAGACTTCCATCTGTGCTATCCGTAATAGAGTTGCTCAATTACCAAGCACAAACTACATAGCCCAAAAATTAAAATGAAATTTTGCTAGTTGAGAAATAATTAATTTTATTATGATAACCTTGAGTTTGGCAACTGGCAGTTGCTACAGGGTCTAGTATTATTTATCATCACAGACTTGAAATTCATCATCTTAAATTAATAGGTATTCTCTCATTGGAAAGACTTACATAAGATGATATATTTTAATCTATTATTTAGGTGAGATCAGTATGGGTTATAGCTCCATCACATGGAGGATATACGAGGTTAATATTAATTTCAAATAGAATGATAATCAACCCTAAAATAAGAGATTTTCAAAGTTTTTCAGTTTCTGGAATTTATTTGAAATCTCTTCTCTGGATTTATGTTGTATTTTCTACATTTCATATGTATTGAATTTTATCTGTACTTTCTTATTGCCAAATTTTGCAACTATGATTTACATTTCTGTCTGGGGATATTTTTATAATAATTTCCTTTGTAGAGATCCTCTCCTGCAATTTGTTTTTCTATTCCTCTCATTTCCATGGGAGGGAACCATTTCTTGTTATTTTCTGCTGGAGGTGTAGCAAGTCATTTTATTTTTAGTTGCATTTGTTGGCTCTCATTTCTTAATATGTTTGCAGTCGTAATGTTATCTATAATTCTGTATTGCATGTGTGTCCTTTATTGTAATTGGCATAAGCATCTACTAACAAAACATGTCAAAGATCTTTTTAAAGAATCTGGCATGAACATCTATTAAAAAACAAGCTGAAGATCTTTCTAAAGAAACGAACACACTTTAATTGCATCATTTTTCCTTCATAAGGAATCTAATTCAATAGATGTGGAAGAAGTTAATAATTTTTCATTTCTTTGCATTTCAGCACTAACCTTGTAGTGATTATTTATCTAAACATATTGTTGTTGTCACAGGCCATGGTGGGAGCGATGGGTTGCATGGATATGTACCATCACTTGATGAGGTGGTTGAAGACACGGTATGCAGAGTCAAATTTCTGTTTTTGTTAGAATATACTAACAAATCATTATAGTGATGCCTGAATATTTTGTGTCTTTGTCTTGCAGAAGTTGCTGCTACAAAAAATAAGGTCAGAGAACCAGGGAATGCCATGCTTTTTATTTGGCCACTCAACAGGGGGATCAATTATCTTGAAGGTAGTGTTCTTTTCTTTATTGGTTCAAGGGGTGTTAAAGAATAAAAATTGTGCTTGCAGGACTTTCTGTCACATGACTGCAATAATAAAGCTAAACGCAATATGCTAATCAAATGTGAATGTTTGAAGGCAGCATTAGATCCTAATGTCAAGGAAACCATACGTGGAATCGTTTTAACTTCTCCAGCACTCCGTGTCTGGACTGCTCATCCAATTTTTGGGGTAAGACAATATTTTTTGCACTTGATATTTTTTTTTCCACTGAAAGGCATGCATCTAATACCATACTATTGTGAATAATCATACGAGAAGTACATTAGGCAGTGGAATAGATTAGGGTCCTTTACAAGCGTACTGCCAGATGACAAACATGTCCATTTTAGGACCTACATCCAAAACATCTATTTCATTTTAGAAATTCAATCTTTTTTTTCTGGAATTTATTTAGTCATTTATCTGGATAAAAATGAATGTATGTCTGAATTATGGCAGGCAATCGCTCCATTATTTTCTCTTCTTTTACCAAGGTATCAGTTCAGTGCGGCAAATAAGCAAGGAATAGCTGTGTCTCGTGATCCTGAAGCACTTATTGCTAAATACTCTGACCCATTAGTATATACAGGACCAATCAGGGTGCGAACAGGCTCCGAGATACTACGCATCTGCTCATACTTGCAACAGAATATGAAAAGAGTATCCGTTCCCTTTTTAGTCCTCCATGGAACTGCTGACACTGTTACAGATCCAAATGCATCTCAAGATTTATATGATCAAGCAGCTTCAGAACATAAGGCAATAAAACTTTATGATGGACTCCTGCATGATTTGTTGTTTGAACCCGAGCAAGATGAGATTGCAAGTGACATCCTTAAATGGATGGATGATAGACTGGAGCACTGATGGGGCCCGCATTTTTTCATTTTTTCATGGATCATTTTAAGCAAACTTGTTTTTTATTTTTATTTTTCAAATTTCCCTATGATCTATCATTGGGGTTTTCTATATCAAGGAAACAAAACCCATTCCAAAAATTTCATGTATTCTTTTTCTATGATCTTATCATTGGAAAATACCATTCTTTTAGCAGGTTTTTTACATTAACAAATGAAGACATGGTTGACCATCAGTCGCTAAAGATTCTTACGATGAGTCTGACATAACACAGAGAGTCATGCGGTTTCCTTCTAAAGTAGCCGTGCTTGTGGTTTTATGCCCTTTACAGGATTAATACATTATCAAATACGTGTCTGTGACTTCTTTGTATAAATGATACTATCAAAACTCTATTTCAAACCATCAGTGCTTTCATTGTGTAAGCCATTTCTTGACTTAAATCTTTCATAACTTCTTGATGCTTTAAACCATTCTTACAATTGTAATGTTAGCTTATGTTCACAGTATTTTGATATAGGTTTGTTTGCTTTAGTCGTTGTTATACCTGAAACATGCATCTTATTTGAGTTCTTTAACGCCAATCATTGCTATAGGCTGTTAGGTGAGCCTCTTTGCTTATAAGGATGTGATTCCTTTATTTGCCAGATGACATAAAAGCGTACAAGATGCACTGGAGTTTGCAAATGTATAAATAGAATATTTTGTGTTTTATGTTATGAAAAACATTGCAAGATATATGGTAACCTAATACAGCTAAATTGATAAGTTAAACAACAAAACAACCCTACATATACATAGAAAGATTGTATGACTTCAACAGTGCTATAGGCAACTAAACACTGACACAGTATAAAAATGAGGTATCATCTTGGAGGCAATAAAGTTCAAGGCTTATTCATTATTGTTGCGATATACACTAGTTGTAACTGTTACATTGTAATGGAGTAGCTCTGGAATATTGCAGTCCAGAACTCACGTAACTATGTCAAGTTGGAATTTGCAATGAACAAATAGCCAAGAAAAGAAGGGTGGTTATGCCAACTATTTAAAGACACCTATGAGAAAAACAGGCAATTAGAATCTGTATCTCCTCAGGTTCTTAGTATCTTCTCTGAAGAAATATTGATATCCCAAAAACATTAGTAGTTGGGAGAAAAAAGTTGAAAAAACGTATGCAGATACACCAGCGTTGTTAGGCAATGTATTAACATGCTTGAATCTTCCAGCTCCTTTTGTTAGCATTCAAGTCCGGTAAAATAAGTGTCTGCACATGGGAGTCAGATTACTAACATGGTTTACCTAGGGAAGGGAAGGGAAGGGAATGGGGCCTTGAAAAGATAAGGGTGGCCTGCTGGTAAGTTTGATGTGGTGTACAAAGGGATGAAGGAAAGTACAGTGGGGTCACCAGTAAAAAGCACGTAGAAGGAATGGACTTCAAATCATCCTCCCATAAAAAGGCACGAATAAAATAGTATGAATATTTTAAAAGCAAAAAAATATTTTGGTTGTATTTTCTTCGTTTAAGAACATGTTTTGTGTTGGATTGTATTGTATATTGTATTGGCCAATGGACCCATAAGACACCGGCACAATTATCCATGTGATGATGTATTTTGAAATAATGTCAGTTTGACATTTATTGGAATATGTACCTTTGTATCAAAGGTGTATTTATACATCATCTCAACCATTCTTGGAGGTCATCTTTTTAATCTTTGAGATACTTGCTGTCTAAAGGCAGCTTACTCGTTTTGTATGTCTTGTCATTATTTTGCTTATTTTGGGTATTGTGTTGATTCCATTTGTTCCTTTCCAAGTAGTGTTTCCACATGGTACTCCAGTAGATGGGAATCTCCATTACTTGATTCAATTTATTTATTTTTCTTCCGAAGATTGGTCTTTCAAATGGTAAAAATTCCAAGGAAGTTGTATGTTTTCAAGATTCCCTATTTTTTTTAGGGGTTTTATTTTCATTTTTAAAATAACACGTCTTTTACCTGAAGGCTTAATATGGCTTCATGATTTGTGCTCCAACAATGGCAAGAGTTGGTTCAGGTAATGCCTTTTCTCAATATTTTTTTAAATTTGTTCGATGGAGGCTATCATAAGATAGCTTTTGCTATAGGAATATTTTGGTTATTTTCATTGCGTTGTTTTTTGTTTTGGTTAGACTATTAGCACCATAGAAGATGTGTCTTTTTTGGTCTATAAGATGACATCAACGCTTTGGAGGTTCCTGTCATCTAATGTTTCGAGAGGGTAGTCATACTCGTTTTCTTTGCTTTTTTTTTTTCTTGCATCATCAAGCTTTTATCAAGGAGAGTCATTTTTAGATTTTAAACTCAAAATATGGGAGTTCAACACTAACGTTTTTGGTAGATTTTTGTCAAAATTTCCTTTTGAAAGTTCAAATTTTAAATTTTCAAATTAAAAAGGGCCCTCTTCATTCCCATATCATTGTTGTTGGCGTGTATGTCCTCATGCATATCCTTGTGTATACCGTATACTTTGTATGGGATAGGGACATGTTCATCTTGACATCTTCGTCTTTGACCCTTGATGAGTGCCTAGCATAGTTGGTAAGCTTTGGCTTGTAAAAACGTTGGGGGCGAGGATGTGAGTTCAAACTTGTACCCCTTTTTGTGCCCAACCCTTCCGTTGGACATGTGCCTATTCCTTTCCATTTCTATAGAGAAGGTTAAGTGCCATTAATTGCGTGGTTGGGGGACCCTACTGGCATAGCTAGCTTGGTCATTTTATGACCCAATTGTGGGGGTTTAAGTCTTATATGCATGCATTTGACTTGGTTTTACTTGTGGCATGTGATCACAAGCTGATTTTGATCTACGTGACCTTCATAGCTGGCATACCATATTGTAGACAATAGAAAGATTAAAAACTTGAATAACAAGGTCATTTGACTTGGCTCATTTGTCCTTCTTGATACATGGATAAGTGTCAGATACTGTCTGGCTGGTTTGGGCCCTTTCCTCCAATTAGCAAGTGGTGCTCCCATGATTTTTGGAGGGAAAGTTGAAGGGTGCAAGTCTTTTCATGCATACTAATTAGGCTTGTATTCTTGAGACCATAACTTTACGATATAAATTGTGGTGACACTCTTTTGTATCATGTGGAAGCAATTTTGGTGCTTGATTGTCATGGATCCAAAGTCATATATTGTCCTCTTGCATGGATGTAACTATAACATGGAGTTGTTTAGGTTATCTATTTATTGGAAAGGGATTTTAGAGTGCTTTTAATATGAATACAACCATCACCGTTGCTTCTATGGGGAAGGGACTTTAGAGTGCTTTTAATGAGAATACAACCACCACCATTGCTTCTATTGGGAAGAGACTTTAGAGTGCTTTTAACGAGAATACAACCACCACCCTTGCTTCTATTAGGAAGGGATTTTAGAGTGCTTTTATTGAGAATAAAACCATCACTCTTGCTTCTATTAGGAAGGGCACTTTAGAAGGAAGGGATTTTAGAGTGCTTTTATTGAGAATAAAACCATCACCCTTGCTTCTATTAGGAAGGGACCTTAAAGTGCTTTTATTGAGAATATAACTACCACCCTTGATGAAGCAAACCCTCATGACTAAAAAAAAAACAAGAAGCTCTTTGTTTATTCTCTTTACTCATTGAGCCCGATTTGTTTTTTTGCATTCAACACTATAAGTAGTTGAAGAATCTTTTTAGAAACGTTAATGCCATGAAAGTCAATTGTGTTGAGATGGAGCTTGCTATACTAAAATTAGAGGATTTTGTGAATATTCAAGATTATATTGTGGTTTTGAGGGTAATATTGTTAATTTTAGTGGTGCAACTCAAACAAACCCAAAATATATCTTGTCCTCCAATATTTCTTCTCATTTCATGATACTCTTGTTGATGTCTTTGCTCTTCTAAGGTATTTTTATGTTGCTCTATGAAATTGTGATGCATTTTTTAATGAACAAGCTTATGCGAAAATAATGTCTAAATTGAAGGACAAGATCAATAAGCCTAAGTGTGATAAGTCTAAGAGCTCTAAGAAGAAGATGCCTTTCTATAATTATTATAATAACAAAGGTCACTGTTCCAAAAATTGTCTACCTTGACTTCAAAAGATTGAAGCAAAATAAAAGAAGGCTAGTTTGGATTAGTGTTGATTATCAAGATAATAGGGGAGTTACTAATAGTGTTTGTTTTGCGGTGCATTCTACTTATTGGAAATCTCATTTGTATGACTAAATTGTTACTTTTAGCCACTCTACATATCACCAAACTTCTTTGACTATAACCACTTTCATAGTGGAGTGTGGGTTGTTATTGGTAATGATATTGCTTTGTAGGTTCTAGGTAGCAAACACCAAGTATTGGTGATGGCAACTTTGAGGAGGTCCATATTCTAGGAGTTGTGTCTAACTTCTTTTCTATACATCACATCACTCATACCAACAAGAAGGTTGAGTTTTAGCCAAATAGGTGGGTTTTCAAGGACATTGGATGAAAGTTTTAAGATTGTGGATTCATGATATTATGATGAGACCAACAACATTTACAAATTTGGTTATGCTTTATTCTCTTCTAAGAATAAAGTTTTTGTTGCTATGGTCGCTGAGGTGGATTCTACAAGTGGGTTTTGGAATTTTTGGCTAGGGCATACTAATTTGGATCCTTAGGGTACATTGTCATTTTTGAATGGTTTTTTGACATTTGATTGATAAAGTGTCCTTTAGGTGTTTGTGAGGAGTGTTTTTTGGTTAAACACCACAAGGATTCCTCTACCAAGGACAAAGCATGGCATGCTTCTCAACACTTGGATTTGATTCATATCAACATGTCAATTTTTATTTGATAATTATTACTTCCTTAATTTTATTGATGATTGCATTTGAGTTGTTTGGATGTAAGCCTTTAAGTCCAATGACGAGAATTTTTCCAAGTTCAAGGATTTCAAAGCTTTTGTACAAAATCAATAGGAAAGGAAGATCAAATGCTTGAGGATTAATCCAGGTGGAAAGTATGTCAACAACTAGCTTGAGGATTCTTTAACTTCTTTTGGTATGTCTAACAAATCCACCATTCATTATATTGCGAAGTAAAATGTGTTTGTTGAATGAAAAGATAGAACCATTATCGAAATGATTCATTGTTGATTCATGATAAGTAGATGGATCCTAAACCTTGGGTAGAGACAATTCAATATTCATTCTATATCATTGATAAGACTTTACTTCTATCGAAAAAGATATGACTTTGTTTGAGCAGTAATTTAGGAGAGATATTATGTTTCATGTTTTTTGGTATTTAGGTCCATGGTCGGGGCCCACATTTCCATTAAGTTATAGAACAAGCTTCAATTGAAGAGTCAAGTGTTTTTTTATTGGGTGTGAGATTAGTTGAAGGCTTATCGACTTTTTGGTCCTAACATTTTTGTAAGTGTTAAGAGAGATTCATTTTAACGAGTATTATCTAGATACAACTTCAATATTGCTTTTGGCTCTCCTCGAGGATTTGCATCCTCACTCCTATTGATTTGTATGCTTAGAGAGCTTATATTGGTACCTTTAATCCAACTTCTAGTTCTTTAAATTATGATCTTATGCCTTATTTTGAATATTATTGTAGAGGGGGAAAACCGACCTACCGCGTACAAGTCCCAAAAGGCTGGATTTGTAAAAGAGAGAGAGAGAGAGAGAGAGAGAGAGAGAGAGAGAGAGAGCCTTATGGGGTGAATTATGGGGGCTGTGTTGTTCTCTACACTCGGTTGTAGGGGTAAGGGTTCACCAGGAACGGTTTTAGAACTCGCTCCAGGTCCTCTAGTTTTCAAGAATGTTTAATGTATTTAGTTTAAAGCAATCACCTGAGTTTGACTTTTCTAGATCTATGCTATGAAAGATAAAGGACAATGCAGAAATACAAGAGCTAACCCTAGAATGATTCTTTCTTTGAATACTTTCTAATCTAGGGATTTAAATAAATAATATTTAAGCAAGGGCTCAAG
This sequence comes from Wollemia nobilis, assembly GCA_028583015.1. NCBI lineage: Eukaryota > Viridiplantae > Streptophyta > Pinopsida > Araucariales > Araucariaceae > Wollemia > Wollemia nobilis. Next base: position 9,178,130 of record JAQPPZ010000458.1, on the reverse strand, counting down.
AAGGAATGTACAAACAAAATTAACCATAGATGCATACTATATGTTGTTATCTTTTAATGCCTAAAACTTAATATATTTCTATAAAATCAAATCTAGGGTTTGAAACAGAATTATAAGCACTCAACAAACAACCTATAGTTTAATGGGAACACTTATCTTAACCGGTGGTTAATTCAAGCTTTCATCCTCTTGTCCAATAATGTCAACAATTCCTATTCCTGCAAGATAACTTAAGAAACACTTGAAAATGGAATTAGCGTTAGGGGGCCTGCATAGGCCGCTGTACAATAATGCTTTGAGGCGCAACAGTCAAGCACCCTAGGTACTTTTAGATGACCTTTAAGAACAAAAGCAAAAATTGATCTTTGGATATTAATTATAAAACAACAGTGCAGTAGAATACAAACATAATACAAAGTAATCAAATATGATCAAAATGTAGTCTAAAATGCTATCATGTAGTTAGAAATATCAGATTGCCCCTAGATTGACTCTGGACAAAGTCACGCCCTTTAGAGAGCTAGCGTGACAACGCAAAAGGCAAAGTTGCGCCCCGTCTGGATCGGGCGTGATTTCGCTTTGCAGAAAAATAACCCTAAGTTCGAGCCTGCGAGGTCGCGCCCCGTTAATATCGGGCACGACTTTGCTTGAGACGCGAAGAAAATAAAAGCATAAGCGAAGTGCAATGTAGATGTCTTAAACTAGATAAAAAGACCTGGTGAATGGTGTAGAAGCAGGCAGAAGGGTGGAGACCTTCGAGTAGTTAATCTCTCCTTTGGTCTACAACACGAATCCACCAAAGAGAACAACAAATCAAATCAATGCAACATAAGATAAAATTTGTACTTAAGTGTTAGCTTGCTTGCAGAAGAATAGGAAGCAAATAGAAAATAATTACTAGCATGTTAGAATAATCACATATATAAATCCTGTCAAATTCGTTTATCTTAAAATCAGGGATTAAACCCTCCTTTTATAGCGAGCTCGAAGATGAAAATAGTGGGAAAAACCCAGGGAGGTCGACGCCAAAACATGCCAACTAGAAGAATTAGGGTTTTTGTGGGAGAACCCTAAAAAAAAGGCGAAGTTTCACCCCATCTCGGCAAGTTTTAACCGGGCGCGATTTTGAATAGAGAAGGAAAAGAAGAGAAACAAACGGAAAGGGGCCTATCCCATGCCTTGGGCAAGTGTTGGAGGCCTCTTAAGGGGTTCAAGGAAGATTGCCCGCTAAAGTGGGTCAATTTTCCGTGTCTACATTTTGCTCCCTTGTTGACGCATTTATGGCATAATAAATGTTTAAAAGAAGAGATGTAAACACACACTCAAACAAGAAACAACAAGCAAAAATGGGGTAGCTAGTTTAGAAGAAAGGGATGGTGCAAAAACAATGTCATTTTGGATACTTCCTTGTTTTGCACACAAACTGAGGCATTAGGGACTTTAATGCCTCTATAGGTCGGGGTGTCCTCTCAAGTTTTGTGAGGAAGAAAAGTCTCCTAAAAAACTCGAAAAGGTAGACACAAAAGAAGAGAGAAAAAATAAAAAACAAAAAAAAAAGAGGGTAAAAAGAAACAGGGTCAAAAGTGAAAAAGGGTAAACCCTAATAAATTTTCACTATGCAAAGGATAAAAAGAGAGCTTTGGGGAAAAATGACAATGGTGCTACGATGCACCGTTTAACGATTGCAAGAGGCGAGGTCAGCGCAAAGGTGGACTGAGCATAGGTAGAACAAAAAACCATCACTTTTATGCACATTTTTGTTTGATTTTGCATGTTTTTTCAGATTTTAGGGGTTTTTTAGAAAATTTGTCATCGTGAAGGGTGACGATTTTCACGGTCGATTGGGGTATGACCTCACGGCTTGGCCGCAATTTTGCCCTGGTTGACGCACGATGAAATCATGCTCGAAGACAATCGAGTGTGATTTCATGAAATTGTGTCTCTTAAACGAGGATCCGACGAAATCGCATCTCCTAAACGAGGCTCTGAAAAAATCACGTCTCCTAAACGAGACTCTGACAAAATCGCATCTCCTAAACGAGGCTCCGGCAAAATTGCGCATCCAAAAAATGGGGTGCGATTTCACTGAAGAGAAGGAAGGGAAAGAAAGGAAGAAAAAAAGAAAAGGAAAAAAAGAAAACAAAGGAGAAGAAGAGGGAAAGGCAAGCAAGCTAACGGAATACTTAATTTTAGTTGGCTGTCATTTTTATTATGATTTTATTAAATTTATGAGACTAATAAATTTTATTTATTTTTATGGATGCAACTCGGTGTACTCGAGAGCCAGGAGTGGCGAGCGAGATCACTGGAGGTGGAGTTAGATGCACTGGGGTTGGTGAAGATTACTCAACTACAGGTGGTGGGGCTAGGCCACCTAGCAAGGATGCCTTGCATTGAGACAGACAGGGCTTTGCTGATAGCCCTAGCAGAGAGATGGTACTCAGAGTTGTCCACCTTCTAGTTACCAATAGTGGAGCTGACTGTCACACTAGAGTACGTGTAGTGGATTTTACGCATTTTCATCAGGGTAACATTATCTTACAGGGCACGAGGATGGTCAACCATTATTTAGTGATTTTCAGGAGGCTGGACCCACTAGGTGTGAGAGAGTACCATTGCAATCAATGATCTAGTGGATAGATACAGGGCAGATCCACTAACGATTATTCTTTGTAGGATGGTGGTAGGGCTACTGATGTGCCATACAAGTAGGCGACATCTACTATGGGCCATGGCAAGGGTAGTTGCAGACATGCGAGACTAGGGAGTGAGGTTCACATGGAACCCTTATATATTGGCTCGTTTGTATAGGTGGTTGTATAACATCATGTACAAGTGGCGTACATGGTTAATATGTATGAATATGCTCCAAGTATGGTGTTGGGAGCACATAGCAGTCCGAAGACCGCATGCACTACCAGGTCCACTACCCAGTCCAGAGCAGCCAACAACATACAGGTGGTCGAGGTCCCTTAAGAGGTCTATGAGGGCCTATGCTAGGAATCTGCTACTAGCTAGGTGGGTGATCGATGAGCCTTGGGAGGCGAATATCATTTGGTAATCATGGCATGTTCACCCTGGATGGGCTGAGGATAGGGTGGAGCTAGCTAGGGTGAGGAGGACAAGATGGCCGATGATAGAGAAGGGAGAGCCAGAGGTCTTCCATTTCAATAGAGTTCTGAGGTAGTTCAAAATTTTGTAGGGAGTCCCAAACCTGAGGGACTACTAGTACTAAAGGGTATACCGGGATCCAGCAAGAGTCGAAGGTGAGCCAAAACTCACCAAGTCGGTCACGAAGGACTTGGATGACACTCCTCATGTTAACTTGAGGGTAAGTAGTTGTTTGGTACAAGCGGTGGTACAAAGGAGTTGTACTTGAAAGGGTCTCCCTGCCTATCCCCAATACAAAGGTGCCAGGTCATAAGCCTGGGAACACAATGAGATTTTCAAGAGGTTGCTTGCCGGGCCATAGAAAGGACACAACATGGTTTTGCAGACATGAGAAAAAGGTAGACACGTGCCTGGATTGTGTTGGTGGTGGAGGCCACCAACTTTGCAAGAGTCGAGGAGGCAGGGATAGAAAGAGTTGCCCCCATAGAGGCCAGGAAGCTATAGAGAGGCCTCGACATTTGTAGAAGTAGCTGGCCAGGACCAGGGGTGAGGAGAGATAGAGGAGCTACAAGCATAGGTAGAAACTCTACAAGGACAGATGGCCCAGATCCAGGAGGACAGGGCCAAGAGGCTAGAGGGATTGCAGAGCTCATTGAGTGCCATAGAGATAGAGAGGGACGCAACTTGGGAAAAGGTTGATCGACTTCAAGGGGAGGTGATCCATTTGGATGGGGAACGTCAGAGGGCCAAGGCTAAGGGGATGGTTGTCATCGGGTCAAGCAGGCGATGAAGCCCATCTCTTACAGGTGGAGTTGTGGAGGATAGAAGAGAGGTTGGAGGTAGCTATTCAACGGGTTACATTTTTTGAGATAGTGTACTATGCAATAGTCCCAGTGGAGCGGAAGATGCCACTTCCTCCATCTCTCTAGTCAACTAGAAGGTCATGATATTGGTCCCAGATAGTATCAGCTACAAAGTTTGTGGGCATGCAACAACCTAGGCTACCTCCTCCTCAGGGTGGGTCAAAGGGAGCAGGCTCCAAGATCTAGGGCTAGGGAAAGCTAGGGCTAGAGATCGGGGTGATGCACCAATTTTATATTGTGGTGTGCATCCCTAGGTTGAGTGTACCGAGTCTGGATTGTGGTACACCAACCAAACACTAAGCTATATCTCTTTTTATCTCGAATAATATAGAGATGCTCCTTTATTTTATGTGTTATACATGTATGATGATTTAACTTATTCATTGCTTTATGTTTTATGTTTTATGTATGCAAAGACTATCCTAATGCAAAACTACATGAAATGCATGGATGAAAAGAAAATAATAAGAAAGAAGGAGAAGGAAACAAAAGAAGAAAGAAGAATATCCAAAGGTCAATCATATAAACCATAGAAGGATGAGCAATTCACAATATAAAACTAGCATAGGTTGTGAGGAACTAGTGTAGTTAAATACTATGGATTGTACCAAAAAAGGACTAAACCGCTATGGGAATAGAACTTGCTTGCAATGCAAAATACTTAGAGTTTGACCCGTTGGGGGTGGTTGCTCTCTTATTGACTGTTGTGAGGCAATTACCTGGTAGGATGTATGCCGAGGTCTACTGATACCGACCAAGGAGCTTATCCTAGAATGGGGTGTTAAGCCTACTGATTCAAAAGAGAGTATGACCCGTTAGAAGATCATAGACGATGTAATACCTGCTAAGATGTACAAGTATTCAATGTGGGGTGTAATATGAAATTTTTTCAAGTGCTATCCCAGATAGGGGTTTTGAGAATATAGAGGACACTGCGAGTGTGTGCTACTGTGAAAAAAAAGTCGAAGAGAAAAATAAGGTTATATCTTTACAAGAGTAAGAAGAAATAAGGGGAAAGAAACAACACCAAAGAGAAGACAGAAGAAGACTCCCTAGGTGGGGATCTAGCTAGGCATCAGAGTTTTAGTGATAGTGTAATGCATGTGAGTTATGACCTAACTAGGTAATCATGTGCCATTATCACCAGATCCTCAAAAAGCTACATGAGCAGGAAGTCATGAACAATCAACCATGCAATTTTATGACACTCAATTATGCAAGTTATTTTATATGTCAAGCAATCATGCAAGTATGACAGGCAACAATGCAATATGAGTAGGCAAGTGGATGCAAATACAACTAATATGATGATTTTTGTTTTTAAAAATTTTGAGTGAGTAGAATTATACTCAATGCAAAATCTAAATGCACCATTTATCTTATTATAATTATTAAGCGTGCCATGATCTATTGGATTGAGGATTTCCCCAGAAATGATGTCATTTCGATAATAAAAACTATAGAGGAAATCCTCTAAGGCTTCTCTTTTGATAGTCTTGGAACGATAGTCATTACATTTTCGAACAACACCGTTATTTTTAACTTAAGAAACACCATATAACAAATCATGATTTTATTTTACAATAGCAGGTTTATTGCTAGAATGAATAGAACCAACCATATTACAAAACAATATTTTTGAAGAAAAGAAAGAAGCATCATTTTAATTTTATTTTTGTTCTTTTCTAAATTCTAATAATCCATATATTTTGCATAAGTTATAAGATGGTCATCATCCTCAAATGGTAAAGTTTATTTTTTATTAGGCATAAAATCTATTCCACATCTCCTAGGCCATATTTTGACATCCAAGGGTTCTTGAATGCCCTTCCGTTGTGGCTCCAAACCTTTACCTACATATTATATACTAGATAGGATTTTCTTAGGAAGAGGGTAATTATTAGTGAGGTAACATTGAGAAAAATAGCACTCACTAGGAGAGGGGTTGCTACTACGAATCTTTTCTTCAAAGGCAATTCCTCTGAAGACAAAGGTACTTGTGCCAAAGTGTACAACATCACCTTTCTTATGGGGTAAGCCCATGGTTCTTGGTGTAGGTGGTAGCTTGTCCAGATTCAGAAGAGGTTCTTGAAGGAACTGATTATCATGATCCATAGATGACCAATAGGAGGTATGTTCCTCACTCACTTTTAGATTGTGAAAATCTTATGAGATTTGAGATGAGGAACATGGCGAAAGTGCTGAAGAAATAGAAGGGCATGAATTGATTTTAGATTGAGCTAACTCTATATTTGAACAAGATTCAAATGGTCGAGGATCATCCAAAATGGTGACAACTTGATTACCATATTCAAATTTGAGATATTTATGAAGAGTAGAAGGGACGAACTTCATTGCATGGATCCAAGGACGTCCAAGAAGAAGATTAAAATATGTTGGACAATGTACCACATAGAATAAAGTATCCAATATTTTAGGTCCAACTTTAAGGGGAAGAGAAATAACACCATAGGTCTATTGGAACTCGTTGTTGAAAGCTTTTATGATGATATCAGTTTTGGTTAAATCTTCCTCTCTTAAATCAAAATTTTGAAAGAATTGATATGTACACAAATTGAGGGAGGAACCATTATCAATCAAGACTCGTTTGATAAGGGCATCCCAACATGTGTAGTGATGTAAAGTGAAGAATCTCCATGTAATTTTGAGGAAGGTTTATCATCATTTGAGAATGAAACATGATGTATCCTAAAAGAACCTACGACATCAACTATAGCATCAGGGGAAATATCTAGAGGAATCAATTATTGCTTTAAAAATTCCATCAAATAATTTCTATGACTAGGAGAAGTCTGCAAAATTTCTAAAATTGATATCTTTGCCGGAGTATTAGCTAACTGCTTCTGAAGATCAAATGAAATATTGGGTTGTGGTTTCAACACTAACGGTGGAATCCTTGTAGCTGAATCATTTTTTTGATTTTCCTTTAAAACTGAGCTGGGATGCGACACTGTAAATTTTCCTTGCTGATTCTATTGATTCTAAGCTTGTTTCCTTGTGGTTATGCCAACCATACCGAAAACATTATTGTGGTGTGGGGGCTCATTGTGATGAGCCACCTGGTTTGCCATTTGTTGGTCAGGTTTTGGCAGTGGATCATTGAATATTCCCATATCATGATTAGTATTTGGAGCTTGTTGAGTGGGAATCTGATTGTTCATCATTTGAACATTCCTCAAGTTAATACACCCTGCATCAATCAAATCCCGAACCACATGCTTCCGTTTATTACAAGAATTCATCCAATGTCCTACTCTATGATATGCACAATATTGACATGCTTTATACCAGTGAGCTGTAGTATTTGGTTTTCTTACAAGAGGTAACTCAGCTGCCTTGGCTTCTAAAAGTTGCTTCAAAACTGCTTCCATAAATATATTAAGCCTTGTAAAATTTCTTTGAGGAGGTTTTTGAAGTATTATATTTTGTTGTAGGCTATTAGTGACATTGTTAACAGGACTACTATCACTATCACCTCCTGTGTGTTTATTCTTATGCTAAAATTTAGTGGGATTATTTTATTTAGCCTTAAGTTGGCCTCTTTTGATAAGGGTTTGTTCACTTTTCTAGATAACTCAATTACTTGATCAAAATATGTGACAACAGTAGTCTCTAGTGCATAAGATAATTGTTCTTGTAGATTACCAATAAATATGTCAAGCATATATTTATGAGGTACAGGATGTCTTAACCGACCCACTAAACTCGTCCAATGAGCTAATTTTTTTGAAAAACTTTCTTCTTTATTTTTCTTTAAATTATAAATATCTTTCATTGATACTTCTTTTTCAATATATGCACTAAACTGATGAACAAATAATTTTGCAGTCTCTCCAAAATTATTCAAAGAATAATTAGGCAACTGATAGTACCATTCTAATGTCGTGCCAACAAGACTATTTGGAAAATTTTTCAATGATATTATATCATCATAAATGAGATCATGGCAAGCTGTTCTGAACCTTATTAAATGCTCTATTGGATCTTATGTCCCTTTGTAAAATGGTAACACTAGCATAGGAAAATGCTTAGGATAAGGTCTAGCAGCAACAATGGGATCCAATGGATGATTACACATTTATTTATAATTGTAAGTGAAACTTAAAGGCTGAATAATTTCCATATTTGAAGCTAACTGTTTTACCATATTTGCCAAACTTTGCACTTCTGGATTACTGCTATGTGTGTTCCCTAGATTCCCTAAAGAAGGAATGTATGTATATTGAGGATTTAAGTTGGGGATTTGGATACCTTTATTATTTATGATGCTTTGAAAAAATGGATGACTAATAATTGGTGGGACAGAAGCAAAAGTGTTGACATTTAGATATTGAGAAGGAAACTGAAGATAATTCTGGGTGTCATTACTAATTGGAGGGACTTGTATATTCCTTCCAATGATGGTGGTTATAGCAACGGTACTAGTCACTTGGTTTTTTAGATTATCAAAATGCATTGATTGGGATGTAGGGTTGCCCTGATTAAGCAAAAGAGACCTAATTGGAAGAGAATGGGGAGCATCCTCTTTTTCAAGATGAGCTTCTTGTTCTATACATTCCAACAACTTATCCTTATTAGCTTTCATGAAATCCTAAATATTATCAAATGATGAAAAGACAAACCCACCATTGGGTCCTTCATAAGGATCAAAATTTGTATCCATTTCCATATCTATATCATTATGCTCTTCTGGATCTACATTAGGGTCTTCCCTATCAATTTTATCATCTTTTGAAGGAACATAATTAGATTCCAGCTGTCTTCACTGACTTCTAAGAAAAGGAGCCATTAGGAGTGAATACAGATGGAGGAAAACACTAACGCAGGGGTTTTAATAATGTTAATAAAGATTTATAAGTAAAACTAATGATCTTAATTAATGTTTTACAAGAAAGGGAAAGGAGGTGTTCACGTCGGGTTCACCAAATATGTAGAGGGGTAAAACTACCCTATCGCACCCCAAAATGTTGGATCCACAAGAGAGAGAGAGCCTTATGGGGTGAACCCCAAGGGTTGTGTTGTTCTCTACACTCGATGCTAGGGGGGAAGGGTTCACTAGGAATGGTTTTAGGACTCACTCCAAGTCCTCTAGTTTAGAAGAATGTTTTATCTATTTAGTTTAAAGCAATCACCTGAGTTTGGCATTTTTAGATCTATGCTATGAAATATAAAGGACAATGTAGAAATGCAGAGTGCAAAAATACAAGAGCTAACCCTCGAATGATTATTTCTTTGAATACTTTCTAATCTAGGGTTTTAAATAAATAATATTTAAGCAAGGGCTGAAGAAATAATGCACAAACAAAGTTAACCCTAGATGCACACTATATGTTGTTATCTTTTAATACCTAAAACTTAATATATTTTTATAAAATCAGATCTAGTGTTTGAAATAGAATTATAAGCACTCAGCAAACAACCTATAGTTTAATAGGAACACTTATCTTAATCGGTGGTTGATCCAATATTTTGTCCTCTTGTCCAATAATATTAGTAATTTATGTTCCTGCAAGATAACTTAAGAAACACTTGAAAATGGAATTAGCGTTAGGGGGCCTACTTAGGCCACTATACAATAATGCTTAGAGGTGCAACAATCAAGCCCCCTAGGTCCTTTTAGATGAAATTTAAGAATAGAAGTGAAAATTGACCTTTGGATATTAATCATAAAACAACAGTACAACATAATACAAATAGAATACAAAGTATGCAAATATGATCAAAATGTAGTCTAAAATGCTATCATGCAGTTAGAAATATCAGACTAGCTCCAGATTGAATTTAGGTAAAGTCACACTCCTTAGAGAGCTAGCAAGACAATGTAGAAGGTAAAGTTGCACCCCGTCTGAATCGGACATGATTTCACTTTTGCAAAAAAAGAACCCTAAGTTCGAGTCTACAAGGTCGTGCCCCATTAATATTGGGCGTGACTTCACCTGAGATGCGAAGAAAATAAAAGCAAAATGTGAAATGTAATGCAAACATCTTAAACCAAATAAAATCACTTGGTGAATGGTCTAGAAGCAGGCAGAAGGGTCAAGATCTTCGAGTAGTTAATCTCTCCTTCGAACTCCGACACAAATCCACTAGAGAGAACAAATAAAATCAATGCAACAGAAGACAAAATCTGCATTTAAGTGTTAGCTTGCTTGCAAAATAATAGGAAGCAGATAGAAAATAATTGTGAGCTTGTTAGAATAATCGCATATAGAAATCATATCAAATCCATCTATCTTAAAATAAGGGATTTAACCCTTCTTTTATAGTGATCTTGAAGACGAAAAGAGTGGGAAAAACCTAGAGAGGTCGATGCCAAAACACGTTAGCTAGAAGAATTAGAGTTTTTGTGGGAGAACCCTTAAAAAAAGGTGAAGTCACGCCTTGTCTCGGTCGACTGCGACTTCACTTATGCGAAGTTGCACCCCATCTTAACTGGGCAGGATTTCACATAGAGGAGGAAAAGAAGAGAAACAAAGAAAAATGGGCCTATAACATACCTTGGGAAAGTTTTGGAGGCCTATTAGAGGTTCAAGGAAGATTACCCCCTAAAGTGGATCAATTTTCTCTATCTACAATTATTCTTTGAGAGTGTTACTTTCCCTATGTTAGATGCTTTTATTATGAACATTTCTTGTTATTTGATGTTATGTTGGGTTCTCCCATTTTTTCTTTGGCTTCTCATGATTATATTCCTCTTGATTCACCCTCTTCCACAACTCATCCTATGGCCAAGTGGGCCAGGAGCACTTTGGAGGATGTATATCCTCTTCTTTAGTTGGAGCAACATTGCAAGCCCCTTATTCTGAGCCTTGCTTAGAAAGGTGAATGTTGATAAAATTTTGAGCAATTATAACCAAACTAAAGGATGCATACATGTGAAACAACTAAAAAGAAAAATATGAATCTCCTATGAATAATCATATAGAAAAACTTGCTTCCTTGCCCAAGGACAAGAATATTTTTTGTTACAAAGAGGTCTATAAATCCAAATATGATATTAATTATCAAATTGAAAAGCATAGGGCTTGACTTGTTACAAAGGTCTTTTCTTACAAAGGAGATGTCTACAATGAGACTTTATCTCAATGAAATGACCAAGTTTTCTAAAAGTTAGGAGCACACATATTCAACACTTACAAATTTTGAGTAGTGCAAAGAATTCAAGAATTTACTAAACCTAAAGAAATCAATTCTCTGCATGCAAGAAGTTACTTGATGTGTATTTTCAAAGAAATATTTATCCATTGATACAAAATGAGTAAAAATGATCCTAGGCCTACCATTTACAACTTTCAAGAACTCAATCCACTGGTTTCTAGGCCAAAAAAACTTTATTAGGAAGTTTATTACAATTTTTGCTTAGATTATTTAATTAATTATAAAAGTCCTCAAGAAAAAAATGCTATTCACATGGATGGACAAAGGAGAAGAGGATTTCCAAAATATCAATGAGATGATTGCTCAAGCACTATTCTTGTGAATCCATACTACAATATGGAATTTATATAACATGTTCAAGACAAATACAAGTATAGAAACTATGCTAACTTGGAAAAATATATGGAGGAACATCCAATTATTTTTATAAGTTATGCACTCCAATCCTTTGAAGAGAAGTATAATTATATGGAGAAGTAGTATATTTCATAGTGAGGGCACTAAGGAAGTTTCAACACTACTTTTTGCAGAGAAAAATCACTATCTTCATGCTATACCCAACTGTTTGATCTTTCATTCTTTAAACAAAGTTGGAGAAGAATAGCTCTAGATCAATTTCTAAGATCCAATAAGTCAATATAGAGATACATGCAATGATTTTGGTTTGAGAAAGAGCTCTATGTGAGAATCTAGCAAAGGCTCATCAAGAAAAAGATAAACAAAATTTTTGAAAGAAGAAAAATATTAACAAGAAAAGAGCTTGAAATCCTAGTGAAAACATGATAGATGTATGATACAAGTATATAATAATTCCAAGAGATCTCGTCATGATGCAAAGGAAGGTTTAGTTAGAAGATATTTTGAAAATAAAGGGTACCGGATATATTACAAGAGTAACATCGAGGACTAAGTAATAGACACTATACATCCTACACAATGACACACAAGACATTAAGGCCTAGCTATTATTGGTTAATTATATTTTTTGACAATTCTAATGGGTGAAGAAATGCAAGTCTTGTTACATGTATATAAAAAAGATGATAAAAGAGACCCTTTTGTTGCAGTAGAGCCTTTTCAATAGTGATGGATTGAAAATCAATCTTGCATTGATTAAGGAGTGTAACTAGATACTCACAATCGTAGATTATTTCACTAGGTAGGTAGAAGTAGTTACTAAATAAGACAAAAAAACATTAATTAACAAACTACTAAGGATATACTTATGAGGCTATCTATGATCATTTAATGTTATATTAACCAATATGTTGGTTTCATATTTGTTAGGTTTGTGCTAATGTATTAAAATATTATTTATACTAGACCACTCAACCATCCATTGTATCGTTTATAAATTATTTTATTATAAATGATAAAGATAATTGGTTTCTAAGGACACATTCTGCATCTTTTGAGTCTCTTTTTTGTTCCATCTGTAATTATTTAGATAATATGTTAATTTTTGTTCCTCTTCTTACGTATTATGAATATATACATAATTTCAAATTAGATATGAGTTGCTATTATTTTGTCCTATTCATGCTTTCAATTATTATATCAATCATTCTAAATGATTTATCTCTTCTTTCCATTGTTACATTAATTGGTTGAATATTATGTTAGGGACTTTTAGAAACCCCAGGTTATACCATTAAGGAATTCATAATTTGGTTCATATTAGATTTGTTATTTAGATATATTCTTCAAAGTCATGATAAAAATACTCTAAATTATGAATAATTATTTTTTCCTGATTTTATGGACTATATCAACGTATAGAGAGGCTTTTAGGAAAAACCACAAAGACCACATATGATGAATCTTTAGGTTGGGCTATGAAGAAGTAGTATCTTCATAAACTTTTACTTCCAATGAAATCAAACACAAAGGGACACATCCAATCTAACCTTTAATTAGTGGTAATATATTAACTAGTAAGGCTCCTTGCAGGTGAAGCACAATCTCAAAATTTTTAAATTGAATCATAGGGATCCATATCAACATTTTTCAATCAAAAAGGTATTCCAAATGATTTAAGACTCTATCCCTAATTTAAAATTTTCAAAATGATAAACTTGCCCCCTTAGTGATTTGTGGATATCATTTAAGAATAAAATATCATTTGGGCATGTTTGACACAAAGAGGCACTTCAAATGGAATCCCCCTCTTTACTTATTGGTACACCCAAACAAACTTACTATTACATTGGTATAAGGATGTTTAAGAAAAATGGATCATGGGATAAAAAACATGTCCCCTTTTTGGGTTGGGTGGTTATTGCCTCTCAATGGATACCTTCGTTTTATGAGTAAAGGCACCATGATAAAAATAGCCATGGACATGGGTATATAAATAATATATCTATTCTAGGTTTCCTATAACATTTTATTCCTTATGTATCTACCATGTAGCCTTCCTCTTACCTGCTTGCTTGATGAGTGGTTAATGTGGTTGAGTTGACTAAATTGATGGTCAACATGGTATGCTTGAAAGAATTTGTTTATTTTTTTGCTATATATACATCACTCACTTGATTTTAAACCAATGCTTATCCTCCTCTTATTCAACCTAGATGATAGGTGGCAAAGTTCCAGTTCTTATAGAGTATATCCAATAAAACTAATTTGAGCACATAATGTGGTAGATTTGGATTTTTAGAGGGAGGTATAAGGTTTATAACTAAAATTTTCAATGAGTTTACATAGGTTTTTATGAGGGGTACCAATCCCTTCATACTGAGTGGGGTTTGAACCTTGGACTTATCAGAGAGGCCAAATCCCTTACCACTATAGTAAGCTTGCAAATCAACTTTGTTTTTTTTTAAATTATTACATAGGGGTACCAAAATTTACAAAGATAAGCCTCTCTTTGATAATTGGCATCCAACAATATTTAAAAATGAGGGGAAGTCTATGAAAGCATATTCAAGGGAAAAGGATCCTCTTCAAGCATCTTCATCAATCCCAAAAATGGTTTTTCTTTCTTCTTCAAGGGAAAAGGATCCTCTGCCTCCAAAATCTCAACATACACCAGAGCTTTTTCAGCTTTGGAAAACAACCACTTGGACCTTCTCGATTTATAATCCCCACTATGAGAAAGTATATTTTTTTCAAAAACCTTTAGATTTTCCTTTTTTTTCCTTTCAAAAATTATAGGGCTGGGTAAAATCTCCTCTGCAGGCTTCAAATTGATAGGTTCAGAGCAGTCCCCATCCAACGATTACTCCAAACTTGTAGAATTTGACCAAGGGATCATCGGGTGGGGGGTCACTCTACCTGCCCCATCCTTGGTACTCACCATATGTTTGAATATTAGAAATGCTAGTCCTTGGTGTAATGGGTTAGTGATTTTCCCCTCTTTAACTTGTTCTATAGACTTAGCCAAAGAATTAAACAAAAAGGTAGGGATGTTCATCACCTTATTATGCCATAAATGGTTCATGAACATTACGTGATAACTCCATAGAGTATCCTTGGTCCAAAAATATGAAATAATTCATAATTACCTTCATCACCCTATCCCAGGGGTCCTTGAGTGCTTTTATTTTGTACCCATTTTGTAACTTGGGTATTTTTTCTCCTTCTTGAAAAAAGTGCAACTCTCTCGCTAGAGTGCTTTTCTTTGTTGTGACTCAGACCATCCATAGGAAGCCCCATCACCTCTATGACCAGTAGGATGCTGAATTTAAATTAAAGACCTCCCAATTTCACCACCCCTTGCTTCTAGGAGTGCATCATTTTTCGCAAGATATATCTGTTGTAGCCATAAAAATTCAACAAACATTGTAAGATCCCTCTCTTTTCCAATATCTTTTTCATATCATCTTAATTTCTTTTTTGTTGACCTCGAGTTTCAATTGATTTAAAATGAAGGTACAAAATTCCTTCTTAGCATGATTAAGGTTAAAAAAATTCAACAATTCTATTTATTTAGACCATTATTAACCTTTATAAAGTCTACCACTTTTAACCCAAATGTAGTTATAGTTTTAGATTTCAAACAAACAACACTTGGGACCTGAGATAGGGACCGATCCAACAATCATGGAACATTCTAAAAATAAATATTATTCTCATTATACAGTTTCTACCTACAACCTTTAGAAACAATAGACCTAAATTTATGTAGACTAAGCCAAAATGCCAAACCCTAAGCCGATAAGGATTTTGAAAGTAAGAAGTTTCTCTGGTTCAGATATTTAGCCAAAAAAATACGAAACCAATTCACATAAGCTTGTATTACCACTTTCCAACCTTGTTTAGCCACCATAGATTTATTAATTTTATGGATATTTCTGAAGTCCTAACCCTCCATTCTCTTTGTTGTTGCAGACTTTCTTCTAGGCAACAAAAAAAAATTCTTCTTTTGTTTTGAACTAGACAAGAGGAATGAATTCTGAATACGTTCAATCTTTGATAAAATTTTATTAGGAATCCTGAATATAGATAAGAAGAATTTTGTTATGCTCTAAAGAGTAGTTTTCACCAGCATAGCCTTCCCTTATTGGCTAAGGAGGGATCTCTTCGACCCAGTAAGCTTCTTCTGCATTATTTCCACCACTGGCTCCCAAAGAGAATCATGAATCTTAAATTTAAATAGGGGTATCCCAAGGTAAAAATATAGGAGAGATACAACCTCACATCCCATAATACGAGAAATTATCCTCTATCATTGGTGGGGTATTTAAGGTAGTTTATTTTCTGCCCAATCGCTTTTTCAAAAGAACTCAAAATTTCCTTTAAAACTTTAACCTAGGTTATCGAGGCAAGAAGGGAAAGGAGAATATCATAAATGAATTGGTGGTAGGATATTGGATCCAAAGGTAACACTGGCATGATACCTTTCAAAGTTTCTTCCACCTTAATGGATCTTCCAAGCACTTCAACCATCAAGATGAAGAGGTGTGGGGATAGGGTATCCCCTTAATGAATGCCTTTGTAGCTCAAGAAATAGCCTAAAGGAGACCCATTTATTAAGATAGAGAAATTTGTAGAGGAAATACAAGTGTTACCAAGACTTATCCAGCTTTGAATAAATCTAAATTTCCCCAACACCTTTAAAAGGAACTTCCAAGAGGTCCTATTGTAAGCCTTGTTCATATTGAGTTTGAGGAGAAATCCAAATTTACCACTTTTATCGATTGAGTGAATTAATTCGTGGACTGCTATAATCCCATCCAAAATCTACCTCCCCACCATGAAGTTACCTTGAGCCAAATAAATTAATTTTAGAAGGAAAGGTTTTAATATATATATATATATATATATATATATATATATATATTTGATTAACATGGTGGAAATCAGTAGCAACCACGTCCCTGTTCAAGCCATCAGTGTTCAGGGGGCTCCGTTCAAACCGCCAACGTCCAGTTTCCTAATTAACCACTCCTATACCACCATGCCCCGTCGATTTGAACCTTTTACGCCGCTGACGCACCTGGATGAGGACAAGCGTTCAGTACGACGAGGCCTGAGGGAATGGAACCCTGATCTCCCCGCTTCGAAAGAAGCGCTTTAATTGTTGAACCAGACCCTCATACCTAGTTTTAATATATTATCAAGGATCTTCATCAAAATTTATAGATTGTATTACACAGACTGATGGATCTAAAGGCACCAAAATCCTTTGCATCAATAAATTTAGAAATAAGTGTTAAGAATGTAGAATTCACTTCAAAGGGTATAAAATTCAAGGTTTGGACAACCTGAATCACTTCTCCAATATCCTTGCCTAGAATATGTCAACATTTCTAAATGAAGAGGGGAGAATCCTTCAGGTCTCAAGGATTTCAGCCCCTCTATAAAAAAGACTTTGGATTTTATTTTCTCATCCCTAAAGGGGCTTGTAAGGGCTAAATTAATTTTATCAGTGACAAGGGAGGGGATGCTACAAAGAAGCTTATTTTTAGCCTCCTCATCACTGACATCTTTCACCCCAAGGAGAGATCTTAAAAAATCCATTGCTTTAGCCCTTATATATTGAATTTGAATTAGTCTAGAATTGTCAACTTTGGTAATTCCTTTAATCCTATTAGTGCTTCTATGTCTTAACATAGAAAAATGAAAGAAAATTATATTTATGTTGTCATATTTAAGCCAAAGAGCCATTTATTTTTGCCTCCACATCAATTCTTGCTTGGCTAAAGTATTATGAAATTTAAACAACACCATATTTTCCCTATATCTGGTCTCCTAGGATAGTTCCCCTGATTCAATCGTAGAATAGATTGCTTTGAATTGAGTTTTTAGATCCTCATTTTGATATATATCCAAATACCCTATTGTTACACTATTTAAGGCCTCGTTTAACAAACCTAAGCTTAGTAGCCAATTGAGAGATGGTTATACCTAGGGCCTCCATCGACCATAATTATTTTATTTTTGACTCCAATTTAGGATGCTAGCATCACATAGCTTCAAAATTGAATGGTCTATGAAGCCTAGCCTCATCCTGTGCCACCTCAAACCATAAAGGATTATGATTTGATCCTACTTTGAGGAGAGAGCATGTCAAAGTAGATAATAAATGATGTTGTTGCATTGATAATGAGTAGGAATATATAGGTTACAATGTCTATAGTAGGCTCGTAGATGTAGGATCTACTAACCAAGTAGCACTAACTATAGGATATGCTAATAATGTAATAATAACTAGAATATACGCTAACATCCCCCCTTATTACATTATTTAGGTAATACATACAACTACTCGCTATGCTAACATCCCCCCATATAACAATATTTGGGTAAAGTATATAACTGCTCCAATACAATGAAGAAGAAGAAGAGAAATGAAATAATGGTGGCTTGTGCTTTGTCTTCGACTCTGGCTCTAGCTCATGGCTTTGGCTCTAGCTCTAAGCATACCTCTGGATTTGTACCTTTGGGTCTATCTCTGGATCTGCCAGTGAATCTACCTCTGGAACAGTGCCTCTGGATTTGCCTATATTTGCCTTTGGGTCTCATTTTATTCATCATTTTGGAACCAAATCCTTTGGTGTGTTTTTAAAAACACCCAATTTCATCATCTTCATCAATGCTTTTAACAATATTGCATTTGTCGCTATTGATGAGATTATGGAGTTCATTTTTAGGAGGTTCAATTTTTAAGTCACTAGTGTCACAAGCAAAATATGCTACTGTGATGAGATCACCTGTGCTACAACTGATATCTGCCATCATAGAAATGAGGTTGCCTATATCACAACAAGCATTGGCCATCATGGGCTCAAGATCACATGTGTCACAACAAGCATTTGCCACCATGGGCTGAAGGTCACTTGTGTCACTACAAACATCGACCATTAGGGGTTTGACCTCTGTTTCCTCACTAAAGTCCCTTTTCTCTTTACTATGTGCTTTATCAAGAGCATAAAATGACATGAATATGCCCATTATAGCACCAATAGGGATTAGAACACCATTTGTCTGCATGTCTTCACAATATGCAGAATCATTGATTATGGCATCTACACCATTCCTTAGTGTACGAAATGTGCCATCTTCATAATAATCTATCCCTTCCATGTGTGGGGAAAAATATGGACCTTTAACTAATTTAGCAACATCAGTTGATTTAGGGATAGTTTTCTTCTTTGATCTGCCCATTCTTAAGATACGCTAACATAGCTCCCTTGTGTTTGTAAAATTATATCTCCCCTGTATGCAAGATAGGAGATGATGGAGAGAAAAAAAAATGTATCCCCCCTTGTAATGCAAAAATGCAATTATGAAGCCTCAAAAGGTTCTTACAAAGCGTGCCTCGCATGCAGATTAGCACAATGTGTCACAAAAAAAAAATCCCCCCTGTGTGAAGTACTTCAAACAACAAAAAAATATTTGCTATTTATGAAGCCTAAAAAAAATAGGTTTTGAGGTTTGATGAGTGTATGCTTTGTTATTGCTTTGACAAGGTTTATCTCCCTTTTCACTTGTGCAGCAAAAAATATGCCCCGATTTTTTAAGTTTGATAAGAATATTTTCCTTCCAATGTTTAAAAGAAATAATTTAAAGTTTAATTAAATTATTTTTCTTAAAAAAAAAGAAATATTTCAAAAACAATTTAAAATAATTTCATTTTTTAAAAGAAAAAATAATTTTTTTTTATTAAACTAAAAATATTTAAAAAAAAAATTAGAAAAAAATAAATATAAAAAAAAAAGAAAAAATTTACCTTGGAGAGGGTCGACGGGGTTTGAACCCCCGACCTCGGGCTTACCGCAAAGTCTAGGCACTCGGCCACCAACCGACCGAGCTACCACCTCGGTGAGAATCAAAGGGTAGTACCCTTTATTTGAAGAGGTAAAATTTGCCTCTTCTTTCACGCGCGAAACTTCCTCCACCGAAGCGTCGCGCCTCCTCCTCACGACGGTGCTTTCGATTGCAAATCATGAAAGTATGATCTGCACTTGTCTGATTTGGCCTGCAAGGATCATCTACTGGTCATAATGCTTGCAAATACGCCTCTCCCGAATAGCACAAATAAATATTTGCATAAACACAGATTTTTCCTTCCCACTTTGCCTTGCAATGGTTGGCTAGATCGATCAATAGTTTCTAGAAAGAAAAAATTATTCTTTGGTTTACTAGATCACGTCTAGTCCTGTTGAGCCAAAATAGGCAATAGGCAAATATGGCTGCTATCTGGTCTATGACTACCGCAAATGCCGTCTTTTATCGCCAGTTATTTTGCATTGAATATGTGCGCTCCCAACGAATCACCTGCTTTATTTGTTACTATAACCAAGCATCTCCTCAGAATTTGCTTGATGTCAACGAACATTGTTTGATTACAAGCTTGCACCATCAACCCTGCAAATCATCCACTTCGTCTGCAAATCGAACCAGAATGCAATGAATTTTTTTTTGTTCAGCCTGATTCGACATGTCATTGCTGTAATCGTGACATATTAATGTCGGTAATGTCTTTCGTGATCTGAATGGACTCACGACAAAGAATGAACTCACGACACAAAATCTGAATTTTTAGATCCAAATCATTGCCTGTGCACTGCAATTTGGTGTCGTTGAAAACTGCAGACCGAAACACTACTGCAAGAGCATCAATTTTTGTTACAAATTGCAAATGCAATCTTCTCCTATAGGACAAACCTGCAACTGCCTCCACCAGTATACGTTAGGGCACCATCACCATTAAAAAATTCTTCTCGTTCTTGCATGAAGCACGTCGTCATCACACTTCAAAATGCGATTGTGCACTATCTGTGATTGTTTGGAAGTCTCGACACAGGATTTGCAAGTTTTGCAACAGTTCAAATTGGGATAATTATCCCACATGTGCCACTGTGGGTTATTTTCAAAGTTAAAAAAATGAAACAGCCGTAAAGTTTTATGACCACCATATGGTGGTTGGTCGTCCCTTAAAAAATTTTGCCCCCTACATCACCCCTAGCTTTCTAGGGTTTGTCATCCACTAGCCTTTAGGGTTCTAGTCCATGTCGTTGTCCACCTCGACCTCAGTCAAACCAGGTAGTCGGGCTACCAAATGAGCCCTTGACCATAATAGTAAATCCATAGGTCCACATCGTTCGTCCTCTATCCAGTTGGTCTCTGCTGAGGGATGTCCGTCAGCGTGTAGGGTTTAGGTCACCACACCAGTCTAGGTCAGAGGCAGATCTAGCTCACCTTGTCTCGGGAAGTGTGTCCCTTCCAAAACCTCCTCCTAGATCCGTAGGTCTTGAGTCGTAGCTCTGATACCATGTCAGAGTAGATAATAAGTGATATTGTTGCATTGATAATGAGTAGGAATATATAGGTTACAATGTCTATAGTAGGTTCGTAGATGTAGGATCTACTAACCAAGTAGCACTAACTATAGGATATGCTAATAATGTAATAATAACTAGAAGATATGCTAATAGAGCAGAGATAAATATCCCTAAAGAGTAGAAGATATTCTTTAGAAGTCAACACCATATCAAGCCTGATTTGGATGAGTTGGTTTCTTGATCTCCTATTACTCCAGGTGAACCTAGATCCTTTCAAATCAATATCCATAAGCTCATTATGGTTCACATAATTTGTAAAATCTTCTATTCCTTTCGAGACTAAAGTGTTTTCCCCTTTTTTTATCAAAATGATATAACAAAGAATTGAAGTCCCTTGCTAAATCCAAGTTTTTTGATTGAAGGTTCTTCTCATGGAGCTCAAAGAGTGCCACATCATGCTTCTACTATGGCTAGAATTTAGGGTATAAATATTAGACATAACCCATCTTCTATTACATTCTTGACTTAAAGGATAATGTTGATAACCTTGTCTGAAGATGAAATGACTGAACCCTCCAATTTCTAGCATCCCAAAGACATAGGAGATCCCTAGAGGAGTCAATTGTTGGACTTGCTATAAAATCGTCTTCTTTCCAAATCATCTTCCTAACTACCTCTAAATTATGATAATCAATTTAAATTTCTTGAAAAAAATAATATCCAAAGACTTTTCCTTTCGAAGGGAGGCAACCACCCTTTTTTTAGAGAGCCCATTTAGCCCCTTGATATTCCAAGAGAGGCACTTCATTTATGAGATTTGGGATTAAATTCATTTCCTCAATCCCCTAGGATGTTTGATAGAAAGACTCAAGTTTTAATTGTCTTACTCCTAGATCCTTTCCTTCTTTGATATTTAGCAGATATTGAGAACCATTAGTAATATAAAAATCTGTCTCCCTCTTCCTCATAATTTTATTTGGGGGTTTCCCTACTTTCTGCTCGATCCCCACATCAATGCATCCCTTTCTTTGACTCTAGGTTTTAGAACCCGAGGATCCTTTCTACAAGTGAGTCTTTGGGGAGCTAGTTGGGGACTCAATTTCCTAAGTCACCATCTAGAAAACAAGCTCTCCAGGAACAAAACCTATCCTTAAAATATCAAAGTAATTATGGAGGAGGTCCTCTAAAACAAAAATGTTACAAAGAAAATCTGATAAACATACCTTAGATACAAGAACTTGAGGGGTTTCACATATCTTTGGTAGCATATCCTCCTTTGCTTTCTCCTACAACTATTTTGAGTCACCTGACAAGATGGAGGACTCATTTAGGGGTCAAGAGTTCACTATCACAGATAACTTAAGGTTTAGTACTTTATCCAACTCATAATATTAGACTCCACATTCAAGCTTTGAGGATTCATCATCAATTACCTTGGGAGCATGAAGGACAACAACACTCTCTTTTAAATAAATTTCTTATTTTTCAAATTTTTTTTTTTTTTTTATCTCTATCCTCTTGAATATTTAGAGGGCACAGGTACTTAGAATAACTAGCTTCTCCACAACCAAAGTAAACTAAGGGTCTATTTTCATATACAATGTGACGAACCCATGTTCCCAAATACAAAGTGAGCTTAATGGAAGAAGGAATATTTTATTCTAGATTTACCATAACACATCCTTGTTAACACCATTCTAGATTTTGATCTAGTCGTTGAATCAATTTGAATAAGGTCACTCACTACCTTTGCCACCCCTCTCAAAATATTGTCATGCCACAGATGAAAAGGAAGTCTAGGAAGATAAATCCAAAGAGGCATCGAGTTCACATTATAAGTAATTGGGTTGAATTCAGGCCCCCATTTTTGAAGGAACATGCCCCTTTTACCATAGAACTAGGGCCTCCCCTAGGATGCAGTTTGAATCTTCCACACAATTTAGTTTGATAATGAAGAAAGCTTTGGGGACCGTTAAAATTTCCATTGATCCTAATGGTTTTCATTTTATCAAGGCCCATATTTTGATTGAATCTAGGTCTAGCCTAGCCCCATGGAATCTTCCCATAATATTATAGCTTCCTTCTCCCATAGTGTTCTGAATAAGATCTCTCGAAATATAAATTTTGTTATCAATTAGAGAGAGGTCATAAAGAACTTTGGAGCTAAAAAAACCAACACCTTTAGAAGCAACACCAACATAAGAGTTACTTGGAACAAAGGGACAAATCCCACACTCGAACTTACCTTTCGATGACTCGTGGCCCCCCAAAGGACTTGAGAGACCAGTATTGGGACTGCCACTAAACATGCCATCACTAAATTAATCACTAAACTAGAACTCAAATTATCACTAGACATATTCCATTTTCAAATTTTTTTTTACCTTTTAAATAAAAAATAAAAATAAAATAGGAAGCTAGAATCTTTTGTTGGTTGATAAAATTCACATTTGATTATTCAATATTGCTATGGTCTAAGGCATATAAGTAACTTCTAGATTGACCCATAGTAAGAATTTGGTGTATTTGGTGGGACACATATAAGGTATATTTTGAGCATGATGGAAAACCTTAAAAGAAACTCTAAAAGTATGTATAGTTGTATATTGATGAAGTATCAGGTACAAGAAGCTAAAGGACTAAAGACATTCTATAAATTCCCATATATAGTAACCCACACATTGGTCAAACACAAGTCCACTTTATTACCAAGGACATCAAATATTAATAGATACCTTTTGGCTCCAAGAACTCAAATTATTTATCTAGGAGGATTAAATACATCTACCTATCTTATATGTTTAATATGGATTGATCTCAATAAGTAATCTAGAATGTACAATGTAAGTAGAAATAGTGGGATGACCATAGATTATTGAATATGAAAGCATACATTCCAATTTCTATGATAGTGATGAAGGCCTTGCCTACTTTTAGTAGTAGTGAATAAAAATACCATTTGAGAATATACAAGACGTAAAAATATTAAAAGGTGATCCACATCATACAACATGAAGATATCATGGTACAACCACTAGTTTTCTCTTTGTGAGGAAAGACAACAATGAGGTATAAAGGGCTAATACATGGATTTATCACAAGTTGGGTAATTGTAGTGTATGCATTCATGAAAATGTTTGGGAATTAAAAAAATTTATAATTTTTCCTACTTCATTTTAACATGATTTACATATGGTAATTGAAAGATATTTAAGATTTTATTATTTGATTTATCCAACCTTTGGATTAAGTCATACCTTATATCAAACCTAAAAACACTAAAATATTTATCTATTAAATGAAATCCATGCAAGTAGAGCTAGCACGATGGTCTAACAACTCAATTAGATGATATTTCTAGAAGCATATCAAGATATGGTTCATGCAAGAGAAATCCTCTTGCAAGTGGTTAAGCTATTGTCTATACCATTGTTGACGATATTACATTTTTTGGTTATGTAATAGTTTAGGAAGTATATTATTTAGAATAGGGTGATTAATATTTAGAGTGTGTTTAATATAGTATGCGTCAAGGTGTGAAGTGTGTGAGGTGTCAAGTGTGAAAGTGTGAGTTAATGAAGAGTCATGTAGGGTGTAATGTGTGAGTTATGTAATTATGAGAGAAGAGGGAAGGTCAAGAGACATGCATGTGGAGAGTCACATGCAATTATATATTGATGATAAAGTATTTTAGAAAACATGGAACTATCATGACTTCATAAATACTAAAGTAGAATTTATTAATAATAATGTTTAGTGTTTTGTGTGTGCAATATTTTATGCGACTATTTAATCTTAGATAAATTTACTTGTGAGATAATCATACATATTTTCCATCAATGGTATAATATACACATTGAGGGGACTTCATTAGAGTTATCTTGATGAAATCCATCTTGGTTAATAACTATAGTGAAAGAAATTATTGATTGAAGAAAGAGGATATTGTGAGAATAGATTGTTTGAAGACTAAAAATATTGGAGTAAAATGAAGAAAGAAGGATTATTGGAGAAGATATTGAGGTGAAGAGTTGTTGAAAGCAAAGAGTTTGAAGAAGGAAAAGTGCAAATTTAGACGTGCGAGGAAGAAAGAAGACTAAAGGAAGATGAATATTGGAGAAGGAAAAAGAAGATCGAAGGAGGAAGAAAAATATTGGACGTGAAAGGAGAAGATTGGAAAGAAGAAAAGATTGAACTAAGAAGAAGAAAATTAGAGAAAGTTTTGTTGAAGGAGATGTTACTGATGATAGACAAAGGAGAAGAATGTGAGCTAGAAGAAAGGAAGAGCAACATATTGGAGGAGATATTGAGTAGTGATGGGTGTTGTTAAACCTCGCTTTAACTCATCGTTAAATCTAGGGTAACACCCAATGGCTGTATGCACTAGGAACTTACGTAGTTTTCAGTAGTGGGGTTCCTAAAACACTCTTGCAAAAAATAAACTACTTTGCATAAAATAAATCTTGCTAAAAATAAAATAATGCTTGCAGAAAATTAAATCACACTTTTTGAAAAGTAAATTACCATGCTTGTAGGAAACAAATAATACACATGAAAAAATGAAATCTTGTAGCTACATAAAACTACCTCGGGGAACTAAAATATGCTATAGACACATCCAAAATGATAACACTCTAAAAAAATTAAAATAACATACATATCCACAAAGGCACTACTTTCCATTATGTTTATAGAGTGGGCCCTTACTCAACCCAATGGAAAGCAAACCTCACTTCAAAACAAAATTAGAAATACACATAAATAAGAACAATAATTATTATCTATTAAAGAGGAGGAAAATTATCTCTTACAAATAATTTGCAATGCATCCTCTTCTTCATATTTGTCCTCCATCCTATTCTAACTCAACTCACAAAAATGAAGTATAACAACTTAAATCATTATATCGTTGTAGGTCTAAAAATAACCAAAAATACTACAACAAATGACAATTAGAATTGATAACAATGCTCTTCCTATCTTTTTATCCTTATTTTTCTAAGACTGTTGTTCTGATTTATAATAGAGAGGACAAGGCCCTCTCCTACCTTTGTAGATATGCAAGTTACAATAATAAATATGTAGTAAAGAAACAAATATTCCAATCAACAAATAAAGACAAAAATAGTTACAACAACAATTAGATGATCAAATTAGCTTGATTGGACTCCTAATTTCCATGTTGGAAAGACCTAAAATAAAAATGTGTTGGTGTGAAATGGTTTCCAAATCGTACATGCAAAAACTAACCTTTTGTATTTTTGCTAAAAGTTGCTACCAACTATAACACAATTTAGTTGGCTGTAACAACAATAGAAAATTGACTTGATGGTGTTTGCATGTGCCATTCTATTCCTTTCTCTACCATGCTAGCCAACTAGTTGTACTATGCTCCTTGTTGGTTATAAGTACCATGACATTCATTTATGCTTCATCTGTGTTAAGAGCTTAGGTATACTCAAATTTTGATGTTAGGTTATAGATGTTGGCTTTTAAGCCTTACTATCTCAAAATATCACAAATCCCAATATAAAAAATCCATAATATTAAAGGTTAAAATATCAATAATTAAGAGTGGAATTATATATGTGAGCAATCAAATATATATCTAGACCAATTTAATAATGAAATAATATTCACTTATAATATTTAATATGAATATAAACTGGACAATCTCATTCATGTACATGCATGAAGAAAACTTACAATATGAATTGCTCAAAAAATCTATATACAATCCTAACTATCAATGCTTGCTATGTGGTGATCACTATAGATCGATTTCCATTTCATTGTATGGAGATTTATCTCCATAATATAGACATAGAAGATGAATATTTATGTACTTGACTATTGCTCTCCATATGACAACTCCCATGACCTTTGGCTTATCATCTTGCCACTTGTATACTAGACTCTTTACTCTCTTCTTACATGCATACTTGAACCTATGACACTTGCACACTTCTACATGACTCTTACTCTCCTACATGCACTTCTAATACAAGACACTTATGCACATCCTCACATTACATATTTGTACACTTACATACATGACACTTGTGCACATTCTCTCAATATACAATTGCACTCTAACTTATATGACACACATGCATTTCTTGCACATTGCACTCTTACATGACACTTGTGCATTTCCTGCATATTGACACTTGTGCATTTCCTACACATTGACACTTACATGAAAGGGAAAATATAAATCACTCATCTAAACTAAAGACTCAACCCTAATATATTACATATTTACATTTGTACCATGAAGGTACCATGGGGGTACATTTGCATGTACCAAATAATGTAATATTATCCAACATCCCCTGTATTACATTATTTGGTTATTAAAAACTTTAATATTCATTCATTGTATTTGATCTTCAATATTTGTCTTCAATGTTCATTCTTCAATCAACTCTCTTTAGGCTTTTATTTGGATTAATAGCATAAGTTCCTACTTCAAGTTTTTCTTCATATATTTTGTTGTCCTTTATTTTGTGCTTTTCTCTATTCTTTTTCTTTGCTCTTCTTTTCTTCATCTTTAGTTGTGATGTACCTAATGTCAAGCTTTCTAAACAATGAGTTAGTAGATCATCACAATCTTACATTTTGGATTTTAATGATTTCTCATAAGCTTCAATCAAGCCATATGCATCACAACTCACATTTTTCTTCTCTTGTCTTTTCCTTGAAATATCTCAAAGGTAAGTAGTGACAAATACATCATTAAACATTCTTCTAAGGAAAATATAATGGTGTTTTGTGAATTCCACCATGTTCTAAAAAGTTTTTCATGAAGATAACTTATAAGTATTGTGAACTTTTCATATTTTGCATCCTTGAGAAATAAAGATAGTTTTTATTTTAAACCATTTGATATTTGCTTATTTCCATCAAAATAATCTATTAAGTTTTGAGAATAAAACTTAAGTTTGTTCACCATTTCTTCAATATCTTCATTGAATGCATTTCTAATAATTTTTTTTTATGATATGCAATTCAATGATTCAATTAAATGATTTACAATTCAATTCCTTTGAAGTTGAAAATATTATAACTCCCAAAGTTAAAAAGTAACTCAAATAAGAAATTTGTAAATCTTATATTTTCTAAACCTTTGATGTAGTAATCCTTTTAACTCCCTATTGAATTTACAAAATTTCAAGTTTAAATTTTTTTAAACTTTTCAAATATTCAAATTACTTTTAAAAACTTCAAATAGCTTTAAACAAAAAATCCTTCAAATTTAAAAACTCTTCAATAACTAAAAACTCAAAAACTTAATTCCTTTTAACTCCTTCAATCTATAATTCTTGAAATTCTCAAACACTTAAAAACTTAATTAACTTCAAAACTTTTAATCTTCAAAGCTTTTTAAAAAGAAACTAATATCTTTCTAACCTTATAAAAATTAAATCTATGTAGTAACCCTTATCACTCCATATCTAAAAAGATAAATTCAAAAAATAACTTTTGAAAAATATTAATGTGCATAAACCTTATAACTCCATCATAGAGCAATTTGAATTCATTTCTTTCGCTCCAAAACCTTAATTATGTACTAAATATAATGTATAGATGTTACTTAGGACTACATCGACAGGTTTATCGCTATTCTCAATGCGGCAGTATGCCAGGTGATAATTAGCATATTTTATTCCTCCAACATTCCTTAAAACTCAAATTCTCTTATTGTGAAGAAACTTTCTGCGTTGGTTCTTGCCTGGAAGCTTATCACTCTCTATCTCCTATATCTTGTTGTTTAGATGTTTCCTAGTTCTTGAATGATGTGCAATTATTACAATACACATTGATGAGGCGAGTAGATCCTTACTATTATCAATCATGATCATGTCAACGACCATGGAATCAAAATTATCCTTGTTCTATATCTCCTAGTAGCTCATCCTATGGTAGCTTGTCCTTTAATGACTCATTCTTTGGTAGCTCATCCTCTGGTAGCTCATACTTTGATGACTCATTCTTTGGTGGCTCGTTATTTGGTAGCTCATGCTCTAGTAGCTCATCATTTGATGGCTCATTCGTTGGTGGCTCATTCTTTAATAGCTTGTTCTCATTCCTCTAGCGTACTATTAGTGCTTGCTATTTTGCTTCTAGCACCCTATTAACGCTTGCTATTATTCCTCTAGCATGAAATCTAGTGCTTGATATTCTTCCTCTAGTGCCCTATTAGTTCTTGCTATTCTATCTCTAACACCTTGTTAGCACTTGCTATTCTATGTTCTACTTTAAAGGCTAGCACCTTGTTAGCACTCAAATATTTACAATGTTTTCTATATCAAGTAGCTACACGACTATTTTACTAAATATTATCCTTGAAGAACACTGCTCCATGGCCAAGACTGAATTGATATTTTTAGTCAGCCTAGTTCTTCAATATTTCTTTATCTTAGGAAGCTTATAATGCTTCATTCTCCTCTTCTTTGATCTATAGAAGCTTTGTATTGCTTCTCTTCATTGGAAGTTGAACTTCTTCTCTATCTTTTGAAGCTTAAATGCTCCTCTATCTCCTATAATATAACTCAGATGTCTTAGGTCATACCTAAGAACAATATGATTCTCTTATTTTATAGAGAATCTAAAATTAATATCAAGGTGTCTATGAATATCCCTGTATGTCCAACTTTATTCTAGGATTACTCTCTCTCAATGTCCAACTTTCTCCTTAGTTGACCTTCAATCAATCTTAGCTGAGTACTAGTATTCATTGGTTTTCCTTCAATCGAGTGAAAAAATCCTAGCATCCAAATAAAGGTGACTAATCCTTGTCCCCTCAATCTCTACTCAATCAGACCTTCAAAAATAGAGTCCTATCAAGAATAGATAGAGTTAAGTGATGACTTTGATACCACTGTTGACTTTTAAGCCTTACTAACTCAAAATATCATAGATCCTAATATAAAATAAGCCACAATATTAAAGGTTAAAATATCAATAATTAAGAGTAGAATTATATATGTGAGCAATCAAATATATATCTAGGCCAATATAATAATGAAATAACATTCACTTATAATATCTAATATGAATGTAAAATGGCCAAAATCATTCATGTACATGCATGAAGAAAACTTACAATATGAATTACTCAAAAATCTATACACAAGCTCTATTATCAATGCTTGCTATGTGATGATCACTATAGACCATTTTTCCTTCAATTGTATGGAGCTTTATCTCCATAATATAGACATAGAAGATGACTATTCATATACTTGACTATTGCTCTCCATATGAAAACTCCCATGACCTTTGGCTTATCATCTTGCCACTTGTATACTAGATTGTTAACTCTCTTCTTACATGCATACTTGAACCCATGACCTATAACACTTGCACACTTCTACATGACTCTTACTCTCCTACATGCACTCCTAATACAAGACACTTGTGTACATCCTCACATTACATATTTTCATACATACATGACACTTGTGCACATTCTCTCAATAGACACTTGCACTCTAAATTACATGACACCTGTGCATTTCTTATACATTGCATTCTTACGCGAACTTGTGCATTTTTTGGGTATTGATACTTATATGAAATATAAATCATTCATATAAACTAAAGACTCAATCCTAATCTATTACATATTTACATTTATACTATAAAAGTATCGTAAAAATACATTTTAATGTACCAAATAATGTAATATTCTCCAACATCTAGTTCTAGCCTGTAACTTTGTTTTGGCCACCAAAGTATTGCTCTTTTCAACGCAAGGCAGGTGCTATTGAATTTGACACTGGTTGTGTAAACACAATCCAATGTTTATTACAGTTATAATAGCCAACACCTAGTGAACCCGATGCCAGATGCCAGCTACCAAGCTGTCCAAGAACCCTAACTATATACAAATCTAATAACCCTCTTTTATTCCTATTAATTAGCAAAAATGTCCTTTATTTACCTTTTCGACACAACATTGTCTATTTAAACTTGCATTTACTCTAATTATCTTATTTAATCACATAACTATTACATTAATAAAACAAAACAAAATCTAATGGTGCAAAAGGGTAGAAAAAAAGTAGTAAAATTGAGGTATTTTTGGGCCTCTCATATGGTAGTGGATGAGTTGAAGGTTACGAAGAAAGTGAATCGATTGAGGAAGAGCGTTTGCGTTTGACCTGCAGAGAAGAGTAGAAGAAGATTGCATGAGGTGGAAGTGCCACAATTTGGAGAGTGCTGGAAAAAAGCCTGAGTCGAGCAGAAGGGACGTTGAAGCAGCCTAACAAGTTTGGAGGGAGCATCAGATGTTATAGGAGAAGCAAATGTTTTGAAGGTAAAATTTATTATTAAGGCATATTTTTGATTGGCCAATAATTTTAGTTTTGGAATTGGATTATTTGGGAGGAACAAAGAACATTATTTTTTAGATAATGCAAGTGGACCGGTAGACCACACTAAAATTTATTATTAAGGCATATTTTTGATTGGCCAATAATTTTAGTTTTGGAATTGGATTATTTGGGAGGAACACAGAACATTTTTTTTTAGATAATGCAAGTGGACCGGTAGACCACACTAAAATTTATTATTAAGGCAATCAGCCAATAATTTTAGTTTTGGAATTGGATTATTTGGGAGGAACAAAGAACATTGTAGACCACACTCACCCAAATAACTTACGAGATAAAGTAGAATTTATTTTTATTAAAGTATTTTTAAGTTGTTTTTAAAATATTGAAAAAAACAGAATGTTTTTGAACGGGAGTCATAAGCTGTTTTATTTAAAAGCATTATGGAACAATTTAACTGGCGAAGAAAATTTGGCCATTGCATGGTGTGCGACTGAGGCCATGGAGTATTTTTCTAGAATTTTAGAACCCACGATGACAACAATATTTATAATATGATTGCTTTAAACATTGAAAAAAAAAAAACATTTCCATCTTTGGCCTGGGTACTTTGGATCAATATGTTCTTATTATTGTTGGAAAATAAAAGATTATTGTTAAAGCAATTTCAGTGGAGACTTTCATTTTTGACTGCGACGGAGTTATACAGAAGAACAAACTTTTGATCGACAGCGTAACGGAAATTCAAGACATGCTCCAATCCCGGGGAAAGGTATGTGTGTATATCATGGAGGAAGAGATTCTTTCATTTTTAGCCGTAGTTGCTACACATTTTAAATTGTTTTAGAAGACATCTCATGCAAAATATATTCATTTATTTCGGGAAGACTATGATGTCCAACATATACTAAAATATGTGGAAGACGCCTTGGAAATAATAACAAATGGAAAATATATGAGCATCAAGTATCGAGCAATGACAAACAAATACAGGCCAAGAATGAAGTCAAAAGAGAAATCTTTCCTTGGCCTTATACAAAAATGAAGCCCATCCGTACTTATACAAGAAGGTAAAATACGCTCATTATGTTCGATGAACTTTGGTCTCAGATGGTGTTCAGGGAACTTCGTCGTGGACGGCACGGACCCTTCTAAGTGGCATGGTAATAGAAAAGGTTGATGTTTGTTCATGTGGAATAGTAATGTGGAAAATCCTTACAAGAAAATAACTGTATGTAAAAATGTATGTAAAAATGTATTGTGGTGAAATTATAGAAGTATTTTTTTTGTGGAAGATAGTGTAATTGTACGGGTTTTATCTTGTGATTGTTAAATTTTTTATTAATAAGTTTAATTTTTTTATGTGTGATTGTGTTAAATTTTTTATTAATAAGTTCAACTCTCATTTTATAAATGTATAATTATATTAAATTCTTGATAAAATCAAATTTTTTTTTATTAAAAAAAATATCAACCTTAAATGTAGATTACACTGCGGCTTGTCATTCTAGATTGGTGTCGAGAGCCTGCTTGGAGGTCTTTAAGTGTTGATCACATGATCCACATGATCCAAGACAAAGATCTTTCTTTTCAGAGATTGCAATCGAACTATGATTAATGGGAATCAATGGACACTATGTCGATTTCAAGGTTAAACATTTTGTGTTAGGACTGAAATCAATGGGCAGGAATTATGAACTTGCCATGCATATATATATAGATAGAGAGTTAGTGTTAGAGGACCTTACGAAATATTGCAAGCAAACATAACACTAAAGAGAGACATGATTTATTAATTACTATGATGAGGCATTTAATTTTTTTGATGTCCAATGAAAATTATGAAATGCAATTTCAAGTGGAATTAAAGTTTAATATTTGAGTTAAATATTTTTCCTTTTTATTGAGAAAGAAAAATATTTTACCAAATAATGTAATATAGAATGTTGGTGATATTATATTATTTGGTTATGTAATAGTTTAGGAAGTATATTATTTAGAATGAAGTGTGATTAATAGTTAGTGTATTGAATATAATGTGTCAAGGTGTGAATTGTGTGAGGTGTCAAGTCAGTAAGTGTGAGTTGAATGAGTTAGTAAAAAGTCATGTAAGGTGTTATGTGTGAGTTATGTAATTATGAGAGAAGAGAGAAGGTCCATGCATGTGAAGAGTTACATGTAATTATATATTGACGACAAAGCATTGTAAAAAGCATGGAATTAGCATAGCTTCATGCATGCTATAGTAGCCTTTATTAATAATAATATTCAGTGTTTTGTGTATGCAATATTGTGAGTATTATTTTGGATGATTATTTGATCTTGGATAAATTTACCTGTGAGACATATTTTCCATCAACCATTGCATACATTTTCTTGTAGATATCAACCAAGGGTGTCAAACTTCTATTTTATAACAACAATTCTTGCTAGCTCCTTAAATATCCCTAATTCTAAATAATTACATATAGTATAGACTGTTAGCTTTTGATATAATATACAAAGGGAGATACAAATCACGAGATGCTGAATAATATGAAAGAAAGTAAATATGCTAGATGACTGAGACATATAATAAATAGAAATTATATAAATGAATACAATTTAGCTATGGAGGAAGTGAACATTCCATTAATAAAGCTACATGACTACATTACACCCATCACCACTGGATTGTGATCCACAAAGAACTGTACTACATGAGGTAGGGAAAAATGGTGCACCAAATGATGTAAAAAAATATGCGTATCTACCCCATATCGCTCATGAGCAGAAAAAAGGAAGCATGCATGCAAAAAGGAAATAATACCAAACAAAAGGAAATGAATCAAAGCAAGTCTCTTCTCATTAATTTGTTGGATCAGATCCAAGGTTACACAACAGTACCCTTGAGGGCTCAAAATGTGATACAATTGTTACAATATTGGGTGCCCAAATACCAAGTCTTTCACGGAATCCGAGTGCACATCCAATGTTTCTCCGCGTACCCATAATTGAGGTGGGCGAGCCAATGCCGCCGCTACTTGTATCTAGGTTCTATGATATTTGATATCAATTCCAAAAGCCTTATTAGGACCTGCACCTACACACAAGGAAGCAAAAGATGTCAAATAGCAAGGATGTATGGTGAAAACATGCAATCCCCACAGGGGCAAAATGGCATATAGATTAAAAATGCATCAAATGATATCCAAATAACTTGAAAATTTTTAGAGATGTTAAAGAGGAGGTTTTATAAGGATATAACCAAAAATAGATCAAAAATTGCACCCGTAGACCCATCTATTTAGTGTCGCCCGCCTGTAACATGCGAAAAGGAAGACAACAAAATATTGAACCTGCACTTATCCAAAACTCATGAAATTTGGTCAGTATGCATAAAGTGACATTTTAAGACAACCCATATGATTATATTTTCAAATTGGAGCCCATATCCACCTGCATAAAACTGGGGTGCCCGAATGGGCCCTACGAGCCTGTGGAAACTTAAAAATGCTATAACTTTTTCATTTTAACTCCAAATCACTTGAAATTTGAAATGTAGCATCATGAATATATATATATAAAATTAAAAACTAAAAATAGTAATGATATTGTTTAAGAATTTACCCTCATACCGGGGAGGGGCTATGGTGACTGTAACTATTTTGGGGGCACCCTTGGAGGTGATACCCACCAAATCCATCCACATTTTGCTACCAAATAACTGGAAGACATTCCTAAAAAACCTAAGGTGTGTTGTCATCGAATTTGGTGAAGAAATTCACCCGGATGGAAAAGTTATACTCGGATTACCTTCTTGAAGTGACCCGATAACCTCTTTGGCAAAAGGGAGATTTCGAGGGCAAAAAGGTGCAATAAGGTGAGGGGAAATCTTGGAAGCACTCCGTTGCATATCCTAGAACTTCTCTCTATATTTTTTGTGGATATTGAATCCATTTTATAGCCCAAAGGGGCTCATGTGATGCATGTCAGGAGGCGACACTTGTCAAAATAGAGGCATGCACTGGATGGGGAAGAGAATCTCAATTTTGAGCCTTCATTATGAAGTGTGTCATAATGCTTCAGTGCCATGTGACTTGCATGCTCCAAATGGCATGCTAGATGGCAGTTTCTGGGTGCCATTTGGCCTAAATTTGACTTTTTTTGGGTCAAACTTGCTCATCGTCCCACCCTGGGACGATGGCTCACCACCATCCCAGGGTGGGATGATGGGAATATACCACCAGACCAGGGTGGGACGGTGGTGAATTTTGGGCCAAAACCTCCCAAAATTGGGCCGATAGCCTCCAAAAACCTTTTCGGAGTGGCTAGAACCACTGTGAGCCTCCTGAGGACTGCCCAAGGGGCCATGTTATGTTAATTTGATCCTTGTTTATGGATGCTTAATCGGTTTTACCACATTTTAGTGTCTAAAGATGCCCATTTTTGAGATGCGTTGTGTGCAGCACAACACTAAGCAAAAATAGATGACCAAAATGTTGAATGATTAAGGTTACTCGATAACCTAACCAACTTTAGATGCCCCAATCATGGAAAGGGCGTGTGTTCTTGAATCCTTGCTTTTGACTCGATAAAGACATTGGTCTTGGTTTCTCTTCAGCTTCTAGGTATGCTCAAGGGACTTATAACCCTAGGCGTTTAGAGAAAACCAAGTATTTTGGTAACTTTTGAGGTTACCAACAGGCAGGTTCATCTGCACTGTTATGTACTTAATTGAGATATTTGCTTGTTTTTTGCCCCAAGAAGGGGCATGATTGTCTTTGTCAAAGTTTCATTGGACGAATGTAACTTGCATGATTGAGTGTTTAATTGTTGATTTTTTATTCTGAATTTGTTAAGCATGACTACCCCCTCAAGCAATGAGTCGATGAGGGAATGACCAATGAGAAAAGCGATGAGTCGCTTGACCCAGATGACATTTATTAAGGTTGCCCTTAGTTGTTCTCATTGAAAATAGCATAGTTTTGAAAGGATTTAGATGATGCTATGGATATTTCATCGAAGCAAAGAGTTGAAAACCTCCTTCTCGTGGGGCGATCTAGCCATAATGGCCTTCTTGGGGAGTGAAGTAGTAACTTGTCCATGCATCCATGAGAAGTTTGCATTCCATCTTGACCTTGAATGAATTCCATCATATTTGGCTTGTTTTGATGGGTGTTGAACCATTTTCTTTGGCTTTTGTGTTGTTTTTGCTGTTTTTGATTAATATATATGTATATGCATTTGACCCATGGACTTATTGGATGCCATTGAGGCATTTTGAGTAACCAAAGGGTTTATGGATACCTTTGGGCATTTTTGGGATTGACCAAAGGGTTTAGGGATACCTTTGGGTCTTTTTGGATTGACCAAAGGGTTTATGGATACCTTTGGGGCTTTTTGGGTTGACCAAAGGGTTTATGGATACCTTTGGGGATTTTTGGGGGTGACCAAAGGATTTATGGATACCTTTGGGCCTTTTTGGGATTGACCAAAGGGTTTATGGATACCTTTGGGGCTTTTTGAGGGTGACCAAAGGGTTTATGGATCCCTTTGGGGATTTTTGGGGTGACCAAAGGGTTGATGGATACCTTTGGGGCTTTTTGGGGTGACCAAAGGGTTGATGGATACCTTTGGGGCTTTTTGAAATTGATTGCTTAACTGTTTGATCGATGATTAGGGGAGGTATGGTACCAATAATGCCCCAGTTGATGCTTGATAATATTTGTGTGGTGTGCAATTGTGCGATTGTGGACCATTAGGTGCATTAGGTGTTATGATGTATTAGTGGATGCATGTGTTGTGCTATGATGTCATTTGATGATATGCAATGTTTTTATTTGATCTATGATATGACGATGGATTTCTATCATGTATGCATATGTTTTAATATGATTTGATTTGATTTTGTACATGTATGGATGTATGATGAGATGGATGACTATATACCGTATTATGCTAGTACCATAGACAATATAAAATGCATCAATTCATGTGTAATGTTGTCTTGAGACTATATAGTGGATTTGTGAATAATGTAATTAAAATGAATGTGGTGAAGTGATATGATGTTTAGAAGATGTTCAAGGTTTCCACGAAACTCAAACACTCTAGTAAATTGTTCAAAAGTTATAGACTAACTATGCAAGACTTTTTAACAAGGTACAAATCTATTAGGATGACTAAGATACTCAAAATCCCTGTGTGTGCAAGTGAGTTCATTCCTGCGAGATGCATAAAGATATCGCCATTGACAAGTAGGCTATACACCAAACCTGTAATGAGGATCACTCTATGAATGCCACAATCCAATATTTTGTACTCAGTTGGATTAGACCACTAGGTAGTATAGGTGACCAAAAACTAGCTCGTCCACATGCACACGTTGGTCTATACACACGCAAAGCTAATGTGATAGACATGCCGTCATCCATTTAGGATACCACCATTGACAAGTAGGCTATCCACAAAACCTGTAATGAGGATCACCTAAATGGTTTTTCAAATGCTGAGAATTCCAGGGATTCAAGCTCAGGTGTCTTTTGGTTATTCAATTGATTGGGATTACTTGCTCTCATATATAGTGATGCAAATCACTGTTTATTTTGAGTTTTTTATTTTTTCTCTTGAGCAAGGGGTTTGAGTAGTGGTGATAACCACTGTTATTTTTTGAGGATTTTGATTTCAAAGTTGAACTTGTGGGATTTTTGGCTTGTGGATGGCATTGATCCTTTAGGCCTTGGGGATGACTACCCATCCTTCTCAGGGGCGTGTAGTACTAATCTGTATGACTTTAGGGATCAAAGGTGTTTGGATATGTTGATGGAAAGATTTTGGGATTTTGATTTGAAATGGTGTTGATATTTTAGGTCTTAGGGATGACTACCCGTCCTTCGCAGGGACGTGTAGTATGAATCCTTATGACTTTAGGGATCAAGGGTTTTTGGAAATTTTGATAGTGGTGAAAACCACTATTTATTTTGGGAAATTGGGTGGGGAAGAGCTTGTCCTTTTGCCAATTCTCAGCATTCTTGAACCATTCGCATAGGGGGATGAGCAAGATAAAATTTTCGCTCAAGGTACCCTAGACCACTTTGTGGGTTTCATCTTTACTTTCATAAACTTGGATTTATTAGTGTGAAATGTGTTGGGATTTGATGTATAAGAGGTACGATCTCATCAAGACTCTACCTCCTAAAAATATCACTAGCCTTCTACAAAATCTGAGAAGAAACTAGATATGGCTAAGTGACCGAAAACCCTAATGGCATTCTAAAAAAAAATGACTAAGTGAAGGGAATAGACACGACTATGGTAATGTATGAAATGTAGATGGAAATGATAAGTAACTATGGAATGAGCTGAGTGATAACCTTGAAACCATTGATTGTGCATTATACTTAGTGTACTATTTTAATGCTAGACATGTATGAGCCACTTTAAAAATACAAAGTGCCAATGATGATTATGCCAAATGCAAATGATAATGCAATGGTATGCAACTTGATGGGAACACAATATTTTTTTGAAATTTTGATGATGTTTTTTTTTCTCTTTTTGAAATTTTGATTGATATATATGTATGAAAGTGCAATGCGATGCAATGTTTTTGTATTTTGATGTTTTGATGATGTTTTTTTTTTTTTTTGAAATTTTGATTGATATATATGTATGAAAGTGCAATGCGATGCAATGTTTTTGTATTTTGATGTTTTGATGATGTTTTTGAATTTTTGATTGATATATATATATATATATATATATATACATGTGACCAACGAGCTTATTTGGGGGCCATTGGGGCATTTAGGTTTGACCTAGACGATCATAGGTAGTCTAGGAGAGTTTTTACTTGACCTAGATAGTGAAAACCTGCTAGGAGCCTTTTGGGTGACCTAGGCGTTCAACAACACTTAGAAAGTGTCTACGACTACCTAGGGACATTTGGTTGTGACCAAAGGGCTTAGGGATGCCTTTGGGGCTTTTAGGGTTGACCTAAATGATTGTAGACAGTCTAGGAGCATTTTTACTTGACCTAGATGGTGAAAACCCACTAGGAACCTTTTGGGTGACCTAGGCGTTCAACAACACTTAAAAAGTGTCTACGATAGCCTATGGGAATTTGTCTATGACCAAATGGATTATGGATGCCTTTAGGGCTTTTAGGATTGACCTAGAAGATCGTAGATAGTCTAGGAGCATTTTTACTTGAACTAGACGATGAAAACCTGTTAGGAGCCTTTTGGGTGACCTAAGCGTTCAACAACACTTAAAAAGTGTCTACAACTGCCTAGGGGTATTTGGCTATGACCAAAGGGCTTATGGATGCCTTTAGGGCTTTTAGGGTTGACCTAGATGATTGTAGATAGTCCAAGAGCATTTTTACTTGACCTAGACGGTGAGAACCCGCTAGGAGCCTTTTGGGTGACCTAGACATGCGACGACACTTAAAAAGTGTCTACGAATGCCTAGGGGTATTTGGCTATGACCAAAGGGCTTATGGATGCCTTTGGGGCTTTTAGGGTTGACCTAGATGATCGTAGATAGTCTAGGAGCATTTTTACTTGACCTAGATGATGAAAACCTGCTAGGATCCTTTTAGGTGACCTAGATGGTCATAGACCACCTAGGGATGTTATGGGTTGACCAAGCGGTATGTAGATACCCTTGGAGCCTTTTGGGGTCACCTAGACAATTATAGACCGCCTAGGGGTGCTATGGGTTGACAAAGTGGTATGTAGATACCCTTGGAGCCTTTTGGGGTCACCTAGACAATCATAGATCACCTAGGGGTGTTATGGGTTGACCAAGTGGTATGTAGATACCCTTGGAGCCTTTTGGAGTCATCTAGATAGTTGTAGACCTTATAGGGGTGCTATGGGTTGATCAAGCGGTATGTAGATACCCTTGGAGCCTTTTGGGGTCACCTAGACAGTCATAGACCACCTAGGGGTGTTATGGGTTGACCAAGCGATATATAGATACCCTTGGAGCCTTTTGGGGTCACCTAGATAGTTATAGACCGCCTAGGGATGTTATGGGTTGACCAAGTGGTATGTAGATACCCTTGGAGCCTTTTGGGGTCACCTAGACAGTTATAGACCGCCTAGGGGTGTTATGGGTTGACCAAGCGGTATGTAGATACCCTTGGAGCCTTTTGGGGTCACCTAGACAGTTATAGACCGCCTAGGGGTGCTATGGGTTGACCAAGTGGTATGTAGATACCCTTGGAGCCTTTTGTAAATTTGCTTACTTTGTGTTCTTAGGAGGAAGGTGCAATACCTTGTATACCCCCAACATTTATGGTGATCAAAGAAAGCGAGGAAGGTGTGATACCTTTAGAATCCCCAGTTTTCTTCATTGCTTGTGATGTAAATAGTGGAGAAGGTGTTACACCTTGGATACCCCTAGTATGTACTATGATTTGTGCAATGTTATTGTCTTGGCTAGAAGGAGCAATAGAAATTGCCCCTCCCTGATTGTGCTAGGGGATTTTGGGTAATGCCCATGTTTTGATGGGGTGAAATGAGTTCTCCACTCATGGATAAATATCCCTCATAAATGATATCTTGGACCTGAGGATCATTCCTATCGATTATATCCTATACTAGGTGTTTGAACATGAAGCACCTATGGATGTCATGCCCATGTTGCCTATGGTACTTGCAGTATAGGTCTTTGCGATATCCATAGGGCTTAGGTGTGTTTGGGTTGATAGGTCAACACTCAGGTAGGTTGATCACATTAGCTACTAAGAGGCACTCAAACAAAGAGTCCATGGACTCGACAATGGGTGTAAATTGTTGCTTAGGGTGACGCTACCGATGATGCTATCGGTTTAGCCCTTGATTTGTTTGATACTTAATATTGGATTGCATAGGAGTGGGTTGGTCCAGATAATCAGGGGATTGAGATCTAAGATTACTCAACTGTACCTCAATGCTTGTGAGTTGACTCAAGATCTGTTGTAAATCATTGTATTGTTGATTCATGTGTAACTCCACATTGGCTAGCCTATCCAAGATATGTTGTGGTACTAGTGGAGGAGATGACTGGATGGCTATTGAGGGAGTTGGATGGCAACTTATATGTGGTGGAGGTGAACTAGGTGTGGGAGCTAGGAGATAATTGATCGAGGGTGGATCAAAAGTCCCTAATGTCTGAGCAGATGTGGATGATTCATGATGATTGGAGCTGGCGATTATATCCACATGTTCTTGTTCTTGATTTGGATCATGCTCATGTTCCAACTCAGAGTTTTCAACTATGATAGTTAGGTTACCCCCACTTTAGTCTAGGGGGTACATCAGCTCTTGATATTATGGAGATGTTGAGTGAGATAGAGTAGGTGTAACTAGATCCATCAATGGTATCTCCTGTGGTGTGGATGGGATTTTGGGTGGAGTCGCAAGTTGCATAGATGGATTCAGAGGACTTTGATTCTCTATCATCACATTGATCATTCCCACAAACTCATGAGAATATGCATTTGCATTTGAACAAGTTATGGCTGCCTCATCAACTTGTCCAAGATGATCTGCTTGGCCTCCATGTTCGGAGGGCGCATCAGGAATGCTATCAATGGATGGAAACTTGGTAGGGGGGCCACCTATATTTTTAATCGAATCGATGATAGGTGTGAATACAACATTGGGTACTATGCAATCATCGAGTTCTAAGTAGGTCTATTGAATTGTATCCTCAACTATAGTGGGTGAATATGGTATAATATGATTTGATTCATTTGTATCAACAAGGGGTTCTTCCTCATTTTTGGTAGGAGTGATAAGATATTCTATAGGTGTATTTATGACAGCTATGGGAGCTTCTACAGTTGGCTCTTATGATCCTTCCTTGCTTGAAAAGATAGAGGATGGTACTAGCAGTGGTGGTGAAGGTAACTTCACGACTAACCATGGGGTTGCATCTGGAATTTGGATAAAGTCATTGGGTTTAATATCCAAATGCTTGGGTGACACTATAGGCCTTTGTGGATGATCCACCTGCTTATAATACTTGAAGGGGTCTGGGTCAACATTGATCACATGTACCTTACCTTTATCAATGTATTTAATGCATTGATAAACTATAGATGGAACACATTCCATGTCTCTTATCCATGGCCTTCCAAGTAGTATGTTGTACTGTCTTGCACCCTCCAAGATGTAGAACAATGTAGGCACAGTCTTTTGTCCAAATTCAACAAGTAGGATTATTGTGCCTACAACGGAGGATAAAGCATCATTGAATGCTTGTAATGTGAACTTCGATGGCACAATGCGTGAGGATGGAAGGTTGAAATGCTTTAGTGAAGCTGTGGTAATAATGTTTATCGAGGAACCTGTGTCAACCAATACTCGCTTATAGGGGACCCTATTGATACTCACGATGATATGCAAAGCAAGATATGGTGAATTGGTAGGCACGGGTTTGACCTCATGATTTTAAAAGGATATAATAGGCTTCTTGTACGTTTGTATGTATTCCATAAAGTTGGTGAAAGCATCCGAGTCATGATGGTGTACCTCAATGGAATCCAAGACCCTCATGAAAGGTTCCCAATATTTGGAGGACTGTAGTAGAAGCTGGCTCATGGTCACTTTTGTTGATGGTGCATGCAAACTTCACACAGGCCTACTCTGGGCTGCTAACACTTGTTGTATGGGAGTTCTAGGTGGTGAAGACCACGATGTAGAGGGAGTGTAGACCTCCTTGCTAGGCCCTTTGGAAGGCTGATTGTATTTGGTTTGTGATTGGGATCGATGTTGGCTAATAAAATAATCCACTTGATCATGTGGATAACCCATTGATGTTCTCTTGGTAGAGGTACTTTTGTGGTCGGGTCTTCTATGTGAGGAGTGGACCTCACGACGACTTTCAGGGTGTCGTGCAGGAATGATGAGATCCTCAGGAGAATAGCGAAAGTGACTACTGTCAGGTCTCCATGCAGGAGTGAGGAGAGCCTCATACCTATAATGATGGTTATCAAGGCTTCTCCTAAATTTGTATGCTTCACTGGCTCGTGAGTGAGCTCGACTATGCATGGTTGTCATAATGTGTTGACTAAGCGAACCCTGGAGGAAACCCACACTAGAGAAAATGTTGACTTTCGAAAAAGGTTATAAGTGTTATATATCAAAATTATCAATGCGACGAGCTGACCACAATGGGCTAGGTCTTCAAAATTTGATTTTTGGGTCAAAAATTTGTATTTTTGGAATATTTGGCTAACCGGGCCTCGTGGGGAAATGCCCACTTTTAGGATTTTTGGGGAAATTTTTAACCGTGAAGATTTAGGACTCAAAATTTATAGAAGAGGTGCCCTAGGGGCTAACTAAGACAACAAAACAAATTTGGCACTTTTCGAATTTGTCTAGCCCACTCTATGACTGTTTTAGTGTAGTTTTTCACTATTTTTCGAGGTCGAAAATAGAGTAAAAATAAAACCAAAATAACTTTTTCGTTATAGCTCCGTTTTGCACGATTCTTGAAGTGTTGGATGTAGAATAAAAAAGTAGATTTCTTCAATCCATATAAAGACTTTTGAGTTTGCATACCTTGTGCTCCTATCCTACAATCTCAAAATCCTCTAACTGTGCCATGTATATTTCTTCTTCGAATTTTCCATTCAAGAAAGCAACCTTTACATATAATTGATGAATCTTCCAACCTTACTATGTAGCTAAATCTACAAGAGTCCTAATTATGGTCCATTTTGTGGTAGGTGTAAATACCTTAGTGTAGTCAATGCCTTGCTTTTGTGTGAAGCCTTTAGCCACTAATCTCACCTTATGTTTGTCAAGGGTGCGATCTGATATGTACTTGTTTTTATACACCCATTTATTTTAAACTACCTTTCTTTCAAGTGGTAGATCGACTAACTCCCAAGTACCATTTTTGATCAGATATTTATACTCTTGGTTTATTGTATGTCTCCAAGTTGCGTGTTTGACAACTTCTTGGTACGTTAGATGTTCATTATTCAGAGTGAGGTGTAGATTTGTAGGTTCTAGTTCAACAAGTAATGATTCATACACTCTTGCTCTAAGGTACCTCTTGTGCACATTTTTCCATTTTCATATGATTTGATGTTCAAGAGTTGGAGAATTTTATGAATTTCTTGAGTGGGGAGCAGTGTGGATGTCTCACCTACCTCAAATTTTTTGTCATGATCCTAGAATTGATCATTAGGTACAAAGGATGCTGATGAAGATGGATGTGAAACAACACTTTTATCGTGATCAACATTACTGTGTGAAGGGGTAGAAGGTGCAGAAGATATAGACATCTACTCAGCATCATAGTTTGGTTCCTCTGAACTTGTAGGTTAATTTACAGATTCTATATGTTTGAGTAACTTTTCAACGTCTCCCCCCAAAAGGTTGGAATCTAAACATCATATATGTTAGCATATTTTGATCTAGGCTGAAGATTGTATCCCTTGGTATCAAATGTAACTAGTTGTTTTTCAATTTCTACAAACACAACATCACATGTCATAATCACTTTCCAGTGTGAAGGAATGAATACCTTGTATCCCTTCTGATCCATAGGGTATCCAAAAATTATGTCTTTAATAGCTCGAGCTTCAATTTTTATTATTTTCTCTAGAAGAATGTGAGCATAACAGAGGGAGCCAAATATTTTGAAGTGGCTGATAGTGGGGGGTGTCTAGTCTATTTTTTATGAGATGATGAGCTGGGTTTTGAGGGACTCAATATGTTGAGTACATGCA
The DNA here is from genome assembly GCA_028583015.1 of Wollemia nobilis. Lineage (NCBI taxonomy): Eukaryota > Viridiplantae > Streptophyta > Pinopsida > Araucariales > Araucariaceae > Wollemia > Wollemia nobilis. Next base: position 9,133,189 of record JAQPPZ010000458.1, on the reverse strand, counting down.
TAGCAGTCCAGGTGGCTTTGACTCAAAGATATAGAGGTACATTTTTATAGACAAGAAGGGCATGAGTTATGTTCATAATTGTCCTATTCATGTGCTCGATAATACTATTTTGTTGAGGTGTGCTTAGTATTGTCAATTGATGTTTGATCCCATGTGAGAACAAGTACTATGTGAATTTAATTGAGGCATACTTACCACCATTGTCACTCCTAAAGTTCTTGATTCTACAACTTTATTCTCATTCTATGTGAGCCTTGAATGCTTTGAAGAATTCAAAAGCTTTGAACTTCTCAAAAAAATTGATCCTAGCTTCTTTGAGAAGTCATTGATGAAGGTGATGTAATACCATTTACCTTTTAATGAGATAACATTTTTTTTTTGAAACCCTATTTTTTAAAAAATTAGGGTTAGGGTTTGGTCCCAGATAACAAAGAAACACACAAAGCAGACAATATGATTCTCTTTTACTAATTAAATGTGTGTTAGTGTGTTTATATTTGTTGTTGTTCTTTGCTCTTGTTGTGGAATTAGAATGAGGGAACTCAACCAAAGTGGTGACTAGGGACACTAGTGCCAAACATGATTTCTCAAAAGAGTCTAGGGTACACCACTTAAATCCCAATGGGGGGTTCGCCTAGCTCTTCCACTCTAAAACAATATTTCCAACAATGGGAGGCAGTTTGAACATTAGTGACCTATTCCATCTTGAGAGAGTGCCCTATTCTATCTAAGACATATATGGGCAAGCTAGTGGAAGGAGGTGAAATCCAATGTCACCAGTATGAATTGGGGGTTGGTGATGAAATCCAACCTTACCAATGTTATAGTGGAACATGCAAGTGTGTGTGGTTCCTTTTAATCCAAATAAAGTAAGCAAAGAATCATTCAATGATCATTCACTAAATGCATGCAATAGGTGTGTTTTAATTTCAAAAAGATAGGATAAAAGAAACCTACAAATGTCACTTATAGATGCAAGTCCTAAATGCTAACCTACCCATTGGGTAAGCCACAAGAAATCAAGCCATAAAGATGCATTGCTACTTTAGATTTCCTTTGATTTTTCTTTTCAATTACTAAAAATAAATACTTCTTACCAAAAATTCACAACCAATAAAGCAAGTGGTGTCATTGCATATAAACCTCACAACCAATAATACAAATAACATCCATACCAATAACCTTAAATTTTTATAACCTACCTATATCTTACAACCACATTAATCATGACAGCTGGCTAGAAAAATTATTTATTGTTTTTACAGCTTGATGTTCCCAACTAAGAAATAGTCGTTAGTAAAAATGAAGAAAACAACCTCTCACTAATCAACAGCGATTTAGTAGTTTTGAAAAAGCAAAACCAGCTTGAGAAAAAAAAAAAGAAAAAAAAATGTAATACAACCTGGTATCTATGGAAACGACTCCCCTGAATTTCATAAGCGCGTTACTGAACTGTTAAAAGCTACTAAAATACAATAATTAGGTTCTTCAAAAATTACGAATAAATTCGAATCCGTCACCACTTTAATGTGTGAGATGTCAATGTGGCCAAAAACTTGTTTGAAACCACAGTATAAGAAGTTTAAGGTAGTTGTGGATCAACTTTCCTCTGGAGACGTAACTGCTCAAACTGTAGAAAAGTCTGCAGTAACGTCAAAAGAAGGAAAAGGCATGCTGCAAATACGGATGTGGCTCTCCATGGCTTAGAGAAGTGTACCTGCATGAACTCCGCAAATATAACCCTGCATTTGCTCCTGTAATAAGCAAGGATACCTTCAACAGCTCTGTCCACAGGTCCATAACCGCTCTTCCACATGGACCTGCCCATGCCGTTCCAGGCGTTGGCCACCTCCTTGTCGCTGCCCATGTGGCTGCGAAACACCCCGCACCTCTTCAGCACCACCACGTCACTCGACGTGTCGATGAGGCTGTCCATCAAGTCCACGTAACTCAACAACACCCTCGTCTAAAGTTCCACGAGGGCCTCGTGTGCCACAAGGTTCCTCAGGACTACCTCCGTCCTGTCGTCCATCCTAATTGTAGGAAGGTAAAGCGTATGTGACTTGATATCAAATCTGATCTCGTTCAGATTTCCTATTTTAAGGGCCACAAATTTTACTCCTCGTCTATGCAATTTTGTTGCCGATGGGAGATCAACACTGGTCTTGATATTGCTGGAACAATAGCAAACAATAAAACCCTTGCATATGGAAGCCACAAAACCCTCACCATCGTTATTTTCATGATGTGGGTTGATTGGATGAGAGCTGGAAACAGAGATGTCGACATCTACAGGTGCATGGTCATCGACTTTAGCCCTAAAAAATGGTGAGACAATGGTGTTGTAGAGATACTCCAGCAGATGCTTTTCAGATCCATTATAGAGGTGAAAGTCTCCTGGAGTAGTTTTTATGAAAGGAGAGAACTCTCTGCATGATACCTCAAGAATCTCCCTTAGTTTCTGAAAAGCCAATTCTTTTGAACTTTGCTCCCATTTTAGAAATTCCTTTAAAACAAACATGGGAATCTGATTTTCCAACTTGAAAATATCTGCCTGGATGGCCAACAGCAGAGGGCCCTTTATTTTGAGATCGTAAACTTTGTGGGTTGAGTGAACATTTTCAGAGATATTGGACTCAAAATTAGACCGCAAAAGGTCTAAAAGAAATAAGCCGTCCTTTGCCATTAGCCATCCTAGTACTTCACTGCTGTAATCGCACTGCTCGTAGCTTTTACTAATTCTTTCCCCAAACTGTGAATTGAGCCTCTGGGCCAATTCTCTAAATACAAGTTGGCCATTGGCGTTCTTAATAATTCATAAAACAAGTTCGCTTTTGTAATTTTTAGCTCTAGAAAACTCAGATTTGAAAGGATGGAAAGGCCCAAGAGAAACTACCCGTGGGACGTAGGCTCCTGGTCTTTCGTTGTGAAGAGACTCGAGCACAGTATAGATACACGCGCCATCACCTACTCTCTCGCGTTTGCCCGATTTTCCCCATCCTCGAACAAATCCTTCGTCTCCTTTAACCATTTACGCGATATGGAGTCTTTTTTGGAAAGTGCCATTGCAGCAAAAGAGAATACACATATATGTTAGAAATATTATTTAATCCAAATTTCGTATGTTGTCTTCGCCACTGGAATGTTTCGTCAACTGTTCATCTTGCAGAGGAAGCATGGGCGAGTTAAGGCAGTAGGTAAACTTCGTAAATCTCCAGCTGGCCTCAAGATTCCCGACATGCCAGCCTGAGGTCCTCTGCATCTATAAATGCCTGCTCCTGAGTCTGCATTCGTCATTCTGGGCAGTAGCCCCAGTTTCCCTGCACACCAGCAGTGTAGGCTATTCCCTGCACACCAGCAGTGCAGTGGATTCGGCGGCCAAGCCTTGCCACAGTTTGTATGCTCAGTTAAGCTTCGACGGTTCTTGTTGCTCTTTAGCGCAGAACCCCTTTGTAATCCAATTGGGATTTGAGCGGAGTATTCCGTAGGCGACAATGTTCACAGATGTAAAGCTCAGCAGAGCAGTTGGCTGACCTTCATGGTCTTGTAGGCTTCGCAGAGCCATTTCCCCTTTGCTCTCATCCCCTATTTTTAATATAAACCCTGTTTCTTATTTGTGCCTCCGCTTGCGTCTGTTTCCATGTAACAGGGTTGTCTTAAAAGATTCTCCTAATTTGTTTGTGTTGTTTATTTAAACGCTCGACATGGTATTAGAGCAAGGAGACAGAGATCAGCAAGTAGAGGTCGGGCGAATTATGGTCGAAGAATTTGTTCGTTCTATGGCAGACGCTGGATTACTTCAATTACCGCCTGTCGAACTTGTGTTGGGTGTCATTCGCAACTTTCATGGAACATTCTCGGATGCTTAAATAATTCGACAAGAAGAGTCTAGCTTTCCAAGCGAAGTCCGAATCCATTACACTGCTGGTGTGCAGGGAATAGCCTGCATTGCTGGTGTGCAGGGAAACTAGGGCTGCTGCCCAGAATGATGAATGCGAACTCAGGAGCAGGCATTTATAGATGCAGAGGAACTCAGGCTGGCATGGCAGGAATCTCGAGGCCAGCTAGAGATTTACGGAGTTCACCTACTGCCTTAACTCGCCCATGCTTCCTCTGCAAGATGAATAGTTGACGGGATGTTCCAGTGGTGAAGACATCATATGAAATTTGGATTAAATAATGTTTCCAACATCCCCCCTTAGTCTAAATTCCTCTAACACAAAAAAAATTGAAATACCGCCATTTGATTAAATCCCCATCCAAAGGCTTGCAGAAACGAGCATCTGCAATGGTAACTGATATGCCTTGCTCATTTAGTATTTTCCCAGCTTCCACACAGTCTGGACCATGACACCAAACCCTAAGATCGCTGCCTTGGTGCCTTCAAATAAAATTCGACCCTTGCCAATCTCAAGAGGAAGACCTTTGTTATTTGGGGGCAAAGGCGCCCCAACTCCATTGTCCCTGGGAAACCTGAAACATCAAGGTCAATCGTCAATGGTAACAACGGTTGCCACCATATTCATAAGCTCGACCTCATCTGAGGGAGCTATTATAATCATATTGGGCAAACAGGCCATGTATGCAATATCAAAAGCTCCACAATGGGTTGGTCCATCGGCTCCAACCAGGCCTGCTCGATCAATTACAAAACGTGAAGTTTTTTTTTAAATTTATTTTCCCACAGTCGAGAGCGAAGTGCGAACGATGCAGGGCGAAGGAGGGAAGGGCCCCAAAGCTGGGGTGCACGTGCGCAATCGAGCTGTGCTCCTAAACTTCGTGCGATTGGGCTGCGCTCCCGAACTTCGTACGATCGGGCTGCACTCCCAAACTTTGCATGATCGGGCTATGCTCTCAAAGTTCATACGATCGAGCTGTGTTCTCGAATTTTGTGCGATTAGGCTGCTCTCCTGAACTTTGCACGAGGTTGCGCTCCCGGACTTCGGCAAAAGAAAATTTTCTTAAAATTTTTCTTGGAAGATGCAGGTCGAATACAACGTAGCCAAAAATATTATAGTGCAGGTAGTGTCGGCCATCAGAACGATGTATGCCTGCATTATCGAGCAGAGGGTATGGTCATCGGAAGCAATGATGTCTCGTTTGCTATCTGGGCATTCTTGGCTTGGTATGACAGTCTGCTCGTTATGTATCATGGCAAAAATTTAATGGCGAGATTTCAAAATTGTTTGTATTACCGAGAATTTAGATTAAGGGGGATGTTGGAATTATAAATTAATCCAAATTTCATATGCTGTCTTCACCGCTGGAACATCCCGTCAACTGTTCAGCTGGCAAAAGAAGCATGGGCCGAGTTAACATAGTAGGTGAGCTCCGTAAGTTTCCAGCTGGCCTCGAGATTCTCGCCAAGCTAGTCTGAGCTCTTCTGCGCACTATAAATGCCGGCCCCTGAGTCCGCATTCGATATTATGGGCAGCAGCCCCAGTTTCCCTACACACTAGAAGTGCAGGCTATTCCCTGCACACCAATAGTGTAGTGGATTCGACGTCCCAGACTTGCCGCAGTTTGTATGCCCAGCAGACCCGTTTCTACAGTTGGGATTTTGATAGTGTTTACTGCATTTGGGCGGAGTATTCCACAGGCAGTAATGTCCGTGGATATAACGCTCAACAGAGCAGTTGCATGACCTTCATGGTCTTGTAGGCTCAATAGAGCCATCCCATATTTTAATAATATAAATCCTATTTAGTTTTGTGCCTCTGCCTGCATGTGTTTCCCTGTAACAAGGTTGTCTTCAGATCCTGTTTTTAGTTTTCTATTCAGTTATTTTTGACATGGTATTAGAGTGAGGAGACATAGATCAACAGGCAAAGGTTGGGCGGATTAGGGCTGGAGAATTTATTCGTTCTATGGCAGACGCTGGATTACTCCGATAACCGCCCACCAGACTCGTGTCGGGTGTCGTTCGCAACTTTCATGGAACATTCTCGGATGTTTAAATACTTCGACTAGAAGATTCTGGCTTTCCAAACGAAGTTTGGGAGTGCAACCTCGCACGAAGTTCGGGAGAGCAGCCCGATCGTGCAAAATTTGGGAGCGCATCCCGATCGTGCAAAATTTGGGAGTGCATCCCGATCGTACGAACTTCAAGAGCGCAGCCCAATCATGCGAAGTTCAGGAGCGCAGCCCGATCGTACGAACTTTGGGAGCGGAGCCCGATCGCACGAAGTTCGGGAGCACAGCCCGATTGTGCACGTGCACCCCAGCTTCAGGGCCCTTCCCTCATTTGCTCTGTGCCGTTCGCACTTTGCTCCTGACTGCGAAAAAATAAATTTAATAAAAAACTTCACGTTTTGCAATTGATCGAGCAAGCTTGGTTGGAGTAGATGGACCAACCCATTGTGGAGCTTTTGATATTGCATACATGGCCTGTTTGCCCAACATGATTGTAATGGCTCCCTCAGATGAGGCTGAGCTTATGCATATGGTGGCAACCGCTGTTACCATTGACGATCGACCTTGCTGTTTCAGGTTTCCCAGGGGCAATGGAGTTGGGGCGCCTTTGCCCCCAAATAACAAAGGTCTTCCTCTTGAGATTGGCAAGGGTCAAATTTTATTTGAAGGCACCAAGGCAGCGATCCTAGGGTTTGGTGTCATGGTCCAGAACTGTGTGGAAGCTGGGAAAATACTGAATGAGCAAGGCATATCAGTTACCGTTGCAGATGCTCGTTTCTACAAGCCTTTGGATGGGGATTTAATCAAATGGCGACATTTCAATTTTTTTTTTGTGTTAGAAGAATTTAGATTAAGGGGGATGTTGGAAATATTATTTAATCCAAATTTCGTATGTTGTCTTCGCCGTTGGAACGTCTCGTCAACTGTTCATATTGCAGAGGAAGCATGGGCGAGTTAAGGCAGTAGGTGAAGTTCGTAAATCTCCAGCTAGCCTCGAGATTCCTGCCATGCCAGCCTAAGGTCCTCTGCATCTATAAATGCCTACTCCTGAGTTCGCATTTTTCATTCTAGGTAGCAGCCCCAGTTTCCCTACACACCAGCAGTACAGGCTATTCCATACACACCAGTAGTGCAGTCGATTCAGCGGCCAAGCCTTGCCGCAGTTTGTATGCTCAGTTGAGCTTCGACGGTTCTTGCTGCTCCTTAGTGCAGAACCCATTTGTAATCCAGTTGGGATTTGAGCAGAGTATTCCGTAGGCGGAAATGTCTGCAGATGTAAATCTCAACAGAGCAATTGGCTGACCTTCATGGTCTTGTAGGCTCTGCAGAGCCATTTCCCGTTTGCTCCCATCCCCTATTTTTAATATAAACCCTGCTTCTTATTTGTGCCTCCGCCTGCATGTGTTTGCCTGTAACAAGGCTGTCTTAAAAGATCCTCCTAATTTGTTTGTGTTGTTTATTTAAAAGCTCGACAATATATTCAGAAAAAAGGATCCTCCTTCCTCTGTCATACTTTTTGCTTAAAGGTGCAATTTTTTGAGGAATACTTCACTTTTATTAACATTCCATTTAAATATATTAATATAGAGTGTATGAGGGGTTACTTTTCTTACTTTTAATCCATTAATATAATGATGCAATCTACAAACATTTTCATAATTAAAATTGTGTGTGCTGATAAAAAGTGTCTTCTTCGTCCGATTCAATATTATCCACCAACCGAAAAGATTTTTGATACAGTTATTTCTCGCGAAAATATTATTAAATTTCTTTTGATGGATGTAATAATAATTAAAGTCGATGACGTGATCCTAGCTCTTTTAGGACCGGTGCTTGGTGCTCGGTGGTTCGTGAAAATATTGTTGTGAAGGAAGTGAAGGTCCTAGTCGATTCTTATAATACCATAGTATATCTTCTTTTAGTATTATCCTCTTGGTTTAAATTACTATGGTATATATTTTATGATTGAATCTAGGTCTAAGTATTAAAATTATTTTGTGAAGAGATTGTGGTAATTTAACCTTTGAGATTTACAAAGAGTTTGATCTTGTTAAAATAGGTTTTGAAGTTTACTCTTCATCAAGTAAAAGGTATGAACACATTCTTCTTTGGTTGAAGTAATTGATTGGTTGAGGTTTTATAAAAACAACATTGGAGTGAAAAGGACTTGGTTAAGTTTTTTTTGTTGGTTTGTTGAGTTGATGAGTTTTTTGAAATAGAAGTAAATACTTTAAACTTCGTTTGATAAGCATTGTTGAAGATTTTGAGTGAGTGAATGCATGCTTCATTTTTGGGCAATTAAGATCCCTTGCTGTTGAGTTTGAAGATTGGATTAAGGTTTGTGCAAGAACATGAGTATCATTGTTATGAGTTGTGAACTATCTTGAACTAGGGTTTATGCAAGAACATAAGTATCATTGTTATGTGAGATTGGTTGATAAGCATTGTTGGAAATATTTGAGTAAGTGTTAATATGCTTGGACTAGGGTTTGTAATCAAGGAGTATTTCATTGAGTGATTGATTAAGTGGAGTTGATTGAGCCTAGTCAAGTGGAAGTGTTGAAGTGATAGTTCTAATTCTGTGAAACAAATTGTTCTATATTCTAATTTGATTTGAGAAAGAGATTGATTGATAATTGTGATGAGTGTGAAGCATATTGAGTCTCTAACAATTCTCTATATGTTTATGTGAGATTGGACAAGTTCTAGTTAGGACTTGTTGAGCAGATTTGAGGTAAGTCTTGGTGAAGACTTGTTGAGCAGATTGGACAAGTTCTAGTGAGGACTTGTGGAGTAGAGTTGAGGTAAGTCTTGGTGAAGACTTGTGGATGGATTAGTGTGAGCTTTTGTGGAAGCTTACAATGCAGATTTGAGACAAGTATTTGAGAAGACTTGTGAACAGATTTGTTCAACCTTGAGTTAAGGTTTGGGGCAGATCTAGAATAGTTGATTTGTGATGAAGTCAAGCTTTGTGTTAATACTTGAAGACAAATATTGAGAAGATTTGTGCTAGATCAAAAGACCGTGTTTAGTTCAAATTTGAGGACAAAGATTGAGCAAATTTGTGCTAGATTGAAGGACTATGTTTAGTGCAGATTTGAAGATAGAGATTGAGCAAGATTGGTGCTAGACCGAAGGACTATGTTTAGTGCAGATTGTTAGACAAGCAGTAGTAATGTATTATTCAAGAGGTGATTAAATAATACAACATAGGCCTTAGAATAGCCCTTAGGATATGGAACCACCTAGGCGCTAAATAGTAGTAGTTACAACTATACTAACAACCAACCTAATAATGTAGTAACAATAGATACGCTAACATCCCCCCTTAGTACATTATTTGGGTAATAATATAACTACTAGCTATACTAACATCCCCCCATACAACAATATTTGGGTAAAGTATATAACTGCCCCAATACAGTGAAGAAGAAGAAGAAAAATGAAAGAATGGTGGCTCGTGCTTTGTCTTCGGCTCTGGCTCGCTCTAAGCATACCTCTGGAATTGTACCTCTAGGTATATCTCAGGATCAGCCTGTGAATCTGCCTCTGGAACTTTGTCTCTAGGTCTATCTTTAGGTTTGTATCTGGGTCATTATCTCTGGGACTGCCACTCGATCTGTCACTAGATTTGCCTCTGGGTCTACCATAGGTTTTACCTTTTTGGTAGAAGCCATACAACATTTCTTTCATCATGGTCCATTGTGTGAAATCCGTCCATCCACAATCTATATGAACCTTGTTGGTCATTTTCACTTTGTACCAACATTTTGAAGAAGAGTGATTCGTACATCCACATGAATCACAAGGATGTAATATCCAACACTTAGCTGCAATATGTCATGTCTTTCCACAGTGACTGCAACAATGCTTTTTAGGAGTTGTAGGAGATTTAGGTTTTACAAACATAGAATTACTGGTACTTGCATGTCTAGTATAGCCAAGGCCTTCATGCTTTGCCCTGACACTTAGCATTATTGGAGATTTAATGCCTTGTTCCTGTTTACCTAATCTCTCACCATTGAATCCCATTTTCTTCATAATTTTGGAACCAAATGCTTTGGTGTGTTTTTCAAAACACCCAATTTCATCATCTTCATCAATGCTTTTAACAATATTGCATTTGTCGCTATTGATGAGATTATGGAGCTCTTTTTGAGGAGGTTCAGTTTTTAAGTCACTAGTGTCACAAGCAAAATCTACTACTGAAATGAGATCACCTATGCTACAACTGATATCTACCAACATAGGCATGAGGTCGCTTGTATTACAACAAGAATTGGCCATCATGGGCTCAAGGTCACATGTGTCACAACAAGCATTCGCCACCATGGGCTGAAGATCATTTGTGTCACTACAAGAATCAACCATTAGGGGTTTGACCTCTGTTTCCTCACTAATGTCCCTTTTCTGTTGTGCTTTGTCAAGAGCATAAAATGACAAGAATATGCCCATTATAGCACCAATAGGGATTAGAACACCATTTTTCTGCATGTCTCCACAAGATGCAAAATCATTGATTATGGCATTTACACCACTCCTTAGTGTAAGAAATGTGCCATCTTCATAATAATCTATCCCTTCCAGGTGTGGGGAAAAGTATGGGCCTTTAACTGATTTAACAACATCATCAGTTTGTTTTGGGATAGTTTTCTTCTTTGATCTACCCATTCTTAAGGTGTCGGTCTCTGCCGAAAATGCACCTTTTACAATGAATTTTGCAAAAATAATCTAACTAAGGTGTCGGTCACTGCCGAAAATGCACCCTTATAAGTCTTCCCCCTTTGTTTTTGCAAAAATTATATCTCCCCTATACGGGGTTCCAAGGGGCAGTGCAAAATTTTTTGGAAGCGCAAAATGGACGCTCCAGAAGGCTTTTCCCCCCTTGGTGTTGCAAAATTTATCCCCTCTTACAAAGCTTGCCTCCTAGGCAAATTAGCACAAAATGTCACCAAAAAAAATCCCCCCTGTGTGAAGTACTTCAAACAAACAAAGTTTGCTATTTATGAAGCCTAAAAAAATAGGTTTGGAGGTGTGATGAGTTTAATGCCTTGTTGATTTCTTTGATGATGGAGAAAAAAATTGATCCCCTTTGCAAAAGAAATAAGTGCCCTTTCTTTTAATTTTAATTTGCAAAAAATTAAGTTTGATCAATCTTTAAATTAATAATAAAATAATTTGATTAAAAAAAAATCATAAATTTAAAATAAATGATTTTTAATCAAAAAAATTAAATTATTAATTTTTTTTTGAAAAAACTTAAATAAAATGCTAAAAAAAATATACCTTTTGGTATTGCTCCAAAAATAGAGCGGCGGGCAACCCCGACGGGGCTTGAACTCCCGACCTCCTATCGGGAGTTTTAGCGCAGTCTCTGTTGCCAGTCGGGCTACTGTGCTCGACAGGTATATAGGGGAAGCCCCCCCTATATAATCATTTGCCCGCGCATGAAATTTTCTTTAAAATAATTCTTGGTGGGGTGTCGACAGGGTTTGAACCCACGACCTATCGGGCGACAGCTTCTTGCGGGTGAAAGCCAGCCATTTCAGCTCCAACGATCGGTGAAACAAAGGGTCAACGCCCTTATACTTATCCCCACCGGTGGCTAAGAGAGAAGAGTTCACGTCGGCCAGCCACTTCCACCGGTAGCGTTGTGATGGCTCCCCGTCGACACTGTTCCTAAGGAAATTTTTGGATCGCAATGAACCCGATCACCAATGCCTTAGCGTAATTTGGCTAACCCCATCGACGTCCCTTGGCGGGCTATCAAAATTATTCTCAATCGATACTGCCTTCTTTAGGTGGTACTGCCAATTCACCACCAGATGGACGACGAGTCCTTACAACGATGGAGGGGGTGCAACGACGTTTTCGACCAACCACGTATGTGGTGGTTCGTCCCTCTTACAACAATATTATCTACAAATCAATGTGAACTTAGCGCAAGGATCCATCGATCATTTGATTTTTCATGGCGCCTTTAGTACCACATGAGGGAGGCAGGAGATAAAGAGGCAATATAAAACTACAAATTCGTAGATGTTACATCGACCAACTACAGGTGGTCCTTCTCGCTCGTGTCGTTTTGCCGCCTTCCTTGCTTGGTTGCCCTTAGGTTCGCCATGTCATCTACTGGTCCACGTCCTCTTCACTAGAGCCATTTGGCTAGCTTTAAGTTACGAAAGCCTCCTCATCCAAGTCAGATCGCCATGTTATGATCTGGGGGTAATGTAGGTCGGTGTCTTCATTCGTGCCTTAGTCACCATCTAGTGGCTTGTCCACCATATTCTGCTCATAATCAGTCTTGTCCTCCACGTAGGTCGTATGTGCAGTAGACCAGTGTCCAACATCTAGGATCTGGTGCCTAGGTTACCACATGTCCACTATCAGGTCTGGTGTTAGTCCCAGTAGTCCCTTGCAGTGTGAGCCATCAGATATAGGTCATCCAACCATCGTCGTGGTCAGATCTAGATTGTCGGGGAGGGGGGAGTTACCCTAGGTCCAGTCTAGGGATGTCCGCATAGCTTTCCAAGTCATATACTCTAATAGAATCACTATTCACCAGTCAACCCCCTTGTCCCCATCTGGGTGCTGCGTCAGGTTGTCCACCTCATAGTCAACAGTCTAGAGATTGCTGGAAGCTTATTCCCTTGATCGAGTACTAATCGAGTGCTAAAGCTAACTTGCTAAAGCATCATCAAATCAGAATCTCACTAGAATTGGAGAGAGATATCCACCAAGCGATCCCACTCGATACCATGTTAGACAAGCAGTAGTAATGTATTATTCAAGAGGTGATTAAATAATACAACATAGGCCTTAGAATAGCCCTTAGGATACGGAACCACCTAGGCGCTAAATAGTAGTAGTTACAACTATACTAACAACCAACCTAATAATGTAGTAACAATAGATACGCTAACACAAATTTGAGGATAGAGATTGAGCGGATTTGTGTTAGACCGAAGGACTATGTTTAGTGTAGATTTGAGGACAAAAATTGAACAAGTTTGTGCTAGACCGAAGGACTATGTTTAGTGCATATTTGAGAACAAATATTGAGAAAATTTGTGCTAGACTAAAGGACTATGTTTAGTATAGATTTGAGAACAGAGATTGAGCAGATTTGTGCTAGATCGAAGGACCGTGTTTAGTGCATATTTGAGGATAGATATTGAGCAAATTTGTGCTAGATCGAAGTATTGTGTTTAGTGCATATTTGAGGATAAATATTGAGCAGATTTGTGCTAGACCGAAGGACTATGTTTAGTGTATATTTGAGACAGAGCTAAGAGTAAGCTTTGGAGGTGACAAAGTATAGATGGCAACAATATCTAGTGGATAGATGTCCATTAGCCAAAGCAATAAAGAAAGGTCTTTTGTGTGAGGGCGAGAGTCTTCACTGGATAGAGATCCATAAGTCACTGTAGTGGAGGCAACAGTTCTTCTAGTAAATCACTAGCCAAAGCTAAGGAAAAAGAGTTCTCCTATGGATAGATATCCACGAACTTGATTAGGGTATTGGTGTCTCCTTTGGATAGAGGTCCATAAACATTGTAATAGGAAAAGGATTCCCAAGAGATTTGTTGAGAAAATTTTAGTGAAATATTTTCTCCATGGAGTAGCCCACATTGGGTGAACCACGTTAAATTGGTGTCTTTATTGTGTGGTGATTTATGCATTACTTTGATTACTGTTGTTGATATTTCTATTGATACATTATATAATATTGATTGGGAAAGAAAAGTAAAAAGTGGTCTTATACTGTTCACCCCCCATCTCAATATAAGCTTGTGTTATTCAAAACTTGTAAATCCACCCAACACATCTTCCTATCTTGCAATTTTTCTCTCAATATTCTTTCATCCTTATTTTCCACTGTTGGGATTGTCTGGGCTCTACCCTTTCTCTTTCATGATTTATGCTTGTAATGGCCCAACCCCTTCAAGAACTTCCACTTAAATTTTTTTGGACTTTCTATCTCCCTCATTTTTTATTGGAATTTTGAAAAGAACATAACTCAAGAGCCTTTAATAACTCTACCCATGATTTCCAATTTGTGCTCTCAAGAATCCTCCAGATGACCACTAAAAACCTCTCTATCACCCAAGGTTTTTGACCCCCTGAATCTTCAAATGAAGTTAGTCTGGATGGGTTCCTAAAGCTTCCCTCTTTTCCTATCTCTCCCCCAAACTCTATGGTGGATTGCTCACTCAGTAAATGGTCTCCTCCACCCCCAGGTGGGATAAATTTCAATTTTGATGGAGCGACCAAGGGTAACCATGACCCTGCTTGTGCTAAAGGTATTTTCAGAAATCATGAAGGGAAGATCATTCTGACCTGTGCAAAAAACCTTGGGATCCAAACTAATCATTTTGCTAAAGCAGAAGCTATTTTTCAAGGTCTATCTCTTCTACCCTGCTTACATTGTCCTAACTTAGTGGTTGAAGGTGATTCAATGAACATCATCAAAAGCTTTGCAGGGACTCAGTCTACTTCTTAGAATATCTCCAACCTAAATTTTGAAGCCAAAACCCTCTTGAGCTTATCCACCAACATTACCATTTAGCATGTCTATAGAGAAGGTAACCAAGCTGCTGATCAGTTAGCCAATTTAGGCATCTCTAAGCCCAACCATACCATATGGACTGAGAATTTCCCTCCTACACTACTCGATGGCAATTTACTATCTACCTTTTAAGCGATCTCTCCCCAAAGGGTTGGAGGGATGTTTTCCTTTTATGGGGCTTAGCTAACTTTACCATCATCCACATATTTGCTGCAACATGAAGTTCCCATGTTCCTGTGGAAGGGTTTACAATGCATATCCAACCCTTTGAGATCATTGGTGTTTAGGGAATTCTTCGAACTATGTCTATTTTTATTCCTAAGTGCATGGGAAATATGTGTATCAACGAAGATTTCACAAGTGTCATCAGATACCTAGTTTCGATCCACCATAATGTAGCTCTCACATGCAACAATAGTTGCCATGTATGGAGAACTTGTAACAACATGAACTTGCAAACATTACCTATTGCCATGTATGGAAGATTTGTTTTAGCACAAACGACATTTCTTGTTGCCTTGGGAGGGCTTCTCTTCTTGCCCTATGAGGCTTTCTCTCCTGTCCCTACATGGGCTTCTTCTCTTAGTTTTAGTAATTTATCTTCGATGACCCACAGAGGATCTGTTGCTTTTATTGTAAATTGGTTGAGAACTCTTCTTTCAATCATCATGTTTATGTAAAAAGTTACAAGATCTTTTCAAAACCCTTATTCACTAATCGATATATATTAATAAATATGATAAATTATATTATAATATATTATTTTTTAATAATTTCAAAATATATCTTAAAAAATATTTTTATTTATTTTTTAAATTTTTAATACTTAAAATATATAAAAAATTATCATTACTTTTTATTTTAATTATTTATTTAAAAATTTAAAAAAATATTATTTAGAAGGCACAACTTAAATCACCCTCTCAAACCTGTCTCTTTAATAAAAATTTATGCATAAGAGTTTGAAAAAACATTTTTTTTATTATTTTTAATAATAAGTAAAGATTTCATCTTTCCTCTTTAAAGTCTCCTTAATAAAAATTTGTACATAAGAAGCCTTGCTTTTAATGTTTCTTAATAATAAATAAAAATTTCATCTTTCCTCTTTAAAAATTGGCACTTGTGCAAAGCATTTTTTAAATAGTAAATAAAGATTTCATCTTTCCTCTAAGACAAAACTTAAGACTATACTCAAAATAAATATCACTTAAACTACATCTTCTAAAGAAATAAACTATCAAGATTCAAATACTAAAAAAAAAAAAATTAATATTGCGGTGGGATTGAACCCTCAAAAACCATTACTTTTTCTTTTCCAAATTAATACTTCTTATAATTTTTGAGGGTTAGTGGATTGATAAGTGTTTGTTTGGTAGATACTCATTAAGTAAACACACAAATTCAAACATTGGGGGCAACCTGATTGCAAAGGTAGTAATCTATCTAAATTTTTTGAGCGTGTGGAAGATGGATGGCTCTATGAATGCCGAGTGTCCAGTGACCCCCTTCACATTTGAGTTAATAAAAAAAACACATAGATTCAAACTTTCGGGGTAGTCTCTTTGCAAATGTAATAATTTGATCTAAATATTTTGAGTGCTTGCAAGATCCGCGACTCTATCAATCTCGAGTTGAGTGCTTGCAAGATCCACGACTCTATCAATCTCGAGTGTTGAGTGACCTTCTTCACGTCAAGTCAACAAGGTAGAATAGGTTTGGTGGGAGCAACGTTTGAATCATGTGCTAGCCAATTACTAATAATAATGTGGTTGTGATTCATTCTCCTATTTAAAAAAAAAAAATTAATACTTCTTATCAAAAGTGGAGATTAAACTTAAATTTCATAACCTTAAATTTCATAACCAATACTACAAGTGGTATTCTTTCCCATCCCATAAACTTCACAACCAATAATACAAATAACATCTTTATCAATATACCTTAAATTTTTATAACCTGCCGATACCTTACAACAACATTAATCATAACAGCTGTCTAATTCCCAACCAAGATATACTAGTCAGTAAAAATGAAGAAAACAACCTCTCACTAAACACCAGCGATTTAGTAGTTTTGAAAAGCAAAACCAGCTTTGGAACCTAAAAAAAAAATGTAATACAACCTGGTATCTATAGAAACGACTGCCCTGAATTTCATAAGCGCGTCTCTGAACTGTTAAAAGCTACTAAAATTCAACAATCAGGTTCTTCAGAAATAACGAACAGATTGAATCCATCACCACTTGAATGTTCGACACGTCAATGTGGCCAAAAACTTGTTTGAAACCACAGTGTAAGAGGTTTAAGGTAGTTCTGGATCAACTTTCCTCTGGAGACGTACCTGCTCAAACTGGAGTAAAGTCTGCAGTAACGTCAAAAGAAGGAAAAGACATGCTGCAAATACGGACGCGGCTCTCCATGGCTTAGAGAAGTGTACCTGCATGAACTCCGCAAATATAACCCTGCATTTGCTCCTGTAATAAGCAAGGATACCTTCAACAGCTCTGTCCACAGGTCCATAACCGCTCTTCCACATGGATCTGCCCATGCCGTTCCAGGCGTTGGCCACCTCCTTGTCGCTGCCCATGTGGCTGCGGAACACCCCGCACCTCTTCAGCACCGCCACGTCACTCGGCGTGTCGACGAGGCGGTCCATCAAGTCCACGTAACTCAACAGCGCCCTCGTCTGAAGTTCCACGAGGGCCTCGTGCGCCACAAGGTTCCTCAGGACTACCTCCGTCCTGTCGTCCATCCTAATCGCAGGAAGGTAAAGCGTATGTGACTTGATATCAAATCTGATCTCGTTCAGATTTCCTGTTTTAAGGGCCACAAATTTTACTCCTCGTCTATGCAATTCTGTTGCCGATGGGAGATCAACACTGGTCTTGATATTGCTGGAACAACAGCAAACAGTAAAACCCTTGCATATGGAAGCCACAAAACCCTCACCATCGTTATTTTCATGATGTGGGTTGATTGGATGAGAGCTGGAAACAGAGATGTCGACATCTACAGGTGCATGGTCATCGACTTTAGCCCTAAAAAAGGGTGAGACGATGGTGTTGTAGAGATACTCCAGCAGATGCTTTTCAGATCCATTATAGAGGTAAAAGTCTCCTGGAGTGGAGTAGTTTTTATGAAAGGAGAGAACTCTCTGCACGATACCTCAAGAATCTCCCGAAGTCTCTGAAAAGCCAATTCTTCTGAACTTTGCTCCCATTTGAGAACCTCCTTTAAAACAAACATGGGAATCTGATTTTCCAACTTGAAAATATCTGCCTGGATGGCCAACAGCAGAGGGCCCTTTCTTTTGGGATCGTAAACTTTGTGGGCTGAGTGAACGTTTTCAGAGATATTGGACTCAAAATTAGACCGCAAAATGTCTAAAAGAAATAAGCCGTCCTTTGCCATTAGCCATCCTAGTACTTCGCTGCTGTAATCGCACTGCTCGTAGCTTTTACTAATTCTTTCCCCAAACTGTGAACTTAGCCTCTGGGCCAATTCTCTAAATACAAGTTGGCCATTGGCGTTCTTAATAATTCGTAAAACAAGTTCGCTTTTGTAATTTTCAGCCCTAGAAAACTCAGATTTGAAAGTATGGAAAGGCCCAAGAGAAACTACCCGTGGGACGTAGGCTCCTGGTCTTTCGTTGCGAAGAGACTCGGGCAAAGTATAGATACACGCGCCATCATCTATGTACGCTCTCGCGTTTGCCTGATTTTCCCCATCCTCGAACAAATCCTTCATCTCCTTTAACAAGTTACGCGATATGGAGTCTTTTTTGGAAAGAGCCATTGCAGCCAAAGAGAATACACAGATATTCAGAAAAAGGATCCTCCTACCTCACCTTAATTAACATCTAGTATAGGTATATTAACATCGAGAGGTTTAGGTATATGTAGGGGACTAATTATTAACATCGAGTTTAGGTTTAGGTATATGTAGGAACTAATTCTTTTAGTTGGTTGTGATAATGCAAATCTATTAACATTTTTATAATTAATTAAAATTCCGTTTCCACTGCTTTGTGTCTGCTGTGCCTTCTTCCTCCGATTCAATATTATCCACCAACCGAAAAGATATTGATAGTACAAAAGATACTAGATTTCCCAGTTACATCTCACGAAAATATTATTAATTTTTTTGTTTGATATAAATTTTGATAGTACAAAAGATACTAGATTTCCCAGTTATTTCTGGCAAAAATATTATTAAATTTCTTTGGTTTGATATAATAATTAAAGTTGGTGGCGTGATCCTAGCTCTTGTGGGACCGGTGCTCGGTGCTCGGTGGTTCGTGAAAAGACGGCTGTGAAGAAAGTGAAGGTCCTAGTCGATTCTTGGAATACCACAGTATCTATTCTTTTAGTCTTATCCTCGTGGTTTAAATTACTATGGTATAATTTTTTTAATGATGAATCTAGGCCCAAGTTTCAAACCTGCTTAGGCGCCCTTCTACTTTAGCTATTTCTATCGTGGCTTTATGCCCTATTGAACAGAAGATAACAGGAGCAAAAGAACAGAAGATAAAAGATATACCATAGAGATAGTTTGTTTCATTTGTTATTGGAGATGATTATTTATAAAGCATGGATCTTTTTAAAATGGTTAGTGAAAAGTGAATAGTGAATGTAATTAAATTATTAGTTTTATAGTTTTTTTTATTAAGGTTAGTGTGAGAAATTTTACAACGGTTTGGGTATCCCCATCCCAACTATGACTTTTGATAAGGGTGAGAACTGAGTTTATCAATAGGGGCCAAACACACAAACATACACACCCACCCCCTCACACACTCGCTCATGCCTCAATTTGAACCTTGGATGCCCGAAATGTTGTGTTGTCCCTCAATATTATTGATGTTATAGTAATTTTATAAAATTAATTTATTTTTCTAATATTTTCTTATAAATTAATTTTGTGAAAACCTAGTCTCCTTCACAATCATAATATAGAAATATGTGTCTTGTCTACTTTTTGGGCCTTATATTGATTAGGTATCCATTACAACAACAAATTTCATAATTATCATTGTACCACTACAATTCGAAAGGCATTCTACCCTACAAATAAATAGGATGTTTATAATTAGAATTATATTGTATTTATAAACATCACTAAGAGTTTTTAAGTGTCTAATCCAAAATCATCTTAATAAAGGATTTTTCTTATGATTGACCTCCAATAAGTTTATACAAGGGTATTCATGTCGATAACCCATAACCATCACTGTGCTCTCTCTCAACTACCTAACTTAGTGCACACATGAAGACTTCGTAGCCATCAACAATCACCATAGATACAATGTTATATTTTACATGAAATCCTACTCTTTAGAGAAGAAAACAATCTCTTATAAAATTACCTCAACATGTCTTTCATTTTATCTCATTCAATCACATCTATCCATCCACAATCAATGTGTATTTTGTTGTTGGTATTAAGTTTATGCTAACAAATTTTCTTAAAATGATTTTTCTTTCAACAAATAAGACATGGATGAAAATCTTAAAACTTTTTCATATATGACCATATCACCCACAATGACTACAACAATTTTCTTCATTTTGTATACCTACACATATTTTGTCTACCACATAGGTTTTTCCTTTCACAAACTTGATATTATAACTTTTTGTTTGACCAATGTAAGCAAGACCTCCATTCTTTGACCTCATGCTAGGATCTATAGGATTTCTCATTTTTTCCCATGTCTTTGACATTATAGCTTCTTATTTTCATTAATTTGGAGCCAACCCTTTTAATGTACTTTTTCAAGCACCTAATCTCATCATCAAAATTATAGTCATATGCAACATGACACTTATCATACCCATTAAAAATAAAATTAACATCTTTAATTATATCAATATCAATATTTTATTCATTTTGGGACTCAATATGGGGATCATCAAGTGCACTATTATAACCATCATGAAGATAGTACAAGTCATTAGTAGCACAAGCAAAATTCATCACTTGAATGAGATCACTTGTATCACACAAAATATCCACCAACGAGGGCTTGTCTTTTAACCATATGTTTCTCCTTCAATTTTATGTTTTTTAAAGCATGATAAACTTGGAGATGATATTGCATATCATCATTACTATGGGGACAAAGAACACAAAGCCAACGTCATTGACATTAACATATTTTACAAATCTATTGATTTTTTTTTGTAAATTTAAAGGTGCTTTGTCCTCAATACCTTCTTTGAGATGAAACTTTTTATTTGGTGTATCTTTATTTTAAGCTTGAGTTTGCTTTGTCTTAATCTTACACAATTTTTGTTAGGTGAAAAAATGCCTTCTTCACTAAAAACGACTTTCTTAACACAAGTTTAAGGGTGTTAGATACCATTGATCATGCACCCTTTACACAAAATATTACATCATCAACATAGAATTTTAATTATGGCTATCACCAAAGATTCATTTCCTAACACCTTAACCATCTTCACAGAAAAATTATTTTCTAAATAAATCACTTGTTTAACAACCTAGACTCCAAGTAATTAATATGTAACTTACAACCAAACACTTAAAACATGTGATATTTTTCCCTTTTTAAAGGGAGTTTTTTTAAAAGATAATATTACTCTCACAACATGGACTTCAAGATTGTACCCACTGATTTTACTTTGCACCACTCCATCTATCAAATTAACATTCACAAAACTATTTTTTTCCTAAGTATTCCTATTTTATTTATTTATTTTCATAAATGCATTCACTTTATAATAAACATATACCTTTATTGAATAGTATTATGTCACACTCCATGTAAAGATATTTTTTCATTTGACCTTAACGGGTAATATGATGATACAATAAATAATGAAAGTTGTTAGAAATAATGTGTTTTAGTTTGTCTAAAAGCATTAGATCACATATAGATGTTATCAATATGCTTCTATTGTCTTCTCTAGTTCCAAAGGAGATACACCACATAAAATAAGATATAACATGATAATACAAGATACCTATGACATGTTATAATGGTAGAAGAAACCCCTAATCATTGACAACTACAAAAATTGCCCCAACCCCTCAAATATCTCAATATGTTTGGATGACAGCAATGAAAAGTTTCTCTACCTTAATAGAAAAAACATGTGAATTTTAGCACATTACTATGCCAATATGATTTTTTATTTTTATTTTTGTAATTATTGAAAATAATTTATTTTTAAATTGAATTTATAGAAGTGAAAGAGGTCTCGTTTATATTATATAATAAATGATTTTACAACCATATATAGTTTCTTAAGATTTAAAATTAAAATTTGATATTAAAAGTTTAAAATTTATGTTATTTTTATAATAATTAACAAAAAAAAAAAATTCAAAGCATTATTTTTGTCCCAAGCTTATAACTATTAAAAATGAATGATATTTTATTTTATTTATTTTTAATATAAAGTGAAAAAGGTTCATCCATATTACATTGAATTTAACAATAAATTATATTATCTCATGCTAGTCCTTCATCATACTATAATATTAAATTAAATGCTTGCAAGAATTAAATTAATTCTAGTAGTGGACATAATGAAGGTTTGGGTACTCTAGAGAGATCTAAGGTAGGATATGTACATCCTATGAGTAGGTGGATAACACAACATGTCTTATTCTATGCATAATGGACCTAAGAAACAAGAAGTGGTTTGACATGCATAATATTTATGGAACTTAAAATTGTAGCAAGGATCAATGCTCTATGCCCAAGCTCAACCACGTGAAACAAGAAAAAAATGAGGAGAAGATTTTCAACAATGGAAAGAATGAAAAATCACATCTCTCCCTTTGTGTTATGGAATTATATATTGAGAAAATGAGATTAGGGTTAAGGTTCTCAAATCCATATTACATGAAATTCAAATGAACATGAAATAACATTAGACATTAAAATAATTTATTCTAATGAGGTATTATTAAAGCCTCATAACAATTAATCATAAACCTAACTAATAAACATGACCTTGTAGCGTTAACATGTCTTCAATCCCCCCCTTAATGGAAGAAGGTCATTTTATTTGAGTAGATGAGTGGCTTAGGTGGCTCTTTATGTAGTTTATTAGCCAATTATCCATGAAATGCGACTCCAATTTGTTGGGTCTCCATATACCATTTGGTCATCCCCCATACTTTCGGGTTTTCATAGGTTTTGATTTTCTAAAACTAGTACAACCTTTATCCTTTCGCACCCACAAGGGATTTTCACGAATATGATAGAGCAGAGACTGACCAGTACATTTCACCCACACGAAGGTGGTTTTACAAGTAAGCATTAGTCTTGTTGGTCCTATTGCATATCCATTTTCAGGTAGAGATGGAGGTTCTCAAGCCTATCTACTATCTGAACTGTTCAAAATTCACCCTCTAGAGTGGCTTGGTGAAGATGTTGGCAATTTGATCTTCTATAGGACAATAGTGCATTTGTATTATGCCATCTTGAACAAGTTCTTGGATCTTGTGGACTTTTATACTGATGTGTTTGGTTCTATCGTGAAACAAAAGATTCTTTGCCATGTGGATTGTTGACAGATTGTCCACATGCAGCCTTGTAGGACCTTTTTGAGTGATATCGAAAGTATGTAATAGATTTCTCAACCATACCACTTATTTTCTTATCTCAACTACACTAATATATTCGGCTTCTATTGAAGAATCTTCTAGTCTTTTATCATTTTGATCTCCATGAAATTGATGTTGAGCAAGAAACGCCAAGTACCCAGACGTAGATCTCCTAGTGTATTTATTTCTTGCAAAGTATGAGTCTATGTAAGTAATGAGTTTGAAATCTACATTCTTTTCATACAACAAGCCATAATTGTGGGTTGTCTTTAGGTACCTCAACACTCTTGTTGTTGCTTGCCAGTGACTCTTCTTTGGCTTGGTCATGTACCTTGTCAAAATTCCCACTGTATAAGTGATGTTAGGTCTTGGATTAGTAACATAGATGAGACTACCAACTAGCCTTCTATAGAGTGTTACATCTGCCTCTGGTGTGTCATCATCCATGATGAGTTTTAGATTTGATTCCATTGGTGTTGTCACAGGGCATGCATCTTTGAGTTGAAACTTCTCCAAAATATCATTGATGTATTTCTCTTGGATCAAGAATATTTTACCATTTTCTTGAGTTCATTCTATGGTCAAACAAAATTTCATCAATCTAAGATCAAATATATCAAAAGTCTTTGCAAGGTCCTTTTTCACTATGTTGATGATGTGTTCACTATTATCTGTTAGAATCATGTCATCTACAAATACTATGAGGTATGTGACTTTGTATTTGTTGTGCTTGATAAATAGTGTTGCATCAATGTCTTGGTAATCACACACTTCAAATTCAAGTTGTTTTATCTAATCTGATAGCTTGTTGAACTAAGCGTTAGGGACTTAATTCAATCCATATAATTTTTTTTTGAGTCTGCATACCTTGTGCTTCTATCCTACAATCTCAAAACCTTATGGCTATGTCATGTATATTTATTCTTCGAATTTTCCATTCAAGAAAGAAACCTTTATATCTAATTTATGAATCTTCCAACCTTGCTATGTAGCTAGAGCTACAAGAGTCTTGATTGTGGACCATTTTGTGGTAGGTGCAAATACCTTAGTGTAGTCAATGTCTTACTTTTGTGTGAAGCCTTTAGCCACTAATCTCACCTTATGTTTGTCAAGGGTGCGATCTGATTTGTACTTGTTTTTATACACTAATTTATTTCGAACTACCTTTCTTCCAAGTGGTAGATCGACTAACTTCCAAGTAACATTTTTGATCAGAGATTCATACTCTTGGTTCATTGCATATCTCCAAGTTGCGTGTTTGATAACTTCTTGGTACGTGAGAGGTTAATTATTCAGAGCAAGGTGCAGTTTTGTAGGTTCCAGTTCAACAAGTAATGATTCATACACTCTTTCTATAAGGGTACCTCTTGTGCATGTTTTGCCCATTTCATCTGGTTTGATGTTCTTTAAGAGTTAGAGAATTTTATGAATTCCTTGAGTGGGCAACAGTGTGGATGTGTCACCTACCTCAAATTGTTTTTCATGATCCTAGAAGTGATCATCAGGTACAAAGGATGCTGACAAATATGAATTTCAAACAACACTTTTATTGTGATCAATATTACTGTGTGAAGGGGTAGAAGGTGCATAAGATATAGACATCTACTCAATATCATAGTTTGGTTCCTCTGAACTTGTGGGTTAATTTACAGATTCTACATTTTTGAGTAATTTTTTGACGTATCCCCCCAAAAGGTTAGAATCTAAACATCATATATGTTAGCATATTTTGATCTAGGTTGAAGATTGTATCCCTTGGTATCCAATGTAACTAGTTATTTTTCAATTTCTACAAATACATCACGTGACACAATCACTTTCCAGTGTGAAGGAATGAATACCTTGTATCCCTTATGATCCATAGGGTATCCAACAAAGATGTCTTTAATAGATCGAGCTTCAATTTTTTTTATGTGCTCTAGAAGAATATGAGCATAATAGAGGGAGCCAAATATTTTGAAGTGGCTGATAGTGGGGGGTGTCTAGTCCATTTTTCATGAGGTGGTGAGCTAGGTTTTGAGGGACTCACTATGTTGAGTACATGTATCGCAGTCCATGTGGCTTTGACCCAAAGATATGGAGGCATATTTTTAAAGATAAGAAGGGCACAAGTTATGTTCATAATTGTCATGTTCATGTGCTCGACAATGTTATTTTATTGAGGTGTTCTTAGTATTGTCAATTGATGTTTGATCCCATGTGAGAACAAGTACTATGTGAATTCAATTGAGGTGTACTTACCACCATTGTCACTCCTAAAGGTCTTGATTCTAAAACTTGATTCTCATTCTATGTGAGCTTTGAATGCTTTTAAGAATTCAAAAGCTTTAAACTTCTCTAACAAACTGATCCTAGCTTCTTTGAGAAGTCATTGATGAAAGTGATGTAATACCGTTTAACTTTTAATGAGATAATAGGCATTGGCCTACAAATGTATGAGTGAACTAGATTTAGTCTTTGTGTGGAATTCCACTGACTCTTTGAAAAATGCTATTGAGAGGATTTGAAAATGATACATGCTTCACATTTGATGGGTTTGGAAGAGAAGTGTGGTAGTCCCCTAATGGTGGACTCCATTTGTCTCAATCGATCAAGTTTGACATGACCCATGCGGGCATGCCATAATGCATCAACAAAAATTTTCTTGGAAGTCAAGGTGGCATTAAGTGCCTGAAAGCACGAGGATACGAAAACAAAAACGAACAAAAATGCCAAAGTGCGAAGTATGCAAAAGCGAAACGTAACACTAAGTCCTACGAACTGAAACGCATGAAAGGAGAGAAACGTAAACCAATTGAAACAAGATAGAAAGCAAAAGTAAAATACAACCCTTTTTATTAATTTGCTTTAAAATCATGTTACAATATGTCTCCTCCCTTTTGGGGACTAGGAGAGTTAAGTAGAGCTCTATTACACCACGGATTGATACACTTTCTTTCGCGTGCCCACATGTAAAATGGGTGGACCAAATGTCGTCGCCGCTTGCGTGAATATGTCTTTGATTCTTTGCTACTCCTCTGGTATCAAGATCCTGCATTCAGAGAAATAGAAAAGGATTAGTAGCACCTGCGAATGGAGAGAAACATGCGATCCCCAAGGCCTGTGGTCAGTGTATGCATAAAATGATTAAAACGATAACTGAAACATATCAGAATGAGATGAAACTTTGAAAGAAGCAATAAAACATTACCAGGAAGCCATTGCAAAAGGAACAGTTCAGAAATATTACACAAATTTCTAATCGCTTCGGGGTGGGACGATTAGGACTGTCATAACCTATCCGAAAGCCACCTCTCAAATGTCCAATCTCAAGGCCTCCAAATCACCTGCAAAGTTAGGTTTTGGTAAAAAAGGGTATTTTGGGACAAACCAGATGGTCAGATTTTGCCAATTCGGCCTCTATCACCTAAAATATGATGATGCTATCTACGGGTTAGTGAAAGCGGGAAATAACAAAAGCATGATCAAAACTTGTCATAATCCCATGAAATTTAAATGATAGCATATGTAAACAACCTAGAATCAGATGCAAAAGAAAAATTAGGGAAATCTACCATAGATTTCTAATCACTTCGGGGTGGGGCGATTAGAACTACGATAGTGCGGGGGGCGCCCGGGGGCAGGACACCCATCGTTTGGGACTCTATTTCGACACCAATCCACTTGGGATGGGTCCAAAACCTCTTATGGGGTTGTGTCAACAAATTTTGTAGGATATTGTGGCAAAATTTTTGGGTTTGGGTTCGGATTGCGCTTCCAATAATCACCCAATAACCTCCCTTCCAAGAGAGAGATCAAGGATGTAAAAGCACAAACGATGGGTGAGGATATAATTTGGCAACACTTCGTTGCTCCAAAAGCTCCTCTCTATTCTCCTTCTTGGGGTGAGAAGACTCATCAATTTATAGACCTAGGCTCTCCCTCTTTGAATACGCATGCGAGGGCGCCACTTGAGTTGCTTGTCCTATTTTGAGAGAAAAGATTATTTCCTGATTTAGAGTCTCCTTGCATGAGGCCTCCAAAAATCAAGGCATGCATGACTGAAGTCTCTCTCTCTTATTTGAAGCCGTTCCTCGCAATTGCATGTCCTGAAGTTGTAGTTAAGTGGCAGACCTGTCAAGGTTTGACTTTTTTTGCCAGTCAAACCTGCTATTCACCCCACCCTGGAGCGAATGCTGCTAATCGTCCCTGGGTGAGATGAATACAAGTTTGTAATCATCCTAGGGTGGGACGAGTAGGGAGCAAAGTGCCAAAAAGGTTCCAAATTGATCTCTGACCTTCCAAACTATTGTGTGAGTGGTTAGGACCACTGTTTAACCTCTGGGGGCTGCCCTGGGGGCTGTGTGTGTCAATGCTATTAGTGTTTGTAGTCACATAATCAGATTGGTGCTTTTTTGGTGTCTACAAATGCCACTTTTTGGGATGCGTTGTGCATGGCACAGTGCTGAGCAAAAATAGATAACCAAAGCACTAATTATTAGGGTTTCTCAGTAACCTAACCAAATTTTGATGCCCCAAGTATGGAAAGGGCATGCATTCTTGAATCCTTGCTTCTGACGAGTGAAGGAACTTAATTCAAGTGTTAACCTTTTTTGGTGAGGTGTTACTTGAGCTTGGACATTGATCGTCATGAATAGGAAAATGTGCAACCTTTTGTATGTGGGAACCTTGAGTTCATGATTCATGAATGCCAAGTTGTTTGATAAGCTTGTGATTGTTGCTTGTTTGCTGCCCCAAGTAGGAGTGTGATTGTCTTTGTCAATGATTCTTTAAATGCGTGCCATTTCCTTGATTGGGTGTGTATTTGTTGATTGGTGACTAAGTATGAATACCCCCTCAAGCGAAGAATCGATGAGGGAATGACCTACATGAGAAAAGCAATGAGTCTCTTGACCCAAGATGACTTGTGTAAGGGTGCCTTCAGTGGTTTAGCTATGAATGTGTGTGCAGTTTCCCAATATTTGAACCTGTTTTTGGTGGGTGTTAACCCTTTTGGTGATGCATTTTGGAGCAGAAATTGTCAAAAATCTGGCCTCCCATGGAGCGATCCGGCTATGATAGCCTTCTTAGGGAGTAGGATAGTGACAATATGGGACCCCAACATCTATTTTGCATGCTTGGAATATCAGGCGCAAAGGCGCCTTTGTTCGGAAATGTTATTGCTATTTTTGGTTGGGTTGTGACCCTTTTAGTGACGCCATTTGGGGATGAAATTGGCAAAAATTTGTCTTCCCGTGGAGCGGTCTGACTATGGTAGCATTCTTTGGGAGTAGGATAGCGACAATTTGTGACCCCAACGTTAGTTTTGTATGCTAAGAAGTAGAGGCGCAAAAGCGCATTTTTTCGGTAATGTTATTGCTATTTTTTGTGCATTTTGGTGCATTTTTTTTGCTATTTTTGAAAATTTTCCTCTGTAATCGTCCCTGGGTGGGACGAATACCAGTTGTGTAATCGTCCTAGGGTGGGACGAGTGCTAACTAGAGCTCTCGTCCCAGGGTGGAACGATTATAGGATAAAAAAGCCTATTTAAGGGCCAAAACTAGGTTTTGGGCTCATTTGCATTTGTTTTTCCTAGCGTTTGAGAGCTGTGAGGAGGAGGAGGTCGAGTCTGCGAAGCGAAGCGCTACCGAGATTTCAAACACCATGAGTTCATGAACTAGGTCATCAAGTGGCAGAGCCGAAGCGAGACCGGTGAGTGCACTTCCTCTTTATTGTTTGTTATTACAGTTTTTAAAACCGCAATTTGTTTGCTTTTGTAGGTTGTTTTTCAAATTTAAAAATTAAAACCCTAGTTAAATGTGTGTTGTTATGGGTGAATTTTTGTGTGTTTTGTATGGCTTCAATATAACTTAGAGTGAAAACCTAGTGAAAACCATGTTTATTTCGCATTTATTATAAACTAAAAGAAACCCTAGTTTAACAAAGATCAAAACTTAGCTTAAAAACTTAGTTTAAAACTTTGCTTAAAAACTTCGCTTAACCCTAGGTTAACGGAAAAATGTTTTTTCTTGTTTGTTTTTTTTTGTAGTTATTTTTTAGTGTAGACTAAGGGTAAACCCTAGGTTAACTGAAAAATGTTTTTCGTTGAATGTTTTTTTTTTGTTTTTAATTTATCAGTTGAGACTTAGAGTTAAAAACCCTAGGAACTAACAAACTGTGTTTGACTGTTTTTGTTTTTGTTAATTTATCAGTTTTGAACTAGAGTTAAAAACCCTAGGACTGACAAACTGTGTTTTGAATGTTTTTTTGTTTTTAATTTATCAGTTGAGACTTAGAGTTAAAAACCCTAGGACTAACAAATTGTTTGTTGAATTTGTTTTTTTGTTTTTTATTTATCAGTTGAACGTTAGAGTTAAAGAAACCCTAGGTACTGACAAATTGTTTGTTGAATTTGTTTTTTTGTTTTTAATTTATCAGTTGAGACTTAGAGTTAAAAACCCTAGGAACTGAAAAAAATGTTTTTGACTATTTTTGTTTTTGTTAATTTATCAGTTTGAACTAGAGTTAAAAAACCCTAGGACTGACAAATTGTTGTTGAATTTCTTTTTTCTGAATTTTGTTTATCGTTATTTGTCTATTTTTAGCTGTACATTATTTTATGCATTGTTGTATAGTCATGTTATTACTGTACAGTTTATCATGTTTTTAATGTTTTTGTTTTCTTTTCTTTTGTAGGTTGTGAAGAGCCGATACCATGTGCCTACGATTTTCTCTGAAGTGCGGGAGGCACTGACTTTGGCTGACTAGGAGTGGCTTGATGCCCTTGGGCTCAAGCAGGTGACTTGGCTGGAGCTTGTGGTTAGGGATAGGGCCTATCTGATGGCCCTGACCAACTTTTGGGATCCCCAGACCAATACCTTCCATCTCCCAATAGGGGAGATGACAATGACCTTGGAGGACGTATATCAGATTCTATGAATTTCGATAGATGGGCTACCAATCAGGAGGACGTCGCATGATCAGCGGATAGCTATACTGACGCAATGCTTCGGGCATGGAGAGGAGTTGGGTGTGGACAACCCATTAGAGAGGGCAGAGGGTGACTGCCAGATTGGCAAGATTTTGGTACGATGGTGGCTAGAGAGGGGCATGTTGGGAGTGAGGCATGCAGTACTAATGGGCCTCATTTCCAACATGCTGCTACCCGACTCATCAGGTGCACGGTTCCCTTGGAACCTGCTGGAGGTGGTCTTCAGACTGGTCGAGTGTCCCATAGAGGCACCTATTATTATGAGATGAGGACAGACTCTGCTGGCACAAATTTATGATGAGCTGTACGAGGTCCGCTTCCAGAGGCAGAAGGGTATTGGATGTAGTTATCTGTTGTAGTGTTGGGCTTGGCAACACATAGCTGTGGAGAGGCCGATAGGGTTGCCATGGACGACTCAGGTGGAGATGGTAGACAGAGAGATCGGGTACGAGGCACTGTGGCGACGGTCTGAGGAGTAGGGATAGAGTCGACGGTGGGCAGGTGTCGTAGGGCACTATGCCGATGCCTTCGCTCGACTTGCTCTAGGGGAGGTGGTATGACGGCCATATTGATATTGTCCCGCTTGGCCTGAGGCGGGGAAGTGGCTTCGACGGGTATGCAGGGGGAGGTGGTTGATTGGGCGACATGGGACTGAGTAGGAGTACTTCCCGTACGTCCGAGTGACACAACAGTTTGTGGTGCGCCAGGGGTTTCCTGGTGAGCCCTTGATCTATCGACACCGAGGGGACGAGAGGACCTTGGCTTGGTCGATCATCAAGCCACTGGGGGAGGAGGCAGATACAGTTATTGATACCCCTGACGTGGACAATGTCGGGGTGACGGCTGAGTATGAGCAGTGGTGGACATTGTGGCAGTGGTGGGGAGAGGGGCCACTAGGAGGCGCAGAGGCAGCAGTAGCAGGTGGGGAGGGTGCAGAGGCACTAAGAGAGGGTTGGGGGGCCCCACTAGAGGATGTGGACATGGTGGAGGTGGATGACGTGGGTGAGGATTTTGGGGTGTCAGATCATCCAAAGATGCAGGACGTCCCAGAGCAGTGGGAGTCAGAGCAACCTACCTTTTCGGAGATATTGAGGCAGGGTTGCACGTTGAGAATGCACGATTGGAAGGGCTGCTTCAGAGGCGAGATGTGGAGCTCGGGAATGCGTTGCGGGAGAGGGATCTCCTACAAACGTAGCTGGAAGAGTGGGAGAACGTATTGGCTACATACCATTGACGGGATGGGGATACCAATGTTGCGTAGAAGAGGTATCTCCTACAGACACAACTGGCACAATGCAACAAGAATTTGGCTATGTATCACCATCGAGAGATGGACTTGGTGCGGTATCGATTTGAGCTGGAGGCAGAGATTAGCCACCTCGATGGGCAGCTCCCTACATGTAGCGAAGGCGGATCATCGCGTCGCTTGAGAGGGAGTGATACGGAGCAGTAAACATCCTCTCAGTGCAGGCAGTTGGATGAGGGGGGCTCTAATAGGCGTGATGCGGGGGCTAACAGCAGCCACCCTGAGAGGTCCCATAGGATCCACACCACGAGGGGTAGTTCCTGTCACACCGATCCTGCATGATCATGGTGCCCGACGCCCTAGGCTTGGGGGTTTTTGAGATTTTGCATTATTACAAGGTCAGAGGATCGGTTTATTGTAGGCTATGGGCATTTTTGATGATATATATACAAATGACGTTTTTTTTTATTATACACTTGTGATTTATTTTTTTCTGTTTATGCATATTTATTTATGATGATGTATGCATATGTTATTATGAATGTGATGTTTCTAATGATATGATGTATGCATATGGAATGAATGAAATGATTTGTTGGTAACTTGTCGATGGCACCATAAACTGTATAGGAGTTACTAGCTTTCTGTATGATGTGATTGCTTTGTGGAATGACTTTTGCATGTGATAATATTGTTTTTGTATTTTTCGTATTATCTGATGGTGATGTACGTAATAAAATGTACCAATTGTTTTAAAATGTAGTTAAGCTTTTCTGAGATTCAGATATTTGAACTAACTAGCCAAAACTATACATTTATCTCACAAGACTTTTGAACAAGGTATAGATCAGACTTGAGTTTGACCAAGTTATTTCACATCCTTGTGTGTGCAATTGAATTTGTTTATGTGGTATTTGTCAGGATACCGCCAGTGCTAGATAGGTTGTCAACCAAACCTGTACTGAGGATCACCTAATTAGCTCCACTAACTCCGTTGTATTTAGTAAGATTAATCCATGAGACAATCTAAGGTACCATAAGCTAGCTCATCCACATGCAAACATTGGTCTGCTCACATGCAAAGCTAATGTGATAGACATATCGTCATGCGTTTAGGATACCGCCATTGCCAGGTAGGTTGTCCACCAAACCCGTAATGAGGATCACCTAGATGGTTTTCGAATGCTGAGAATTCCAAGGATTCAAGCTCAGGAATATTTTATTTGCTCAACGTGTTAGGATACTTGCTCGTATACATAGTGATGAAAATCACTGTTTATTTTTCTCTTTTGTTTTTCTTTTTGAGCAATAGTGGTAATAACCACTGTTATTTGATTGTGCATTTTAGGTTGCAAAGTTGAGCTCATAGGTTTTGGGCTTTTGAATGGCCTTGATCCTTTTGGTCTTGGGGATGACTACCCATCCTGTTCAGGGACGTGTAGTACGAATCCTTACGAATTTGGGAACCAAAGGGGATTAGGGATATTATGAAGTAAGGGCATTGATCTTTGAGGCCTTGGGGATGACTACCCATCCTTGTCAAGGGTGTGTAGTACGAATCCTTACGACTTTGGAGACCAAGGTGATTGGAGATGTTTGTGATGATGGCTTGTTGGGATTTTGCTTTTGAATGGCATTGATCCTTTTAGGCCTTGGGGATGACTACCCATCCTTGTCAGGGGCATGTAGTACGAATCCTTACAACTTCGGGGACCAACGGTGATTGGGATTTTTGCTAGTGGTGAAAACCACTGTTTATTAGGGGGAATTGATGGGTAAAAGCTTATCCTTTTGTTAATTCTCAGCACTCTTGAACCATTCGCACAGGGGGATGAACAGGCTAACCTTTCGCCTATGGTATCCTAGACTGCTTTGTAGTTTTCATCTTCCATTCACACAACTTGGGAATTATTTTATTTGTTTTAACTTGTGTAGGGACGTTACATAACGAGGTGTGATCCAAGTAAAACTTTCCCTTGTAAAATCCATTTAACTTTGTACAGTTTTTGGCTAGAAATTTAAATACAATTGAATGACGAAAACCCGACATACATTAGGAGACAACTAACTATGCTAAAAATGGGGATGGTGTTATTCTGGATGTATGTGTTTATAAAATGGATGGAATGTGGAAAATGATGGAATTGCCGAGCAATTATAGTCTATGGTGTTTGGGACATGTATGACCAGTAAATATGCAATGTATGGATGCGATGCCTAATGCAACTTATATTTTTGTATTTTGATTTTTACGAGTATGCATGAAATTGAGATGCAATTTTTTTGTTATTTTATTATTTTTGTTTGTTTTTGAATATTTGTTTTTGACCAAGCGATTATGGGTACCCTTGGAGCTTTTGGTTTGACCAAAGGGTTTATGGATACCTTTGGGGTGTTTTAGGTTGACCAAGAGATTGCGAAAATCCTTGGAGCTTTTGGGTTGACCAAGCGATTACTAGAAATCCTTGGAGATTTTGGTTTGACCAAAGGGTTTATGGATACCTTTGGGGCGTTTTAGGTTGACCAAGAGATTACGAGAATCCTTGGAGATTTTGGTTTGACCAAAGGGTTTATGGACACCTTTGGGGCATTTTGGGGTTGACCAAGCGATTGCAGAAATCCTTGGGGCTTTTGGGTTGACCAAGCGATTACTGGAAATCCTTGGAGCTCTTGGTTTAACCAAAGGGTTTATGGATACCTTTGGGGCATTTTAGGTTGACCAAGAGATTGCAAGAATCCTTGGAGCTTTTGCTTTGACCAAAGGGTTTATGGACGCCTTTGGGGAATTTTGGGGTTGACCAAGCGATTACGGAAATCCTTGGAGCTTTTGGTTTGACCAAAGGGTTTATGGACACCTTTGGGGCATTTTAGGTTGACCAAGAGATTGCAGAAATCCTTGGAGCGTTTGGGGTGGACTATGGCTCTCTAAATGTGGAATGGCCTCAAATGATTGATGTTCAAGGGTTCTAGTTCCTTGATTCCTTCAAGAGAGGCGAGCCGGTATGTTCCAGGTCCTATTTTACTATTGATGACATAAGGACCTAACCAATTTGCCATGAACTTGTCCCTTAGATGGGGCGGCAAGTTAGAATTTTACTGGTTCTCTTTTAAGACCAAGTCACCAACCTAAAAGTCCCTCAGGTGAACCTTCATGTTGTATGCTTTCTTAAGGCGCTCTTGATAGATACACAAGTGCTCAAGAGCATTGAAACGTCGTTCGTTGAGCAACGTAAGTTGGTCTAATCGGGCCTGCCATGCAGTGTCATCATCGATGAACTCTTGCATTGATATGTGCAGTGAAGGGATTTCCAACTCGAGAGGCATGACAGCCTCGAAGCCATACACCAATGAAAATGGAGTTGCCCTAGTGGGCGTCCGAATGCTAGTGCGATAAGCCCATAGGGCAAGCAGGATTTGAATGTGCCAATCCTTGTGACTGTCTATGACCGTATTTTTAAGGATAGCGACTAGCATTTTGTTGGACACCTCTGCTTGCCCATTTGCCTGTGGATAATAGGGTGTTGAAAAATTGTGCTGAATTTTGTATTTTGTTGTCAAAGCACTCACATCTTTATTCTTGAATGAAGTCCCATTATCCGAGATAATCTTGGATGGAATACCAAAATGACTTATGATGTTATGTAAAATAAACTCCGTAATGCGGGTTCCAGTTGTAGAGGTTAGCGAAATTGCTTCCACCCACTTTGTGAAGTACTTTGTGGCCGTTATGATGAACGTGTGACGACCTGACGACGCAGGGGACATCTTTCCAATTAGATCAAAGCCCCACTGTGAAAACTGCCAAGCCGATTGGATCGACTGTAAGGCCTGAGAAGGTACGTGTGTCAAATTAGCATGGTGTTGACACTTCACGCACTTCCTTACATACGTGCAACAATCTCGCTCTAAAGATGGCCAATAATAGCCCATGCAGAGAATGCGCTTTGCGATGGCCATATCACTGAAGTGGCCATCACATGTACCATCATGCGCTTGGGTGATCGCCCAAGTAGACTCCTGCTGGTCCAAGAAACGAAGGAGGATTCCTTCATAACTATGATGATACAAAATGTCTCCTAGCAAGACATGTTTTGTCGCTTTCTGTTTAAATGATCTTTTTGTAGTGTGTGTCAATCCAAGTGGGAGGTTACCTAGCTTGAGGTAATCCCTTACGGGTGTGTACCAATCTTGTTGATCAGAAACCTCGATGGTATGAACGACCAATCCCTCTTGAAGTTCATCCCTAGCAAAAGCTGAGTGGGAAAGAAATTGTAAAAATAGCGTTGTGTTGCTATTAAGAGGGGTCGGGGAGAACAAGGACCCCCAGTTGGCTTGAGTCAGACAATCATGGATTTGAGAGAACCTATCCTAAGATGGTTCAATCTGGATCATGTGGATTCCTGGTGTTAGGTCAGAGCTTGCATGCTCCATCACGGATTGCGATAATGTTTTGACCTGAATGGTTGTCATCTCACTGGAAGGGTCTTGCAGGATTAGTGACCCCAAGGAGGCCATAGTGTCTGCCAAACAATTCGATGATCGAGGGAGTGCCTCGATGTCGTACCATTCAAGCTGTGCCAAGAATTTGTCCACAAGGGCTTTGTAGGCCTGCAGAACTAGGCATTTATATTGAAATACCCCCTTTACTTGGAGCAAGGTGTTGCAAGAAGTTTGTCATTGTTGTCAACACAGGCAGTTAGATCCAATGATGCAGTGGATAGACAGTTCAGGAGCCATTCAGATGCAGAGAACAAAAATTCAAAGGATAGTCAGATTATGTAAAGTGCAATTCCAGGAAAACAAGAGTGACCCAGTTTCAAAAATTCGAAGAAAAAGACAAGTTAGAAAACTGTCGCGATATCGCGACATGTTTTTCGTCACGATTTCGCGACAAGTCGGAGGAGAGAGAAAGCACAACCAAAAATGTCACGATTTCACGACGAAAGTGAGGAGAGAGAAAGCACAGCCGAAAATGTCACGATTTCACGACGAAAATGAGGAGAGAGAAGGCGCAAGGCAAACTGTCACGATTTCGTGACATGCTGGAGGCCAAGAAGCTAAGTCGAGAAACTGTAGCGATTTCGCTACATGTTGAATTTTCGCTGGCCGAAGCAAGGAGAAAGCGTTAAGTTGAAAAGTTGTAGCGATTTCGCTACATGTTGAATTTTCCGTCAAGCAGGGAGAAAGTGTTAAGTGAAAAGTTGTAGCGATTTCGCTACGAGTTAAAAATGCACAACACAAAGGTGTAGCGATTTTGCTACGCGTCAAAAGTGCACAACACGAAGGTGTAGCGATTTTGCTACGAGTTAAAAAGCATAACTCAAAGGTGTAGCGATTTCGCTTACAAGTCAAAATTTCATGGGTAGAAGCTAAAGTTGGAAGCACAAGGCACAAAGTTGTAGCGATTTCGCTATCGCATGAAGCAAGAAATGTACGAAATCCGAAAGCGTCTCGATTTCGTGACAAAGATGAGGATGACGTCAGCAAAACTGAAAGTGTCACGATTTCGCGATAGGCTGCAAGAAAAGCCTCTGGAAGCCGAAAGCGTCACGATTTCACGACAAAGCTGAGGATGACGTCAGCGAAAGCTGAAAGTGTCACGATTTCGCGACAGGGTGCAAGAAAAGCCGCTGGAAGCCGAAAGCGTCGCGATTT
Source organism: Wollemia nobilis (assembly GCA_028583015.1). NCBI lineage: Eukaryota > Viridiplantae > Streptophyta > Pinopsida > Araucariales > Araucariaceae > Wollemia > Wollemia nobilis. Next base: position 9,096,257 of record JAQPPZ010000458.1, on the reverse strand, counting down.
CGTGACAAGAATGAGGATGACGTCAGCAAAAGTTTGAAGTGTCATGATTTCGCGACAAGAACGGTGGCAAAGCTATCAAAGGCCAAAATGGTCATGATTTCGTGACAGCAAGGACAAGAAGGCGTACGGCTACAAAAAGTGTCACGATATCGTGACATGTTATTATTTCACGGCAATAAGCTACAGGAAGGTGACAAAGGTGGCATAGAGGTTTGAGGCCGACAAAGTTAAATCTGGGCCGACGGATTTTAGGGTTTTGCAGCCGATAATTTCTAGGGTTTTGCACCGACATTCTTAGGGTTACAACCGATGGATTTTAGGGTTTGGCAGCCTGACATTTCCTAGGGTTTCTCACCGACGTTCTCTTAGGGTTTGTCTCCCTTGAGATTTCTTCTATATAAGGAGGGCTTCTTCGAGTTTGAAATGTGGCATGAAGATTGAGTGCGAATGCGAGCAGAGTGATTGCACAAGTGAAATTCGTGTCGAGCAGAGTGCGAAGTCATAGTTAGAGTTGAAGCGAAGTGTGCATATCGTGATTGTGTAAATTAAGAGCGCATTGTGCACAGGTGGAGTTATGAGTGCGAAGTGATAGCTGCCTTGACAATAGAAGTGGACGATCATCCGATTGCTGTAGAGAGTGCAAAGAAGTTCACGTAAGTGTCGGACAGATGCGAAGCATGTTGTGCGTAGTAGCAGATCGCAGAGAAACAACAGATCGTAAGAAATAACATGAGAATTTTATTCTATAATTTTCTTAATCATTTTTAACTTCCAAGTTGCAGCTTGGCATAAGGGGTTGGTGCCTCTTTCCAAAGAGGGTGCTCGGTAAATTAGGAGTTGGTGCTCCATTCTGTTTGAAACAGATAAAGCAAAGGGGTTGGTGCTCCTTCCAGTTGGTGCTGGTAAAAGATTTTGTAAAGTTGTAGCTTTGCATTGACCGGATTTGGATGGTAGTCCAAGCAATTGTTTTGAGGAGTAGCCACATTGGTGAACCTCGTTAATTTGCTGTGTTGTGTGTCATGCTTTCTTGCTGCATTTGATATTTCGTTTATCAGTTTTAAATAGTTGTTGGATTTAAAACTATATATATTAGAAATTTTAAAGATCACACTGATTCACCCCCCTCTCAGTGTCACTGTGATTACAACAATTGGTATCAGAGCTAGGTACCTAAACAGGCTCAATCAGCTAGGGTGATCCCAGTAAGTGACATTATGGCATGTGGTGAAGGTTTCTCCTCAAACAAGGCACCACTGTTTGACGAAACAAATTATGCTTTCTGGAAGATCAAAATGCAAACATATCTCTGAGCTTTGGGATTTGACATCTGGAATGCAGTAGTCAATGGTTACACAACTCCTGCTACTACTCCAACCGACAGCACCGATAAAAAGGAGTTTGAAAATGATTCTAAAGCTAAAAATGCCATCATGTGTGGATTAGTGGACAGTGAGTTGGTCAAAATCATAAACTGTGTTTCAAAAAAAGATGTGTGGGACAAACTAAAGAATATTCATGAGGGAGATGACAAGATCAAGGAAGCTAAGCCGCAAACTCATCGAGCTCAATTCGAATCACTAAAAATGACCAACGATGAGAACATAGAAGCCTTCATGCAAAGGGTAAATGGAATCACTAATTCAATGAGAGGTCTCGACGAAGAGTTGGATGATGCTACTATTGTGAAAAAGGTTTTAAGGTCGCTTCCTCACAGGTTTGATTCTAAAGTCTCTACCATAGAAGAAGCTAAAGACTTAAATCATTTCAGTATGGATGAGATGCATGGTTCCTTGACGGCTTATGAAATGAGAATAGGAAAGTCTAATCCTACGAGACAGAGAAGCAGCATTTAAAGCCCAAAAAGGTAAAGACACAAAACAAGAGTCTGAAGAAGAAGAAATTTCAGATGAAATGGAAGCAAATTTTGTCAGAAAGTTGAGAAAGGGCAAAGGAAAGTACAAAGGAAAACTACCTTTTAAATGTTTCAACTGTGGGGGAATTGGAAACTTTGCAACCAAATGTCCTCTCAATGAGAAGGACAAAGGTGAGGAAACTTCACATCAAGAAAAGGGTGAATGGAGAAAGAAATCTAACTTCGAAAAGGCAATTTCAAAAAGAAAAGCTTTATATCTAGGAATGCATATTCCTCAAAAGACAACTCTAGTGAGGATTCTGATGAAGGAACATGCGAAGCTCTATTCATGGCATTTGAAGTCGAAAATTCTAAAAAGGCAGAAATCTTAGAGAAGGAAGAAGGTATGAACTCTATACTGACTGTTGAAAAAACCGAAGCTGAAGTAGATTTAGAAGGTGAACTAGTTTCTCCTCTTATAGAATGGAAATCTGAGAAGAGAAAAAATAAAAAACTATCAAGGAATCTTGAGGATGCAAATGACATTATAACAAGTTTAAAAATACAGACATAAGAGTACAAGAAAATGTCCGAAGATCTTGAAGTTCAGGTGACCATGAAGATAGATTGTCGCTGTAAACTGGAAGAAGAAAATGTTGGTCTTCGAATACAGATACAAGAGCTGGATCAAAAAATTAGCTGCTATTACAAACGTGAAGAAAGTTCGATGAAGCTGGACAAAATTTTAAGCGATCAAAGACCCGCAGGTATCAAATTTGGTCTGGGCTTTGTTGAAGGAGAATCATCAGCCAGAGATGTTGAAAGGAGTGAAGACAAGAAACAGGCTGTTGAAAGAACAACTAATCAGGCAAAAGAAAGAAATGATGCCAGGCCTGAAAAGAGGACTGACAATGATGGTTTTACCAAGGTCACACATCAAAAGAAAAGAAAATCTATGACTCCCACAACAAACCGGCAAAGACCATCTTTCAGGTTCAATCATTACTTTTATGGTTTCTGTTTCAAATGTAATGCTTATGGACATAAAATTGCTGACTCCAAGTATAATGTAGGACCAAGAAGTTTCACTAGTAGAAATGCTTTTGCTCCTTTAATAAGTTATGCAAGAGAATGCTTCAATTGTCACAACTTTGGGCATATTGCTAGAAACTTGTCATAGTACCTCTGTTTCAAATCAAATTCAGAAAAGAAGAGTTCAACCATATAGGGCAAAACAAAGTAGAAATCATTCTGAAAGATATGTGCAAGAGTCTGAAAAGGGGAAATCCAAGCTAGAATCCAATACCACGGTCAAAACAAAATGGAAACAGAAAGAACAACTCAGAGAAGAAAAGGAATCTCTAATAGTACAGATAACTTTCAAGGCTCAAAATAAATGTGTTCCATGGATTCTTGACAGTGGTTGCTCAAGTCATATGACAGGTGATAAACAGAAGTTTGAAAAACTACAGAAATATGAGGGTGGCTCTGTAAAGTTCGGAAACAATGATGGAGCCAAGATAATCGGAAAAGGATCTGTCAAAATTAGTGATGGGAAAATTAAGTCGAAGAAGTTATGTTTGTGGATGGTCTGAAACACAATTTGTTAAGTGTGAGTCAAATCTGTGATAAAGGACATGAAGTAGTCTTCAAGAAGCAGGGTTGTGAAGTCAAAAAAATAAACAACTGGGAAATTAATAGCAACCGGCTCAAGGACGTCTGGCAACTTGTACACACTCTCATAATCTTCAGAAGGTATGTGCTTCATTGGACAAGAAGAAGAGAACTCGGTCGTGGCACAAGAGGCTTGGACACATAAGTTTCGACAACTTAGTGAAAATCAGCTCAAAACAAGAAGTGAGAGATATTCCAACCATTAGAAAACCTTCAAATATTGTCTGTGCCTCATGTCGAAGGGAAAGCAAACCAGAGTTTCATTCAAAACAAAAGAGTACCACACTAGCAAGCCTCTGGAACTTATACATAGAGACTTATGTGGACCCATGAGAACACAAAGCATAAATGGAGACAAATATTTTATGTTATGTATCGATGATTATTCCATAATGACCTGGATATTTTTCTTAAAAGACAAAACAGAAGCTTTTCAAATGTTCAAATCCTTCAAACATCTAGTTGAGAATGAAACAGAAAAAGGATTAAATGTTTACGATCGGATAGAGGAGGAGAATTCATTTCAAATGAATTTTTAGAATACTCGTGAAAATCATGGCATCAGGAGACAATATTCAGCAACTAGAACTCCCCAGCAGAATGGTGTAGTAGAAAGAAAGAACAGAACTGTTCAGGAAATGGCACGCACTATGCTGGAAAAAAATAAAATAGCAGAAAAATTCTAGAAAGAAGCAGTTCACACAGCAGTATACCTCCAAAACGAGATATATGTTAAGGACTCATGAAAGCAAAACTCCTTATGAGTTGTGGTTTGGTAGAAAAGCAACAAAAAAACATCTCAAAGTATTTGGTCGTAAGTGTTATATCATAAATACTGATGACAATCTCGGGAAATTTGAAGATAGAGCAGATGAAGGTGTCTTTGTTGGATATTCTCCAAAAAGTAAAGCTTACAAATGCTACAACAAGAGACTCAAGAAAATTGTGGATAGTGCAGATGTTAAATTTGATGAAGGTAGAACACGGTTAATTGACTTTGAGGAAAACTACCCAATCTATGAAGATGTTTTTGAAGGAGATGAGGTAAATGAAGAAGGAAACAAACCTACAATTGATTCAGCTTGACTTAATCGATGACTCGAAGCACAAGAAAATAAGAAATTTAAAACTGGCAATGGCAGAAAAATCATCCAACAGATCAAATAATTGGGGATCCCACAGCCGGTGTTCAAACAAGAAGGAAAGTAATAAGTAATTACTCTCTTTTATCAAGCATTGAGCCCAAAAACATAGATGAAGCCAAGCAAATATGATAGCCGGATGAAAGCAATAAATGAAGAGTTAGATCAGATTGAAAAGAATAGAACTTGGGAACCGGTACCTAGACCTGCAAATAAGAATGTAATCGGCACCAAATGGATATTTCGAAACAAATTAAATGAAGACGGTCAGGTCATTAGAAACAAAGCAAGACTGGTTTGCAAAGGCTATGCACAGGTCGAAGGCATTGATTTTGAAGAGACTTTCGCACCAAGGGGCTGTACTAGAAGCTATTAGAATGTTTTTGGCACTAGCAGTTCACAAGAACTTCGAGTTTATCGGATGGATGTAAAATCTGCCTTCCTAAATGGGAAACTTGAAGAAGAGGTCTATATTGAACAACCAGATGGCTTTCAAATTAGTGAAGATCCTAACCTTGTCTACAAATTAAAGAAAGCACTGTATGGATTAAAACAAGCACCACGGGCATGGTATGCAAGGCTAGATAATTATCTCTCTCAACAGGGATTCAAGAAAGGTTTAGTGGACAGTAATCTGTATGTAAAAATAGAAGGTGGGCATCTCATTGTTCTAGTTGTCTATGTAGATGATATCATATTTGGCAACAACAAAGATGAATCTTGTAAAGACTTAGCAAATAAGATGCATAATGAATTTGAAATGTCTATGATTGGTGAACTATCTTACTTTCTTGGGCTATAAGTTAATCAAAATGAGAAAGGCATATTCATTTCCCAAATCAAATATGTGAAAGAAATGCTAAAAAGGTTCACTATGAAGGACTGTAAGCCGACCAAGACTCCCATGACAACAGGCTGCAAATTGAGTAAAGAAGACAAATCTCCACCTGTAGACCAAACCATGTACAGATCTATGATTGGAAGTCTACTATATTTAACAGCCACTAGACCTGATATTCTGCAGGTAGTTTGCATGGTAGCTAGATTTCAGGCCAGTCCCAAAGAGACTCATGTGACAAAGCAGTTAAAAGGATTTTTCGGTATCTCAAGGGCACCATGGAGTATGGGTTGTGGTACCCAAAAGGCAAAGACTTCACTCTTATATCATATTCAGATGCAGATTGGGCTGGATGTGTTGATGACATAAAGAGTACCAATGGAGGAGCATTCTATTTGGGGGACAGATTGGTTGCATGGCACAAGAAGAAGCAAGAGTCGGTTCTTTATCTACAAATTGAGGCAGAATATATTGCAAGAAGCAACATGTTGCACACAAGTCTTGTGGATGAAACAAACTTTGAAAGATCTAGGTATTAATTTTAGTGAACCAATATCAGTAAAGTGTGATAACACCAATGCAATCAACATCTCTAAGAATCCATTAATGCACTCACGGACAAAGCACATTGCTATAAGGTATCATTTCTTGAAGGAGAAAGTTGCATAAGGAGAAGTTAAATTGGACTATGTCCCAACTACAGAACAAGTAGCAGATATTTTTACAAAACCTTTGCCCAAGGAAGTATTTGAGTACCTTCGAAGCAAATTAGGAGTAGTCACACTTCCTAAGAAGTGACTAGCTACAAGGATCACTTTCTCGTGGGGAGCATTTGAGTATTTGACTATTCTTTTGCTCATGATCATAATTTGTGCCAGATGCAACAAATTGTGCCTGAGAAGTGTGAGGATGGACTCAGGGGGAGTCTGCAGCAGCCCTTTGGTATTATTGACAAAGGGGGAGAAGAGTTACAGGAATGTATACAGTGTTGCCAACAATTCCAAAGGGGGAGATTGTTGAGCAAGGTGTTGCAAGAAGTTTGTCATTGTTGTCAACACAGGCAGTTAGATCCAATGATGCAATGGATAGACAGTTCAGGAGCCATTCAGATGCAGAGAACAAAAATTCAAAGGATAGTCAAATTATGTAAAGTGCAATTCCAGGAAAACAAGAGTGACCCAGCTTCAAAAATTTGAAGAAAAAGACAAGTTAGAAAACTGTCGCGATATCGCGACATGTTTTCTGTCGCGATTTCGCGACATGTCGGAGGAGAGAGAAAGCACAGCTAAAAATGTCACGATTTCACGACGAAAGTGAGGAGAGAGAAAGCATAGCCGAAAATGTCACGATTTCACGACGAAAGTGAGGAGAGAGAAAGCGCAGCCAAAAATGTCATGATTTCACGACGAAAATGAGGAGAGAGAAGGCGCAAGGCAAACTGTCACGATTTCGCGACATGCTGGAGGCCAAGAAGCTAAGTCGAGAAACTGTAGCGATTTCGCTACATGTTGAAATTTCACTGGCCGAAGCAAGGAGAAAGCGTTAAGTTGAAAAGTTGTAGCGATTTCGCTACATGTTGAATTTTCACTGGCCAAAGCAGGGAGAAAGTGTTAAGTGAAAAGTTGTAGCGATTTCGCTACGAGTTGAAAAAGCACAACACAAAGGTGTAGCGATTTCGCTACGAGTTGAAAAAGCACAACACGAAGGTGTAGCACAAGGCACAAAGTTGTAGCGATTTCGCTACTACATGAAGCAAGAAATGTATGGAAGCCGAAAAGCGTCACGATTTCACGACAAAGATGAGGATGACGTCAAAAAAATTGAAAGTGTCACGATTTCATGACAGGCTGCAAGAAAAGCCTCTGGAAGCCGAAAGCGTCGTGATTTCACGACAAAGCTGAGGATGACGTCAGCAAAGTTGAAAGTGTCACGATTTCGCGATAGGGTGCAAGAAAAGCCGCTGGAAGCCGAAAGCGTCACGATTTCACGACAAGAATGAGGATGACGTCAGCAAAAGTTTGAAGTGTCACGATTTCACGACAAGAACGATGGCAAAGCTATCAAAGGCCAAAATGGTCACGATTTCGCGACAACAAGGACAAGAAGGCGTACGGCTACAAAAAGTGTCACGATATCGCGACATGTTATTATTTCACAGCAATAAGCTACAGGAAGGTGACAAAGGTGGCAAAGAGGTTTGAGGCCGACAAAGTTAAATCTGTGCCGATGGATTTTAGGGTTTTGCAGCCGACAATTTCTAGGGTTTTGCAGCTGACATTCTTAGGGTTACACGCACAGGGATTTTAGGGTTTGGCAGCCGACATTTCTAGGGTTTCACATCCGACGTTCTTTAGGGTTTGTTCCTGAGATTTCTTCTATAAAAGGAGGGCTTCTTCGAGTTTGAAAGATGTGGCGTGAAGATTGAGTGCGAATGCGAGCAGAGTGATTGCGCAAGTGAAATTCGTGTCGAGCAGAGTGCGAAGTCGCAGTTAGAGTTGAAGCGAAGTGTGCATATCGTGATTGTGTAAATTAAGAGCGCATTGTGCACAGGTGGAGTTATGAGTGCGAAGTGATAGCGGCCAGACAACAAAAGTGGACGATCATCCGATTGCTGCAGAGAGTGCGAAGAAGTTCACAGAAGTGTCGGACAGTGCGAAGCATGTTGTGCAGAAGTAGCAGACTGCAGAGAAACAACAGACTGTAAGAAATAACATGAGAATTTTATTTTATAATTTTCTTAATCATTTTTAACTTCCAAGTTGCAGCTTGGCATAAGGGGTTGGTGCCTCTTTCCAGTAGGTGCTGGTAAATTAGGAGTTGGTGCTCCATTCTGTTTGAAACAGATAAAGCAAAGGGGTTGGTGCTCCTTCCAGTTGGTGCTGGTAAAAGATTTTGTAAAGTTGTAGCTTTGCATTGACTGGATTTGGATGGTAGTCCAAGCAATCGTTTTGAGGAGTAGCCACATTGGTGAACCTCGTTAATTTGTTGTGTTGTGTGTCATGCTTTCTTGCTGCATTTGATATTTCGTTTATCAGTTTTAAATAGTTGTTGGATTTAAAACTATATATATTAGAAATTTTAAAGATCACACTGATTCACCCCCCTCTCAGTGTCACTGTGATTACAACAAATTAACAGCGAATCACCAAAGATGTTTAAGCGTTTGATGTTCATGGTGATTGCTATCTGAAGACCTATGAGCAAGGCTTCATATTCGACATTATTTTTGGTGCACAAGAAATCTAATTTAAATGATAGAGGTATTGGAGCCCCTTACGGTGTGAAGAATAAAATTCCTATGCCACCCCCTTGCTCACATTTAGAACCGTCGAAGAATAAGGTCATGTCGACCTGTGATTCAGGCTCATTAGAATCTGGCGATTCTGAAGCATGGAAGACCCCATCATCAGGTAGTTCTATGGTCAGAGGCTGATCGTCTTCAAGAGGAGCCTCTGCTAGTTGATCGATGATGACTTAACCTTTTATGGATTTTTTTCCAATGAATTTTATGTCAAACTCCGTCAACAACATGATCCATTTCGCCATGCGACTACTATGATAAGTACGACTCATAATGTATCACAATGGATTCTCCTTAGACACAACATACGTTGTATTGCTGAGCATGTAGTGGCATAGATTTTTGGTAGAAAACACCACTACCAAGCATAGCTTCTCGACGTATGCATAGTTAAGTTCATAACTAACCAGGGTGCGGCTAAGATAGTAAGTAGCCTGTTCTTTGTGTAGTTCATTTTTTTGGGACAACATGGCACCCAGTGCCACCTCAGTAGCTAAGATGTATAAGTAGAACGACACTCCTAGTCTAGGTGGTGCCAATACTGGCGACGAAGCCAAGTGTTATTTGATGTCATCAAAGGCTGACTGGCACTCGTCATCCCAGTGAAATGCTACCTCCTTGTGAAATAATTTATTCATGGGTCAAAACTTGTCAGATAGTTGCGCTATGAAGCGCTTGATTGATGCGACCTTTCCTTGTAGGCTTCTGAGCTGTTTGATGGTAGTTGGGGGAAGCATTTCAAGGATTACCTTGACTTTGTTTGGATCCACCTCGATTTCTCTCTTTGAGACTATGAAACCCAAGAGTTTTCCAGATGTGATGCCAAATACACACTTCTTGGGGTTTAGTCTAACTTTATGTTCAATGAGGCGATCGAGGATCTTACTTAAGTCATCGAGATGATCTGGGTGCAAAAGAGATTTTGCCAACAAATCATCCATGTAATCTTCCAAAGTTTTATGCATGTGATCGTGGAAGATGTATGTCATGGCATGTTGGTAGGTGGCGCCAACATTTTTAAGGCCAAAGGGCATGACCTTATAACAAAATGTCCCCCAAGGCGTTGTAAACATCGTTTTTAGTTGGTCTTCAGGATTAATACGAATTTTATTATATCCCGAGCAACCATCCATGAGGGAAAGCATTTCATGGCCCGTTGTAGCGTTTACCAATGCGTCGATGATAGGCAATGGGAAATCGTCCTTGGGACTCGCTTTGTTTAGATCTCAAAAATTAGTGCATATGTGAATCCTTTCATTAAGCTTCTTGATGGGTACCATGTTGGACAGCCATGGTGGGTAATCCACGTAGATGACAAACTGTGCATCCAATAACTTTTGTAATTTGTCTTTGACCATTAAGGCCACTATTGGGTGCATCTTACGTAGTTTTTGCTTAACTGGCTTGACTATTGGATCAAGCATTAAATTATGCGTGACTAGTTACGGATCTAGCCTCGACATGTCTTTGTAGGACCATGCAAAAACCTCCTTCTTCTCTTTGAGAAGGGCAATGTAGCCAGCTTGCTCTTCGAGGGATAGACTTACCCCCAGCTTGATAATATGTGGATTCATTGGATCAGAGCCGATGTCTATGTTAGTCATCTCCTCGATTGACATGTGGGATCCATCCTCCAACTGGTGTGGAGTTGGGATCAAGTGGATATCATTTGCTAAGTTTAGATTTGCATTGGGAACCTCGTGTTCCTCTTCAACATGAAAGATATCCTGAGTTGGCCCTGGGGTGAAATGAAGCATCTTACGAAAAGATCAATACTCTAATGGGGATGGTTGTGAATTGACACGATCCCAGTCTATGGCATCTATGTCTAGATAAAATGACTGTGTTGGATCGGTTGGATTGTGGATGGGGGCGGTTAAGTCAATGGAGATCATGTTGATGAAATGATTTTGGTCTCCATTACTATAGGTGTGGTTACTCGGACATCCTGAATGATTTTTGTGCTCCGAATCTGGTTCTAGAGGTATTGGCATGAATGGATCGGCCCTATGTGCGGGGAGGAGGATAGGGTCTGCCCTCGACTCTAATATCTCTATAGGGTATCTAGGCGGTAGGTGTTCTCTATATGCCCAAAGTGGCGGATTCAACACTTGGTCCCACTACGCTGGGTTTAGGTGCCACTCATGCCCTGGCCTTATGTTTAGTTGTTCAAATATGTCATCAATATTCATGGGGTATTTTTGTTGCATCTGTCGCATGTGATTGAGATAGGCCATCTCAGTCTCGTCTTCATAATCGCTATCAGAGATCCAAAGGCCTTCGTTGGCTTTGACAGCTGTTTGTGACATGTGAGGCTCGTCTTGCTCGAGCAAATTAATGTGGTCCCATCGGGGTTGTTCCGCTCTGGGCGGGGGGACCTGATTCTCTTGAGGTGGTACTTGCTCACTTGGAGCATCCAAAGGGAACATTGTCATGAAGCTCTCCTGATAATCATCTATGGGTGTCACTTGTGAATGATTGCTATCAGACTCGAAAGGATCCCAAGGCACTACCTCATACTCTGACTCGTCTTCTAAAGACCCTTATTGGTCTTGTCTATATCCCTCTTGCAGGTGAGTCCTCGAACTTTCTCCCTTTTCGACCGAAGGGAAAGGGTTGTTAAGGTCAATAAGGTTGGTGGTTAGCAATGGGAGATAATCCCCCAATGTATATGTTGTGTTAGGATTGGCATATGGATCTAATGATGACCAATCCTTGTTGCCTATCCCTAGGCCTTGCATGTTCTCTACCAAGATGTCAAGGGGCAGGGGGTGGTTGAACCCTATTTATGACTTGTTGTATGACATTTGATATCTTGGTTGGCAAAGAACGCACACTCCTTGCTCATACCTGCCCAACCCATATCCATACTAGTTACATTGGCCAAGATATCTCAAAGCGAAGTCTGGGTTGGACAAATAGTTGAAGTCCTCATCAAAGGGCTCTTCATCTTCTTCTTCTTGCATGTAAGGTTCAATGCCATTATCGAGGCCCCCATAAACAAAGTTTGTCTGATTGGGTGGGTAGCCGAGAGGAACCACAGTGTCGATGGGGAGTCGAGGTCTCCCCATTTCCTACACGGACTCAAGTGCGGGTGTTGCTACAATGTTTCGCACTAAATACTCCCCCAGGACCATACTGGCCATTTCAACGATGATCGTTGGAGGTTGAGGGGGAGCAAATGGGAGTTCTTCCTGAGTCCACTCCATGTAAGGTGAACTAGGCATCTCGACTTCCATTCGGCTAGGCATCTCTTCGGTAGAGATGGTTGAGACTGACGACGGTGCCTCTTCTAGGGGTTTCTTCCCCTTGTCCTTCGGTGTGGCCATTGTAGGTGGCATTGTTGGTGAAGGACCAGATGACCAAGATGGATCCGAATGGGGATTTGATGGACTTAACAGTGGGGATGCATGTGGAATCGGACCCTGGTTAGATGGATTCAACTAAAAATCCAAATGTGTTGATGGAAGGGTCGACTACGACATCAGTTGCACCGTATTGCAGTACTTGAAGGGCTCTAAATCTGTCGGGACTACATGCACCTACCCTTCGAATGTGTACTTTAGGCACTGATGAGCTATTGAAGGGACACACTTCATGTCCCTGATCCAAGGCCGCCCCAGCAAGATATTATAGGCCATCTCACCTTCCAAGATGTGGCACAACGTATGAATAGTCTTTTGTCCCACTTGGATGGGTAGGACAATAGTGCCAACCGTTGAGCATATCGCATCATTGAATGCTCACAGAGTGTAGGTGGAGGCCATGATGTGAGATGCTAGCAACTTCAGATGTTTCAATGCCGCTGTTGTAATTATATTACTCGACGAGCCAGTGTCCACCAACACCCTCTTATACGGAATCCCGTTGACCCACGTAATGACGTGCAGGGATGGATCCGTCATATCACCAGCCACTGATTTTAGCTCATCTTCTCTAAAGGTGATGACCGATTCTGTGCATTGTTTTACATGTCCCACAAAGTTGTTGAAATAGTTTGCTTCATGGGGTTGCAGCTCGATGGCTTTTAATATCTCCATTAGATCCTCCCAATGAGGTGCTGATTGTTGAATGAGCTTATAAATGGAGAGCCTAGCCGACGTGGTCCTTAGAATTTGGGTAAGTCTAGTCCAAATTGTGGCCACTGGTCTAGGCAGGGGAGGTTGCATAAGGTGCTTTTGAGGTTGTGACGTCAATGGAACCTCTCCTGTGGCCGTCATGGGGGCAGCTCCTGGGTACTTCTTGTTCCTAGTCACTATGCTTATCATCCCTACATACCCCTGCATGGGGCAATTCTATGTTACCTCATTGACTTGAAGGTTATTTGCCTACGTATCATGGGCAGGCAGGGGGTCTTTGAAGACTCCCATCTATTGGTTGTTTGGCGCTACGGGGTTGTCCACCGCTAGCTTCTTGTTGTCTATTATGTCTTGCACCAAGCCTTTAAACTTCCAACATGCATTAAGGTCATGTCCCTTCCATCTATGGAACCTACAGTAGAAGTATTTCCTATAGCCCTTAGGCTTTGGCGCATTGGGGTCTATGGGTTGAATCTTGGGTAGGTTGATCAAAGTTGCTACTGACAAGCAGTCAAACAGGGAGTATCTAGACTCTGTGTAAGGTGTGAATTGTCACCTAGGGCGACGCTGCTGATTTTGTTCTTGTCTATGATTTTCTCTGTCATAACTGTTAAGAGGCACCACCTGATAGTTAGTATTTTGGGGCTGTGTTGCTTGTTCAGGCTTAGGGACGTTTATAGCAACCTGATTGATCGCAACAGGTTTCTATTGTGTGGTCCCTGTCTTGGTGTTTTTAGACCACTCTTTCTTCTTTGGCTTGGAAATCTTGCCATCCTGTATCTTGATCTCCTCAATGATTTTGGCTTACACCAGGGCTTCCTCAAGAGTGGCATATTTTTGCAGCTGCAATAGCATGGAGATCGATCTCAAACAACTTTTTGAGAACATTTGGGTCAGATCGGACATGGGAAGGAGGTAGGGCAGCTTTGAAAGTAATGTCCTCCATTGATTCCCATAGGCTGCCATGGTTCTTCCTCATACTGCATGAGGCTAGCTAGGTCGCTTAGTGATGAATTTTTATTGGTGTTGAAGGTGAAGTGTTCAAGGAACGCATCCACTAGCCGATCCAAGTTACTGACGCTATGTTTTGGCAACTGAGTGAACCAATCCGAGGCAGGGCCTACGAATGTGGTTATAAATGTTCTTAGCAACAAAGCATCATTTTCCTGAATGCCAAAGCATTGGCTTAGGAATCTAGTCACGTGCTCTTGGGCATCCTCCTCCCATATAAATAGTGCCAACTCGGGCAGTTTAAAGTGTTCAGGGTATGGGGGTGCCGACACTGATGGATGCATAGCATGACTGGGAAGCTGGCGTAAAGTGGGCTTTTGGGGCCCAGAAGTCTTGGTCTCCACAGACTCTAAGCGCTCTAGCAGCGCTTTATATGCATTAGAGGATTTGATCTCTTCCTCCTTGGTTTGCTCCTGCTGTGGGTTATAGGGAACTTGAGGCCTATAGAGGGGTGGCTGAATAGCACCCCCTATGCCTTGGTAGGGCATTTCCGCTCGCTCTTCTTCTTGCTCATACTCCTCATAAGCTTCTTGAGGAGTTCCCAGGTGAGACCCATGACCATGGGGGGGAGCCTGCGGAGGGTACCCCTCATTGTTCCTGGGAGTGGCCTCCCGCTCAGGTCTAGGGGGTCTCGGAGGCAACACTTGGTAAGGTCTTGGAGGCATGTCTTGCACTAGGGGGTTATGCCTTTCTGCCCTTTGTGTTCGAGGGGTTGGAACCCTCTCAAGCATAGTGTTGCAAAGCAGCTCATCTATTTGGCGTTGGATGTTGTCTTTGGTAAGGCGATATAGATGCTCTAGTTGTTGTTGGTCTTGCTTGAGCTGCATGATTTGCGCTTGGTGGGCGACATGTTTGGAAAATGCCAAGTCAATTTGTTCTACCGTCTTGTGTTTAGGAAGCCTAGATGCCTCCTCTATATGTCTATCCTGGTCATGGTGATCCGATATCCCTATGGGTTGCTTTCCTTTTTCGAGGTTAGCGACATTCACACAAGGCTCTGGCCTTAATGGGTGATCCTGATACATAGCAGGTGTGGAGGCGTATTGCTCCTACGTTGTGTATTGCTCTTAAGGAATGTAGTGGTCTTCCTCGTACTCCCTTTCGTATGTGTGAAAGGGGCGGGCATAATTAGCTTGCCCTATCTGAAGAGCCTTGTGCTCTGGATTTGGCCTAGTGTTTTTGACAGTAATAAGGGGTAAAGGAGGGATGACAAAATCATGTGGCCCCTCTTTATGGACCCTATGTTGCTCTAGCGCTTCCTCGCATAGTGGCCACTCATAACGAGCATCTAAGGGAGCCCTCCCGTCTATGTTGAGTGCCATGTGTAGGGCCTCTTCCTGAAAGGGTCTATGCTGAGTGGGAGTGTCCCTCAAAGGGGTGCCTCCATAGTCCCGTTATATAATGGCATGATGTGGACTATCTTGTGGATCAGGCCACCAAGGCGGTATGACCAAGTCCTCAATACTATATCAGAGGTGACTTGTCCCCCTTTGTACACTTTTTGCAGCTCTTGCCCGTGATTGGGCTCGGCTACGGGTGTACACCATGTTGATGTTTACCTAAAGATGTGTATGTTTTTATCTTCTTTAGGATTTCTTATGCTACACTAAACAAAAGGGAAACACACAATCAAAGCAATGATTATCTTGTTTATGGATTAAAAGTGTGCCCTAAATCTGGTTCAATGTGTTTTGATGTTTGTTTTGAGAACCTTGTAAAGAAGTTTTTGTATATGCAATATGAGGGCTATTATATCTCCCAAAAATGGTCGCCCCTTCAATATACCACTGTCATGCCATTATGCCGAACCTCTCTATATACCCGCCCTTACGTGAGGGAGACTATAGGTACGTGAGAGCAGAACGATACGTGGAACATAGGTGGTACGAAAGGGGAATCGCTCTATTTATGACACCTACCATAGAAGACTTATCCTCATGCATTGGGAATCACCCTAGCTACACTTGGTCAGCTTTCATCAGGATTTACGTCTAGCAACAGTCACGATCGGGGTTATGTATGCAATATTTCAAGGCAAGGTGGTGATGAAATCCACCGTTGGTCTTGATCAAGGGTTGGGGTTTTATGACCAACTCCTTGGTGTTCAGATTATCTCGTGATGTGTGAGGTTATTTTTATTTTGCATAAATGAATAAAATAGGCATTAAAACTCTCCTATGCAAGCAAATAACCAAAAAATAGAAAACATAAAGCTAAAAATGACAGAAGGTGTTTAGGACCCCTACCTCTTCTCTGCCCAAATCGAATGCCTCTGAATTTTTGCCCTAAAATTGCACAAAGAGTTATTCGTCCTGGGGTGAGATGAATAACAGATCTGTATTCGTCCCAGGGTGAGACAAATTTCTATTCGTCTCAGGGTGGCACAAATTCCAGTTCGGTATTCGTTACAGGATGGAACGAGCAGCAGTCTAGTGCTTGAAATATTGATACCTGTAAGCAAAAACACACAAATTTTGATCAAAAATTTAATCTTAAAATCAAGGGACAGAGGTCCCACTGTGATCACCACTAAAAGCACGAGGATATGGAAACAAAAACGAACGAAAATGCCAAAGTGCGATGTATGCAAAAGCAAAACGTAACGCTAAGTCCTACGAACTGAAACACATGAAAGGAGAGAAACGTAAACCAATTGAAACAAGATAGAAAGAAAATGTCGAATACATCCCTTTTTATTAATTTTATTTAAAATCATGTTACAATATGTCTCCTCCATTTTTGGGACTAGGAGCGTTAAGTAGAGCTCTATTACACCACGGATTGATACGCTTTCTTCCGTGTGCCCACATGTAAAATGGGCGGACCAAATGTCATCGTCGCTTGCATGAATATGTATTTGATTCTTTTTTGCTCATATGGTGTCGATATCATGCATTCAGAGAAACAAAAAAGGATTAGTAGCACCCGCGGATGGAGAGAAACATGTGATCCCCAAGGCCTACAGTCAGTGTATGCATAAAATAATTAAAACGATAACTGAAACATATCATAATGAGCTGAAACTTTGATAGAAGTAATAAAAAATTACCAGGAAGCCACTGCAAAAGGAATAGTTCAGAAATATTACATAGATTTCTAATCGCTCCAGGGTGGGACGATTAGGACTGTCATAACATATCCGAAAACCACCTCTCAATTGTCTAGTCTTGAGGCCTAAAAATCACCTACAAAGTTGGGGTTAGGTAAAACGAGGTATTTTGGGACGACCCAGATGGTCAGATTTTGCCAATTCAGCCTCTATCGCCTAGAATTTGATGATGCTATCTGCTGGTTAGTGAAAGTGGGAAATAACAAAAGCATGATCAAAACTTGTCAGAATACCATGAAATTTAAATGACAGCATATGTAAACAACCTAGAATCAGATGCAAAAGAAAAATTAGGGAAATCTACCATATATTTATAATTGCTTTGGGGTGGGGCGATTAGACCTGCGATAGTGTGGGGGGCGCCCGGGGGCAGGACGCCCACCGTTTGGGACTATGTTTTGGCACCAATCCACTTGGGATGGGTCCAAAACCTCTTATGGGGTTGTGTTGGCAAATTTTGTAGGATATTGTGGCCAAATTTTTGGGTTTGGATCTGGATTGGGCTTCCAATAATCACCCAATAACCTCCCTTCCAAGAGAGAGATCAAGGATGTAAAAGCACAAACGATGGGTGAGGATATAATTTGGCAGCACTTCGGTGCTCCAAAAGCTCCTCTATGTTCTCCTTATTGGTGTGAGAAGACTCACCAATTTATAGACCTAGGGTCTCCCTCTTTGCATGTGCATGCTAGGGTGCCACTTGAGTTGCTTGTCCTATTTTGAGAGAAAATATTATTTCCTAATTTAGAGTCTCCTTGCATGAGGCCTCCAAAAATTAAGGCATGCATGACTGAAGTCTCTCTCTTTGATTTGAAGCCGTTCCTCGTAATTGCATGTCTTGAAGTTGCAGTTAAGTGGCAGACTTGTTGAGGTTTGACTTTTTTGCCAGTCAAACCTGCTATTCGCCCCACCTTGGAGCGAATGCTGCTAATCGTCCCTGGGTGAGACGAATACCATTTTGTAATCGTCCCAGGGTGGGACGAGTAGGGAGCAAAGTGCCAAAAAGGTGCCAAATTGATCTCTGACCTTCCAAACTGTTGTGTGAGTGGTTAGGACCACTGTTTAACCTCTGGGGGCTGCACTGGGGGCTGTGTGTGTCAATGCTATTAGTGTTTGCAGTCACATAATCGGATTGGTGCTGTTTTGGTGTCTACAGTGCCATGTCAGATTCGATAATGTGAACTTTAGAAGAAGGATGTACAACAAGTCTGATGAGTTTTCCATCTAAGGAACCAACCATGCCCACTATTTTAGAGGGTGGATGAATGAATTGAAGAGTTTTATATTTGGTAGTGATAGATAAAATCCATGGTAGACAAGTGTGGATAGTGACAATATATTTTTCTTCAGAGTAGGGATGTAGAGAACATCAATTAGCCAAAAATTAGGGAGAACTTTAAAGCTTATTTTCCAAAAGAAAACCTCAATATAGAATTCCCTTTTCTTCTAGATTGGAAAGTTTCTATTTTTTCTCATTCTTTGTTGAAGCCTTCTCGAGCTAATGTGTTTTGGGAAATGCCTCCAAAAGACTGGGTTAAGCTTAATTTTGATGGAGCTTCAAAAGGAATTCGGGTGCTGCTGGAGCAGGTGGGATAATAAGAGATGAGATAGGTGATTTTTATTAGCATATGCTAAACCTCTGGCAGTAAAACTAATTATTTTGCAGAAGCTAGAGCTCTCCTATTAGCCACTTGTTTTTTACTGCAAATGAAGGCAAGGGATGTCATAATTGAAGGGGATTATTTAAATATAGTGAAAGCTCTCAAAGAAGAACAAGAAGTGAGTTGGACAATAGCAGAGATGATTGATGAATGTAGAGTGAATTTATCACAACTAAATTCTATCAGAATTCAACATATCTATCAATAAGGGAATGAAGCTACAGATATTATGGCCAACATTGAAGTTTCATTGAAAGAGAGTAAGTCTTGGATAGATAATTTTTTCTAATCATTACAAGAGATAGGGGTAAAGGAGAAAATAAGGAACATACCTTTGGAGCAGCAATAAGGAATGAACAGATTGGATAATATTCATAAATTATGGGAATTAACCAGATTGAGGCAAGTTGTTGCGGTATGGTCTTGACTGTTCATTATGGAGATTGTTGTTTAAGTTGTACTTAGTTGTGTTTTGCTCAAATTTTAGTTCATTTCATTGCTAGTCTGTGTTTGTATATGACAGTTGTGTATTGGTTAGCAAGTTATATCGCTGATAGGTAGTTCTTTGTCAATTTGTTTTTTTTATGCTGAACTCTATATATTACTAGATTTTATAAGGGTTTGGGGACCCTAAAACCCCTTCTTACCATTATAAAAAAAAAAATGAATTCAAATGCCATGAACAATATGCTAATATCAAATATAGAAAGGCAATAGCAAGTCTCATAGCCACTATGAGAGGGTGAAGTCTCTTATGCCCACCAAATTATTCTATGATCCAAAATAATAAAATATTCTTCCTATTTATAGATAAAATCAATAATAACCTAACCCTAATTCTTAAGGTCCAACTAACTAAATCTATGGTATGAGCTAAAAACAATTAGCGAACATCGCTATATTGGGATAGTTGTGCTGTCTTTCTAAACAACAATAGCTTTATCTCATTGATATATTGTGGAAGATGCCACTTGTTGCTGAAGATCTATTGTTTGCCTCCTCAACACAGAAGAAGTCAACCTAAACCGACCCTTTTATGTTGCCTATGAACAAGTATAGTCTATCAAACATTTATTTTGGTTTTTGGAAAACTGGTCTCCTTTGGTCTCTCTTGGTTGATTTTGATACTTACAATATGAGCTAGGACTTTTTTAGAGTCATTATCTAATTTATTTAAAAAGTAAGGTAGAATTTTGTTTACTAAGGAGATTTACTCCCTTGGCTACATGCAACTTTCTTATTTGTGACATCCTATTATAGATGAACAAGGTTCATAGTTAGAACTAGTTTCTTGGATACCTCATTAGACAGATCCATGATAAGCTTGGAATTATGGAACTAAACCAAAAACATATAATGAAGGTGATATTAACCTAAAACAACACTCTTGGATGCAAGATGCCTATTGTAGAGAAGTAAGAAAAGTGACCTTGTAATGTTTTGATATTATATCCATTGATGTAATGACCATAAACCTAAATCCACTATAATTCTTATTATTAGATGTTGTTCAAAAACAAAAATTGATAATATGTTGACTATTTTTTTACCTAGCAACCACTTGTTTATGTATTACCTTGAAGTGTACTAGGAACTATTACCTTAAAAATGTATTATGTATTAAATTATTTTGTATATACACTTAATTACTTTATGTTTTATTATTTTTTTGGTTACAAAGATGAATTGGTTACAATCACAATTTTTTTAGTGACTGTCAGCTGCGGGGTTCAAACTACTAGTGAAGGCTTCCAACACACCCAACGTCTCGTTAATGGTAATCCGACATGAAATGGGGACTGCTAGACGCACAAGGTTCACACTATTTTTGTCAGTTTGGTTCAACATGTGGCATGAAAGGGACCGTTGGACAAGAAGGAAACATATCACCGTCATCAATCAGGTGCAACACACATAGGAGTTGAACCAGGCTATTGACTATACATAGGCACGCCCGTGAGATTGGAACCTAGATCACCTAAACCCACAAACAAATTTTATTATTTATTTTTTAAATAGGAGCCACTCTCGGTGTGTTTGTGTATTAGCTTGAAGTGTAATACGAACTATTACGTACTCCGTATTAAACTATTTTATATATACACTTAATTACTTTATGTTTTTATTATTTATTGGTTTGTGTTGGACTGAGATCAATTTGGTTTGCAAGACCATATATATTTTGCATCGTTTTAGCGTCGAAATTAAGTTTCCTTTTATTTTATACTTTAAGAAAAACAGTGCAGGTAATTTCCTTGCTGTCTAGTCGCACAAAGGAAAAACTAACCTGGCTCACTTTCAAACGATTACTATCTTTAGGGTTCCCCACAAAATACAGGTAGGTTGGTACTCATCCATGTAACCAGAGGAACTCACAATCGTAATCAACTTTCAGGAGCTTATTGTAGATGTCCCTCAATGTGCCTCTAGAGACGTACTTGTTTAAACTGGAGAAAAGTCTGCAACAAGGTTAAAGCCAACATAATGCACGCTCCAAACATGAAAGTAGCTCTCCAGGGCTGCGAGAAGTGTACATGTATGAACTCCCCAAAAATAACTCTATACTTGCTCTTGTAATACCCAATCACATTGCGAACAACTGTGTCCATAGGTCCGTCACCGCACGGACTACGTCGGGCGCAGGAGGAGAAACAGACTTCGCACACGAAGTGCGTTCGTCGCCGAGCGCAGGAGGAGAAAACGCACTTATCGAGTGTAGGAGGAGAAAACGCGAAGTGCGTTCTTCACCGACAGTCACAGCGCAGTGCGGACTACGCCCATTCTAGGGGAAAAGTATGTCAGTCACTGCGCAGTGCGGTCGACAGCGAAGTGCAAACTTCGCTAGCGAACAAACTTCGTTGGCTGACGAACTTCGTAGACTGATGAAATTTTCTCAGTGCAAAAGGGAAGTCGGTTGTCGCTGGTGAAGTTCGCACAGCGCAGGCTGACAAGCTTCGCTGGCGCACTCGGGCTGCACTCGGATCTCGGGCGCAGTCGAACTTCGGAAATGAACTTGGAAAGCCGCTTCAGACTTGACCACTTTGGCCTTTGAATTCTTTGTCTTTCGTGGCTGCCGCTAGGTTTGCCCAGCTTGGCAAGACCCGTATGAGAGGAGAGAAACGCTGGAATAAAGAACAACAAACGTTAGCACATAAACTATTACAAACCCTAAAGATGCCATAAACAATAGCAAAGTTTATTTATATGAAACTAGGGTTACAGTATTCCTCAATCGAGGAAGTAACAACATCTGTAGACTAAGTTACAGGATAAACTAAAAGGGGAAATGTCGAGTTTGCTGCTCGGACATTAATCAGCTAAGCCACACTGCTCACTGAATCGCTCGCCCTCCTTTCTCTGCTCTATTCTCTACTTCCTCTTTTATGAACTTCTCTCACTCATGCACACTTTGTCTGAAGACCCGAACTACATTTTATAGCCACGGGGAGAGGAGGATAAGGGTTATCCTCTGACAGGTTCAGATAAGGGTTATCCTCTGACAGGCCCTCAACTAGGGTTTCTGACTAATCATCGACTTGGCATTAACTCTTGCGGAGATCGGATCTGTCAGGTGTCAAATCTGTTAGAAGGTAGGTGCAACGTCATGTCACACTTTTGTCGGGATCCCAGACTGCGGGGGCGCAGTCCGACTTCGCCCATGTCTGGAGCGCAATTCGGTTTCGCCCAAGGTTTGGAGCACAGTTGGGCATAGGCATGAAATCTGGGTTAATTTTTCTAACACCCTCCTTTAAACCTGATTTCATGATCGCTTTGACTCCAAGCTGCTCTCGCAATCTGCTGAAGTCTTCCTCCTTCAAAGGCTTCGTGAAAATATCTGCCAACTGCTCCTTGGATCTGCAAAACTGCAGATGAATTTCTCCGGACTTCACCAACTCTCTGATGAAGTGATAACGAATATCAATGTGCTTCGTTTGGCCATGGAACACGGGATCCTTTGATAGTGCGATGGCCGAATTGTTATCACAGAAAATTATTGTCGTGCCTTCCGGAGGATTGTGCAGTTCACTCAGAACTCTTTGCAGCCATACTGCCTGGCATGCGGCTGTCATGGCGGCGACATATTCTGCTTTGGCTATGGAAAATGAAACGATGGGTTGCTTCTTGGATGCCCATGATACTGCCCCTGATCCGATATGGAAAGCATACCCGGAGGTGCTCTTTCGATCGTCGGTACTGCCAGCCCAGTCACTGTCTGTGAAACCCACTAACTCCAACTGGTCTTGTCTAGCGTAAAATACGCCATGGTTCCGCATCCCATTGACATAGCGCAAGATCATCTTTTCTGCTTGCCAGTGCGTGTCCTTTGGAGTCTCCATGAAACGACTGATCAGACTGACTCCGAACATCAGATCTAGCCGAGTTGCAGTCAAATACATCAAACTGCCAACTAGCCTCTTAAACAAGGTTGGATCTACATTCCTCCCTGTATCCAACTTGCTCAGCTTCAAACCTGTGGCTACAGGTGTGATGGCAGGTTTGTTGTCCACCATATTGAAGCACTTCAGGACATCCTTCACATACTTGCCCTGAGAAATGAAGATGCCATCTGCTGATTGGTCAACTTCAATGTCGAGAAAAAATTTCATCAGCCCCATGTCAGTCATTTCAAACTCGGACTTCATGGCTATTCTAAACTACGCAAATAGGCTACTGCTATTGCCAGTATATATCAGATCATCTACATTTAGGCAGATGATGATGAGCTCACCTGCTGCATTTGTCTTCATGTACAGAGAGTGCTCATATAGGCATTTTTGAAACCCATTATCCTAAAAATAGCCGTCAATACGGCTGTACCATGCCCTGGGTGCTTTCTTCAACCCATACAGGGCCTTCTTCAGCTTCAGGACTTTGCCCTCTTGCCCTTGTATTTCATAACCGGGTGGGTGGTCTATGTAGACCTCTTCTTCCAACACTCTGTTGAGGAAGGCAGACTTGACATCCATCTGGTACACGCTCCATCTTTTCTGAGCTGCCAGTGCCAGAATCATTCTGACTTTGTCAAGTCAGGCTACAAGTGCATACACATCATGATAGTCAACTCCCTGACTTCTACTTGTAGCCTTTTGCCACTAATCCGGCCTTATGCCTGTCAACTTCTCCTTGGGCATTAAACTTTGTTTTATATACCCACTTGACCCCAATGGTCTTCTTTCGTGCTGGAATATCTGTTAGCTGCCATGTCTCATTCTTCTCAATGGCCGCTATCTCCTCATCCATCGCATTCACCCATTTGTGATTCTGACTTGCCTCTTCAAAATCCATTGGATCACATTCAGTAAAGAGAGCAAAATCAGAATATTCTTCATCTAATTGATTACGGGTTACCTCATAAATGTCTTGCAAGCTCCGAGTCTTCGCAGGAGTCCTCAGGTTTTGAATTCTGCTTGCAAGTGGAGGTGACCGGGATGATGAGGCTGTGTTGCTGCTGGCACCACTGTTGCTGCTTGAAGGTACAAGTGGCTGTGCACTATCATCCTCCAAGTTCACAGGTTCAACAGTTTCTGTTTCATACTGACCAGTCTTTGAATTCCAGTTCCAGGCTTCATCCTCCAAGAACTTCACATCTCGGCTGATGACAAGTTTCTTTGTCACGAGATTGTACATCCTGTATGCCTTTGCTGGTTCGCTGTATCCTGTGAAGATGCACTTTTCAGCTTTGTCATCCAGCTTCTGTCTTTTCTCATCTGGAACATGTGCATATGCTATGCACCCTAAAACTCACAAATGAGCTACACTTGGCTTCAACTTGCTCCAGGCTTCCTCTGGAATTTTGTCCCTCACACTCTTGGTGGGACATTGGTTCAACAGATAAACTGCACAACTTACAACTTCTGCCCAGAACTCATGTGGCAAACTTTTTGCCTTTAGCATGCTCTGTGCCATCTCCATGATTGTTCTGTTCTTCCTCTCAACTACACCATTATGCTACGGTGTGTATCTAGCAGTGAATTGCCTCCGAATTCCATGCTGTTTGCACAAGTTATGGAATTCGTTGGAGATGTACTCTCCACCTCCATCAGTTTTGAGAGTCTTCACATAACAACCGCTTTGTTTCTCAACCAGAGCCTTGAACTCCTTAAACCTTGCAAATGCCTCTGACTTCAACTTGATGGGATAAATCTATGTCTTCCGGCTGAAGTCATCAATGAAGGTCAGGAAGAACTTGTTGCCGACAAATGTGGTGGTCTGCATGGGACCACAGATGTCTGAGTGCACCAGCTCCAATGCTGTGATGCTCTCCAAGACTGTCCTACAGGGAATGCGTCCTTGTGCTACTTTTTGACCAGGCAACCTTCACAAACTTGGTTCGGTTGCTCTATAAGGGGTAAACCCTTTACCATCTGCTTCTTGTGCAGTAGATTCAGGCCACTGAAACTCAAGTGACCGAATCTGAGATGCCACATCCAGGTAGCATCTTTCATAACTGCACTTAGAGACATCAAAGATTCATTCTAAATCTGCAGTGAAAACATTTTGTTTTTTGTCATGGACATAGTTGCGATTTGTCCATTGAATTTGTCTCTGATGGAACAAACACCATATTTGAACAGTACAGTGTGCCCCTTCTGCACAAGCTATCCAACACTAAGCAGATTGTGCTTCAACCCAGGAACATAAAAAACATCTTGAATTATTTTTCTTTCACCATGCTGGGTTCGGATGATGATCTTTCCTTTCCCCATCACAAGAACTTTGCAGTTGTTCCCCATCTTGACTTCGAACTGGACTGTTTCATCCAATTGTGAGAACATCTCTCTGTTCCCAGTCATATGGTTGCTGCAACCATTGTCAAGATACCAGATGTTTTTCTTGCTCTGCTCTTCAATACTGCAAGTCAGCAGCACATTTCCTCCTATCGCATTTTTGGGTTCCTCCATATAATGGGATTGCTACTGATTCTCGTTCGCCATCTTCTTTCTGCACTATGTGGCATAATGGCTGAACTTACTGCAGTAGTAGCATTGGACCTTTGACATGTCCTTCTTTTGTTGAGAGCTACCTTGCTAATTTCTGCCAGTGCCTCTTCCTCCTTGCTGATGAAAGTTGCAACTTGGCTCAGCATCTTGAGGGTTTGATCTCCCTCCTTGCTTGTTCCTTCTCCCATGCCTGCTTCTGCCTCTTCCTCCTTGAGAACTAGAAGTGTTGTGGTGGGAGTCTTGTCTACCGTTGTCTCGGACTGAGACTTGTGCTTTGAAG
This sequence comes from Wollemia nobilis, assembly GCA_028583015.1. Taxonomy (NCBI): domain Eukaryota; kingdom Viridiplantae; phylum Streptophyta; class Pinopsida; order Araucariales; family Araucariaceae; genus Wollemia; species Wollemia nobilis. The sequence continues at coordinate 9,070,369 of JAQPPZ010000458.1, read as the reverse complement.
GCTTACTCCAAAGTAGACTAAGTTGAGCAGCTCAACCTCTATTCATGGGTCTGCAGAGAACCCATGACTTCGTCTGTCGAGAAGGTTGTCAAATCCCTTGACTCTTCGATTGCTATCACAACCGAGTCGAACTTGGCAGGCAGACTTCTGAGAATCTTCTCCACAATTCTCTGGCTCTACACATTTTCTCTGTTCAATCGCATCTGGTTGATAATGTCCATCATCCGGGTGAAGAAATCACTCATGGACTCGGACTCAGTCATCTGCAGATTCTCAAACTCTCTTCTGAGCATCTGTAGTTTCACCAACTTCACTTTGTCGGTGCCCTGATACAAACTTGCCAAGGTTTTCCAGGCTTGCTTAGCCTTGGTGGCTGATGCAATCCGTGGGAAGATGGTCTCCTCAACCGCTTGCATGATGTAGAAGAGGGCCTTCTAGTCCTTCTTCTTGTGCTCTTTCAACAGATCATTGTCTACTTGAGAGAGGGCGGCCAGTGCTGCTGCATCTGTCGGTTCTGGGTAGTCATTTTTGATTAACTCCCATAGCTCCTGAGATCCGAACAGGATCTTCATCTAGATGCTCCAGTAATTGTAGTTCTTGCCATTAAACCGTGGGATCTGCAACTGCAGGGAATTCTTTTTGAAATCCATCTTCTATCTTCGCGTCATGGCTCAATCAGCTTTGATACCAATTTGAAGGAAACTTTTCAATTTCCAATCGCCGTCAGGAGGTGATGCACGGACTGCACCGAGCACACGAGGAGAAACAGACTTCACACGCGAAGTGCATTCGTCGCCAAGCACAGGAGGAGAAAATGCGAAGTGCGTTCATCGCCGAGCGTAGGAGGAGAAAACACGAAGTGTGTTCTTCGTCGACAGTCGCAACGTAGTGCGGATTGCGCCCATTCTAGGGGCAAAGTACGTCAGTCGCTGCACAGTGCGATCGACAACGAAGTGCGAACTTTGCTGTCGAATAAACTTCGCTGGCTGACGAACTTCGTAGACTGATGAACTTTGCTCAGTGCAAAAGGGAAGTCGGCTATCGCTGGCGAAGTTCGCATAGTGCAGGCTGATAAGCTTCGCTGGTGCACTCGGGCTGCGCTCGGATCTCGGGCGTAGTTGAACTTTGACAACGAACTTGGAAAGCCGCTTCAGACTTGATCACTTTGGCCTTCGACTTCTTTGTCTTTCGTGGCTGCCGCTGGGTTTGCCTAGCTTGGCAAGACCCGTATGAGAGGAGAGAAACATCGAAACAGAGAACAACAAACGTTAGCACATAAACTACTACAAACCCTAAAGATGCCACAAACAATAGCAAAGTTTATTTATATGAAACTAGGGTTACAGTATTCCTCAACCGAGGAAGTAACAACATCTGCAGACTAAGCTACAGGATAAACTAAAAGGGGAAATGTCGAGTCTGCTGCTCGGACATTAATCAGCTGAGCCACACTGCTCACTGAATCGCTCGCCCTCCTTTCTCTGCTCTATTCTCCTCTTCCTCTTTTACGAACTTCTCTCACTCACGCACACTTTGTCTGAAGACCCGAACCGCATTTTATAGCCACGGGGAGAGGAGGATAAGGGTTATCCTCTTACAGGTTCGGATAAGGGTTATCCTCTGACAAGCCCTCAACTAGGGTTTCTGACTAATTGTCTACTTGGCATTAACTCCTGCAGAGATCAGATCTGTCAGGTGTCAAATCTGTCAAAAGGTAGGTGCGACGTCATGTCACACTTTTGTCGGGATCCCGGACTACGGGAGTGCAGTTCGACTTCGCCCATGTCTGGAGCGCAATCCAGTTTTGCCGAAGGTTCGGAGCGCAGTTGGGCACAGGCGTGAAATCTGGGTTAATTTTTCTAACATCCACATAGATCTGCCCATGTCGTTCCAGGCGTTGGCCACCTCCTTGTCACTTCCCATGTGGCTGCGAAACACCCCGCACCTCTTCAGCACCGCCACGTCACTCGGCGTGTCGACGAGGCGGTCCATCAAGTCCAACAACGCTCTCGTCTGCAGTTCCACGAGAGCCTCGTGCGCCACCAGGTTCCTCAGAACCACTTCCATCCTGTCGTCCATCCTAATCGTAGGAAGGTAAAATGTATGCGCCCTGGAGTCGACTTTGATTTCGTCTAACTTTCCTGTTTCGATGGCCACAAACTTTACTCCTCTTCTGTGCAGTTTTGTTGTCGGTGGAAGATCAACACTGGTCTTGACATTACTTGAGCTACCTGTTGAGTGTTAATTTCATCCACTTGTGAAATTGCACTCTTCTTTGAGGTTTGGATCTCAAAACCTTCTAGGTTAAACAAAACAAAAGTTAAACAAAACAACTTTTAGAAGGTTTGGATATATTAGGATTTATATATGTATATTAATAATCTCAAATAAAAATGAATTAATTTAATACTTGGAACAACTTAGTGATTACAAGTAACTGTAAACAAGGAACAAAAGGCAAACAAGGAACAAAAGGCAAGCGTTAGTTTATTTTACCATGCTATACTACTTTAATGATTGTTGATGAAACTAAAATAAAAATACTACTTTAATGATGGTTGGTAAAACTAAAATAAAAATAAATGTGAATTAACCTTCATATAACCACCATGTAGTATCTTAATTCTTTAAGATAGATTGTTTTCTTTATTAAATAGTTTTTAAACAAGTTTTATCTTCGAATACTGTATTTAATGTTTTTCAGAAACCTTTTCGTTGTCTACATTTTCCTTTTGCTTCGTTTTCCAACGCTTCCATTCATGCTTCTGTTGGTTTGGCTTCGAAAACGCTTTATTTTTCCATACTCATCCTCTTTTGCTCCGTTACAATATTCCATGGAACGCACTCGTTTCACCTTTTCTTTTATCTTTATTTTTTTTAGAACATGCTTTTTTTTACAACCCGCTTTTCAATCATGCGTTTCATTTCATATCTTCGCATTGGGTCTTCTTAGTTCCACTTTGTCATTTCGAAACGTTCTACTTTCATATGGTTTTTTTTTATAAGGGCCTACTTTCCTTCTAATAGACCCATGTCCATCCAAGTTTAATTTTTTCTTTTATATTTATAGTCCCCTTCACCATGGACTTTCACTTTTAAAAGATTAGGCTTTGTGTAATGACGCGTGCCCCTTTCAATGTTTGAAGACCACGTCCCCACGCGTCCTGCTGTGTCGTTGATGGATCTTCCACCGCGTAATCCGCCATATGCCATGGTTAGATTCGGTCGCCGAGCCTCTTTGCTTCTCCGTAGACACCCACACTGCTCGTGACGTCAAACTCCGCAGTATCAAATGCTTCTGCCGTGCTGTCCCATTGCGCAAAGCAGCCAATTCCTCCATTAGGTGACTTTCGGCCTTCATCGCTTCCATCAATGATCGATCGTCCGCCCGATTGTATTTCACTTTGACGTTTCCCGCAGAAATTCTTCCACATCGTCTAAGCAATATCGTTGCCGTCAGCGTGTATGTGGCGAACCCCTTCTGCTGGCTTCCCGACTACACTCGGCGACCTCCTCTTCCTCCCGGCGCTTTCTACGCTGATCTATCTTCGCTTCGGGTCCGCAAACTTCTCCTGTTAGCCACTGAAACTTCGCACCTCCCTACGCTCGTGCGATTGAAGTCGCCGCTCAATGGATACACTGGCGCTGCGTTCAACCTTGCGGGATTCTGTCGAATGCGTCATCAATTTGCCGAGTGCCCACCTAACGCTGCGTCTCAACTGTACGTTCGCCGTTTAAACGCCTTCTCTGGCATTACCTCTGTGCTGCCGTTACCTTTCCCATGCGCCAGGTCTTCGTTCCATTCTAACGGTCCTCTGCTAGTGACTGGGTCGTCTGAACAAAAGGAACAGAATATCTTTCTCTGCCTATTGCACCGTGAACTGCCCACTGTCATTCTTCCAGGACCATGGTCTCTATCAGTTTGCGTTATTACTATCCCATGCCGATATGGTCATCTACACCCGCGTCAACAGCAAGACCCATGGACTCTATCCCCAGTCCAGCTCATTTAACTCTGCGATGGTGGCTAGTCTGTGGGTTGCTTTCCTTTAACAATTGGTTTAAACTGAAAGGTAGAGACCCGGGAGTGCTGTGATACCTGCCTCGGCAATTTCCACATCACGCAGATAATTTAACTTCGAATGGACATTATCCCATTTGCCAATATGACATCACGACCTTTGAAATTAGCAGATTTTAAATAATACTTACTATTTTATTTTGGCATTGCTCTTCATCAATGGTTTGCTGCCGGTGTATAACCTGCTTGCCTGAACACGACCCAAAACAGCACCTCTATAGCTGCCAACTCATCATCGCAACTCTTTCTAACCTGCTGGCTGGCTACAGTGTTTCGGGTATTCTTGTCGGGATCTCTAATCTGCGGCAGTTCTCCTTCCATGCTTTGAAATTAAAACATTCAAAACTTTTGGCAATATATCATCTGAATCCATGAAAACCATACGATCCGGTTCTTGCTCCACATCGTCATCAATTGTGTGGGCTCGGCTTCCATGAATTAACCACTGCCGCAGTTCATCCAACGCAGTCCCACTGTCCGTTTTCTTTGAGCGCGTTTACCTTATCGAAGGTTCCATTTATGCCTTCTCGAACATTATTTATTTCTTTATTTAAACACTCCTATATGAAGCCGGTGTTAGATGGAGGAGGTAAATCATTTCTTTCACCATTTACTACTGCGAGGATCTGACAAATTCCCCAACCATGTCGACACGAATCTTGCCGCGATGATGTAGTTCCTCGCTGTCCTCTTAGCTTTGTTCTATGATATTGTCGGGTGTTTCTTTGCTGGCTGTCCGATATACGTCGTATGTGCCGAGCTCTCACAATCGCTTCTTTAGCCGACGTAGTTCCCATTTTGCTTCATTCAAATACAATTGATTAAGTAACTTTGACTCCTGTTGATGAAACGTCCGTGAATTGCTATTGCCTGCGCTACCAAATTCTGTCGCTGCCATCGGGTCCTTTCATCGCTCGTCGGGTGCCGTAGCTCCCCATCCGTTGCCAGGTGAACGCCAGGTTATTGTTGCCCATAGACTGGCGGTTGTTCCTATATCGTCACCAAGGGTTTACCTGCGGATGTCAAACCAAACAAACCATTAGATCGATTTAAAACAAAGCATTAAAATATTTTAAAATAAAATCAAACCCTATACTTTAAACAAAACTTTAACTAAACAAAATAACTAAATAAAAAAAAATGTTAATTCCCTTAATCGGAGGCACGCTTCCTTTCTCTAAAGAAACTCGATTTCTTTTTATAGTTACTATATTATTATTATTATTATTATTTTTAACATATATTTTATATAATAATTATTATTATTAATAATAATATTATTATTATTATTTTACTTATTTTTATTAATTTTTATTTTTTATAATAATATGTTTTTATTAATTTTTTATTTTTTTTAATTTTGTTTTATTATACACATATTTATATATAAATATATGTATTTCATTTGTTTTAATTAAGGCTTTCATTTCTTTCTCCTTTATTACTTTTGTGAATAGAATATTTATAATCCCTCAACCACGAATGTTTGGATTATTGTCATTCATGAGCATAACAAGGAGCTCCTTCAAATTGATATAAGAATCCAAACAACCCAAACTAGATGAAAAGAAACAAAAAAATATCACCAAAATGATTCTTGAAATGACACCAAAGGAGATCCAAACACATGCAAGCCTATCAATGTTCTTAAAAAAAACCACAAAGACCAAAGACATTATAAAACAAGGAACCTTAGAATTAAATTGCAAACCCTTCGAACCTCATTATGGATTTTGTAAGCAAATAAAGAAGGTATTGATCTCTCATGCAAACCTTAAAATTTTTATGCAATCTTACAGCAAACACTACTCAAAGACAAGTGAAACTTCCCAAAACCAAAATTAAAGGTGGGTTCCCAATTTTGAGGTGAGTTGTGGAACAACCACAACACAACCCAACATGCTTGCGGATGAACTTGAAACAGCCCCGTCTTCGTTTCCATGGTGTGGATGTGGGTTAATTCCCTGCGAGCTTGAAATGGAACTGTCTATGTCTATGGAGACATGGGCATTGACATTCCTCCTCATGGAAGGTGAGACGATGGAGTTGTACAGACACTCCACCATATGCTTTTCAGATTCTTCATAAGGCTCAAAGCACGCTTTGGTCGTTTTTATAAAAGGAGAGAGCTCTTCGCACGCTCCATTGAGGACATCTCTTAGACTCTGATTTTCATTAGGGTTAAAGTGTTTTGAACTTTCCTGCCATAGGAAGACCTCCTCTAAAACGAACATAGAAATCTGATTTTCCAGCTTGAGGATATCTGCCTGGATAGCAAACAGAAGTGGGCCTTTCCTTTTTGGATCAAAAACTTTATGAACCGAGTGGACGTTTTCACAAACATCATGCTCACAGTAAGACCCGAGGACGTCTAAAAGAAACAAGCCATCCTTCGCCATCATCCATCCTAATACTTCGTTCCCTTACTCGCACTGCTCATAGCTTTTCCTAATTCTTTCTCCAAACTGCGAATTCATCATCCTTTGGGCCAAAGTACTGAATGTACCCCGGCCATTGGCCTTCTTGACGATTCTGAGAATAAGTTCCTTTTTGTAATTTTCAGATCTGGAGAACTCAGATTTCAAGTGATGGAAGCGCCCGAGAGAAACAACCCGTGGGATATAAGCTTCTGGTCTTTCCTTGCGCAGAGATTCAGGCACGGTATAGATACAGACGCCATCCTCTATGTACTCTCTCTCGTTTTCTTGATTTTCCCCATTCTCGAATAATTCCTTCATTTCGTTTAACCAATTGCGCGATATAGAGTCATATTTCGAGAGAGCCATTGCAGATTATGAAATTCTCTCGTTCAGAAATATTCAATGCTTAGACCCTTTCCTGCTGCAGTGGGCTGGATTCCAAACGCGAAGACATAAAATTTATGCTTTACGAGACGATCAATTTCGTCCTGATTTCGTCGTTTTCGGGGTTCCTCGTGGTTTCCTGAAAATTTTGGTCTTCTTGAAGTTTTTCGAAAACGTCGTCATTATTATTGCTGTTTACCTTCTTTGGGAGGCTCCCGGTGATTTCCAGGAAAATTGGTCTCATGAAGCTTTAAAAATATTATTATAAAGTTTTTGTTAAAAGTATTTTTATTAAATTTTTATGATGTGATTTAAGTTCAATCTCTATAAAAAAATATTATTCAACAAAAAAAATTAAATTAAATTTTTAAATAAAAAGAATTAATTTTATTGGTTTTCAGTGTTCAAACAACAAAATGTACTGTAACAATGTGTAGATAATGCTATATATATTGTTGTTATTTAGCTAATTTTAAACTAGGACATAAAGTAATTTTGTGTGATTTAATATGAGCCTTTCCTCTGTCTTATGTTTGGTTTATGAAGAACAAATATTATGCCGTCCTATGTTTGTCTTGGTTTATGACCAACATATATTTTGTTGGTATGTCTACATAGATTGGTTGAGTGTTCATCATTAAGTAACATCTTTAGAAGGCCATATACTATACCTCCGCCAAATGTTTGGTGTGAGTAAAAAGGGTATATAGTAAGATATTTCCAGTTCACAGAACAATAAAGGATGACGGTTGTTATCATTAAAAAATGTTGCCTGTATGTGCCTAACAATACTAAAAAGTATTGACTAGTGGAGTAAGTCTGAACAGGAGGCCTTTTTCAAAATTTCCTTTTTTTTTAACAATTAGAGCTGGTTAATGTAATAGAGATATATTTCAAATTTTTGTACTAAAAAACATGCGCCTCTAACGTTCCGGGCAGCTGTGTTTTGCTACAAGTTTAAATCCTTCTGTCACTAGTTGGCCAAGGACAAAATCAGAGCTACCTAAGCACCACTAAATTTAATATGACAATGATCTGAGCCCATTTAAATATTTTTAATTTAATTAATTTTTTATAGGCAACTATTATGCTTTAGCGTATGCCGGGTAGGTTCGTGAGGAAAGCAATAGGTTTGGTTTTCTAGAACAATTTATATATGGTCAAATTGTCTGGTCTCCAAATGACTACAGCTGTATCAAAGCGACATTTGGTTGACTGCTTTTTCCCGTGTTCTATTTACTAAGAGTATGCAAGTACAGGATTTTGATTTATTTTTGGAGAGTTTAGTGTATAGAATAGGTTGGAAGGTAGTTTTAGGTTAGAGTTTATAATAGCAGTGTCAAGAATTTATCTTTGTGTGATTTTTTTATATAAAAAAAAATAAAAAATAAAAAAAAATAAAATAAATTATGTGAAACATTTTTTTTATAATATTTTTTATATGTTTGTTTAGTATTTTCAATTTATTAATAAGAATGTCTCGCATATCTTTGTGAGTACGTGAGAAATTCTTATTATTAAATTGAAAATCCTAAGTAAGTTAGTTACTTTTGACCACCATGAACAATTTTTTTAAAGAATTTGTAAAAAATTATATTAAAACAAGATTATTTATTAGTTGGGACAAGACTCCTCTCAACCTTAGTTAACAAGAGTACTTGTTTCATTTTTTTAATTTTTCAACAAACTTTTATAACTTTAAAGCTTAAGATCCTGAAAATTAACCATTTTTGGTTACAACATTAAAAGCAAATATGCATTAGAGCCAAATATCCAAAACCATATATCTCTAATGGTTGTCCAAATTAGCCAAACATTGGATTTGCTCACCAATCTACTTAATTTTCTTATCATCAAGAAGTCTGCCACTATATTCAAAGCTCTACCCACATAAATTGGAGTCACATCATTCAATTCCCTCCATACCTCCTTAGCTTAAGTGACAAGAATCCTCAACCTCCATGTCTCCAAAGCAAAGTTTCTTATGCAATACAAAGCTCCTACCAAGATTTGAGAATCCAATTTTATGATTATCCTCCTATAACCTTGTCTTATCGCCTAGATAGAAGCATCTTTGATAGCTAAGGCTTTTGTTTCAATATTTGTGGCCTTGCCCAAACTCTACAATTCCCAATAGAGCATTGTCCCAACATGATTTCTATAGACCACTCCAATTTTAGCTCTACCCAAATTGTCTTTTGTAGCTCCTTCAATATTAATTTTAATTCAGCCTTCAAGGGGTGTTTGCCAACTAACTTTGTCTTGTCCCTTCTACACTTTATCTTTCGTCTCCATCCTCCTTATATTAGCATGTGTTTCCTCTTTAGCATACACTGCCACAATTTCATGACTTTGCTCTCAATGACTTGTCAAACACCATCTAAGGATGAAGAGCTTTTTGTATAAATTCATCTATATCTCTCTAACCACAATTTCCACCAAATAAATTTTAAACCAAGCTTCCACCCGATATGAAGAGCTTTAAATTTAAATATACCTCTCTTTCATCTTTCCCAAATATTAATCCAATTCATATCATCATTGGCTTTAATTTTATAAGCTAAACACCATCTCTTCTAGATCTGGCATGTGAACGGACACTCAAACATTAGGAGGCCAAATGTTTCCTTACTTTTGATGCATAAAATAGATTGGGATGGGACAACTATTCTCCTACACCTTATATTATCAAAAGTAGAAATTCCATTGTGCATGAACTACCAGGAAAAGAAGTTTACTTAAGACCAACCCTTGGACTACCAAATATTTCTCCAATCCTCAACCTGATATGCATTATGAGGAGGTTTTAGAAGGATATTTTCATATCCATCCTTTACCATGTAGACTCCAAGGCTCCCATAGCCCCAAGCTTATTCATCCCTTTCATCCCTAACTGTGAGAAATCTTTCTACCAATATTTTAGCTATGATAGGTGCCAATTTTAGAGGGATTGAAATTGGCCATTCATCCAAATTTTTAAGCTATTTAAATGTATAATCCCTTAGCTAATTTGCAGTGAAATACCTTTCAATATTGATCCAACCCCTTATTTCCATATATATTTTTATTGGTTGCAGTTATGAGAATTCAACAATGATAAGTGGGTATTGATCCCATGAATCTATCCAAAATTGTACCTTATCCTCTCCCCATTTTCTAAAATAATCCATATTTCACTACTTGGAATCCTAGTTGTAGAGCTTGCCACACTAGGGGCCCATTACCATCCAAAGGGAAACAACTCATTTGAAGTTGTGTTTGATATCACATTTCAACCCTTTAGGTGTTAAATTTTTTCAATTAAAATTTATTTTATATCTAAAATTTTATTTTATTTTATTGTATATTTATTTGTTATGATTTATCTAATTTAAATATTTAATATGATGTTTAAAATTTAATAATAATATTATTTTCTTTTGAATATGGATAAAACTATTTATATTCATACATGATCTTTATACCCACATAACATTCATACACTTCAAGAATCTAAAAATCATCAAGACTTTAAAACCCTTAATATTTCCAAATTAACACAACAACATAAGTTTAAAAATATTTATTTATAACAAGACATTGTCCTATGCACATAGGAGTACAAAAAAAAAATACTAAGTTTTTGAAACCAAAGAAGCACAAATTTATAACTAGAACACAATATAAAAATGAAACTAATTTCCTAAAAGATGGATTACACATAGGAGTACCAAAAGAAAATACTAAGTTTTTGAAACCAAAGAAGCACAAATTTATAACTAGAACACAGTATAAAAATGAAACTAATTTTCCTAAAATATGGATAAAAATTCTAATAAAAGTAATTACACATTTCAAGGAACAAATAGTGGTCCTCTCTCTATATGCACAAAACATGGCTCTATCATTTTCATGGTTAATATCACAAGTATCTTGTTTGTCGTTGCTTTTCAATGTTATATATTTAAAATAGTTTTCTTTACCCAAGTTGTGATTGATATTTATTATCAATTGGAGCACTTGGAAGTTATCCTTTTACTTTTCAACCTTCACCACCTAATGACTAGACTCTTCTAGTTGAAATTTCTAGGATTTTATAAAATCAATTAAATACTCAATAAAATTGGTATGAGAAACTTTAACAAAATCCATCATGGTCATATGGTCCTTTTAACATTGTATACTCACCTTTAAGGTTGTCAATATTTTATTTAGTTTTGAAACAAAGCATTTTGGCATTCATAACTCTTAAAACTATACTTAAAGGGACCTATATTTTTTTCTTAGAAGACAAAAGAAGACAAACGAATAATTCTTCCTCGTATCCATAGTATCCTACAATGACAATGAGTTGTTTGACTTTTATTATCTATTTAAGAACCTAACTCTTCATTTATTAAAGTTCAAATGTTAAAGGAATTTGGGTACTTTATGGTGATTGTCTATATGGTAGTCAATATGCAATCTTAGACACATCATAGGTTGAGTGCATGGTATCATAGCCTTTTTTTAGGGACATCTTGTTTTAAAAACAAATACACTATGGTAAATATTAGAAAGGAATAAGTCATAGTTCCATTGAGAAATGGAAGGTGTAAACTAATAAAATGTTGGGAATGAAGGGAAAAATAGGAATGTAATTTTGTTTTAAAAATGGTTGACCTAGTACATTGTGAATTTTTATGAAAGTCCTTATTTTTAAAATATTTATATGGACATACCTATCATGAAGAATATAAAATTTTGCATCTAATGATTTATTTTAATCAATATTATTTTCATATATATTCTACACAAGTAGAGCTATAATGAAGTAAAATTGTTATAATTTTTATTATATTAATTTTCTATTTAAGGCGTGCAATTGTTGTGATAGTATTTGGTGAACATATATTTTTGTGGCCTAAATATCAAGAAAAATATTTTTTAAGAATAAAATTACACAAGCAAGCCTCTATCTAGGATACATTTTTCATGGTAAGAAATACATCAATATGCTCTATTTTCTCTTAAAATTCATGGATAAGTCCATGAATCAGGTGCAAAAAGGGGCCCTCTCCTTCCCAATCCACCAAGGTCTACACATTACAATGTTTCAAAAAAAGAGTCATGGAGCCCCATATTGAGTATAGGATAGAGCATGGGGAGCCCTTCTGGTACAACTAAGCATGATTCTTCCCAACACTCTAAAAGAAAATAATCCTAAGGAATTAAATTAGTTGAAGGATCCTAATCCTGATCGTGAGCCCATCCTTGAACTTCAAAAAAGTGACAGAGCTATCGAGAATGAGCAAAAAGGTGAAGCAGTGACTCATAGAGTTAAAATTTAATCTTACGGGCTCTCTATTTGGCTAAAAAATCAATCAATAAAGAGGGGATAATCCCTAATCTAGGTCACATCTGACCATAATTCAAAGGAGATATAAAAATCCCTACCAATTATGCAGAAGATCAAATAGGGAAGTCTAGCTTTGTAAATTTCCTCTTCAAAGTCGATGGCCTTGCATAGAACACCTCTAGCACTAAAATCCCCATCCAGAGCATGGTTGTCCCCTTTTACAATTGAAAGGGTTACACTCATGCATTTAATGATATTATCAAAGTTATGCATAGAGCTAAAAAAATTTGCATATCCTATGCCGAAGATTAAGGAGTATAACAACAAGTACAACAAGGAGGACCCTGAAGACCCGAAAGACAACTTTGTTGTAGTTAGTGATGATTACATAAACCCTCCTATTTCTCCCTTGACTCTTGATTCGCTCGTACCTATTTTAATTGTGTTAGATGTAGTTAAATTTCTGTATTTAGGGTGTTCTTGGATCCTCCCCTATTTTGTTTATGGACTCAAGACTTCCTCCTTGCTATTTTTTAAAACCATTTCAAATTAGAGGCTAGGATAGAGACCTAGAGAACATTTTCATGCAAAAAATACCATCAGAGAGGATTAATCTTGTTGGAGGGTCTATTACACATTTCAAGGAACAAATAGTGATTCTCTCTATATATATGCACATTATCATGTTTCAGCATGTTTCAAAAAAAGAGTCATGGAGCTCCGTATTAAGCATAGGATAGAACATGGAGAGCCCTTTTGATGCAACTAAGCATGATTCCCCCCAAAACTCAAAGAAAACATCTTAAGGAATTAGATCAGATGAAGGATCCTAATCTTGATCGTGAGCCCATTCTTGAACTTCAAAGAGTGACAAAGCTATCGAGATTGAGCAAAAATATGAAGTAGTGACTCCTAGAGTTAAAATTGATTCTCAAATGTTCTCTATTCGGCTAAAAAATCAAGCAATGAAGAGGAGTAAATATCCAATCTAGGTCAAATCTAACCATAATTCGAAAGAGGCATCAAAATCTCTACCAATGGTGTAGAAGATCAAACAAGGAAGTCCAACTTTGCAAATCCCTCTTCAAAGTCGATGGCCTTGCGTAGCATACCTCTAGCACTAAAATCCCCCACCTAGAGCATGGTTGTCCCCTTTTACAATCAAAAGGGTTACACTCAAGCATTTAATGATCTAATTGAAGCTATGCATAGAGTTGAAAAATATGCATATCTTATGTTGAAGATTAAGGATTACAAAAACAAGTATGACAAGGAGGACCCTAAAGACCTGACAGACACCCTTGTTGCAATTGGTGATAATTAGATAATCCCTCCTATTTCTCCCTTGCTCCTTGATTTTCTTGTCCCTATTTCTATTTTGTTAGTTGTAGTTTAATTTCTCTGTTTAGGGTGCTCTTGGGTCCTCCCCTACTTTGTTTATGGACTTAAGACTTCCTTATTTCTATTTTTGGGTGTTTTTCCTATTGACTCCTCTATGAGGGTCTTCTCCAGTTGTAAAAGGTTCGAGGATCCTTTCAAAAATCCTTCTTTCTACCAATAAAAAAATGATACATTTTAGTTGTTTTAAGTCATTTTTTAGTTTTTAAAACCATTTTAAATCAATGTATTTATTTTTAAAACAAACCGATGCTTAGTAAAAACTATAAAAAAATAGTAAATCAACTCAAACATCCTAAAATTCATATCTTTAAAATATACATTAAAAAATTTCTAAATCTATAATTTCTACCAAAAGTTCATTCATTTGACCCCTTTCACCTAGCCCTTTGAAGTTTCTTTTCCTTAAAAAAATCTACAAGCCTCCAATTCCCATACCATGCCTGTAACCTATGATGGGACCCTCAAATATATATCAACATGCAAGCATGTGTTAAAGTTAGTAAATTTTGTTTTTGATGGGCTAAGTCTTTCCATTAAGGGTTTTCATGCAAAAATGCATTCACGTGAAAGTAGGTTACTACAAAACTATATGTCCATTCCCCGTTTTAATGATGACTTTACGATAATTACTTTAGGATATTGTTATGAATCAAATCAAATGTATAAATTTTGTGTTGCCCCTTGTCTTCCTCCTCTACTCTTTAGAGAAATGAGTGTGTTGCTATAGTTTATATGGAGGATGACATCACTAATGATGGAACCAATAGTTAGGTCACACCAACTTTTCATCCTTAAGGTATATTAATCACCTTCATATGATCAATGAGATTCCACCCATTAACCCACACAATGAAGTTTTTAAAGGATGCATTTGAGTGAAATACCTTTATGAGTATTTTTCGAAGGGAATAACTTGTGCTTCTCAACCATTGGATCTCATTCATAATATTCTTTCTAATTTTCTTCAATAATTTTACTTTTATAGACATATTACTTTGTCCAAAGGTACTATCATGGACTCCTAATGCATCAAGGTTGAGACATATAAGTTGTATAACTTCTTAATTTTTTGGGTTGATTGCTTTTTTCACCCTACACATATGTGATCATTATCCTACTTTTTGTTTTTTGATACAACATGCAATGGGAGATAACATTCAAAAGATGCAGAATAATAAGACACAAAGTAAATTTGTGAGATAACTATATAAATTCCCCTAAAGTAATCTAATGTCCTAAGTATGCACCAAGGAAGGTATATTTACATGACCCAAATAATGTAATGTAAGCTATTTCTAACACTACTATGGACTAAACATAGGTATACCTTTTGTGCATGTTATCAATATGATGCTATTGAATGCCTCACTTCCTCTTGTCGAAAGAGTCAAATTTTACATCTTTTTGACTACTTTATCTTCAAATATGTAGATATGGAAAATCGACCCACTTGAGTGTGTCATTTTGCCTAGTACCTCAGAGAAACCCTCCAACTTGTCCAAAACAGGTTTAGGTTTCTCTCCCCCCTCTTTCCTTTTTTTTTCCTTGCTCCGATAAAATCGCGGTTGGCCCTTACGGGGCACGATTTTGCGTTGTTGGAGAAAAAAAAATCCAACATGAAAAGTATCCATAATTTTAAATTTTGGAAGGCCATGTCCAATCCTAGGCTTAGGTTGTTTTTTTTAAATCAAAAGGGCCTCCATTTGCTACAATAATGCAAATTCAAAAGGTGTAAAAATTGTTAATTGATGATGGTTGTTATCAAAATTTTCTCCAATGTTCCTGGTTGGTTAAGGTTGTTCATCCTTAAAAGACCTTCAAGATATCTCCCACATCCTCCATCAAGGTCCCTTACCATCCCATAAATTCTTTTTGTTTCATCATCAATTTCCCACAAAGTTACTGAAGTCCAAACCCATGTCATTCCCTACGCGTATATCCATATCCTAATCCCATACCATGTTGACCCCATTTCCCTTACTCTACGATCTTTGAAAATTAATATTCATCAAGGTTAGGATCCACATGAAAATATTCCCTTCATAATCGTTCTCGCCTAACCATAGTCCTTAATAATTAAATCTAAACAAAAATCATTTCCTTAGCATTTCTTAAGTCTCCAAGGGTTTCTTATGTCTATGTGCCCCATTGAAGCTAATGATCATATTTTTCATATATCCTACAAAATGTGCGTATCATAAAAATATCCAAAGAAGCGCATTACATAATGGAGCGGGTGACTTGTGCGGGTTTTAAATTCAAGTTTAATTTTTATCTTAAGCCTAAGTCTTCCTAAAGTCTAAATTAAAAAAAAAGAAGAGGCCTAAACACTGCCTAAATGAGTCCATGCACCCCTTTCACGTTAAGGCCCTCATATATTCATCATATTCGATGGTGCACACACACAAACCCGAGATATAATAGTGTGCACGTATCAACCTACCAACGCTTTAATGTTGACACTATATTTCTGAAGGTCCATGGTCTAAGATTCATAAAATATTATTAATAAGACCTAAAGTAACACGTTCCCCGTCATCTCATGTCTCATGCATCCTCTTTCAAGAAGAAAGTTCTTATTACATCCAGGATATTTGCAACTACCTATAAACATAAAGGGATCCGTATTCTTCGACAGGACAAGGTTGTCATGTTACCCTTTTTTCCATTAGTGGTTTATTATCTCTTTGTAGGAATTGGATAGCTTGGCAAGACTGCAACTTCTTAATTAAATAGAAAGTTGACTCCTTGCGAGCTAGTCTTTCCATAACCACTCACAACATATGGTGGAACCCTATTATCTAGAGATATGCTAGCCCCTTAGCCCTTTCCAAGGAATGCAAGCCTCTATTCTTAGCAACCAAGGATATTGTTACTACTCTTGGATCTTTGGGATGAGTCTTTAGAGAAGTGGTTGTCTTGGTAGTGAAAAAGTTTTAGTGTCTCCTTCATTCTATTATAGAGTAACGTTTGAGGAGGTTATCAAGTCTATTCCTAGGTTGGTTGCTATCAAAATGAATTGCTTTGTTCTATCCTCCTAGAACAATTTGAGATGATGTAACAATTGCCCCTTACAATCCATCCATTCTAAAGAGTTGTATTCTCACCTAATCTCTTCCTTTGACTTTTCTCCTCAATTTAACGAGAAGTAAGACCTTCATATTTACAAACAACAATGAATTTTTCTCATCGATTGCTATGGAAAGTGTCGTTTGTTGCTTGAGATCTATTGTTTGCATCCTTCTTAGCACCTAGCAAAACTCAATGTAACCCAACCTTTTTATGTTGTTTGCGGACAACTGGAGTCTATCAAACACTTATTTTGATTTTTTCCTTCTATCAAAGGAGACTGAGAAGCATTTACTGATCTTTTCCCACCCTTCTTCACTTGTGCTAATTGAAAAACCTACCTCCTTGATCTCGTAATTGATTCTGATCCTTAAAATGTGAGCTAAGACTTTTTAAAAGTTGTTATCCAATTTATTTAGAAAGTAAAATACAAATTTTTGTTTACTAGAAACTCGAGCCTCTTGGGCTAAGCACAACTTTCCTATTGGTGAAATCCACTTAAAATATAATGTAAAACAAACTATCACCTTAAAAGATCCAATTTAAATATACCATGTATTGAACCATTTTATATATAAACTTAATTATTTTATATTTATACTATTTTTTTATTTGTGATAGATTGAAAACAATTTGGTTTACAAAAACCTATGATCCTATAATTATATATGTTTCATCGTTTACCTCGATATACGTTTCCTTTTCATTTCATAATTTATTGGAAAAAAAAAACCAACACGGGTAGGTAATTTCCTTGCTGTCTAGCGGAAAACGTTTTCCCTAATCGAAAAACTAATCGGACTCTCTCTATCAAATCCTATCTTTTGAGTCCCCTACAAAATCCATGTCTGTACCCATCCATGCGACCAGAGGAATTCACCATAGTAATCAAATTTCAGAAGCTTAATCATCGTGCGAGATGTAGTTGTTCGAACTGGAGATAAGTCTGCAACAGGGTTAAAGCCAGCAGAGTGCACGCTCCAAACACCGACGCAGCTCTCCAGGGTTTGGAGAAGTGTACATGCATGAACTCCGCAAATATAACTCTGTACTTGCTCTTGTAATACCCAATCACCTCCCCAACAGCTGTGTCCACAGGTCCATAACCGCTCTTCCACATGGATCTTCCCATGCCGTTCCAGGCGTTGGCCACCTCCTTGTCGCTGCCCATGTGGCTGCGGAACACCCCGCACCTCTTCACGACCGCCACGTCACTTGGCGTGTCGATCAGGCGGTCCATCAAGTCCACGTAACTCAACAGCGCCCTCGTCTGAAGTTCCACGAGGGCCTCGTGCGCCACCAGGTTCCTCAGCACCACTTCCGTCCTGTCATCCATCCTGATCGCAGGAAGGTAAAATGTATGCGTCTTGGAATCGAATTTGATTTCGTCTAACTTTCTGTTTCGAGGGCCACAAACTTTACTCCTCTTCTGTGCAGTTCTGTTGCCGATGGAAGATCAACGCTGGTCTTGACATTACTTGAGCAACCCCAACATGCAAAACACTTGCTGATGAAAGCCATGAAAGAGTCCCCGTCTTCGTTTCCATTGTGTGAATGTGGGTTAATTCCCTCCGAGCTTGAAATGGAACTGTCCATTTCAATGAAGACATGGGCATTGACATTTCTTCTGTCTTATGTTTGTCTGGTGTATGACGAACAAATATTTGGTGGGTATGTCTACATAGATTGGTTGAATGTTCATCATCAGGTAACATCTTTAGAAGGCCATATAACTCCGCCAATTGTTTGCTGTGAGTAAAACGGGTATATTTCCAAATCACTGACCAATGATAAAAGGATGATGGTTGTTATTATTAAAAGACATAGTCTCTATAGGAATAAGTGTGAAAAGATATAATCTGTATGTGCTTACAATGATAAAAAAACATTGACTTGTGGGATAAGTGTGAATGGGAGTTGTTCTTTTCTAAAGTTCCTTTTTTTTAACAATTAGAGTTGGTTGATGAAGGAACGTTCGGACAGCATTGATTTTTCAAGGTGTTCTATATACTAATAAAACAAACAAGGTGAGGAGTTCTTTTTAATAAATTGAAAGTCCTAAGCATATTTAGTTAATTGATTTTTCACGTGTTCTATTTACTAATAATGAACGTTTTATATTAGATAAATAATGATTGATTATTTTATTAACGTTAAAACCTGGTCAAGCCTTTCATTTTTTTTTGATAGGTTTAATATATAAGTGATTGAGTCTCTTAAAGAGGTCAAATTTATTTTTTTAGGGTTTTTGAAAGGATCTTACAATTTTGTATATAGAGTTTTAAAATGAGTTAGTCAATCGTCAAGATAGGTTAAAAAAAAAACCGTTGGAAGAAAAAATAATCAAACTTACATTCTTGTTTAATGGTAGTACAACAATTTGAACACAAAATCAAAATCAAAATTATTCTCATTCTGCTTGGCGGGGACCAACCAACCGAACAACAGTGCGATCAAACCCTTACAACCAAGACTCACGGTATCAACGATTCATCTCCAAGACATAAAAAACTTAAGGCCCCTGAAACATAAAAAATGTTCTTCCATAGAAATGAAAAAATGTTCTTCCCTAAGAACACCATTGAGATCTGAGCGTAGAAGAAGGATTTGGACTTTGGATCACCCGTTCAACCAACTCAATAGAAACCAACCATCGAAAATAGATAATTGCAACATATTGTCCCAACGACAATAAAACTCTCCATCTCAAAAATTCATGATAAAGATTTGAAGCATTGATGCACTCTGGATAAATCTGTCACTCTTCCACCACGAATTAATCTTGCCTCACACTCCCTCTTAGCTTGCACTTCCTCTCGGTTTGCACTTATTCTTAGATTGCACTCCCTCTTAACTCACACTTCCCCTCATCTTCCTCCTCTTATTTATTTATTTATTTATATATATATATAACAAGCAATCTGTTGTAGCTGTGTAAGCGTTCTGAAAGCTTCTTCTGCTAAACATGATTGTTATCTATGTGTTGTTGTTTCTCTTTAAGTTCGTAGTGTAACTTTTTTTTTTTTAATTTCCAATAAAAAATGAAGTACCACATCACTAGATGATCCAAATCCTTCTTCTCCCCTGCCATGTTCTGATTTTTCTACAATGATTTCCTTCCACATCGTTGATGAGCGAAAGACAATCGAGACTGTCCGGTTGTGGGTTCGATTCAAACTCGGAATTTTACCCCTACTTATCCATTTTGGAGGGTGATATGAGTTTGTAGACTAATGTCAACAGTTTCTCCTATGCTTCCATATCGTTCGACAATGGGGCTAATCAAGCTCTCATAGGTAAAGTTCATTGTTGGAAAGAAGCGATGACATGACATTGAAAAACATCAATCCCCGAGATTTAGTTTTTACATATGCTTCTTGGGTTTGTCCCACATACACCCAAAGATAGCACGAGGGGAGCTTTATGATTACCAACGCTCCGAATAGCTTATGGCTCAGCTATTCCTTCGAGAGGCTCCTTGGTATTCATACCCATATTAATCGCACCTTTTTGTTGACCACACTCCGACGCGCTGCATCCGCTGGTTGGCTGGATCAAGGGTTTGCTTCAAAAGTCACGCTTTCAAAATCGTGCCTATGTGTGTTGATCGCGTTGCCTTTGCTGCGTCCATTGAAAATCGAAACAACACCTTTTATAACGTGGACATATGAACGACATAGTTAATAAGCATAGTATGGTGATATAATTTTACTATATAGTATAGACTTTAAGAAAAAGAATATATAAAGTGAAAATAAATCATTACATAATTTTATTTTATTTTATTTCTTGTTTTGCTTTATTTTTATTTTATTTTCATCATTTTTAAATGTTTTATATTTGTTTAAATTACAAACTTTTATGTGATTCACAATGTAAATGGAAAATGAATAATTATAAGGATGTAGGATTCCCACCATGCTTTGATTTGGACATGAGACACTCCTATGACAAGCTTTTGAAAAACCAAGTGGACAAAACATGATAAGAATTTATCTCCAAAGAACCTTCCCAAGGAGACCATGACAATGATAAACCCTCACCTTATTAACCTTTTATGACACCATGAACCAAAATAAACAATGCAAACCATAACATCAAAATTTTTAAGTGGGTCCCCAAAATTGGGGTGTGTTGTACGACAGCCACAATAGGTCTCACTTCTCATTAAGTTGAGGAGAAAAGTCAAAGGAAGAGATTAGGTGAGAATACAACTATTTAAAATGGATGGCTTGTAAGGGGTATTTGTTACACCATCTAAAATAATTCTAGGAGGATAGAACAAAGCAATCCATTTTGATAGCAACCAACCTAGGAATGGTCTTGATAACCTCCTCAAACGCCACTCTACAATAGGGATGAAAGAGACACTAAAACTTGCTTACTATAAAGAAAACCACTTCCTTAAAGACTAATCCTAAATATGCAAGAGTAGTAAAAATATCCTTGGTTGCTAAGAATAGAGGCTTGCATTCATTGCAAAGGGCTAAGATGCTAGCATATCCCTAGATAAAAAGGTTCCACCATATGTTGTGAGTGACTATGGAAAGACTAACTCGCAAGGAGTCAAATTTCTATTTAATCAAGGAGTTGCAGTCTTGCCAGGCTATCCAATTCTTACAAAGAAATAATAAACCACTGATGGAAAAAAGGGTGACATGACAACCTTGTCCTACCGAAGAATATATATCCCTTTATGTTTATAGGTAGTTGCAAATATCCTAGATGTAATAAGAACCTTCCAAGGTTCACCTCCACTTGAGGCTCTAGTCACCCCCTTTATCACAATATATTTACCTTGATTGATAGGATCCATAATGCCAAGCCTGTCTTAGGCCTTAGGGGTGATGCAAAGCTTCCAAGAGATATTTTATAAGGAATAAGCCTCATTCTATTTTCTCCATAGGAACTATCTCAACATAAATATGAACTTATGGTAACTAGGTTTAGTTGGAATCCAACAAGAGAAGTAATAAACATATGAGGCTCTAAAGTTCTTGTTGAAATTTTTGACTTTACCTACAAATGACAAAAATCTAGTGGGTCATGTAGAAAGTTTCATCTATACCTTTTTGAGGACCCAATCCCATAGGACCTTCATGTAAGAATAAATACAAAGGGGATCCCTAGATATTGGATGATGGGACCATGGTTAAAAACTTTCTAATCTTGACAAGCATAAGTATAGGACTAGTTTTTAGATAGTAAAATTAATTTAGTCTTTTGTTACTCACTTTGGAACCAAAAACATCATAATACTATTGGAGAACATGTCTTGTTGTTTCCACCTCCTCTTGACTATTATGGAAGAAGAGGGATTCATTAGAAAAGTAGAAATTTATCATATCTTGTTGGTTGGGGATAGATATTCCTCTAAAAAGATATTCTTTATGAGTAGTCTCCAAAAGGTATCCCAAGACATCAACACTAATAGTATATAAGAGGGGGGAAATAGGTCATCCTTGGAAAATTGAGTGTTGGAGGGGATAGAATGGGATAAGCTACCATTAACCACCACTCTAGATGAATCAAATTGAGATAGATGCAAGATTTGGAAGTAGAAATTATTATCAAACCCCAATCAAGGAAGCATATTTAGTATGTACCTACAACTAATATGGTCACAGGCCTTGTCAAACTCAATATTTAGTAGAATGGCATCCTATTTATATTCCTTGGCCCATTGGGAAGTTTCCCAAGCCAACATTATGTTATCAAGAGTGAACCTTCCTTTGAGGAACCCTATCTATCTATTCTTGTTTGACACTTTTAGAGGCTATAGGACTCAACTTAATGGCAAAGTCCTTACCAATAATCTCATATGTAATATTAAATTGAGTGATAGTCCTCCAACAAGAGATAGATGTAGGATTTATACATTTTAGAATATGTTTGATCATGCCCTAGTTTATGAAGGTACCAAGTGAGCCATAGGTAATGGATTCAGTATAGATAGCATAGAGGTTTTTACTAATCAAGATCCACAAGATCTTGTATAACTCCATAAGAAGAACATTAAGCCCCAAGTATTACTATCTTTCATATAAGAAACAACCTACTATAGATTTGTTAATATGAAATTAATTTCAAGTGTATCCTAGATTTTAAGGGGAATTTTTTGTGGTACATGCTCCTTAACGTAGTTGTCCAATATGGGGAGCAAATCATCTAGAGGATTAGTATAAAATATATACTAGAAGTGGCTCTAAAAGACTTTATCAATTTCATGGTGATTGATCTTAAGAGTCCCTGAGGAATCCTTGATGGCAATGACTCGTAGATATTTGTTTTCCGTTGAGGAAGGCAAAGAAAAACCAAATATCCTTTGTCTCCATGTTCGATCCAATCCATTCATAGATTAAATCTAGATACCTTGAGATTTTGCACTTTAAATTTATGAAGCCTTTCTTTAGACTTAGCATAATGGGACTAAGATTACAAGTTATCATGGTTTTGCTTGAGGGTAATGTGGACATGGTGAAGTTTAAAGGTGAAGATATCAACCTTATGGCATTTGGCCTTAGTAACTTGTCAGCTATACTGCCTTATAAACTTTACTATTCTTCTTATAGCCCCTTCCCACCACCATATCCAACCCACTTTGCTAAGAGGATGAGATTTTGATTTATACACAAGGGCTCTATGTTCCCTACATTCCTTAGAGTCTAGGTGTAAACTATTGAGCTTGAAAAGGTGGTGGACATATTGATCTATAGGGAACAAGAGAGCAATATAAGATAATTGGAATATTATCAAGGAGAGAGACGTTTACAAGATGGTGGATAGTTATAAAATTAGTTGTTGGGTTATGGAAAGCTTAGCCTACATAAAATTGATCAAATTTAACCATTTTGAGGTTCTATCTAGATTGATGATTAGACAAAGTGTATCTGGTTGAGTTCATGGGGGAGGGTAGCAAAATAAGGAATACAAAATATTGAAGTAGTTTCTACTTAAGATGCACTCTCCAAACTCATATATGCCCAAAGGTCTACCTTACACCTAGGTTTGATCCTTACAAATATCCACCATATTAAAATATCCCCCCAAGAATCCACTGGATGGCGATAAGGTATCATGCTTCTAGTTCTAGAGAGTAATTCTATTGTAAGTTTCATTAGGGGTATAGATAGAACAAAATCCCACTATCACCCCATTGTGATTTAAAGCCATTCCAGCATAGTGATGGTTGGGGTCTTCTCCCAAACTAAATATATTCTTTCCAATTCAGGTGGTAATTAACATAGTCACACCACCACTTCCCTAAGCATGTCTTGTTCAAAAATACACATGATCCCTAGAAATTGAGTGTAGTCTAAAGACAATCTCATCCTCTATTACCTTAACTTCTTGGAGGAAAAAAGCTTGAGGGCCATAGTCATGAATCATAGGATCTTTTAGGAACTTTTAGAGGGGGAAAATATCTATTTCACTTTCCCACCATCTTCCAACCATAATTCTCTAGTGGCTAAGCTTGAAAATTGAACTTTAAGGATCTTAGCTCAAGGTTAAATTCAAAATCACCCTCAACACCCATGGGTACTATGCCTTGCATATGTTTCTCACACAAAAGGATAATTAATTTAGGTCAAATATGGGTAACTAAAAAGGGATGATATTATGGGAAAAGTCTTTCAATGGATGGATTTGAAAGGGGAATGAGTTAGGAGGAACAATGGATTTTTTCATGACTGTGTTTGTTCTCTCCTCATGAAAAAATTCATTGGGACTAAGGTTTCTAGGTGTTTTTAAAGAACTAGGAGCTCTAGAGTAATTTGTGTTGATAGGTTTTGATGTTTTAACAGGTTGTGTTGAACAATTTTTTATTAAGTGCTCTATTACCCTATGATATAAATAGGCATTAGGCATATTAAGTAATCCCAATGACTAGACAAAACTAACCCTTAGTGTCTTATTTTCAATAGAAGAGGGAGCCCCAAATATGTCAAATTCAACACAAACCTTAGGGTGAATACGAACACCAAAGAGATTTTTGCTAGATTGATTACACCAAATAAATTTTTCTAATGGTTCCAAAATAGTCTTAAAACCCTACAAAAGTGCAAAGGTAAACACAAAATTTTTATCCATAGAGAGTATTTATATATTTATGTCCTTCAAGATAGAATTTAGGGAGCTATCCTTGCAAAAATTATGTTTGTCATCAAATAATCTATGTCTCAAAGTGCAAGGTGGCTTGAGCATGAACAAACTTATTAAACATAACACTTACATACCCTTTACCTAGACCACAAACTTAATCTACAAGCCAACCCTTGGAAGTCTTCTAGTTCTTTGAATCCATTTAAAATATTCATAATTAAGGGGAAGGCCTCTAAAAAAGAACAAAATGATGGTTCTATGAGATATATTAGTGGCTATAGTAGTAAATGAATCTAGCAAAGTGATAGATAAATTCTTGGTCCCTCACTTCCCTTAGAATTTTATCCATTGACAACAATAGTAGTAGATGCTTGCTAAAAAGAAATATTAGAGGAAATGTCAATAGATGGCAACTGTTTGTCAGGCACATAGAAGCAAATGTGGACAAAAGAGGATTAGATCTAGAACAAATAGTGATGAGGGAGCATGCAAGCATAGGGGCAATCTTGCATCAACGAGTTAAAAAATAAATAAATGATAAATAATAAATAAACTATCATGCAAGTGAATGTTAAGCAAATGATTGTTGTTGTGTAAATAATTACTATCACATAAGTAATTACTTCCATACAATTAGGTGTGCAAATGCATGTCATGCAAATTATTGTTCTCATACAAAAAATTGTTGCCATACAAGTAATTACTAGGGTATAAATGATTATTTTCATTCAAGTGTTTGGTGTGTAAATGATTGTTGTCATGCAAATAATTATTGTCATACAAATAATTACTACTATGGCAAATGTATTGTCATACAAGTGTGTGTACCGGTGTTTCATAAAAGTGCTTCCATACAAGCATTATGTATAACTATTGCTATACAAGCGTGTCATACAAGCATACCATACAAGTGTTGACTTTAAAAAATCATGACAATAATAATAATAAATAATTATGGGGAAGGATTGGAAGACAAAGGGGCATGAATTTTAGCCTTGTGAATTCCACCTTCATTTCCATTGATGAATAAAACATAAATAGGATGTATGGATGCATTTTCTAGCTAACCCTCATAAGAAGAAATTCAATGACATATTTGTTTGACTCAATTTTTGGTTTATCAGTTGCTATTTATATTTAGCTACTGAGAGAGGTTGTCTTTCATTATACCCCTCCCTTATACTGCATCATTTGGTATTAGAGTGGATTTTTAGATGTTTATAATATGTGCAAGAGGAGGTATGGAATACCAAGGAAGATAAAGAGTGTGGTCTTGTGCCCTAACAAGTAGACATATCCAAGATGTTGAAGGGAAACATAGATAAATTAGATGCAATTGAGATAGCCTAAAGGAGAGGTGTTCATACTGAGGATGTAAATGATAGTAAAGAGGAGGATATTGATCACCTAGAAGTTTGAGTTGAAAAACAAGGAGAATAATTGAAGTAGTGTTTGATTTGTGCAATCTCTAACATGGGAAGTGTAAAGCTATAGAAAGCATACATCTAAGCTAATTGCAACATGATAACAAATTTGAAATGAAGAAACATATGCAACCAATTGAAATGATAAAATGAAATGCATTCTTTATATTAATCAATTTGAAATCTTGGTTACATATTCATCCCTCTTAGGGATACCAAATTTGATACATGATTACAATCATTTTGAGCCCCAAAATGGGGGTGATGTATTCTACAAGCTCTCTATATCTCCACCAATTTGATTATGGAGGATTTATCAAGCCACCTCCACTTCTTGATGTCAAGATCTTGAATCTTGATGATATTTGATCCTTGAATGTCCTTGTTACCTGCACACAAAGAAACAAAAACTGGTCAATAGCATTATAAGCCTCTCGAGATGAGGCTAATTTCTTGAAATATGTAAATAAAGAAAGAAATGCATGAAATTACGTAAAGGAGTACAAAGATGCTTACAAAACTAGAAATGAACCATGCAAATGTATTAAAGACAACTAATCTATGTTAGATAAAGCAAATCAAATAAAAATAATCAAAAATATATTGACTAAATGTAAAAAATATCAAACCATCCCCTAGCCACTATTAATAAGAGCGGTTGGTTCTATTAGTTGCTATCAAAATTAGTGACTGCACCTATAGGCCACTATCAAAAATAGTAGTCACAGGACGAGAGCTCTGCTTTCTAAATCCTGGACTGGTATCGATCGATTTTACTACGAAATTGATGTTCAAGGGTTGCTTGCATCTTGGCACGTGGTTTTACGACTGAATTCAACGTCAATCCATCTCAATTTGAATCTCGAACTGCTATGTTAATCTCAAGATAGAGCATCCACCATTGTTAGGTAAACATGTGTCATTCTACGATTGGATAGGGCTCTGCTGCACCTCAAAGGGATGTTGATTCACTCTTCGATCTGGCAGAGCTCCTCTATGGCATCAACACTTGAAATCTCTAGGTTTTACTATTAAAATTTAGGGTCTTAAATAGACACCCAATCCCTTGACTTAGCTTCATAGGGAAGCCAAGATCAAGAAGCTGTTACATCTAAGCATTTGAGAAGACGCATCCAGAAGCTTCCATCTCCAAATCGTCCAAGAATTCATTACGCTTAATGGATTTCACTCAACTTTGGTAGCCCAAGTTGGTTACAAAATTAGCCACTATCGATAGGTGCAACTATGGGCAAGTTGCTCGTAGCCGCTATCGATAGGTGCGACTAGCCCGTAGCTTCTCTAATAATCAACGGTTGTGAAGGTAGTCGCTGATTTCATCAGCAACTAGAGCTGCATAGAACTAGACTACCCCATATGAGTGGTTAGAACCACTATTGGGTCTTGGAAATGTCCAAGATCAGTCATATGGATTGCAAAGGTTTCCATATGAGTAGCCTCATAAACATGATGTGCTTTAAGTGTCTATAAATGCTCCATTTTGGGATGTGTTGTGGGAAAACACAATACTAAGAAAAAATAGACAACCTAAAGCCATATTATAGGTTAATTGATATTCATTGATCTGGTTAATGTTAGATGCCCCAATCATAAAAAGGGTGCACATCTTGGATTTATTACCTTTGACAAGTTAAGGAACTTGACTCAAGTACAACATTTCACTTCAGGCTTACTTTATCTTGGACATTATTTAGTTCATGAAGAGGTAAGGACCTTCCTTCATGCTTAAATAATGCTAAGCATTTTTTAACTAATTTGATTTTTTTTCTGCCCCAAGCAAGGGCATGATTGTCTTTGGCAATGATTTGTAAGACGAACACAACTTACATGATTAGATGTTCAATTTTTTATTTTGATTATGAATATTATTACTATGACTACCCCCTCAACCAATGCATCGATGAGGAAAATGGCAAGTGATGAAAGCGACAAGTCACTTGACCAAGATGACTGATTTGAACAGTTCAAGATGATTAAAGTTGTTTTAAGGTAGGTCCTATTACAACTATGACTTCAACCATTAATAGTAATTGTACATATCTATCCCATGGAGTAGTCTAGTTGCCATGGCCTTCTTAGGAAATCAATATGATAGTAATTCAATTTTAGCATGTGATGAATCACTATGTTCGATGATTTAACTAAAAATTTCATAGAAGAAATGAAATAAATACCTTGTTCCTATGGAGCAGTCCAACTGTAATGACATTCTTGGGGATTGAAGTGAAGATATTTCAAGTCAACGATGAATAATTTTGTTCAAATGACCTTATGGTAATTTACTAATCTTGTTAGATTGCATGGAGCACAAGTCACTACAAGCGCCAAGTGTATTGGGTAAATAACTAGATATGAGGCGCATTTGAAATTTGATTTTATTTGTTTTTTTTGTTAATTTTGAGATTTTGGATGATTATGGACAGGTAGATATGCTTAAATGTCCATTATGAAACTCCTTATGGTGACCAAATGAGTGCATTTATGGGATTGACCACAAAACTAGGGCATCTTTGGAGCCTTTTGGGATTGACCAAATAACTAGGGTATCTTTAGAGCTTTTTGGGATTTGACCAAAAAAATTAGGTATATTTGGAGTCTTTGGGGATTGATCAAAGAAATTAGGCATCTTTGGGGCTTTTAGGGATTGACCAAAGAAACTAGGTATCTTTGGGGCCTTTTGGGTATTGACCAAAGAAAACAATATGTAGACACCTAAAACACGTCATGTCGAGGGTGACTACTCATATGGACATTCTACAAGACCATATGGAGGATATTGGATAGACTCCAAGATAAAGCAGTGGTTCTAACCACTCAATTTGGGCTCCTTGGCCTAATTAGTCTGAATCGTAGCCCATACCTACGATTTACAGGCTAAATCGTGGTTGAGACCTACGGTTTATAGTCTAGACCGTAGCTGTAACTTGTGGTCTTAACTGAAGTTTAGTTGGCCTTCATTCGAGCCAAATCAGTTTGAACGACCATTTGATATAGAAGAAGGCGATTAATGGATGAAATATTCTAGAGGCTTCCATTCCAAATGTCCTAACCACCCCTTCTTGATCTTGGCTTCTCCATGAAGCCACCCTTAGCACTTGGGTATTACTATAAGTACCCCTCAAAATTTGGGTAAAATATGAAAGAGAGCATTGGAGATTTGAGCAACGAAGCCCTGTCTAATTGTACACTCAACCGAGTATACTAAGAGAGAGCTATTGCACTTATCCCCTACCTACTTGCCAAGATTCATGATGAATTACATTATGGATGCCCTAGGAGCCTAGGAGATCCAAGAAGCACATATTTGGGAAAATGAAGGCCCCTCACAACGAATCAACCACCAAATTATTCTGAGGACACCGAAGGCGACCATTGAACATCAATTTGGACAAGGAGGTCAAGCCCACTGCCCTTGAAATTAAGGATAAACCTATCAGATTGCTAACTGCAGCTTTCAACTATGGTTTATAGTGTAGACCACTCACCAAAGTTGTGGTTTGCAATAGAGGTATCACCATATTATTGTTTCTATTTATGTCCATCTAGTTAGCTTAGATTAGACATTTCCATGGTTCAGCTATAGTTTGGAAGATTTATGACCATTAGAATTAGGTTTAGAATAGTTTCATTGTATTTGCATTAAGTAGGCTTTAATGGATTCTTTATGTGCTTTTATGCTTTATTTCACATAATTAGTCCATTCATTATTTAGTTGTTATCTTTATTTATGCAATTCCATAAATATTGATCCAATTAACATAGTTTAGAAATGCTTTTCACGCTTTCTTGATTATACATTCTTAATGGTATCTTTATGCATTTTTTCCAAAAGGGCCTCATCATGAGAGGTTGCTTATCTTTTTGAAACTTTTACGTTGTTTCTTGATCGTGGGGAACAAATTCGAAGGAGATTCAACCATCAAGTTCCTTCCTCAATGCGAAGAAGAGGGCAAATCCACCCTAGAGTAGTTTGTGACTAGTTGAAAAGCAACATTAGTGCGCCTACCCTGTTGAGGGCTTTGGCATTGTATTAATTGTATCATCATTTGAGTGACCCTAAGAGGGGCATGATTGTAATTTTGGATCCTTTGCAAATATTAATACATGAAACACTTATTTTGTTGAATCTATGCAATCTTGTCATTATTTTATGATTGAATGAATGAATACGATATAGTACAGTATATGGGTGCATGTTTTTTGGTTAGATCAAAAGGCGATCACGACAGAACTCTGCAATTCAAGCTATCTGACTATAATTTCTTGTGTTTTTGAAATTTTAGGTACAGACCATAGCTATAAATTGTAGGCCAACAACTGAACCAAAGGTTCAACCCACGGTTTATAGTCTAAACCGTAGACCAGACATGCAATTTACATCTAACTACACAGACAACAAAAATCATAGTGTAGATAAACTTAGGACCAGAGGTAGGCCCTATTTTCCACTCTCTATTCTATTTTTACCCTCTGTGTTTTTACATAATGCATATTTTGAAATGCAATTAGGAAAATAAAACTAAGAAACTAGAAATCAATCATGTCCTAGTTCATTTCAATTTGCATTTATAGAAAGGCGCTACTAGGAACAACGAACCTATGATTGCAGTCCACCCTAGGCTACAACGTGCTTTATAGAGTGTCTTATTTGGTTTTCATGTGTGAGGCCCAATTAGTGGCCAATTATCATCGTAATGTGCATGGTCTCAAAGAGAATCTAGAATAGCTTGCATTTTTTGAATTTGAAATGTTCTTTCATTTGCATAGCATTTATAAAATGAGCATGAATGCTATATGATGCATTTATTTTATGTACATTAAACTGAACCCACACCACTTGGCACTTAAACATTAGTGATTTGGGCTTGACATCCAACCACTAGTAGGGTTCAACGACGGTGGGCGTAACTTCCATC
The DNA here is from genome assembly GCA_028583015.1 of Wollemia nobilis. Taxonomy (NCBI): domain Eukaryota; kingdom Viridiplantae; phylum Streptophyta; class Pinopsida; order Araucariales; family Araucariaceae; genus Wollemia; species Wollemia nobilis. The sequence continues at coordinate 9,039,236 of JAQPPZ010000458.1, read as the reverse complement.
CGTTGGCCCAAATCCCGCGAACCTTTTGGATACTAGACCAATACCAGATCTAAGAACCTTTCATACCCTGGAAAATTTACATGTATTCTCTTCGGAGGGTATAACATTTTCTGAGGGAAAACAGGTGAGAATTTGGAAGGACCTGTGCTCCCTGACCGTGTGTGGGATTCATTACCACACATTATAGGCTGGATTACACGACTTGAAGTTCATAGCCAAGTTTTTGAGTTGGGAGTGTACATGTAAAATCCATTAAATTAAGAATAAAATCCAACAAGTTTTGCAAAATACGATAAGAGTTTCTACACTGATACAACAAATCTTGAAAACACATCAAACAGTTTAGGACTCATTTTCAAAATTTAATACGAGATAATCATTATTGTATACCTTGTTTGATTAATAATAAAAGATACATCTAGACGCTAGGTACACAATGGTGGATACATGGGGTGGTCAGCAAAGGTCTAAACATAATGTCGATGACCAACCCCTAACCAATTCATAGCAGCACGTGTCAATTTCTCAACCACATGAGCGAACCGAATATCGTTCAAAAAGCATTAGAGGAGATAACTTGACATGAGGGGAGCTTATAGAGTGTACCATAGATAGAGGAGCTTCAATACACTCCTATAGGCATAGGATAGAACATGGAACCCATCAACATGAGGGTGCTCCACTCAAGAGCCATTATCGAGATTGCATTGCACGCACGTCCATGGGATCGATCAAAGAGTTTGTTATGTAGGGGACTAGGTTGGTGCCCCTATGTACTAAGTCTACAGGAGGATCCATGCCTCCACCTTCTAAGTATAAAAGGACTAGATATCCTCTCATTCAGGGATAGGAATATAGGCTCGCTATCGATCATAAGTCTAACCATACTCCCATGCATGGTCCACCATGCAAGATCACCATTGATATATCAAAGGTGGGAGCTAATGGCACACCATCGCATGAGCGATGCTGGTCTAGATAGCTAGAGGGTCTAGGTAGTGTTTTAGAGCAGTTAGGCTACAAGCCTTCTGCTCCACCCACTCATGCCTCGAGTGAGTGTAGCATGAGTTTCGTCAGGACTACTAGAGAGCATGGAGAGACTTCTAAGTGCCCTCATGTCACATACCCACTATCTATGCATGGTGGTTCATAGTATAGGACACATTAGGATTCCAATGCCATCTTCACAGATAGAGGCAAAGGCACAACACATCAATTCGATGGGTCCAAAACCCATAAGGTCGCTCGTATAGAGTAGGGATACTAGAGGCCTCCCATGACTGATCAGATTGATATATCACATCGAATGGTATCGGATCAGAAACACCAACTCCTCCAAGATCAATTGGAGGATGCTCACTTAGAGAGGTAGCTGTAGACACCAAAACAGCACCAATCCGATTATGTGACAACAAGCGCTGATCGCATTGACACACACAGCCCCTAGGGCAGCCCCCAGAGGTTAAACAGATGGTCCTAACCACTTCCAAAAGCAGTTTTAGAGGTCAGAGGTCAATTTGGCACCTTTTTGGCACTTTGCTCTCTGCTCGTCCCACCCCGGGATGAATACAAACTGTCATTCGTCCCACCCAGGGACGAATAGCAGCATTCGCCCCAGGGTGAGGCGAATAGCAAGTTTGACTGGCAAAAAGTCAAACCTCGGTAACTCCGCCAGTTAACTGAGGCTTCAGGTCATGCAATTGTGAGGAATAGCTTTTATTCAAGAAGAGAGACTTCAGTTATGAGTGTTTTTATTTTAGAAACCTCATGCAAGGAGATTCTAAATCAGGGAATTAGCTTTTCTCTAAAAATAGGACAAGCTAACTCAAGTAGCGCCCTCGCATGCGCAATTCAAACAAGAGAGACCCTAAGGTCTATAAATTGGGGAGTTTTCTCACCCAAAATATATACAGAGAAGGAGCATTTGAGCAATGAAGTGCTGCCAATTTACATACCTACTTGCGATTTGTGCTTTTACATCCTTAATCTCTCATTCGAAAGGGAGGTTATTGGGCGACTATTAGAAGCATGAATCCGGACCCAAAACCTAATTTTTGGCCACAAAAATTCCCAAAATTTGTTGACAACACCCCATAACCAGTTTTGGACCCATCCCAAGTGGATTGGTGCCAAAATAGTGCCTCAAATGGTGGGCGTCCTGCCCCCGGGCGCTCCCCAATCTGTCATAGTAAAATTCGCCCCACCCCGGGATGAATAGAAATATGTGATATATTTCTCTAGTTTTTCTTTTGCATTTGATTCTAGATATGTTAAATAGGTTACAGTTCAAATTTCATTTCATTCTGAGCAATTTTGACCAGGTTTCTGTCATTTCCCGCTTTCACTAACTTGTAGATGGCACTAGAAAAATATGGGTTCTAGAGGCAAAATTGGAGAAATATGACCATCTGGGTCTTCCCAAAACACCCCCAATTAGCTAACCCCAACTTTGTAGGTCATTTGGAGCTTCCTAAGTAGGACATTGAAGAGGGTGCTTTCTGATAGGTTATTGTAGGTGAATTCGTCCCACCCTGGAGCGAATACAAATCTGTGAGGAATTTCTAGACTGTTCTTTTTGTAGTGGTCTTCTATTAACATATTTATGCTACTATGAAATTTTTAGGTCGATCCGAGGTCATTTCATTATCGTTTTAATATTTTCATGCATTTATTGATAGTAGGCCTTGGGAAATACATGCTTCATTCTGTCCGTAGGTGCTACTAATATTTTCTGTTTCTTTGAACATAGGTTTTCGATAGCAGAGGAGCAGGAAAGAGCAAAGAATCATATACGCAAGTGGCGGTGACATTTTGGTCCGCCCATCTTACATGTGGGCACGCGGAAGAAGGATTGTGATCCATGGATGTTGTGACAAGAAACACATTTGACGCTCCTATCCCCTAAAAAGGAAGGAGACGTATTGTAACACATTTTGAAAAGCGTATCAATAAAGAGATTACGATATTTCATATTGCTTTTATCTTGTGTCAATTTGCATATGTCCTTTCTTGTTCTTTCTTGTGGCATATTCCTTTTTGTTTCCGTATCCTCGTGCTTTCAGTGGCGATCACGGTGGGACCTCTGTCCCTTGATTTTTAAGATTAAAATTCTGATTAAAGTTGCTTGTTTTGTTGCTTACAGGTACCAAGTTTTCAAATGCTAGACTATTTCAGGCAGAAATTCAGAGACATCCGATTTAGGCAGAGAAGAGGTAGGGGTTTTAAACACCCTCTGTCAATTTTCTGTTTTCTATTTTTTTGTTCTTTGATTTTTGCTTGCATAGGAGAGTTTAGAGGCTTGCTTGTTTCAATTTTGCAACTTAAAAAGAACCCCACACACCACGTGGTATTTTAAACACAAGGAGTTGGTCGTAAAACCCCAACCCTTGAGCAAGACCAACGGTGGATTTCATCATCACCTTGGCTTGAGATATTGCATCCATAACCCCGATCACGACTGTTGCTAGACGTAAATCCTGACGAAAGCTGACCAAGTGTAGCTTGGGGTGATTCCCAATGCATGAGGATAAGTCTTCTATGGTAGGTGTCATAAACAGAGTGATTCCCCTTCCGTACCACCTATGTTCCACGTATCATCTGCTCTCACGTACCTATAGTCTCCCTCACGTAAGGGCGGGTATATAGAGAGGTTGGTATATCGGTCCGACAATGGTATATTGAAGGGGCGACCATTTTGGGAGTCATAAGAGCCTTCATAATTGCATTTAAATGGTTTTCACAAAAAGCTTTCAAAAACAAACAACAAAATACACTAAACCAGATTTTAGGGCACACTTTTAAATCTTTAAACGAGATAATCATTGCATTGATTGTGTGTTTTCTTTCTGTTTAAGTGTAGCATAAAAAATCCTAAAAAAGATAAAAATCTATTCATCTTTAGGAGCACATCACCATGGTGTTCACTCGTAGCCGAGCCCAATCATGGGCAAGCACTGTAGAAAGTGCACCAAGGGGGACAAGTCACCTCCGATATAGTCTTGAGGACTTAGCCATCCCGCCTTGGCGGCAAGGCACCCAAGAGAGTCCCCATCATGCCATAATAGAATAGGACTATAGAGGCACCTCTTTGAGGGGCACCCCCACTCAGCATAGGTCCTTTCAAGAGGAGAACCTACACGTAGATCTTAACGTAGACAGGAGACCTCCCTTAGAAACTCGTTATGAGTGGCCTAGTGATGAAGTGTTAGAGCAACGGAGGGTCCACAAGGAGGGGCCACATGATTTCTTCATCCCTCCTTTGCCCCGTATTACTGTTAGAGACACTAGGCAATATCCAGAGTATCAGGCTCTCCAAACAGGGCAAGACAATTCTGCCCGCACCTTTTACCCATACGAAAGAGAGTACGAGGAAGATCACTACGTTCCTCAAGAGCAGTACACAACATGGGAATGATGCACGTCCACACCCGCAATGTATCAGGATCACTCATTGAGGCCAGAGCCTCAAGTGAATGCCGCTAACCTCGATAGAGGGAAGCAACCCATAGGGATCTCGGATCACCATGATCGAGAAAGACATGTAGGGGAGGCATCTAGGCTTCCTAAACAAGAGACGATGGAACAAATTGACTTGGCGATTGCCAAACATGCCGCCCACCAAGCGCAAATCGCACAGCTTAGGCAAGATCAAGAATAGTTAGAGCATCTTTGTCGGCTTAACAAAGAGCGCATTCAGCGTCAGACGACCGAATTGCTTCATAACAAGGTGCCTGCGAAGGGTCCAATCCCTCACGTGCATAAAGAAGAAGTGTATGAGAGGCAGGACCCCTTGGTACGAGAGAGGTCCACGCGACCTTATCAAGCACTACCTCCGAGACCTCCTAGACCTGAGCGGGAGGCCACTCCCAGAAACAATGATGGGCACCCTCCGCGGGCACCCACCTATGCTTATAGAACTCGGCCAGCCACTCCTCAGGAAGCCTATGAGGAGTATGAACAAGAAGAAGAGCGGGCTGAAATGCTCTATCAAGGCAGAGGGGGTGCTAGCCAGCTACCTCTCAATAGGCCTCAAGTTCCCCGTAATCCACAATGGGAGCAAACTAAGGAGGAAGAAATTAAATCCTCTGATGCATATAAAGTGTTGTTAGAGCACTTAGAATCTATGGAGATCAAGACTTCTGGGCCCCAAAAGCCTACTTTACGCCAACTCCATAGTCATCCTGTGCATCCGTCAGTGCCGACACCTCCATACCCCGAACACTTTAAGCTGCCCTAGTTGGCACTCTTTAGAGGGGAGGAAGATGCCCAAGAGCATGTGACTCGATTCCTGAGCCAATGCTTTGGCATTCAGGACAATGATGCTTTGCTATTAAGAACATTTATAACCACATTCGTAGGCCCTGCCTCGGATTGGTTTACTCAATTACCAAAGCACAACATCTGTAACTTAGATCAGCTAGTGGACGCGTTCCTAGAACGTTTCACTTTCAACACAAAGAAAAAGGCGTCACTAAGCGATCTAGCTAGCCTCAAGCAGTATGAGGAGGAATCTATGGCGGCATATGGGAACCGATGGAGGACGTTGCTTTCAAAGCTACCCTACCTCCCTCCTATGTCTGACTTGACCCAAATGTTCTCCAAAAGTTGTTTGAGATCAATCTCCATGCTATTGCAGCTGCAACAATATGCCAGTTTAGAAGAAGCACTGGCGCAAGCCAGAATCATCGAGGAGATTAAGATACAGGATGGCGAGATCACCAAACCTAAGAAGAAAGAATGGACAAAGAACACTAAACCAGGGACCATGCAACCGAAACCTACTGTGGTTAATCAGGTTGCCATCAACGTCCCTAAGCCGACACAAGCAACACAGCCTCAAAAGGCTAACTATCAGGCGGTGCCTCCTAACAACTATGAGAGAGAAAACCAAAGGCAGGAGCAAAATCAGCAGCGTCACCCTAGGCGACAATTTACTCCTTACACAGAGTCCAGGGATTCTCTGTTTGACCGCTTGTCAACGATGAACTTGATCAACCTTCCAGAGATTCAAACTATAGACCCCAATGCACCGAAGCCTAAGGGGTACCGAGAGGATTTGTACTGTAGGTTCCACAGGCGTAAGGGACATGATCTTAACGCATGTTGGAAGTTCAAAGGTTTGGTACAAGATCTCATTGACGATAAGACATTGGCGGTGGACAACCCCGTAGCGCCAAACAACCAACATATGGGAGTATTCAGAGACCCCTTGCCTGCCCATGAGGCACCGACAAAACCTCTTCAAGTTAATGAGGTGCAACAGAATTGTCCTATGCAGGGATATGTAGGGATGATAAGCATAGTGACTAGGAACAAGAGATACCCAGGAGCTGCCCCCGCGACAGCCACAAGAGAGGTTCCATCGACGTCACAACCGCAACAACCCCCTACGCAACTTCCCCCGCCTAGACCGATGGCCACGATTCGGACTAGACTTACCCAAAGTCTAAGGACCACGTCGGCTAGGCTCTCCATATATGAGCTAATTCAACAATCAGCGCCCCATCGGGAAGCTCTAATGGAGATTTTAAAAGCTATCGAGCTGCAGCCCCACGAAGCGAACTCTTTCAACAATTTTGTGGGGCATGTCAAACAATGTACAGAACCAGTCATCACCTTTAGAGAAGATGAATTGAAAGCAGTGACTGGTGATGTGGCGGATCCACCCCTGCACGTTATTGCACGGGTCAACGGGATTCCGTATAAGAGAGTGTTGGTGGACACTGGCTCGTCCAGTAATATCATCACTACAGCAGCGCTGAAACATTTGAAGTTGCCAGCATCTCACATTGTGGCCTCTACTTACACACTACGAGCATTCAACGATGCAATCTGCTCGACAGTTGGCACAATTGTCCTACCCATCCAAGTGGGACAAAAGACCATTCATACATTGTGCCACATTTTGGAAGGTGAGATGGCTTATAATATCTTACTGGGGCGACCTTGGATCAGGGACATGAAGTGTGTCCCTTCAATAGCTCATCAGTGCCTGAAGTATACATTTGAAGGACAGGTGCATGTAGTCCCGACGGACTTGGAGCCTTTCAAATACTGCAATACAGTGCAATTCATGCCGCAATCGAACCTTCCCTCAACACATGTGGATTTTTAGTTGAATCCATCTCAACAGGGTCCGATTCCGTAGGCATCTCCAGTGATTAATCCGTCGAGCCCTCAGCCGGGTCCATCTTCTTCCGCTAGTCCTTCAACAATGATGCCACCTACGGTGGCCACATCCAAGGACAAGGGAAAGAAACCCATAGAAGAGGAGCCACCTCTAGTCTCAACCATCTCGACAGAAGAGATGCCTAGCAGAATGGAAGTCGAGACGCCTAGTTCACCCCACATGGAGTGGACTCAGGAAGGACTCCCATTCGCTCCCCCTCAACCGCCAACGGTCACCGTTGAAATGGCCAACACGGGCCTGGGGGAGTATCTAGTGAGGAACATTGTAGCAACGCCCACGCTTGAGTCCATGCAGGATATGGGGCGACCTCGACTCCCCATCGGCTCTGTGGTTCCTCTAGGCTACCCACCCAATCAGACAAACTTTGTTTATGGGGGCCTGGATAATGGCGTTGAGATTTGTATGCAAGAAGACGAAGATGAAGAACCCTTTGCTGAGGATGTCAACTATCTGTCCAACCCAAACTTTGCTTTGAGGTATCTTGGCCAATGCAATTGGCATGGATATGGGTTGGGCCGGTATGAGCAAGGAGTGCGTGTTCTTTGCCAACCAAGATACCAAATGCCATATGACAAGTCAGGAGTAGGGTTCAACCACCCCTTGCCCCTAGACATCTTGGTGGAGAACATGCAAGGCCTAGGGATAGGCAACAAGGATGGGTTGGCATTAGATCCATATGCCAATCCTCACACAACATATACATTGGGGGATTATCACCCATTGTTAACAACCAACCTTGTTGACCATAACAACCCTTTCCCTTCGGCCGAACAAGGAGAAAATTCATGGACTCCCCTACAAGAGGGATATGGACAAGACCAAGAAGGGTCTTCGAAAGATGAGTCGGAATACGAGGTAGCACCTTGGGATCCTTTCGAGTCTGACATCAATCATTCACAAGTACATCCCATGGATGATTATCAAGAAAGCTTCATGACAATGTTCCCTTTAGGTGCTCCAATTGAGCATATGCCCTTTCAAGAGAATCAGGTCCCCCCGTAGAGAGCGAAACAACCTCGATGGGACCACATTAATTTGCTCGAACAAGATGAGCCTCCTATGTCGCAAGCAGCTGTTGGAGCCAATGAAGGCCTTTGGATCTCTGACAGTGACTACGAAGATGAAACTGAGATGGCTTATCTCAATCATATGCGACAAATGCAACAACGATACCCCTTGGACATAGATGACATGTTTGAACATTTACACATAGGTCCAAGACATAGGTGGCACCTCAACCCGACATAGTTATAGCAATTACTGCACCCGCCACTCCAGGCACACAGAGAGCATCTTCCACCTGGAGACCCTATCAAACCATCAGTGCCTAGGGTGGACCCTGTCTTCATCTCCGTGCATAGGGCTGACCCATTTGTGCCAGTGCCCACAGAGCCAGATCCAAAGCACCAAGGTCATCTAGGATGTCCAAGCAATCATACCCATGGTAATGGAGACCACAATCATTTCATTAACATGATCTCCATTGACTTAACCGCCCCCATTCATGATCCAACCGACCCGACATGGTCATTGTATCTAGATCTAGATGCTATCGATTGGGATCGTGCTGACACACCACCATCCCCATCAGAGTACTGGCCTTGCGATGGGATGTTCCATTTCACCCCAGGATAGACTCAGGATGTCTTCCATGTTGAAGAGGAACCTGATGTTCCAAATGATGATCTAAATTCAGCAAACGATATCCATCTGATCCCAACTCCACACCAGTTGGAGGACGGATCCCACATGTCGGTCGAGGAGATGACTGACGTAGACATCGGCTCAGATCCAATGAATTTGCAAATCATCAAGCTAGGGGTAAGTCTATCCCCCAAAGAGCAAGCCGACTACATTGCCCTTCTCAAAGAGAAGAAGGAGGTTTTTGCATGGTCATACAAAGACATGCCGGGACTAGACCCGTAACTAGTCATGCATAATCTGACGCTTGATCCGACAGTCAAGCCAGTGAAGCAAAAACTACGTAAGATGCACCCAACAATGGCCTTAATGGTCAAAGATGAGCTACAAAAGTTGTTGGATGCATAGTTTGTCATCTGCGTGGATTACCCGCCATGGTTGTCTAACATGGTTCCCGTCAAAAAGCTCGATGGGAGGATTCGCATATGCACCGATTTTTGAGATCTAAACAAAGCGAGTCCTAAGGATGATTTCCCCTTGCCGAGCATCGATGCATTGGTAGACGCTACAGCGGGCCATGAAATGCTTTCCCTCATGGATGGTTTCTCAGGATACAATCAAATTCGTATCAATCCCGAGGACCAACTAAAAATGGCGTTCACAACGCCTTGGGGGACATTTTGTTATAAGGTCATGCCTTTTGGCCTTAAAAATGCTGGCGCCACCTACCAACGTGCCATGACGTACATCTTTCATGATTACATGCACAAAACTTTGGAAGATTACATGGATGATTTGTTGGCCAAATCTCTTTTGCGCCCAGATCATCTCGATGACTTAAGCAAGATCCTCGATCACCTCATGGAACATAAAGTCAGACTAAACCCCAAGAAGTGCATCTTTGGCATCACATCTGGAAAGCTCTTGGGTTACATAGTCTCCAAATGAGGAATTGAGGTAGACCCACACAAAGTCAAGGCAATCCTTGAAATGCTTCCTCCAACTACCATCAAGCAGCTCAAAAGTCTGCAGGGAAAGGTCACGTCGATCAAGCGCTTCATAGCGCAGTTATCTGACAAGTGCCGACCCATGAATAAATTATTGCACAAGGGGGTAACATTTCACTGGGATGACGAGTGCCAGTCCGCCTTTGATGACATTAAACAATACTTGGCTTCACCGCCAGTATTGGCACCACCTAGACCAGGAGTGTCATTCTACTTATACATCTCAGCCTATTGAGGTGGCACTGGGCGCCATGCTGTCCCAAAAAAATGAACTACACAAAGAACAGGCTACATACTATCTTAGCCGCACCCTGGTTAGTTATGAACTTAACTATGCATACGTTGAGAAGCTCTGCTTGGCCGTGGTGTTTGCTACCAAAAAGCTATGCCACTACATGCTCAGCAATACGACGTATGTTGTGTCTAAGGAGAATCCATTGCGATACATGATGAGTCATACTTATCATAGTAGCCGCACGACGAAATGGATCATGTTGTTGACGGAGTTTGACATAGTATTCATTGGACAAAAATCCATAAAAGGTCAAGTCATCATCGATCAACTGGCAGAGGCTCCTCTTGAAGATGATCAGCCTCTGACCATAGAATTATCGGATGATGGGGTTTTTCATGTTTCAGAATCGCCAGATTTTGATGAGCCTGAGTCACAGGCTGACATGACCCTATTCTTCGATGGTTCTAAGTGTGAGCAAGGAGGTGGCACGGGAATTGTATTCTTCACTCCACAAGGGGCTCCAATGCCTCTGTCATTTAAATTAAACTTCTCGTGCACCAACAACAATGCAGAATACGAAGCCTTGCTCATAGGTCTTCAGACAACAATCACCATGAACATTAAATGTTTAAACATCTTTGGTGATTCGTTGTTAATTGTCAATCAAGTAAAGGGGATATTCCAATGTAGATGTCCAGTTCTGTAGGCCTACAAAGCCCTTGTGGACAAATTCCTGGCACAACTTGAATGGTATGACATCGAGGCACTCCCTCGATCATCGAATCATTTTGTGGATACTATGGCCTCCTTGGGGTCACTAATCCCGCAAGACCCTTCTGGTGAAATGACAACCATTCAGGTTAAAACATTATCACAATCCATGATGGAGCATGCAAGCTCTGATCTAACGCCAGGAATCCACCTGATCCAGATTGAACCATCTTCGGATAGGTTCTCTCGAATCCACGATTGTCTGACTCGAGCCAACTAGGGGTCCTTGTTCTCCCCGACCCCTCTTAATAGCAACACAACGCTATTTTTACAAGTTCTTTCCCGCTCAGCTTTTGCTAGGGATGAACTTCAAGAGGGATTGGTCATTCATACCATCGAGGTTTCTGATCAGCAGGATTGGTACACACCCATTAGGGATTACCTCAAGCTAGGTACTCTCCCACTTGGATTGACACAAGCCATGAAAAGATCATTTAAATAGAAAGCGGCAAAACATGTCTTGCTAGGAGACATTTTGTATCGTCGGAGCTATGAAGGAATCCTCCTCCGTTGCTTGGACCAGCAAGAGTCCGCTTGGGCGATCACCCAAGCACACGATGGTACATGTGGTGGCCACTTCAGCGGTATGGCCATCGCAAAGCGCATTCTTCGCATGGGCTATTATTGGCCATCTTTAGAGCGAGATTGTTGCGCATATGTGAAGAAGTGCGTGAAGTGTCAACACCATGCTAATTTGACACACGTACCTTCTTAGGCCTTGCAACCGATCCAATCGGCTTGGCCTTTTTCATAGTGGGGCTTCGATCTAATCGAAAAGATCTCCCCTGCATCGTCGGGTCATCACACATTCATCATCACGGCCACAGAGTACTTCACCAAGTGGGTGGAAGCAATTCCGCTAACCTCTACGACTGGATCCCGCATTGCGGAGTTTATTTTGCATAACATCATATGTCATTTTGGTATTCCATCCAAGATCCTGTCGGATAATGGGACACCATTCAAGAATAAATATGTGCATGCTTTGACCACAAAGTACAAAATTCAGCATAGTTTTTCAACACCCTATTATCCGTAGGCAAATGGGCAAGCAGAGGCGTCAAACAAAATGCTAGTCGCCATCCTCAAAAATACTATCGTAGATAATCATAAGGATTGGCACATTCAGATCCCGCTTGCCCTATGGGCTTATCGCACTAGCATTCGGACGCCCACTAGGGCAACTCCATTTTCACTGGTGTATGGCTCCGAGGCAGTCATGCCTCTTGAGTTGGAAATCCCTTCCCTACGCATTTCAATGCAAGAGTTCATCGATGATGACACTGCATGATAGGCCCGGTTAGACCAACTTACGTTGCTCGATGAACGACGCGTTAATGCTCTCGAGCATTTGCGTATCTATCAAGAGCGACTTAAGAAAGCATACAACATGAAGGTCCACTTGAGGGAATTTTAGGTTGGTGACTTAGTCTTAAAAGAGAACCAACAGAATTCTAATTTATCGTCCCATCTGAGGGACAAGTTTGCAGCAAACTGGTTAGGTCCTTATGTGATTGATAGTCGAATAGGACCTGGAACTTACCGGCTTGCCTCTCTTGAAGGAATCAAGGAGCTCGAACCCTTGAACATCATTCATTTGAGGCCATTCCACATTTAGAGAGCCATAGTCCAACCAAAAGCTCCAAGGATTCCCACAATCAGTTCCCCCCAAACCCAAATCCAAACGCCAATGGTCAAACCCAAAAATGCCCCAAAGGTATCCATAAACCCTTTGGTCAAACCAAAAGCTCCAAGGGTTACCATAACCGCTTGGTCAAAATAAAATCATCAAAAACAAACAAAAACAATAAATATCATCAAAAACAAACAAAAACAATAAAATCATCAAAAATTACAAAAAAAATTGCATTTCAATTCCATGCATACTCATAAAACATCAAAAATACAAAAATATAAGTGCATTAGGCATCACATCCATACATTGCATATTTGCTAAGTCATCCAAGTCACAAGCACCATAGAATGTCATTACTTGGCAATTCCATTATTTTCCCCATCAAATCCATTTCACAAACGCATACATCCAGCATAACACCATCACCATTTTTTAGCATTAGTCAGTTGTCTCCTAATGTATATAGGGTTTTCGTCATTCAACTGTCTTTAAATTGCTAGCCAAACACTGTACAAAGTTAAACAACTTTTACACGGGAAAGTTTTACTTGGATCATACCTTGTTACGTAGCATCCCAACACAATTAAAACACATAAAATAATTCCTAAGTTGTGTGAACGCGAGAGAAACCTACAAAGCAGTCTCGGGTACCATAGGTGAAAGATTAGCCTGTTCATCCCCCTATGCGAATGGTTCAAGAGTGCTGAGAATTGACAACAGGACAAGCTCTTCCCCATCAATTCCACCTAATAAATAGTGGTTTTCACCACTACCAAAATCCCAATCACTATTGGTCCCTAAGGTTGTAAGGATTCGTACTACACGTCCCTGCCAAGGATGGGTAGTCATCCCCAAGACCTAAAAGGATCGATGCCATTCAATAACACAATTCCCACAAGCCATCATTACACTCACCTTTGGTCTCAAAGTTGTAAGGATTCATACTACACGTCCCTGCTAAGGATGGGTAGTCATCCCCAAGGCCCAAAATATCAATGCCCTTACTTCATAATCTCCATCATCCCCTTTGGTTCCCAAAGTCGTAAGGATTCGTACTACACGTCCCTGCTAAGGATGGGTAGTCATCCCCAAGGCCTAAATGAATCAATGCCATTCATACGCCACAACCTTACAAAGCTCAAAATACAAAATCAAGTAATAGTGGTTCTCACCACTAGTCAAAATCCTTGCTCAAAAAAAAAAAAAAACAAAGAGACAAATAAATAATGATTTTCATCACTATATATCCGAGCAAGTATCCTGAACCATTGAGCCAACAAACAGCCTGAACTTGAATCCCTAGAATTCTCAGCATTCGAAAACCATCTAGGTGATCCTCATTACAGGTTTGGTGGACAACCTACCTGGCAATGGCGGTATCCTACCCGCATGACGATATGTCTGTCACATTAACTTTGCATGTGAGCAGACCAATGTTTGCATGTGGATGAGCTAGCTTATGGTACCTTAGATTGTCCCATGGATTAATCTTGTTAAATACAACAACGGAGTTAGTGGAGCTAATTAGGTGATCCTCAGTACAGGTTTGGTTGATAGCCTATCTGGCACTGGCGGTATCCTGACAAATACCACATAAACGAACTCAATTGCACACACAAGGATGTGAAATAACTTGGTTAAATTCAAGTCAGATTTATACCTTGTTCAAAAGTCTTGCGAGATAAATGTACAGTCTTGGCTAGTTAGTTAAAATATCTGAATCTCAGAAAAGCTTAACTACATTTTAAAACAATTGGTACATTTTATTCCATACATCACCATCAAAAAATATGCAAAATACAAAAACAAAGTTTTCACATGCAAAGTTATTCCACACAGTCATCCCATTAGTACAACCAGTCAGTCAAGTCTTGTACAGTCTATGGTGCATCGACAAGTTATCAACAAATCATTTCATTCATTCCATATGCATACATCATACAAATTAGAAACATCGCATTCATAAAAGCATTTGCATACATCAATGTAAATACATGTACATAAAAACAAACCATGAAAAGCGCATAAACACCAAAAAAAGAGTCATCTGTATATATATCATCAAAAATGCCCATAGGCTACAATGAACCGGTCCTCTGACCCCGCAACAAAAAGCCAAAAACTCAAAAACCCCCAAGCCTAGGGCATCGGCCACCATGATCATGCAGGATCGGTGCGACGGGAACTACCCCCCATAGTGTGGGTCCTCTGGGACCTCTCAGGGCGACTGCTGCTCGCCCCTGCATCCCGCCCACTAGTGCCCCCCTCATCTAGCCATCGATGATGGGACGATGCTGACTACTCAGTATCACTGTCTCTCATCCATCATGAAGAGCCACCTCCATGGGGCTCAGGTATCCGCCCACCAAGGCGGATAATCTCTCCCTCCATATCCATCCGATGTCGACGCCAATCCTCCGTCGATGCCAATCTGCCTCCCGTCGACCCCACTCGACCTCCCGCTGGACCCACTCTGCCTCCCACCGATGGTAGTAAGCTACTACATCATCGCGCTGTGCTAGCTACATCCATAGGAGATCCCTCTCTCGAGCCGCATCAGTATCCCCCTCCTATCGATGGGACGCAGCCCATGCATTCTCCCGCTCTGCCAGCTGAGTCCGTAGAAGATCTCTCTCCTACAAAGCCTCTCCCAGCTCCCCATCTCGTCTCCGTAGCAGCTCCTCCAATCGTGCTATCTCTGCGCCCTGTCTTGCCTCCGCATCCTCCGAACCTGCCCGAGGCATAGGCGAATCCGGGACAACCACCCTCTCGGCTCCCACCGTTCGGGACGTCCTGCATCTCCGGCTGATCCGGTACCCCAAACTCCCCTCCAACATCCTCAACCTCCACCATGTCTGCATCATCACGTAGAACTCCCCAACCCTCATCTGGTGCCTCTGTACCCTCATCCCCTGCTACTTGCTGCCTTTGCACCCCCTAGAGGCCCCTCGCCTCGCCATTGCCGTAGAGTCCACCACTGCTCATACTCGGTAGTAACCCCGATGTCATCCACATCTGGAACATCAATAGCCGTATCTGAATCCTCGCCAAGTGGCGCAACGACTGGCCGGTCCAGAGTCCTCTCATCCCCTCGACGTCGATAGACCACGGGCTCACCAGGCATCCCCTGGCGCACCCCGAACTGTCGGGTCACCCGGCCATATGGGAAGAACTCCTGCTCAGTCCCATGATGCCCAATCAGCCATCGCCCCCTCCGTACCCACCGGAGCCACTCTCCCGCCTCAGGCCAGGCTGGACAGTCCCGATAGGGGCGCCAGAACACCTCCCCTGGAGTAAGCCGAGCGAAGGCATCGACATAGTGCCCTACGACACCTGCCCATCATCGACTCGACCCTGCTCCTCCGACCTCCACCATAGTACCCCGTATCCGATCTCTCGGTCTGCCATCTCCGCCCGAGTCATCC
This sequence comes from Wollemia nobilis, assembly GCA_028583015.1. Classification (NCBI taxonomy): domain Eukaryota; kingdom Viridiplantae; phylum Streptophyta; class Pinopsida; order Araucariales; family Araucariaceae; genus Wollemia; species Wollemia nobilis. The sequence continues at coordinate 9,023,332 of JAQPPZ010000458.1, read as the reverse complement.
AGGGCAGCCCCGTAGGCCTCTCCACTGCTATGTGCTGCCAAGCCCAACACTGCAACAAGTAGCTACAACTGATCCCCTTCACTTTCGATAGCGGACCTCGTACAACTCATCATAGAGCTATGCTAGCAGAGTCTATCCCCATCTCATAATCATCGGTGTGTCTGTCGGACACTCCACCAGCCTGAACACCACCTCTAGCAGGTTCCACGGGAACCTCGCACCCGACGAGTCGAGAAGCAACATGTTGGAAATGAGGCCCATGAGTAATGCGTGCCTCACTCCCAACACACCCTTCTCTAACCACCATCGAACCAGTATGCCACCCATCTGGCAGTCGCTCTCTGCCCTCTCCACTGGGCTCTCCACACCCAACTCCTCCCCATGCCCAAAATAGCGTATCAATACTACTGTCCTCCGATCCCACGACGTCGTCCGGATCGACAATCCGTCTATTGGAATCCGAAGAATCCGATAGACATCCTCCAAGGTAACCATCATCTCCCCTATTGGGAGATGGAAGGTGTTGGTCCGAGGGATCCCATAGATTGATCAGGGCCGTCAGATAGGCCCGATCCCCGACCACAGGCTCCAGCCGAGTCACCTGCTTGAGCCCAAGGGCGTCAAGCCAGTCCTAGTCAGCCAAGGTCAGCGTTGCACGCGCTTTAGTAAAAATAGTGGGTACCCGGTATCGGCTCTTCACCACCTGCAAAAGAAAACAACATAAAAACATTAAAACAATAAAAAAATTGTACAACACTAACACTGAATATACAACAATGCAGCAAAATGTACAGCACAAAAAAAAACAAAATAGTAATTCAAAATTAATTTGTCAGATCTAGGGTTTTTAACTCTACCTGATTAATTAACAACAAAAACAATTACAAAACAAAAAATCATTTGTCAGTTTTAGGGTTTTTCAATTTAACTGATAAATTAAAAAAAACATTCAAAATTAATTTGTCAGATCTAGGGTTTTTAACTCTAACTGATTAATTAACAACAAAAACAATTACAAAAAAAAAAAAAACAATCATTGGTCAGTTTTAGGGTTTTTAACTCTAACGACTCATTTAAAAAACAAACAAAAATAGTCACAAAATAATTTTCAGACCTAGGGTTTTTAAATTTAAACTAGAAAATTAAAAACACAAAAACAACAACTAACTAGGGTTGAGCTACGTTTTACGTTCAGTTTTACCCTACGTTTCTCACCTACGTTTTGAATTTGGTTCAATTCCGGTTCAGCGAGATTTTAAGTTATAAACTAAGTTTTTTAGCTAAGTTTTAAACTAACTTCTGATCTTTGTTGACTAGAGTTATCCTAAGTTTTAAACTAAGTGATAATTTTGATAGACTAGGGTTTCATTTTTAACCGTAAACAACAAAATAAACAAAAACACAAAAAAATAACCAACTTGCGGTTTTTCAATTGCAATACAAAACAATAAAGAGGAAGGGCACTCACTGGTAGCGCTTCGGCTCCGCCGCTCGATCCGGTGTGTGCACTCATGGTCGCAAGAAAAATTCCGTAGCGCTTCGCTTCACAGAATTGACCTCCTCCTCCTCAGAGCTCCAAATCGCCAAGAAAAACAAATGCAAATGAGCCCAAAACTCAGTTTTGGCCTTTAAAAAGGCTTTTTGAGCTTGTATTCGTTCCCCCCTGGGATGAGCGCTCTGGTTAGCACTCGTCCCTCCCTGGGATGAATACTAAATAGGAATTCGTCCCACCCAGGGACGAATACAGAGCAAAAATTTCAAAAACAGCAAAAAAATGCACAAAAATGCACAAAAAAAAGCAATAAAACTGTCCAATGAGAGTGCTTTTGCACTTGACATTTCGGGCATGCAAAATAGATGTCGGGGTCACAAATCCTCGCTATCCTACTCCCTAAGAAGGCTACCATAGCTGGACCGCTCCACGGGAGGATGGATTTTCGAGAATTTCATCCCCAAACGACGTCGCAAAATGGGTCAAAACCCAACCAAAAATAGCAATAACATTGCCGAACGAAGGCGCTTTTGCGCCTGACATTCTTGGCATCCAAAATAGATGTTGGGGTTACAAATTGTCCTTATCCTACTCCCTAAGAAGGCTATCATAGCCGGACCGCTCCACGGGAGGATGGATTTTTGACAATTTTAGCTTCAAAATGCGTCACAAAAAGGGTTAAACCCCACCAAAAATAGGTCAGAATGTTCGAAAACTGCTTTCGCATTCAATGGTAAACAACTGAAGGCACCCTTACCTAAGTCATCTTGGGTCAAGCGACTCGTCGCTTTTCTCATGTCGGTCATTCCCTCATCGATTCGTCGCTTGAGGGGGTAGTCACACTTAGTCGCCAATCAACAACAACATACCCAATCATGGAAATGACACGCATTCAAAGGATCATTGACAAAGACAATCACGCCCCTGCTTGGGGCAGCAAACAAGCAATAATCACAAGCTGATCAAACACTTGGCATTCATGAATCATGAACTCAAGGTTCCCATAGACAAAAGGTTGCGCCCTTTGCCTATTCATGACTGATCAATGTCCAAGTTCAAGTAACACCTCACTGAACAAGGTTAACACTTGAATGAAGTTCCTTAGCTCGTCAAAAGCAAGGATTCAAGAATGCGTGCCCTTTCCATACTTGGGGCATCAAGAGTTGGTTAGGTTACTGAGAAACCCTAATCATTAGTGCTTTGGTTATCTATTTTTGCTCGACGTTGCGCCTTGCACAACGCTTCCCAAAAAGGGGCATCTGTAGACACCAAAACAACACCAATCCGATTATGTGACAACAAGCGCTGATCGCATTGACACACACAGCCCCTAGGGCAGCCCCTAGAGGTTAAACAGTGGTCCTAACCACTTCCAAAAGTAGTTTTAGAGGTCAAAGGTCAATTTGGCACCTTTTTGGCACTTTGCTCTCTGCTCGTCCCACCCCAGGATGAATACAAATTGTCATTCGTCCCACCCAGGGATGAATAGTAGCATTCGCCCCAGGGTGAGGCGAATAGCAAGTTTGACTGGCAAAAAGTCAAACCTCGGTAACTCCGCCAGTTAACTGAGGCTTCAGGTCATGCAATTGCGAGGAATAGCTTTTATTCAAGAAGAGAGACTTCAGTTATGAGTGTTTTTATTTTAGAAACCTCATGCAAGGAGATTCTAAATCAGGGAATTAGCTTTTCTCTGAAAATAGGAAAACAACTCAAGTAGCGCCCTCGCATGCGCAATTCAAACAGAGAGACCCTAAGGTCTATAAATTGGGGAGTTTTCCCACCCAAAAGATATACAGAGAAGGAGCATTTGAGCAACGAAGTGCTGCCAATTTACATACCTACTTGCGATTTGTGCTTTTACATCCTTAATCTCTCATTCGAAAGGGAGGTTATTGGGCGACTATTAGAAGCACGAATCCGGACCCAAAACCTAATTTTTGGCCACAAAAATTCCCAAAATTTGTCGACAACACCCCATAACCAGTTTTGGACCCATCCCAAGTGGATTGGTGCTGAAACAGTGCCTCAAACGGTGGGCGTCCTGCCCCCGGGCGCTCCCCAATCTGTCATAATAAAATTCGCCCCACCCGGGATGAATAGAAATATGTGATATATTTCTCTGGTTTTTCTTTTGCATTTGATTCTAGATATGTTAAATAGGTTACAGTTCAAATTTCATTTCATTCTGAGCAATTTTGACCAGGTTTCTGTCATTTCTCGCCTTCACTAACTTGCAGATGGCACCAGCAAAATCTGGGTTCTAGAGGCCAAATTGGAGAAATCTGACCATCTGGGTCTTCCCAAAACACCCCCAATTAGCTAACCCCAACTTTGCAGGTCATTTGGAGCTTCCTAAGCAGGACATTGAAGAGGGTGCTTTCTGACAAGTTATTGCAGGTGAATTCGTCCCACCCTGGAGCGAATACAAATCTGTGAGGAATTTCTAGACTGTTCTTTTTGCAGTGGTCTTCTGTTAACATATTTATGCTACTGTGAAATTTTTAGGTCGATCCGAGGTCATTTCATTATCGTTTTAATATTTTCATGCATTTACTGACAGTAGGCCTTGGGAAATACATGCTTCATTCTGTCTGCAGGTGCTACTAATATTTTCTGTTTCTTTGAACGCAGGTTTCCGACAGTAGAGGAGCAGGAAAGAGCAAAGAATCATATACGCAAGCGGCGACGACGTTTTGGTCCGCCCATCTTACATGTGGGCACGCGGAAGAAGGATTGTCATCCATGGATGTTGTGACAAGAAACACATTTGACGCTCCTATCCCCTAAAAAGGAAGGAGACGTATTGTAACACATTTTGAAAAGCGTATCAATAAAGAGATTACGATATTTCATATTGCTTTTATCTTGTGTCAATTTGCATATGTCCTTTCTTTTTATGCACTTTGCAATACATAGGCTATAAGGTTATTGCAGGTGAATTCGTCCCACCCTGGAGCGAATACAAATTTGTGAGGAATTTCCAGAATGTTATTTTTGCAATGGTCTTATGTTAACATATTTATGCTAATGTGAAATTTTCAGGTTGATCTGAGGTCATTTCATTATCGTTTTAATATTTTCATGCATTTACTGACAGTAGGCCTTGGGAAATACATGCTTCATTCTGTCCGTAGGTGCTACTAATATTTTCTATTTCTTTGAACACAGGTTTTCGATAGCAGAGGAGCAAGAAAGAGCAAAGAATCATATACGCAAGCGATGGCAACATTTTGGTCCGCCCATCTTACATGTGGGCACGCGGAAGAAGGATTGTCATCCATGGATGTTGTGACAAGAAACACATTTGACGCTCCTATCCCCTAAAAAGGAAGGAGACGTATTGTAACACATTTTGAAAAGTGTATCAATAAAGAGATTACACATTTTATATTGCTTTTATCTTGTGTCAATTCGTCTATGCTCTTTCTTTTTATGCACTTTGCAATACATAGGCTAGAAGCGTTAAGTTGGGTTTTAAAAGCATCTATTTTGGCACTTTCCTTTTTGTTTTCGTATCCTCGTGCTTTCAGCAGCACATTGAAGATGAGAATCTTCAAGTGCAAAGGCTCATTAGACAGAGGCTATATGAGCAACACATGTGCGAAGAGTGTATCCTTACCTAGAAGGAGCATGTGGAGCAGGAGGATAGGCTAGCTAGCGCTAGCCTATATCCTCAGGATGAGCATAGAGAGTGTGTATATAGGAAGGCTTTGTCTCAAGCCAATATGCATCAAGAGAAAAGAGATGTTCGTACTCATGCTAGTGCCAAACAAAAGGAGTGACCACCACCACTTGATAATCAGAGGTATAGGTAGTATGAAGAAGCAGAGGGAGATGGATACAAGCAAGAATATCCTGAGAGCTCCCGAGCTGAGAAGGATGAAGAGCAATGCCCTTCATATCGTATGAGGAAGACAATACCTCCTAAGACACCTCCATGTCAACTTAGGGAGGAGGAATTTCTATCTTCGGAGGCCTATAAGGCCTTAGCCAAGAAGATCAAAGCCATCGAGAGACAAGGCATGGATATTCAAGAGATGACATTAAAAAAAATTCATAATGAGCCTTTGGATCATTCGGTGCCTACTCTGGCTTACCCTAAGAATTTTGATATGTCCAGGTTGGACAATTTTAAGGGTGATGAAGATGCACAGGAACATGTCACGATATTTCTGGATGCTTGTTTCCATATAGCAAGTAATGATGCATTGTTGTTGCACATGTTCATCATGACACTTGCTGGTCCAGCCTGAGAGTGGTTCAATCAGCTAAAGAAACATAGTATAACCAGTTTTGAGCAATTACCTGATGCCTTTCTTGAATGTTATTCCTTTGGCATCAAGAAATAGGCCAATATTTCTGATCTGGCTGTGCTAGTTCAATGCAATGATGAGCCAATAAAGAAATATGTAAAGAGATGGAGGAGACTAATGGCAAAGTTGCCATTCCCTATTCCTACCATAGAGTTAACCCGAATGTTTACAAATAGTTGTGTCAAGCACATCTCGTTATTGTTATAGCTACAACAGTATCCTACATTCGAAGAGGCTTTGGCATAAGCCAAAGTGATTGAGGACATCAAGTTGCAGGAAGGCAACTTGAAGCTCAAGAACAGGAGAGAGGGACAAAAGAAGAGTACCACAAAACAATAGGGCAAGTAGGCCCATGTGAATCAAGTGGTGCTGAATCTCCATAGGGAGAACAAGGGGCAACAAAAATAGAATTATCAACCCAAACTCCTCCTGCGTAATATGACAAGTGCAACAACAATTATAAGGGCAAGAACAAAGATCAACACCCACCTCACCAGTTCACACCATTGACGAAATCGTTGAAGTTGATTTTCCATCAACTGTGCGAGACCAAGGCAATTAGATTGCTCGAAATTAAGATGGTAGACCCCAATCAACCCAAATCAAATAAGTACCAAGAAGATCTATTTTGTATTTTTCATCGAACGAAAGGCCATGACATTGAGGTGTGTTGGAATTTCAAACACATGGTGCAAAATATGATTGACAAAGGTGAGCTTGTAGTGTCGCACAACCCACAGGCACCCGATAATCAGAATATGGGGATTTACAAAAATCCCTTGCCAAATCATGAGGCACCTCGCAACAATGTTGGCGAGGTCAACCAGGTGCGAGTTGAACCACATACACAAGGGTTCGTAGACATGGTGAACATTGTCACTAGGTACGAGAGATATGAACAAAAAAATAAACCTCGTGCTCCCATTCAAATACAAGCCACATCGAATCAACGATTGACGCATAATATTCCAGGCCCACCAACAAGATCGGTGGTGACCATAAGGAGCAGGTTGGTCCAAAACCTGCAGACAACTCCTACGGAGTTATCGATATATGAGCTAATACAACAATCCCCTAGGCATAGGGAGACTCTTACAGATATTTTGAGGTCCACTGAAGTACAATCCCGAGATGCACAAGCATTTGCTAATTTCATGGGACATGTACAACAGTGTTAGGAACTGATGATCCAATTTTATGATCATGAGATAAGGACGATTTATACAACTATGACCGACCCATCGTTGCACATAATCGCATGTATTAATCACATGCTATTTAAAATGGTCTTGATCGATATCGACTCATTGATCAACATAATAACGACAAAGGCGCTGAGTCATTTGAAGCTACCTAAATCACACATTATGCCCACTACATTTACATTAAGAGCATTTAAAAATGCACTATGTTTGAATGTTGGCACAATTATCCTACCCGTGCAGTTAGGCCTGAAGACCATCTCTATGATGTGTCATGTGATAGAAGGGGCCATATAGTACAACATATTACTCGGTAGGCCTTGGATTCATGAAATACGTTGTGTTCCTTCGATATTGCATCAATGTGTGAAGTATATTCATGAGGGACAGGTTCACGTAGTGGCATCGAACGCAGAGCCATTTAAGTTCATGAACTTAGTAGATTTGCTTGGGGATTTCATACTCCCATAAACACACCTCGATGTTCGATCGACATCGTCGATAAAGAAACCATGAGGCAAACTAGTAGTGCATGCTCAACCAACACCATCTGTGTCACATAGATCGAAGCACACCACTACCACTTCCCTAAAACCATCGGCATCAGTCATGCGTCAATATGACAGGAAGTTGAAGGTGAAAATGGGTGAGAAAGAGAAAGAGCGTGAGCTCGAGCCAGTCATCGAGGAGATTCCCACTCCTATGGAAGTTGAGGAACCCCAAGATAAATTCAAGGAGGTGCCTCAACCTGCCTCACCTACATCTTCAGCAGGGTCATCTGTATCGCAGGTGACAGTACATCTTGCCAACACCAGATTAGGCAAGTACCTTGTGCAGAATGTAACCTTCAGACTAATTTTGAAGACTGCGCAAGATATGGACCGACCATCCTCTCATCATTACCCGGTTGGATCGGTGGTTCCATTGGGAGAGCCACCTAATCAGACTAAATTCATATATGTAGGGCTAGACCAGCTTCCAACGTGATAGCCCATGAGCCCATGGATGAAGATGGTGACGAGCATTTCATGGTAAACGTTCATTATCTATCCAATCCGAAGTATGCCATACATATTTTTGAGCTATATCATTGGAATGGATACGGTCTTGGTCTCTTTGAATAAGGACAAAGGACTCCACTAAAACCTCATTATCAGTTAATCAATGATAGGTTCAGCTTAGGGTTACAGCTACGGGGGTAGTAAAATTTGCTCGTAGCATCCCTAGATCATATGTACCTTAGTATGGCGGAAAATATGGATTTTAATCCATATCATCTGAATCCTTCCAGATTATGGAGGAATCACCCTATGATATATTTCGTCACCATTGAGCCACTCGAAGATCATCATCAAGGGCTCCTTGAGCAGACTGAGACAGAAATGAACCACAGAGATCACCTAGGACACCAAACCCGTGATGAAGTCGACAACACAGACGTGTAGGGGCATAACCCCATTACTATATGTGATATCAAGCTAGGAGATCTTTATAATAAATATGGAGCAGAGTCCATCTCTGATATGAGTGGACCAAGTTATGATGCAGATGAGGAATCCTCAAATGATGATGAATCCTGGGATGAAGTTGAAGGTGCCTATGTGAGGCCCTGACAAGCGTGTCGTCTATTGCCTATTGATTTAGTACATGTTATCAAAGAGATCCTTCCCAACGTTGATCATTCAAGGGAAGAAGTAGAGCTAGATTTCTTGGCGATGTCACACTTACGATATAATTATTTGGTCTATCTAGATAGTGATGACAACGATCAGATTCATGGGGTTGCACATGCCAAAGCGCCCCCTAGGAGTAGGGGTGAATGAAGGATTATATTATTATAGTGATGAAGAAGATGAGCTAGAGAGGGCCTACCTTGGTCCTCCTTATTTGTGTTACCATCATCAACCCAATGACATTGATGAGGTCTATCGACAGCTATGTGTTGATCCTCATCTAAGAGCAAGACGGTTAAACTTGGATCAAATTCATCGATTGGTTAATCCCCTTCTGCCAACCTACATGGAACTCCGTGAGCCAAATGATCCTATTTTGCAGTCAGTGCATAGGGAGGATTTAATCGTTCACAATACTCACAAGGAAGACCCCTTTGTTCCTGTGCCATTAGAGGCAGATCGTGGGTATGAGGACTACATAGATTTTGTAGAAGTCGATCCGTATGGTCCTGGAGATCAATTCCATTCCATAAACATGGTCTCCATTGATTTGACCACTCCACTCCGCAATCCAATAGATTCGTCCAAACCGTTGTATCTTAACAAAGATGTTATCAACTAGGATCATGCTGATTCACCCGTTGAACCTGAGGATTTCTTCCCTAATGAAGAAATGTTGCAACATTTCCATCTTGCACCAGGCTATGCATATGATGTTTATTATGCTAAAAAATGCTTCAAATGCAAAATCGATCAACCCGGTTGATGACATCCATCTGATTCCTATGCCTCACCAACTTGAGGAGGGATCACATATATTAGTAGAGGAAACATTTTAGGTGGATATCAGTAATGATCCTACCAGTGCAAAGAAGGTTAAATTTAGAGAGTCACTCCAGATGAGCGGGCCACCCTCATCCCTCTGCTGAAAGAGAGACCAAATTTATTTTCTTGGATGTACAAGGATATTCCAGGTCTAGACCTGAAATTGGTTACGCATAACCTTTCACTAGATTTGATGAAGAAGCTAGTCAAACAAAAGCTTAGACAAATGCACCCAATAGTAGCCTTAATGGTGAAATATGAGCTACGAAAGTTGTTGGATGTGGAATTTGTAATCTCCATCGACTATCCAAAATGGGTGTCCAATATGGTACCCGTGGGAAAACCCGATGGAAGAATCCGTATTTGCACGGATTTTAGAGACCTAAATAAGGCAACATCCAAAGATTCATTTTTGTTGCCCAATATTAATGCTATCGTAGATGCAACTTTAGGTCATGAAATGCTCTCCTTAATGGATGATTTTTTGGTTACAACCAAATTCGGATTAAACCCGAAGACCAGCATAAAACCATGTTTATAACGCCATGGGGAACATTTTGCTACAAAGTTATGCCATTTGGCCTCAAAAATATTGGTGCCACATATCAACGGGCCATGACATACATTTTTCATGACTATATGCATAAAATTATGGAATATTATATCGATGACTTGTTAGCCAAGTCATTACTGCGAGAAGAGAATGTAGAGGTCTTAAGAAAAGTCTTTGATTGCCTGATAGAGCACAATGTCAAGCTAAATCCTAAGAAGTGCGTGTTTGACATAACTTCTAGAAAATTACTAGGATTCATCATCTCTAAGAGAGGCATCAAAGTAGATCCAACGAAGGTCAAGGCCATTTTGGAAATGCATCCTTCCACCAATATTAAGGAATTTAGGATCCTTTAGGGCAAGGTAGCATCGATAAAGTGATTTATCGCCCAACTATCAGATAAATATTGATCCATAAATCGACTACTACATAAGGGAGTCTCATTCAACTGGGACAAGGACTGCAACGTAGCCTTCACTGAAATAAAGCAATACCTAGTGACACAGCCAGTGCTAGATCCACCAAGGCCAGAGGTACCTTTTCTACTATATATATTGGCAACTGACTTTGCACTAGGAACAATTTTAGCCCAAAAGAACGTGCAAGGTAAAGAGGAGGCCATATATTATATTAGTCGAACCTTGGTGAGCTATGAGCTCGGGTATACATATGTGGAAAATTTTTGTCTAGCAGTAGTGTTCACTACAAAGAAATTGTGACATTATATGTTAATTCATATGACATATGTTATATCCAAACAAAATCCTTTGCAGTACATGATGAGTAATACTTATCACAATACGCGTACTACGAAGTGGATCATGCTATTGACAGAATTCGATATGGAATTCATAATCTAGAAGTCCATTAAGGGACAGGTCATAGAGAATCAATTAGCTGAGACACCACTATAAAAAAGTAGGCCTCTAACAATCAAGCTTTTGGATTATGTAGTCTTTGTCATATATGAAGCTCCCAAATCCAAAGGACCAGATAACAATGCTGATATGACTCTGTTCTTCGACGGTTCAAAGTGTGAGCAAGGAGGTGGTGCTGGAATAGTGTTTTTCATGCTACAAGGAGCTCCAATGCCCTTGTCATTTAAGTTGGATTTTTCATGCACCAACAACAATGTTGAGTACGAAGCCCTACTGCTGGACCTCCACACAGTCATCGCCATGAATATTAAGACATTGAACATCTTTGATGACTCCTTGCTCATAGTAAATCAAATCAAGGGGTTTTTCAGTGTCGATATCCCATACTGAAAGCCTATAAAGATCTAGTTGACACATATTTGGCCAAATTTGAAAGGTATGACAGTGAGGCAATCCCTCGATCGTCAAATAGGTTTGCAGACACCATGGCATATTTGGGATCTTTAATCCCTTAGAATTTATCTTCTAATTTCACTACCATCCATGTCAAGATGCTCTCGCATCTAGCAGTAGAGCATGCAGCCTATGATAACAGAGAATCAATCAGCATGATCAGTGTAGAACCAAAAGCTGAATGGTTCTGCAAAGCTAAAGACTTTCTTAAGAAGGCACCCTAGGGGTCATTTACCTCTTAGAGTCCTATGGGGAGTGGTACTACCATTCACCATAGGTTTTTTTTTGAGTCTACATTTGCAAATGTAAATACGTAGGGGGAGCAAGTCATATTAGCAGTCGAAGCTGAGGCTTACCAAAATTGGATGTCGTAAATTAAAGACTTCTTGAAGCTTAGTATAATTCCAGAGGGATTATCGCATGCTGTGAAGCGCACATTTAAACAGAAAGTGGCTAAATATATCTTAATAGGAGACATCTTGTATCTACGAGGCTATAATGGAGTTATCCTTCGTTGCCTAGATCCCCAAGAGGTATCATGGGTGATTTTGCAAGCTCATGATGATACATGAGATGGCCATTTCAGTGGCATGGCCATCATCAAGCGCATCCTTCGAATGGGATACTATTGGAACAATATGGAGGAGTGCAATGTGTATGTCAAGAAATACATTAATTTCAGCATCATGCTAATATTACGCACTTGCCATCGCAGGCCTTACAGCCCATCCAAGCGGCTTGGCCATTTGCTTAGTGGGGATTAGATCTTATAGGCAAGATCTCTCCTCCGTCATCGGGCCGCTATACTTTCATAATCATGGCTACTGAGTATTTTACAAAGTGGGTTGAAGAAATACCATTAACAACGACAACTGAAGCTCGTATAGCAGAGTTTATATTGGAGCATATCATAAGTCATCTTGGTATTCCATCCAAAATAATATCGGATAATGGAACGTCTTTCAAGAAAAAAATTGTGAGACCTTTGACATCTAAATATAGAATCAAACACAATTTTGTGACTCCATACTATCCGCAAGAAAATGGGTAGGCTGAGGCTTAAAATAAGATAGTGGTGGCCATCTTGAAAAGTATGGTATAAGAAAACCACAAAGACTGGCATATATAGCTGCCCCTTGCATTATGGGCTTATAGGACTAGTATTCAGACGCCTATTGAGGCAACGTCATTCTCACTAGTATATGGTGCTGAGGCCATTATGCCCTCAAAATTAGAAATTCCAATGCTATGCATCACATTGAAAGAGTTCATCGATGACGACATCGCACGACAAGCTCGATTGGATCAATTGATGCTACTTGATGGACGTTGCGTGAATGCCTTGGAGCATCTCCGCATTTATCATGAGCGACTAAAGTGAGCTTACAATATCAAAGTCCACCAGAGATATTTCAAATTTGGGGATCTTGTCTTGAAATAGAACCAACATAACTCTAATTTACCACCAGATATGCAAGACAAATTTGTAGCTAATTGGCTAGGACCCTACATCATATCTAAAAATACTGGTCCGGGTACTTATTGCCTAACATCTCTAGGGGGTTTTGAAGAGCCTAAACCTCTCAACATCATCCATATTAAGGCATTTTATGCTTGAGGAGCATAGTAAAAGGCTTCGAGGGTTTTCTTGTAACCGCTCGATCATCCTAAAAAGCTCCAAACACTATCATAAGTAGTTTGGTCAATCAAAAATCTCCAAAGGCATCTGTAAGCCCTTTGGTTAACCTCAAAAAGCTTTGAGGGTTTGTTTAAAACCACTTGGTCATCCCAAAAGGCTCCAAGGGTTCCTAAAACTGCTTGGTCATATCAGTTAAAAGCCCCAAGGATTTTATTATAATTGCTCGATCATCCTAAAAGGCTCCAAGCTCGTCTGTGAGTAGTTTGGTTAATCAAAAGGCACCAAGAGTTTATGAAAAACTTCTTGGTCAACCTAAAAGCTCTAAGGATTCTTAAAAGATCACTTGGTCATCCCAAAAAGTCTCAAAGGTGCTCATAAATCCTTTGGTCAAACCCCAAAAGATCCGAGGGTTTGCTTAAAACCGCTCGGTCATCCTAAAAAGCTCCAAGGATTTTACAAAAAAATTGCTTGGTCAATCTAAAGGCTCCAGAGGCATGTACTCACTGTTTGGTCAGATATGAGGCTCAAAACTCAAAAATAATAAAATCAATAAAATAAAAAAAAATAGGTAAAGCATAAAATCCAAAAACATTTGCATTTTACATTTGAATTTTACATTCTCATTTTGCATTCACACATGCATTCGCTGCATTATTGCATTGCATATAGACATTCGTCATCCATTGCATTCTGTAGTAGGAGGGATTATGTCTCTCAATCTTACAAATGATACCATGTTTGTGTTTAAATCATGCATCTCTACATTTATCATGATCCATCATTCATGTGAGTAATTGTGTTTTTCAACACAACCTATAATATTGCTATGGCGATATACTAGGGTTTTATGATCACTCAACCATATCTAGTGGTCTTATCAAGAGTTGGTAGAAATCTTGCTTTACTTTTGTAGCTAAGGTTTAGTTAGTATAGCCCTTATCGTATCATAAGCCTATCACTATTAAAAAATTAAACAATCCTAACAAGGACTTGGGTAAGATGAAATCCGTGAAGCAGGACTAGGTATCCTGAAGTGAAAAGAGTTATTCTTGCTTATCCCTCTATGCAGACAGTGTGGGAAATGTTGGCAGTTGGAAAAAAGATAGGTTAGTTCCCTATTCAAAATACCGTGCTTATGATAAAATGAGCAATATCCCATAGTGATATCCCACATCAATCCTCATGATTAATACCCTAGATCAATATCATAGACCGCCTTACCAGATTTGATATCCCATATTGATATCATAAGATCAATATTCTCAATCGATATACTAGAAATAATTTTCCCAAGTAAATCCCCCAAAGGAAAGTTTTTGAAGAAAATTATCAAATGTAAATGCCGAAAAGTGAAGATCAGAAAACAAGCTTAAATCAAAGTTCAAAGTTAAGATCAAATGAAGATCATAAATCAAATTTTAAGTGGAGATCAAGTGAAGATCCAAAATCCAGTTCGAAGAGAGATAAAATGAAGATCCAGAGACAGTTCAAAATGAAGATGGAATCAAATCCCTTGCTGTAGCAAGTGTGAACACTAAGTGGTTAGGCTAGGTTAGTTTAATTTTGTCGGCAAACTCTCATATTGTCGGCAAATTCTTCTATTTCCCTTATCCCTCCATTCTCTCCTATATTCCTTCTTCTCCCTTATCCCTCCACCTTCCTTTCCCCTTATTCCTCCAACCTCCCTTCCTTTCCTCTCCACCGACTTCCTCCCTACCCTCTCCATATAAATTAGTTGTGATTTTCTATGTTCTGGGGTTGTTGATGTTGTAATAGCTCTGCTAGATTATTAATTAAATTTGATTTATTTAGTTAATTTTCCTTTTTACCTCCTGGTGCAAATTCAATATTTGGTATCAGAGCACTGGTCGGGAAAGCATGTTGGGCACAAATCTTGAGGTCACACAGGCACAAATCCTGAGGATGAGGAAGCACTGTGAGTCAGCTGGGCGAGCATGCTGGGCACGTATCCCGAGGGTGCACTGTGTTCGAGGAGCTGGGCATGCATTTCGAGGTGACACATGGTAGAGCAGTCATAGAGTGGACAGCTGACATGGACATGCAGATCGAGGTGTTGAGGTGGCAGTTGACACATGGCGGGTGCTGACAGAGCGCTGACATGGCGGTCGACATGGTGTTGACATGGTGAGCTGATGTGGCGGTCGACGTGGCGAGCAGAGGTGGCAAGCTGAGCGTGTGCAGTGGCAAAATTTGGTTTGTCCATATGGTGGACGCAGATTTGTCTAAGGGTGATACATGGTGAACGTAGATTGGCCGAGCAAGCATAGTGGTGAGGAGCGATTGCCCAAAGGCAATCGAAAGATAATGCGCCTTCGCACATATTTGAAGACTTGTTAGTCTTCCTCCCATTGAATGTGGGATAAATCCACATTCATTTTTTTTTTTAAATTTTCGCCCGACGATGGTATAAGGAACAGGTGGTTCCTTTACCTATCCACCAAGGCCTGTAGCTCAGTTGGTTGTGTTGTTTGCTGGCGGAAGAGAGGTCCCGGGGTCAAATCCCGCTGGGGTGAAAGAAAAAAAAACAAGTTTTTTATTTTTTATTTTTGTTTGTAATCGCCGAACGAAGGGAATAACACGACGGACATCACCACTCTTCTCACCGGCGCCGCGTGGTGTAGCGGCTATTGCCTGCGGGTAGGACACAGAGGTCCTGAGTTCGAATCCCGTCGGGGATTTCACGACGAAAAAAAAATATAAGGTTTTTTATTTTAATTTTTCATTATTAGTTTTTAATTAAAGTTTTTTAAATATTTAATAATTTTTATTTATATTTTTTATTAAGTTTTTTTAAAATAAACTTTTATTTAAAAAAACTAATTTAAAATATATGTAAAAAATTGTTAAAATTTTAAGGGCTTTATTAAAACAAATTTTGAAAAATTGTTTAAAAAATTAAAAGGGTGAAAAGTTTTTTTGGCATCATTATTGTAACCCAGTGCATGTGATGTAATTTTGGGTAGATGATTTGGTCATCTGGATGCTATTATGCATTGCTCTCTCTGTTGAGAAGAGAGAATACTAATTCCTTTGACAGGAAAGTCTAGCAGAGTGGACTTCATACAGTGTTTTTTCAGTTGGAAAACCAAGTGATTGCACATCAGAGAAAACCAAATTTTGGATATGAGGCAGATTCTGAAGATAATATCTTCGAGCAAAGAGTAGTTGAATCCGATATGATTGAAATAGTACCGAAAGGACAATCAAGTGATAGTTATACTCCTACAGTGCCTGAAGTTGAAATGAGTGAGAGCTATACACCTCACTCTCCTGATTCAGAACCAGCAGAAGCAGAGGAAAAAGAACTAGTGGAGGTGAAACTTGCAATTGAAGAACGAGTTGTTCTCAAAAGGCGTCTTGAGCCAGAAGCAGCATCAAAAGAAGTCATTATAATTAGTGACGACGAAGCAGACAACTTCACCTTTCCAGTTTTGGGAAATCCTCAAGAAGAAGAACGTCAAATCAGTGAGCATTTTAAGAAAGCTAGATTTGATTTAAATCAATAAATCTGTAATCTCCCGAGGGCGCACTGTGTTCGAGGAGCTGGGCATGCATTTCGAGGTGACACATGGCAAAGCAGTCACAGAGCGGACAGCTGACATGGACATGCAGATCGAGGTGCTGAGGTGGCAGCTGACACATGGCGAGTGCTGACAGAGCACTGACATGGCGATCGACGTGGTGTTGACGTGGTGAGATGATGTGGTGGTCGACGTGGTGAGCAGAGGTGGCAAGCTGAGCGTGTGTAGTGGCAAAAATTGGTTTGTCCACATGGTGGACGCGGATTTGTCTGAGGGTGATATGTGGTGAACGTAGATTGGCTAAGCAAGAATAGTGGTGAGGAGCGATTGCCCAAAGGCAATCAAAAGGTAATGCGCCTTCGCGCATATTTGAAGACTTGTTAGTCTTCCTCCCACTGAATGTGGGATAAATCCACATTCGTTTTTTTTTTTTAAATTTTCGCCCGACGATGGTATAAGGAACAGGTGGTTCCTTTACCTATCCACCGAGGCCTGTAGCTCAGTTTGTTTGCTGGCGGAAGAGAGGTCCCGGGGTCAAATCCCGCTGGGGTGAAAGAAAAAAAAACAAGTTTTTTATTTTTGTTTGTAATCGCCGAACGAAGTGAATAACACGACGGACGTCACCACTCTTCTCACCGGTGCCGCATGGTGTAGCGGCTATTGCCTGCGGGTAGGACACGGAGGTCCTGAGTTCGAATCCCGTTGGGGATTTCGCGACGAAAAAAAAAATATAAGGTTTTTTATTTTAATTTTTCATTATTAGTTTTTAATTAAAGTTTTTTAAATATTTAATAATTTTTATTTATATTTTTTATTAAGTTTTTTTAAAATAAACTTTTATTTAAAAAAACTAATTTAAAATATATATAAAAAATTGTTAAAATTTTAAGGGCTTTATTAAAACAAATTTTGAAAAATTGTTTAAAAAATTAAAAGGGTGAAAAGTTTTTTTGGCATCATTATTGTAACCCAGTGCATGTGATGTAATTTTGGGTAGATGATTCGGTCATCTGGATGCTATTATGCATTGCTCTCTCTATTGAGAAGAGAGAATCCTAATTCCTTTGACAGGAAAGTCCAGCAGAGTGGACTTCATACAGTGTTTTGTTAGTTGGAAAACCAAGTGATTGCACATCAGAGAAAACCAGATTCTAGATACGAGGCAAATTCTGAAGATAATATCTTCGGGCAAAGAGTAGTTGAATCCAATATGGTTGAAATAGTACCGAAAGGACAATCAAGTGATAGTTATACTCCTACAGTTCCTGAAGTTGAAATGAGTGAGAGCTATACACCTCACTCTCCTGATTCAGAACCAGCAGAAGCAGAAGCAGAAGCAGAGGAAAAAAAACCAGTGGAGGTGAAACTTGCAATTGAAGAACGAGTTGTTCTCAAAAGGCATCTTGAGCCAGCAGCAGCATCAAAAGAAGTCATTATAATTAGTGACAACGAAGCAAACAACTTCACCTTTCCAGTTTTGGAAAATCCTCAAGAAGAAGAACGTCAAATCAGTGAGCATTTTAAGAAAGCTAGATTTGATTTAAATCAATAAATTCGTAATCTATTTTGTACTTCTTTGTACAGTTTGTTTGAAGTTGAAATAAAAGTTGTTTTCTAAAATGGCTTCCAATACTAGTTTACCAATCTCTGAGTTCAATGGTAGTGATTACGAGTATTGGTCAATTAAAATGAAAACTCTGTTGATTGGCAAAGGTCTTTGGGATGTAATTGAAGAGGGATATATTGAACCTTCAGCTGTTGAGTGGGCAGTTTTGAGTGGTGCTGATAAAAGGGCTAGAAAAGAAGCGTAGAAGAATAATTCTTTTGCCCTTTATCACATTCACGTTGCCCTTGATAAAAGTATTTTCCCTAGAATAGCTTATTTTAAAACTGTTGAATCTGCTTGGAATGCTTTACAAGAAAGTTATAGGGGTAGTGACCAAATCAAACAAGTTAAACTCCAAACCTTGAAAAGAGAGTTTGAAAATCTTAAAATGCAAGAAAATGAAAAGGTTGGTGATTACTATGTGCGTGTGAAAGCCGTAGTGAATAAGATGGTCACTTTAGGAGAAGATGTAAAGCCTAAAGTTATAGTGAAGAAAGTGTTGAGGACACTTCTTCCTAAGTGGAATTCAGTAGCCATCATTATAGAGTAATCTAAAGACCTAACTTCTCTGTCTTTTGAAACCCTCATTGGATCACTTCTCTCACATAAGGAGAGATTACAGCCATCTCCTTCCACAAGTTATGGAGGAGATGATAAAGCCTTTGCTTCTCAAGAAGGCAGAGGTAGAGGTCGTGGCAGAGGAAAGTCTAGAGGAAGAGGTAGAAATAATCAACGAGGTGGAACTCCTAACAAAGGAGGAAATCAGAATAGAGAAGGATTCTCAAACAACAGTGAACAACAGCAGAATAGAGGAGGACAACAAAATAGAGGGAAACAATCAAGCAGAGGTAAAGAAGGAGATAAGTCAAAACAATCTTGCTACAATTGTGGCAAACTTGGCCATTATGCTCATGACTATTGGACTAAGACTTCACAAGGAGCTAGTAGTAGCCAGAGTAGTCAGTTTGGAAACTTTGGAGAAGAGGAAGAGGCCACAAATATCTTTCTCTCATATGGTCAAGCAGATCAAAACATGAATGATACATGGATCTTGGACACTGGGTGTTCAAACCATATGAGTGGCAAAGAAGAGCTCTTTGCTACTCTAAATTCCTCCTAGAAATCCAACATCAAATTGGGAGATGATAAATCATTGGCAGTAGAAGGCATTGGAGCTATGGCAGTTCCAACTAAAGAAGGAGTCAAACAAGTAAGTGATATCTATTATACACCCCATATCCAACATAATATTTTAAGTGTTGGAAAAATGTTAGAAAAGAACTACAAGTTGCTTTTTGATGAGGGTAAATGCACTATTTTTGATAAAAATAACAATAATAGAATCATTACTCAAGTGCCAATGTCAAAGAATAGATTTTTTCCTTTAAATTTTGGTCAGCCAGGGGGAGATAAGTTAGCTAATGTTGTTATTTCCAATCCAAGTGTTCTATGGCACTTGAGATATGGCCATTTGAATTCTGCTAGTTTGAAAATGCTAACTTCCCAAGCCATGGTCACTGGAATTCCTAAAGTCTAGGATAGTAAAGAAGTCTGTGAAGGGTGTGCTCTTGGAAAGCATGCCAGATCAAAGTTTCCTCATGGATAAGCATGGCGGGCCAGCTATCCACTCCAGCTAGTGCATACCGACATCTATGGTCCGATGCAGACACATAGTCTGGGTAACAACTCTTACTTTCTACTCTTTATTGATGATTATACTAGAATGTGCTGGATATATTTTTTGAAACATAAGGATGAAGCATATGAATGCTTTATTTATTTCAAAACAAGAGTTGAAAGTGAGAGTAGATATTTTGTAAAATGTCTTCAATCAGATAGGGGAGGAGAATATTCCTCTAATGAGTTTGTGAATTTTTGTAAGCAACATGGCATTAAGAGGCAGTTCATCGTCGCCCGCACTCCATAGCAGAATGGTGTCACAGAGAGGAAGAATCGCACTATTGTGGAGATGGCAAGGTCTATGCTTCAGACGAAGCATTTGACTAATTCATATTGGGAAGATGCAGCCAAGACCAACGTATATATCTTGAACAGAAGTCCTACTTCAAGTTTGAAAGGACTGACACCTTACCAAGTTTGGTATGGTAGAAAGCCAAATGTTAAGCATTTCAGAGTGTTTGGCTTGTTGGCCTATTCTCACATTCCTGATGAGCGTAGGAAGAAGCTCGATCCAAAAAGTTAGGCATATATCTTTGTTGGATACTATGAGAATACAAAAGCTTACAGACTTTATAATCCCCAAACTAGAAAGCTTATGATTTCCAAGGATGTGATTTTTGATGAAGGGGGAGAATGGGGTAAGCCCCAAATATTCAAAGGATGTTGAATCCACTGATGTAGTTTCTCAACAGGTGCAACAACAGACACCACAAAAAGGAAAGCAGTCTCCTCCAACAAGTCCAAGTTCATCTTCTGATTCATCTTCTTCATCAAATCCTTCTTCACAACAATCTGTACGTTCCTCACTAATGGACATTGATTCTCCATCCAAAGGTAAGAGAACTCTTCAGTATCATCCATCATCTCAGATGTTGGATAAAAAATTTTCAAGAAGATACACTAGGAGTCAAGCTAGTGAAATGGATTTTGTTTTACACAGATTAGAAAGTATGCACTTGTATGGTGATGATGTCTCCCAATAGGAACCTAGGGGAGATCAAGTTAACTATGCTTTGTTAACTAGTGCATAGCTTGAACCTTCTAGTTATGAGAAGGCATGTACTCAAAAAATTTGGCAAGATGCCATGAACGAGGAGATAACCTCTATAAAAAATGACACTTGGGAGCTGGTCAAGTTTCCTAAAGGCAAGAAATGTGTTGTATGTAAGTGGGTCTACAAGACCAAGTTTAATGTTGATGGTAGCATTGAAAGGCACAAGGCGAGACTAGTTGCAAAGGGATTCACTCAAAAATATGGAGTTGATTATGAAGAGACTTTTGCTCTTGTATCCAGACAGGAGACTATTAGAACAGTTCTTGCCTTAGCTGCAAATAAGGGATGGAAAGTCCAACACATGGATGTGAAAAGTGCATGTCTAAATGGTTACTTGATAGAAGAAGTGTATGTTGAGCAACCACAAGGATTTGAAGAGAAAAACAAGGAACATCTTGTTTACAAATTGAAGAAGGCACTTTATGGCCTCAAGCAGGCACCACGAGCTTGGTACTCACGCATTGATGGGTACTTCAAAGAATTTGGGTTCACCAAAAGTAGAAATGAACCCACCCTTTACTACCTCCAACAAGGAAATGACATCCTCATAGTTTGTTTGTATGTGGATGATCTCATATTCATGCGTAGTAATGAAAAACTAAATATGAAGTTCAAACACTCCATGATGGAACAGTTTGAGATGAAGGATCTTGGGTTAATGCACTACTTCCTTGGAATGGAGGTTCATCAGTCAGATATAGGGATCTTCATCTGTCAAAATAAGTATGTTCGGGACATGCTTAAGAAGTTTGCTATGGAGCATTGCAAACCAATTGCAACTCCAGTTGGACATGGGATCCAATTAAGCAAAGATGATGGAGCATCAAAAGTTGACGTGGCCACTTTCAGAAGCATGGTTGGGAGTTTGATGTTTCTCGCCAACACCATACCTGATATTCAGTATGTTGTTTCTCTTGTCTCTCGATTTATGTCTAACCCTTCTGAGTTGCATTTGCAGGCAGCTAAGAGAATTCTTAGATATGTAAAGGGTACATGGGATTTTGGAATCCATTACCATAAATGTAACACTATAAAGCTTGTAGGCTTCAGTGATAGTGATTGGGGTAGTAATATTGATGACATAAAATCAACCTCAGGGAACTGTTTTAGTTTGGGATCGGGACTAATAACTTGGAGTTCCAAGAAGCAGACAGTAGTAGCACTATCTTCAACGTGCTGAGTATATAGCGGTCACTCATGCTAGTACTCAAGCTCTATGGCTACGAAAGGTATTAGAAGAACTTGGAGAGCAGCAAAGTGGTCAAACAAGGTTATTCTGTGATAACATTAGTGCCATTCAGTTGGCATACAATCTTTTCCACCATAGTAGATCAAAGCATTTTGATATGAAGTACCACTTCATCAGAGATATGGTGGAAACTAAAACTGTTGAGCTTCACTATTGCCCCACTTTGGAGAATGTTGCGGACATCTTCACCAAGGCGCTGGCTAAAGCTCAATTTGTAAAACTGAGAGACTGTATTGTCAGACCTCTCAACTTTAAGGGGGATAATGTAGCAAGTGTGAACACTAAGTGGTTAGGCTAGGTTAGTTTAATTTTGTTGGCAAACTCTCATATTGTCGACAAATTCTTCTATTTCCCTTATCCCTCCATTCTCTCCTATATTCCTTCTTCTCCCTTATCCCTCCACCTTCCTTTCCCCTTATTCCTCCAACCTCCCTTCCTTTCCTCTCCGTCGACTTCCTCCCTACCCTCTCCATATAAATTAGTTGTGATTTTCTATGTTCTGGGGTTGTTGATGTTGTAATAGCTCTGCAAGATTATTAATTAAATTTGATTTATTTAGTTAATTTTCCTTTTTACCTCCTGGTCCAAATTTAATACTTGCTTTACTACATATGAACAAGTATCCTAAAAATTGAAGGATAGAAAGGAATGAGGCTGAATCCCTAAAATTTTTGGCACTACTGTACCTTACACATGATGATATATCTAATACACTTGCATCTCGCTTGTGGGTAGACCAATGTTTGAATGTGGAGGAGCTAGCTTCAGGTGTCCTACATTGCCTAAGTGGCTTAGTCCAACTAAAATATAAACTTGGAATTGGATAAGACATTTGTGTTACCCCTATCTTAGCAATGGGCTGAAATAATTTAGCCTGACATCGGGGAATGCTTGTGTCTTATCTTAAAATAATCATGTGCGCACACAAGGATAATGAACATTTAGGGCCTATCCTAGCAAAATCCTTTTATCTCAGAAGTCTAGTGTGGTTAGTATGCAATTTTTGATAAGTCTATTAGGGTGTTAGAATCTCATGGAAAACCTCAAAAATTTCTCTCATCGCAACAAAATATCAAATATCGCAAACCATATAAATTATCAAATTGTAAAGTATTGAGTCCATGATACATCATCATATAGAGCACAATAAAAATATAGGATATATACCAGATGAATATTAAAAATAATATTTAAATGGCCACTGAATATATCATGCATATCTTTCAAATTTTGCAAAAGAAAATAGAACACATTATATCATTCACATCAAACAATTGCATTCATTGCATTTCATATATGGGTGATTAATTGATTAAATTCTTATCTTAAGTATTTTCAATTACATTCATGATTTTTATACATTATGTGGTGTCATCCATTAGATTGATAAACATATTTGCATTCATTCATTATGTTTTAAGTGATTAAATCATACAGGTTTATTTACATAAGATTACCATCGTGTAAATAAATCATTACATACATTAATGCATACAATAAAGAAATATCAAATATGCGTTAAGAGAAAACATTGCATCCATATGCATCCATCATACATCACACATCTAAACATCTAGATCACTGCATACCATAATCATAAATTAAATAGCTATCCAGTGCATGTCATCCATACATCACATCATACAACATCAAATTAACATAAGCATTGCATCCATGTGCATCAACTAAACATAAAATCAAAACATATAAATCAAGTAAACATCATGAGCCATAATTTATCAAGTCATATCATATATATATGTGTCGACAAGAGTACATCAGAAGAGTAAAAAATACGCATAGGCTACAATCGTGTAGGTCCTCGAACTTATACCAAAAATGGTAAATATACAAAATGTAGTTATGATCTGACAAGAGCCCTAGCTTTTGCTAGATCCCCTTGAACTGGAGCTCTCACCACCTCCCTCAGCCCTATGATTTGGAGCCTGCTCTACAGTCGACTTTGGTGCCTGCTATGTGCCCTGTTGAGGGCCTTATGTACCACCTAGCCCAAAGAGGCCTAGCACATGAGATACTAGTATGTCCAGGTGGCTAGTCCTATGGCTAGAAGTCACACCCATATCCTTGTGGCTCCTATGCGAGTTGTTGCCATGTGTGCTAGAGGACCTATGTGTCCTCTCTTATCTATGAGTCCTCTGGCTGGAGCTAGCCATGGACTGTTATTTAGTCTTGGATCTTATCCGCTGACTCCCTACAACATGAGAATCCTTTGGGACCTACCCACCTATCAACCTGATGTAACCCTCTAACTGGTCTATGCGGGCTACCCTTCCTGTATGTCTAGAATTGCCCTCCTCCATGAGGGCCTGTAAGCATCGGATCTCTGACATGGGATCATGACCGCTAGGTAGCACTAGCACTGGTGCTGCGGGTGGTGCCATGACAACACAGGAAGATGAAGGATCTCCCCTCTAATCTTGGGACAAGTCCCTCTCTGCTATATATGTACCCAATCACACCTCTGCCAAATCATGCACACTAGTAAGCTCTTGGACATTCCCCTATGTTTCCATATCCCGTGTAGTTAGGATAGTAATCTGCTTCTATGCCTGAGTCAGTCTACTATCTTTATCAGTTAGATGTGCCCTCAAATTGGCAATAGTGGTGTCTCGCTCCATCTGTTGCGTAACGTATGACTCTGCAAGTCAGTAACCTGAGCCAGGAGTAGCCCCTCTATGCTATCAGGAGGGACCTCACCCTCCTCTAGAGCCTCATCATCTGGGTTGACCTTAGGAGCCTCTTAGACAGTGGCCTTTGTGCCCCATACGCCCTCTATCTGCTGGCGCACCCTGCACCCGTTAGGATCCACCTCTACCTCTGCCTAGTTTGACACTCTGCCTAGAGACCCCGATCCATGCCACCGAAGCATGGACCACCATCCATCATATGCTGGGGTGGTAGCAGCCCTATCAACACTAGACTCTTGGAAGTCATATAGCTTGTCCCCTAGAGCCAGATACGAAATCCATGGTAGATTTTGCTCTAAATCCAAGCATCGATACACAAATGGGATCTTTGAGATGTCCTACACTATGTCGAACTGATGTAGGATGTGAGAGTAGAACTGATACTCTCTAATATCAACCTTTTAATCGAGTAGCCACCTATATTTGTAATTCTGTCGAAGCCACTCGCCTGCCTCAGCCCATGCTAGGGAATCCATATACGATCACCACTCAATATCGTCTAGACCTAGTGATGCAAACCATGTAATATAATTTTGGATGTCACCAGCATGGGTCCTACTCTTGAACCCCTCCTCTTCACTATACCAATAGGCAGCATAGCACTAGTGGTCATCGTTAATCTCATATATGTGCAGTGGTAGCTCTCCAAGATGCTCTATCCTGATGTGCTGCCAACCCCAAATCTGAAGTAGCAAGCTATTTCTGATGCCCCAATGGCTCTAGTCCGTAATTTGATTTAGATTTCTATATAACTGGAAGAGCAGGGTGCTCCCCTATGCCAGTCATAGCGATTGATCTTCTGAGCTCTAAACCACTCTCTGGATAGTGGCTAGGAGGTTCTATGGAATCATCGCACCTGAGGAGTATGGAAGAACAACTTGCACCACTAGGTGCATAAAGACGACCTCCTACACAAAGAATATATTCTTCCCTTGCTAGTATCTGATGTGGACTCCTACATAATCGATACTGTGCTAAGACTCTTGGCTTCGGTTGCCAAAGATAGCATCAAAAATAGTCCCCTTGGCCCTAGAAGTAGAAGAGATGATGGCCTCACCATCAATGGGGATCCTGAAGATCCTATAGACATCCTCCAAGGTCACAGTCATTTCACCTGTAGACAGGTAAAATATGTTGGTCCATGCATTTCAACATCGGGCCAACACATTCAAGTAAGCTTGATCAACCCTAATCGTGGGTAGATCTAGGACGTAGCCAAAGCCGATGACTTTGAACCATCTCTACTCCTCGGGAGTGATCTCTCCATGGAGAGTCTTAAGGATATCGGGCTCGCGAGCTCTAAAGGTCAACCTCTGAAATAAAATCATAATATAAGGAAAAAGCTAACTAAAAACAAGCAAAAACATTTTAAAATAATCTAAAAATCATCAAAAACATCTAAAAACTGATAAAAATACAAAAACATATCATCAAGCAGCCCTAAAAATAAAAAATGTCACTTAGACAAGTCAAAAATGCATTAAATGACATTATTTGCCTATTAAACCTTGGAAAAATTAAAAATTTGATAAAATTTTCCTAAAGTTTGTGAACTGCGGGTCAACCTTGCGGTCCGCATGCGGTCAAAAATTGATCGTTGGGATTTTAAATGCGGACCGCAACTGGCAGCTGTGGTCCCCAATTGATCAATTGGGAACCACAGCTGGTACCTGCAGTCTTCGACTGAGATCCCATTCGGGTCATTTCCTCTGCTAAAAAAACAAAAAAATAATACCTAAACTAGCCTAATATAGCATGAGGTTCATTACCAGTAGTTTAATTAGGTTCAATTAGCCCATTTCTTAATGAGATTAATTTTACTGGTAATGGATGCGAGGTCTCGATTTCAAATTACCTTGTCCTCGCCTCTGCCTTGGCTAGATGAAGGTTGCTCGTGATCTACCATCGTGTAATTTGTAGGGTGTGGGTGTAGATTTGGGTAGGGTTTCAGGTCAGTTATTAGTTGTCACTATCAGAGATCTAAAATTTCTAATCGTTGTCAAGGAATAATGAAAAAAATTTGAAAATTTAGCCTTTTATTAGCTTTTCTTATTCCACACGGACCGCAGGCCCTAGCCGTGGTTCCCAAAATTATAATTGGGAATCGTAGACCCTAGCCGCGGTTTGCAACTAGTAGCAAATCTAGTCAAAACCCACTGTGGGAAGGTCTCAAAAGTTAAATTAATGACTCCCATTGGATCAAATTTTCAAAAAGATAAATCAATGTTACAAATTTGGTGATGTTCAAGCACCAATATCAATTCAAAAATATCAAAATTAACAACAAAAAATCAAATAATTTAAAACACCAAATGCGCCTCATATTCAGTAATTTACCCTATACACTTGGCGGTTGTAGTGACTTGTGATCCATGCAATTCAACAAGCTGAGTAAATTACCATAAGGACATTTGGGGCAAAATTTTCATTGTTGATCTGATATGCTTCTTTTCAATCCCTAAGAAGGCCTTTGCGGCTGGACTTCTCCATGGGAAAGAGGTGTTTCATGTCATGTCTTCTATGACATATTTCAGCAAATCATCGATAATTTGATTCAACACAAATCTAATTGGATTTGTATCAATTTGATTCCCTAAGATGGCTATTGCAGCCTAACTGCTCCATGGGATAGAAATGTGCAAATACTATTAACAATTGGAATCAAAAGTTGAACTAGGCCTAGCCAAGGCATTAATATGCTAAAATCTAAATTTGTTCAGATCATCCATGGTTGTCTGCTCCATGGGATAGAAATGTGCAAATACTATTAACAATTGGAATCAAAAGTTGAACTAGGCCTAGTCAAGGCATTAATATGCTAAAATCTAAATTTGTTCAGATCATCCATGGTTGTTAAGCGACATCATCACTTTAATCATTGTCATTACCCTCATCGACTCATCGCTTTAGGGGTGGTCATAATATCAAATCATAATCAAAATAAATAGAAGATCATAGATCCTTTGATCTTGTCAAAATTACGTTCGTCCTTGTGAATCATTGTCAACAACTATCATAAGCTTACCCCTTTGCTTGGGGAAAATAGCAAATATGACTTTGCTTATTGTTCTATGCCTTTTGGATCTATGGGTTAGAATATACCTATGGAATGCACAACTGCACTGAATGAGATGAGAAGGGCACAAGATTTTCAAATATAAGCCTTTCACCTAGTTGGAAACAATGATTCTAGGATGTGCATCCTTTTGCTGGATAGGAGGCATCTAATGTTGATCTGACTAATGATCATCATAGAACCTTCGACATTGTTTTAGGAAGTATATTTTTTCTTAGCATTGTTCAATCTCATAATGCATCTCAAAAGGGGCATCTGTAGACACCTAAAATGTGTCATGTCGAGGGCGACTACTCATATGGACATGCTACAAGACCATATGGAGGATCTTGGATAGAATCCAAGATAGAGCAATGGTTCTAACCACTCAATTTGGGCTCCTTGGCCTAATAAGTATGAACCATGGCCCAAAACTATGATTTACAGGCTGAACCATGGCTAAGACCTATGGTTTACAGTCTAGACCATAGTTGTAACCTGTGGTCTTAACTGAAGTTCAGTTGGCCTTCATCCAAGCCAAATCAATTTGAATGACCATTTGATCTAGAAGAAGGTAATTAATCGACGAAAGATTCCAGAGGCTTCCATTCTAACTGTCCTAACCACCCCTTCTTGATCTTGGCTTCTCCATGAATCCACCCTTAACCCTTGGGTAGTCCTATAAGTACCCCTCATAATTAGGGCAAACTATGAAAGAGAGCATTAGATATTTGAGCAACGAAGCCCTATCAAATTGTACACTCAACTGAGTATACTGAGAGAGATATTGCACTTATCCCCTACCTACTTGCCAAGATTCATGATGAATTGCATTACGGATGCCCTAGGAGCCTAGGAGAGCCAAGAAGCGCATATTTGGGTAAACGAAGGCCCCTCATAGTGAATCAACTGCCAAATAAGTCTGAGGACACCGAAGGCGACCATTGAAAATCAATTTGGACAAGGAGGTGAAGCCCACTGCCCTTGAAATTGAGGGTAAACCTATCAGATTGCTAAGCGTGGCTTTCAACCATAGTTTACAGTGCAGACCACTCATTAGAGTTGTGATTTGCAACAGAGGTATCGCCACCTTACTATTTATATTTTTGTTCATCTAGTTAGCTTAGATTAGAAATTTCCATGGTTCAGTTGTATTTTAGAATATTTCTAACTGGTAGAATTAGGTTTAGAATAGTTTCATTGTATTTGCATTAAGTAGGCTTTAATGGATTATTTATATGCTTTATTTCGTGTAATTAGTCCATTCATTATTTAACTGCTATCTTTCTTTATGCAATTCCATAAATCTTGATCCAATTAACATAGTTTAGAAATGCTTTTCATGCTTTCTTGATTATACATTCTTAATGGTATCTTTATGCATTTTTTC
Organism: Wollemia nobilis; assembly: GCA_028583015.1. NCBI lineage: Eukaryota > Viridiplantae > Streptophyta > Pinopsida > Araucariales > Araucariaceae > Wollemia > Wollemia nobilis. The sequence continues at coordinate 8,994,020 of JAQPPZ010000458.1, read as the reverse complement.
CAAAAGGGCCTCATCATGAGAGGCTACCTATATTTTTGACACTTTTATGTTGTTTCTTGATCGCAGGGAACATATTCGAAGGATATTCAACCATCAAGTTCCTTCCTCAACGCGAAGAAGAGGGCAACTCCACCCTAGAGCAGTTTGTGACTAGTTGAAAAGCAACATTAGTGTGCCTAACCTATTGAGGGCTTTGTCATTGTATTAATTGTATCATCATCTGAGTGACCCTAAGAGGGGCATGATTGTACTTGTGGATTCTTTGCAAATATTAATACAAGAAATGTTTATTTTTTTGAATCTATGTAATCTTGTCATTATTTTATACTTGAATGAATGAATACGATACAGTACAGTAGATGGGTGCACGCTTTTTGGTTAGATCACAAGACATCTTTGGGGCATTTGGAGATTGACCAAAAAAATTAGGCATATTTGGGGCCTTTGGGATTGACTAAAGAAATTAGACATCTTTTGGTCCTTTGGGGATTGACCAAATAAATAAGGTGTCTTTGGGGCCTTTTGGGATTGACAAAAGAAATGAGGTATCTTTGGAGCATTTTGGGGATTGAAAAAATAAATTAAGCATATTTTGAGCCTTTTGGGATTGACCAAATAACTAAGGCGTATTTGGGGCCTTTGGGGATTGACTAAATAAATTAGGCATCTTTGGGGCCTTTGGGATTGACCAAATAAATTAGGCATCTTTGGGACCTTTTGGGATTTGAACAAAGGAAACTAAACATATATGGAGCCTTTTGGGTTTGATATAGTGAGGCAAAGGGTACAACCTTTTGGAAACCTAGCAATTGATTATGCTTATGCAAGGCAAAGGGATCAACCTTTGACAAAAGGATGCAACCTTTTGAACCTGACAATTGATTATGATTATGCAAGGCAAAGGGCTCAACCTTTTGTAAACCTAGAAAAATATTGATGATGGGATTGAATTATGCTATTGATCAGGAGGGTGCACTACCTTGATTTACCCCATGTTGCTTAATTTTTTGATTGTTGATTATGGGGACGTATGAAACGGATCATGCCCTAGTTAATGCTTGTAACTGTTTTTATTTTTATTTTATGTTATGGATGCAATGATGAATGCAATACCTAAATGATGATGTGATTATGCTATATGTATGCAATGTACTGATGACATGCACTAGCTAGATGATAAATGTATGTTTAGATGTTATGATCTAGATATGTAGATGCACTACTATGTATGCTTATATGGATGCACTGGTGAATGTTAAATGCATGTTTAATTTATTTCCATTATTTATGCATTTAATCTGTGATATGATATGATAGATGATGTGTATATAATGAATTAATTACATGAGGATGGTCTAGTGCAAATGAAACTGTATGCTTTAATCATGTAAAACATAAGGAATGAATCTAATATATATTTAACAAACTACTGGATGACACCACATAATGTATGAAAATCATGAATAAAAATGATAACTCTTATCATAAAAATTAATCATTTAAGCATCCATATGTGAGATAAGATGATGTGAGATGTATGGGTTTTCCCTATAAGCTTCTAAAAATTAAAATATATGCACAAAATAGTCAGTGGTCATCTAAATATCATTGTTGATATCCATCTGGTATCTATCCTATTATATGAACACCCCTTAATAAACAAAATTTCATAAAAAAGGTGTGTATGATTGATGAAATATTTTGTTGCTATCAGGGTATTTTTTGAGGTTTTTCATGGAACTCAAACACCCTAGTTGATTAATCAAAAGATGTATAATGACTACACAAGACTCCTGAAAGATAAAAGCTTTGTTAAGAAGACCAAGATATTCATTATCCCTGCGTGTGCAAATGAATATTTATATGAAGCATAATACTACCTCATTGCCAGACGAGATTCATTCAAACCATTGTTGTAATGAGGATCACCCTATATTCATCATTATCCTAGGTTTGGACGCAGTTAGACTAGACTACTAGGTAAATACAAGCCACCCAAAGCTAGCTCATCTATAAATTTCTTAGAAATGTCCCATTGCTAGGAAGGATTCATTTAGCCCATTCTTGTAATGAGGATCACTCAATGGCTTTCAGATACTGACCATTCCAGGGATTCAAGCTCATTACCCTTTTTTTGTTTTCAAATTTCTTGGGATACTTGCTTATGCTTAGTGATGAAAATCACTGTTTATTTTGTATTTTATGAGCAAGGGATTTGCTTAGTGATGAGAATAATTGTTTATTTTGCTTTGCTTTGTTTTGGAATTTTTATTATTTTGTATGAAAGCAAGGGATTTATTGGGTAGGGGGAAGCTTGTCCTTTTTTCAATGATCGACATTCTAGACCATGCACATCACAAGATGAGCAAGTGAAAACCTTTCACTTAAGGTGACTAGGATCACTTTGTAGTGTTCATATTTCCTTGTTCAAACTAGGATTGTTTTTTTTTTGTACATGGTGGAATCGGTAGCCGCCACAAATTTGGGTAGGTTATCCAGATTTTTATGGCCACCATAGTATTCTACGTTGTCCACCCCGAAAGCCACCACATAGATATTCGCGTAGTTTGCCCCTATAACCACCATGCCATGATCATTTTAAACCTTTTACGTCGCTGAAAGCACCAGGAAGGGGACAAGCGTTCAGTCTGGTGAGGCCCAATATTTGAACCTTGGAACTTCACCCCCCTTACGGGGTTTGGGGGAAATAATTGGTCTATACCTCAGACCTTTCAAACTAGGATTGTTAATGTTTTCAAAGTGATGGGATTTTGATATATGTAAGGTACTATCAAAACTAGACCTCATCTTCGAAAGCCAAGATTGATTTCTACAAAAATATGACAAGACAACTAGGGATGGCTGAATGATCGAAAAACCCTAGTATATACCTCATAGCAACTAAATGGGTTGTGTCAAAAAACACAATTACTCACAGGGGATGATGGGTGATGATGATTTAAAGATGCATGGTTAGCATATAAATGTGGTGTCATTTGTAAGATTGTAACACAACCTATCCTAATGCGAATGCAATGGATGAAAATGGCTAATGCAATGCAATTAGAAAATGTATATGATGAAATACAAAATGTAAATATTTTTGTGTTTTTGATGTTTTAAATTGTTTTTGTATTTGTTGCTTTCTGATTTTTTATTGAATTTTTGATGTTTTTCTAGATTTTTTGGGGGATTTTATTGCTTTTAGGGGAACGATACCTTAGATATCCCTAGTGTGTGTGCCACTCAATAAAAGTGAGGAAGGTGTGATACCTTCAGAGGTATTGCTTTGTGTCATTGCTCGTGATGTGGATGGTGTGGAAGCTGTGCTACCTTGAGGAATCCCATTGTGCATGTCATCCATTGCAATAAAATTGACCTACTCAGGAAGAGTGATGGAAATCAACTCCCCCTATTGAGGTACAAAAATTTGTACACTGTCAGTGTCCTTATGGGGTAATATTAATGACCTGTCTATGGATATGATATTTTTATCGATAAGGTTCTAGACTACACATCTAAAGATGTGATAATAGCTAATATCATGACCCCTCACTCAATGATAGAGGTAAGCATGATCCTCCCTATGAGTTTTGGACCTATATGGGTTGTGCGGGGGTATGTCTAGAAAGATGATTATCTTCATTTCTTGTAGCTTATGAATGATGGTGTCCATGGATTCAGTTAAAGGCATAAAAATATGTTGATTACATTTTTGGTAAGGAAGAGGATGCTGAGACTTCGTTTGATGTAGTGGCTGAGATACAGGTGTCTCAGTCATTTTCTTAGGTGACTCTCCTCGGTTCTTTGGTATAGGTGAAGTACCTTCAACTATTGTCACTTGTTGATATTTGGTATCGATAAGGGTATCAATGTGAAGTTGATTCTTCTCAAGCATATTTTGTATTATGTTCCTGAAGTTGTAACATGATTGAATATCATGACCATCCAGTCGATGGTATGGTAATGTAAATATTCCCTATATCCTTTAAGTTTTGGATGCTTTGGATCTAAAGGATGAGCTTCAGGTAAAGTGATGGTTTTTGCCTCGCATAACCAATTAAAAATTGATATTATAGGTTTGGGCAAAGGTGTGTAAATGCAAGGTGAACGACGTTGCTGCTTTTGGACCTGATCGGGTAAGATTGTGTTTTCTTACGACTGTATGAAAGGTAGTTTGACCTAGAATGTGTTTTGCTTCTATAGATCCATGCTTATGAGATGATGCATTATCTGTTTTAATGCATCATTTTGATGACCCATTTATGACTATATCCTATTCAGTTGATCTAAGATATGTTGTAGGATCGATGGGAAAGATTGTTCGCTTAAGCTAGGAAATTGTAAGGATGGCACTATTGTGGAAAGGATATATGGACTTTCAGGATGCTCGTATTGTGTTACCAAACTAATCGTTTCAATAAATAATTTACCTAGATGAGGTGTGCATGCCCCATTACTTTATTTGAGGAGTTCTTGATCGAAATATTGTCCCCTAATGTTAGGCATCGAATCAAGGATGGTACCTATGGGTGAGGATTCAATGAGATGAAAACCTAAGTCCTTCACTGACTTGACAATAGGTGTGAATTTTGTGTCTTATGTTACGAACTCATCTAGCTCGAGGCTAGTTGAATGAGATGAATCATGAAGCAGGATAAGTGTTGATAGTATAGGCAATAATGACTCGATGGGCACCACTATGATTTCCTCCTCATCTTTAGGTAAAATGATATCTTGTGTCATAGTGATGGGAGAAGGTGGTGGAATATCCTTGATTGGCTCCTTCAAAATTTTTCCATTAGAGGATGTTGATGATGTAGAAGGGACATATGGAGGAATCCATAATGATGGTGGATATGAAGTGGGTGATGATGGCTTCACCACTGCATTGAGCCTCATGGCATGTTGTTGCCTATGGGCACTAGGAGTGGGCACTTCTTCATGCATTACCTTACATGATTTTTCTTCACGTAAATTTTGTTCAAGGATTATCTCCTCACATAGATAATGTTCATACAACTACTGATGATGCAACCTTTATCGTTATGCATGCTCATTCTCTAAATGTGCTCGCTCGTGTTGCAAGTCTTCCAATTTAGATCAAAATAATTGCTCTCTCTGATTAGCTTTAGGTCGAGGTAGTTGGTTTGTATGATACAATGTGTACGATCGATGACTTCTCACCTCACTACGAGGGGATTTAGCTATGTCATGTCTTGCAATGGGTGTGGCAACCCTATCATTTCAATGAGTAGATCCCCTATGTGATTAAGTAGCTTCACGATGGCTATCAGGGTGTCGTGCAAGAATGAGGAGATCCTCAAGAGAATATCAGAGGTGCTCAGGGCCTCTCCATAAAATTTTCACTTTTTTGGATCGTGATTGAGCTCGACTATGTGTAGTTGCCATGATGTGATGACTAGGCAAATCCTGAAGGAAACACACACTAAAGAAATTTGACTTCCAAAAAGGTTGTAGGTGCTATATATCAAAATGATCAGTGCGACAAGTTGATCACAATGGGCTAGGACTCCAAAAAATGATTTTTGGGTCAAAATTTGTATTTTTGGAATATTTGGCCAATCGAGGCTCATGGCAAAATGATCAATTTGAGGAATTTTGATATAAAGTGGAGCTAGACCTCAATAATGTTGTGTGAAGTACATAAGGGGATAACTAAGACAACAAAATAAACTTGGTGATTTTTGGGGTTATCTAGGGCTTTTTATGACTATTTTAATGCAAATTTTCTCTATTTTTGGATTCAAAATTACTCAAAATTAGAGTAATAATAAAACCAAAATAACTTTTTCATTATCGCTTCGATTTGCACGATTTTTGATTCATTGGATTTTTTTTTGAAAAAATAGGGTTTGGTCCCAGATAGAGGATCTTATGTTGATTACATGAATAATAAAGAAACACACAAAGTAGATAAAATGAATCTCTTTTAAATTTTCTTTGTTTTTTCTAAAACATGTATTATGTGTTGTATTTTGTTGGAAATCAGATCTTTCTCTTATCATATCTGAGATTGTTGATAATACTCTTGATTTATTTAAGGTTTTCACTTGTATACTTTCACACACCAAAATATGGGGATGAAATCCATATTCGATGAGGTAGCACAGGTACTATTGATCCTCATCCAGCACATTGTGGTCAACGATACACCCTCTAAAGAGGAGTGCGTGCTGTTTTCCATGGATAGAACAGTTCTTGGATCAGCCTTGGCCATGGATGGGTTCAAAAAATATCAATATACAAGCCAACCAAGTGGTGATGAAGTCCACTATTGGTCTTGATCAGTTGGTTGGATGTGAGAGCCCAACACAACTGATGTTTACACTTGAAACGTGGTGTGTGATTGCTCATTTTTATTTGAGCAAAAAATAAATGTGCATCAAACAACATAAAATAATTTGTCACCTACATGCATGTAAAATAACGATTTATTTTGAGAAATGCGGTATGAAATGACGTTTAATATTTAGAAAAATGGAATGCAAATTAAATATGAATTAGCCTTTGAACATGTTTTAAGCATGCATGCCTAACAAACATTCTAAACAGGGACCACTTCTGTGAACAGTAGGTAAAAATCTTAGCCATTGTACATAATAGCAATTATATTTCTAGCCATTGGCTTCTGGGGTGACTTACAACAATGGTCGTTGTATCCAACAACGACTAGCAGCAAACACAAGGGTTCTATTGATTTCCCTTATAAATTATCTAAGTTTTTGTAATTAATTCTAAGATTGCTTTTCAAAAACATAGAGAAAATAGAAAACAAAAAAAATAGAGAGAACCACTTACAAGTGAATCCTCATCTGAAGAAGATGTTGTAGATTGTTTTTTTTGTTGTATTTTCCCCTAGCTAGGATCGCCACTTATAAAGCTATAGAAAGCATACATCTAAGCTAATTGAAACATGATAACAAATTTGAAATGAAGAAACATATGCAACCAATTGAAATGATAAAATGAAATGCATTATTTATATTAATCAATTTGAAAGCTTGGTTACATATTATTCCCTCTTAGGGATACCAAATTTGATACATGATTACAATAATTTTGAGCCCCAAAATGGGGGTGATGTATTCTACAAGCTCTCTATATCTCCACCAATTTTATTATGGAGGATTTATCAAGCCACCTCTGCTTCTTGATGTTAAGATCTTGAATCTTGATGATCTTTGATCCTTGAATGTCAATAACATTATAAGCCTCTCGATATGAGGCTAATTTCTTGAAATATGTAAATAAATAAATAAATGCATTAAATTATGTAAAGGAGTACAAAGATGCTTACAAAAATGGAAATAAACCATGCAACTGTATTAAAGGCAACTAACCTATGTTAGATAAAGCAAATTAAATGAAAAGAATCAGAAATCTACTGATTAAATGCAGAAAATGTCAAACTAGTCCCTAGTCACTATCGATTAGAGTAGCTGGCTCTGCTAGCCGCTATCAATATTGATGGTTGCACCTGTCGGCCACTGTCAAAAATAGCAGTAGTAGGATGGGGCTTTGCTCTCTAAATCTTGGCCTGGTATCGATCGATTTTGCTACGAAATTTATATTCAAGGGTTGCTTTCATCTTGCCATGTGGTTTTGCAATTGAATACGATGTTAATCTGTCTTTATTTGAATCTTGAACAGATAGGTTAATCTCAAGCTAAGGCATCCACAATTGCTGGGAAAATATATGTCATTCTACAATTGGACAGGTCTCTGCTGCACCTCAAAGGGATGTTGATTCACTCTTCGATCTGGAATACCTTCGCTATGGTATCAGAACATGAAATCTCTAGGGTTTACTATTAAAATATTGGGGTCTTAAATAGACACCTAATCCCCTTGCCTTAGCTTCATAGAGAAGCCAATATCAAGAAGTAATTACATCTAATCAGTTGAGAAGATGCATCCAGAAGCTTCCATCTCCTAACCATCCAGGAAGTCGTTGCGCTTAACAAATTCCACTCATCTTTGGTAGCTCAAGTTGGTTATAGACTTAGCCTCTATCGATAGACATGACTATGGGTAAGTTTCCCGTAGTCGCTATTGATAGGTGCAGTTGGCCCATAGCCACTTTGATCATCAATAGCTATGGAGGTAGTTGTTGATTTCATTAGTAGCTAGGGCTGCATACGACTAGACTACCCTATATGAGTGGTTAGAAGCACTATTGGGTCTTGAAAATGTCCATCAGTCATATGGCCTGCAAAGGTGTCCATATGATTAGCCTCCTAAACATGACGTGTTTTATGTGTCTACAGGAAGTAAGCCAAAGTTAGATACTCCTAATTTTAATGGAAGTTGAAATCTAAAACAGTTGATAGATTAGATAACAAACATGGAGGGATTATTTGATTATGAATCTATGGTGGACCTAAAAAAGGTTAAATTTACATGCACATGGATGAAAGGAAATGCATGAATTTGGTATGATCATGTCCAAATAGAGAGAAAACTAAATGGAAAGAACAAAATTCAAACTTGGGATAGAATTATTTTCAAATTAAAATCTAAACTTTTGCATATTCATTATCAAATTTGTTTGTTTAGAAAACTTCAAAACTTCAAGCAAAAGGAGTTGGGTGGAGTATATAGAAAAAATATATATATTAATTATAAAATCATGCCAAATTGAATATGATTAGGACAAAGTGGTAAGATACATCAATGGGCTAAGGTTGTCCATATAAGATGAAATTAGTATGGTTCGGATAAAAAAAAATTGAAGAGACATACCAATATGCACTCAAGGTGAAAGAGAAGTTGGTCTACAAGAAACAAAATAACTAAAGGGAAAGAGGATAGGCCAATAGTATAAGAGAATAGCAAAGGCAAGAGGGAGAAGCCTTTTGAAATTATTTTCAATGATTTACTATAGAAATTAATATTTTTCAAGAGGAAGAGGTGATTATGGTAGAGGAAGGAATAGAGGATTCCATGGATTGATTTAGATATAGAGAAGTTGGTCATCGGGTACTTAAATGTACAAGTTTACAATAAAGCAACAATTAAGGAAAAGAAGTTAGGAATCATATTTGCACAAGTAGATGAAAAAAGTATTGCCTCACTAAAGCATACAAAGGAAAAATAACAAGGATAACCTCTCATGATGAAGAGAGTGTTATTAAAACCAACCAAAGAGGAGCATGAACTAGTGCTAAGAAGGAATATTTTTAGAACCATATACAAATTAGGAGGAAAGTGTTGCAAAGTCATTGTGGATAGTAGGAGTACATATTAATTATGATTTACAAATATAGTAGAAAATATTGGATTAAAGAGGATTGAATACCCTAATTCGTACAAAGTCTCATGGTTACAAAAGGGACATCAAATTTTAGTAAGTGAACAATGCATGGTAAAATTTTGAATTGGTTCTTATAAAAATAAGATACTATGTGACGTTATACCTATGTATGCTTGTCATTTTTTATTGGATAGGCCATGGGAGTTTTATAGAAAGGAAATGCATGATGGTAGGGTGAATATCTATACTATTGCAAAGGATGGAATGAGGTACGCATTAATTCCATTGAAGGAAAAAGGAGAAGAGGTGGAAATTAGTTCTAAATTTTGCTTGATATTAGGAAAATAATTCTTGAAGAGGATGAAGAAGAAGGAAGCATGTTTTGCTTTCATTGCTAAACCCACAAAAAATGGGGTAGCAGACAAGATGGATAAAAATACACATGAAGTGAAGGATTTATTGGAGGAATATGTAGGGATGTTTTTAGAATAATTTTTGTATTGGTTACCACTTATAAGAAGAATTACTCATCATAAATATTTCATTCCTAGATCAAGCATACTAAGTGAGGAAGCTTATAGAAATAAGAGGGAGCTTCGTACCTTAGGAAAATTTTAATAAAGTTTGAAATTTCAACTTAGGGAAAAGGTTTTCACGAAATAAGACCCGAACTTCTTTCTAAACTTTGGGTAAGTCAGCCCCTTCTTAATGCATGCGTACCATGAGATTAAACTGGCAATGCATGCGCTCCTTTCATTTATTTAGAGGTTCTCAGAAATTAAGGGAAGGGGTGGATGGGACATGAATAAAAAAAATTTAGACCTTAGGAATTTTTTATGAAATTTCAGCTTAGAGACTTTAAGTTTAAAATTTTATAGCACATGACTACTTTGACTCTTAAAGCTTAGATAAGTCAAAACCCTTTTCCATGTGCACATGCCATATGATTAATATGGAGGTGCACGCATGTCATCCAACTTAACCAATCCACATGATATTTTCACAAAAAGGGAGCGCATCAAGCTTAGGCAAAATGATTTATAAAATTTTATTTATTTTAGGTTGTTAACACTTGAGCGACTTCATGCGCATGCACCCTTGGATGGAGTTGGGAGGGAATGCATGCAACCTATTTCACAAATATGCATGATACTTAAGGAAAGAGGGTGCATGAGACATGATATGGTGGGGAACGTGTTCCTTTAGGTCTTACTAATAATATTTTATGAAGCTTAGACCATGGACCTTTAGAAATATAGTGTCAACATTAAATAATCGGTAGGTATGATAAACGCACATTGTTAGATCTCGATTTAGTGTGTGTGTACCATCGAATATGAGGAAGATACAAGGGCCTTAATGCGAAAGGAGGTGCATGGACTTATTTATGTGGGGTTTAACCCTCTTTCATTTTTTTAATTTAGACTTTAGGAAGGCTTAGGATTAAGATAAAAATTAAACTTGAATTTAAGACCCATGCAAGTCACCCACTCCATTACGTAATGCGCTTCTTTGGATCAGGGTTATGCATAGTGGCGAATATTCACCAATTGGGCTAATATTAGGATTTCTAAAATTGAAAATTGGCAAATATGAGGACCCTCGACGTTGGCCCATTCACCTAAAATTTTCAGGATCAATTTTTTCTTAGGGTCAATTTGCCATAATATATATCCAAACATAGGCATATGTGTACTCGTTGGAAAGATCTTTTCAAGCCTAATATAATGGTGGTGTTTTTATAAAGTTATAAGATGATTTAATAGGTCAAAAGTGGCCCCAAATATGACCTTATATTTTAGGGCTTCAAATGCCCCAAATTTTGGTGTGAAGATGCTCGATTTGATTTGCTTAGAATTCTCCATGATTCACCTTGATTTTGATTCAGATTCACCATTTTTTTACAAGTACATTTTGAGTCCAACCCCTTACACATAACCCTGCTTTGGATCTTTTTATGATACACATGTTTCATAAGATATATGAAAAATGCATGATATTTAGCTTCAATGGGGCACGTAGACATGAGAAACCCTTGTAGACTTAGGAAATGCTAAGGAAATAATTTTTCTTTAGAATTAATTATCAAGGACTATGATTATGCAAGAATGATTATGAAGGAAATATTTTCATGTGGATCCTAACCTTGATAAATATTAATTTTTAAAGATCGTAGAGCAAGGGAAATGGGATCAACATGGTATGGGATTAGGATATGGACATACGCAGAGAGAATGACATGGGTTTGGACTTTAGGAACTTTGTGAGAAATTGATGGTGAAACAAAAAGAATTTATGGTATGTTAAGGGACCTTGATCGAGGATGTAGGAGATATCTTGAAGGTCTTTTGAGGATAAAAAACCTTAACCAACCCTTTTGATAACAACCAACATCAATGAACAATTTTTACACCTTTTGATTTAGCATTATTGCAGCAAAAATTGGAGACCCTTTTGATTTGACAAAAACAACCTAAGCCTAGAATTGGATGTGGCCTTCTAAAATTTAAAAGTAGGGGTGCTTTTCATGTTGGATTTTTTTTGCTCCAACAACGCAAAATTGTGCCCCGTAAGGACTGATGCAATTTCACCGAAGCAAGGAAAAAAATAAGGAAAGAGGAGGGAGAGAGGCCTAAACATGTTTTGGACAAGTTGGAGGGTCTCTCTAAGGGACTAGGGAAAATAACTCACTCAAGTGGGTCAATTTTCCATGTCTACATATTTGAAGATAAAGTAGTCAAAGAGATGTAAAATTTGACTCTTTCGACAAGAGGAAGTGAGGCATTCAATAGCATCATATTGATGAAATGCATTAAAGGTATAACTATGTTTACTCCATAGTAGGATAATGATCACATATGTGTAGGGTGAAAAAAGTAATTAACCCAAAAAATTGAGAAGTTATACAACTCATATGTCTCAACCTTGATGCATTAGGAGTCCATGATAGTGCTTGTAGACAAAGTAATATGTCTATCAAAGTAGAAGTATTGAAGAAAATTAGAAATAATATTATGTGATATGAGTGAGATCCAATGGTTGAGAAGCACAAGTTTGTACCTTTAAAAATACTCATAAAGGTGTTTCACTCAAATGCATCCTTTATAAACTTCGTTGGGTGGGTTAATGGGTGGAATCTCATTTATCATAAGAAGGTGATTAATATACCTCAAGGATCAAAAGTTTGTGTGACCTAACTATTGGTTCCATAATTAGTGATGTCATCCTCCATACAAATTATAGCAACACACTCTTTTCTTTAAAGAGTATAGGAGGAAGACAAGGGGCCACACAAAATTTATACATTTGATTTGATTGATAACAATATCCTAAAGAAATTATCGTAAATTCATCATCAACATGGGGAATGGACATATAGTCTGGTAGTAAGCTACTTTCACGTGAATGTATTTTTGCACAAAAACCCTTATGGAAAGACAGCCCATCAAAAAAAGTAAAATTTACTAACTTTAACACATGATTGCTTGTTGATATAGATATCAGGGTCCCATCATAGGTTCCAGGTATGGTATGGGTATTAGAGGCTTGTAGATATTTTTAAGGAAAAGAAACTTCAATGGGCTAGGCAAAAGGGGTCAAATGAATGAACTTTTGGTATAAATTATAGATTTAGACATATTTTTTTAATGTAGATTTTCAAGATATGAATTTTAGGGTGTTTGAGTTGATTTACTATTTTTTTATAGTTTTTACTAAGCATCGATTTGTTTTAAAAATAAATACCTTTATTTAAAATGGTTTTAAAAAATAAAAAATGACTTAAAAAAAACCTAAAATGTATCCTTTTTATTATTGGTAGAAAGAAGGATTTTTGAAAGGATCCTCGAACCTTTTACAATTGGAGAAGACCCTCATAGAGGATTCAATAGGAAAAACACCCAAAAATAGCAAGAAGGAAGTATTGAGTCCATAAACAAAATAGGGGAGGACCCAAGAACACCATAAACAGAGAAATTAAACTACAACTAACAAAAGAGAAATAGGGACAAGCAAATCAAGAGGTAAGGGAGCAATAGGATGGGTTATCTAATCATCACCAACTGTAATAAAAGGGTTTATGTCAGGTGTTCAGGGTCCTCCTTGTTGTACTTGTTCTTGTACTCGTTAATCTTCAGCATAAGATATGCATATCTTTTCAACTCTATGCATAGCTTCGATAAGATCATTAAATGCTTGAGTGTAATATTTTTTATTTTAAAATGGGATAATCATGCTCTATGTGGGGATTTTAGTGCTTGAGGTGTGCTATGCAAGGCCAACAAATTTGAAGAGGGGATTTAAAAATCTAGACTTCCCTATTTGATCTTCTGCACAATTGGTAGGGATTTTGATACCTCTTTTAAATTATGGTCATATATGATCTACATTGGAGATTTCCTCCTCTTCATTGCTTGATTTTTTAACCAAATAGAGCACCTTTGAGGTTCAATTTTAACTCTAGGAGTCACTGCTTCACCTTTTTGCTCAATCTCGACAACTTTGTCACTCTTTGAAGTTCAAGAATGGGCTCACGATCAAGATTAGGATCCTTTAACTGAGCTAATTCCTAAAAAAAAAATCTTTTAGAGTGTTGGGAGGAATCATGCTTAGTTGTGTCAAAAGGGCTCCCCATGTTCTATCCTATGCTCAAGACGGAGCTCCATGACTCTTTTTTCGTAACATGTTGAAACATGATAATGTGCATAGATAGAGAGAGGACCACTATTTGTTCCTTGAAATGTGTAATAGAACCTCTAATAATATTGATCATCTATGATGGCATTTTTTGCACGAAAATGTTCTCTAGGTATCTGCACTAGCCTCTAATTTGAAATGGTTTTAAAAATAAAAAATGACTTAAAAAAAATTAAAATGTATCCTTTTTTATTGGTAGAAAGAAGGGTTTTTGAAAGGATCCTAAACCTTTTACAACTAGAGAAGGCCCTCATAGAGGACTCAATAGGAAAAACACCCAAAAATAGCAAGGAGGAAGTCTTGAGTCCATAAACAAAACAAGGGAGGATCCAAGAACATCCTAAACAGAGAAATTAAAATACAAATAACAAAAGCAAAATAGGGGCAAGCGAATCAAGAGGCAAGGGAGCAATAGGAGGGTTTATCTAATCATCACCAACTACAACAAGGGCATCTGTCGGGATTTCAGGGTCCTCCTTGTTGTACTTGTTCTTATACTTCTTAATCTTCAGCATAGGATATGCAAATTGTTTTAACTCTATGCATACCTTTGATAAAATTATTAAATGCATGAATGTAACCCTTTCAATTTTAAAAGGGGACAACCATGCTTTGAATGGGGATTTTAGTTCTAGAGGTGTGCTATGCAAGGCCAATGACTTTGAAGATGGAATTTGCAAAGTTGGGCTTCCCTATTTGATATTATGCATAATTGGTAGGGATTTTGATACCTCTTTCAAATTATGGTCAAATGTGACATGGATTAGGGATTGTCTCATCTTCATTGCTTGAGTTTTTAGCCAAATAGAGCACCTGTAAGATTCAATTTTAACTCTAGGAGTCACTGCTTCATATTTTTGCTCATTCTCAATAGCTCTATCACTCTTTTGAAGTTCAAGGATGGGCTCATGATCAGGATTAGGATCCTTCAACTGAGTTAATTCCATAAGATTTTTTTATTTTAGAGTGTTGGGAGGAATCATGCTTAGTTGCAAGGGCTCCCAATGCTCTATCCTATGCTCAAGATGGGGCTCCATGAATATTTTTTAGAAACATGCTAAAGCATGATAATGTGTAGACCTTGGTGGCTTGGGAAGGAGAGGGCCCCTTTTTGCACCTGATTCATGGACTTATCCATGGATTTGAAGAGAAAATTGAGTATATTGATGTATTTCTTACCATAAAAACCGTATCCTAGATAGAGGCTTGCTTGTATCAGACTACTAGCTTTGCAAATCAAACTACACCCCAAGTTTGAACCTGGATGTCTTCTTGATAAGTGCCTGACAGACAAACACTTTCCAGTCTACAAATTGTTACAATATTTTTTATTTTGAACACTAACAACCAATAAAATTATTTTATTTTTTATTTAAAAATTTAATTTATTCTTCGTATAAAGGGAATTTTGTAGTAGGAATGCCTCTTTACAAAAACTTTATAATAATAATATTTTGATGAAGCTTCATGACACCAATTTTCCTGGAAATCACCGGGAGCTTCCCAAAGCAGGAAATCAGCAATAATAATGACGACGTTTTCGAAAAACTTGACGAAGACCAAAATTTTCAGGAAACCACGAAGAACCCCCGAAAACGAGGAAACCAGGACGAAATTGATCATCTCGTAAAGCATAAATTTTATGTCTTGGCGTTTGGAATCCAGCCCACTGCAGCTTTAACCTTGTTGCAGACTTTTCTCCAGTTTAAACAAGTACGTCTCTAGAGGCACGTTGAGCGACGTCTACGATAAGCTCCTGAAATTTGATTACCATTGTGAGTTCCTCTGAATGACTACCAATCAACCTGTATTTCGTGGAGAACCCAAAAGATAGTAATCGTTTGATAGAGAGCCAAATTAGTTTTTCCTTCGTGCGACTAGACAGCAAGGAAATTACCTGCACTGTTTTTCTTAAACTATAAAATAAAAGGAAAATATATAAGGTCTTAGGTCTTACAAACCAAATTGATCAAAATCCACCACAACCCAACCAATAAATAATAAAAACATAAAAGAATCAATCCACCCCCAAACCAACAAATAATAAAAATAATAAGTAATTAAGTGTATATATAAAATAATTTAATACAGAGTACGTAATAGTTCATATTACACTTCAAGCTAACACATAAGACACACCGAGAGTGGCTGCTAGGTAAAAAATAAGTGGTATAACATAAAGTAACTCAGTGGATATACAAAATAATTTAATACAGAATACATTTTAAGGTAATAGTTCCTAGTACACTTCAAACTAATACATAAGACATTGAGAGTGGCTGCTACTTAAAAAAAATAGTTAATATATTATCAATTTTTCGTAGACCAACATTCTAATAAGAATTATAGTGGATTTAGGTTTTGGTCATTACATCAATGGACATAACATCAAAAATCGAGAGTGGTTGTTACTTTAAAAAAAAAATAGTCAATATATTATAAATTTTTCTTAGAATAATAGTCTAATAAGAATTATAGTGGATTTAGGTTTTTGGTCATTACATAAAAAATGGAGAGTGGTTGTTGTTAAAAATAAAAAATAGTCAACATATTATAATTTTTTCGTAGAACAATAGTCTAATAAGAATTATAGTGGATATAGGTTTTTGGCCATTACATCAATGGACATAACATCAAAACATTATGAGGTCACTTCTCTACAATAAGCATCTTGTATTCAAGAATGTTGTTTTAGGGCAATACTACTTTTATTATATGTTCTTGGTTTACCTCTATAATTCCAAGCTTATCATGAATATGTTTAATAAGGTGTCTATAATTCTAAGCTTATCATGGATCTATTTAATGAGGTGTCCAAGAAATTAGTTATGATTATGAACCTTGTTCACTTATAATAGGATGCCATAAATAAAAAATTTGTGCCTAGCGAATGAAGTAAAGCCCCCTAGTAAACAAAAATCTACCTTATCTTTTAAATAAATCAGATAATAATTCTAAAAAAGTCCTAGCTCATATTGTAAGGATCAAAATCAACCGAGAGAGACCAAGGAGGCAAGTTTTCCAAAAAAACAAAAAAAGTGTTTGATAAACTATACTTGTTCATAGGCAACATAAAAGGGATGGGTTAGGTTGAGTTATGATGTGTTCAAAAGGAGGTAAACAATAGATCTTCAGCAAAAAGTGGCACCTTCCATAATATATCGATGAGATAAAGCTATTGTTGTTTATAAAAATGGCATAACAGTCCCAATATAGCCATGTCAACTAATTATTTTTAGCTCATACCATAGATTTAGTTAGTTGACCCTTAACAATTAAGGTTAGGTTATTATTGATTTTATCTATAAATAGGAAGAATGTTTTATTAGTTTGGATCATACAATAATTTGGTGCACATAAGGGACTTCACCTTCTCATCGTGGCTATGAGACTTGCTATTACCTTTATATATTTGATATTAGCATATTGTTCATGGCATTTGAATTCGAATTATTATTCTTTGCATGTTGTTAATAATAATTCAATACTAAAGCATTTGTTGAACAATATTGAACAAAGTGCAATTATTCATTAACCAACATTAGTAAAATAGGACTAATGTTTAAATAGGTTACAAACTAGGAATACTAACTTAATCTCCTTAATCCAGGCTAACAAACGCGCTATAGGAGAAGCAGAGTTAGGTTTGGATTTGATAACCTAGGATATTTAGGATTTAACCTATCTACCATCAGATATTTAAAATAGTAAATATTTGCATGGCAATTAGTACAAAGTAAATGTAATAATCTACTAAACTAGTATAATGCAATATACTAGCTTATTGTACCCTAACATCCTCCCTTTATTACATTACTTTGATATACAAAGTCTACTTCGAAATAGCTCAAATTTGATATGTCCAAGTGCCTTTGTGAAGATGTCAGCAACCTGTTCATCGGTGGGAATGTACTGGAGCTTGATATTGTGTTTAGGAACTTCATCACGAATGAAATGACAATTTGTGTCAATATGCTTTGTGTATTCATGATGGACTGGATTTTTGACCAAGTTCAAAACACCTGAGTTGTCGCAAAACATGTGAATAGGAAGTTTCTTTGGTAGGACCATGGTAGCCAAGATGTGACTTAACCATATCGTTTCACACACAGCTCCACATGCAGCATGATATTATTCCTCAGTTGAAGATAAAGCAACCACTTGTTACAATTTACTATGCCATGAGACATGACCAGATCCAAGATGAAATGCATATCCTGATGTTGATTTTTTGTCATATAGGGATCCAACATAGTCATAGTCAGTATAACTCTGTAAAAAGAATGAATTATTCTTCTTATACTCTAGACCATAATCTACACTACCCTGAATGTAGTGAAGAACCCTCTTAGATGCTTTCCAGTGAGAGACCTTTGGTTCCTGCATGAACCAAGAAAGATAGTTTACAACATAAGTAATATCTGGTCTAGTATTGGTCAGATAGATGAGGCTTCCAACCATCTGTCAATATAGCATGCCATCTACCTGTGGTGAGTCATCATACCATGATAACTAAAGCCCTGATTCCATCGGTGTTGCTTTGGGCTTACAATCAGTCATACGATATTTTTCTACTAAAGTCTTGGCATACTTTTTTTTAGTCACCCTTAGATGATTCTTCTTCTATTCTATCTCAAGGCCAATACAGTAGTGGAGAAGTCCAAGATCTATCATATCAAATGACTCTTTCAAGTCATATTTCATGGTGTTAATCATTTTCTCTGAATTGCCAGTGATGATCAGATCATCTACATACAGTACAAGAATCACTATTTAGAACTTGTGTTCTTGATATAGATATTTGCATCTGATGTACTTCTCTTAAATCTGTGATGTAGTAGGTGACTATCCATTTTGATGTACCATGCTCTTGGGGCTTGTTTTAGCCTGTATAATGATTTTACCAACTTGCAAACCTGTTGCTCATGGTCTTCCTCAAAAAATCTTGGAGGTTGAGTCACGTATACCTCTTATTTTAAGTCACCATTTAGAAAGGCACTTTTTACATCCATTTGATGTAATTTCCATTCGAATTGTGTTGTCATAGCACAAAGAACTAAAATGGCGGTCATCCTTGCAGTGGGTGCAAAGATTTCCTCATAATCGAGGCCTTCCTTTTGAGCATAGCCCTTTGCCACAAGATGGGCCTTATGCTTGTCTATGGTACCATCTGCCTTATATTTGACTTTGTAAACCCATTTGTAGACTATGTATATCTTTCCTTTAGGAAAATCGACCAGCTTCCATGTTTTGTTTTTAATGAGGGATTTATGTTCAGCATCCATAGCTGCCTTCCACTGAGGCTGACTAAGTGCTTCATCAACTGTAGAAGGTTCATTTACATCATATGAAGATATGTAAACCATCTCCTCATCAATTTGCATATCATTTCCACTTTCTAAATCTCTATCAATAGAAAGCTCTTGAAAATCTGCATAAAGCTCATCAACTGAAGTAGATGCTTTTGTCGTTCTCTATCGAGACATGCTTCATGTCTTTGGATGATTGAGAGTGAGATCTAGTGGTGAAGTGGGTTTGTAATATCTCATAGTACTTGTATACCATTTTGGAGGCTTTTTTTGTTGTAGAGGAGTCTGTGGTTGTTGCTCCTCATCTTCCAGGTATATTGATGTAGTGTTAGATGTGAAAGCCTCATCAAACACTACATCTCTACTAACATGTATTTTCTTGGTGAATGAATCTATCAATCGATAGCCTTTTGAGAATTCATCATCTCCAAGAAAAACACATTGTAGGGTCTTCTCATCTAACTTCTTTCTTTTCTCCTTAGGTATATGCATAAAAGCCTTACACCCAAATACTCGTAGATGAGATATGGAGGGTTTCCTTCCACTCCATTCTTCCTGAGGAGTCATACCTTCAAGAGCCCATGTGGGTGCCCTATTTAGAATATATATTGTAGTTGTTACAGCTTTAGCCCAGTAAATGTGCTCAATATTGGCTCCCTTAAGCATACATCAAACAATTTCCATAATGGAACAATTTATTCTCTCAACAACTTCATTTGACTAAGGAGAATAGGTTGTTGTTAACTATATTTTTATCCCATATTTTTGTAAAAATGAGGAAAATTCTTTTGATGTGTATTCCCCCCTTGATCTGAACGGAGGGTCTTTATGAAACATCCCGATTCTTTCTCAACAAGCTTCTTGAACTGCTAAAAATAGTCAAATGCTTCAGACTTCAACTGTAAGAAGAAGACCCACATTTTTTGTGAGTGATCGTCTACAAACAATTGAAAATACCTTTTTCCTCCACAACTAGTAGCCATAGGACCACATAAATCTGTGTAAACTAATTTCAAAGGTACCTTAGCTTGAAAGGAGCTAGGTTCAAAAGGTACTCTATGTTGTTTTCCCGACAAGCAATCTGAGCACACTAGCAAAGTACATAAAAGAGTAGGCAGTCCTTTCACCATTTGATATTTATTGAGTTATAGTAAATACCCTGAACTTAGATGCCCAAATCTCTTATGCCATAGATAAGTGGCCTCTTTTGTGGTTACTGCCATTGTAGTATGTGTAGAGGTAATTGCATCTAAGATAAACAAACCATATTTGTAAGAACCTATTGCTATCTGTTTTCCTTTCTAGGTGATAAAGCAATGTTTATTTTCTTTGTCCACTTTGAAATTGGCATTCATGTTATTGTCCAAGATTTGTGGAATTGACAAGAGATTATTTTTCAATCCTCGTACATAAAGAATTTTTTGAATTTTACATTCTCCATCTGGAAGGGACATAGAAACACTTCCTTATCCCTGAACTCGATAGGTTTGATCATCAGCAATGGTTACCGGTCTACCTTCTCGAGCCTCAAATTTCTTAAACCAGGACTTATCGCCAATCATATGTTTACTAGCGCCTGAATCTATGTACCAGAAAGTATCCTTGTGAGAGGATTTTGTGTGTCATGACCACTTTGTGTGCTCGTTCAGAGTCCAAACTAGAATCTTCAATGGTAATGTGTCCCTATTGCTGTTTATTCTTGTTCTTTGGTTTACCTTTGCCCTTATTTTGACCTTGTTCATTGGGCGGTTTGTTCTTAAACCAACATCTTTTGGTTTCATAAGTGTCTTTATCACAAATTTTACAATACTGCTTCTTCTTCTTAATCTCTTTGCCTTTACCCTTGTCTTTGTTAGAAGAAGATCCTTTCTGTTGATTCCATTTTTTTTTTCCACTTCGCTTATTTGAGAAAAGTGCATTGTTGGATGCCTCATCTCTTTGAAGTTGATTAGCTGCTTCAGTTTAAAGCAAATTTACCAACTCTACAAAATTCACTGTCCTCCCAGAGACTTGTAGTGAAGTGATCAACATTCTATAGGAGTCTGGAAGAGCCCTTAAAATTATTGAGATCACTTCACTATGAAACTTTTTAAGGCAAAATGATTTGGTGTTTTGTTTCAATTTTTCTAAGTTTTATAAAGCAAAAATATGTATTTAAGATCAAATTCCTATAATTTAAGAAAAAATTTGGAAAAAAAATTCAATTTGGCTAAAAATTGAATTTTTAAAACCAATTTTAACTAAATTATTAAAAAAATCAAAAAAATATTTTATATAGCTAAAAAATTTAGAAAAATGAAAAATTTGATCGAAAAACACCAAAGTGTTTTTTAAAAAACCTGGTTTTGGAGGCATCGAGACTCGATCGTGCGCCCTCGTGGGTGTTAGGCGGTCGCCTTGGCCAACCAAGCCACCGGCCAGTTTGATATGAAGGTGGCGAGGCTGGTATTTAAGGTGGTCACGGCCCCTTAATTTGTTCTGTGAGATTTATCCTACATGCATCCCAATTTGGGATGCATAAGGCTTTATAAGCCTAAGTCCTCCCATAAAATGTCAATTATTTATGGGCAAATCGATGTGTCATGCCCACCCTTTTGGATGCTGCCACATCACGCCAGGGGGTGGGGCCAGTTGTGTCATCGTGTTGGGTCTCATCCAATGGTTGTTCACCACATGTCCGATCGATGTCGAGTCCAATCTAGTGGTTGTCTGCCACATGTCCGATCTGAGTCTGTCCCACATGTCTCGATGCAATAGGTCAGATTCAGGGATCAGAGGGCCTCTTGCCCTTGTGGATCCTAAGGTTTTTGAGGATCGAAGGGCGCTTCTGCCCTCTCAGATATTGATTTTGGGTCTCACGTGTGTTCAGATGGGAGGAGGAGGGCGCTCCTTCCCTTTTGGCTCTCCTAAGCGATGATGAAACCACATGGCTCCTGGGCCCATGTGGCTCTATGAGCCCTAGCTGCATTAGCAGGAGCCGAGGCTCCAGCCACCTCAAGCTTCAACTACGAAGCCCATCAACAGTGAATCGCTATAGACTTTAGGGCCTTGGTCGATCGCGAGGATGATCGATCACCTAGCTGATCGATTTTAGGTGGATCGGCTAGCCCTGGTCGATCACCATGGATGCCTCGCTACTGACAGGTCGATCTAACTGGCCAGGGTGGATCTATGGGCGCGTGCCTAAGCACTGGAAGGTCGAGTTGGCTTGGCCAGTGATGGGCCTACAGGCGCTCCAGCCTTCACCAGTCCTTTGGGCGAGCAAAATGGGGATTGGCTTTGATGCCAATATTGAACAATATGAAACAAAGTGCAATTATTCATTAACCAACATTAGCAAAATATGAATAATGTTTAAATAGGTTACAAAATAGGAATAATGTTTAAATAGGTTACAAAATAGGAATACTAACTTAATGTCCTTAAACCATGCTAACAAACGCACTATAGGAGAAGTAGAGTTAGGTTTAGATTTGATAACCTAGGATATTTAGGATTTAACCTATCTACCATCAGATATTTAAAATAGTAAATATCTGTATCGTAATTAGTACAAAAGTAAATGTAATAATCTACTAAACTAGTGTAATGTAATATACTAGCTTATTGTACCCTAACAACATTATTACGGGTATTAAATTAATGAAGATATTTGATGCCCTAGAAATAAAGTTTTCAAATTTTGTAAAGAAAAAAAAGTTTTTAAAATATCTCTTCCACACAGGTACATTTGACTTCCTATAACTTTTTAAGGTTTTTTTTATAATTATTTGACTCAACTCCCCTCCCTACTTTATATTAATAATTAAATTTAATTTAATTATTAATAGAGAGAGCAAGCATCTCCTTTTCATTTGTCTTTCTATTATCCTTGTGTTTCTATAGTTTCATATTTCATTTTTTAAAATATGTAACCCTCCAACTTTCACATTTCATTTTTATTTAATTATTAAACACCCCCATCATTTGTTTTTGTGTTCTTCTCTTGCATATCCATAACTTCAAATTTTATTTTTTTTAATTATTAAACCCCACCTTGACATTGCCCAACCCTACCCTCTCTAGCTCTTCCTCATATTGATCTTATTAATTAAACCTTTGTTCATGTTCTTTCTCATTTTAAAACCATTTTTCCCTTATTAATAAAATCATTTAAATGAACTTTGATCTTTAAAAAAGAAAATAAAAAAATAACAATAATAATAATTATTAAATAAATTTGAGAAAAATCCATATTATGCATATAGTTAATATGTAATAAAAATATAGATGGAAGTTGAAAGCTTATTGTAGTTGTAAAAGTTCTTGGGGTTTTGTTAAGGAGACCCAAGTTCAAACTCTACTTGGTACGAGGGGACTAAGACCCCTCATAAAAACCCATGTAAACTTAAATTTTAGTTGTAATCTTATTGTAGTGGTAAGTGATTTGGCCTCTCTTTGAGAGGTCCAAGGTTCAAACCCCACTCAGTATGAGGGGACCATGACCCCTCATAAAAACTTGTGTAAACTCATTGAAAAAAAATCAAGTGGCACTAGCTCAATTGGTTAGATTCCTCAACATTTAAAGAGGAGACCAAGATTCAAATATTACCAAGTGATACATGGATAATATCCAAGCTTTGTTGTAATACTACTATATGGTGATGATGTAATATGGGTGGGACCCATTTCAATCGCATATAACCAATTGAAATAAAATATATATAGATGAGAGTGTGAGAGTGAGCTGGGAGTAAGTGTAACAACGAGTGCAAGCAAAATTCAGGAGTAATTACAACATTGAGTGCGATCATGAGCTAGGATTAAGTGCAACAAAAAGTGTGAGCATGATGCAGTGGTAAGTGTAGTAGCGAGTACGACCATGAGTCAAGAGTGAGTGCAACTAGAATTAAGTGTGAGTAAGTATATCCAAAAGCAAGTACGAGTGAGTACAACCAAAAGTGAGTGTATGCATGAGCTAGAGTAAATGTAGAATGAGTGTGAATGTGAGCTGGGAGTAAGTGTGCAAGCTAAGAGTGAATGAGATCAGAGAGGGAGTGTGAACCAAGAGGGAGTGTAAGCCAAGATTTAGTCATGGAAAAAGAGCAGTGGGTTCATATAGAGTGCATCAATGCTTCAAACCCTTACCATGAATGCATGGAACATTGTTTCCAAAAACTTGTTGAAGCCAAGGAATGTCAAAAAAAAGAAGAGATAAGGGTAATTATGAGCCAAGAGGGAGTGCAATCTGGGAGTGAGTGTGAGGTAGGAGAGAGTGTAAGCCAAGAGAAAGTGGGATACAAAATGAAGTGTAAACTAAGTGTGAGTGTGAGCTAAGATTCAATCATAGTAAAAGAACTGCAGGTTCATCTGAAGTGCATCAATGCTTCAAACCCTTACCATGAATATATGGAAAATTATTTCCAAAAAAAAATTGAAGAGAAATAACATCAAGAAAAAGAAGAGACATGATAAATTATGATCCAGGAGGGAGTGTGAGCTAGGAGCAATTGTGAGGCAAGAGAGAGTGTAATCTAGGAGCAGCAACAAGTGCGAGCAAATATGGGGTGCGAACTAAGACAGAGTGCAAGCAAATATTGAGTCCCATTAGCTATTGTGGAAAGAAATTCATATCTGAAATCCCTAATGGAAAGTTAGGATACCCTAACTAGAAATCAAAATGCCCTAGTTCTAAGTATGGAGGCTCAAGTTGGAGATAAGCAAAAAATTGAATACATGGCAAGTTCGATCCAAGTAGCAGATGTTACACCAAAAGTAAGTATCAAGGATGAGATGATTGAGCATGATATAATGGTTCTTAAAAGTAGAGAGTTAATATATAAGTTCCATAGATCATGGCTAGGGTTTTTGGAGATTCAAAATTGGATCAAGTAGAAGTGAGGACTAAATTTAAATTATTCTATGACTTTTCTTCCTAAAGGTTTTTTTCTCATCATCTTTTCAAGCTCAAAAATTAGGGATAAAATAATGGTTGGTGGCCCGTGGTTTAGGGGAAGAGATGCACTTTATTTGAGACCATGGAATGAAATTTTATTTGTTTAATAAGAAGCTTAGTGTGGGTTAGGCTTTTTGGACTTCCATATCAACTTATAAATAAGGATGTTTCAAAGAATATTGGAAATACCCTAGGGGAATTCATCAAGGAAGGACCAACAACTAAGGAGCGAAAGCATGCTATATATACTCAAATATGTGTTGCTATGGATATTTTAGAACCTTTGCCACAATCCATTAATATTAAATCTAAATCAAGAGAATGGGATCAACAAGTAAATTATGAAAAATTGCATTTTGTTACCACAATTTTTTTGAGATTGGACTTATGAAAAGAGTTTGCAAAGTAAAAACTATGAAGAAAGAGAGAAAAAATTCTAGCCATGAGATAAATTTCAAGATGAAGCAAGGAAATTATACAATAATATAAGCTAGATCAGATCAAGGATATTCCGCTCTAAAATAAAAGGTAAATAAATTCTATCTACAATATAATTTAGCAAGTTGAAAAGGAATTAAAGATGTAAGATAAGATGTGAAGATAAAACCCAAAACAAAGATAACAAAAGAGGTCAATTTTATTCCAAGTAAATCATCTTCATTCTCCTCAAGTAGTATAGAATCCTCTTCAAATAATAAAAGTGAATGTGGTGAAGATGTTATCCCTTGCACTTTAAGGTTTCAAGAGCAGAATAATATAGAAATGAGGTTGGAGAAAACCCATAACAATTTAGGGTTTTTAGGGTAGAATAAGAAGGTAATTGCTATAGAAGAGCATCCTTGCACTTTAGGGTTTCTAGGGCAACATAAATAAGATTGTGCTTTTGAGGTTATTCCTTGCACTTTAGATCCTTCATAACAAGGCAAACCTAAATATGATAAGTCTTACTATGAGCAATGTGAGAAGATTGAAGAGATTGATGAAGAGAAAAGTATTGTTGGGAATGAATAAAAGAGAGGAAGACCTAAGAAGAAAAAACAAAGAGAAAAAGAAACACAAAAGGATATTGATATGAGAAAAAAAAAGCAAATATCACAAGTGTTAACAAGAAGTGGAACGAAACCCACAAACAAAAAAAATAACAATGAAAATAATATCTTGAAATATTAGGGGAATGAATAAGAACCCTAAAAAAAGTATTAAGAAATTATGAGGTTGTTATAGACAAGGTATTTGTAGATATAGAAGTTGTGTAGCAAATATTTTAGTTATTTGCAGTGTTGAATCTCATCTTGATAGAATTTAAGTTTTTGAAGGTATTTGATATAATAGGAGTTGAATGTGGAAACTTAGTAGTTTGAGGAAGACAAAAAATATCTTTGATAGAAGGGTAAACAAAGAATATCTCTCATAGAAGGACAAAAATGGATTTGCTTTAATTAACTTGCTATGAATGTAATGAGAGCAATGCAATATTTTATTTTCATAATGGGAGTGGTCCCCAATAGTAGCCACACATCTTATTAAATAATAATAATAATAATTAAATAAATTATATTAATAGATAGATAGATAAGAGGAATACGAGGGGAAAGTGTGAGCTAATAGGGGGTGCAATCCAAGAGGAAGTGCAAGTCAAGAGGGAGTGCAAGTCGGGAGGAAGTGCAAGCTAAGAGGGAGTGTGAGGCAAGATTCAGTCATGGTGGAAGAGCAACAGATTCATCTAAAGTACATCAATGCTTCAAATCCTAACTATGAATGTGTGAAACATTATTTCCTAAAAATTGTTGAAGTGAAGGAACATTGGAAAAAAGAAAAGAGAAGGGCTATTATGTAGATTTTAAAGATATGATTTTTTGGAATTTGAGTTGATTTACTATTTTTTTATAGTTTTCACTAAGCATTGGTTCATTTTAAAATATATATATTTTTCTCAATGTTTAAACCATCAAGATATATATTCACCAAAACTATGACAAAAAATGAACATCTTAAATAGAAAATTAATAAAAATTAATATATTAATAAACAAAGTATAAAAAAAATTACTTCTTTTTAAATCTATTTATGCATAATACATATGAAAAATAATTAATAAAAAAAGCAATCGCATGTAAAATTTTATATTCCTCCTTACATGTATCTTACATGTATGTCCTTATAAATATTTTAAAACATAAAGACTTTCTTAAAAACTCATAGTTTACTAAGTCAACCATTTTTAAAACATTCCCATTTTACACTTCATTCCCAACATTTAATTAAATTATACCTCTTTCTAGTTCTCAATGGAACTATGACTTATTCCTCGTAAAAATTGAGCATATTGTATCTTTTTTATAAAGAAGGTTTCAGTAAGAAAAAAAAGTGAGTCATAATACCATGCACTCACCCTATGATAGACAGTGATGTGTCTATCATTGTATATTAGTACCATAATATGTCTATCATTGTATATTCAGTACCATAATGTGTCTATCACTGTATATTCAGTATCATAAGAATACTCAAAATATTTTAAGATCTAAACTTCAAACAATAAAGGGTTGGGTTCCTAATGGGACATTAAAAATCAAACAACTCATTGTCATTATAGGATACTTTAGATATAGGGAAGGATTAGTGATTTGACTCCTTTTCTCCTATGAGAAAGAAACTTTAGGTCCTTTAAGTTTAGAGGTAAGTATGCATAATTAAAAGGGCCACATGACCATGATGGATTTTATTATACGTTCTCATACCAATTCTATTGAGTATTAATTTAGTATAAAATCATAGAGATTTCAACTAAAAGAGCTGAGTCATTAGGTGGTGAAGGTTAAAAAGTAAAGGAATAACTTTCATGTGCTTCAATTGATAATAAATATCAATCACATAAATTCTTTGGTAAAGAATATTGTTTTTAAAATATAATGTTGTAGAGCAACGTCAAACAATGATGCTTGTGGTATTAACCTTAAAAATGATAGAGCCATGATTTTTCATATGTAAATTAAGAGTCACTATTTGTTCTTTGAAATGTGTAATTATTTTGGTTAAACACACACCGGTCACATGATTTGAACTTGGGTTTCTTTTATGAAAACCTAAAGACATACCAATGAAGTGTCCCAACAAGAACATTTTGGTTTGGTATTTTTTTGGTACTTCTATGCGCATAGAAAAATATCTAGTCATGAATAAATTTTTAACTTATGTTGTTGTGTTAATTTTAAAGCATTAGCGGTTTTAAAGTCTCGATGATTTTTTAATTCTTGAAATATATGGATTATGTGAATATAAGTAATTTTTTACCGTATTCAAAAGAAAAAATTATTATTATTGTTCTTACCATATTGAAAAGAAAAAATGATTATTATTGTTCAAGGAGACAGTGCAACGGTTCGGGATTTAGCTCTTCTTGGGGAGGTCCAAGGTTCAAACTGTGATGTGGGCGAGTGTGTGAGGTGTGGTTGTGCATAGCTCTCGGTTTTAGGGATGTGGGCGAGTGTGTGAGGGGTCGTTGTGCATAGCTCTCGGTTTTAAGAGGGATCATGGTTGGGAGGAGATTGCTCAACCCTGTCCTTTAGTTATAAGAATTTCTTACACTAACCAAATCAAAAAAAATTATTAAATTAAAAAAAATTATATCAAATATTAAAAAAATATATTAAATATTAAAATTAAATAAACTATGACAAATAAATATATAATTTACTTTTAAATTATTTTTAAAATTAAAAGTATAATCCAGCTAAAAAAAAGTTATTAGATTAAAAAAATATATTAAATATTAAAATTAAATACACTATGACAAACAAATATAAAATTTACTTTTATATTATTTTTTAAATTAAAAATATAATCCAAATAAAAAAATATTAAATTAAAAAAATTATATTAAATATTAAAATTAAATAAACCACAACAAATAAATATACAATTTACTTTTAAATTATTTTTAAAATAAAAAATATAATCCAATGATCAATTATACAATATTTATAAGAAGTATTACTAATAAAAAAAAATTATACAAAAGGTTGGTGGCAAGATCTTATTTATTAGACAAAGAATCTTTGACCAATAAGTTGTACTCAAACAAGTTAAACTTATAAAACATGATATAAGAGAGGTTTGACTAATCATCTAAAAATACTTTATGTATTTAATCTAAAAAGAATAAATTAAAAATATAATGCAATGATCAATTATAGAGATGATCATGTCAAGATCTTATTTATTAGAAAAAGAATGCTTGACCAATAAATTGCACTAAAAGAAGTTGAACAAATAAAATATGATATAAAAAAGGTTTGACCTGATCGTCTACTTAATGTATTCAACCTAAAACTAATGAATAAAAGACTTAATAGGAAAAAGGAAAGGGAAGTAGAATGCTTGACCAATAAGTTACAACAAAAGACTTAAGTTACAAATAGCAAACCAAACTTATAAAATATAAATTAAGAATTAAGAGAAGATACTCAATGGCTTACATAGGTTTGACCTCTTTAAGAGACTCAATAAAAAAAACCTATCAAGTTACAACTAGCAAACCAAACTTATAAAATATAAATTAAGAATTAAGAGAAGTTACTCAATGGCTTTTATAGAGAGGTTTGACCTCTTTAAGAGACTCAATCACTTATATACTAAACCTATCAAGAATGAGTGAAGGAGTTTGACATCTTAATAGGAAAGTAGGTTTTAACGTTAATAAGATAATCAATCGTTATTTATCTAATATAAAATATTAACAGGTGAAAAATCAATTAACCAAATATTAATTAGATTCTACCTTCCTTAGGACTTTCATTTTATTAGAGAACGCCTCACCTTGTTTATTTTATTAGTAAAGAGAACACCGTGAAAAATCAAGGGGCCGTCTGTACAGTGGAATGTGGCTTTCATACAACTGTAGTGCCATTTGGAAATTCAAAGAAATTCAAATTATTTACAACTGCAGTTGCTTTCATACAACTGCAGCCCAGATAAATTGTTCTAGAAATCCGAGTTGCTTACAAAAATTTAACTAAATAAAAAATATTTAACTGGGCTCAGATCATTGTCATATTAAATTTAGTGGTGCTTACTCAGAACGTTCCTGCCACATGTTTTTTAATACAGAAATTTGAAATATGTCTATATTGCATGAACCAGCTCCAATTGTTAAAAAGAAGAACTTTAAAAAAGAAAAACTCCCATTGACGCTTATTCCACAAGTCAACATTTTTTATCATTGTTAGGCACATACAGACTATGTCTTTTAATAATAACAACCATCATCCTTTTATCATTGGTCAGTGATTTGGAAATATCCTACTATACACGCGTTTTACTGACAGCAAACAATTGGCGTAGACAAACATAGACGACAACTGTTTGTTGGTCATTGACCAGACAAACATAAGACAGAGGAAAGGCTCATATTAAATCACACAAAATTAGTCTATGCACTCCTAATCTAAAATTAGCTAAATAACAACAATATATGTAATATTATCTACATATTACATATTGTTACAATACATTTTATTGATTGAACAATGACCACTAATAAAATTAATTTATTGTTGATTTAAAAAATTAATTTATTCAGTAATTTTGTAGTAGGAATGCGTCTTCACAAACACTTAATGCTTCATGAGACCAAAATTTCCTGGAAATCACCGGGAGCCTCCCAAAAGCAGGAAACCAGCAATTATAATAGCGACGACGTTTTCGAAAATCAGGAAACCACGAGGAACCCCGAAAATTAGGAAATCAGTACGAAATTGATCGTCTCGTAGAGCATAAATTTAATGCCTTTGCGTTTGGCATCCAGCCCACAGCAGCAGAAGAGAGTCTCAGCATTAAATATTTCCCAACTCTCTTTTGTGGGTTAGAATATCATAGTCTGCAATGGCTCTCTCGACATTTGACTCTATATCGCGCAATTGGTTAAACGAAATGAAGGAATTATTCGAGAATGGGGAAAATCAAGCAAACGAGAGAGAGTACATAGAGGATGGGGCGTGTATCTATACCGTGCCTGAATCTCTGCGCAAGGAAAGACCAGGAGCTTATATCCCACGGGTTGTTTCTCTCGGGCCCTTCCATCACTTCAAATCTGAGTTCTCCAGATCTGAAAATTACAAAAACGAACTTGTTCTCAGAATCCTAAAAAAGGCCAATGGCCGGGTCGCATTCAGTACTTTGGTCCAGAGGATGAGTTCGCAGTTTGGGGAAAGAATTAGGAAAAGCTATGAGCAGTGCGAGTACGAGAACGAAGTATTAGGATGGATGATGGCCAAGGATGCCCTGTTTCTTTTAGACGTTCTCGGCTCTGAGTTTGAGCATGATGTCTGTGAAAACGCTCACTCGGTTCATAAAGTTTTTGATCCAAAAAGGAAAGGCCCTCTTCTGTTTGCTATCCAGGCAGATATCCTCAAGCTGGAAAATCAGATTCCTATGTTCGTTTTAGAGGAGGTCCTCCTATGGCAGAGAGGTTCAAAAGACTTAGCTATCCAGAGTCTAAGGGATGTCCTCGATGACGCGTGCAGAGAGCTCTCTCCTTTAATAAAAACGACCGAAGAGTGCTTTTACCAATGTAAAGGATCTGAAAAGCATATGATGGATTGTCTGTACAATTCCATCGTTTCACCTTCCACGAGGAGAAATGGCAATGCCCATGTCTTCATTGAAATGGACAATTCCATGTCAAGCTCGAAGGGAATTAACCCACATTCACACGATGGAAACGAAGACGGGGACTCCTTCATGGCTTTCATCCGCAAGTGTTTTGCATTTTGCTCAAGTAATGTCAAGACCAGCGTTGATCTTCCATCGGCAACAGAACTGCACAGAAGAGGAGTAAAGTTTGTGGCCCTCGAAACAGGAAATCTACACGAGATCAGATTTGATATCAAGGCACATACGTTTTACCTTCCTGCGATTAGGATGGACGACAGGACGGAAGTGGTGCTGAGGAACCTGGTGGCGCACGAGGCCCTCGTGGAACTGCAGACGAGAGCGCTGTTGAGTTACGTGGACTTGATGGACCGCCTCATCGACACGCCGAGTGACGTGGCGGTGCTGAAGAGGTGCGGGGTGTTCCGCAGCCACATGGGCAGCGACAAGGAGGTGGCCAACGCCTGGAACGGCATGGGCAGATCCATGTGGAAGAGCGGTTATGGACCTGTGGACACAGCTGTTCGCGATGTGGTTGGGTATTACAAGAGCAAGTACAGAGTTATCTTTGCGGAGTTCATGCATGTACACTTCTCCAAGCCCTGGAGAGCTGCGTCCGTGTTTGGAGCATGCACTCTGCTGGCTTTAACCGTGTTGCAGACTTATCTCCAGTTCGAACAACTTCGTCTCGCACGATGATTAAGCTTCTGAAATTTGATTACCATGGTGAATTCCTCTGGTCGCATGGATGGGTACAGACATGGATCTCGTTGGGGACTCAAAAGATAGGAATCAAATGAGTCCAATTAGTTTTTCGATTTGGGAAGACATTTTCCGCTGGACAGCAAGGAAATTACCTACCCTTGTGCCTTTGGTTTTGTTTTTTACAATAAATTGCTGTTGGTTTTGTTTTTTCCAATAAATTATAAAATGAAAAGGAAACGTATATCGAGGTAAAAGATGAAACATATATGATTATAGGCTCATAGGTTTTTTTAAACCAAATTGTTTTCAATCTATACATATAAAATTATTAAGTTTATATATAAAATGGGTGTGGTATAGTCTAATTGGATCTTTTAAGGTGATAGTTTGTCTTACATTATAGTTTAAGTGGATTTCACCAATAAGAAAGTTGTGCCTACTCCAAGGGGTTCAAGTTTTTAGTAAAAAAAGATGTGTATCTTACTTTTTTAATAAATTGGATAAAACAATTCTTAAAAAGTTTCAACTTATATTATAAGGATCAAAATCAATTAAGAGATCAAGGAGGTAGGTTTTAACCTACAAATTAACACAAGTGAAGAAGGGTGAGAAAATATTAGCAAACACTTTCCAATCTCCTTTGATAAAAGAACAAAACCAAAATAAGTGTTTGATAGACTCCACTTGTCCACAAACAACATAGAAGGGTTGGGTTATGTTGAGTTTTGCTAGGTGCTAAGAAAGAGGCAAACAATAGATCTCAAGCAATAAACAACACTTTTTATAACCTATTGATGAGAAAAATCCATCGTTGTTTGGAAAGATGAAGGTCTCACTTCTCATTATGTTAAGAAGAAAAGTCAAAGGAAGGTATTAGGTGAGAACACAACTATTTAGAATAGATGGTTTGTAAGGGGTAGTTGTTACACTATCTCAAACATTCTAGAAGGATAGAACAAAGCAATTCATTTTGATAGCAACCAACCTAGAAATAGACTTGATAACCTCCTCAAATGCCACTCTACAATAGGGAGGAAGGAGATACTAAAATCTTGCTCACTACTAAGACAACCACTTCCTTAAAGACTCATCATAAAGATGCAAGAGTAGTAAAAATATCCTTGGTTGCTAAGAATAGAGGCTCGCATTCGTTGCAAATGGCTAAGGGGCTAGCATATATGTAGATAAAAAGGTTCCACCATATGTTGTGAGTGACTATGGAAAGACTAACTTGCAAGGAGTCAACTTTATTTTTAATCAGGGAGTTGTAGGCTTGCCAAGCTATCCAATTCCTACAAAGAAATAATAAACCACTGATGGAAAAAAGGGTGACATGACAGCCTTGTCCTGCCAAAGAATATGGATCCCTTTATGTTTATAGGTAGTTACAGATATCTTGGATGTAATAATAACTTTCCAAGGTTCACCTCCACTTAAGGCTCTAGTCACCCCCTTTGTCACAAGACTTTACCTTGATTGATAGGATTAATAATGCCAAGCCTATCTTAAGCCTTAGGGGTGATGCAAAGCTTCCAAGAGATAGCTGATAAGGAATAAACCTCATTCCATTTTCTCCATAGGAATTATCTCAACATAAAGGTGAACTTATGATGATGAGGCCTAGAAATGCTTTATTTTTGCACTATGTTTGACATATAAAAATTGTCATGTTACAAAACATAACAAAGTTAATTTCCAAATAGTTGATTAAAATATATTATTTGTTAAGTGTTTGCATGATTTTATGTTAGAAGCATTGTACCCCTGTTTCTGACTATTTTTAGCATTTTTATGACTATTTTTGCATGATTAGTTAAGTGAAAATGCATAATAAAAATGGTAGTTGATAAGGAGTGCTGAAGTTTATAACTGCATTATGTTATTTAAATATTTTCCTGCCTAAAATGAGTTGCTAAGGTGAAATGGTGCCAAAATAATCTATGCTGCAAAAACAGGGTATTGACAGGTTTTTGTGTAGCATATAAAAACAACCAACTGACACATTAAAGGAGCACCTTCAAGTTGTCAAAAAAAGCATGGTAAAATGGTTGGAATGTGTTCATAGAGATCAAAGAAGACTTTTGACCCACTTGGATGCATTCCCACATGGTCTAAATGGACAACAACAGGGTATACCATCTATAAGGTAGGGATAGTTGTGTGGCATTGTTGCACTGTTAATTACTGAATAAAATGCATAATTTAATTAGTAGTATGATGTATGTTAATGTCTATCACTTCATAATGATGTTTGAATACTTTTCCCGCATTCCAAATGGTTTGAATTGCAATTTGATGCCAAATTACTAAGACTTTGCAAAAAACTGGAAATAACAGGTGACAGTCCATACAAATTCTAGCTACCTGTCACTATGAAGGAAGGCATGGAATTTGTCAACTAAAGATGAGGAAAATGCTTGAAAATAGTTGAGGGAGGTTAGGAATGACTCCTTCTCCACATGAAAACACTTCCACGTGGTCCAAATGGGAGCAACCAGACAAAAATACTAGAATGCAAGAACAATTGGAAAATACATACAAAAATCAAGATTATGAAATTATTAAGGAAGTCATGGAATTTGTCAACATAAATGGGAGGCAACAGTTGTAAACGATTGCTAAGGGATAGGAGAGATGTCCCATCCACTTGAAACCACTTTATTACCTATTTTAGTTGTAGCTGAGTGCAAAGTATATTTTTGTTGTTGATATTCCAAAGAAGCTCCAGAATGAAGGGGGAAAAGTATGTTTTAGTTCAAATGGGGTGGATAGCACCTAATTTGGTCAGAAAAAGTATTTTGAGATGGGGACAAGTGTAAAAGACTACTTACAATCTTTTCCACCTCATTTCCATCATTGTGGATGCATAAAAGGACCAATGAGCGTTCATTGCAACAATTTTATCCTGATTTAGACTACCTCATTGCATAAGGCTACCTCATTGCTAGGTGGGTTTATTCAACCCATTATTGTAATTAGGATCACCATATGGTCATCATGATCCTGATTTTAGATGTAGTTAGAATAGACTACTAGGTAATGCAAGCCACCTTAAGCTAGATCATCCATAAGGTGACATTGATCCACCTAAAGCTAGCTCAATTGGTTAGATTCCTCAACATTTAAATAGGATACCAAGATTCAAATATTACCAAGTGATACATGGATAATATCCAAGATTTGTTGTAATACCACTATATGGTGATGATGTAATATGGGTGCTTTGTTGTAATACCACTATGTGGTGATGATGTAATATGTATGGGGCCCACTTCAATCGCATTAACCAATTGAAATAAAAATAAAATTATAGATGAAAGTGTGAGCACAAGTTGGAAGTAAGTGCAACAACGAGGGCAAGCGTGGTCCAGGAGTAATTGTAGCATTGTGTGCGGTCATAAGCTAGGAGTAATTGTAGCATTACGTGCGATGATGCAGGGGTAAGTGTAGCAACGAGTACAAGCATGAGTCAAGAATGAGTGCAACTGGAAGTAAGTGTGAGTAAGTATAGCCAAAATCAAGTGTGAGTGAGTATAACCAAAATTAAGTGTGAGCATGAGCTAGAGTAAGTGTAGCAGGGAGTGCAAATGTGAGTTGGGAATGAGTGTGCAAATCGAGAGCAAATAAGATCAGAGAGAGAGTATGAATCAAGAGGGAGTACAAGCCAAGATTTAGTCATGGTAGAAAAGTAATGGGTTCATCTAGAGTGCATCAATGCTTTAAACCCTTACCATGAATGAATGGAAAATTATTTTCAAAAATTGTTGAAGCCAAGGAACATCGATAAAAAGAAGAGATAAGGGCAATTGTGAGCCAAGAGGAAGTGCAAGCTAGGAGTGGGTGTGAGGCAGGAGAGAGTGCAAGCCAAGAGCAAGTGCGAGCCAAAAGGAAGTGTAAACTAAGAGTGAGTGTGAGCTAAGATTGAATCATGGCAAAAGAGTTGCAGGTTCATCTAGAGTGCATTAATGCTTCAAACCCTTACCATGAATGTATGGAATATTATTTCTAAAAAATTGCTAAAGTGAAGGAACATAGAGAAAAATAAGAGACACGGGCAATTGTGATCTAAGAGGGAGTGCAAGCTAGGAGCAAGTGTGAGGAAAGAGAGAGTGCAAGCTAGAAGCAGCAACGAGTGTGAGCAGAGAGGGAGTGCAAGCCAATATTGAGCCCCATTAGCTATGGTGGAAGGAAAGTCATATTTGAAATCCTAAATGGAAAGTTAGGATACCCTAGCTTGAAATAAAAATGCCCTAATTGGACGTATGGAGGCTCAAGTTAGAGGTAAGCATAAAAGTGAATATATGACAAGTTTGATCCAAGTTTACACCAAAAGTAAGTTTCAAGGATGAGATGATTGAGAATGATATAATGGTTCTTAAAAGTATATGGTTAATATATAAGTTCCATAGATCATGGCCAGGGTTTTTGGAGATTCAAAATTGGACCAAGTAGAAGTGGGGACTAAATTCAAATTATCTTGTGAATTTTCTTCCTAAAGGTTTTTTTCTCATCATCTTTTCAAGTTTAAAAATTAGATATAATATAATGGTTGGTGGCCCATGGTTTAGGGGAAGAGATGCACTTTATTTGAGACCATGGAATAAATTTATTTTTGTTGATTCAAATACTTTTAAGAAGCTTCCTATGTGGGTTAAGCTTTTTGGACTTTCATACCAGCTTATAAATAAGGATGTTTTGAATAATATTGGAAATACCTAGGGGAATTCATCAAGGAAGGACCAGCAACTAAGGAGTGAAAGCATACTATATATACTCAAATATTTGTTGCTATGGATATTTTAGAACCTTTTCCATAATCCATTAATATTAAATCTGAATCAAGAGAATGGGATCAATAAGTAGATTATGAATATATTGCATTTTGTTACCACAATTGTTTTGAGATTGAACTTATGGCAAGAGTTTGCAAAGTAAAAATTATGAAGAAAGAGACAAAAAATTCTTGCGATGAGATAAACTTCAAGATGAAGCAAGGAAATCATACAATAATTGAAGCTAGATCAAATTGTAGACACCAAAACAACACCAATCCGATTATGTGACTGCAAACACTAATCGCATTGACACACACAGCCCCCAGGGCAGCCCTCAGAGGTTAAACAGTGGTCCTAACCACTTTTACAACAATTTTGGGAAGTTAGGGATCAATTTGGCACCCTCTAGGCACTTTGCTCAGAATCCGTCTCACCCTGAGATGAATTCAAAATGGGATTCGTCCCACCCAGGGACGAATTTTGAATTCGCTCTAGGGTAGGACGAATTCTAGGTTCAACGGGCAAAAAGAAAAATCTTGACAAGTGGCAGCCGAGGACAGTCCATTAATGCCTCCTGCCTTGCATGCGCGTGTAGGTGGGCAGATTGGACGTTAGAGGACTATCACAAGGGCAGTTATGGAAGCCCAAGTCAGGGAGGAGTCTCCTCCCTCTTGGGAAGGCATAGCCGCCATGTGGCACCCCTGCATGCCCATCCAAAAGAGACCCCTTGGGTCTATAAAATGGTGAACTTTCTCACCCAAAAAAAGAGGAGGTTGGAAGCATTTTCAAGCAACGAAGTGCTGCCCAATTGATACCGACTTTGCCCTTTGTGATTCATCTCTTCCACATCCTTGATCTCTTTCGCAAGGGAGGTCATTGGGTGGCTATTGGAAGTGTGAATCCGGATCCAAAACCTGACACTTGACCACATTACCCCACCCATTCGCCGACAACCCATTATAAGAGATTTTGGGCCCATCCCAAGTGGATTGGTGCCAAAATCAGGTTCCAACGGTGGGCGGCCCGCCCGGGCGCCCCGCACTGCTGCGGGCCTAATCTTCTTTTTTAAGAATGATTGGGAATTCATGGCAGATTGTCTTTTCTTCATTTGTTTACTTAGCATTCCATTTTATGTTGTTTAAATAGCTTCTAATTCTGATTTCATGCTTTGATCAATTTTACCATGTTTTGTCGCTTTTGTGGTTCTCACTAACTTGCAGGTAGCGGCGTCAAATTCACGTTGATGGAGGCCAAATTGGGGAAATCCGACCATCTGGG
This sequence comes from Wollemia nobilis, assembly GCA_028583015.1. Lineage (NCBI taxonomy): Eukaryota > Viridiplantae > Streptophyta > Pinopsida > Araucariales > Araucariaceae > Wollemia > Wollemia nobilis. Next base: position 8,955,395 of record JAQPPZ010000458.1, on the reverse strand, counting down.
TCTTCCCAAAATGCCCCCAATTAGCTAACCCCTATGCTTGCAGGTCTTTTGGAGCACCCGAGACGCGACATTTGGGCAGGATCACTTCGGCATTTTATCACAGGCGAATTCGTCCCACCCAGGGACGAATTACAGTGGAATCCGTCCCGCCCAGGGACGAATTCAAATCGACGGCCAATTTCTTGACTGTTCTGATGGCAATGGCCCTCTGGTAATGTTCTTTTGTCTCTGTCAAATTTGCAGACTGTTTAGGATCCGTTTAGTTATCGTTGTAATCAATTTTTTGCATGCATCCTTCATTATTTTTAGAAAACAAGCATTCCATATTTTGCCACAGGTGCTACTAACGAGTTTGTTGTTTCTTTGAATGCAGGAGGAGCAGCAAGGATCAAGTCTTCATTCACACCAGCGACGGCGACGCTTTGGCCCGTCCATTTTACATGTGGGCACGCGGAAGAGAGATGACTTTCCATTGATGTGACCAAGAGACAAGTTTGATGCTCCTCTCCCCTAAAAGGGAGGAAGCTGATTGTAACCAGATTTGAAACATATTAATAAAAGAAGAGGGTTGTTTCATTCCATTTGGGTTCCAATTTGTTTATGCTTTCTCCATTTTACGCATTTCTAATTTGTAGCATCAAGTTTAGTTTCATTCTTGCATCGTGTTTGGAGTTTTCCCTTTTTGTTTCTGAAATCTCGTGCTTTCAGTGGCGATCACGGTGGGACCCTGTCCCCTAATTTTTGAGATCAAGAAACTGATCAAAATTTGTGTTTTTGTGCTTACAGGTACCATTTTTCGAATTCTGACTGTTATTCGTCCCTGCTTGTGTTGAATACAGTACTGTAATTTGTCTGACCCTGAGACGAATTCTAATTCATCTCTGACAGGGACGAATTCTATTTTGTTATTCGTTCGACCCAGAGATGAATTTCAGTCTGTGCAGTTTCAGATCCGAGAGTCATAAAACATCCTTTTGGGCAGAGAAGAGGTAGGGGTTTTTAACAAGCTTCTGTCAAATTTTTGTTTTTTGTTTTCTGATTTTCAGTTTTTGTATGGCTTAGGGAAAGTTTCCTTTTGTTTGCCTGTTTCATTTTTGCAAATTAAAATAAACCACACACACATCACGTGGCATTTTTTAAACCAAGGAGCTGGTCATAAGACCCCAGCCCTTGATCAAGACCAACGGTGGGTTCATCACCACCTTGGCTTGATTTTTGCATCCATTTACCCCGATTGTCACTGTCGCTCGACGTAAATCCCGACGAAAGCTGACCGAGTGTCACTGGGGTGATTCCCAGCGTGTGAGGATAAGTCTTCTATGGTAGGTGTCATAGACAGGACAATCCCCCTTTCGTACAACCTACGTTCCATGTACCATCTGCTCTCACGTACCTATAGTCTCCCTCTCGTAAGGGCGGGTATATAGAGAGGTTGGTATATCGGCCTGGCATGGTATATCGAAGGGGCGACCATTCATGGGAGTTATATGAGCCTTCATTATGCATTTAAACGTTCTTCAAAACTTTCAAAAACAAAAACAAAATCATCAAAACACACTAAAACCAGTCTAGGACACACCATTAATCTTTAAAAGAGATAATCACCGTTTGTGTATGTGTGTGTTCATTTCTGCTTAGTGTAACAAAAAAAAATCATAAAAGAGATAAAATCTACATAGCTTGTAGGAAAGCACCACCATGGTGTACACACGTAGCCAAGCCCAATCAAGGGCGAAAGCTACGGAAAGTGTACAAGGGGGGGGACAGCCCGCCTCCGCTATAGTCCTAAGGACTTAGTTATACCACCTTGGCGGTCTAACCCGCAAGAGAGTCCCCATCAGTCTAGGTCAAGATGGAATTATAGGGACACCCCATTGGGGGACACGCCCATCCGTCATAGCCCCTTTCGGGAAGAAGCCTTACATGTAGCACTCAACGTAGATACAAGACCTCCCTTAGAGGCTCGATATGAGTGGCCACCATGCGATGAAGCGCTGGAACGATGGAGGGTCCATGAGGAGAGGCTTCAAGATAATATCATCCCTTCATTGCCTCCTCTCATTGTCAGAAACAATAGGACAAATCCGGAGCACAGGGCTCCTCTGACAGGGCGAGCCAATTCCGCCCGCCCCTTTCTCACTTATGAAAGGGAGAATGAGGAAGACCCCTATCTTCCTCGAGAGCAATATACAACATGGGAGCAATGCGCCTCCGCACCTGCTATGTACCAAGACCATCCTTCGAGGCTAGAGCCTCGAATAAATGCCGCCAACCTCGATAGGGGAAAATGACCCATAGAGATCTCGGATCACCGTGACCGAGATAAGTGCATGGGAGAGGCATCTAGGCCTCCGAAACTCAAGATGGCGAAACAGATCGACCTGGCAGTCGCCAGACATGCCACCCACCAAGCGTAGATTACGCAGCTTGAGCGAGATCAACAGCAAGTAGAGCATTTATATCGCCTCAGTAAAGAGCGCTTTAGGTGCCAAACAGAGGAGCTATTGAATAACACTATGCCAGAGAGGGTTTCGACCCCTCGCACCCAAAGGGCAGAACCATATGAGAGGCGTAACCCCTTGGTACAAGACAGGTCCCCGTGACCTAACCAAGCGCTGCCTCCAAGACCTCTTAGACCGAAATGGGAGGCCACTCCCCGAAATAATGATGGGTTCCCTCCGCGGGGACCCACTCATGGTCGTAGGTCTCGCCCAGAGACTCCTCAAGAAGCATACGAGGAGTATGAACAAGAAGAAGAGCGGGCTGAAATGCCCTATCTAGGCGGAGGGGTTGCTATCCGACCACCTCTCCATAGGCCTCAAGTCTATCACAACCCACAACGGGAAAATATTAGAGAGGACGAGATTAAGTCCTCTGATGCATACAAAGTGCTGTTAGAGCATTTGGAGTCTATGGAAACCAAAGCTACTGGGCCCCAAAAGCCCACGTTACGTCAACTCCGTAGTCATCCGGTGCATCCGTCCGTGCCTGCACCTCCTTATCCTGAGCACTTTAAGTTGCCCCAGCTGGCACTCTTTAAAGGTGAGGAAGATGCCCAAGAGCATGTGACAAGGTTCCTGAGCCAATGCTTTGGCATTCAGGATAATGATGCTCTATTGTTGAGGACCTTCATAACCACATTCGCAGGCCCTGCCTCGGATTGGTTCACCCAATTGCCGAAGCACAGCATCAGCAACTTGGATCAGTTAGTGGATGCGTTCCTCGAACGCTTCGCCTTCAACACCAAGAAGAAGGCGTCACTGAGTGATTTGGCCAGCCTCAGGCAATATGAGGAGGAGACTATGGCGGCCTATGGGGATCGGTGGAGGACTATGCTTTCCAAGCTACCCTACCTTCCCCCTATGTCCGACCTTACACAAATGTTTTCAAGAAGTTGTTTAAGATCGATCTCTGTGCTATTGCAGTTGCAGCAATATGCCACCTTAGAAGAGGCTCTGGCGCAAGCCAGAATAATCGAAGAGATCAAGATACAGGATGGCGAGATCGCCAAGCCTAAGAAAAAAGAATGGAACAAAAACAACAAAACCGGGACTACGCAACAAAAACCCGCTGCGGTTAACCAAGTTGCTATAAATGTTCCCAAGCCTGCACAAGACATACAGCCTCAAAAGGCTAATTATCAAGAAGTGCCCCCTAATAATTATGAAAGAGAAAACCAGAAATAGGGGCAAAATCAGCAGCGTCGCCCTAGGCGACAGTTTACACCCTACACGGAGTCTAGGGACTCCCTATTTGACCGCTTGTCGATGGCGAATTTGATCAACCTCCCGAAAATGCAAACCATAGATCCCAATGCACCGAAGCCTAAGGGGTACCGGGAGGATTTGTATTGTAGATTCCATCGATGACAGGGACATGACCTTCATGCATGTTGGACATTCAAAGGCTTGATACAAGACTTGATTGACAACAAGACATTGGTTGTAGACAACCCCGTAGCGCCGAACAACCAGCAAATGGGAGTTTTCAGAGACCCCTTGCCTACCCATGAGGCGCAGGCAAAACCCCTCCAGATCAATGAGGTGCAACAGAACTTCCCCATGCAAGGATATGTAGGGATGATCTCCATAGTGACTAGGAACAAGAAATACCCAGGAGCTGCTCCCACAGCAGCCACAAAAGAAGTTCCATCAACGTCACAGTCTCAACAGAACCCTACGCAGCTGCCTTCGCCTAGACCCGTGGTCACGATTCGGACTAGACTTACCCAAAGTCTATGGACCACATCGGCTAGGCTCTCCATATATGAGCTAATTCAACAATCAACGCCCCATCGGGAGGCTCTTATGGAGATATTGAAGGCTATCGAGTTGCAGCCCCAGGAACCAAATTCTTTCAACAATTTTGTGGGGCATGTCAAAAGATGCACCGAGCCAGTCATCACTTTTCGGGAAGATGAAGTGAAGTTAGTGGCTGATGACATAGCGGATCCACCCCTACACGTTATCGCGCGGGTCAACGGGATCCCCTATAAGAGGGTGTTGGTAGACACTGGCTCGTCTAGCAACATCATTACTACAATGGCATTGAAACATTTAAAGCTGTCGGCCTCTCATATCACGGCCTCCACATATACACTGCGAGCATTTAACGATGCAATCTACTCGACAGTCGGCACAATCGTCCTACCCATTCAAGTGGGACAAAAGACAATACCAACATTGTGCCATATTTTGGAAGGTGAGATGGCTTACAACATCTTGTTGGGCCGGCCATGGATAAGGGACATGAAGTGTGTCCCGTCAATAGCACATCAATGCCTGAAGTATACATTTGAAGGGGAAGTACATGTGGTTTCGGTAGACCAAGAACCCTTCAAGTACTGCAATGCAGTGCAGCTGATGTCGCAGTCGACCCTCCCATCAACGCATTTGGATTTCCAGTTGAATCCATCTCGACAGGGTCCGATTTCATGAGCATCCCCAAAGGTAGATCCACCAAAACCCCAGTCAGGTCCATCTTCATCAGTTGGTCCTTCATCAACGATGCCACCTATCATGGCCAAATAGAAGGACAAAGGGAAGAAACCCCTGGAGGAGGCACAACCTCTGGAAGAGGCGCCACAATCAGTCTCCAACATCTCTATAGAAGAGATGCCTAGTACAATGGAAGTGGAAGCTCCTACCCCACCCCACATGGAGTGGAGTCCGGAAGAGCTTCCGTTCCCTCCCCCTCAATCACCAACAATCACTGTTGAAATGGCCAATACGGGCCTGGGGGAGTATCTGGTGCTAAATGTCGTAGCGACGCCCACACTAGAGTCCATGCAAGACATGGGGAGACCTCGCCTCCCCATTGGTACAATTGTTCCTCTCGGCTACCCGCCAAACCAGACTAATTTTGTCTATGGGGGCCTTGATCATGGCACTGAGCCACACATGCATGAAGACGAGGATGAAGAACCTTTTGTAGAGGATGTAAATTATCTGTCCAACCCGGACTTCGCTCTGAGATATCTTGGCCAATGCAATTGGCATGGATACGGGTTAGGCCGGTATGAGCAAGGAGTGCGTGTCCTTTGTCAACCAAGATACCAAATGCCTTATGACAAGTCAGGTGTAGGGTTCAATCACCCCCTGCCCTTAGACATCTTGGTCGACGACATGCAAGGCCTGAAGATAGGCCACAAGGGTGGATTGGCATCAGATCCATATGCCAACCCAAATACAACATACACATTGGGGGATTATCTCCCATGGTCAACAAACACCCTTGGTAACCTCAATCGCCCTACCCCTTTGCTAGAAAGAGGCGAAAGTTTGGGGACCCACTTTCAGGGCGGAAATCAACAATGGCAAGAAGGATCTTCGGAGGATGAGTCAGACTATGAGCCAACATCATATGACCCCTTCGACTCAGATAACAATCACTCGCAAATGATTCCTATGGATGACTATCACGAGGATCTTTTGACAATGTTTCCTATAGAGGCTCCAGTCGAGCCTGTGATACGTCAAGAGAATCAGGTCCCCCCACGGAGAGTGGCACAACCACAGTGGGGCCAGATAAATTTTCTTGAGCAAGGTGAGCCCTCAATGCCGCAAGCAGTCAGAGCCAATGAATGAGGTTGGATCTCCGATAGTGATTACGAAGACGAAATAGAAATGGCATACCTTAATCACATGCGATAGATGTAGCATCGACGTCCCTTGGAGATTAATGACATATTTGATCAGATGGGCATACTGCATGGGCATGAGTGGTACGTAGACCCAGCAGGGTGGGACCAAGTGTTGGATCCGTGGCTCCAAGTTTACGATGAGCACCGTCCACCCCGAGACCCTATAATGACATCAGTGTCGAGGGAAGACCCTGTCTTCCTATCCACACATAGGGATGATCCATTCGTGCCCATCCCTCTAGAGCCAGATCCAGAGCATAAAGAGCATCCAAGATGTCCGAGTAACTACACCTGCGGTAATGGAGACCAAAATCATTCCATCAACATGATCTCCATTGATTTAACCGCCCCCATCCGCAATCCGGCCGATCCAGCATGGTCCTTGCATCTAGACATAGATGCTATTGACTGGGATCGCGCCAATTCACCTCCATCCCCATCTGAGTACTGGCATTTCGGTGAAATGCTTCATTTTACCCCTGGGCCAACTCAGGATATCTTCCATGCTGAAGAGGAACCTGAGGTTCCCAACGATGATCTTAACTCAGCAAATGATATCCATTTGATCCCAACTCCACACCAGTTGGAGGACGGATCCCACATGTCGGTTGAGGAGACAACTAACGTAGACATCGGCTCAAACCCAATGAATCCACAGATTATCAAGTTGGGGGTAAGTTTATCCCCCGAAGAGCAAGCCGACTACATTGCCCTTCTCAAAGAGAAGAAGGAGGTTTTTGCATGGTCATACAGAGATATGTCGGGGCTAGATCCATAGCTAGTCATGCATAATTTAACGCTTGATCCGACAGTCAAGCCTGTTAAGCAAAAACTACGCAAGATGCACCCAACAGTGGCCTTGATGGTCAAAGATGAATTGCAAAAGCTGTTGGATGCACAGTTTGTCATCTGTGTGGATTATCCGCCATGGTTGTCCAACATGGTGCCCATCAAGAAGCCCGACGGGAGGATTCGCATATGCACCGATTTTCGTGATCTCAACAAAGCGAGTCCTAAGGATGATTTTCCCTTGCCGAGCATCGACGCATTGGTAGACGCTACAGCGGGCCACGAAATGCTTTCCCTCATGGATGGTTTCTCGGGATACAATCAGATTCGTATCAATCCCGAGGACCAACTAAAAATGGCGTTCACAACGCCTTGGGGGACATTTTGCTATAAGGTCATGCCTTTTGGCCTTAAAAATGCTGGAGCCACCTACCAACGTGCCATGACGTACATCTTTCACGATTACATGCACAAAATTTTGGAAGATTACATGGATGATCTGTTGGCCAAATCTCTTTTGCGCCCAGATCACCTCGGTGACTTGAGCAAGGTCCTTGATCGCCTCATTGAGCATAAAGTCAGACTAAACCCCAAGAAGTGCGTCTTTGGCGTCACATATGGAAAGCTCTTGGGTTTCATTGTCTCCAAACGAGGAATCGAGGTGGACCCCAACAAAGTCAAGGCAATCCTTGAAATGCTTCCCCCAACTACCATCAAGCAGCTCAGAAGTCTGCAGGGTAAGGTCGCGTCGATCAAGCGCTTCATAGCGCAGTTATCGGACAAGTGCCGACCCATGAACAAATTATTGCACAAGGGGGTCGCATTCCATTGGGATGACGAGTGCCAGTCAGCCTTTGCACCAAACTTCCCCCCCCCCCCCCCGTTGGCCCCCCCCCCCCGGGGGTGTCGTTCTACTTATACTCTCGGCCTATTGAGGTGGCACTGGGCGCCATGCTAGCCCAGAAGAATGAACTTCACAAAGAACAGGCTACATACTATCTTAGCCGCACCCTGGTCAGTTATGAACTTAACTATGCATACGTTGAGAAACTCTACTTGGCAGTGGTGTTTGCTACCAAAAAGCTATGCCACTACATGCTGAGCAACAAGACGTATGTTGTGTCTAAGGAGAATCCATTGCGATACATGATGAGTCGTACTTATCATAGTAGCCGCACGGCGAAATGGATCATGTTGTTGATGGAATTTGACATAGAGTTTATTGGACAAAAATCTATCAAAGGTCAGGTCATAGCCGATCAACTAGCAGAGGCTCCTATCGAAGACGATCAGCCTCTGGTCATAGAACTACCCGATGACGGGGTCTTCCATGTCTCGGAATCGCCTGATTCTGATGAGCCTGAGTCCCAGGCCGACATAACCTTGTTTTTTGATGGTTCTAAATGTGAGCAAGGTGGTGGCACGGGAATAGTATTCTTCACACCGTAGGGCGCTCCAATGCCCCTGTCATTTAAATTAAATTTCCCGTGCACCAACAACAATGCAGAGTATGAAGCCTTGCTCATAGGTCTTCAGACAACAATCACCATGAACATTAAATGATTGAACATCTTTGGTGATTCGTTGTTAATCGTCAATCAAGTCAAGGGGATATACCAATGCAAATGCCCAGTTCTACAGGCCTATAAAGCCCTTGTGGACAAATTCTTGGCAAAGCTTGAATGGTACGACATCGAGGCACTCCCTCGGTCATCGAATCATTTTGTGGACACTATGGCCTCTTTGGGGTCACTAATCCCGCAAGACCTTTTTGGTGATATGACAACCATTCAAGTCAAAACATTATCGCAATCCGTGATGGAGCGTGCAAGCTCCGATGTAATGCCAGGAATCCACATGATCCAGATTGAACCATCCTCGGATAGGTTCTCTCGAATCCATGACCGTTTGAAGCACGCCAACTAGGGGGCCTTGTTCTCCCCTACTCCCCTTAATAGCAACACCACGCTATTCTTACAAGTTCTTTCCCGCTCAGCTTTTGTTAGGGATGAACTTCAAGAGGGATTGGCTGTTCATACCGTCGAGGCTTCTGATCAGCAGGATTGGTATTCACCCCTCAGGGACTACCTCAAGCTAGGTAACCTCCCACTTGGATTGACGCCCGTCACAAAATGAGCATTCAAGCAGAAAGCGGCAAAGCATGTCTTGTTAGGAGACATTTTGTACCATCGTAGCTACGAAGGGATCCTCCTTCGGTGCTTGGACCAGCAAGAGTCCACTTGGGCAATCGCCCAAGCGCACGATGGTACGTGTGGTGGCCACTTCAGTGGTATGGCCATCGCCAAGCGCATTCTTCGCATGGGCTACTATTGGCCATCTTTAGAGTGAGATTGTTGCGCATATGTGAGGAAGTGCGTGAAGTGTCAACATCATGCCAATTTGACACACGTACCTTCCTAGGCCTTGCAGCCGATCCAATCGGCTTGGCCATTTTCATAGTGGGGCTTAGATCTCATCGAAAATATCTCCCCTGCATCGTCCGGCCGTCATACGTTTATCATAACGGCCACAGAGTACTTCACCAAGTGGGTGGAAGCGGTTTCGCTAACCTCTACGATTGGACCCCGCATTGTGGAGTTCATTTTGCATAACATCATATGTCATTTTGGTATTCCATCCAAGCTAATCTCGGATAATGGGAAGTCATTCAAGAACAAAGATGTGCGTGCTTTGACCACAAAGTACAAAATTCAGCACAGTTTTTCGACACCCTATTATCCACAGGCAAATGGGCAAGTAGAGGCGTCAAACAAAACACTAGTTGCTATCCTTAAAAAGACAGTCATAGACAGTCATAAGGATTGGCACATTCAGATCCCACTTGCCCTATGGGCTTATCGCACTAGCATTCGGACACCCACTGGGGCAACTCCATTTTCGCTTGTGTATGGCTCCGAGGCTGTCATGCCTCTTGAGTTGGAAATTCCCTCCCTACGCATATCAATGCAAGAGTTCATCGATGATGACACTGCACGGTAGGCCCGGTTAGACCAACTTACATTGCTCGATGAACGACGCGTTAATGCTCTCGAGCATTTACGTATCTATCAAGAGCGGCTGAAGAAAGCATACAACATGAAAGTTCACCTAAGGGACTTTCGGATTGGTGACTTGGTCTTAAAGGAAAACCAACAGAACTCTAGTTTGCCGCCCCATCTCAGGGACAAGTTCACGGCAAATTGGGTAGGTCCATATGTAATTGATAGCAAGATAGGACCTGGGACATACCGGCTAGCTTCTCTTGATGGAATCAAGGAATTAGAACCCTTGAACATCAGTCATTTGCGACCATTCCATATCTAGAGCAGCCAATCCCAAAATGCTCCAAGGATTCCCGCAATCGCTTGGTCAAAACCAAAATGCTCCAAGGATTCCCGCAATCGCTTGGTCAAACCAAAATGCTCCAAGGATTCCCACAATCACCTAGCCGTTCCCCCCGAGGATTCCCTTTGGTCAATACCAGCTGCAAGGATTCCCCAATCGGATAATCCCAATCAGCGATCGCAATGGCTTGTCAATGTCAAATAAAAAATAAAATCATCAAAAACAACAAAAACTTGCATCTCATCCCCATGCATGCTCACAATCATCACAAAATTCAAAATATCTTTTACATCTCATCTTTCATACTCACCAAAGATCAATTTCCAAAACACAACAATAATAGCTGCATTAAACATCGCATCCATACATTGCATATTTGTGGTCACATGGGTCAAAGGCACCATAGACTGTCATTACTTGGCAAATCCACCTTCATTCCATATATCTCCATTTTATAAACAATACATCAAAAATAAACGGCAATCCCATATTTCCACCATACCATAAATCAGTTGTCTTCTAATGTATCGAGAGTTTTCGTCATTCAGGCATCATTAGCTGTCAAGCCACATACCGTACCAAGTCAAACAGATTTTACACAGGTAGAATTCTACTTGGATCACACCTTGTTATGTAGCATCCCAACACAAATTAAAACATATAACAAAATTCCCAAGTTGTGTGACCGAAAGATGAAACCTGCAAAGCAATCCAGGTCACCATAAGCGAAACGGCTATCTTGCTCATCCCCCTGTGTGAATGACCCCAAGAATGCTGAGAGTTGGCAAAAGGACAAGCATCCTCCCTACCCAATTCCCCAAGAATCCCAAAGTTCTCAGAAGTTGCAAAACATCAAAAATTTGCAAAAGTCAAAACTCCAAAATTTGATATCCCAAAGTGCACACATCAAAAGGCACAAACAACAGTGATTCTCGTCACTCCACATCCTAATCCCTTGCTCAAAAGAAAAACAAATCAAACAAAAATAAACAGTGATTTTTATCACTACAAAAGAGCAAGTATCCCAATACAATTGAAGAAAAGAAGGGAGTTGAACTTGAATCCCTGGAACTCTCAGCATTTCGACAGGTCATGAGGCAAGCCTCAGTACCGGTTTGGTTGATAGCCTATCGGTCACTGGTGGTAAACCTCCCGCATGACGATATATCTGTCACATTAACTTGTGTGCAGATCAATGTTTGCATGTGGATGAGCTAGCTTATGGTATCCTAGATTGCACCGCAGATTAATCTGACTAAATACAACAAAGGAGTTAGTGGAGCTAATTAGGTGATCCTCAGTACAAGTTTGGTTGATAGCCTATCTAGCACTGGCGGTATCCTGACAAATGCCACATCAAACGAACTCAATTGCACACACAGGGATGTGAAATAACTTGGTCAAAAACAAGTCCGATTCATACCTTGGTCAAAAGTCTTGTGAGATGAAAATACAGTCATGGCTAGACAGTTAAAACATCTGAATCTCAGGAAACCTTAACTACGTTCGAAACCAACTTGTCATCCTTCATTCTCCCATTGCAAAAAAAAAAAAAGAAAAACAACATACAGTTCTGAACAGTCTATGGTGCGACCTCCAAACATCACAAATTCACATCATCCATTCCATTTTCGCATATCACAATAAAATCAAAAACATTTGCATTCATCATAAAATATGCATCCATCAAAATAAATTAACATGCATACATCCATATTCATCAAACCATCATGCATAAAATCAAATCATCACATGTGCATAAACAAAATAAAGCCGGTATATATATATATATATATATATATATATCGTCAAAAATGCCCGCAGGCTACAAAGAGTTGGTCCTCTGACCCCGCAACAAAATCCAAAATCCAAAATCCCAAGCCTAAGGCATCGGCCACCATGATCACGCAGGATCGGTGCGACGGGAACTACCCCCCGTGGTGTGGGTCCTATGGGACCCCTCAGGGCGGCTGTTGCTAGCCCCCACATCATGCCTACTACCGCCTCCCTCATCCAGTCGCCTGCGATGAGATGATGCTGACTGCTCAGTATCACTGCCCCTCATCCGACGTAATGAGCCACCTCCTGATAGCTCAGGTATTCGCCCACCAAGGCGGATAATCTCTCCCTCCATCTCTAGTCGATGTCATCGCAAATCTGACTCTCGTCGACCCCAATCTGCCTCTCGCCACAACCACTCTGCCTCTCATCGATGATAGTAAGCTACTGCATCGTCGCGCTATGCCAAAATCCTATCCCTCTCTGCCAACTACGTCCGTAGGAGATCCCTCTCCCGTGCAGCATCAGTATCCCCCTCCTATCGGTGAGACGCAGCCCATGCGCTCTCCCGCTCTGCCAACTGAGTCCGCAAGAGATCTCTCTCCTGCAAGGCCTCTACCAGCTCCCCATCTCGCCTTCGTAGCACCTCCGTCAATCGTGCTACCTCAGCGTGCAACCCCGCCTCTGTATCCCCCGACACAGCCGGCTGCGTCGGCCTCTCTGGAGTACTGGCCTGATCTGGAAAATCCTCCATCTCTGGCTGCTCCTCCTCACCAAAGTCCTCTCCCACATCTCCCACCTCCACCATGTCCGCATCCTCCAAAGGAGCTCCCCAATCATCCCCTGGTGCCTCGGCACCCTCCTCGCCCGTCGCTGCCGCCTCCGCGCCTCCCAGTGGCCCCTCTCCCCGCCATCGCCATAGTACCCACCACTGGTCGTACTCTACGGTAGTCCCGACGTCATCCACGTTCGGGACGTCGATCACCGCGTCTGAATCCTCACCCAGTGGTGCGATGACCGGTCGGTCCAGAGTCCTCTCATCCCCTCGACGTCGATAGACCACGGGTTCACCAGGCAACCCCTGGCGCACCCCAAACTATCGTGTCACCCGGCTGTACGAGAAGAACTCATGCTCGGTCCCATGCCGCCCAATCAGCCACCGCTCTCTGTGTACCCGTCGGAGCCACTCTCCAGCCTTCGGCCAGGCTGGACAGTCCCGATAAGGGTGCCAAACCACCTCCCCTGGAGTAAGCCGAGAGAAGGTATCGGCATAGTGCCCTACGACACCTGCCCACCGTCGACTCTGTCCCTGCTCCCCGGACCGCCGCCACAGAACTGCATAGCCAATCTCCCTATCCTCCATCTCCGCCCAAGTCATCCATGGTAGCCCGGTTGGCCTCTCCACTGCTATATGCTGCCAAGCCCAACTCTGCAATAGATAGCTGTAGCTAATCCCCTTTCGCTGTCGGTAGCGGACCTCGTACAACTCCCCATAGAGCTGTGCCAACAATGTCTGTCCCCATCTCATGATTAGCGGTGCCTCTGTCGGGCACTCTACCAACCGCCAAACCAAATCCAGCAGGTTCCATGGGAACCTCGCGCTTGACGAGTCAGGTAACAGCATGTTGGAAATGAGGCCCATAAGGAATGCGTGCCTCACTCCCAACACCCCCCTCTCCAGCCACCATCGGACCAAAATCCCACCAATCTGGCAATCCACCTCGGCCGTCTCCACTGGGCTCTCTACGCCCAGCTCCTCCCCATGCCCGAAGCAGCGTGTCAACACTGTTGTCCACTGATCTCGCGGCGATGTCCTGATCGGCAATCCATCTATCGAAATCCGTAGAAGCCGATAGATATCCTCCAAAGTCACAGTCATCTCCCCTGTTGGGAGATGGAAGGTGTTGGTCCACGGATCCCAAAGATTGATCAGGGCCATCAAATAGGCCTGATCCGTGACCACAGGCTCCAGTCGAGCCACCTGCTTGAGCCCAAGGGCATCAAGCCACTCCCAGTCAGCCACAGTCAAAGCCCCCCGCGCTTCAGTAAAAGCAATGGGTACACGATACCGGCTCCTAACAACCTGCAAAAGAAAACAATTCAAAAACATTAAAATCATGAAAAAGAACTATACAACAATAACATGAAAATACAACATTGCCTATCAATGTACAACAAAAACAAACACAAAAAAATTCAAAAGTCAAAAATTAATTTTTCAGTCCTAGGGTTTCTAATCGTAACTGATAATTTAAAAAAAAAAAAAAAAAAATGGAATTTTTGGTTAGGGTTTCTAATCCTAACGATTAATTTAAAAACAAAAAAAAAAATTCAAAAAATTAATTTTTGTCTAGGGTTTCTAATCCTAAGATAATTAAAAAAAAAAATTTGGGTTTCTAATCCTAACTGATTAATTTAAAAAAAAAAAATTCAAAAAATTAATTTTTTAGTCCTAGGGTTTCTAATCCTAACTGATTAATTTAAAAACAAAACAAAAATTCAAAATTCAAAAATTAATTTTTCAGTCCTAGGGTTTCTAATCCTAACTGATTAATTTAAAAACAGAACAAAAATTCAAAAAGAAAAACAAAACAATTAAGTCTTAGGGTTTAACGTTCCGTTTATCCTAGGGTTTAGTTACAAGCAAAATAAAAAGTCTTTACCTAGGTTTTTCGCTACGTTTAGTTGTACACTAAGTCTTAGTTGTCTTCAGCTCAGTTTTAGGGTTTCAGTTTTAAAATTGTGAAAAGCATCATTACAAAGAAAATTAAACAAAACACTTGCAGTTTTAAACAAACTAATAACTCTAGGGAGCACTTACTGGTCTCGCTTCGGCTCCGCCGCTCGATCCGGTTTGTGCACTCATGATGGCAGGGAAAATCCGACAGCGCTTCGCTTCGCAGAATTACCCTCCTCCTCCCCAGAGCTCCAAATCGCAAGAAAATTCAGATGCAAATGAGCCCAAACCCTAGATTTGGCCCTTAAATAAGCCTTTTGAGCTGGAATTCATCCTCCCCTGGGACGAGCGCTCTGGTTAGCGCTCGTCCCACCCTGGGACAAATTCTAAGTTGGTATTCGTCCCACCCTAGGACGAATTCAAGCCAAAAATTTCAAAAAACAGCAAAAAATGAACAAAAATACACAAAAACAGCAATAAACTTGCCCAATGAGAGTGCTGTTGCACTTGACATTCCGGGCATGCAAAACCGATGTCGGGGTCACAAATCCTCACTATCCTACTCCCTAAGAAGGCTACCATAGCCGGACCACTCCACGGGAAGACGAATTTTCGAGAATTTCATCCCCAAACGGCATCACCAAAAGGGTCAAAACCCACCCAAAAATAGTAATAACATTGCCGAACGAAGGCGCCTTCGCGCCTGACATTCTTGGCATCCAAAACAGACATTGGGGTCACAAATTGTCACTATCCTACTCCCTAAGAAGGCTACCATAGCCGGACCGCTCAACGGAAGGAAGGATTTTCGCCAGTTTCAGCTCCAAGAAGCGTCGCAAAAAGGGTTACCACCCACCAAAAATAGGTCTAAATGTCAAAAAATTGCACATGCTTAATGCTAAACCATCTAAAGGCACCCTTGCACAAGTCATCTTGGGTCAAGCGACTCGTCGTTTTTCTCATGAAGGTCATTCCCTCATCGATTCGTCGCTTGAGGGGGTAGTCACACTTAGTCGCCAATCAACAAATACACACCCAATCATGGAAAATGGCATGCATTCAAAGGATCATTGACAAAGACAATTACGCTCCTGCTTGGGGCAGTAAACAAGCAATAATCACAAGCTGATCAATCACTTGGCATTCCTGAAGCATGAACACAAGGTTCCCCCATGGACAAAAGGTCGCGCCCTTTGCCTATTCATGACTGATCAATGTCCAAGCTCAAGTAACACCTCACCGAAAAAGGTTAACACTTGAATTGAGTGCCTTCGCTCGTCAGAAGCAAGGATTCAAGAATGCATGCCCTTTCCATGCTTGGGGCATCAAGATTTGGTTAGGTTACCAAGAAACCCTAATCATTAGTGCTTTGGTTATCTATTTTTTCTCGACGCTGCGCCATGCACAGCGCATCCCAAAAAGGGGCATCTGTAGACACCAAAACAGCACCAATCCGATTATGTGACTGCAAACACTGATCGCATTGACACACCCAGCCCCCAGGGCAGCCCTCAGAGGTTAAACAGTGGTCCTAACCACTTTTACAACAATTTTGGGAAGTCAGGGATCAATTTGGCACCCTCTAGGCACTTTGCTCAGAATCCGTCTCACCCTGAGACGAATTCAAAATGGGATTCGTCCCACCCAGGGATGAATTCTGAATTCGCTCCTGGGTAGGACGAATTCTAGGTTCAACGGGAAAAAAGAAAAATCTTGACAAGTGGCAGCCAGGGACAGTCCATTAATGCCTCCTGCCTTGCATGCGCGTGTAGGTGGGCAGATTGGATGTTAGAGGACTGTCACAAGGGCAGTTATGGAAGCCCAAGTCGGGGAGGAGTCTCCTCCCTCTTGGGAAGGCATAGCCGCCATGTGGCACCCCTGCATGCCCATCCAAAAGAGACCCCTTGGGTCTATAAAATGGTGAACTTTCTCACCCAAAAAAGGGAGGTTGGAAGCATTTTCAAGCAACGAAGTGCTGCCCAATTGATACCGCGACTTTGCCCTTTTGATTCATCTCTTCCACATCCTTGATCTCTTTCGCAAGAGAGGTCATTGGGTGGCCATTGGAAGTGTGAATCCGGATCCAATCCCGACACTTGACCACATTACCCCACCCATTCGTCGACAACCAATTATAAGAGATTTTGGGCCCATCCCAAGTGGATTGGTGCCGAAATCAGGTTCCAACGGTGGGCGGCCCGCCCGGGCGCCCCGCACTGCTACGGGCCTAATATTCTTTTCTAAGAATGATTGGGAATTCGTGGCAGATTGTCTTTTGTCATTTGTTTACTTAGCATTCCATTTTATGTTGTTTAAATAGCTTATGATTCTGATTTCATGCTTTGATCAATTTTACCATGTTTTGTCGCTTTTGTTGTTCTCACTAACTTGCAGGTAGCGGCATCAAATTCACGTTGATGGAGGCCAAATTGGGGAAATCCGACCATCTGGGTCTTCCCAAAATGCCCCCAATTAGCTAACCCCCATGCTTGCAGGTCTTTTGGAGCACCCGAGACACGACATTTGGGCAGGATCACTTCGGCATTTTATCACAGGCGAATTCGTCCCACCCAGGGACGAATTACGGTGGAATCCGTCCCGCCCAGGGACGAATTCAAATCAGAGGCCAATTTCTTGATTGTTCTGATGGCAATGGCCCTCTGGTAATGTTCTTTTGTCTCTGTCAAATTTGCAGACTGTTTAGGATCCGTTTAGTTATCGTTGTAATCAATTTTTTGCATGCATCTTTCATTATTTTTAGAAAACAAACATTTCATCTTTTGCCACAGGTGCTACTAACGAGTTTGTTGTTTCTTTGAATGCAGGAGGAGCAGCAAGGATCAAGTCTTCATTCACACCAATGGCGGCGACACTTTGGCCCGTCCATTTTACATGTGGGCACGCGGAAGAGAGATGACTTTCCATTGATGTGACCAAGAGACAAGTTTGATGCTCCTCGCTCCTAAAAGGGGAGGAAGTAGATTGTAACCGGATTTGAAACATATTAATAAAAGAAGAGGGTTGTTTCGTTCCATTTGGGTTCCAATTTGTTTATGCTTTCTCCATTTTACGCATTTCTAATTTGTAGCATCAAGTTTAGTTTCATTCTTGCATCGTGTTTGGAGTTTTCCCTTTTTGTTTCCGAAATCTCGTGCTTTCACAAATCAAGGATATTCCACTCCAAAATAAGAGGAAAATAAAGTCTATCTACAATATCATTTGGTAAGTTTAGAAGGAATTAAAGGTGCAAAAGAAGATGTGGAGATAAATCCTAAAAGAAAGACAATAAAATAGGTCAAGTTTATTCCAGGTAAATCTTCATTTTTCTCAAGTAGTATAGAATCCTCTTGAGATAATAAAAGTGAAAGTGGTGAAGATGTTATCCCTTGCACTTTAATGTTTCAAGAGCAAAATAATATAGAAATGAGGTTGGAGGAAACCCATAACATTTTAGGGTTTTTAGGGTAGAATAAGAAGGTAATTGCTACATAAGAGCATCCTTGTACTTTAGGGTTTCCAAGGAAACATAAAGAAGATTGTGCTTTCGAGGTTATTCCTTACACTTTAGATCCTTCATTACAAGGCAAACCTAAATATGATAAGTCTTATTATGAGTAGTGTGATAAGATTGAAGATATTGATGAAGAGAAAAGTATTGTTGGGAATGAATAAAAGAGAGGAAGACCCAAGAAGAAAAACAAAGAGGAAAAGAAACACAAAGGGATATTGATATGGGAAAACAAAAGCAAATATCACAAGTGTCAAGAAGTGGAACTAAACCCACAAATTAAACAAATAACAATGAAAATAATATCTTGAAATATTAGGGGAATGAATAAGAACCCTAAAAAAAGGTATTAAGAAATTATGAGATTTTTATGGACAAGATATTTTTAGATATAAAAGTTGGGCAGAAAATATTTTAGTCATTTGCAGTGTTGAATCTCATCTTGAAAAAATTTAATTTTTTTAAGGTATTTGATATAATAGGAGTTGATTGTGGAAACTTAGTAGTTTTAGGAAGACAAAAAATATCTTTGATAAAAGGGTAAACAAAGAATATCTCTAGTAGAAAGATAAAATTGGATTTGTTTTAATTAACTTGCTAGAAATGTAATGAGAACAATGTAATGTTTTTTTTTTGTAATGGGAGTGACCTCCAATAGTAGCCACACATGTAATGAGAACAATGTAATGTTTTGTTTTTGTAATGGGAAGACAAGAGGAAGTGTGAGCTAAGAGGAATTGCAATCTAAGAATAAGTGCAAGTCGGGAGGAAGTGCAAGCTAAGAGGGAGTGTGAGGCAAGATTCATTCATGGTGGCAGAGTGACAGATTCATCTAGAGTGCATTAATGCTTCAAATCCTTTCCACAAATACGTGAAATATTGTTTCCCAAAAATTTTGGAAGTGAAGGAACATTGGAAAAAAGAAGAGATAGGGACTATTATGTAGATTTTAAAGATATGATTTTTTGGGGGTTTGAGTTGATTTACTATTTTTTTTTTAGTTTTTACTAAGCATTGGTTCGTTTAAAAAATAAATACCTTGTTTTAAAATGGTTATGAAAAATTGAAAATGACTCTAAAAAAACTTAAAAAGTGTCCTAGACAGATGCTGTATGAGTATTTTTATTCTTAAAAAATATTTTTCTCAATGTTTAGACCATCAAGATATATATTCACCAAAAACTATGACAAAAATTGAACATCTTAAATAGAAAATTAATAAAAATTAATATATTAATAGACAAAGTATAAAAAATTTACTTCGTTTTAGATCTATTTTTGCATGATACGTATGAAAAATATTTGATAAAAAAAACATCACATTCTTACTTACATGTATGTCCTTATAAATGTTTTAAAAATAAAGACTTCCTTAAAAACACATAATTTAGTAGGCCAACCATTTTTAAAACATTCTCGTTTTACACTTCATTACCAGCATTTAATTAAAATATACTTTCTTCTAGTTCTAAATGGAACTATGACTTATTCCTTGTTGAAATTGAGCATATTGTATCTTTTTTATAAACAAGGTATCACTAAAAATGGAAAAAGTAAGTCATATTACCATGCACTCACCCTATGATGCATCTATGATTGTATATTCACTACCATATAGATGATTGTCATAAGAATACTCAAAATGCTTTAACATCCAAACTTCAAACAATGAAAAATTGGGTTCTTACAGGGACATTAAAATTCAAACAACTCATTGTCCTTATAGGATACTTTGGATACAAGGAAGGATTAGTTATTTGACTCCTTTTCTCCTATGAGAAAGAAAATATAGGTCCCTTTAAGTATATTTTAAGAATTATGAATGTCATAATGCTTTATTTTGAAGCTAAATAAAAAATTGACAACTTTAGAGGTAAGTATGAATAATTTAAAGGGTCACATGACCATGATGGATTTTATTATAGTTTCTCGTATCAATTCTATTGAGTATTTATTTAGTATAAAATCATAGAAATTTCAACTAGAAGATCTGAGTCATTAGGTGGTGAAGGTTGAAAAAAAGTAAAGAGATAAATTTCAAGTGCTCCAATTGATAATAAAGATCAATCACATAAATTCTTGGGTAAAGAAGATAATTTTAAAAATATAATGTTGTAGAGCAATGTCAAGCAATGATGCTTGTAGTATTAACCATGAAAATGATAGAGCCATGATTTTGCATATATAAAGGGAGAGTCACTATTTGTTCTTTGAAATGTGTAATTATTTTGGTTAGGATTTTTCTGATTAAACACACACTTGTCACATGGTTTAAACTTGGGTCTCTTTGATAAGAACCTAAAGACATACCAATGAGGTGTCTCCACAAAGACATTTTGGTTAGAATTTTGATCCTCTTTTAGGAAAATTAGTTAATTTTATAATATGTTTTAGTTATCAAATTTTACTTCTTTGAATACAAAAACTTAGTATTTTTTTGGGGGGTATTTCTATGTGCATAGAAAAATGTTTAGTCATGAATAAATGTCTAACTTATGTTATTGTGTTAATTTTGAAACATTAGAAATTTTAAAGTCTTGATCATTTTTAAATTCTTGAAATGTATGGATGTTACGTGAATATAACAATTATGTAAATATAAGTAATTTTTTATCATATTAAAAAAAATTATTATTATTAAATTAAATAAATTATATTAAAATTAAATAAATCATAACAAATAAATATACAATTTATTTTTAAATTATTTTTAAAAATATATATATAATCCAATAATCAATTATACGAAAAGGATTGTGTCAAATTCTTATTTATTAGAGGCTTGACAAATAAGTTACACTCAAACAAGTTAAACTAATAAAACATGATATAAGAAAGATTTGACCTCTCATCTTAAAAAACCTTTAATGTATTCAACCTATCAAGAATGAATAAAAGATAAGAAACCTATTAAGAATAAATAAAAGACTTTGACTTCTTAATAAGATAAAGGAAAGGAAAGTAAAGTGCCTAACCAATAAGTTACAATCAAGCAAACCAAACTTATAAAATTAAGACAGATTCGACCTGTTTAATAGACTCAATGGTTGGCTGATATATTAAGCCTATTAAGGATTTAAGAGTGGTTTGACCTCTTTAAGAGACTCAATCACTTATATATTAAACCTATAAAAGGAAAGGAAATTAGGTTTTAAGGTTAATAAGATAATCAATCGTTATTTATTTAATATAAAACGTTATCATTATTAATAAATAGAACACGTGAAAAATTAATTAACCAAATATTAATTAGATGCTACCTTGGGTAGGACTACGCCTCACATTGTTTATTTTATTAGTAAATAGAACACCGTGAAAAATCAATGGGCTGGAATGTGGCTTTCATACAACTGTAGCTCCATTTGGAGCCCAGATATATTGTTCTAGAAATCCAAGTTGCTTATAAAAATTTAATTAAATTAAAAATATTTAAATGGGCTCATATCAGTGTCATATTAAATTTAGTTGTGCTTACGTAGCTCCGTAATAGAAGGATTTAAACCTATGGTAAAACATGGCCAGCTCTAATTGTAAAAAAAACAAAAAAACATTCAAAAGAAAAACTCCCATTTACATTTATTTCACATGTCAATGTTTTTTATCATTGTTAGGCACATACAGACTATGTCTTTTAATAATATCATAGTCTGCAATGGCTCTCTCTCGAGATATTACTTTATATCGTGTAATTGGTTAAACGAAATAAAGGAATTATTTGAGAATGGGGAAACCCAGAGGCTATCGAAATTTGAAAGATTATCAAAGGGAAAAAAATTGAATCACACGAATGAAATTTGCCAAAATCTACCAAAAAAGTCAATTCATGGAACAAGCAACGTCGATAGCAGATTCGTTGATGGTTTAAGCAAGTCGAATCCTACCATATCTACATAACATAATGATATTATCATCATGCTAATGAAATGAATCCTCTCAACACGGCTCTATATAAATGTGGGTGTCAAAGCGAAGGTTGTAGTGATAAAGATGGGTCGAAGTGTGCAACAAGCAGAGCATGAACAGTATAATAAGTTCCTGTATATCAACACAAAAAGATGCAAAAGGTATAGCAGAAGAAAGCAGATGCCAAAGCTTTAGTAATATGTTTGCTTTGGAAATACACAAGAACCTCAACGGAATATAGTTAGAGGATACACTTCGATAGAATATAGTTAGGGAGCTACTTCATTTTTTATGGTTTCATTCATTAGTGTACCTCTAAATCTTGTTTTCCATTCCATTTTTCTTCCTGTTTCCAGTACCTTAGTGTTACTTCTACCTTATCGCCTATAAATCCCTCCTCCTTCTGGGCATTCTCTCTTTATTGTTGTTACATTTTATCCCCAAAAGCGCCATCTCACCACCATTGTCTATAGTCTTCCACCATTTTATTCAACCATTTCCACCACCATCTATAATGTTTACCATTATGTTTCATTTTGTCTCATATGTTCTTTCCTCTCTTCATTGTCACGTTGTGTAGCCCTCTATTTCACCTTAAAAATATATTCACGTCTGTTAGCTTTTGATGTAATGTGCAATTGGAGATAGCAATCACAAGATGTAGAATAATATGAAAGAAAGTAAATCTATGAGATGACTAAAATATGCTATAAATAGAAATGATATAAATGAATACAATGTAGCTATGGAGGAAATGAACACTCCATTAATAAAGCTACTAAACTACATTGCATCCATCACCAATATATGGTGATCTACACAGAATTGTGCTACTACCTACGAATATGCTCTAAGCTTCTCTATCTATTTATACCTATCTATTACAATGAGGCCCTTCTTATAAAGGAACATAGGTTCCTTAGCCAACACTCTACCTAGTTGTGCAAAGGACAACTTGCACATTCACACTTGTGCATTTATTACATAGCATGAAGTAACTGGATAACTTTCCCTTAAAGTAATTTAATGTCCTAAGTATGTACCTTGGAAGATACATTTACATGACCCAAATGATGTAATATACTTTATTTATAATACCCCCTGTATTACATTATTTGGGTATTGAAGACTTTAGTCTTCATTATGGGTCTTCTTATTTATCTTGAACTTTGTACTCTTCCTTTGCATTCTTTGTAACATGTTCAAGCAAATAGTTAGTGTCTCTGTAATATGTTACATTAGTTGACAGAGCTTTCACCTCATAGTCTTCTGCGGCTTCTTCTAGTTCTTCAATTTCTTCTATCTTCTAAACAGGTGTCCTTTCTTATTTCTTTTTTGATATTCTTCTTGAGGATAATTGGTTGGTTGTTGAGATTACTACCAATGAAGGTTCCTTTAATATTATTGAGGTTGAAATTGATACCCGTTATTCATCTAATTTCCTTGGTTCCATTTTTTGGGATTGTATTTATAATAGTTGGTACTATGACCTTTTTTATCTGACAATACCATGTTTTCCATTCTCTTGTTGATGAAGCAATATTTCCCTATGAATTATATTTTGATGTGAATGCAATGTTAGTCATCTCATATTTCAAAGTGTTTTCTACTTCATATTCTTGAAGTATATTGACTAGGTCATCAAAAGAAGTATCTTTGCTTAAAACCAGTAAAGATGTGACCAAATGCTTATAGTTGTCTGGAAGTGCTCTCATAGTTACTTGAGTAAGAAGTTTATCCTTAACTGTTTATCCGAAGGTCAATAATTTCCCTTTAATATCTTCTACCTTCCTTAGGAACAGTTCTATGCTTTCTCCTCTATTAATTTTTAATGAATGAAGTTGAGTTTGGAGATGAAGAATAGTTATCTTATTATTTCATTCAAATATTTTCTCTAGGCTTGTCCATCCATCTGAAGATGCTTTTGCTGAACTGATATAGGGTTGTATCTCATCGGTGATAGCAAAGGTTATTATCATTAGAGTCTTTGAATCATTTTCCTCAAAATTTAGGATTTTAGTATCACGTGTGGCATGTCTCAATGTTTTTCCTTTGACAACATCCCAAAGTTTTTCATATACTAAGACTGCTTTCACTTTGTTCTTCCAGAAGAAATAATTAGAACCCTTGAGTAATTGAGATTCTGCCAGGAAGAATTTTTTTGATGTCATTTAAATTCCCTAATATCAATTTTTTGTACTTCCTTATGTCTCCTTAGGAATATAATATAGTGTTTATTGTAAAATATAGTTCAATTTATGGTTGTTTGTACAGTTTTGTAAAGATAAAAAATCAACTTTTCAAACACCTTATTACTCTTATTGAACTAAGCACTTTTTTAGTTTTGAAGAGGTTTTAATGTTGGATTTATATATTCGTTCGTTTTGAGAAATTTTTGAGATAAGAATATTATAAATTTCCAACCTTAGAAAAAAAACTTTAATAACCTCTTTTTATATCCCTTAGGATTTTATTTAAGTGTTTTTAATTTCTAATAGTCTAGTTTGATTTTGTAACCCTTATCACTCCCAACTTTGGAAAATTAGAACATATTAATATTTAAAAACATTAAATGGATTAATTCCAAGTAGTATCCCTTATTTCTCCTAGGTTATGTTTTACAAATATTAGAATAATTTCCCTAAGTTTTGCTTTCAAATAATATTGATTTCCTTTAATACTTCAACCTTAGAAAATTTAACCTTGTAACTCCCTTTTTAATGAAAGTAAATTAGTTGAGAAAATTCTACCTTAATAAGGCTTTGTACCTTTATAAAATTAAATGTGAATGGTAGTAGTTTGTCCTTCTTAGGTGCAAACTCTTCAATGTGCTCTTGGCTTCAATGCTTTTTTTTAATGCTTCCTTGACCCATTTTACTAAGAGTGCTTCTGAATATTCCCATAATACTGTCGAATTGCTACCAAATTACTACCGAATTGCTATTGTATTGTATTTTCCAATGTCCAAGGTGCATTTAATAGGTGGTCAGTTGAGTGACAAGTGTCATGGAAGATTTTTTAATGCTCCAATAATGCTTTGGATGTTTGGTGGAGACACCAATCTTGATCTAACACTTGTGACAAGTGTCACCTTCACTTGAGATATTTTTTATTCCCTCTCCATGCGTTGTCCAAGAGACATTTTTGCTTAACATATATAAGGCTTCTTTTATGTAACAGACGTATATGATACTTATGGTTGTAAGTAACTCCTCTTCCACATGGAGTATGGTCACCAAGATAGTGTTGTAACGTCTTCTTTATGGGTATTTTTTAGGGTTCTTTTGGAGAATTAAAAGTGGTGCTTTCTTTCCTTTGCATTCCCTTGTCTTATCAATACCTTCTTGAAAGTCTTTCAACTCATTTTTACACCTTGTTCTTTATTGTACTTCATTCATACTGATATGCTTCCATCCAAGCAATGCATATGGTGGAGCTTTAGTGGAGATATGGAAGAGCTTTGATGGCCTTTGAATGGAGTTTGAATGGCAACACTTTTATGAAGACTCTATGATGCTCCACTTATGGTATTGAATGCTCCTTGATTGGATGTATAGTTCCACTTTGCTTGCTTCGATTTCCTTTGCTTATACACTGCTTGATTTCTCCTTGGATTTATGTCTTGTCTTTTGCAGGTTCAGTCATCAAATATATGTAGAATATGAGCCTATATGAGAGGATCTTTGCTATGCTTGGGAGAATGCTAGATTCGTTCACCTTTGGTTGGTTCAACCTGCCAATATTGTGACTTTGAGGAACCTTTCAATCTATTATTTCTCTAGCATATAATGAGTTAGAGAAGTGCAACACAATGTAATAATATTTGTAAATAAGATATCTTTTGCACCCTTTCTTGTAATTCTTTTTGCAAGTGTAATATTCTGATTTATATGGTAAAAATTTTGAATGCAATGTAGGGATTTTGAGGTTGTCTCTTTGCTTAGATGCCTTCCCATTTTTGCTTGGATATTATAAAGACCAATCCAATCTTAGATAGAAGTAGATAGAAGCTCCTTATATTATGCAATTTTTTGCACTTTTTTCCTTGCAACTAACCCTGTAATGCTTTGGATTTGAGACTCACCAAGTCTCAATATTTGAAGCTTCTATTTCTGATTTTGGTTAGTCGTCTTCTTCTCCAATTTTTGGAGGATTCTAAGTGGCTTCACCTGGCTACTATGTGTTACAATTTTTTGTGCATTTAATAGTATCTTTAGACACTTTGACAATTTTTTATTTTTTGTCCTCAAGAACACAAACAATAATCCTTTTGAGAGCAATAGAATAGTACATATGAATCTAATAAACATTCTTGTAATGCACTAACAATTGCACCTTATCACTCCAATCAACTCTCAAATTAATGCACTTAATCAATTTACTACAGCTAATAAAAAATAATTTGAAATGAAACTTCAATAGTTATTCTACAATTTCACTACAATTAATATTGTAGGACTTAGTCTTTTTTTTCTTTTTCCAAAGTAGATGATAGGTAGTTGATAGATGTAATTCTTAAATCTATTCAATTTTTAATTAATGTGCAAATGAACCTTAAAAAAAACTTTTCTCATTTTGCACTTTTGAAGACTGTAATCCATTTTTTATTCTTCTTGCAACTTTAATATAAATTAATGTGCTTTAACAAATTTGATAAGTAATCCAATTAATGAATCTACTTTCACCAAAAGTTGCATACCTTTTTAAAAGCTTTTGTAGCTCTTTTATCGCTTTTATAGAGTATTTGGATCTTGGTGTCTAATATCACCTAATTTCTTCTTCGAGTAGGATCTTGTAGCTTTTTGTAGACTATCCTATATAGATCCTTCACCAAAATATGGTCTCGAACTTTATTTCATGAGCCTAGGATTTGGTGGCTTGTTCTCCTCTTGTGATACCCTCCTTCTGCTATATATTTGTAGAAGTCTTTATCTCTTAAATGGTGCCTTCATTTATCTCTAAAATGGTGCCTTCTTTTTTGGTAGATAAGATACTATAGCATTAATACCGGATTTTACAAGTTGACCCAAAACCTTTTACAAAAATCAGCCCAGGGCTGTTGATGAACATGTCCTTACTAAGGATACTATATATGTAAAATCTACATGCTGCCAAAGCCATTACATCCGGTAAGGCACATAGTCTGTTATCAAAAAGAAACTTCCCATACAACATTTTGGGTATACCCCGAGAAAACACACCTGCATCATAATTACAAAAAAACAAACAGAACACAGATCCCTTCCTTGAAATAGTGGAGAAACAAAAAGCTGCAGACACACATAGCAGAGTACTGAAAAAAACTCCCACAAGCTCTGTATTGACAGTTACTCTTAATAATTATTTGGTAATTACTTTCTTCCATATATGACATGCTTTGGGACCACATCCCGTCTTGGCCAATCAGCCTTGGATAAGTGAACCTGCTGGCTAGATTTATGGCGGTGGCTATTTGGTGGTCCATGTGGCTCTGGTTCAAGGTCTCTTGTTGTGAGAGGTAATCTTCAAATCTCTTGGATTTGGTGAGCTTCTTATATCTTCAAGTGTTCTTCTCAAATTTTGACTTCAATTAGAATCTTCTTCTCAATATTTTGAATGTCTATAGGTCTTCATTGTATTCTTCTTCTAGGATTTGGCATTCATTGCCAAATTCTTCTTCTTGTATTTGGCACTACTTGCCAAATTCTCCTTCTCTTGGGATTATTTTTGAATGGTGATAATTGTACTAAGTCCTTCACTATCAGGGGCTTATCCTTGGTAGTGGATTTCTCCAGTGAGTTCTCCTTTGAGGATTTCTTCAGCAAGGCTCTCCAAGCCTTTTACTGGATGCTCGATGAGATATTTCCAGGGTATTTTATCTTGCAGCTTCTACTGGTCTTCCTTGATACCTTCTCTTCAACCTTCTATTCTTGGAAGTGTTGGTGGTGATATCTTCTTCTGGATCTTTGATTCCCTACTTATGGATTCGAGCAGGTTTCTCCTAGTCCTTCTTATTCCAAGACTAGAAGTTCTTCAATGAGATCTTCTCCTGATCTCTTCAATTTTGCTTTAGGTGCTGAATTGATTCTGAAGAAGATACTCTTCCTAACTTTATTGTAGGAATTTTTTCAACTCACTTAATATTCTTTTCCTGCAATAAAATATTAGTACTAAAATATCAATCTACTTCTAAATCAGATATTCTCTTCTAAACTCTTCTTCAGGATCAAGGATTCTATGGTATTTTTTAGTATCAAGGCTTCTTGGCCTTTTCAGTATCAAGGATTTTGTGGCCTTTTTAGTATCAAGGCTTTTGTGGTCTTTTCAGTATCAAGGCTTCTATGGCCTTTTCAATATCAAGTATTTTGTGGCCTTTTTCTAGTATCAAGGCTTCTATGGCCTTTTCTTCTAAGTCAAGGCTTCTATGGATTTTTTTGGATCAAGGCTTCTATAGCCTTTTCTTCAACTATGAAGTTCTTCAGTCTAGCAATGGAGATATTTAGTCTCCTAACTTCACCATGGCTCTTCTCCAGAATTCTTCTTCTATAGTATTCTTTTCTTGCATAAGGAACTAATCTTTGTACTATGAAGGCACACCAACCTTTAGGGAATGAAGTTGAAGTCTCCTAGATTTTTATTGTAGGAGGAGTTCCAATCATTTGAGAATTAATTTTCTTCAACAAAAGAAAATTTGTACAATAGTTAGAAAATTTCCTTGGATGATTTACCAATCTAGTGGATTGAATACTGAGTCCTAGTCTTCATGAGTTTTCCTTGCAACTCTGTGGAAAGACTCTAGTCAAATGTAATCTCAGTATTTTTGGAACTGATATTTCTTTTAGTCCTAACTTGTGGCTCTCCCTAAATCTACCACCTAGACTCTTTTGAATGTTTTTGACTTAGGCTCAATAATAATGGTGGTTTTTCTATTGATCTACTATGACTAGATCTATCATAGCTCTAATACCATCATTAACTTTTGATGTAATGTGCAATGGGAGATAGTGATCACAAGATGTAGAATAATATGAAAGAAAGTAAATCTATGAGATGATTGAAATATGCTATAAATAGAAATTATATAAATGAATATAATGTAGCTATGGAGGAAATGAACACTCCATTAATAAAGTTGTTAAACTACATTGCACCCATCAACAATATATGGTGATCTACACAAGAACTATGCTACTACTTATGAATATGATCTAAGCTTCTCTATTTGTCTATATCTATTTATTACAATGAGGCCCTTCTTATATAGGAACATAGGTTCCTTGGCCAACACTCTACCTAGTTGTGCAAGGGATAACTTACACATATACAACTTGTACATTGATACTTGTGCATTTATTACATTGCATGAAGTAACTAGATAACTTCCCCCTAAAGTAATATAATATCCTAATTATGTACCTTGGAAGATACATTTGCATAACCCAAATGATGTAATATACTCTATTTCTAATAGCATCAAACCTAGTCTAAGCCCAACTAAAGACAAAAAAAAGAATGACTAGGACAAATAGGAATAAAAATATATATAAATAAAATATTGTCTTTTTGCATAATCAAATATTTGGCCCACCACAGAACCAAAAACAAAATCTATATGATCACTTGCCCAAGATAATTCAGGAACTCCCTTCAAACCAAAATCAGTTAGAGTCGAAGAAACTGAAACAATGAAATATGGTTTTGAGCAAATGGTAGTTTTACAGAGTTCTTGATAGCTTGCACTAATTGGTATTTAGCTGTAACACACCCAAGAATATGAAGATACATAGGGATAGGAATAATACACGTGGCTAAACTAGCACCAAGCATTTATAACATATTTTGGGCAACCAAGCTACATAAGGAGTTGAAGTGGCCAAGAGTCATCATCAAGCAACCACTGTAAAATTTTGCAAGAGAGGTATCCTAAGTGTTTGGTCTGGGTTGATTGTATTTCTTTTGTGTCTATTTTTACCATTTTCTCAATTTTTCTTACCTTGTGCAGGTACTGCTAATAGTTGAGTTAGCTACCTAAGATCATTTCTAGGAGTTGCTTGAGGAGCCAGAGTCTATATGTCACTACAATTAGGATAGTAGATAACATTCCCCTGTTACGACATTCGAACAAGGTGAATATTGTATTGTGTTATTTAGGATATCTGAGCACACTGCTAGGCTCTATTATTATAACCATCATATATTGAATCTAATACAAAAATATGGTTTTTGTTCTTTGGCATATTTTGGCTCATTATGTATGTGTTGTTTATTTGTGCATTACATTATTTGAATTCACAAATAATGCCTTCTCTCATTGATTTAATACCTATATTGATTGTGATATTCAAATGAATGTAGGTATGTCAGTTACTTCTTTCTATTTCTCTCTATTTCATGAAATCAATTAAAATTTGCTATAATCACCCAATAGATAAGGCATCGGTCTTCTTTGAGTTAGGCAGGCTTCACTTACGCTTGGTCACAATATAAATCATAATAGATCCATTTGAATCTGGTAGAGCATAATGTTTATAGAACATCATTAAATAGGCTCATTTTGGGGTGTCCTGACCTAACCTGTTAGCATTTGTCAATTTAAGGTTAAAGAGGCAAGTCTACCAGAGCTTGCATATTTGTTTGTAAATATGAAAATTTGATAGCATGACAACTATTATTAAGGATATCACAATTTTCCACAAGACCAAAAATATGGTTAACAACTCCTAAGGTTTAACCCCCTTCCCCTTCAGGTATTGTGCATATTCCTTTCTTGATGGAGAGCGTTTTCTAAAGAATAAATGGTGCACACGTATATTTTTTAATCGAAGGATGCGTACGAATTAAAATATCCTGAAGTATAACAAAATATTTATAATATGTTCTTATATGTGCCAAGGACATAGAATATTATTGAGAAATATATAATTGTCTTTAATAGCTAGGCTTTATTAAAATTATATGATCCTCTACAAATTTTTGCTCCTTTCTCTTCCCTTTCCACTAATATACTTGCAGGTTTCAAAGATCGCATGACATGCATGTGCCATGGTCAAATCCAATGATATGCATGAATCCAAGCTGAGTATAATTTATTTGAATGTCAAAGTATCCCAAAGAAATTTTTTATCGTATTACATGAAATATCCAATGGTACTTCAGAACCCTCCCAAATCTAACGGTGCAAATTGAATATGGAATAAAGACAAAAGGAGGCTTTGAGAAGAAGAATCTTATAGAGATGGATATCATCGAAAAAACAATCATGATCAGTACCCATTCCAAAATTAGTTTGGATAAATGATATGCATTGAAAGCAATCAAATTTTGCAATGATTGAAAAGTACGCATATCAAAGCTTTATCAATAACAGACTTATTCGGGGTATATTATCTTTCAAGTAAGATGATTGAGGAATGATGATGTGGTGGATGCACATAGGTGAATTTGAAAACAAATGGTTGGTAACCATAAAAGCATGTCATGTGAGAAATTAACTTCTAGAACTATTTATTGCCCTCTCGAGCACTCTCAAGAGATTGGGTTAAAGCCAGAGCATTACTGAAAAAAATTGCCAAAGTATTTTGCAGATTTTTAGAAATATTGGTAGTAAAATTGATCACCAAAAAGGAAGAGAGAAGAAAAGAGAGAATGACTTCCTCAACTATAACCACTATTCCACATAACACCAAGGAGGCTATTAAATTCACCACATACCAAAGGCCTTATAAGTAGTTGGATGGTATAGTCGCCCTGGGGAAACCTTTGATAGAGTATTCAATGAATTATGGACCTGAAAAACATCTCTCCTCACCACAATAATATGAGACCAAAAATACTATGGTAGTTTATTTTGAAGCAATGCATGAGAACTTGTAGTGGAGCTCATGGTTGTTAACTTGGTTGTTCAAAAGAGCACAAAACTCGTAATGCAAGTTAGTGTCGTGTTGCAATAGATGGATTAGTAATTTGGGAAAATTGGTTTATTTGAGAGTATATCATTCTTCAAACTTGTTGGTGTGGTTAGCAATGACATATGATGATTCAACCAGATCTATCAGAGACATCAACAATCGACCAATTTTTATAATTACTCTTAGAAGCATATGAAAAGTATTCCACTTGAAAAAATCTGACATGCCACTACTACAAGAGGTAATAGAACGTCAATATCAGCAAGTTATCCATACTCATTATTACACTACTATGTTTGAACCATACGAATATGTAGCACATACTTTTCCTATTACAAAGGATGCATTGAAACACTAGGTAAGATATTATATAGACATGATAAGCATAGTATTGGGGGTCCAAGATTTAAGTGTAGTAGAAATAAAAGTTAAGCATTTGGCTATGCAGTGTAATAGGGTGTTCTCCCCTCCAATTTATGCATGGGAAGATGAATTGAGTAAACAAATTCATGATCAATTGGTTAAGCTAAAAATACCTATTTTAGAACAGCAAGAAAATATGCCCTCGTTCTCCCACTATTCATTTTTTATACACCTCATAGCAGGGCAACTAGACTATGATACATTGGACAGATTAGGGTGAATAAATACCAGAGATATGCAAGAAAGGTTCCCTTGGATACATGAAGGATGCTCTCATCCTGGGTGGTTCTTCGACAATTTTATGACAAAAATCCACAAAACCTTATGTGGTTATTTCCCAACAAGGATAGGTCCTGGTATTGCTACATTTCTAAAATAAGAACATGTATGGGATTATTTTCTGTTAGAAGAGTTTTTATACATCAAGTTATATGGAGCAAATATTCTTCTAAAAGTCTTGCCTAAGTTTTGTCCTATGTCTGTGGCTTCACTTAAAATCACCAAGCAAATTCCAAAAGAGGTAAAAATGAGTCTGAGAAAGATACATGGCAAAGTTCCCTAGCTAACAGTCTCGTGTAGGTTTGGATATTACATTTTCAAAGGATACTCAGCAATGCTCAAAGTCATGTGGGATATGGATAATTTCCATTTTGACAAAGTAACATGGATACCCTATGACCCATCAGAGAGCTATATGAGAATGATGCAAGCACACAAATATGCATGGGTACATCACAAAAAATATGACTATGAAGAAGAACTTCTGGAAGCCATACAATTAGGTGTTTACCTAAGAAATGTATGGTTAAAAAATCCATATGATATTAGAGGTAACTCTATAATTGAAAGAGTGGACGACTATCCCCCAGTGTTGGTAATGTTATGGGTACTTTCTATAGAATCGGTAGACCCTATTTTTTCGATGATTACTCTAGATGACCTCCAAGATCAATTTTTTGAGATAGTAGACCAAGGAGAAAACCAAATAGAAATATCAGTTTACATAGAGAATATAATTGAAGTCTCAGAAAAGGCTCCTAAAATAGCCCAACTAGCAATATAAGAAGTTCCTGGTACAACCCAGTTAACAATACGAGTAAGTACAAAAAAGGAAAAAGAGGTAGCTATTGCACCTCTAATTAATCCTACATCCATAGCTACTATAGGAATAACACTTTCTAGTCCTACAAAATAATAGAGATCTAATCCTTCCATGAGTAAACTAGATTTGGCTATATCCATGAAGAAATTAGCTCCACAAGCCATCCCTAAGTCTTTGATCATTAATGATAAAGAAATTAAAATTCCCATAGTGTTACAAAAGAATATATTGAAATAAGGGGGTTTTGATGAAATATTTAGGGGACATCAAATATTAATAGAGAGCCCTACTTCCTCTCCAGAACATAAAAATTCTAGGCTAGCTCTCCCATCGACAAGTTAGACCCAAGGCAAATTGACATTAGTAAGAGTTGAAGAAGACATACTTGTCAGCAACATTGGGGAGAAGGAATTGTAGTTTATAGCCAAGGAAGAATATATAAAATAAAATATACTTACAAAATAGGGGTACATTGAAGCTTTGCCTTCAATGGAAAAAATTACAATCCTAGCCCCTAAAAACCCTATTGCGATTCATGTGGATATGGAAACTGGCAATGTCCAAATGATGGGTGAAATAGAATACTTTGCAAACGTAGCTGAAAGGGTACAACTACAAACAACATGAATACTCCTGAAGGAGAACAAAGAATTGAAACCCAATTTAAAAGCTACTCAAGGGTTGCAAGCTGAGGTAGATAACTTGAAAATATAATTGTCATAGGTCATTGTTCCATAAGATGAACCTTAGGTGATAATCTATAGTATTGACTGCTCTGATATTCTCTCTAAAATTAAGGAGATGATTCACAGAGTGTAGAATGGAATAGGAAATACATAAAAATATTTAAGGAGATTAATACAATAAGAGCCACAGTAGTGGAGGTGAAGAATATACTAGTCCATGGGGAAGATATAATGGATGCCATACTCCCTATATTTTAGCAATTCAAAGAATATTATCAAGAGATTCAAGATAAAAGAGTTACTTTGGGTGATCACACTGAGATAGAATGTGCTATAGAATTTGTTAAAGTGTCCATGTTCAGACTAAACATAGTAGGGTGGTATAAGTGGACGAAATAAATGGACATACTTCAATATAAGGTGAGGTATGATATGGAAAGGGTAGGCCTTTCCCTTGAAGAATTTCTATAAGCATCCAATATAGAAGACCTTATCATCAATAGGATCTAGGAATTTTACTGTGATCCAGAAGATGAAGCAAAAAATACCAGTCAGACTCTGTTCCTAGTTGATATGACCAACTTTATATGTTCTATAAGTGAGAAGAACAAGGGGTGGATAAATATTCAAAAGAATAAAACACTCCAAGATCTAAACTATAAGGTTTTCTATGTCATTTAATGAAGAATCATGGATATTAATAGGCCTTTTAATCAGGAATGTCATATAAGAATAAAACTGCAAAGAAAAGGGAATTAAGCCCGATAGCTTAGAAATGATGTTGATAACACCCCAAGGCATTAAAATGAAAATAATTGAAGAAGGTAAAAGCTCTAGAAAAGATGTGTTGTCAAGATATCAACAAGAATATGGGAGGGTCTACTATTAAAGAAGATATTGAGACCGTTGATCAAGGGACCATCCCATGAGTGCTTGATAGTTGTAAACCACTTTTTGAGTAAATCCAAAGATGCTATGAAAGGCAAAAGACAATTTTGTAAGTAAAATAAGATCCAGGAAAGTTACCACATATTCAAATGACTGAATTTAGGATATCTTGACAAGTGGATGGCTCAGATTAAATCAGTTATAACAGATTCAAGAACTAGAAGCTTTAAAAGGGGTAGTCATGGCCAGAATCAGGATCAAGATTTTGCATAGCATATTTTTGCTAAGAGGTATACTTGAGTGCCCTATTATTTGTTGTTGTATTTTCCCTTGTGTCTTTCCTTATTTTCCATCTCTTATTCTTCCCATTACTGTGTAGGTTCTGAGAGAGAAGTGCTCAAGAAACTGAGATTTTTCATTTTAGTGGACCAAAGGTCTAGAGACTTGATTGTTACCATATTGGAACGAAAGAGTGAAAGTCCTTGTTACATTATTTGAATGAGAATTTTTATTGTATTAACCTTTCAAGAGTAAAATGGTAATTTTAGGCCAACTCTTTATGTAATCATTCTTGATATTAATACAATTATGGGCTTCTTATCTATCATATCTTTTGTTCATTCTTGTGTGTGTCTCCATTACATGTTACATTATTTGAACGTATGGATGGACACTTCTTTCATTGGTCAACTATTATTTTTATTACAATATTTGAATGAATGTAATTGCACCAATTCTTTCTTTCCCTTTTATTTTTGTTACATTGAATTGTCATAAAATCTTGCTACAATAGCCCAAAGGATTAAGGCACCAATCATACACATAAGGTATAATTGAACTATTATTGTGAATCTTGATCAAGAAAAATTAAACTTTTACTTTTTTGTTATAAATCTAGAAGAGCATGAACATAAATTGTTAAATCTTTAAGTTCACCTCAAGGGTTTCCTTACCATACCTAGTCTATTTAGAAATATATATAATTTTATTCCTAGGTTAAAGAGGCAAGTCTACTAGAGCTTGTAATTGCTCATTGGTAATTGGTTTTTCTTGTAGCATGATAGCTTATCCCAAGGATGCAAGAAAAATCTCCAAAACACCCCTCATCCACTTTTCCCAAGCCATAAAAATAATTTTAAATTTAAAAATAATGAAAAATAAACAAGAGTATTCTTCGACTTTGTGACCCCAAAAGCATGTGTTTGGGGCTAAAAGCCCCATGTCTGATTTATCCAGTAATTAGGAATGACTGGGTGTACGGATTACGTGAAACAGATGGTACTTCTTCAACAGAACTCTTGAACTTTTTAAAGAGAAGCTGATAAGAAAACAATATATCCGACCGAATTGCACATTGTGTGGAACGAAATAAATGCTAAACAACAGTTCATTTGTAACTAACAACAATTCGTTTGTTAAGGCCTAAGTGAAAACAATGTGGTTTTATCATTTGCTAGAGCAATGAATTACGGAGTAATTCCGTCGGTAGATGGGATCAATCTATTTTTTATTAAATGAACAAAATTAATTATATTAATCAACAAATTGACAGATCCAATCATCTAATATCAAATCAATTTCGATCAATGAGAATTAATGATTTGCCCTGTTCCCATGTTCCTATTGATTTTCATAAGTAGAAGAGAAGAGTGGATACAATCTGAAAGAGCCTTTCGGGTTAGGACTGGGTCAGAAGGACAATATGAAAAAAAAGGGAATATAAGAGTACCAAAACTTAGTGGAACATATAGGGCTATACGGGCTCGAACCGTAGACCTTCTCGGTAAAACAGATCAAAGTTCTTATTATCAAAATTATTTGATCTGTTCTAAGAACCCAACATGCATTTTTATTGCATTGGGCTCTGTCATTAACTGATGGATTGATCAGTTAGTCTGCCATTCTCCTCTTTCTAGGAAGATAATAAGATGGCTCCGTGTGCTCCAAGTGCCTTTTTTTTTCAGAAGCAATCCCAAAGTGATTCAAAAGGTTCCCTTGACGTAGGTCTGCCTTGCTCAGACATAGATCGACTCAAATTCAAATAGAGTCTCCATCGCTTCAAAAGTTAAATAATATGAGACTTCATACACCTCAAAGTTCATAGAGCGA
Organism: Wollemia nobilis; assembly: GCA_028583015.1. Classification (NCBI taxonomy): domain Eukaryota; kingdom Viridiplantae; phylum Streptophyta; class Pinopsida; order Araucariales; family Araucariaceae; genus Wollemia; species Wollemia nobilis. The sequence continues at coordinate 8,918,157 of JAQPPZ010000458.1, read as the reverse complement.
AAAGAATTGATTTTGAGGTCCCCATATTATACTCATTATGTCTGGCATTGAATAGCCCTGAGATTGACCATATCAACTAGATCTAGAATTCGAATCAGATCGAATTTAATCTTTGTCATGCTATTGTTCTCTCAATTCATAGAGTAAGACTATTTAACATAAGATCTATTTTCTGGATCGGACGAATCGATAAACTCTCTTGAAAATCATTGGCGCACGTGTAAACGAGGTGCTCTACCTTGCTGAGCTATAGCCCTTGACAGTCTTGATGATATATTATACTAATCAAATGTATCACTTTCTGTCAAGGTATATTTTTCATGATCTAATATTATCTGATATTATTTAGTTAGGGGCATATTGTCTATATGTGGAATTCCATTTAAAATCGTTTATAAGCCCAACTCTATCTATGATGATAAATGACCCACTTAACTCAGTAAGCCCCAAAAATTCTATAAATACCCTTGGTCATGGCCAAATGGAAGGGGAGCCCATTTTGAGCTAGTGTTATGCTACCAAAATCCTTCCATACACTTACCTTAGCCAATTTCACACCTACCTACAACTATTAACATTGTCCCAAGACCCCCTCGATCCCATTTCACGTGCTTACAAGTTCTTGGGTTTGATAAATTTATATCCTACAACCATAGTCTCGAGATTGCCTCCCCCGATATGGTCGTGCCTTACCGCATCTCTTAAGACTGTCTTACCTCTGATAGGGAACAACTCACATAGCAAGGTCCTCAGTAATATTTCAGCACTTAACAAGTATATTCTTTTTGTGTCATGCATTTTGGCGTCATCTAGCAGCAATTTTCTTTGATTTATTGTGGTTTATATTTTGCTTGAATAAATGCCCAACTTAGGTGGGCCCATTTAACTACTAATATCTTTCTTGTTGGTTGTGTGCAAGTCTTTCATCCATCTACAGTAGCCCTTATACTCGGTTGTGGGAGAGAAACAATAACACCATCTTCCTTGTATTAAGCCCTTGGAGGCTTTTTTGCATTTGTAAAAAGATAAAGAGTTGTATTTTGTATTGTAAAATCCTATATTTGTAATAAATATATTTTATTTTGTCTTCTTTGTCTTTGGTAAATACATTTTCTCAATCGTGGTTTCTCCTCCCTACATATTTATTTAATCATATACCTTAGTATATAATATTTAACCTAGGTAATCTTATTTAATATAATTTAAGCACCTATTTAAATTATTTATATTAAATCCTAGATACCTAGATACCTAATATTTTTTTTCACCTTTATTCTTAGGTGAATTTACAATAATAATCCCAAAATTAGATTATATATTCTAAAATTCAGGTTTTAGAGTGAAAGATAGAGGTTTGTTGTTGATTGCCATGTTAACCACCGACCCCTCATGGTCGTATGAGGTCACAATACTAGACAAAAAATTAGAATTCATGTTGTATTGGGCATTGACACTAATCCATAAAGACCAAATTCCATGATCCAAGAAGCATCATATCCCGATGTTATAAGAATTTCATAAATCTATGGGCAAACAACATTTTTAAAACAATTTTGGATGGAGGAACCTAGGAGGAAGAGCTCACTATTATTGCAAGTATTGGAAACTTTTGTAAGGTAAGGTTTAGAGTCTAAAGGTGTGCTCTAGGGTAAGGTTTAAAGGCTCAGGGATTAGGGTACTCTAAATACATAAACTCATTTTTATCCACTTGATCACAAATGTGCAAGTGAAGAGCATACTCCTAGTGCTGATGGTTTTATAGTTCACTAGATTACATGATGCATAGGTGAAGAGTATAATGCCAATAAAAGTAATGTATTAGGGTAATGTTGGAAGGCTTAATGTGTGCTCTTTTGTGCTCTGCTCTACAAAAAAAATGAAAAACAACTATGCATGTATTTTTATAACCATTGCATATATTTAATGTGGTTTTGATACATGGTACTTTTGTATTAACCCTAAAGTATATATCTATCATTGTATGTGATGATACCAGTCATCAATCATTAGTTATGATGTTTTCAGTCATAAATCATTAATTATGATGATATTGATCATCAATCACTAGTTATGATGTTGTCGGTCATCAAGCATTATTAGTGATGCAACTAATCATTTGTAGTAATCTATGATGTTAACGGTCGTTTATCATCAATTATGATTCTATTGGTATTATATCACTAGTTATGATGTTATTGGTCATTGGGGCATCATTAGCGATACAATTGATCATCTGTTTCAATCTATGATGTTACCAGTCATCTATCGCAATCTATGATACTATTGATCATTTGTTATACTATATGATGTTATTAGTCATCTATCACCAATTATGTTGTTAAAAGTCTATCATCAGTTATGATGTTTTCAATCATAATGGTATCATTAATGATGCAATTGGTCATCCATCGTAATCTACGATGCTATTCATATTCTATCATAATGTGTGATGCTACTGGTCATATATTGTTACTTGTGTTGCTACCAATAGTTTATTATCAATTATGATGTTTTTGGTCATCTATCTCAATATGTGATGCTACCAATCGTCTATCATAACTTGTTATATTATCTAACATTAGTCATTATTTGTCTTGCTACCATTTATGAGCAGCTTAAGGAAAGATTCAAACAATAGGAGAGTATAACAATCCCTTGCGTTGAATAGCTCTTGTTGTGGAAATTTTTGATATCCTTAGAATATTGATTGTCATGCTACAAAAAAAATTAGAATCACAATAATATGCAAGCTCTGGTGGACTTGCCACTTCTATCTATTTGGGGTTTAAATAAAATTCATGAAATAATAGGTCAGGTCTAGACACCCTAATAAAATCCTGATTAAACATGGATATTTTATCTCTTTAGCTCTTCTAGATCAGATGGGTTTGAATCAAATTTTGATGATGAACAAGCTTAATATGAAATTTCAAGACTGTAGACCGATGCCTTATCCATTGTAAAATCATAGCAGGAGTTCAAATATTTATAACAAGATTGAAAAAGGAAAGAAATGATCAGTTTAATCACATACATTCGAATAATTTAATGCACATAAATATTGACCAGTAAAAGAAAACATTATTTATGTGTTCAAATAATATAACCCATAAATAGATAAAAAATACATTTACACAACAAATTTGCAAGAAGGATGGAACGTGGATTTGTATTAAATTCCACATACAAATTATAGTATATACCCAGTAGAGTGCCAAGGATTCGATGAAACTCAATATAATGGTTCTTTCCATTCAAATAATGTAACAGAAGAACATGACTCTCTATTCAAATAATGTAACCAAGAGCCTCCGACCTCTAACCCAGTCACGAGAAATGATCTCAGCAATTGGATGCACCTTCGCAGATTCTTGCATAAATGGGAAGAATGAGAGTGGGACAAAGGAATACTAACATGGGGGAAATACAATAACCTAAAATAGGACACACAATATACCTTGCTTGCAAATTTTTACAATGGATGCTTGATGATGAATTTCTAGATTGAAAGGCCTCTTTTATAATTTGAATTCTGCAATTCTGTTTTGAATACTTGGTGCATATGCAACCACTTGGCATCCTCTCTACCACTAATTTCTATGAATGTATTACAACAAGAACTAAGCTATTGCAAGCTATCAAAATTGGAGAAATTGTGCCACCTATCCTCAAAATGATTATTTAGGTCATTCTTATTCTATTACTGGCTCTGAATCTTTTTCTCCTTCGATGGTGGTATACTGTGAAGTAAATTTTACTTTGTCCTTTCCTATAATATCAACTCCCAATAGTTTTGTAGTTTTATGCTATAATATGGTGGTTTAGAGTTGGAATTTAGTGGTTTACATTTGGATTGATGAGTTGTCTCCTGGGTGATGTCCTGGTATCTTCTTCTTGAAGCTAAGTGATCCGAGTCATCCATCTTCAGCTATTGGGGCTTATCCAACTATTCAACAATAGGTAAGTGAAATTCATTCCAGCTTCGATGAATGTAATCCCAATGCCTCAGCTTCCAGTCTTTCACAGTTTGGTTTTATCACCTGTAAGACCTCTTCATTCTTCATTTTTTAGTATTTGACCTTCATCCATTACCTGTAAATCAATATTAGTTCTTTTGGCAAAAATAAAATCATAATTTATTATTATTATTATTAATATCAAAGATTTTAGATTTATTAAAATACTTCCTAAGTTTTAACATTATATCTCATTTAAATTTTTTTAAATTTAAAATTTTATAATGTTTTAACATTTTAATTTTAATGCCAATGTATTAAATCAACTCTAATGTCAAAAATTTATTAATATTAATTCATTTTTATTTATTTACCTTTGTTATTATTATCATTATTATATCCATACATTTATTTATTATTATCGCCTTATTTATCTTATATTATATCAATTTAATATTCTATACTTAGGCTTTAATAATATCTTTATATCTCTATAGTTTAATATATTTATTTATTTATTTATTTATCATCCTTCTTGATCAATTTATTTTCCCTTTCACATTAAATTTTAACCCTCAATGAAAGTTCTCCATTTTTGGCCAATAGGGTTTGATCATTTTACTCATCCACACCAATGAGATTGCATCGCTTGAGTCACCTGCTCCAATAGAATATATTTTGACCAACCCTTGAAACTTAGGAAAAGTACAAAAATTGTCCTTTGATTTTCAACCAATGAAGCATCGTCGCATGAGATAAATGACTTTTCACCTGATGGTTTTTAATAAAGTTTTAGATTCAAAATTAAGTTCTCCTAATTAAATGATTATTAATGATGTCCTCGGTTCCAAAATTTAAAATTATCTGATGAAATGATTTCTTGCCCGATTGGATTAAATGGTTTTTTTTTATTGGTGAAAAAGGGTTTTGAATGGGTCCCGTAACCTTTTACAATATTAGAAAAAATTTGAAATCTCTGTAGAGACATTCAGTCAAAGGAAGACCATCCTACCAAACATCTTGAGAAGCTACATCTGCAAAATAGAGAACAAACTCGAGGCCCTCGTAGGGGAAACAATAACTAAATTGAACAAAGCCCACGTAGAGGCAACAACCTAACTACAGAAATCCACGTAGGGGCAGATATTAAAACTAGCAAATCCCACACAGGGGCAAACCATAGATGAAAGACCAAAAGACAAAAATCATAATAGGACTCTAAGGGGAAGGGCCCCACCACCAGTAATCCACCTGCATCCCAAGTCAAGATTTGGGCCCAAAGCTATTTCCAACAGGGTTCTCCCCCACCAAACTCTTGAATTCCTCGATGATTTCAAACTGGCCCTTATACTCCTCAAGGAGGGAATCCACCTGCGTCAAGAGGGAGGAAATGGTTTGGCCGCTCGACCAAGCACCTTAAGCAGGTCCTGAATCTCTTGTATTTTTTTGTGGTCAGTGAGGCTTGAGAAGTGCATCACGCAGGAAGCCAGGAGGGGAGCCTGTGTAGAGGTCCCCTCATTTTGAGCTATAAACCTGGTTGACTTATCTCTTTTAGTTTGTAAGGAGATGGAATCATATGAGGCATCATAAATAATGAGTGGAGCCTTCCTCTTACTGCTTCCTGCCTTGGCACGAATGGGATATCGATGGGGTTTCGGCTTCTAATAATTTGGGGTATCATCCATCCTAGTCGCTAGGCTTGGGGTGTCATTCAAAATGGGGGCAAAGGCGTCTCCCCTAGTAGTATCTCTAGCATTTTCTGACCCTCTGGTGAGGAGGGGAGGCCCAACCAATACCGTCGCTCTACGGTTTTGTTCTGCCACCACAAACCTAAACAACACGTGGTGAAGGCCCTAATGGAGGGGGGAGGAGGAGACCCCCCTTTTTACACTCAACACCAACCTCTCCATCGACCAAAATATGTACTTAGGGATATTAATTATCTTCTTTTCTCTAAGGTGATTCAAAAAAGCAATGTGGAAACTCCGTAGAATAGCAGTTGGGTTATCGAGAGTGAAGTACTAAAGTATTATATCATCACCATATCCCAAGGCTTTGGGAGCGTCTCACGGACTATTCCACCTTTCTCTTTGCCCAAGGATTCTCCTTTATACCTAAATAAAGTCAATTCCCCTTGGAGTAAGTGCTTCTCCTGGTTGATAATCTTACCATTGTTGGGAAGTCCAATTACATCCGCTAGAAGATCCGCTATAACTATGAAGCTCATACATCGAACAGCTACATGCCCCTCATTCCATGAACGTATGAAGTCCATGGACAAGTCTAGCTTGGCCCCCTAGAACTACTATAGAAAATTTAAAATGCCATGGTCCCTGAAGAAATCCTCGACCAGGTGGGTTAACTGGAGAGATGCAGGTTCAATTTTGGCCATGGTGATGACACAATCACAAAAAAAAGACCAAAACAACAGGTAAAATATGAGAGGGTGGCGAACACGATAAGAAAGAAAGGTGGTGGATAGAAATAAATAACATACCCCTAGCATGGTTCCCCATCCAATATTGCTCGTGCTCGAAATCACCCGAATCGAGAAAAAATTTGGAGACATGGGTGGAAAGGCACACCAACCAACAGGGAAGGCCAGGTGGAGGTATTTGAAAAAGACACCATAATCATCTATCGGGGTGGACGAGTATGGGATATGATGAGGAGGATGAACAACCTCAGTGTAACGGTGAACATGGTAGATAAGAACCATGGAGGTGACGTGGGCCCCTGCCATGAGGAAGAAAAGTCGTAGGTCCAAGCCCATACTGGTGATGACATCACACCTTGCCGAAATGGCACTAGAGAGGTCACGAAGAGTCAGTAGAGGTCAGATAAAATTGAGGGAATTAACAATGTAGTAAGGGTGCATGGGGACCGTTGCAGTGAGATTAAATAATTTTTAATAAAGTGGCTATTCTAAAATTTAAACTTTCTTGATTAAAGCTAGAATTTCCATTAAAAATATTAGTAAAGGTTTTAATTAATCTTTTGGTGGTCAATCGGATACCATCGGATAAGTCATCCACCCAGAGCACAAAGTGAGGTGATTATCGGATGTGAGGGCTGACCAATGAGGAGATCATTTCTTGCATTACCCGAGCTTAGGAAAAGTGCAAATGATTTTATTTTAATTTCCAACCATCGAATGAGTCATCCGCCTCATGCACATAAAAATATCAACCATCGGGTAAGGTATTCAACGTGGTTTAAATGGTCGGGTGAATGAAGGGGGCTATTAGATAAGATATGCGATGAGAAAAAAAACTTCGGATGACTTAGTCACATCCAACTTTAGACATGTGCAATGACAAAGGGGTGAATAGGCTATCGAGCAAATATGGAGGGGCATCAAGTAACATAGTTGATAAAGCTCTTCGGGTGGAAATAATAGGAGATGATTCTGGATTACACGCGATAGCCGATGGACCTATCGGTGGTTGGGTGAAATGAAAAAGGAAATATCGGTTGGGATAGCCACTTTTCTTTGCTTTTTCGGGTGAGGTAGCCGATGGAAGTTTATTGATCGTGACAACTAAGGCATTTTTGGAGGCTAAACACTTATGATATGGAGACAATAGGGTATCATGACTAATGGAAATAATACTCGGATGGATGACTTAGGTGATGATAAATGAATTAGGAAATTTAAATGAAATATCATTGGCCGATTACTAGGGTTAAGTCAAAGGACTCATCCGATCAAATTTTGGCATCGCAACTCTAAAATTAGATCAAAATTAAAAGTACCCAAATTTTGATACAACTTCATATGCTTTTAAATGAGGAAAACAGGTACCCAAATCCACTGATAAAATACAAAAAATATTTTCCAATCATGAGATATTTTACTTAGATATGTTTAGGCTGCTTTGAAAATTTTCTATTTTTAGAAATAACTAATGTCCAATTTTCTATAAATCAAGCACCATTCTGAAGAGAAGCTCAATATCTTTCCACTAGTTTTTGAATCAGCTCAAATGGATTTTTCTAGCTCAAGTTATGTCCATTTTAATTTCACATCAAAATGTAGGGCAAAAGTGATGAGATTGGAGTAACCCTAAAATGAAATTTAATTAATTAAAATTTTGAAAGACCTTAGAACTTGCATTTTCTGAAACATTTAATTTGAAATAATGCAATTAAGATACAAATGTTCAAAAATATTCAATCCAAATCATTGCAACTAGATCCAAGTCTTCAAGATGCAAAAATCTCAACACTTTTGAAACCTCAATGTAATCAGAATTTTTTAAACAATCTTGATGCAAGCCAAAAATTCAAATTAAACCCAAAACTTCAAATCTCTGGAATCATAAAAAATTGACCCTTGCACCCTAAGTTCACCTAGACATCAATTTTGATGAAAAAATTCAAAAAATTGGGGTGAAAACCAAGTTGTAACTATGGGGTACAACACAAGATCTAACTAGGATAGGTAGCATGAATGACCTTAACAATGCATGAATGTTCCTAAGAACTCTAGAATCTTCAGTTAGCAATCAAGATACCACAAAAATTTGGACTAAAATCTGAAAAGTAAAACAATGAAACCGATATTGAAAAACAATAAACAAATTGGCATTGATCTTGATCGGTAAAATTAGATGATCTAGTTTAAAAACAAATGGGCCTTGACTCATGGGCAACAGATATTTCGGTAATGTCTTCAGGTGGGGTTGAGGCAGATTTATTTGAAAATTACTATGTCATCATGCCTCGGCTTGTGTGTGTTTTTGTTAGAGTATAACCTAAGTTGTTACTAGAATATTAGGATAGATTGTGTGGCTAAGATCTGTTCAGTTAGTTATGATCCAATGGATCATATTGTATGCACTTTCTATTTAAGCAAGGTCCTTTTTTTTTTAATAACAAGAAGTTTTTCATTCTTCAACATGGTATCAGAATGGGCTTTCCCTGCCCTGTGAATTTGAGTGTGAGTTTGAGGGGGGATTTCCCTCATGGAAATCTCCCCCTCATTTTTTTCCTTTGTCCATTTATTTTCATAAAACTGAGGGAGTATGCTCTTCATCTTTGATGGATCAGAAACTAGAAGTTTAAGAAAAATTCATGGCTGCCAATTTTTATGGAAAAAAATTTAGTTAGTTTGAGTTTTTAGATTTCGAATTGTTGAAATCTAAAATGTTATCGATAATACTAGTTTGTTGGTCGTGAACATATTGCAGGCTGTATATTTGTTCATATCGAGTTGCACGGCCATTTTAGTGTAGTACCGTGAGCAGCATGTTGATCAATGTTGCAGGTGTGGACCATTTCAAGAATATTTTATCTATTTTTTAGCCTCTCAACACTGTTTTATTTCCACTTTTCTAGCTCGATTTGCTGCCATGTCAAAGCTCGAGGGCGTGTCAAAGAGAAAAAAAAATTCAAAAACGGTTCTGCAAGGAATATGGCTAGCTCTCTTTCGCAAATGGTGATTGCACCATGATCAACTACAGTTTTAAACACCACTACAATACCATAGAGAATATTTTGCAGGATAGTCGCATCCCCTTGGAAAACACCGTGGAGAGATTCATGGTGGCATCCTTCTCAGAGTCTGTGATTAGAGACTCCACGTGCTACACAGCCATGGCGCACAAAACACAGACTGGGACCCACTTTCAGCTAGATGTCCAGGGTTCGAACTCATCGGAGGAAGTCAGTACTGAGTCAGGATGTTATGGGATTGCAGGTACTAATGTAGCATTGCAGATGCTGTTGAAAGGGAGAGAAGATCTATATAGTGAGCATTACTGTGTTGCTACCAGCCACAAGATATCTATTGAGCAAACCAGTCATTCACAAATGAGCAGAATGAAGCGATGATTTTTTTGTGCCCAAATCCCAGCTACGGCATCCTTTTTATGTGGAGGGTACATTGTTTTGTCGGGGCAGATAAAATTATTGTTGGTCTACTACTGGTCCTTTTTTCCATCCGTTGACGCATGGTGGCAGTGGCCATTTGGAGATTGGCCATGGTGGTGATCGCTTTTTTTATGCTAAAAAATGATGGCCACTTTCCTATTTTGGTGTGGCTGCTTGGATACTATAGGAAAGAGGTAAAAAATAGACCACAAAGTAGAAGCTCTAGCCATGGTTGTTGCACTGTTATGTTTTATGTGGGGTATGCTTGATGTACTAGGCCTATCAAATCTAAGATGCAGTGAAACTAGACCTTTCTTTGTTCGCTCAGCGAAGTTGGCGCACATTTCGAATTATCTAGATCGAGCATTGTGGGATTTGATAGTTTTACCCCTCCTCTTCGTGATGCCCACCTACCATTTTTTTTCACGTGGACTTTAATCCCTTAGATAGCGCTTTCAAGGAATCCTCCATCCAGATGTAAAGATGTTCTTGTTGTAGGCATTGGGAATCGATTCGAGAAGGAATTTTAGCGTGGAGATCCTAGTAGTATATCAAAGGCAATTGTAGTTCTCAGCCTCTTTTCTAATGACATCCAGCATAGAGTCGATGAGCTCACCCCTCAAATTTTAAATCATGGTCCATCAGCATATAGTTCGACTATTCATCAGATACCCCCGCTGCTCAAGCCGAGACACTTGTGGAAGAGCTTATGAATGTGGTAGTTTGAGATGTCCACTGTGCCCTCGTTGCAGTCGATCATGCACAATATTCATGGAGGGGCCACGTGGGCAGGCCTTGGCTGCTTGGGTGGTATTGCACGCAATGCTAGAGCTAAATTTTGATCTTCCGTGCAATGGATTCCAAACTTCCCTTGATCGCAATAGATTTTTAGAGAAAGGTGAAAATGGTGGCAACTAGACCACTAAGTTGTAAATGACACCGACTTGCTAGGTAGCACTGAGTTGTGCATGTAAGGCCACATGGCGTTGCCCTTTACCTTATGGCAGTTTTGCAGGACGTCCACAGCATCTCGGCTTCACTGTTGACTGCAATGTGTGGGGGGGCGTCTTCACTGAAATATGTTGTCTTCTCTAAAATAAATGAGCATGGATGATAAAAATGATGTTGTCTCCCAGTTTTTTGGATTATGGCGAACAACGCAGTATCAAAAAGGATTTTGTACCTCTATCTACTAATAACCGTAAAATTCAAGGAGGGTGCAGTCTGTCAAAGGGCACAATTGAATTGATAGTGGCCGCAAGAGGGCGGCTGAGAGGTGGAAGTTTTTTGAGACTCAACACTGTTTTCTAGAATCCTTGTTTGTAGTCTTGTGCCACACTGGAGGGATCGTGCAATAACAGGTATGCAAGAATGGCATCTTATCATGCACAAGAGTGTAGCCCGCATCGATGTTATCATCAACAATGTTTTTGATAGTGATGGCAGTAAACCCGTTGAGCGTAAACCTGGCAGTGGAGATGTCGAGGTTGGTGTCACTGATCATGGTGCTCTTTCTTCTCTCTTTTGATATACTCACTTCCCATGTGATCGGTATCATGAACTATCACTTCAACTATTTGAGGAGGAGATCCACTTTCTGGTAAAGCGATATTGTTACTATGGCGGATGAGGATGTTACGGGTACTTTGTTTGTGGCAAAAATTTGAGGACTTGTAGCCCATACTGGTTTAGAAGAAGCAAGCCCCCAGAAGCAGCTCCCACAGTTGCCCCGGGTGGTACGATCATATATCTGATGAAACGGTGATTAAGTTCTGAAGTTGTGTTGTATTTCCAGCCATACAATAGTGAGGCAAACAGTCCTCGTCCATGGTGTTTATGTGAAAAAAATGTACTATAGTCTATTTTTTTCTTTTGGGGAGCGTGGAGGTGAGAGCTCATGCCAAATCGGGCATTGATAGTTGGAATGGGAAATGCAGTTTGCACTGTAAATTACTGTGTATTGAAAAAGGATTTATTTGGGTTACTCGCACCTATTGAATATGATGTGCATCATGATATGTAACGTAGCACTTTCGATAAAGCAGCTTGGTGCACAGCCCAATACGGCCAGACAAAGCAGTCTGACGATGTTTTTTGAAAAATAAGTTGTTTCATTTCTCTACATTGATGAGAAGAAGATCCGTTGAGAGATCAAATATCAAACATGCCATCACTGCGCTTCCTTTCAGTGATTTCAGGGAGGTTTACGTATTCAGAGATCACTGAGGGATATTGTTACTGCGTCCTGAGGGATATTGATATTGAGGGATGTTGGCCATCAATGTTGTTTTACTGCAAATTCAGGCGCTCGCCTTTCAAATTTTTGGCACGATGTGCCCACGTCGAGAATGGTCGAGCGAATGGCTCCCTGTTACAATCTTCTGCCCTTGTTGTTGTGTCTTCTGCCCTGGACGGCATCATCGACAATGATGAAAGATGTTTTTATTTCTTATATGGCTATATATGTTATTAATTTTTAAAGCTCACGGCGCTGCGACCGAGCTCCGTTGACATGTTTTTATGGAGCCCGATAGAAAAATTTTATGTGACCCTTAGTGTTTTTTTAGGCTATGATCCAGTTATTGTTTTGTTGATCTCTGCGTATTGATGCTTGATGGTTGGTTATTATCCATCGGGGCACGTGGGCCTCCTATAGGTAGACGTAGGAGATTTTCGGGTCCAATACAGTGTCAAACACCTCCTCCGCTAGAAACTCCTGCTTTGCTGTGGAAAAACATAGAGGAGCAACAGGAGCTACTTTCAGATCTGCACGTAAATCTCGTAGATCTAAAAAAATAGAACACAGCAAAAAGGTTTCATAAAACCACTATTTTAGTTTCATAAAATTAATCGATGCTCAACGTTGATCGAGAACACGCACTGGAAACAGATCAGAACTTTGTGAATGTTGCTGCAGATGTGTACAAGTCACCAGTTGGAGGCGTAAATTTGCATTTGCAGGGCCCGCGCATGTTTGTTGAACTGTAGTTGCATGCAGTGATGGTCTACTAACATTCTAGATACTGCTTTGAAATTTAATTGCAGTTGCCTGAACATTGATCATGGTTTTCTGCATAACATTGCCAGATCAAAGTTAGTTTGCGGTATTTTTTTAGATACACCAAAGGTTGTAGAGATATCCGAGTATGCAATGGAGGTAAAGTATTCCTTCTCAGGATTTAGTCAAAGTTGTGCTATGTTTTCGGTTGTGCATTGGGGTACTTCTGTGCAGGATTTGTATCTTTCACCTGTAGACGTAAATGCACCAGTCTTTAGACTACATCACTGCAGCATTAATCTAGGTATGTTCCCTCGGCGCTATCACGAAACCTGACCGTCTTATCCAATTTTGGATATTTTTCGGCCCGTGCACCCGTTGAAATGTTTTACATTTGTTTTGTGGGCACCTGCTGTCAGATGTTGATTGCTTGTGGAGCAAGTCGCGGTGCTGAAAATGCCAGTGTGTTTGTAAGGAACAACGATGATGTAGCTTGTTGCTCACAGTAGTTTGCAGTCACTGGCAAGAGATCAAATGTCCATGCTTGTGCACTGTTTGATGACATCGTAACCATATCTTCTTTATAAAGGGAATTTACTTGTATTTAATTTCAAGTTGGAGGTTCTCTTTTTTGGCAATAAAACTCTTAAAGCTTCCAAGTTAAGCATTTTTGTCTAGAGTACCACTCGGATGGGTGACCACTTGGGAAGTCCCTAAGCTACACTCACTTAGAAGGATATCTTATTTTTTGCATTTTTTTAGCACTTATATTTTCAAGAGTATACCTTTATATATACTCGTTGGAAAGATTTTTTCAATTCGGACACAATGGTGGTGTCCATTTTCAGTTTTGAAACTATTTTCTATACTTTTTTGTGGCTCGAAGATTGTTGTATCTCGGAGTGCTCTCTCGGTTGAAAGGTTTTGTGTGGCTGCTACGGACTAAATTTATAAAGTCCCTTTGAACCTTTTTTGGATTCTTTGGTGACTTTTTTGTTCAATAGCTACCTTGGTACCCTTTCTTTTGATCCTCTTGTTTTGTTGTTTGTCCACAAGTTTTGGATCTTGTTATCAGCCCATTGTGTTCATATAGGTGGAAACCACATATTTATGCTTGTGGAGTCATTTTGGACTACCCTTGCGATTGTGGTGGTTCTTTCTCCATCATATCTTCTCACTCTCCTTTTGTGAGACACTTTGTTTTAAAGGGGTTTTATCCCCTTGTTTGGTTGTTTGTCCACACAATTTTTGGATCTTGTTATCAATCCATTGTGTTTGTATAGGTGGACACCAAATATTTGTGCTTGTGGAGTCATTTTGGACTACCCTTGCAATTGTGGTGCTTCTTTATCCATCCTATCTTCTCACTCTCTTTTTTTTTGTGAGACAATTTAGGTTAAAGGGGGTTTTCTTTTATGACATTTTTTATGGTTTGCAGCCTTGTTCTTTGTCACAAGCACCTAATTTCTTTTAGTTTGGTGATGAGGCATATCTACATTTTGGGATATCACATGGATCCTTTGTAGGCCATTTTTGATGGAAGTTGTCCTAGGGGGTTGAAGAGGACATCTTCCACTCCATCCTCCTTGCACATCTTCCTTCTTCTTTCTCTTCTGGTAGTGGTTTTTTTATCATCTCTCGTTTCTTATGGATATATTGTACATGAGTACCTTATTAGGCCTTGTTTTCGGGACTCATATTTGTGGATATGCCACTTGTTTAATTTTATTGTTTTTCACTACCTCCTACTACCACTTAAGGGAGGTGTTAGAGTATATCCTAGTACCACTTAAGGGGGTGTTAGAGTATATCCTAATTTGTTACTAGAATATTAGGATAGATGTGGCTAATACTCGTTCAGTTAGTTATGATCCAATGAATCATATTGTATGCACTTGCTAAGAATTTTTTCATTCTTCAACAGTTTTGTGCATTCATTCTTATTCCTTTATCAGTCAAAATTTTATCATATTGGTAGGAGTTGAGCCTATTAAGTATTTCACTCTGAATGATATTCACCTTTGTATTTCTCCACTTCTATTGGGGTGTCTATACCCCCGATGGAGATAACCTAAATTTCCCCTGGACCTTTCTTTACTGCCAGCCAAGCGTTTATAGCCCCAATAGAGGTTATCCAGATACCCCAAGCACATAGCTGCTTTACATTATTTATATTTTGCTTATTTTTTTTCTTTTTTTACTTTTATAAGAATATGATGAATTACAAAGCTCATGCTAGGTTAGAAATCTATAAGACTAAAAATAAGAGTGTATATATTTTTAGCTCAAAGCATCCTACTAGTGATGACTTTGTTCTTCGTGACTCTAAAATAATCTTAAAATCTATGGAAGATATGAAGCTTTAGCATAACGCACAATACCTTCTGCTTAATCTGTTGTAGCTCCATACTTATATAATAATTACCTAAAACCTGGCCTATAAGATCTTAGTGTCATATGTCCTTACTCTAGATCCTCTTTCTTTAACTGATTAGAACAAGTCTATCAAAACTATGGTGCAAAACAAAACCTTTTAATGAGACAAAAACATAACCACTACGACACAGATGGTGATACGACAAAAAGGAAATTATCTCATTGAAATGTTTGCAAGAGCAATTAACTTTTCTGGGATAATTTTTGTGAACCACAGAACAGGAAGGGGTGTAACACTTCTATTTTTTAAAACAAATTTATGACCACAAGATGTAGAGTGAGTTTGAATTTCTTTTATTTTATCTAAATGGTCTAGGATACACTCTCAATTATTGATGATTCTAAAGAAGAACAAACTACAGTTGAGCTTTATGCATCTTTTTTATCTTTGCTCTTATCATGATGTCTTTTATGTTAGACTGGCCAATTCTTGTGGGGCTTCTGATGATGGGTTGGGCATTGGGTATTTTATCTTAAAAAGAATTAACAGATGCAATATTACCTAGGACTGAGGCTTTGTTAATGAATATGATGGAGAAGTCAACAAAATAACCAACATCATTTTCCAGACCAATGAGAACTGTGAATTTTTAATTTTATCTAATTTGACTTGTTTTAATCTGACTGATTTCACACTTAAAACATAAATAGGAAGATAGTTCTTTGTAGAAGAAAGACTCAGTAGATCAACTATGATGTTATATGAAGCTTTGTTATCAAGCGGGTGATTGCAGATAGAGTATTCATTCATTGATTCCAACATATATCTTTGGAAGACATGGAGGGGCTTTGTTTCAAATGTGGTTTCATTTTTGCAATCTTCTAGGCTTGGAGGTCTACTTGATAATTTTTCTAACTGATCAATAAGCTTAAAATATCTAGAAAATTCATCTATGCATTCAAGAGTTGTTATTACTTCTTTTTGTGCTATGATCCTCTGACCAGTATCTTTTTTAGACTTAATTATACTTTTAGGCTCATTATTAGTCAATTATGTCTCGCGATCTTCCTCTAAATTAGGCTTCTCAATGAGAACTTCATATTTGGATAAACCATCCCTAGTTGTTGATATTTTATCAACTTTTTCATCTTTGGCCTAAACTGTTTTGTTGGATATTGCCCCTTCTTTTGAATGTTGTTCTATTTTTTATATACCAAAGTCATAAACTTGATGGTTTGTTGGAGATTATACTGTTATAGATCGATCTTTTTTAATTTCATTAAAACTATCATCGGGAGCTTGAGGATGATGTTCTTCTTTGAGAAATAAAGTTCTTTGCTCATGACTGGTAAGACAGACATTGATATCTTCTTCAAAATTAATTATATTTTTAAACTTGTGATCAATTCATTCTTTTTGGTGGTTCTCTTATGTATTGGACTTAAAAATACCCTCATTTTTAGACTCATCATTATCAATTGTTGCCCATTTATCAAAATTTTCTTCTTCAGTCTGCACTGTTTTGTTGGATAGTGCCCCTTCTTTTGAATATTTTTCTTGCATCTCATAGATATTAGGAACATTCATCTAATCTATTGTAATCTCAAATTATATGGCATGGATTTATTGAAAAATATGCACTACAATAAGTGGTTCCCATTTGACTTCATCAAGTATGACATTAGAGGTTTCAGAGCAATGTCCTTCTTTGAAAATTAAAGTTGTACGTTCTTGATAAATTTTAACATCTTCTTTAGATTTAGGATGTATATATTTTAAGTTGGTCCTAATACCCTCATCTTCAGACTCATCATTCTCAATTGTTGACCCTTTATCAACTTTTTCTTCCTCAACCTGCACTGTTTTATTGGACAATGTATTTTCCTTTGAATTTCGTTCTCGCACCTCATCCATAAACATCCATATTAATTATTGTACTTTTAAAATCCATGCCATGGATGTCCTAAAAAACTTATGTTGCTACAAGTGGTTATTGTTTGACTTCATCAAAGGCTCTAGGGTAATGTTCTCTTTTAGATATTAAAGCTTTCTGTTCTTGATGGACCTCAATATTTCTTTTAGATTTAGGGTGTTTATCCTTGCAATATAAATTGGTTCTGACTTCTTTACTAGGTTGTTCCTTAAGGTTCATGCTAGGATGTGAGGCTAAATAGATGGCACAACCAAAAGGACTATGGGGTGAATTACAAGCAGGGCAATAGAAAGGAAATTTTGTAACAATATTTGAAAATTCTTGTACTGTAATATTTCCCTTCCTTTTTGGTCTTAGGGCATATTTTCATTGTACCAAACATTTATGTCATTACATTGGAATATGGTTTGATATTTCCACTACCAATCATATTCTTTTCTATGTGAACAACCTTATTCATGCACTCATCAACAGTGTTTACCTATTCTTTCCATAGTTCTTTGAATTCCACAAAAAAAACATTCTTATAAAAGCCAATGTATTGTTGATCATTAAGAGCTAACTTATCAAAAACTTTATTTTTAACTTTGATGAATATTTTTTTGAAGTAATTAACCGATTCATTTTTCTCTTTTTTTATTGTACCCAATTCAGTTGTAAGTGAACGTATATTTCTCTTCTTACAATACCTTTCTAAAAAGACTTCTTTCATTGCCTAGAAATTTGATATGTAATGTGGGAGAAGACTATAGAACCAATTTAAAGTATATTTTTCTAAGGTCTATCGAAATAGCCTAAGGGCCACATCTTCTTCTTCAACTTCCAATCTATCTAAGGCGTACAAAAAGCTTTTGATATGTTCTTCTCCAATGACAACATTGTTACCTAGGAATTTAGGCAAGTATTTAGGGGCTTTAATGGGTAAGTCATGAAGGTGAGGGGGCAGCTAAAAAGGCTTGTACCTATTGGCTCTCTAGGTCTAAAGGTATTGATTATTTTTATTATTCATGATGATCACAAGGGTGATGCTTATGATCAGATTAACAATTGAAATATTCTTATCAGTACAACTTAATATGCTAGAACAACTACCTAAAGGAACATTACTTGTTAATAAAATTTTACCGGTACGATTTAGTTCTGTAGACTAGGTTTTTCAATTTTGGATAAATACATCTAGGCTCTTGAATTCTTTAAATATTTGCTTATCGCTCCTCATGCGCGCCAAGTTAGATTCTTCTTCTTCTTCTTTTGGGTTCATTCAGAGTCACCAATACTTTAGTGCAATAGAATCTCACTTAGGCCAAGATTGCTTAGCTTTAAATTCTCTCAATCTCTCAGGTATACATGGAGGTATCCAAAGTACCAAAAACTGTGGCTTTGAGTTGGTGGTTTGATATGGTGAAAAATGTCATAACCTAGGTTTAAAATCATGAAGATTCTATCCTCGACAACGACACCAAAAACTATTGGCATAAGTTTTATGGGTCAGTATGAATAGCCAGTTAAAAAAATATCGTAGGGGAGTAAAATAACAAAAAAAATCAAAGGTTCACTCCTCGGTAATGGCACCAAAAACTATTATGGAAAATTTTGATATCCTTAGAATATTGACTATCACGCTACCAAAATTTTTAGAATCGCAACAATATGCAAGCTCTAGTGGACTTACCACTTCGACCTATTTGGTATTTAAAGAAAATTCATGAAATAATATGTCAGGTCTAGAAACCCTAATAAGAGCCTAATTAAACATGTATATTTTATCTCTTTAGCTATTCCATATCAGATGGGTTTGAATCAAATTTTGATGATGACCAAGTTTAATATGAAACTTCAAGACTGTAAATCGGTGCCTTGTCCATTGGAAAATCGTAGAAAGAGTTCAAATATTTATGAAAATATTTAAAAATTAAATAAATGATCAGTTTAATCAAATATATTCAAATAATGTAATGCACATAAATATTGACCAATAAAATAAAGTACTATTATGTGTTCAAATAATATAATTCATAAACAGACGACAAATACATTTACACAGCAAATTTGTAATAAGGATGAATCCTAGATTTTTATTAAATTCCACATACAAATTACAATATAGACCCAATAGAGTGCCAAGGATCCAATGAAATTCAATACAATGGTTCTTTCCATTCAAATAATGTAATAGAATAACACGACTCTTTGTTCGAATAACGTAACAGAGAGCCTCTGACCTCTAACCTAGTCACAGGAAATGATCTCAGCAACTGGATGTGCCTTCACAAATTCTTGCATAAATGGGAAGAATGAGAGTGGGAAAAAGGAATACTAACACAGGGAAAATATGATAACCTAAAATAGGGTACATAGTATACCTTGCTTTTAAAGTTTAACAATGGATGCTTGATGATGAATTTTGGCTTGAAAGACCTCTTTTATAATTTGAATTCTGCAATTTTATTTTGAATACTTGGTGCATATGCAACCACTTGGCATCCTCTCTACCACTAATTTCTATGAATGTATTATAGCAAGAACTGAGTTGTTATAGGCTTTCAAAATTGGAGAAACTGTGCCACCTATCCTCAAAATGATTATTCAGATCATTCTTATTATGTGACTGACTCTAAATTTTTTTCTCCTTTGATGGTGGTAGGCCCTGAAGTAACTTTTACTTTGCCCTTTCTTGTAATCTCAACTCCCAATAGTTCTACAATTTGATGTTGTAATGTGGTGGTTTACAGTTGGACTTTAGTGGTTTACAGTTGGGTTGATGAGTTATCTCCTGGGTGATGTTCTGGGTATCTTCTCCTTGAAGCTAAGTGAGTTGAGTCATCCATATTCAATTATTGGGGCTTATCCAACTGTTCAATAATAGATAAGTGAAATCTAGTACAGGTTCAACAAATGTAACCCCAATACTTTAGCTTCCAGTATTTCACAGTTTTTTCTATCACCTGTAAGACCTCTTCATTCTTCAGCTTTCAAAATTTGACCTTCGTCCATTGCCTATAAATCAATATTAGTTCTTTTGGCAAAAATAAAATCATAATTTGTTATTATTATTATTAATATCAAATATTTTAGATTTATTAAAAGACTTCCTAAGTTTTAACATTTTATCTCATTTAAATTTTGTAAATTTTTTTAAATTTAAAATTTTATAATGTTTTAACATTTTAATTTTAATGTCAATGTATTAAATCAATTCTAATGTCAAAAATTTATTAATATTAATTCATTTTTATTTATTTACCTTTGTTATTATTATCATTATTATATCCATACATTTATTAATTATTATCATCTTATTTATCTTATATTATATCAATTTAATATTCTATACTTAGGCTTTGATAATATCTTTATATCTCTATAGTTTAATATATTTATTTATTTATTTATCATCCTTCTCGATCAATTTATTTTCCCTTTCACATTAAAGTTTAACCCTCAATGAAAGTTCTCCATTTTTGACCATTAGGGTTTGATCATTTTACTCATCCGTAGCAATGATATTGCATCACTTGAGTTACCCGCTCCAAACAGAATATATTTTGACCAACCTTTGAAACTTAGGAAAAGTGCAAAAATCATCCTTCAATTTTCAACCAATAAAGCATCGTCGAGTACCTAGAGCACAAAGTGAGGTGACTATTAAATGTGAGGGCCGACCAATGAGGAGATTATCTGTTGACTTACTAGAGCTTAGGAAAATTTCAAATGATTTTATTTTACTTTTCAGCCATCATTCGAGTCATCTACCTCATTCGCATAAAAAGATCAACCACCGGCTAAGGTATTTGACATTCAACATGGTTTAAATGGTCGAGCAAATGAAGGGGGCTATCGGCTAAGATATGTGATGAGGAAATAAGCTTCATATGACTTAGCCACTTCCAAATTTAGGCGTGTGCGATGACAAAGGGATGAATAGGCTATCGGGCAAAGATGGAGGGGTGTCAGGTAACATAACCGATAGAGCTCTTCGAGCAAAAATAATAGATGATGATTTTGGATTACACATGATAGCTAATGGACCTATGGGCAGTCGGGAAAAATGAAAAAGGAGATATCGACTGGGATAGCCGCTTTTATTTGCTTTATCGGGTGAGATAGCCGATGGGAGTTTATTGGTCGCGATGACTTAGGCATTTTTGGAGGCTAAACACTTTAAGATATGGAGGCAATCGGGTATCATGGCTGATGGAAATAATACTTGGGTGGATGACTTAGGTGATGGTATGGCTTAGCAGATTTCATTGGGTGTGTTGGCCGATTACTAGGGTTAAGTCGGAGAACTCATCTGATTAAATTTTGGCATCGTAGCTCTAAAATTGGGTCAATTTCAAAGTGCCCATATATTGATGAAATTTCCCATGCCTCTTAATGAGGAAAAAGGGTAACCAAATCCACTGATAATATTCAAAAATTCATTTCCAATCATGAGATATTTTACTTAGAAATTTTTGGCCTGCTTTGAAAATTTGTTATTTTTGGTCCAATTTTCTATAAATCAAGCACCATTCTGAAGATAAGCTCAAGCTCTTTCCACCAATTTTTTAATCAGCTCAAACGGAGTTTTCTAGCTCAAGTTATGTCCATTTTAATTTCACATCAAAATGTAGGGCAAAAGTGACGAGATTGGAGTAACCCTAAAATGAAATTTAATTAATTAAACTTTTGAAAGACCTTAGAACTTGCATTTTCTGAAACATTTAATTTTAAATAATGCAATTAAGATACAAATATTCAATAATATTCAATCCAAATCATTGCAACTAGATCTAGGTCTTCAAGATGCAAAAATCTCAACACTTTTGAAACCTCAATGTAATCAAAAAAATTTAGATAATCTTGATACAAGCCAAAAAATAAAATTAAACCCAAAACTTCAATTATCTAGAATCATCAAAAATATGACCCTTGCACCCTAAGTTCACCTGGACACCAATTTTGACAAAATTTTTGAAAATTTGGGGTGAAACCCAAGTTGTAACTAAGGGGTACAACGAATAGCTCTGCATAAATCATTTCAATGATTCATGCAAATCTTTTCAATGTCAGGAGAATTTGCATAATTATGGTAAATTGGTGGAATAATAATAGTAGGAACAAGTTACAACATTATACCTATTGCCATTATACATATTTCTCGTACCCAACTTGCCCAAACAGAAGTTCTAGTATACATTGTAAATATTGAATTTTGAAATGTAAAGATGAAAATTAAATAAAAGCATAGTCTTTTGATGCTACCATGGCTTTTAATTCTATTTAATTTAGTACATTTTTATTTTTACAAGTTTTTTCAAATATTAATATAAATTCACCATATTTTTATATTTTTTGATGGAAAAAAGGCAATTTGTCATGTCTTCTACATGAGTTTGAACACTATTTGCCTTGATTTTTAAATGTATTGACACCTTACGCATAACCTTGGAACTATCCTTTAAAATAAAATGCCATGAAGATCCAATAAATTACCAAAAATATTATTAACATACTCTGCTCCTATTCTCAAGCACTTGGTCTTCCTCTAAAACTAATTCTCCATAAGAGCCTTGATGTCTTGGAACTTATGAAAGGCTTCATATTTGGTATGAATGGTGTATAATCAAACATACCTAGATAAATAATCAATAAATGTGAGAAAGTATGTATTCCTAGAAAGAGAATATGCCCCCCATAGGCCTGCAAATATTACTATGAATAAGATCTATGTGTTGTGTAGCAAACCTAATAGTCCCTTTTGGGAAAGACACTTAATGATGATTCTTCAATATACTCACCTCATAAATACCAATAGGAGGAGAAATAGGATAAAGCCCAATATCCAACTGATATTGGTTCATGTACCTCAAGCATCCACATCCAATGTACCCAAGTCTATAATTTTATCAGTTGCTAGAATCATTTGGTTGTGCAACCCTAACCACAAAGTCTTTCTTCTTGGAGAAAGAGGAACAAGATGAATGGTCACCAATCTTGTATATGTAATCAAAATCAAAACAATATTCTAAGGCAATTTTCTTGAAACCATTATCAATTTCCTTTATCACCCATTAATTAGGACAAAATTCAACCTTCTTATTCATGACAAATGCCATATGTGAAAAGGAGATTGGAACCTACATCTAAAACATGAAGTATTTTATTAAATAAAGAGGAATAAATTATTGCTTCACCACATATGGCTACTTCTAAATATAATATATCAATAATGACCACACACTCTTCAAAATTTTATACACTATATTCATATAAAATATGGTGATGCTTAGTGATGTATCGGATACCCTCTGAATATGCAATCTACTATTGTTAGGAATTCTATTCAATATGTTGTACGAATTGTTACATGTTCCTATGAGGTTTCACCATCATGATCATCCTCACTCTAATAATAGAATATAGAAGCATAAACACCCCATTTTTGGCTAATTATTCAAGCTTCTTAATCTATAATCGATAAAACTCAACCTTGTGTCCTTACAAAATCAGATTTTGAAAGATTTTTTGGATTTATTCTATTCTTGCTTTGGCTTCCTTTTAACTTATAATTTAACCATTTATATTGCATGATCCTAAATAGTGATAGAATGATTTTTATTCCATAGTCACCGAGCTTGATGGTGAAGAAGGTATTTCAACATATCATTAAGATATGGGATAAGACTTATGGGAGACTATACTTGAAGCATCTTAAATACTATAACAACTATCTCATATGCTTCAAAAATATTGCTCAAGAAAAATTTAAGAATATCAATAGCCAATAGCCAACTTCCTATCAATAGTTTTTGAAAGATACTAGTCACTCATTTTATCATAGTATAGAAAGGCAGAAGATTGAAAAAAGCAAGAAATAACATCTCAGGCTTCAGGATCAGCATGAAGACCCATATTTAAGACTAAAGTCTTCAATAACCAAATAATGTAATACAAGTGGGTGTTAGAGAATATTACATTATTTGGTGCATGCCAATGTACCACTTTGGTACAATATTAGATTAGGTGTGTGTCTTATATTAGAGTGTGAGTTTATATTTCATGTAATGTAATAATGTGCAAGAAATGCACAAGTGTCATGTAATCATGTGTGCAAGTGTTGTGAGTGTAAATGTGCACAAGTGTCCATTATGTAAGAGTGGACATGTGTCCTTAGAATAGGAAAGTGAAGAGTTACAAAGAAGAGTGAAGGTCAAGATTGCACCATATGAGGAGTCACATACTAGTATATATGTGTGACTAAGCATTGTAATTTGTATAAAAAATGCATAGCACATAGCATGCATTAGTAGACATTTATTCTATATCATTTTCATCATTTTTGTGAGCTTTGTTATGTGATTATTTTATGAGTTATTTCTTGAGTTATTCATATTTATATTGTGTTCTTTACATTACAACTTTATTTGATCTTGTTATTACTTTCTTGTGGCTATTTTCTTTAAGTATTAAGGCTACAAAAGCTATCAGTGGTATCAGAGCCACAACAAGTTTACTTGCATAGGTTTTCAAAAGTTGCAAGTAGTCCAAGGACATTTCCACTGGCTAAGGAAAGACTAGTGAAGATAAGGATATTACCACTGGATAAGAAAAATTAGTGAAGACAATATTTCCACTGTGTTGAGGAAAAACTAGTGAAGGCAAGAATTAATACCACTAGGTTGAAGGACAACCAGTGAAGATTTAAAGAGGCAGATTTTAGAGAACCAACTCAAGAAGAAAAGTTGGTCATTGCTATTGTTGCTTTAGATTATTGAAAAGTTTTATAGAAGTTTTATATTAATGCTAGAGAATGTTAACTAAGTTTTTGCTGCAGTGAAAATTAATCTTCAAAATTTGAGAAGCTTCCTATAGTGGATAGAGAAGAATTTCATCTTTGATTGCTAGAAGGCAATGAGCTTTCTTCATGCAGGGATTGGTTTGAGTTGCAGCTAAGTTTTAGATATTGATATTGATAAGAGTTTGGAGACTCCAAAAGAGAAGTCCCATTAAAAGTAGATTCAGAGACCCAAGAAGAAGGTCCTACTAAATATTAAAGATAGAGAAGAAGACCTATTGGAAAAGGTCCTAGATAAAGGTTTATTGGTCCTTAGAAATAAAATAGACCATTAAGGAAACATTGAAGGTAGCAAGAAGACTTCAAGATAGCAGAGAGTCTTGAGGATAGTCCTAGCTAAAGGACATCACATAACACATTGAAGACAACATATTGGTAGTCCACTTTGGATATCAAAGTTAGAAGATTCAGGATAGCAAAAGAGAAAGGTAGTATTTGGAAAGAAAAGAGTGAATGCCACAAGGGCAATATTGAAAGTGAGTGAATGCCACAAAGGAAATATTAAAAGTGTTTGAATGTCACAAGGACAACATTAAAGAAAAAGTTAGCATTTGAAAGCCACAAGGGCAACATTAAAGGAACAACAAGTTTAGAGAACGCAAGGCAATATTCATAGTATTTTCATAAACAAGTGAAGCATCACAATAGCATCACAATAAGAAGAATTGAAGCTAGAGAAGGCAGCATATTCAATCAAGAAAAATACTAAAAACTAGAAGAATAATCTTGAAGACAAGAAGATATTTTCAAGAGAGATAGGATATAGAGAAAGAAGAGCTCCAAAAAAGTGTATTCACACCAAGTTTGGGACAATCGTCACCATCCGATGACAAGCCCATAAGGTATAGTGGAATCCATTTGAAGGAAGTTTTAGTGAAAGTTTTGAAAGCATAAGGAAGGCAAGTATCTTGCCAAAGTTTGAATGATAGGGTAGCATCTCCTACAAGCAAAGTGAAAGGCCATAATAAGTGTCATAAGAGCATTTACAAAAAGGTGCAAAGTAAGAGAAATAGAGATAGTATATCTCTATAGAATTGGTTAAGAATAAGCTTTTGAAAGAAATCAACTTAAGGTATCCAAGACAACACATTGCTTAAAGTCCACAAGGGAATATTTAAGTTTTGGTTTCAACCAACATAAATCCACAAAATTAGGGCAACAAAATTAATGTTCCAAGAGAACGTAGAAAGTATTTTTCAGAGTTCAATCTAAGGTGCAAAAGGAAGAGTGCCCCCATTGAGTCAATATTTTGGAGAAGTAAACTTCAACGTCTTATCTACATATATTTTCACCCTTAAAATAAGAAGTATTGTAAGCACCATGTATATCAAAAAGGTGTCATTGCTAAAGTAAAGAAAGTGAGCACCATTACTTAATGAAAAAGAGTGACATTGCTGAATAAAAAAAAGCACCATTTTTGAATGAAAAAGAGCACCAGAGAACATCATTGCTAAATAAGAGAAAGCACAGTTTCTAAAGGATAGAGAGCATCATCGCTAAAGGAAAGAGAGTGTCATTGCTAAAGGGAAATAAAGTGCCATTATAGGCAAACAATGTAATAGAGAATATACTATCATCGAGGGAAGTATTACTATAGCATAGGTGGTAAGTGTAACAGAGCTAGAAGAAGTTCCATTAGAGATGACATAATAGAAGGGAAGCCAAGTTCGTTTTACAACAAAAATAATCAAGCATCAGTAAATGAAGTCTACACCTACAAAATAAAGTTAGCAACATAGATAGAGAATAAGCATAAGTGAGTGCAAGAAGGAAGACAACAAAAGAATAAAGGTATAGTCTCCATTAGAGCTACACTGAAGGTATCATGAATGCAAGCATCGCTTAGCCACCTAAGTCGAATGTAACAAGGAAGGCACAACATCATTTCTTAGTACCATTACATAGTCCATTGCAACCATTGAGGAGTATTTGAATGTAGTACAGTAGCATCACCCATTGCGATCGAAGGACATTGGAACATCGTTGGTCGTAGTAAGAAAGGAGAATTGAAATGTTAGGGTTTGGAAAATCAAGCACCAACTATCAAAAGAGCCAAGCACCATTGAATGTGTGAGTAGCCAATAAGAATATGTTAGGAATCGAGTGCCAAGTTGAGCATTATGAAAGAATATTAAGGTGTTGCAATAGTGTAACATATTTTGAAAGAGCATTAATATCCACCCCAAATGATTGTGCACCATGTTTGAAGGAGGAAGTCAAAACATTAGCAAGTTGAACGTTGGATGAAGAGCCACTTGGTAGAAGCCAAGCATTGGAATGTCTAACACCAAGGTCAGTGAAATGTTTCATTTACACGCATCCAAGGAAGCCGAATTCACCATATGCAAAGCCAAGGTGACACATATAAGAATAGAAGGTGAAGGACAAGAGTTTTGAAATACCCATTTAGGAGAATTCAAATAGAGGTCCATGCAAAGATCCTCCAACTAATTCTCACATGCTCGAAGGAATAAGTAAAGTGAAATCATTTTCATACTTTGCAACATCCAAGATGCCATAAAGAGCTGCATCTTGAAGGAGGTATTTTTAGGATATTTGGTTTATATTATTTACTAAATTTAAAGGAGAAATAAGTTTAGTTATTTTTTCTCTCTAAGGTTTAATGAAACAAAGAGGAGAGATAAGGATACTAATAAAGTATTAAAACCTTAGATTCTTATATAATTTCTTTTGAAGTTCTAATTAGAAGTTATTTTATTTACTTTCTTAAGTTTTTGGAGAGATAAGTTAAATTTGAGTTGATTTATTTAAAGTATTCAAAGTTATTTAATAGATTTATAGAATTTTTGCAAACAATTTAATTATGGAGAGATAAGGTATTCTACATCAAACATAGAAAAACTATTTGCAAAATTCTTAAAATTTATAGTTTCTAATTAGGGAGACATAAGGCAGTCAATTTTAAGGTTATATGAATATCACCATGACATCCAACAAATTATTTCTCTCAAAGTCCCAACTTCTCAAAGGTCCTAATTATGCTTCATGGAAAAACAAAGTGAAATCAATTTTGATAGTAGAAAAACTTTGGGACATTGTTAGAGGAAACAAAACAAAACCTACTGAAGGTGATAGAGAAATTCAAAAGTATGAATAAGAAGAAGCTAAATCTCTTATGATAATAACATTTGCAATTACAAATGAGATACAACCATACATAAGCTCAATTGTAACCTCTATAAAAGCATGGAATACTTTAGCCAAAATATTTGAAGGAAAGAACAAAGCTACTATTTTGAATCTTCAAACTCAATTGCATTCTTTAAAGGTTACTAGTGGTGAAAGCATTGAATTATTTTTAAGAAGAGTGGTAGACATAAAAGCAAAGTTATTAACTTTAGGTGAAAAGGTAGAAGACAAATTGCTTGTTCAAGTGATCCTAAGAGCTCTTCTAGAAAATTACAAACATCTAGTTACTTCTTTGCAAATCCTTAGCAAGGACATTTCATTTGATGAGTTAGTCAATATTCTACAAGAATATGAAGTTGAGAATTCTATCAAAGATGAAATGACTAACAATGCATTGGTAACTAAAGAGAACACTCAAGGACATGTTGCTTCAACTTCAAGAGATAAATTTAATAGGAGTAATAGATATTGTCAGATATGTAGAAGAAGGAATCATAATACAAATTTTTGTAGATATAATCCAAGGAATCAATCTCAAGGAAATTAGATAAATCAAAATGGTCAAGCAAATAGACCAATACAATCAAGACAATACCAAACTCAATATCGTCCACATCAACAATAATTTCAATAACAGTATCCTTCTCAGTATCAATATAATCAACCTCAATTGCAATATAGAGAAGGAAATCAAAAGAGTCATTTAGCTCAAGAAATTCAAGAAATTTAGGAACTAGAAGAAACTACAAAAGAAAATGAAGTCAAGGCTCTTTCAACAAAATTAGTAATACATGAAGAAATTTTTTTGAAAGATACTAATCACTCATTTGATTAGAATACAGAAAGGCAATAGATTGAAGAAAGCAAGAAAGAACAACTCAAGCTTCAGGATCAACATGAAGACCCATATTGAAGACTAAAGTCTTCAATAACCAAATAATGTAATATAGGGGGTGTTAGAGAATATTACATTATTTGGTACATGCCAATGTACCACCTTGGTACAATATTATATTAGGTGTGTGTCTTAGATTAGAGTGTGAGTTTATATTTCATGTAATGTAATAATGTGTAGGAAATGCACAAGTGTCATGTAATTATGTGTGCAAGTGTTGTGAGTGTAAATGTGCACAAGTGTCCATTATGTAAGAGTGCACATGTGTCCTTAGAATAGGAAAGTGAAGAGTTACAAAGAAGAGTGAAGGTCAAGAGTGCACCATATGAGGAGTCACATACTATTATATATGTGTGACTAAGCATTGTAATTTGTATAAAAAATGCATAGCACATAGCATGCATTAGTAGACCTTTATTCTATATCATTTTCACCATTTTCATGAGCTTTGTTATGTGATTATTCTATGAGTTATTTCTTGAGTTATTCATATTTATATTGTGTTCTTTACATTGCAACTTTATTTGATCTTGTTATTACTTTCTTGTGGCTATTTTCTTTAAGTATTAAGGCTTCAAAAGCTATCAAAAATTATGTCCCTCTAATTTTTTGACCCAATAATTGTAAAAAATACCACCAAAATCTTTCAAACCATGCAAAAATTGGAAAATACATTCAATGCATAGGATGATACCATGTGTTTTTTATTAGATGGCCAATGGGTGCAACTATGCACTATCTAGTCTTCCAAATAAATAATACTTTAGCAAACCATCTAGTGCCAAGTGTCTATCAAGACCTCACATCCTGATCCTTTTTTATTTATTTTATTGCAATAGTTTAGTTAGTAATTAGTGAGCACATATTTTGAATGTAAATGTGACCTTCGATCATTAGGGTAAGGTTAGATAGCTTAGATAAAAATTCTGGTTAATCTAGTTATGGATAATCCTAGAGCAATAGGCAAGTTAAATTATCTTTATATATTTCATTGTAAGAGAGGTTGAGGTGTCCTAAATAATTGTATTGTATTGATACTTTTTAATAAAGGAGCTTGCATCTTGAATCGGCCTACAATATAGTGTAAACTCCTTCGTATTATTAATAAAATTATTACTACTTATGTGTAACATCATGCAAGTAACATCATTAAATTTATGATTTCAACTAATTCATGCAAGTAACATCATTAAATTTGGTATTAGAGCTCAATTTATGGTTCTATTATGATAGTAATACTTCTTGTAAATTTTTCCTAGTAGCCACAATTTGTTTTCTAGCCATCTTATAGCAATCATTTTTTTTAGTTAGATTTATTAGGTTAAAAACTTGTGTTTTGGTTTTTTAAATATCATGGAGATTTATTGTTACTTGATAAGATAGACTACCTATAAAGCATCTACTAAAATGAGAAGAGATAAAACTCCACTACCTAGGCCTTAGATAGTATCCATACATGACTCTGAGCTTCCACATACTCTTGGGTACATAGGGAGACCCCTAGAAATATGAGAATAATTTTACCCATAGGAAGATATCATTCATTTGCATATTATAGTGCATTCGTAAGTAATTAATCCTAGGAAGTTACTTGCATCATACATTGGAGATAAGCAATGTAACTATAGGAATAGTGGAATCCTCCATATTTAGGTCCTTGAAATATTAGGTTACATAAATCTATGAATCAAATCAATATATCTATGATCCCATAAACCAAAAATCCTCAACCTAGAACACCCAAGAAAAAATTCATAAGTATTTTTGGGTATATTGAGAGAGAAATTTAAAAGCCACCCAAATTTTGATCTAGCTAGAGTGTTGATTAAGTAGAATAGGTTTTTTATAAATAGGGCCAAGAAGAACATGTAGGATATTTATAGGATTAAAGAACTTAAAAAATATGGAAAAATGAGAGATAAAGTAATTGAATACGGTAAGAGAGAAACAACAATAGATATAGGATAAAAGTCATAGCTAGAATATTTAGGGGTTGCATGGAATTCTAGAAGGATACAAAGTAGAAGGTGGAAATTTATGTGGTCAATATCTCACAAACATGAGGAATTTTGCAATTCTAACAAAATAGATCACTCGAAAGGGCATAGTAACTAAAGGTCAAAGTTGTGCATGAGAGTATCAAGCACTAAAAAAATATCATTTTGAGACCTATCTTGTTATGGTTATCTTATTGCAATGATTGTTTAGATATATAAAATCGACATATACTTTTAAAAAGCTAAAAAGGTTAAATTTTATTATACTTCCCAATAATCACATGAAGTGTAACATTCATCACAAGCATATGCAATAGAATAGAGAAATGAAATAGAAATATCAAGGACACAAAATAGGATGGATGGGTGTCCAAGTTGGGCACCGACAATAATAGTCGACATTAGAATATTACACTTTATATTGATACAATGGAACAATGGTTGGGGGAGTAATTATAGTAATTACCTAATCCCCAAACTATAATTATAATTACATTAACCAAGGTTGAAATAAGGCTTGTTGGAATTCAAAATATTTTTTGGAAATATTTCAAAACATATAGTCACCATGGTCATAATAAAAAAATATGCAAGAGCAATTTGAATATAGCATAGATAAATAAAATAGATAGAGGGGATAAACAACATGCACCCCAAAAATATTTCACATATCTTACACTAATACAATGGATTAGTCATTAGATATATTTATAGTGTTACCAAAACCATAATTAGATATTAACCTCAACCTAACATAACTTAAATTGGAGGTTAAATTATAATATAATAAATAAATTACACCCTTTAATCAAGGTTATCCATAAAGGTGTATTAACCAATATCACTAAGGGTGAAATATGAAGGGTTCCCTTAGGCTTATATGAATATGCCCATAATATTACATAAATAATACCCAAAGGATTTACATGAAGAATTCCCATAGGCTTACATACACACTTGCTCATAAAATATGTTAATAGTTCTCATAATCACTCTTTCACACTTCTAGCCTTGGCCTAACAAGATCAATTTATATAACTTCAACACCCTCCATAAGCTAAGTTGAGAGACCAAAGAGAGGAGACATTAGAGGTAACATTTTTCCCGCATGATGGGTTCTCTAGTGGGTCTCTACTTTATCACATTCATCCACTTCTTCATCATTAGAAATTGTGTCCAAATATCAATAATTCTATCTCAATCTTCTTTAATCATTTATACAACTGTTGAAGTGTTTGTCCCTTTTACAATACTCATAAGTGTTTGATTTCATTGAAACCTTAGACTTTCCCTTGGTCAATTGAACCTTTGATTCCATTTATTTGAACTCCTTTGGATGAGCCTGTATATGAGAAATAACTCCACAATTCTTTATTGCAACTTCATAATGAATTAGAAGCTTTAAAAGTCGTTCAAAACAAATAGGTTGTGGATCCTTGATAACCATAACATTCACATAAAGAATTAAGGAAAATGTATGAAAAATATAAATATTGGAAGTAATAGATTTAGCATACTTTTCATCACCCTTTACCTTACCTCCTATCATCGCTAAGTCAAATTTTAAGGATTTGAAGTGCAATATGTAGTCTTCAACTCTAGTAAAATAAAATAAAAAATAGATTGAAAAGCTCTATCTCTATTCTATTAACCTCACTAACACTTACTTTCCCATAGATATCCTTCAATGTGATTGATACTTTAATTGGATTGGTTTTCTCGGTAATATGGATAAGTGCATCTAGTTCAACTAACATGGAAAAGAGACCAATGACTTCCTCCTTACCAATTTCATGATCACTAAGACCTTCTAATTCATTATTAAAGATAAACCTAAGATTCTTAATTCTAAATAATCCTACCATTTGAAATGACCAAGTGTTATAATTTTTTCCATTGATACGAGTAGCATACCCTAAGGAATCTATTTGGTATAAAAAATACCCACATAAAACTATAATAGATCCATAAATTGATTACTATAAAAAACTATGTAATATAGAAAAAAATGGCTTCAAACGCTTCTATATACAAAATTTATGGTCTTGAAAAGATTTGGTATGTTAGCACTCAAATCAAAAGAAAAATAAAATTTCCAAACCTTTAAAAAAATGTTGAAACAAAATTGGCCACTTACTACAGTTTATCATTAACACTTGTTTGATTCTGACTGGATATTGTCAGTTTTCAATTGGTGAAACTGTTAGAAAAAATTACATTATTTGGTACTTATTAATAATTTTAGGGGTATGGTCTTCTTATGTAAGTACCTGTGTACAAGATATGCACAAGTGTAATGTATTTAGTGTACAAATATGTAATGTGAGGATGTGCACAAGTGTCATGTATTAGGTGTGCATGTAGAAGTGTAAGTGTCATAGAGTTAAGTGTACATGTAAGTAGAGAGTCAAGAGTCATGTATACAAGTGGAAAGATAAGAAGCTAAAGGACTGGGAGTTGGCATATGAAGAGCAATAGTTAGGTACTTGAAGAGTCATCTAGTATGACTATATTATGGAGGTAAAGCTCCATGTATTGTATCGAATAATAGAAGGATCTGGATATTGTATGATTCATTCAAGCTATAATAATATTGCAACTTGTATGTATATTTTGAGCAATTATATTGTAAGTGTTCTTCATGTTATTGCATGAATTATTTTGGCCATTTTACATTCATATTTGATATTATTTTGAATGTTATTATTATTTATATTGGTCATATTATATTTTGATTGTCCTTATATTTGGTTTGACTCAAAGATCCATAATATTGGGATTAAGATAATCTGGCTTAAAAGCCACCAGTGGTATCAAAGCTACTTCAAGTAGACTCTATTGCTAGCATCAAATAAATTAACCTGGCGATTGGAAATAAAGTAACCTGGCGATTGGACCTACCAACCTTGATTCCCTGGGCAAATAATGTTGACATGGCAAGTTGAGGTAACACGTGGTGAGAATTTCAAGGAGACATGTGGCATAATGACGGACATCTTGCACGTGGAGGATTTACCGGTGGCTAGTCTACTCGAAGGTAGACACTATAACATAGTCGTTCTTGCTTTTAAACAACTGTGAATGTTCCCATGATACGCATGTGGGATAAATAAAATCTTGGATTTTTTTTATGAATTCACTGACTGGTGGGTTTAAATCCAATATTCTGCTTGTCTATACTCATTGAAGTGCATAGGACACTTGGTTGCAGACTCACTGCTAAGACTCTGCACTCATGGAGGTCCACGGATCCACTCCCTCGCAGGCCAAATATCATTTTACCGCAAAGGTATTTTTTATTTTTGCACTTTAGACTTTTTTTTAAATTAATTAGTTTAATAATTAATTTTTTTTAATCAATTTCTACTTTTATAATTGATTTCTTAAAATATTTAACTATTCAACTCAATTAATTTCAATAAAAATTTTCATTGCAAAAACACAAACCAAAAGGAGACATTTTGCAATAAGGGGAATAGTTATTTCTTTCATCAAAATATATTTTTGCAGAAAGGGGGGACAAAACCTTGTAAAAATACTGTTTGGAAGTTATTTCTTCCATCAAAGCATATTTTGCAAAAAAAAAAAAGGGAACTTGTAAGGGTGCATTTTCGGCAGCAACCGACACCTTATCAATTTTTTTGCAAAATTCCTTTGTAAAAGGTGCATTTTCGGTAGAGAAAGACACCTTAAAAATATGGGCAAATCAAAGAAAAATAATGCCCCAAAACCAACTGAATGTGCAAAATCAGTTAAAGGTCCTTAATTTCCACCAGGGATGGAAGGAATGGATTTTTATGAGGATGATAAATTTCTCACGCTACGCAGTGGTGTGAAATCCAATCTTCGATATTCTGAGTCTTGTGAAGATATTCAGAAAAATGGTGCTCTAATCCTATAAACGTTGTAAGGGTAGTCTACATTTCATTCGTTTCACTTGACATTTTCCAACGTAAAGAGAAAAGGGACGTTAGTGAGGAATCACAGATCAATCTCCTAATGGTCGATGCTTGTTGTGATACAAGTGACCTTAAGCCCATGATGGTCAATGCTTGTTGTGATACAAGTGACCTTACGTCCATTGTGGCCAATGTTTGTTGTGATACAATTGACCTCCTACCTATAAGTGCAGATATCAGTTGTAGCACGAGTGATCTCATCACAAAGTCATATTTTTCTTGTGACACCAGTGACTTAAAAACTAAACCTCCTAAAAATAAGCTCCATAATCTCATCGATTGTGACAAATACAATATTGTTACTAGCACAAACATTGATGAATATGAAGAACTTGGGTGTTTTGAAAAACACACCAAAGGCATTGGATCCAAATTGATGAAGAAAATGGGATTCAATGGTGAAATATTAGGTAAACATGGACAAGACATTAAAACTCCTATAATTCCAAATATCAGGCCAAATAATGAAGGCCTTGGCTATTATGGACAAGTAAGTATCAATAAAATCATATTTGTAAAACCTAAATCTCCTACAACTCCTACAAATAATTATTGCATTCATTGTGGAAGAACAGGATATGTAGAAGCTCGATGTTGGAATCTACATCCTTGTGACTCATGTGGATGTACTACTCACTCTTCAAATTGTTGGTACAAAGTAAAAATGGCCAACAAGGTTCATATTGATTGTGGATGGACAGATCTCACATAATGGACCAAGATGAAATAAATGTTGTTTGGCTTTTATAGAAAAAGTATAACCTATGGTAGACCCAAAGGTAGATCAAATGACAGACTGAGTGGCAATCCCAGAGGCAATGACCTAGCGGAAGACCTAAAGATAGACCCAGCGACAATGATCCAGAGGCAAACTCAAAGGTATACCTAGAGGCAATGATCCAGAGGTAGATCCACTGGTAGATCTAGAGGTAGACCCAGAGGTACTCATACAGTGGTAAACCTTGAGCTATAAGCAAAGAGTTAGAGCCAAGAACCAGAGCCAAAGCCAGAGCAAGAGCATACTTTAATTAATCTCTCCTTACATTAAGGGAGGGTTATATATGTTATCCCAAATAATGTAATAAGTGGGAGTGTTAGCGTAACTATTCCATTATTTGGAATAATAACAATAACCCTAACTATATGAGATCGTTACTTTGTTCTAACGATCTTCCTATTTTATAGGGATTATTGTTTTGGCTAAACTTAGCCAATTATTTTGTATACTTATACCTTTATGTATAATGAAATATTATTGAATTTCTCCAACACTTTAAAAGTGTAGAATGCAAAAGGTCGGAGTCACTAAAATCAATGTGCAAATTCTAAAAAATCTACTGGAAGAATAGGGTGAAGAAATAGAATACCACCACATGTCGAGAGAAACCTAAAATCCTACCACTCAACATACAAAATATGCTAAGTGTTGAAATAACCAAATTCGGAGAAATGATACTCCATTGCACTTCCATAGCATCCCAAAACCCCACCCACACTTTACAAAGGGAAAAGAAATGGAAAAATTACCTAAGTAAGAAATTGGATGTAAGAATAGGCATCGACGGAGAAAGTATCTTAAAATGTCGTCCATACTCTTGGGCTGAGATTTCCTGAAACTCTGCCCAACTTCATTGGGAAAATTTTGGGACATTAATCAGGGGGGAAGCAACCCAAAACTCTACCCATACTTTTTTCTGAAGAAATGGATCACCATCGAAGAAATGAAATTCAAAAATGTTGACCACTTAGAAAAGCAAGAAATAATTCTCGGCATTAAAAAATAGAATTCTTGATGATTGAGAAATTAAATTTTAACACTTGAAATGAATCTCTAGCAGTTAAAAAGAGTGCCTGGAAAATTGGAAGATGAATTTGACGATGAGAAAAGGAAGCTTTTCCCATGGAAATAAAGTTCGACACTTGAATGTGGATCTCGGCAAATTGAAAACCACCCGGATTGAAGTTTGGCAGTGAGCGATGATTTTATCTTGGGAGAGAATGATCTTGAACCTCAAAATATTTTTATCGAAAACTTTAGAAATAATTAAAAATAAAAAAATTAAAGTAGAATTAAAATTAATTAAATTAAATTATAATGTTCTAGCCTTTGCCTATTATTTATTTTTTCAGGAAATCATTGGTGGTCGCATTAAATATTACATACATCATGGTGAGAAAGGAACTTCAATGCAAATTGGATAAAGTACAACCATACCAGATGGAAGATGAATAATTAATGGTCAGGCGACTTACAAAGCGGTGAAGGCTTTGTGAGACATGGCCAAAGTAATGTGTTACCTACTTCTCATTCAAAGCGACACCTGCACTTGGTTAATATGCTACCTACTCTTAGTTCAGGCGGTACCAAATTTTGAGTTTTCAATTAAGAGGGCTACATTTTGATGGAAATATCCCACAATTAATTGTTTGAATATTTCTCTTCCTATGAGCTATCCAAATTTATTAATGTATGAGAACCTTACAAAATCTGGAAGACGTCAGAAGATTTATTATGTAAAAATATCTTGCAATTGTAATTAATTCATATGTAAAGTGGATGGCCAAGAGAAAGCTCTTGTCTATAAGAGCGATTTTCTAAGTCTTTCACAAGGATACAAGAATTTATAATAGAAGTATTTTTTGTGAAACTGTTTTTCTAGAAAATCCCTTTGTTTTCGATGTAGGATCTTTTGCAGTGTTGTTACTCTGAAGTGGTGTAGCCAGGTGCTTAATCTACTTCTAGATTTTGAACGGTGCTTATTTCCTTATTCTTATTTTCATTGGAATGTATGTGATAATAGTTGTCATGAATTTGATCTATTTGGGTATGTCATTGATGTTATGTAGAGATCTTAATTGAGGTTTAATCATTCTAAAACTCAGTTCTTCCTCCTGGCTCTAATTTTTTTGCATGAGCTATGCTACTATAAAAAAATATCTTGACAAGATTAAAACTTTAGACTGGTTAAACTATCTTGAGAGTGTTTTGTCTATTTCATAAACTTGTTTCACCCATTTCTAGGTAATAAATTGATCTTAGAAAGCTGGAAAATTTATTATTCTATTGGTTACGATTGGAAAACATAATAGTATGCCAAGTTGAAGCATAATTAACAATTAGAATTATAGGATTTCACCCTTATTTTTTGTCCTACCTTACCCTCTCTGTTTTTACTTTAAATATGATGCATTTTTATGTTCTTTAAAATTCTTTATTTGTTTAATCCGCTAAAATTTGAAGAGCTATATCAATTCACAAATGCATACCTGATAAATGAACAACACATTCTACTATCAAACACCAATGAATGAAGGTTGAACCCGTTATAAGGTAAAATATGGTCTACTAAAACTATTCCAAAAATGGAAAAGAGTGAAAGAATTCAACCCGACTCTGTAACTCACACCTTAGATATCCAAAAACATCCTAAAATGAGAGGGAATTTATTCCCATCAATTTTTATGCATGCTTTATGTTTACTCTTCACATGGTGTGCATGAAAGATGAATCAATAGGTATATAAAGTAAAATACAAGGTAGATGGTACTCTTTACAAATACAAGGTATGATTAGTTGCCAAAGGTTATACTCAAACATAAAGAATATATTATGAAGAACCCTTTGCACCAACAACAAAAATTACTACTATTCAAACAATTTGTGCATTTGCAGCACAACATGGATGGAAACTTCATTAAATGGATGTAAAGAGTTCATTTCTCAATGATGATATTCAAGAAGTATATATATCCCAACTAGAGATATTTGTGATCAAAGGACAAGAACATAAGGTTTTTAAGTTAAAAAAATCTTTGTATGGTCTAAATCAAGCACCAAGAGCATGGTACATAAATATTAATAACCATCTATTATAACACAATTTCAAAAGAAGTACATATGATCCAAATATTTATATAAAAAAGGTTGGACTAGAAAAATAATACTCATAGTTTATGTTGATGATATAGTAATCATAGGAAGTTCAAAAATTTTGATAGATGAATTCAAAAGGTACTTGGATTTTGAAATGACATATTTAGGTCTACTTCATTACACTCTTGGTTTGGAAATTTATCAAAATAAAAATATCACAATGACACAAAGTATGCAAAATTATTACTTGTAAAGTACAAAATGGAAAATTATAAATCTAAAGATACACCAATGCAACAAGGATTACAATTATCTAAATATGATGATACATCTCTAGTTTATGCTACTATGTATCAATAATTAATTATAATTCTTCTATATCTAACAAATATCGGACTAGATATTGTCTTTGTTGTAAATTATCTTTCAAGATTTATACAGGAACCTAGAGAAATTCATTGGAAAGCTATGAAAAGAATACTACAATATATCAACAAGACAACAGAATATGGACAAAAATATAAAAAGAATGATGACAATTTTTATGTGTAGGGATATTTATATTTATATTATACATGATCTATAGATGATAGAAAATCTACATCATGATATGTTTTCTATCTTGGGTCAGGTGTTATTTCTTGGTATAGTAATAAACAACATGCAATATCACTTTCACCAATAGAAGCAGAATATCATGCAACAAAAGATGTGGTATGTGAAGCACTTTGGTTATAGTACATATTAATAGGTATGGAAATAAAGAGAACTACTATAGTAATAAATTGTGGTAATCAAGGAGTGCTTAAATTAATAAAAATACCATGAATCATGAAATAACAAAACATATTGAAGCTCAATATCATTTTATCAGAGATCATGTTCAAGACATCACATTTACCTAAAATATATTTCTACTAAAGATTATATTGTTGATATTTTTACATAAGCTCTTGGCCAAAACAAATATCAAATATTTCAAAGTCTTCTATGTACATATGTAGAGGGGGGAAAATACCTTATCGCATACGATTCTTGGTTGGATTTGTTGGAAGCCAAGGTGATTGTGGGGGTATGTTATGTTCTCTACACTAAGGGGCTTGTAGATTGAGGGGTTCACCAAGAACAATTTTAGAACTCGCTACAAGCTCGAGGTGGAGATGTGTGATGTGTATATTGAGCAAACACCTATGTTTGATCTTTCTAAAATCTAAGCTATGGAAATAAAAAAACAATGCAAGACAAACAAAAATGCAATAATATAATAAACTTACCCTAGAATGATTCTTGATTTTCAATGATAACTAAACCCTAATTTGCAATAAAACATATCTTTCTATTTTGAGAAAGGGTTTTAGAGAATGCACAAATAAGAGTAATCCTAGGATACAAACTATATGCTTTTACTCTTTCAAATATCTATAAATAAAGATCAAGTATTTTCTTTTCTTTTTTGATCAAAATCTAAAATAGAAAAGAACAAAGACACTCATAAAATAGCCTAAATATCTACTAGGGCTCTTACCTAATTCAATTATTGATAACTTACATCCATAATATCCAAATAACTTTAACCTGTAAAACAGCTTACAAAACCCTAGAAAATTTGATCAGTGTTTGGGGACCTGCTTAGACCACTATAATACTGAGCTTGGAGGTACAACAGTCAATCCCCTTTGGTCCTTTTAGCTGACTGTTCAAACATAAAATGATCTTGACCTTTGAAACAAGCAAAATCAAGATGAAATGGGCATGCAATAGTGGAATGAAATGAAACAGAATGTAGGTGATAGAAAGCTAATGTAAGCAGTGAACTAGGGTTTTGGGAAGCAAAACTTTCTCCCAAGCCCTAATTGACCAAATTCATACCCTATAATGAGGGGCATGGATCTGTATTTCCAAATTTTTACCCTGTACGGGCAGGGTATGAATTTGGATTAGATGCACTTTTTGGATCCCAAAATATCAAAAAATGTGATGCAAAACAGTAAAAAATAGATCTAATGACTAATAATACAATTAAAAACCTAGTTAGCTGATGGAGGAAGTAAGGAGCAATGAGAAGATGAAGGAAGCACTCCAAAAATGTAGACTTCTCCAACTTTTAAGACTCCTCCACTTGATCCCCAAGGGCAACCAACACCACAGTAGAAAAATAACAAAAACATTAAATCATAGCAGAAGAGCACTTGTTAGTGAGTTAAGATCTAGGATTCTCCAAAAGATCGATTGGAGGAAAAGATGGAGTCCAATCCTCTATTTATAAAATGTTTGGAGGGATAAAAGGGTGAGAAAATTAAATTTCACTACAGGCAAGGGTTGGTACCAAAATGGGCCAATAAGAGGTGGGTTTTTTGAGAGAAAACTTCTAAAACGCAAAATTCATATCCAGTAATTACCATGCATGAATCTGGCAAGCAAAATCCATGCCCTGTATGGATCGGGTACAAATTTGGTAAGGGTAGAGGAAAATATCAAAGGAAGAAGCATGTAGAAGTATAAGTGTCATGTAAAAGTGCGCAAGTTTCATAGAGTTAAGTGTGCATGTAAGTAGACAAGAGTCATGTATACAAGTGGCAAGATGAGAATCCAAAGGACATGAGAGTTATCATATGGAGAGCAATAGTCAAGTACTTGAAGAGTCATCTAATATAGCTATATTACGAAGGTCAAGCTCCAGGTATTGTATCAAAAAATTCAAGGATATGAATATTGTATGATTCATTCAAGCTATAATAATATTGCAACTTGTATGCATATTTTAAGCAATTATACTCTTAAGTGTTCTTCATGTTATTACATGAATAATTTTGGCCATTTTACATTCATATTTGATATTATTTTGAATGTTATTATTATTTATATTGGCCATATTATATTTTGATTGCTCTTATATTTGAGTCTACTCAAAGATCCATAATATTAGGATTAAGATAATCTAACTGAAAAGCTAATAGAAATAGGGATCGAAAAATTTAGTGATTTGATTGGAGGATACACTCTTCAATCATATATATATAAAAAATACAAAATACAATTTTAAAGTCGATGGGGCTTTAACCTAACACCTTATCCTATCAAATAAGGAAGTAAACATTTGCACCACGCATGTAGCTTGGAATAAAAGCAATAAAATCTCCTCAAAATATCATTTCCTATCAAGATTTAGTTGTGTTGTGGCTGATCCACAACACACCCCAAAATTGGGGACCCACCCTTTTTTGCATGCTTTCAAAGAAGATCTCAGTGACCCAGATGCTAAAAATCAAGAAAAGGGCAAAATTGCACAAAAACGAAAAAGTGTCGCGATATCGCGACATGTTGCTCCGTCGCGGACGAAAATGAAAAAGTGTCGCGATATTGCGACATGTTGCTCCGTCGCGGCCGAAAATGAAAAAGTGTCGCGATATTGCGACATGTTGCTCTGTCGCGGCCGAAAATGAAAAAGTGTCACGATATCGCGACATGTTGCTCCGTCGCGGCCGAAAATGAAAAAGTGTCGCGATATCGCGACATGTTGCTCCGTCGCGGTCGAAAATGAAAAAGTGTCGCGATATCGCGACATGTTGCTCCGTCACGGTCCAGAGAGGAGAGAGAAAGATAGAATGGAAAATTGTTGCGGCTGAAAATGAAAAAGTGTCGCGACAGGTTGCAGCCACAGGGCCCGATAGCATAAAAATGTCACGATTTCGCGACATGTCTCATTTTCGTGGCGCATGAAGGCAGACAAGGCTGTTGGCAGGAAAATGTCACGATATCGCGACATGTCGCGTTTTCGCGATGAAAGTAGAGGAGCAAAGCTGCATGCATAAAAACGTCGCGATATCGCGACATGCTATTTTTTGTCACGATTTTCACGGGGCCGTTACAGAACATGCAAAAAAGTGCGGAACACGTGGCGTACATGTGTAAGGGCTGCAGAGGCGTTACAGTTCACTGAGAAGATCAAGCGTCTCAATGTCGAGCATAAAGTCAAAAGCAATGGAAAGGCGGGGAAGGTGAAACGAAGCAATCTGGAAGACGAAACGAACCATCATGGAAGGAGAAGCAATTTACCAGAACTTTAAAAGTGGAAGCACAGATTGGTACGAGGGTCGAAAACCACTACGGGCGAGTTGCAGAGCCAAAGGCGAGAAGCCATTCTGGGCCTCGCTTTTGGGGTGTTTTTCTTCCCCTTTGTCTGGTTTCCTCTGGTTGTCGCCTGTTTGGGTTTTCTTCCTCTGGGTTTGGGAAACCAGAGATTCTGCTATTGTAACATGATTTATTTTTAATGCAGGAGTGTTCAGAAATTTGCATCTTGTGGGCAAGAAAGAAGGAGATCTTTTGTGCATGCTATAGATTTAATGTTTATTCTTTCATTTTTTAGATTTCGGATTTATAGATAATGTTAAATGCCACTTTTGTGGGTTGCATTAGGCGAATGTTCGAAATTTGAATTTTATTTCAAAACCCTTTGAATCAGCACTTAGCTTATCAGGATTGTGCGTGTTTGCGGGTCCAATAGGTTAGGTTGCATGCATGGAAACCTCACATCTTCGGTTTTGCCAGAACAGGATAGCATCAAACTGAATGCAATTTTAATTTCTTTTTCTTTTGCATTTTATTTTCTTTTTTTTGCACTTTATTTTTCGAAGTTCCAATTTTATTTTTCAAGCATTAAAATAAAATAAAAAAATTAAAAAACTTCAAAATCCATAAATAATTCCTTCATTTTATGGCATTTCATTAAATTTCATTTTGAAGTTACAGCATGGTTATTTAAGGACCAAATCACATTTGCTTTATTCGGGTTCAATGAACAATCATTAAAGTTTCACAGTAAAATAAACCACAGTGCCCCTTGTTTTCAATTACTTGCAACCACTAAGGTGTTCCAAGCATTTTAATTGAATATCTTTATTTGAGATTATTAATACATCGATGCAAAATGCTAACATAACAGGAACCTTGGAGAAGTTACATGTTTAATTTCTTTGCAAGCAGAGGATTTAGAACCCAAATCCTATCGGAGAGTGTGTTTTCACAATCGGGTGAAAATACCACTCAACAGATTGGCGC
This sequence comes from Wollemia nobilis, assembly GCA_028583015.1. Lineage (NCBI taxonomy): Eukaryota > Viridiplantae > Streptophyta > Pinopsida > Araucariales > Araucariaceae > Wollemia > Wollemia nobilis. The sequence goes on along the minus strand of JAQPPZ010000458.1, from coordinate 8,874,246 downwards.
TAGAAGGAGGGTCGGATGGGTTTATTTTAGTGAGATTTAAAATTTTTGTATATTTCATGCCCTACCGATTGTTATCTTTAGCCTTCTAACACCACTCAACATTGTGCCTAGAAAGAGGGCGAAAAGGTTTATTTTATCGTGATTTTAGATGCTACGGGTTTATAATTGTTTAAGAGCTTTACATTGCTAAATATTTCAAGTCCATTTGATTAGCATCTTCGGCCTCCTCTAACACCACTCAACAGATTGGTGCTAGGAGGGCCGAACGGGTTTATTTTAGTGTTATTTAAATTTAAATTTTTTATGCTTTAGTCCTCTAACACTCAGCAGATTGTAAAAAGGACGGCCTGAATTTATTTACTTGTTCTATTTTAAGCAATTCAGGTATGTTGTATATTATTCTAACACTTTTTTGATTGTTCATACAGAAATAATGTGATTTGATTTAATTTTGAAAATTTTGGTCTTGACTAACAAAGTGTTGTTTCATGCAATTACTTTCATTTGATTTTTACATCTCTTGGTTGATGCTAACTTGATTTTTTTTTACCTTGCAGGTTGAATATTCAACAGATTTGGTTCTAAAATTACATTTTAAGTTTCACTAATGGCAACACTTGAGGAGCAAATGGTATCCCTGAGAGCTGAAATAGTGTCTCTAAGAGAGAGAATGGTATCAATGATAGAGGATCATTATAAGGGTTTGTCTATACCTGTGGTACCCTATCAAATTCCTACAATGTTATTGGATTTTTTACGGTGTTTTAATCAAGAGGTGCCACTAGGATACTTGCAAAAACTGCATGTCTACAAGAATACATTATGTCAATTCCAGGTGTTCTATGAGGAGGTAGCTTGTAGGTTATTTGCATACATTTTGGATGATAAACCATTCTTTTGGTACAGCCAACTACCCATGGAGGTTAGGACTTCTTGGATACAACTAGAAGCAGCCTATCTTTATCATTTTGGTAATCAGGTTGACTTAGAAATCTTGAAAAATCGGTTTACCTCCATATGTAAGGAGCCTAATGAATCCTTGAGTCAATTCAATGGAAGATTTCATGAGTTGCACTCCCAAATGTGGGAAAATTTTAACACATTAGAAGAGGAAGCCATGGAAGTATACCTAGGAGCCATACACCCCACACTTGCTTCACTCATTGAGGAAAAGCTGAGTGGTTTGTCTTTAGAGAAAATCCATGAGATCTTAGAAGAGATAGAACGACAAGGTCTTGAAGAAGAAAAGGCACAACATGCTCACATAAGAGATTGTCCTTCTAAAGATATTGATGCCAACCTACACCAACCATCAAATATAGCACCCTCCACTCCAATGATATCTAAGGTGAATGATCAAGGGGATGAATTTGAATATCCAAATCTTACAACCACCTTAGATGTAGTCCATGAGGAGGTGCAAATTGATAAGCCAACATCCACTAGTGAGGATTATGCAGAAATGATCTCATTCATAGAGATACATGATTATTCGGATGAAGGGGTTCTAAATTCAACAATGTTTGATATATGTGATAGGATGAGAACCCACCATAGAATTGAATGAAGTGGTTGAAAGTGAAATTGGGAGAAAACCAATAAATGAATTTGAAGACATGATAGAGTTTCACCACTTGTTCTTGGAAGATACTATTGATGAGATGTGTAAAATTAAGGATCAAGAAATTCTTCACCCTCCAAATTATGATAATGAATCATGGGTTACTAATTTGGACGATGATAGCCTTATAAATTTGAATTCAAGAAATAACCCACTTTTGGAAATAATTGAACCATCTAAGGAAGGTGAAGATGAATTTGATGAGAAGCATATTGATGAATTGGAAGATGTTGAAGAAGTAGTTGAACGTCACCACTTGATTTTGAAAGATGATTATTATGATGCTTGGAAGAAGTGGGAAGACTACACTCAATCCAAAACTACTAATGAAACTTGTGTGCCCATTGATATACAGGACAACATAATCGCCTACTCAAAGGAAGACTTTACAACTCCTGTACAATTTGAGGATGTTTTGGAAGAAAGTTTAAAATCTCATCAAATTTTGAAAGATCATGATGATCCTATTACCAAGGACAAAGAAGAAAAAGAATTGATGAATGAATCAAGAGATCATGTCACAAACATCATGGAATTTCATTCTATGGATTTGGATGACGATTTTTACAATGGTTGGGGGAGATATGATGATGCATTCTTTTCTCACATCTCTATAGATGAAACTCATATCTCACTTGATATGCAAGATATGGAAACTTCCACCTCACATGAAGAGATACCATGGATAGTGAACAAAGAATTAGAACCAAATGATAAAGAGATTGATCAATTGGAAGCAACTCAAATGAAGGATCATCAAGATGAGTCATGGGACATACACTTTGACCAAAAACATTTGAGGGTTGAAAAGGAGGTTTTCCCCCCCTTTTTTTTTTTTAAAAATTAAGGAGAAGAGGGAGACAGGGGAGAAAAGGGAAATATCCCCCCCCCAATTTTTGTAAATAAAAATTTCAAAAGTTAGAATCCAACCTTTTGTTTCAAGTATCCAAGATTTGGGTGAGGATTTGCATGACCATGTTTTGAATTTGAATGATGAAATGTCATTAAAGGTAAATGAAAAACAAGGTATAATTTTTAATCACACCTTTAATAACATTGTTTCAATGAATGGAAAAGAAGTTGATGCACTTGAATTGTTAAATAAAATTCATCAACAATTACTAATTGAATCTAGGGTAAAAACTTTTAATGATCCTAATTTAGTAAATATCCTAGATGCTTGTAAATTGTTACACAAATTTGATTGGCCTACAAATTTGGAAAATGATTTGGCTTTGAAATTTGTAGAAATAGGCTCCTACTTACAAAATTGCATATTTGAAAAAGATAGCCTAATTCTAAATCAAGGAGGGAATTATGAAGTTTACATTTTAAAGAATAGACATGATAAAATTGAAAATCATTTATTGTCTAATCATTCTAGTAATTTGATGCTCACCTATGGGAGTATTATTGGAACTAAATCAAATTGGTATGGTGAGCATGGCAAGTGGAAATTTGTTGCATTGTTTGGTCTAGTCTTGTTTTTGTGGGATTCCCACAACATTTGGCATGCATATCACGTTATATTTTTGTTGAAATGTTCTAATCATGTTTGGGATCCAGGAAAGTGATAATCCAAGCTTTGCATCATCTTGTATTATATTGTACATTTGTATATAGATTTTGGTTTTTTGGGTTTTGGTTTGTGTTTTCAAATTTTCATTTTTGGGATTGCAGTTTGGTTTTGGATTGAATAAGTTTTAATTTAAAGTTGTGTGTTTATTTGACATGTTTTGTTTGTCTATATAAAAAAAAAAAATGATGAAAAAGTTGCCTTGAGATGCTAACTTATGTTCTAGATCGAGGAAATATGGAACATTGGAATTATGTGGTAGAAAGCTCCGCAAGAAATACAAACAGTTTAATAGTATCGTTTGAAACTTGTGATGCATGAAGTAGTCAGTTTTATATGGCAATATTTCATCTGCAATTCAAAAGACAATGCATTTCATATTACATCTCACTTTGCACATGCATGCCATCTTAGTTGCATATGCATTTCAAATACAAATCATTAAAGTGTGTCAAATCCTCTTAGGGTTATGCTATCACATAAATAAGAAGAAAATCCTAAGGTTGGGAACTGAGTCTTGAGATATCTAGAACCAAGCACATTTTATACACATTAAAAAGGATCTTGAGCAAAATGATCAAAACCTTGCTTGGAAGAAAAGGTTGGGCGAAAGAAGTATTTCATGTCTATCCTATTATGCAACATGATCCTTAAAACAGTGGTTTTGACCACTTCCATAAAGCTTAAAGCCTAAAATCAGAGTAGTAAGGATAGGGCTAAATCCTCATCGAACTTAGGTTGAGGATCCAACTCCCCAAAGCTTTGATTTGACCTACATGGAGTAGTAAGGATAGGGCATAAATTCTCATCTCGCTTAGGTTGAGAATCTGATTCCCCAAAGCTCCTATGTCTCATTTCATGATAAATCTTGGATTGGAAGGATCGTACTACTTGTCCTCTGCAAAGGATGGGTAGTCATCCCCAAGGTCCAAGCAATAAAATTAATATTTTCCATTTTCATCCAAAGCTTGGATTGGAAGGATCGTACTACATGTCCCTAGCAAGGATGGGTAGTCATCCCCAAGGTCCAAGAAGTAAAAAATTAATTTTTCCCATCTCATCTTTATATTGGATTGGAAGGATCGTACTACTTGTCCTCTAGCAAGGATGGGTAGTCATCCCCAAGGTCCAAAGAAATGAAGCTAAGTCTTGGATTATGGGGTTAAGTATGCCCATGCATGGCAACATGTCTTGTCTAAAAAACAAGACCACTGATTGTTCAAAGGGTTAGACTAGCATGACCATTTCTTCCATAATTGGTTAAATTATTTTGCTCAAAGTGAGGTAATGAATTCCAAATCAGAATAGTAAGGATAGGGTTAAACTCCCATCTCGGTTAGGTTGGGAGTCTGATTCCCCAAAGTTCTGATTTCACGTTCACTTGCACATGGGTTCAAGATAGTAGGGACTCATAACCAACTTTGGGATATAATAAAGCAATTCATTAGTGGATCCTAAGAGGGTTTGGTAATCTTGAATGTTTGTGCATGATACTAGAAAGTTTAGGCCTTTACAAGAGCAAAATCTCTAAGCATAGTTATCAGGTTACACAAATCATTCACAATCTCACATATGCATTCATGTAAAACTGACAATGGAATGTTGATCAATTTCAAACGATAGGGAATGAAAACACATTGCACACACCGAGCTGATACTTAATGATTCTGATGATTCATGTATTTTTGATCTTTGGGCATTTGTTTATATTTCTTATGTGCTAACGCTTGTTTTCGAGTTTGTATACTTCCAGGTTGGGTTCTCACTAAAATGCTCAGGAGCATTTGACAGTAGAGTCACCATTTGTTGTGGCTGATCCACAACACACCCCAAAATTGGGGACCCACCTTTTTTGCATGCTTTCAAAGAAGATCTCAATGACCCAGATGCTAAAAATCAAGAAAAAGGCAAAATTGCACAAAAATGAAAAAGTGTCGCGATATCGCGACATGTTGCTCCGTCGCGGCCGAAAATGAAAAAGTGTCGCGATATCGCGACATGTTGCTCCGTCGCGGCAAAAGAAAAGTTACGATATCGAAGAAATTGAAAAGGGATATCGAAGATTCGACATGTTGCTCCGTCGGAAAAATGAAAAAGTGTCGCGATATCGCGACATGTTGCTCAATCGCGGCCCAGAGAGGAGAGAGAAAGACAGAATGGAAAATTGTCATGAAATCGTGACATGTCACAAAATCGTGGTCAAACCAGTCAAATAGGGCAAGGCACTAAAAGTTAGGGGAAAGTGTGCGATATCGCGATAAGTCAGCGTTTTCACGGCTCCAAGCGAAGTGGTATGGAAGGAAAATATGTCACGATTTTGCGACATGTCGCATTTTAAATACAAGAGCAGCAAATAGAAAAGCGTCACGATTTAAGGCGGAATAAAAATTGTCACGCGATTTCACTGATTGAAAGCGGAAGGTGGTACAAAAGAAAATGTCACGATTTCAGAGAAAGCAGGTGAAGAAAAGTCGTAGATTTCAGATAGTGAAGCCGAGAGCGTACGAAGATGAAAAAGCGTCACGATTTCGTGACAGGAAGCATCCGAAGGCGTACGGAGATGAAAAGCGTCACGATTTCGCGACAGGAAGCAGCCGAGGCGTACGGAGAGGAAAAGCGTCACGATTTCGTGACAGGTTGCAGCCACAGGGCCCGATAGCATAAAAATGTCACGATTTCGCGACATGTCTCATTTTCGCGATGCATGAAGGCGGACAAGGCTGTTGGCAGGAAAATGTCGCGATATCGCGACATGTCGCGTTTTCACGGTGAAAGTAGAGGAGCAAAGCTGCATGCATAAAAATGTCGCGATATCGCGACATGCTATTTTTGTCATGATTTACACGGGGCCGTTACAGAACATGCAGAAAAGTGTGGAACACGTGGCGTACATGTGTAAGGGCTGCAGAGGCGTTACAGTTCACAGAGAAGATCAAGCGTCTCAATGTCGAGCATAAAGTCAAAAGCAATGGAAAGGCGGGGAAGGTGAAACGAAGCAATCTGGAAGACGAAACGAACCGTCGTGGAAGGAGAAGCAATTTACCGAACTTTAAAAGGGAAGCACAGATTGGTACGAGGGTCGAAAACCGCTAGGAGCGAGGTTGCAGAGCCAAAGGCGAGAAGCCATTCGGGCCTCTTGGGAGTGTTTTTCTTCCACTTTGTGCTTGGTTTGGAGAAACCGAGAGATTCCGCTATTGTAACATGATTTATTTTTAATGCGGGAGTGTTCAGAAATTTGCATCTTGTGGGCAAGAAAGAAGGAGATCTTCTATGCATGCTATAGATTTAATGTTTATTCTTTCATTTTTCAGATTTCGGATTTATAGATAATGTTAAATGCCACTTTTGTGGGTTGCATTAGGCGAATGTTCGAAATTTGAATTTTATTTCAAAACCCTTTGAATCAGCACTTAGCTTATCAGGATTGTGCGTGTTTGCAGGTCCAATAGGTTAGGTTGCATGCATGGAAACCTCACATCTTCGGTTTTGCCAAAACGGGATAGCATCAAACTGAATGCAATTTTAATTTCTTTTTCTTTTGCATTTTATTTTCTTTTTGCTGCACTTTATTTTTCAGAAGTTCCAATTTTATTTTTCAAGCATTAAAATAAAATATAAAAATTAAAAAACTTCAAAATCCATAAATAATTCCTTCATTTTATGGCATTTCATTAAATTTCATTTTGAAGTTACAGAGATGGTTATTTAAGGACCAAATCACATTTGCTTTATTCGGGTTCAATGAACAATCATTAAAGTTTCACAGTAAAATAAACCACGAGTGCCCCTTGTTTTCGCTACTTGCAACCACTAAGGTGTTCCAAGCATTTTAATTGAATATCTTTATTTGAGATTATTAATACACGGATGCAAAATGCTAACATAACAGGAACCTTGGAGAAGTTACATGTTTAATTTCTTTGCAAGCAGAGGATTTAGAACCCAAATCCTATCGGAGAGTGTGTTTTCACAACTGGGTGAAAATACCACTCAACAAGTTGAAAATCATGCCATGAGATTTGAACCTCTCATCTAGTGCCTTCAAAAGATTGTCCTAACCACTATACCATACCACTTGGTTTAACGTTGGGGCATAGAAAATATACCTTTCAATTGCAAAAGGGTGGCATGGTGTGTATAGCCATGACCTCATGGCCTATGAACCTACTATCTCAAACTATATTCCTCAAGAAAATTTTATTTTAGAGGTTTGAACCAATTCTCTCCATACAAAAATTAAGGTGACCATTTGGTGTACCATATGTGGACTAGATCTAAGGGGAGAGATGCCATAGATAAAATAAAAAAGAATGAATCTTGCGATATCTACAAAAGGGGACCTTCTTGGGTTTTGAACTAGTGGCATTTATTTACCAAGACTTTACACCAACCATTGCACCAATGCATATCTTGGTTATTTTAAAGAAAATAGCATGATTTTGAGGTTCAAGTAGGGCACATATGTTAGTTTCCATGTCACCTATGGAAGATGATCTCTCAAAGTATTTTCTAAAAAATATTGACCCTTAGGATTTGAAACCACAACCAAGAGCCTATCAACTAAGAACCTCACCACCATAGTACTCTCTCAAATGTGGAGGGATAAAAGGATTCATTAACAAAAAATACAAAAAAGTTATTTTTCAAAAAAAGAATGCTAGTAGGCATTGAACTCATTACCATGACCAAGAAAGCAGATGTGTTTGACATTGTGTTATACTTTGAAACACTTCTAAAAGCCATACCCAAGTAAAGAGAAAGATCAATGTGTGTAAAAAATAAAGATGATGTGCACGTGGATGCTCACATAAAAAGAGAGGAACAGATGATGGGAAATGGGATTGGTGCCCAAAAAAAAAAAAAAATTGAGAGTTCAAAAAATATTGAGAGCTCAAACAAGGAATCTCCTAAAATATGTCTTAAAAAATTGTTTTGTTGCATTTTATGATTGATCTCTTCTACTTTTTAATGATGTGCCTTTCTTCTTCGCTCTGATACCATGTTCGAATTCACAATATTTTAAAGAAGTATTCTAAAACATACATTCACCATGATCGTAATCAAAAATATTCAAGATCAATTTGAAGATAGCAATGATAAATGAGACAGAGAATGAATGACACAAGAGGAATAAATGGTGGGTGTCTATAGGCACCACACAATATTACACATATTTTACATTGATACAATTTATAAATCATATTGATACCAAAACTTCAATTAAATGTGAACCTCAAGTTGACATGACTTAGAGGTTAAATTACAATATAATAAATAAATTGCACCCTTTAATCAAGGTTATCCATCTAGGTAGACTAACCAATATCACTTAGGATAAAATATGAAGGGTGCCCTTAAGCTTACATGAATATGTCTATAGGCTTACATAAATTATTCTTGAAAGCTTTGCATGAAGAATGCTTGTAGGCTTACATACACACTTGCTCATAGTTACATTAATAGTGCTCGTAAGCACTCTTTCACACTTTTGGCCTTGGCCTAACAATAGCATACTATACATACTTCAATAATACTCAAGTTTAAATCAAGTTACTAAATATTTAATTAAAATTTTAGCTATGATTAACCATCAAGGTGATTTAACCAAATGCACAAGGGGTGAATACATAACTATCTAGGTGGATTAACCAATCCCACAAGAGATAAATACAACAATATTTCTTGTAGGCTTACATCAAAGGGTTTCATAAGGTCTTACATCATTGTATGACAAACTTGACCAGTAAGGTTAGATTACCATATCTTCCAACAAATTTTGACATAGTGCATAATTATCACCTCTTCACATTGATCATTTTGGTATGTATATCCCAAATCACATTTTGAACACTTTATTTTTTATTAAAATGGAAGCAAGGCATCAACCATAGGACATTATTTTATAAAAGTGAGTGAAGAGGTGGACATGTGAATGGAAGGTTCAATTTAAATTTTTTTATTAGAAAACTTTGATTAAAGGTATGTAGCATTTTGAGATGATGGATTAACTGCAACATAACATGAAAAATATCTAGACAATCATTGTCAATCTCTACACCTTTGTCGATAAACTACAAGTAGTTATGCAATAGGGTGAACTCTAGCACAGCCCCGCTAAACCCATAGAAAATCTATAAAATATTTAGGGAGAACAACATATCTTAACCAATGCATCATGTACCACAAAATTGGAATTACCTAACTTTTATGGTGAAGATCCTACTAGTTGGATATACCATGCAAATCAATATTTTGATCTACATCAAACTCAAAACACTCTAAATGTACCTATAATATCTTTCAACTTGGAGTAGGAAGCAATACAATGGTAATAATGGTTGCATAAGTCCAAGGGAACAACACATCAAGAGATGTATTCCATGAAAACTAACTCATTTGATTTGGTCATATTGGATATGAGGATTTTATAGGAGCTTTGACTAAGCATAGACAAACTCACATACTTCAAGACTCCTAAATAGGACCAAAGGGTTAAATAATGCACTTTTTATAATTTTCTTCATTAGTGGAATAAAGTATGAAATCAAGACAAAGGTAAAGATGTTCAACCCAAAGAATATGATGCAACTCATCAAGTTAGAAATGTTGGCTAAAATAAAATTGGTAGCATAACGCCAGACATATAAGTCACCTAATTCAAGAAAAATATGAAAACTTTAGTGTCTCCTAGTGCTTGAAACAAAACCATTCCATCAAATAACTAAGTTAGAGAGAGATAAAATCTCATCCAGATAATGACATCTGCTCCAATTATGATGAAGAATATAATCCAAGTTATAAATGTTCTAAACATAAGTTATATCTACTAGATGTTCATTCAACCACTATTCCTCCTAGGCTTGATGCAACAAACAATAGCTCAAATGGTGAACAACAAGAGGACATTGATATTGTAGAAGATTCTATACTTGAGATATCCTTGTAGGCCCTAGAAGGTATGACTACACCTCAAACTATGAAGGTGCAAGGGTATTTCTAGAATTATCCTCTAACCATTCTCATAAACACAAGTTGCACTCATGTTTTATTGATCTCAAGGTGGCAAAATGAGTAGATTCCTACTTGTACCCAAGCAATAGCTTTGAGGTTATGATAGCCAATGGAGGTACTCTTCCTTGTAAACATAAATGTTACAATATTAATATTATTGGGAGGAAACTGTAATCTAAAAAATAATATGTTTGTGCTTCCATTAGGATGATGTGGCATAGTTTTAGGAGCTCAATTTTTGCAAACATTGGGCTCTAGCTTGTAGGACTTTTTAGAAATATAGATGTAATTCACAATAGAGGATCAACAATACACTCTTACGGATGATAGTTATACTAGCAATAATAATCAGTTCTCATCATATGGAGAAACTACTTAAAAATAGAATTCATGGAGTCATGGCTCACAGTTTCATAGTGTAGTCCATATAAGTTGATAAAAATTATCAGTCCCTAGAATTATAAATATTCGTTAATAAGTATACTTAGGTGTTTGATGAACATCATGGACTTCGTCCATAGCATGCACATGATCATACCATCCCAAATAGTTCTAAGAAATACACCACTTAATTTACAACCTTATATTTCTATGTCCAAAAGTTAGAAATTGAAAAGTTGATCAAAGAAATGTTGAAAGCAAGGGTAAGCTCAACTAGCCACCAATTCTTATTTATCACTCATACTTTTGGAATGAAAGAAATATGGGTCATGGATATTGTGCATAAATATTTAAGCATTGAAGAAAATCCTAATTCCATTCATAAATGAGCTCTTGGATGAGCTACATGGTGCTCATTTTTTCTCCATACTATATTTGAGGTTAGGATGCAACCAAATATATATTTGAGATGAAAATATTCCTAGGAGAGAGTTCAAGACACCTGATGGACACTATGATTTTTTGGTCATTCCTTTTGGTTTAACCAAATATGCAAAATTTTGATGAATTCCAACACTCCCTCCAAAAATTCATCTTAGTGTTCTTTGATAAAAAATTTATCTGTAACAAGAGTTGGGAAGAGCATTTAACTCACTTGGATCAAGTCCTAAAGATTTTGAAAAACCGGCTATATGGAATTCCAAGTGCTCTTTGGCTCAAAAGAAGGTTGAATATATGGGTCATATAATATTAGAAGAAGTGGTTAAGGTAAAACCTAAATATATTTAAGAATATGCAAAATCGACCTAAACCCAAGACCCTTAAAAGTCTATGAGGATTTTTGGGTCTCATTGGCTAATATCGTAAATTTGTCAAGGATTATGGGAAGATTGTAGCCCCTCTAATAACAATAATAAACAATATTTGTTCAGGTGGACCGAGGTTGCAAAACAAGCTTTTGAAGTTCTCAAGCACGCTATGTGTGTCAGTTTTGTAGTTGTTATGTCGCACTTCTCTAAACCCTTTACCATTGAATGTGATAAATTAAGGAATGGTATTTGGTTAGTAATCATGCAATAAAGGAAACCATTAGCTTTCACTAGTAAGGCCCTCACAAGCAAGCATTTGAGAAAGTCAACATATGAGAAGGAAATGATGGATATCCTGCATATGGTGACACATTGGCGATCACATCATGTGGGGTAATATTTTTACATCAAAATTGACTCACAATATATACTTTTTGGAGCAAAGAGTCTCTTATTTTGAATATCAAAGGTAGATGAATAAACTATTATGCTATTATTAGGATATCCTTTATAAAATAAGGAAAGATAATATTGTAGTTGATATTCTATCATACAATTTTAATGACCAAGCCACATTGTGTGCATTGTCTATAAAAAATCTAGATTGCTTATAGGATGTCCAATATGAATATCAAAAGGATTCAAACCTATAACATCTAATTTGAAAGTTATCCATAAAATTTGGGCATAGACTAAGCATATTCTTGGGATGGCCAATACTTGTGCTATAAGGGGTGCATTGTCCTTGTTGCAAATTCTACTATGCATGACAAATTGTTATAGGAATCGCATGCCTCACCTTCAACTAGACATTCTAGGTTCTTAAAAACTTAACATTAAAAAAAAAACTTCTTCTAGAAGGGGATGAAATAAGATATTAAACGATTTGCTCATGATTATGGTATTTTCTATTATCACAAGAGAAGATAGTTCCAATTCTACACACACTCTAACCATTACCGATTCTAGTAGAAATATAGATTGATATTTCCATGGATTTAATTTGCGGACTACCTAAGACAGTAGGCAAGTTAGTTATCTTGGTTATTGTAGATCTTTCAAAGTATGTCCATTTCTATCCTCTTGCACAGCCTCCATCATTGCCCAAACAATCATTGACCACATTTCTAATTGTATGATATGTCATACTCTATAGTTTGTGAATATGACTGAATATTTGCAAGTAATTTTTGGAAGGAACTGTTTAATGCACAAAACCCAACTAAATATGAGCTTGGTATACCACCCATAAACAAGTGATCAAATTGAAATTGTTAATAACTTCTTGGAGGCTTACTTACATTACTTTATTTTAATAGTGTTAGACGCATGGACCATATGGATACCATTAGTGAAATGGTGGTAAAATACCACTTATCATACGACATCCAAGATGAACCAATATGAAGTTATATATGGCTAGCCACCACCAACTCTCACCTTGTATCTTCTAGGTAGTTTTCATATAAAGGGTGTTGATTCTACTCTTAGCAATTACAAGGCCCTACTTTGACCCCTCATTGATAATTTAGCAATGGTATAGAACATAAATTTGAACAAGATTGTTTTGAAGGAGATTTGTTGTTTCTCATATTGCAATCATCCTTAAGAATCAAAGGTAGTCACAAGCTTGCACCCAATTTTTGTGGGCTCTACCCATTATTACAATAGATTGGTACAATTGCATATAAGATAGATTTATCACCATATTCCAAGATACATACTTTCTTCCATGTATCTTGCTTAAAGAAGGCCTTGGGACAACATACTTAGGTTTAGCCAACACTACCTAAATGGCATGATGATGGCTCAATCAGTCTCAAACTAGAGGTTGTTTTGGACCTACGGTCACAACAACTACACAACCAAACTATTACCAAACTATTAGTATAATGGGGCATATTACATCCCAAAGATGTCATTTTGGAACCACTACAACAACTCCACCAATATTTTCCTCATACTCAAATTTAAGGGCAAAGCATATTTTTGTAAAAGGGAGTATGAGGACTTCACGTTCTAACCCCTTTTATTTATTTTTATTGTAATAGTTTAATTAGTAATTAGTGGGTGTCTCTTCTGAATGTAAAGAATACCCTTGATCATTAGGGTTAAAGTTAGATAGCCTAGATAACTATTTTGGCTTAATATACTTTTGGCTAATCCTAGAGCATTAGGGTAGCCTAAATTATCTTTGTATATTACTTTGTAAGAGAGGTCAAGGTGTTTAAAATAATTATATTATATTGAGCTTTGCTTATAAAGGAGATTTCCCTCTCAAAGAAACCTACAATATAGTATAAACTCTTTAATGTTATTAAAATTATTGTTATTTGTGTTCATTGTGCAAAATTGTGTTTCCTTGCAAGTTTATTTGTGGTTTTAACTAATTCATGCAAGTAGAATCATTAGAGTATCATTGAACTGGGCAAAGAGTTGTAACTGGGTTGCTAACTATACAAGATATTGGACAACGTATTGATGAACAATAAGCTTCCATATGTCATCTTTCTATCATAAGGAACATTATTGTTGCACTAAATCTATCAAACAAAATACTACCAAGTGAATAAAGAATCTAATGGTGCAATGTGGTTTGATCGATTACCTGATCCTTATTATATAGGTAAAGGAATGTTGTCTTCCTCTACAAGGGTGCTATGTTAACCACCAAAACACCCAAACCAAAGAGACTAAGTACGGATTTAAACATGGGTCATTGGAAGCATAGATCCTTTGCACACACCCAATCAACCAACCAAGAAAAAGGTCATTTGATCCTACATATGAACCCAATGACATGTGGACATATGACAATGGTCTTGCAATAAGCAATCACATTCATCCACATGGCATTGAGCATGGTCTATAATTTTATATACTAATGAAAGAAGAGCATGTGAGGGTTGAACATGTGACATCTATCGCTCAAATCCAAGTTATCCATGTGTTAGCCATCTTATCAAGTTTATCCTTGAGATGGGAAAACAGATTCCTTCCAAAGGAAGTGATCTAGTGGAGGCACTTGCACCCACACATTCACTCACCCATCCAACTTCCACACAAGGTACAATAAACCAGGCTTAAACGTAAGACATTCTTCACCCAAATGCCTTCCAAAAACACACAAACCTTGCCACTAAGGGGTCATAATGGCAATAGTCACATCTTCTCTCAATGTGCACTATTCCAACGTAACAAAATGTTGTTTGCCCTATTCATTTTTCAACCAGGAAGGAAAAATTCCTTGGAATATTCTCATACCAAAATTTAAATGTTTAAAAAATAGAGGCAAATATTTTTTTTAACCATAGAAACAGACACCTAGTGATGGATTTGACTATCCTACTAAACAAGGACCCCTTGAAATTTTGCAAAAAATTCAAAAAACCTTATGTTTCATCTATATCTACCATGGTTTTCTCAACACATTTTTTCTAGAATGCAACCAATCAAGTCATCCTCTCTCATCAATGCAAAAAAAAAAACTGTCAAACCATTTTAACAATGGTATTAAGCATCTCGAAGGTCCTTACGATGCATGAAAGTCTACTTATGACTCTATGGCATTTGGGGCTATCAAATAATATGTATTTAGCCTCTCCTTTTCTACTTTGACAATCATGCAAACTATCCTTTCATCTATGTTGCATCGATTCCAAAGAATCCAAAGTAGAAAAGAAAATGGATTTTTTCAAAGAAATCATAAAAGACAAGTGAGGGTTTCAAACATGCTTAAAAAACTCAATCCAACAACTAGGACATCCATCTGGTGATAAAGGAATGAACTGGAATAAATTTCAAGAGAGGGAAGAGGAACCTACTAGTGAATATCTCCTGGAGCAACGGATCTAATGTGACACAGTGAGATCCATGATATTCAAGTCCACCTAGGATAATGGCAATAGTGACAACATAGTCTCATTATCTCTCAATGTGCACAATTCCAATGTAACAAAATGTTGTTTGCCCTATTCATTTTTCCACAAGGAATGATGCAAGGTAAGTCAAATGAAATAATAATCAAATTAATCTAACTAAACATTAGGTTTAAGACTAATGTTTATATAATACAATGAAATAGTAAACCTAACTAATTCCCCACTAACCAAGCTAACAAACGCGTTAGGCTAGGTAGAGAGTTAGGTTTAGGATTGACTACCCTAGGATATTTAGGCTAGTTACCATTAGATATTTAGGAAAGTAAATATCTATATGGTAGAAAGTAAAACAGTAAATGTAGAAATAAATCCTAAGTAGTGTAATGCAATACACTAGCTTATTTTACCTAGTGGAGTAAATGGTAATTATCCCAAGTAATGGAATATTACTCTAACATCCCCCCTTATTACATTATTTGGGTAATACATACATATCCCTCTATACAACAATATTTGGGTGAAGTATATAACTGCCCCAATACAATGAAGAAGATGTTGATCTGTTGGTTCTTTGCTCTGTCACAGTTCTCTGGCTGCTCCTAAGCAAAAAAGTGGGTCATTCCTCACTTTGTCTTCACGCCAACGAATGTCCTTATGGTAATCACATCATCCAACCAATTTGCATGGGTAACCAGACGCATGCAATCGCTAGGTGTAGTAGAATAGATCACTTCATACAAGGTTCATTCATTTACAATATGAATTTGCAAAAGATAAGGTAGCTAAGGTGTCGGTCACTGCCGAAAATGCACCCTTATAAGTTCCCCCCTTCTTGTTGCAAAACATAGTGTAATTAATTTCTAAAGGAAGTGTGACTAAGGTGTCGGTCAAAGCCGAAAATGCACCCTTATAAGTCATCTTCCCTATTTACAAAAATGAGTGAAGAAAAGAAATGGATATCCCCCCTCAATTGCAAAAAGTGTGCAACTCAAGAGTGTTGTGAAGGATTTTACAAATATTGCCTCCTAGACAATTTTACACCACAAAAAATCGCTCCTCTTGTTACAAGTACTTCAAACACCTAGAATTTGCTATTTATGAAGCCTAAAAGAGGTACAAGCACCCCTTATTGCAAGGTCTTCAAACAAAAAACTTATGCTATTTATGAAGCCTAAAAGAAGAGTGAGAGAAAATGGTGCTTTTGCCCAAGGGACACATGTGTTTTCCCTCTACAAAACTGTTTTTAGCAATTTAGCACTCCTTGTGCTATCTTTGAACCAGAAACAGAATCAGTATGAGACACTTCACTAGAAAGATGGCTTCTGTGATGTGCCTTTGCCATTTTAGTTTTGCTTGTTTTGAAACCAACACTGAATGGTGTCATGGTTTTCATTTTTACAATTTGTGCAAAACTATGCTTTCTAGGCAATTTGATCAAAAAAGTTCACCAATTTGTCCTTTCTTATTGCAAGTACTTCAAGCATGATTGCTATTATGAAGTCTAAAAGAAAAGGTTTAATTGTTGATGATTTGGACTTTTCTGATTGCCTTTACAAGTTTTATTTCCCTCTTATCAAAATCTATGTTTGAAGGAAGAAAGGAATTATCCCCCCTTAGTGCAAAGGATTGCAACTTTGAAGGTTCCTTATTTTCAAAAAAACTTGTTCTTTCTTTTGATTACCCTAAAAGAGTACCAAAATATAATTCACTCAAACAGATATTTAATGGCACCTGCCTTAACTCCCTTCAAGAAGGATGAAAAGTTGGAGGAAATTTAAGCCAAACAAATAAGAGTGAATTAGGGGTTTTGTTGATTTAGGAGAGAATATCAAGTAATTTTGGCTTTAAATCTGTGCAAGGATTTACACAAATTTGTGAAATTTTGGGGTTTAGTGTGTTCTTGATTCTATGACTTATAATTGCAAAAGAAATAATGCAATAATCAAACAAGAATGCCCACAAAATTCTTATCACCTAGGTGTCGGATGCTACCGAAAATGCACCTAATTTTGCCAATAAAGGTGTCGAGTAAAATCGAAAATGCACCTTTTAATTTTTGCAACAAAATGTGTGTTTTGTGTTGTGCAAAAAATGATATTTTTATGTCTCCTACTTTGTTTTCCAATTTTGCAAAAGAAGTACAATGTTGTCTTCTCCCCTGAATTTTGCAAAATTAACAATTTTGAGCACTCCTTCCAAGACAAGTCGACACACGACCCGCATTTGGAAGGCTTCCAGAACTAGTCGACACACGACTTAGTTTTTTTCTTTTTTAATGGACCAAAGGTTACAATTACTTCTCAATTTTTTGCAAAAAAGAATGTGCAATTTTATGTCTTATATCCCCCTTGGAGAAAAACAAATGCACACTTTGCCTTTGAATTTTACAAAAAAATTGGGTCTCCTTGTGTTACAATTTGGCAAAAAAGGATTCATGTTTGAACCTTTATTGTATGCTAAATTAACAAGGTTGAGAAGAGTTTAGGGTTGTCTTATTTGCAAAAAAAAATGTGCTCTTCTATGTCTTATATCCCCTCATGGAGAAAACAAAAGCACTTCTTGATTTGTTTGCAAAAAAAATCCTTAATTCTCTATTTTAATGCAAAATTTTAATAAATCTAATCATTATTTAATTAATAATAAAATTTAATTTTGTAAAAAAATCAATGTAATATTAAAAAAAAATTGATTTTTAGACAAAAGGTATTAAATTATTAAAAAAAATGATTAAAAATAAAAAAATTTACAAAAAAAATAAAAAAATTTTACCTTTTTTTTACTTGGTCCATATTCCTCCGCCCGCGTTAAAAATAAATTTCCGGCCCCGACGGGAGTCGAACTCCCGACCTCCCTATCGGGCCGCGCCTTGGCGAGGGCTCAACCTCCAGCCGGGCTAGCTAGCCCGACGGAGATATGGGGGAGGAGACTTCATGTTGAAGCCTCCCCTCCCTAGGGCTTGGAGCGCATGACGCGCTCTAAAGCTTTTTTTTTAAAAAGCTTTTGGGACATTAGTCCCACATGCGCCGTGAAGGCGCATGTAAGCCATTTAAAAACGGCTTAGCCCCTATGAGGACTCGATTGCCTGTGGGCAATCCGAGTCCTCCGTCGACCTTTTGTCCGCCGCCACGTCGCGGCAAGTCGGGTTAGGTGGCACGTGGCCAGTCCGCCACGTGTCACCCTCGTGTCAGGTCCAGTGACACGTGGTTGTCTGCCACGTGTCGCGTCCAGTCCTCTTCCAACGGTTGTCCGCCACGTGTCGTGTCTTGTCCAGGTCAAGTCCAGTGGCTCTTCGCCACGTGTCGGTCCTGTCCCGTGGCAGTGCCACGTCAGCACCTCGAGATCTGTGTCCGTGGTCATGTCTGGCCGCCACGTGTCGTCAGATGACAGGTCCGTGTCGACACCTCGGGATCTGTGCCCGGGCGCACGTGGGTCCCAACTGTGAATGTCCTCGGGATTTGTGCCCGAGATTGGCCATAGTTTCTAGGGTCTCCGGTCGTCGGTCGTCGGGAATCGGAGGACGCGCCTGCCCTCGCAGATCCCGGTCGCCGGATCTGGCCGTCGGTCGCCGGGTATCGGAGGGCGCGCCTGCCCTCTCTGATCCCGGTCGCCGGAGGTCTGACAGGGATTTCCCTGTCAGTGGTTGTCAGATCCCCTGACAGGGATGTCCCCTGTCAGTGGGGTCAGACCCGAGGGCGCTCCTGCCCTCGGGTTGGGTCCGGTCTCTGCCTGGGAGGGCGCGCCTGCCCTCCCGACTGTGTGCTGGACCCTACGGGGGTAGCACTAGGGGCTGCCGGTAACCAAAGGGCCGCCTGCCCTCGGGATCCGGGCCCTGTGCTGCGGGCTCTGGCCTGCTGTCAGGCCCGACGGTCGAAGGTCTGCGAGCCCGTTCCCGTGGTCGCCCGGTGACGTGAGCCTGCGGGCCCGCTCCCGTGGACGCCCGGTGACTTGGGCCTGCGAGCCCTACTGCCTCGGGATCTGTGCAGGTCCTGAGGGCCAACAGGACCGTGCAGGTCCTGAGGGCCAACAGGGCCCTCGAAGACCGTGCCAGGTCCAGGTCGGGTGGAACGAGCGAAGCTCGTATTAGGCCACCCGACTGCGATGATACCAATGATGCAAGGTAAGTCTGAAGAAATAATTATTAAATTAATCTAACTAAACATTAGGTTTAAGACTAATGTTTATATAATACAATGAAATAGTAAACCTAACTAATTCCCCACTAACCAAGCTAACAAACGCGTTAGGCTAGGTAGAGAGTTAGGTTTAGGATTGACTACCCTAGGATATTTAGGCTAGTTACCATTAGATATTTAGGACAGTAAATGTCTATATGGTAGAAAGTAAAACAGTAAATGTAGAAATAAATCCTAAGTAGTGTAATGCAATACACTAGCTTATTTTACCTAGTACAGTAAATGGTAATTATCCCAAGTAATGGAATATTACTCTAACAAGGAAGAAAATATTCCTTGGAATATTCTCATACCAAAATTTAAATATTTAAAAAATAGAGGCAAATATAGTTTTTAACCACAGAAATAGATACCTAGTGATGGATCTAACCATACTACTAAACAAGGACCCCCTTGAAATTTTGCAAAGAATCCAAAAAACCTTATGGTTCATCTATATCTACCATGGTTTTCTCAACACAATTTTTTTCTAGAATGCAATCAATCAAGTCATCCTCTCTCATCAATGCAAAAAAAAAGTTGTCAAACCATTTTAACAATTGTATTAAGCATCTTAAAGGTCCTCACGATGCATGAAAGTCTACTTATGACTCGATGGGTATAATCTCACTAAAAAAAAGAATAACACTACAATCGATGAAGAAATTATTATTCTCGAGGGGTATAAATACCCAATTACATGTGACCCTAGGTCAACCTTAAAGAACCAAATTTTTAAGGTGTATTAATAAAACGTTACATTAAACCCACCTATAAAAGGTGTACAAAGGGCTATAAAATAAAGAAAATACAAGTCGTTTGTGTTTGCCTCAAATGAAGAATAACACCATATATTCCAACATGAAAAGACAAGATTTGTTAAAATCATGCAAAGTGAAAAGCAATGCTTGAAACTACTACAAATGGTTTTGCTAGAAATATATGCATTAGTGGCATTTGTAAGGTGCTTATCTTTTCCATTTTTACAATTACCCATTACAATAAAGAGAAGCCAACACAAAAAAACCATAATGAGAATAATGTGACTATAGTTGGAAAGATCTAGGGTGGAAAGTTATATATAGACATCATTAATTTGGGGTATTATGACACTCATATCAACCTTTTTAATTCCCTACATGATGCTTGTGTCAAAAAAAAGTAAACAACTCGAGATTTAGCATTCTAATTGACTTTGTAGCTTGCTAATAATGGCTTGCATGGAATTCATTTATCTTAGAAAAATGACTCTTCTTTATATCCACTAACAAGATGTATCTTTTAGAGTGTAGGCAAATAGTTGTTGACACATACTCTTTATAACAAAAGTCCCATCATCATGATGACTAAATTGTTGGTACCCCTCTACATGACAAATGCCTAAAAATAGGAATTGAGAACTGTTATAAACATGGCATGATTCATTTCAACAATCCAAAGATCATTTTAAGTGTTTAAGTTGAATGTCTTTCTAACCATTATTCACTTCAACAATCTAAAATATTTGAAGTGTTTAAATTCAATGTCTTTCTAACCATTGTTAATATTGACTGACTTCAATCAATCTACTCTTTTCTTTATGCTATAAAAAGTTGCTATAATTTGACCTTTCTAAGGAGCTCATTTCTCTATGCTATTAAAACTTACTATAAATTACCCTTTGTACTGAGAGGTACAATGAACTTGAATATTATTTCCATGTGGATGAAAACTTTGGCATTGAAATGCAATCTTCATGCCATTAGGTCTAAAGATCTTTTTTAATATGCTTGCTCTTTCACAATCAACATTTTTCTATATCACATACTACATTAATTTTTAATTGCTAAGCCTTTTGTCCCAAGTTCTAATTGTTATATTATCAGTATATTTGAAACCGTGTTTAAAATCTGGAGTCAATTTTACTTTGTCTACATAATTATATAGATTTAGAAAACATATAAATCATATTAATTAAAATTATTTAAATAAAATATCAAATGGTATTAGCTCACTAGATTAAATGATTCACTCGTTAAGGGGACCTATATTTGAAATTTGCCAAGCGATCAATGCATAGTTTTTTATTTGCATGGTCCAAGAAATACTCAACATAGAAATGTCCAGCCATAGATGATGCCAAAGTACATCTGAAAATCAAACTCAAAAAGTTTGGTAAATTCATTGCATACAATTATGGTTCTATACTTTCAGATAGTACGGAAAGACTTGAATAGTAGATAAAAGGAGATGTTTAGGCATTTAAATGAATTCCAAATCAATTTGAAATAGATGCCTTAGACATTAAAATCGTCAAAAACAAGAACAATCATAAGGCTATTTAAAAAGCCATAATATTTATGTTATGATCACCAAAAGAATCTTGAATATGATTAATCCTACAAATTACTGTCTCAAGCAATGATGTTGAGCAAGATGTTCATAGGCATATGTCGATGCCAACATGGATGCAGCATGCAACATTGTATCAAAATTAGATTCAAGATATTCACATAAAAGTGCAATTTCATTTCAGTGAGCCTCGTTTCCACCTATTCAACCAAGACAATTATAATTTACCATCTCTTTGATGGTCCCACTCAGAGCGTATGTCATGGGATACTAGCTCTGACTAAATACGGCAAGAAGAACTAATACTTCTGCAGTTCATACCACTACCTATTGCAATAAAACTTTTCCTGTAGGTGCATCTCAAGTATCATTCTTTCCACAAAAGCTAGCTGTATGTAAAAGGATCCCCAAAGATTTGTGCATACCAAAAACTCTTATTTTCATACAAACAAAAGAACCCGCTATCATTTTTGACAGCAGTGAATCCAACAAAAGGTGCAGAAAGTGGTGACACTTTTCCAATGCTAGATCTTTTATTTTATTTTTATTTTTTGGGGGGGGAGGGGGGTAATGGCCCATGTGGATTCATTGATGCTCCAACTCCCTTCCTACCGTAGTGATTACCCACATACTCCAACCCACTCATTTTAGACCATGTCTTGGCTTTTGAACCAATTTGCAACAAATATTGTGGCCTCTACAAACTTTAACAAAATAGACGAGCTTTACCTGTTATTTTCAACCCTTATCTCCATCTTGATTAATATGTTGCAAGAAACATATTAATCAAGATGGAGATAAGCGTTGAAGATCTATTTTGTTGAAGTTTGTATATATATATATATGATCTGTCCAATAGTATCAATTGGAATGGCATACAAATTCAAATTAGCAGGAATATCATGATCAGGATATGCACAAACACAACTAATCAAACCATCTGTCTTGTTCTCAACTTGTTAGGATGATTTATTATATTGATTTCACTATTAACTAGAAATAATATGAATAGAAACACACTCCATCTTCATGATAAATGAATGTGAATATCAACCAATATGAAATAATAGCTCTAATCAACTTGAATGCTTTGCATTCAAGATACCATATGACCAATCATCTCAAATGGATTCTTCATCAACCAGGAAAACAACCATCGATCTACATTATACAGAACTAGTCAACGTGTAAATGTCTCTTTTTTCGAATACACCTTCGAATATACCATCTTGCATGAACCTGCAAGCCAAGCCCAACCATAACTTTCAAGCATACCAATGTGGAATATGTCACTGACAGAAGCAGAGCAGCATAAAACCATCGCCACCAAATTGGGTCAGAGGGAAGACATGAGGCATAAATTGGTGTCAGGACTCTGATAACCTGGAAAAGAAAATTTAAATAACATTCAGAAAGAGTTCCCAAACAAAGAGGAAGAATTTGATTTTCTTTTATTTTTATGCATTTTCAAAAACAATAAATTAAAAGGAAAGGATTCGCTAGAATATAGATCATACCACACATGCCGGTGCAAGCGGAACAAAAGTCAGTGTCTTATGAATTTCACTGTTTAAAGTCTGCATCAGTTCCATAGAATAACTTAGTTCACCAGAAATAAAGCCAGGTGTACAGATAAACCTTTTATAATCATGCCATTTTTCTCTAATAATGTCCCTTTATGGGTTGGACATAACTACGTCAATACAATTGCATAATTTTCTAGCAGTTTCCATATTTAAAGGTGCCTATAACTATAGTTCCATGGTACAAACCTGCTTGCAGAGAGCTTCCAGAAATTCTGAATAAGCATGAGGTTTTATCTCATTAAACTTTGCAAGAAATGCATGTTTCATAACATCCACTATAACTTCACTACCCCATATGCAGAGTGCATTCTGGATAAATGAAAGTAGTTAGAAATTGAAAAAAAAATCCTATCTCTGCACTTATTAGACACTGCATTCAAAATTCCCTTCATACATTAATTCAACCACAGAAACTAAAACAAGAAAAAAAACAAAACATTGTTGAGAAAATAAAACTTCAATCATAACCTAAATGGTTGTCCTGCAATCCTACCATTGTAAAACTCCAATACCATTCACTTTCTGCTTCCAAAATGTTTTGAGCCAATACAAATATGAGATGTGCCATGATATGGAATCTCTCCACAGTATCTGGATACGAGAAAAAAAAAATGATAGCAAAAATGTCAGCTCCATGTAGTCTAGCAATAACATTTGTGCCATCAAATCATAAGAATAGAATAAAATAAAAGGCTAAAAGCCACTTAACATGATGTATAAAAGTCAGTTCTTCAACAAATTGATAGAATATAAGAAAGGCTCAGAGTACATAAATACAAGATAGGCTTGAAGTACTCAACATAGACTAAAATAGACAATTCAGGCTTGGCTACAAATTTTTAGTCAATACTAACAAAGAACGCACAGATGAACATTCCATTGCATAAAAGGTGATCAAATCCACTCCACTAAGGGCGGATGCCTAATCAACAACAATAATAACAAATTTGTCTTCTCTCTGTTTTGAGAAGAATATCCTCTTTCAGCTTGAGGGATAGTTTTAACGAACAATAAACTTTTGTATGTGCAGACAGCTTGCCATTTCTTTTTTGAGATAAAATTCCAACTTTCCTATATTTCACAAAAATCTAGATTTTTTTTTCTTTTTCTTCACTTCAAATTTTCTATATTTTTTATGCAAAAAATTAGCAAATTTCATAAGAAATAAATTTGTTTGATGAAGACTAAGGCAAATATTCATTTTTATTGTGAATGTTTTAAGGAAAACACCAACTTCTGGATATTCTCTTGATTTTACATCATTTTTTATGAAGACTCAGGCAAACATTCATTTTTATTCTGAATATTTTAAGGAAAAAAAAAATCAACTTCCAAATATTCTCTTGGTTTTATTATTTTTATATCATTTTCTCAATTTCACCAGCCCATTTTACCATCTCTTTCAGGCACAACATTCTACCACAAGTCCACTAAGCAGCACAATAATCAAAGAAATACTCTAATCAATTTCAAATCTGTAAGCCAGTCTTTCTTACTGCCTGAACACAATTATTCCAAGCATCTTCTTTTCATTAGTATAAATGTCCTATTACACCACTGTAAAACACACTCAACCAATTAGAATATATATTTTGGTTTACGAATAAAACCTTCATACATGGCTGTGAGTCCCAACAAGCCAACCAACATAAATTTGAAGGAAATTGGGCCATGATGGACAACAGTTACAGTTATAGATGATAAAGATAGGGAATATATGAGCATTGTTAGCTTTGCCTATGCTAGGCTGCCCACTATCTCCGCTGCATAATGGTTGCCAACAAAAACAAAATAAACTAGGACAAGCCAACTAGAGTCCAATGTAATCAAAGCAATCTAAATGATATATGTGCATGCAAAGCGGCATCTCTTGCATTTTCTTCAACATTAAATTCTTGCAAACAAGGCAGTGCAAATCATCTTGCAAACTCTTGCTAGGAATTTTTATGGTAGGTTTTGTACCTACAACACTTTCCCACAGCAGAATGTTCATCATACCTTATAATTCGTCTCTTGTAAATTCCAAGTCAACCATATAAAGTTTTCATTGCTCATCCATTTCCAAATCCCATTAGTACACATGGAGCCTTGAATTTTAGAGACCTGAGCCATTAGCACACGTGCAGCCTTGCATTTTAGAGACCTGGCAGTTGATATTGCAGTTGGTTGTGCAAGTTGTTTTTGAGATCAGATAATGTGATTCCAGTTTCTCTACATACAAAATTATTACTGTTAGATTCACCTGTGCTAGGCTGCCCACCATCTCCATTGTCCAACTGTTGGCAACAAAAAGCACACAAACTTTGGCAAATCAACCAAGGAAGAATGTAATCAAATTGACTTGCATTGACCCATGCTAAGCTGCCCACCATCTCCAATGTGCGACAGTTGGCAACAAAAAGGATACAAACTATGGCGAGTCAAACAGGGATTAATGTAATCAAAGCAACTCACCAGAGAATGGCAAGTCACTTTGATTACATTCTTCACTGGTTGACTCACAATAGTTTTTGGAATGGCAAGTCGCTTTGATTAGAGTCTTTTCTTGAGTGACTTAGCGAAGTCTACATCCTTTCACACCATTATTCCATGGTGTAGATAGTGGCCAGCCTAGCACATGTGAAGCTAACAACAAAAACTCTGCAATTGGAGAATCTGAACTCACAGTATCTGATCTCAGAAATGACTTGGACAACCAACTATAACCTCAACTCCCAGGCCTCTACAATGCAAGCATGCATGTGCAGGAATAGAAAAAACTAAAAAGAAAATGGATATGGATGTTTTTGATTGCACTCTGTTGGGTGACTTACCAAAGATTACATCCTCTCCCACCATAATTCCAATAATCCATTTAGTGGGCAGACTAGCACAGGTGAAGCTAACTACAATAACTCTGCAATTGGAGAATCTGAACTAACAGTATCTGATCTCAGAAATGACTTGGACAACCAACTATAACCTCAACCCAGGCCTTTACAATGCAAGCATGCATGTGTGGGAATGGAAAAAGGGAAATGGAAATGGATGAGCAAAACCATAGTTGCAAAAGTTGCACATTTCCCGTGAGTTCTCACACAACTCGAGAAATTGTGGGCTCTGTTTCTTTTTAAAAAAACTCGGCTCCAAGCAAATCACAGGCTCACGATGATTTTTGCTCCATTTTCTCACCGATAACTTAGGAAAAATCGGCTACTGTAGCCAATTTCAATTTTAAAAGGGGTTTTGCCCTCATTTTGCCATTTTTTCTTCTCCCCTGCTCAAAAAGAAATCTTCCTAGAGGTCAACATGAACTTTAAACCATGTTTGGAGATTGAATCTGATGGTCCAGCAGAGTGCTGGACAACTTTTCATTAACCAAAATCGTGTATATGTACAATGACGATGATGGTGGTTGGTTTGGATAACTACTATCAACCACCTATTGAAGTACAGCTCCCCAATACCTAACTATATGACATGATGTAATAAATTCCTAACATCCCCCCCTCCTTTCAAATCATACTTCAAACTGGGGTAGAAACAACACCACATATCTAATGAACACATAGTTCATCAAAGATACAATACGATCATGGACTAGGACACATACAACAGTCCATGATGTACATCATCATGAACAGGGACAAACTCAAATGCTCACCTTTGTGGAACTGATCACACTAAACTCGCAATCAAAGATGGGGACAAACACAACTATCCATGATTTTATATCATAAGGAGATTGGGACACACATGCTATCCATCTTCACAGTTGCAAACAAGGACACACTCGTCTATCTACAAATCTCTGTGATTAGGGACACACCCAACCAATCACAAGTACAACACTTCGCTTGTGAACAAGTACACACAAAACCATTCACAAGATCATATGCGGATAGGGAGACACTCTGCTATCCGCAAAACAAGAGGTCTCCACTTCTCTCAAATGAAGCATTATCTCCACTAAACAATGCACTCTAATTCAATCTACAAAATCCTCTAGGTCAACCATATGACCCCCCTCAAACTAACAAACGTTTTGATCATGTGGTCTTCAAAATCCTCTAGCACATTGTTTTCAATGGGACAGCTGTGTTAGGCTCGAAAATTGCTTTATAACGAGTATAAATATGCCTATACTCATCACAAAAAGATAACATGTCATTGAACAAAATTACTAATCTTTGATTTGTTGTTAATCCGCTATCAAAATATACCTCATCAAATTTGCTTTACAGGCTAGTGCTTTTGGTATTAAAAAGCTTTGTGTACTTCCCACTTGATGCATCTGGGATAAAATTCCTAAAAATTCCCAATAATATAAGTCACTCTAAGTGATCAAATGGCATTAACTCAACAAATTAGATTCCTAAACTTTCAAGGGGACCAAGGTTCAAACCTTGCCAAAAAGAACATGCATAATTAACAAGCTTGTTGTAATACCACCATTTGGTCATGATGTAATACAAGTGGGGCTCGTTTCAATCCCATATAACCGATTAAAAAAAAAAAAAAAAGACACTCTAAGTGAATTATCATGCAAGATAACAACAAGGTCCCGATAATATAACTCATCAATGATGAAACTCCACATGTCCCAAGACCTCAAACATCCACTATGTGCTACACATCATCAGACGGCTACCATGAGATGTCTTGTGTTTTAATCATAGAATTAAAAAAATCCTACTCTATGCACGTTAGATAAAGCAAATTTGCATTTCTTAAATAAAATGCTCTTCTTCACAACACCTCCATCGTAATTTAAAAAAAAAAAAAAACCATATGCCACTAACCCTCAGAATGATGTCAGAGTCAAAGAAATGAAACAAATAAGTGCGTGTTCAACCGGACCAATCACAATTACCTTCAGTTAACAATCATCTTCGTTGTTGAAATTTAATCGAACAACTCTGGGTTACAAAAGTTTTAGGGTTTTATAGATTGCACTATGCCTCCCTAACAAACAACTCTACGACATGGTGCACCGCCTATGCTTGGATCAAACAGAACGTCATCTCCATAGAGAATCCTCTGCCTTCCTTTAGCAACGCCTTTGCATTGAAATGTCTCAAAATAGTAGTCCACCCCTTACTCTCAACAGTGTTAGGACCTTTGTGAATGTCTCTTCTATTTTCAGGCACAACTTTGTTATGATTCAAAAGCATCATAGAAACTTGGCTATTTCAAAGGATTTTTACAACAACTACAAATGCAACAATGATACCTATCTTTCTTATGCTTAAATAGTAGAGGTGTCACAAGACCAAGATTTCCCACTGCGAAGAAAGCAAGAAGCAACCTTCAGAGAGAAAATCGACCGCCCAATACATCTTTAAATTCACCTTTGGAAGCATCACATGTTTTGTAGGATTGAATCCTTCTAAGTGTTTGTTGTGTTAGACAGTTTGGAATGTCACCAAGAAGGTTTCTCAGACCAAAGAAAATCATTTGTTATTTTCCCATTAGCACTCACCTGCATTTTTTCGATGCCTCACAAATCTACTTTTGTGCCCTCCACATGGCAAGTTACTAATACTTTGCAAAAGCTCTTCTAAACTTACCAAATATTTAAGAATCAACCACTGTAGCGAAAGCCTCCCAAAGCTTTCAAACAACTGTTGTAACTTGATACATCCTATCAAATCCAAACTTCGCAAAGATGATAATTCGCCAAAGTCTTCAAGCATTGCCCTCAAATTCTACATTTTCTCAACTTCAATGCTCCAATGCTAACAACATTCCAAAGTGGACGAGTAACATTTGGAAGCGTGTGCATTTACACAGACTCAAATAAGTCAATGAACATAACAACTCGAAGTCCTTTAAACAAAGATGTCAGATTTGGGCAATAGTCCATGCTCATATGCTTCGATTTGGAAAGTTGTCCAAATCCTAGACAACACTCACTTCCACTGGATGACTCACAACTAATCTAAAAATCTAACGTTTTGCAACAATCAAATGAGACCTAGAAGGCTCCTTTAATCTTGCGAAATCAAAGACAATTTAACGTCTCTGTGCCACATCTTCCAACATTTTCTTCTCAAAAACACATCCATTTTTCCACCAACTTCTTTGTTTTGATGTTTTCATGGTTTCTCGTTGGATGTATCAATCTACAGGTGTCACCATTTTTCCAACTACGATACTCAGAGGCATTAATGTCTCATCAACCCTTCTCTATTAGCACTCAACTTCTCTCTGTCACAAGACAATCTGCTTCTTTATCTTCTTGAACAACAATCTCTCATGCTACCGAAATGCCCAAGATCAAGACCTTGGCCTTCGTGTTGCTCCTTCAACAACCTATTGGCATCCCTAGAATTGATATGTACTTTGATACCACATCATGTACCAGCAAGGTTTTGGACAAGTTTTCATTAACACAAGGTTGGTTTTGATTACTCACTATCAACCACCTATTCCAATACAACTCCCAAATACCAAACTAAATATATTACATGATGTAACAAATTTCAAACAGAATTGATAGATTTAACATATGAGAGGATTGGAGGAGATATACCATGATGATCCCATACCTAAGGAGCCTCCAATTCAACCACCTATCCAAAGCCAACCATCCAATTCGAGGATGAGGAAGGGAAAACAAAGAACAGTTTAAAAACTGCTTTATATTTTGAAATTTTGAATTTGTATGATGTATTTCATGATCAAGAACTGTAATTGTACTCTTTTTTTATGAATATATAATATAAAATCAGCATTTTGACTCTTCAATTGTTGTTTAGAACGTTTTTTAAGTTGAAAAAAAACAGCTTTTTGATTCTTCAATTGTTGTTTAGAATGTTTATTTAAGTTGAAAACTCTACAACTAGAGAATCTGAAATCACACTATCCAATCTCAGAATTATACAAGTACTGAAGGAACATAGGACTAAAAGATAACTCCGAGCAAAAGACTAGGTTTAGTTTGTCCTAATAAAATTGGAAGAATTACAATGGTTCTCACATAAAATTGACATGTTCTGATTTCCATAATGAATGTGGGTGCTTGCTGAACTTTCTCCAGTGTTCTCATTTCTTTGCTTTCCAATGCTCGTGTACTTCCTACCCTCTTATGAAGTGTGTCTCTCTTGCAATAAAGACTTGCCAGTTCCTAACTTTGCTTTTCTGGACTCTAACAGATCACATTAGAATACTTCACGTAATAAATGATCAATTGTTGAATTTGGAGCTTCCTGATGATGTTTTGGAGATTTCCAACCTTCAAAGACCAAATTCGGGAAGCACCTTGCTCACAAGAGGATAAACCCTGACAGTTCTTCACAGGTACCTTTTTCATCTTCAAGGGGGTCTTCCCAGGGTGCATTTGGCCTCTGAATTGGCTCTGAAAGGTGCCTGAAAGATGCCAAAACTTGTTCCATGCTGAAAATGACTGATTTTGGTACAATTATACAAACTGAAGTGGTTTGATTAGATTTTATACCTTCAAGGGCCAAAAACAACCTGAAACAATGTGAAACAATTTCATTGGTGTCACTTGCGCATGCATTGGATCTGCAACTAATGCACTGTGATGCACCTTTCTGCCACAGCATCCTCTCAACCTCTTGAAGTCTTTCCCAAGCATCTGCAAATTGATCATGTCCATCAACCATGATTTTTGCTTTCAAGTTTGAACAAACCTCTTCAAGTCTTCCCCATTCATCTCCAAATCAATCATGTCCATTGGCTAAGGTCCTTTCTTTCAACAATTTGTTTTGACTCCACTAGTCAACCATTGGTGACTGTTGGCACATGGTTCAGCCTCATGGCCAACATGCCATGATGCACCTCTACATCAACCTCATGGATCTTACATTTAAATGAAAGCTTCATATGGAAAACACTTGAATCAGTTGCATGAGTCAAATGACCTCTTGGTTCTCAATGGATTCCTTAGATTCCTAACTCCTTCAGGTTCACTTGTTTTCTGCATGTGGGAGGTGCGACTGTGGTTGATTACATTGTCGCAAACAAGACCTTGTTTTGTAATATTCACAGCTTTCAGGTTTCTTGTTAGCTTACCTTGGCTGACTAAGCAATGTTGACTTTCTCCTTGGATTCTTCCTCTTTGAAGTCTTCGTTTTTTCCTCCTCCATAGCCCAATCATACTAGCCATTCCATGATTCATTTTGATCCTTGTTTTGTCGATAATTATGTTGCTGGTCTCTCCCAATTGATGTCCCAATACTATTCTCCACCACAAAGGCAACCAAATATGAAATTTTCCCTCGCTCATTATGGGAGCAGCCATTGACTCCTTTCCCCACACTTCTCCTTTGCCAAAGCTTATTCATCACATTAGTGCTTGTTTCCATGAATCGTTGGTATGATAAAGAATGTTAGCCATGCATTGGGAGCTCAATTTTACACATAATCATGAGCTTCTAGATGTTCTTCCTCTCTCTCGCAAAACCTTTTGGTGCACTCTTCTTCCTCCAAGTACCCCTCCTATATGCATTGATAACAAATTGTAGGTCTCCCATGCCTCTTTATATGATATCCCAAGGCAGCCCAAGATTCATCTCTTTCCCCCCTACATCATGTCAACCTTTGTCTTAAAGGGACATCAAAAGAGCTATACATAAGTTGTGCACTAGCAAGGCTGCTGATTTTAAGGAATTTCAAGCTGAGTTTCTGAAATATGGTGTTGAATCTATTGGTTTTTCCACTGCAGAATTATTCAATGAGGTTGTAAGTTTTGGCTTTCCTTCCTCCCAATCACAATATATTATCCATCCCATCCACAAATGCAGAGACCATTCAGATTTGAACTCGTGAGTACGAACACATTTACTAACTTTTAGGTCATCATTTGAATACAGGCCTCTCAGAAATACTACATCAAGGCAAGCTTAGAGCAAGAGGGCAGGCTGGTTTCATAAGTGATCATCAGAATAATAATCATGTTCTCAATCTCAAGGCTATTGTTGAGGAGGCTCATTTCATGAAAAGCGGATTTAGAATGGCATTATTACTCATCTGATTATATCCAACCACATTGGACACACAACCTTAGGATTCCTCTTGATCAGCTTAGAGTGTGCTAACATCAATTTCTTAGGGAGATCGACCACCATATTCCTGAAGAGGATAGGGTATGTTGTCGTTGCTCTCCTTGGGAGGTGGAGACTAAAGAACATTTCATCTTCAAGCATCCTCTTTACTATGAGATTTAAGAGAGGTGCTATTACTTGTACGGAAATTCAAGGGGATTGCTTGCCACAAGCAAAAATGTTTGGCTCCGTATCTTTGAGAAGCTATCACTCTTTGAATTAGTTATCACAAAGGAGATTGACTACTGCTCAACTAATTATCTCATTCTTTGATTCTCTTTGTTGCCGAGAGTAACGAGCATTTATTTAAAGCTACAGCTCTCCATCATGTTAATGATAAGACCTGTGTAGCCTTGTTTGCATACAAGAGTGGCTACTAAGGCTTTGTCGTTCTCCCGCATTGAGTTTTCGCCACCCCTCATGTAATGAGGAATCGTTGTGTCTATCGAGGGGTCGAACTCCATGTCCTAGGATTTGTCCAACTAGCCCCAATAGACTTGGCCATTCTCCCAGCCCTCATGTATCGAGGAATTGTTGCGTGTATTGAGGGGTCGAACTCCATGTCCTAGAATAGTCCAACTAGCCCCCCTTAGTCTTGGCCATTCTCCCCACTTTTAGCATGTTAGGATTTATCCATTTTTGGTCAAACCCTTGAGGCTCTAATTTAAATGACATACTATTGTCCCACTTGAGTGTAGTTTATGCTAGTCTTTTACCTAGTTTAACATATTTTCATAGCACTTTTTGATTCTTACAATGCATTGTAACAGCTATGGTTCTTTCTTTTCCTTGCATGTAGTAGGGCAACACTGCAATTATTTGACACCGGGTTTTAGTCCCCCTCACAAACAACATACCAGTTTCCTTTCTTCTTCTATTGGTTCCACAACCATTGATGTTAGAATAGTCCCAAGGGTATCCTACGTTGGCCCTTTTGGGATAATCGGTGATGATGATGATTGTGCTTCTACTTTACATCCCACTGCAGATTAATACTAGCACTTCGATATGTTGGAGCTCCTTTCTTTCTTCTACCTTGATTGCTCACTCTGTCATCGTCATCACTTCTAGAATGTTAGGATTTTATCCATTTTGGATTGAACCCTTTGTAATTTAGTGACATACAATTTTCCCACTTTATTGTAATTTATGCTAGTTTCATTACTCTAGTTTAGCTTAGGGTTACTACAATGCATTGCAACAATCGTTTTCAATGAATCCCATTGGTATACTTTGGCCATTCGTGGACATTAATACAAATTATCTTATCTAACTATTATTTGTCCCTGCCTTAAACAGAATACTAGAGTGGAACTGAAATTCATTATAGGAATAGGACACTAATAACTTGTAGAATCACAACGAACCAGTCAGAAAGTAAACAGGACAACTACCCCACACACATGTCATATCTCAATGTTAATATGGGTGAGGAATTGCACGCAAGCAAGACTAAGGGCTTGCACCTCTAAGCCTACTACCCTTTTAAAAAAGAGTTTAGCAAGTGGTAGGGCTCATAAACCACTCTATTCCCACAACCAGAACAACAAAGGATTATTAGCTATAATGCACCCACACACGACACTAACTAAGGAGAACCAAATATTAGAGTGGAACAAAATTCCATCATAGGAATATGCCACTTAGTATCTACTTGTAGAAGAAAAGCATCAAAATGAACCATTTAGAAAGCAAGAGGACCAACTAACCCCCACACACATGCCACAACTCGATGTTAAAAGAGGTGAATAATCCCACATAAGCGAGACCAAGGGCTTGCACCTTTAAGCCTGCTACACATTGGCAAAGAATTTGGCAAGAGGTGGGACTCATAGACCATTCAAGTCCCACAACCAAAACAATGTCGAATTATTACCTATTACCCACGCATACACTACACTAAGGAGAACTGGGCATTAAAGTGGAATGAATTTCCCTCATAGGAGTATGCTACTAGAAACAACATGTAGAGGAAGAGCATCATGATAAACTAATTAGAATGCACGAGAGCCAACTACCCCACACACACATGTCGCAACTTGATGTTAATAGGGGTGAGCAATCCTACATAAGCGGGACTGAAAACTTGCATGTCTAAGCCCACTATCTCATTGGCAAAGAGTTTAGCAAGTGGTGGGGTTCATAAACCACTCAAATCCTATAAGCAAAACAATGTGGAATTATTATCTATTATGCATGCACACACTACACTAAGGAGAACCGGCTATTAGAGTGGAACAGAATTTCATCATAGATATATGCCATTGGAAACAACTCGTAGAAGAGCATCACAATGAACAAGTAAGAAAATAAGATGGCCAACTACCCTCCACACTTATGTCGTGACTCGATATTAATAGGGGTGAGGAATTCCTCACAAATAAGACCAAGGGCTTACACCTCTAAGCCTACTACCCCCATATGGGTAGGTCAAACACTTCTATTGGGAACGAAACTGATACTAAGTCTCCTGAACTCCCAAGACTATGGCAACATAGCCAAGGCAATGGGCCCTTCCTTCCATCAACCCAAATAAGATTGAAGGGAACTAGAACTAGTGTATAAGTTGGAGAGATTCCTCCTATGTCAAGGTGTGATAGGGATTGCCATGTAGGTTTTCACTACGTTTCGATCCATGGAGACCGAACCGTGCATGGACTGCATGTTGGTAAGCCCCATAGCCTCTTATTTCAAGACAAGGAAAGTTTTATTTTTTGGAGCTTGGGGTGGAAATATGGAACTACAACAAGAATAAAAAATAAGGGACAGGTACACACTACATTGAGGAGAAAAGGCTGGAACACTTCATCATAGGAATATACCACTGGAAACAGTTTGTAGAAGAAAAGCATCACAATGAACCAATTAGAAAGTAAGATGGCCAACTACTCTCCACACATATGTCATGACTTGATGTTAATCGGGATGAGGAATTCCTTATAAACAAGACCAAGGACTTGCACCTCTAAGCCTACTACCCCCATATGAGTAGGACAAACCCTTCTACCGAGAACACGACTGGTACTAAGTCTCCTAAACTCCCGGGACTATGGCAACGTAGCCAAGGCGATTGGCCTTTCCTTCGATCAACCCAAATAAGATTGAAGGGAACTAGCACTAGTGTATGGGTTGGAGTGATTAGTCCTATCCTAGGGTGTGATAAGGACTACCATGTAGATTTTTCACTAGGTTTCGATCCCTTGAGTCCAACATGGTTTGCATGTTGGTAAGCCCTATAGCCTCTTATTTCAACACAAGGAAAGTTTTATTTTTGGGGCTTGGGGTGGGAATAAGTACAACACGAATCAAATATAGAACTTTTTTGTGTTGATCTAAGGGACTAGTTGTGTAGAACAAGGGACATGCAGGATGATTTTTGGAGGGTCGGAAGACCTCTTTTCTGCCGAAATTTGATGGTAGTTTAAGAAATTTATTGGCAAAGAATTTGGTAAATGGTGAGGCTCATAAACCATTCAAGTCCTACAACCAAAACAATGTAGGAATAGCTATTACACACTACACTAACTAAGTAGAACCGAGTATTAGACTGGAACAGAATTCCATCATACGAATGTGCCACTAGAAGGAGCTTGTAGAAGAAGAGCATCATAATAAACCAGTTAGAAAGCAAAATAGCCAACTACCCCTCACACACATGCCCTGAATCTGTGTCGAGAGACGATCCTATGCTCTACTTTAAGAGAAACAATTCTACCCAAAATCTATGTACCATCCAATAGAATTTAATATCAAGATATCCTCTAAATGTATTCTTTTTTTGAGAAAGTCTTTATTACTACCTTTACAATGGAAATTTTTTCATTTGGGAAAAAATAAAAAAGAGACCCCCACCAAAAGGGTTTATTTTATAAAAAAAGATAATTATAGTTTAGATTTTCAAAAATAAAAATCACAAAAAGGATGGTTGTCTTGTGTATCACATGATGAATTTATTTCATTTGCAAACAAATAAAAACAAATAGATACCTAAAAAGAATATATATATATATCATGCTTTAGATGCTTCAAAAACTAATTACAAAGGGTGGTTCTTGTGTATCACATGATGTATAGGTCAGAGATATAAAATGCAGAATGTATTAAACAATGCCATTCTCTCTACAAACAATTATGTAAGTTGACGAACCATAATAAGCCATCTTGTGCAGATTCTCTTTGCTGACACGTTTGAATACGCTGCTCTTAATCTCAGCAAAATTATTAGAAATAAGTAAAGCCACCAAGGAATTGTTATGAGATATGATCGCGGCTGATAGAGTAATTGCCTGGGCTAAAATGGTGAAAGAATGCACAAGTACAGGCAGTTAAGGGCATAACCATGATAAAAGTGGCATTAAATATATCATCCAGCTTGAAAATTAAATATGATTACAAATGAGCATTTTATGTCACCACATTTATTTTAAGAAAGCAATTGCCCTTGAAAAGGATATTTAAGGCAATGACAGCTATAGCTTGATCCAAAATGAAGCGCAATGTTTCAAATGCCATATTCTCATTTGAACTGCTTGCAAGGCCTTCGGCTGAATTGAATAACACTTGAAGCACATCCCCTCCAAAAGATTGGAAAAGTTTATCAAGTATCTGTTTTCAATAGAAAATGGTTTAGTCAGCACACCAAAGAGGGCTATAAAAAAATATGATTGACCTTAACTAAGTTCAAAAACTACATGCACTATTAAAATCTTGAAAATCTTACCCCACCTCTAATACATTGTACACCACGTAGAGTTTGATTGTGCCTTGTCCTCGGATAAAATGGTAAATTAGGCTAATATCTGCAATTTTAGAAAAGATGAAATTGCAGTCTTAAATGAAATATAAAACTGAGAAGTAGTACCCTTGCAGTGACTCCTCAGCCACAATCAACACCTAAAGCTGCAAAATGTCTAACATAAAAAAAAGTTTTAGATCTCATATTTAAGAACAACTAATGGTAATTAACATAAGCTACCTGTAACTTGAAGAAGTGCCACTCCACAAATCAACACCACCAAGCACCCAAAGTCTGAAAGCTCATCAGCCAATGGTCTCTGGAACTGCCTGCCCATTACATAGTCAGATCATCTGGCAATGTCATAGATGACAAACCATTACAAAAACATTTATGATAACAACAATTATAGAAAAAAGGAAAAGCCAATCTGGAGTTCTAATTAAGGGATTGCCCTACTTCAGAATGTGATGATCTCAAGCGGATAACAGATAATTACATATTAAAGAATTGCTAAATAATCATTCAGTTTGACTGCAGACTGCAGTCTTCAGTTTGACTGAATAGAAAAAGCATTGTAATGATTACTTATTTTAAGAATCAATTAAATCCATCTTAACAGTACAAAAGGTTTTGTTCCTCAATAAAAAGTGGAGAAACAAGCTTATTTGATATAAAACTTTATAAACACCACATGGTTATTCATATGATCAATAAAGAGCTCATCCAGAAACATAACGACAGACAGAGGACTATTAATCAGACTTGGAATAGACTGTTTACCATATTTATGTGATGATTTTATTTCGGAGAGATTTCAACTACTCTAGCAATCATCTAAACATGCTAGGACCTTCAGTTAAAAATAAGCACATTTGCAACAGGAATTGCAGAATTTGCCAGAAATGCGAGAAAAAGATAACAGAAGTGCTCGAAAAATACTGAAATAGAATTGCAGCAACTTTATAAATCACAAAAATCAGATCGCAGGCCTCTTCAAGGGGGAAACCTCCTTGGAAGGAGAGCTCCATTACAATTTGAGAAAATAGACTTTATACATTCCCTTTTCCCCATTGTCTTTATAAAGACTCTTTATCTACCCTAACGCTAAAGCTCAAGGGTCAGTCCACATGCAAGTGAGGGACCCAAGTTAGTAACTCCTAATAAAAGGCCAGATATTTATTAATAAGTATCGGTTACATCATAGTGGCCCATGCGCACTAAATACAGAAATTACATAATGATGTTAGGATAGGATCCTAACATGCCCTTCCCCTTCAAGAAGCTTTGTCCTCAAAGCTTGAGAAAACTGTTGCTGGAGTTGAAGGAGCGATTCCCATGTACCATCTTTCAGAATGTACGTGTCTATCGATCCGGATTACTTTGAAACTCTAAGATGACTGATCGTTCTATATTCAACTAGGACGTGTTGTTTGAACCTACAGACAGCTGCCACGAACCATTCTTCAAGGAGGAGATATGAAACAACCCGATGTAACTTAGAGGAGGGTGGCAATGTAAGCTTGTAGGTTAAGATCCCAATCCATTCTAACTCATTAAAATGCACTTCGAGTGGTGTTGACCAGCTTCCTGCTACATACGGTTTTGTGCCATCGCCAAATTGTTCTCAAGGAATTGAAGAAGTAATTCATGCTCCCGGAAAGTGGAATCTACTACTGGAACTTTGGAAATAGTTGGAATGTATGATAAAAATGATGAGAAAGGATGTCCATAAATTGGTTCCAAGCGCTTGTTAACAAATTTTGTGTGTTCATCTATCTGAGAATTGTATGCAAAGCTCCTTTTGAGGTGTGTGTCCTGCAGTTTGAACAGTTCCTATCAAAAATGATTGATGAAGGTAGGAAAAACAACAGAGTGGAGCATAGCATGAAGGTGAAAAAGGGATTCCCAGGATAAGTGGGCAACCATGGGGGCCTTATAGGGATAAGCTGAAGAACAGAAGTTA
Source organism: Wollemia nobilis (assembly GCA_028583015.1). Taxonomy (NCBI): domain Eukaryota; kingdom Viridiplantae; phylum Streptophyta; class Pinopsida; order Araucariales; family Araucariaceae; genus Wollemia; species Wollemia nobilis. Next base: position 8,835,127 of record JAQPPZ010000458.1, on the reverse strand, counting down.
GCATCCTAAGACAGACAATCTACCACCTCCAAAAAGACTATTTTCCCTCCAAAGTTTGGAAGGCCTTCAATAAAATGCATAGAAATATTTGTCCCAACATTTTCTACAATAGGAATACGTTGTGGTAGTAATCATTGCAATTCGGCAAACACAGATGCATCTTTTCGATGGTAATCTAAGCCTGTATTGCAAACAATTGCACCCCACCCCACCCTTTGAGATGGCTTCTTCGAAAGTTTTTCTGTTCAATGTGTTAGTTAAAACTTCATATTTTACCTGCAAGCAGAAAACACAATAACAGAGAACAAAACAATAACACAGATATTTTACGTGGAAACCTGCAATGTGCAGGAAAAACCACAGGGCAATGGCAGCTTCTGTCTTTTATTGATTTCAGCAAACTTTACATTCACACAACTTGTTTACATGCAAGGGGTCGTTCCCCTTTTATAGATAAATGAAGGAAGGCTTCAAAAACTGTTTGTTTCCTCTCCCAAAGACTCCGAAAATTGTTCGCTTTGTCTTCTGGAGCTACACGTCTAGCGACTACCCATCTGGAGCTACACGTCTGGCAACTTCCCATCTGGGGCTAGACATCTGGCAGGTTACCCGTCTGGAGCTACAAGTCTGGCGACTACCCGTTTAGAGCTACACGTCTGGTAGGTTACCTGCCTGAAGCTACACGTCTGGCAGGTTACCCGTCTGGAGCTAGACGTCTGGCAGCTACATGTCTGGAGCTAGACGTCTAGCAGCTACCAGTCTAGAGCTAGACGTCTAGCAGGTTACTCGTTTGGAGCTAGACGTCTGGTAGCTCCCCGTCTGGCAGGTTACCCTTCTAGAGCTAGACGTATGGTAGTGTTGTGGCTGCTCCACAACACACCCCAAAATTGGGGACCCCCTTTTTTTTGCACACTTTCCAAGAAGATTGCAGTGGCCCAGATGTTAAAAAGACAAAGAAAAGCAAGAAATGAAAAGTTGTCGCGATATCGCGACATGTTGCTCCGTCGCGGCAAGAAATGAAAAGTTGTCGCGATATCGCGACATGTTGCTCCGTCGCGGCCAGAAATGAAAATTGTCGCGATATCGCGACATGTCACGTTTTCGCGGCTCAGACAAGCGAAGTACAGTGGAACGGAAAAGTGTCGCGTTTTCGCGGCCAGGAGCAATAGAATGCAGCATGATGAGAAAATGTCGAGATTTCGCGACGTGTTGTGAAATCGCGGTCAAAGCGGTCAAATAGAACAAGATGCCAAAAATGTCGCGATATCGCGACATGTCTCATTTTCGCGATGCAGGACAAAGAATTAAGTTGAAGACTCAAAGTTGTCGCGATATCGCGACATGTGTTTTCGCGATGTTTGATGGGTAAAACAGCCAAGTACAGAAATTGTCGCGATTTCGCAACATGTCATGTTTTCGCGACTTGTCATGAAATCGCGGTTAAAGCAGGCAGGAAGAAGTATTGACCGAAAATGTCGCGATATCGCGACATGTCAGGAAATCACGGTTCATGGAGGAGAGAGAAATACAAAGTGAAAAACGTCGCGATATCGCGACATGTCATGAAATCGCGGTTCATAGAGGAGAGAGAAGATAAGGCGCTAGAATTGTCGCGATATCGCGACATGTCACAAAATCGTGGTCAAACCAGTCAAACAGGGCAAGGCACTAAAGTTGTCGCGATATCGCGACATGTCATGTTTTCGCGATCTGAAGACGAGATGAAGGGCAAACAGAAAAAACGTCGCGATATCGCGACATGTCGGAGTTTCGCGACCTGGAGCAGCCAAAGTGAACATAGAGGAAAAGTGTCGCGATATCGCGACATGTTGGATTTTCGCGACCAAAGGCAGGAAGATAGAGCTAAAGAGAAAAGCGTCACGATTTCGCGACAGGTTAGCATCCACGCGGCCCGAAGGAGAAAAGCGTCGCGATATCGCGACATGTCTCATTTTCGCGATGCAATGAAGGCGAACAAGGTCTGTCGACGGAAAAATGTCGCGAAATCGTGACATGTCTCATTTTCGCGGTGCTTGAAGACGAATAAAGCTGCGGGTATAAAAATGTCGCGATATCGCGACATGTCTTGTTTTCGCGATATAGGTGGAAGAACAAAGCTGTAGATAGAAAATGTCACGATATCGTGACATGCTATTTTTGTCGCGATTCACGGTGGGCCATTACGGAACATGGCGGAAAGAGCTGAACACGTGGCACAGAGGTGTAAGGGCTATCATGCAATGCTTCATGACCAGTTACATTCAAGAGAAGATCAAACGTTTCGACACCGAACAGAAAGTCAAAGACAACGAGGAGACGGGGAAGACGAAACGAAAAGACCTGGGAAATGAAACGAAGCGTCACAGAGTGAAACAGAGAACCGAAACAGAAAGTTTAAAAGCAGAAGCCAAAGACAGGCACAGGGGTCGGAAACCGCTGCGAGCGAGTTGCAGTGCCGAAGGCGAGAAGCCATTCTGGGCCTGCTTTGGAGTGTTTTTCTTCCCCTTTTTCTGGTTTTGAGAAAACTAGAAATCATCTGTGATTGTAAATTGATAAATTTTAATACAAGAAATTTCGGAGAGTTGCATCTCATTGGCAAGAAAGGAGTTATTTTCTGCATGCAAGATTGAATGTTTATCTTTCCCCTTTCAGATTTTTAGGCTTATAGATGGAGTTTAATGCAAGTTATCTTGGTTGCTTCATGCGAATGTCTAAATCTGAAAACCTCATTCAAACCCTAGGAATTAGCACTTAGCTTATCAGGATTGTGCATGTTTTGCAGGTCCAATAGGTTAGGTTGCATGTATGGAAACCTCATATCTTCAGTTTTGTCATAATGGGATTGCATCATCCTGAATGCATTTGATTTTCATTCTCTGCATTTTTATTTTCATTTTCTCTGCACTTTACTTTCAGAAATTGTTACTTCATTTTAATTTGCAGTCATTAAAATAAAAAACTAAAAAATTCCAAAATACAAAAAAATAGTTTCACAGTGCATAGGTCATACTGCAGATTTCAAATATGCATTTAGAGATTTCATTTTCGGATCTGTTAGTATTTTATAAATTCATTGAAGTCATTGTGTTATCTCAGGTCATAAAAATCCAAAAATAGAAATTTCCAGTCCAGGGCCAAAATTTCATTTTCAATTTTATTTTTCATTCATGAGCCGATGATGACATTCCCTTCATGAAAATTCCAATTTCATTGAAGGAGTTATGTTTATGGCATTTCATCAACTTCCGTTTTGAAGTTACAGCGTGGTCATACGAGGACCAATTCATTTGCTTTATTCGGGTTCAACGAACAATCATTAAAGTTTCATAGTAAAATAAACCAACATTGCCCGTTGTTTACAGTTACTTGCAATCGCTAAGGTGTTCCAAGCATTTAAATTGAATATCTTTATTTAAGATTATTAATATACATACACAAATGCTAACATAGCGGAGACCTTGGAGAAGTTACTTGTTTAATTTCTTTGCAAGAGGGGATTTGGAACCCAAATCCTATCGGAGAGTGTGTTTTCACAATCGGGTGAAAATACCACTCAACAGATTGGCGCTAGAAGGAGGGCCTGAATTGGTTTACTTTATTCTATTTACGTTAAGCAATTCAGGTATATTGTATATTGTTCTAACGCTTTTTGATTGTTCATACAGAAATAATGTGATTTGATTTAATTTTGAAAATTTTGGTCTCGACTAACGAAGTGTTGTTTCCATGCAATTACTTTTCATTTGATTGTAATGAATACATCTCTTGGTTGATGCTAACTTGATTTGTTATACATTGCAGGTTGGATATTTGCTAGTCATTTCACGCTGATGTGCCGTGATTCCTTCTGTCATTTTTGACTAACAGATTTGGTTCTAAAGTTACATTTTGAGTTTCACTAATGGCAACACTTGAGGAGCAAATTGTATCCCTAAGAGCTGAAATAGCATCTCTAAGAGAAAGAATGGTATCTACGATGGAGGATCATTATAAGGGTTTGTCTATACATGTGACACCCTATCAAATTCCTAAATTGTTATTGGAGTTTCTACGATGTTTTAATCAAGAGGTGCCACTAGGATACTTGCAAAAACTGCACGTCTACAAGGATACATTATGTCAATTCCAGATTTTCTATGAGGAGGTGGCTTGTAAGTTATTTGCATACATTTTGGATGATAAACCATTCTTTTGGTATAGCCAACTACCCATGGAGGTTAGGACTTCTTGGATACAACTAGAAGCAGCCTATCTTTATCATTTTGATAATCAGGTTGACTTAGAAATGTTGAAAAATCAGTTTACCTCCATATGTAAGGAGCCTAATGAATCCTTGAGTCAATTCAATGGAAGATTTCATGAGTTGCACTCCCAAATGTGGGAAAATTTTAACACATTAGAAGAGGAAGCCATGGAAGTATACCGGGGAGCCATACACCCCACACTTGCTTCACTCATTGAGGAAAAAATGGGTGGCTTGTCTCTAGAGAAAATCTATGAGATCCTAGAAGAGGTAGAACGACAAGGTCTTGAAGAAGAAAAGGCACAACATGTTCACATGAGAGATTGTCCTTCTAAAGATATTGATGCCAACCTACACCAACCATCAAATATAGCACCCTCCACTCCAATGATACCTAAGGTAAATGATCAAGGGGATGAATTTGAATATCCAAATGTTACAACCACCTTAGATGTAGTCCAAGAGGAGGTGCAAAGTGCTAAACCAACATCCGCTAGTGAAGATTATGCAAAAGCGATCTCATTCATAGAGATGCACGATTATGCGGATAAAGGGGTCCTAAATTCAACAAGGTTTGAGATAGGTGATAGGACGGAACCTACCCTAGAATTGAATGAAGTGGTTGAAAGTGAAATTGGAAGAAAATCAATGAATGAATTTGAAGATATGATAGAATTTCACCACTTGTTCTTGGAAGAAACTCTCGATGAAAAGCTAGGAACTAATGATAAAAAAATTCTTCACCCTCCAAATTGTGATAAACTGGAATCATGGGTTACAAATGTGGACTATGATAGCCTTATCAATTTGAATACAAGCAATAACCCAATTTTGGAAGTAATGGAACCATCTAAGGAAGGTGAAGGTGAATTTGATGAGAAACACATTGATGAATTGGAGGATGTTGAAGAAGTAGTTGAACGTCACCACTTGATTTTGGAAGATGATTATTACAATGCTTGGAAGAAGTGGGAAGACTACACTCACTCCAAAACTACTAATGAAACTTGTGTGCCAATTGATATGCAGGATGACACAATCGCCTACTCAAAGGAAGATATTACAACTCCTGTACAATTTGAGGATGTTTTGGAAGAGGGTTTCAAGTCTCATCAAATTTTGAAAGATTATAATGATTCCATTACCAAGGACAAAGAAGAAAAATATTTGATGAATGAATCAAAAGATCATGCCACAAACATCATGGATTTGGATGACAATTTTTACAATGGTTGGGGGAGATATGATAATGCATTTTTTTCTCACACCCCTATAGATGAAACTCATATTTCACTTGATATGCAAGACGTTGAAACTTCTATCTCACATGAAGAGATACCATGGATAGTGAACAAAGAATGGGAACTAAATGACGAAGAGATGGATCAATTGGAAACAACTCAAATGAAGGATCATCAAGATGAGTCATTGGACATACACTTTGACCAAGAATATTTGAAGGTTGAAAAGGATGGGCATGTTTTCAATTGGGTGCCTAATTTTGGTATGTTTGATGAACAAGTAATCAATGAAGAGTATGAAGACCATGAGGTAAAAGAGGGAATTACAAATCCCCATCAAATTTTGGTAAATAAAAATGTTCAAAGGGTAGAATCTAACCTTTTGTGTTCAAGCATCCAAAATTTAGGTGAAAATTTGCATGACCATATTTTGAATTTGAATGATGTTTATGGTGAAATGTCATTAAAGGTGAATGAAAAACAAGGTATGATTTCCAATCACACCTTTGATAACACTGTTTTAATGAATGAAAAAGAAGTTGATGCACTTGAACTCGTTAAATCAAATTCATCAACAATTACTAATTGAATCTAGGGTAAAAACTTTTAATGATCCTAATTTAGTAAATATCCTAGATGCTTGTAAATTGTTGCACAAATTTGATTGGCCTACAAATTTGGAAAATGATTTGGCTTTGAAATTTTTAGAAATAGGCTCTTATTTGCAGCATCTCACATTTAAAAAGGAAAGCCTAGTTCTAAATCATGAATGGAATTATAAGATTTATACTTTAAAGAATAGACAAGATAAAATTGAATATCATTTATTGTCTAATCATTTTAGTAACTTGACGCTCACCTATGAGAGTACTAATGGAACTAAATTTAATTGGTGGGGTGAGAGAGGAAAGTTGAAGTGGGTTGCATTGTTTGGTCTAGTCTTGTTTTTGTTGGATTCCCACAACATTTGGCATGCGTATCACGTTATATTTTTGTTGAAGTGTTCTAATCATGTTTGGGATCCGGGAAAGTGATAGTCCAAGCTTTGCATCATCTTGTATTATATTGTACATTTGTATATAGGTTTTGATTTTTGGTTTTGGTTTGTGTTTTCAAATTTTCATTTTTGGATTGCATTTTGGTTTTGGATTGAATAAGTTTTGATTTAAAGTTATGTGTTGGTCCTATGGACATGTTTGGTTTGTTAAAAAAAAAAAATAAAAAATTGAGATGTCAACTTATGCCTAAAATCAGGAGAATATGAAACATTGGAATTGTATTGTAGAAAGCTCCACAAGTAACGCAAACACATTAAATAATATCGTTTGAAACTTGTGATGCATGAAGTAGTCAGTTTTACAAATTATGGCAATACTCCATCTGCAATCCAAAGGGCAATGCATTCATATTACATTCCATTTTGCATATATATTCCATCTTAGTTGCATATCCATTTCCAATACAATCATTAAAGTGTGTCAAATCCTCTTAGGGTTATTCTATAACATAAATAAAAAAAAAATCCTAAGGTTGGGAACTGATGCCCGAACTATCTTGAACCAAGCACATTTTATACACATTAAAAAGGATCTTGAGCAAAATGATCAAAACCTTGCTTGGAAGAAAAGGTCAGGCGAAAGAAGTATTTCATGTCTATCCTATTATGCAACATGATCCTTAAAATAGTGGTTTTTACCACTTCCATAAAGCTTAAAGCCTAAAATCGAGTAGTAAGGATAGGGTTAAATCCTCATCGAACTTAGGTTGAGGATCCAACTCCCCAAAGCTCTGATTTGACCTACATGGAGTAGTAAGGATAGGGCATAATTCTCATCTCGCCTAGGTTGAGAATCCGATTCCCCAAAGCTCCTATGTCTCATTTCATCATAAATATTGGATTGGAAGGATCGTACTACATGTCCCTAGCAAGGATGGGTAGTCATCCCAAAGGTCCAAGAAATAAAATTAATTAATATTTCCCATTTCATCTTAATATTGGATTGGAAGGATCGTACTACATGTCCCTCGCAAGGATGGGTAGTCATCCCAAAGGTCCAAGAAATAAAAGAAAAAGAATGAATGAAGCCAAATCATGGATTATGGGGTTAAGTATGCCCATGCGTGGCAGCATGTCTTGTCTAAAGCAAGACCACCGATCGCTCAAATGGATAGACTAGCTTGACAATTTCATCCATAACTGGTTAAATTATTTTGCTCAAAGTGAGGTAATGAATTCCATATCGAGTAGTAAGGATAGGGTTAAATTCCCATCTCGTTTAGGTTGGGAATCCGATTCCCCAAAGCTCGATTTCACTTTCACTTGCACATGGGTTCAAGATAGTAGTGACTCATAACCAACTTTGGGATCTAATAAAGCAATTCATTATATATATAGTTGATCCTAAGAGGGTTTGATAATTTTAAATGTTTGTGTATGATACTAGAAAGCTTAAAGCAGATTGCTACATCTCTAAGCATATTTATCAGGATGCATAAATCATTCACAATCTCACATATGCATTCATGTAAAACTGACAATGGAATGTTGATCAATTTCAAATGATAGAAAATGGAGCACATTGCACACACCGAGCTGATACTTAATGATTCTAATGTTTCATGTATTTCTGATCTATCGACATTTGGTTTTATGTGTTGACACTTGTGTCTAAGCTTGTGTATTTCAGGTTAGGTTCTCACCGAAATGCTCAGGAGCATTTCCAATAGAGTCACCATTTGTTGTGGCTGCTCCACAACACACCCCAAAATTGGGGACCCCCATTTTTTTGCACACTTTCCAAGAAGATTGCAGTGGCCCAGATGTTAAAAAGACAAAGAAAAGCAAGAAATGAAAAGTTGTCGCGATATCGCGACATGTTGCTCCGTCACGACCAAAAATGAAAAGTTGTCGCGATATCGCGACATGTTGCTCCGTCGCGGCCAAAAATGAAAAGTTGTCGCGATATCGCGACATGTCGCTTTTCATGGCTAAGAGCAACAAAATGGGAAGAGTGAGAAAAGTGTCACGATATCGCGGACATGTATGTGAAATCGCGGTCAAAGCGGTCAAATGAAAAAGACAAGAATGGATCGGAATCACGACATGTCTCATTTGAGGGACAAAGAATTAAGTTGAAGCCACTTGTTGTGATATCGCGACATGTTGTGTTTTCGAAATGTTGCATGATATCAGGACATTTCTGATAGGGGTTCATGGAGGAGAGAGAAATAGAAAGTGAAAAATGATCGCGATATCGCGACATGTCATGAAATTCGTTCATAGAGGAGAGAAGAAAAAAGTCAGATAGTCGCGACATGTCACAAAATCATGGTCAAACCAGTCAAACAGGGCAAGGCACTAAAGTTGTCGCGATATCGCGACATGTCATGTTTTCGCGATCTGAAGATGAGATGAAGGGCAAAGAAAAAACGTCACGATATCGTGACATGTCGAGTTTCGCGACCTGGAGCAACCAAAGTGAACATAGAGGAAAAGTGTCACGATATCGCGACATGTTGGATTTTCGCGACCAAAGGCAGGAAGATAGAGCTAAGGAGAAAAACGTCGTGATTTCGCGACAGGTTGCATCCACGCGGCCCGAAGGAGAAAAACGTCGCGATATCGCGACATGTCTCATTTTCGCGATGCATGAAGGCGAACAAGGCTGCGAGAAAAACGTCGCGATATCGCGACATGTCTCATTTTTGCGGTGCTTGAAGACGAATAAAGCTGCGGGTATAAAAACGTCGCGATATCGCGACATGTCTTGTTTTCGCGATACAGGTGGAAGAACAAAGCTGCAGATAGAAAATGTCACGATATCGCGACATGCTATTTTTGTCGTGATTCACGGTGGGCCATTACAGAACATACGGAAAGGCAGCCGAACACATGGCATAAAGGTGTAAGGGCTATCATGGGACGCTTCATGACCAACGGTTACGAGTTTCACGAGAGAAGATCAAACGTTTCGACGTCGAGTAGAAAGTCAAAAACGACGAAGAGGCGGGGAAGATGAAACGAAGCGATCTGGGAGATGAAACGAAGCGTCACAGAGCGAAACGAGAGAACCGAAACTAGAAAGTTTAAAAGCACGAGCCAAAGACAAGTACAAGGGTCAAAAACCGCTGCGAGCAGAGTTGCAGAGTTGAAGGCGAGATAGCCATTCTGGGCCTGCTTTGGAGTGTTTTTCTTCCCCTTTTTCTGGTTTTGAGAAAACTAGAAATCATCTGTGATTGTAAATTGATAAATTTTAATACAAAAATTTCAGAGAGTTGCATCTCATTGGCAAGAAAGGAGTTATTTTCTGCATGCAAGATTGAATGTTTATCTTTCCCCTTTCAGATTTTTAGGCTTATAGATGGAGTTTAATGCAAGTTATCTTGGTTGCTTCATGCGAATGTCTAAATCTGAAAACCTCATTCAAACCCTAGGAATTAGCACTTAGCTTATCAAGATTGTGCATGTTTTGTAGGTCCAATAGGTTAGGTTGCATGTATGGAAACCTCATATCTTCGGTTTTGTCAGAATGGGATTGCATCATCCTGAATGCATTTGATTTTCATTCTCTGCATTTTTATTTTCATTTTCTCTGCACTTTACTTTCAAAAACTATTACTTCATTTTAATTTGCAGTCATTAAAATAAAAAACTAAAAAATTCCAAAATACAAAAAAATAGTTTCACCAGTGCATAGGTCATACTGCAGATTTCAAATATGCATTTAGAGATTTCATTTTCGGATCTGTTAGTATTTTATAAATTCACTGAAGTTACTGTGTTATCGCAGGTCATAAAAATCCGAAAATAGAAATTTCCAGTCCAGGGCCAGAATTTCATTTTCAATTTTATTTTTCATTCATGAGCCGATGATGACATTCCCTTCATGAAAATTCCAATTTCATTGAAGGAGTTATGTTTATGGCATTTCATCAACTTCCGTTTTGAAGTTACAGCATGGTCATACGAGGACCAATTCATTTGCTTTATTCTGGGTTCAACGAACAATCATTAAAGTTTCATAGTAAAATAAACCAACATTGCCCGTTGTTTACAGTTACTTGCAATCGCTAAGGTGTTCCAGCATTTAAATTGAATATCTTTATTTAAGATTATTAATATACATACACAAATGCTAACATAGCGGAGACCTTGGAGAAGTTACTTGTTTAATTTCTTTGCAAGAGGGGATTTGGAACCCAAATCCTATCGGAGAGTGTGTTTTCACAATCGGGTGAAAATACCACTCAACAGTAGCTACCCGTCTGGCAGGTTACTCGTCTAGAGCTAGACGTATGGTAGCTACCCGTCTGGCAGGTTACCCGTTTGGAGCTAGATGTTTGGCAGCTACCCATCTGGCAGGTTACCCGTCTGGAGCTAGACGTCTGGTAGCTACCCGTCTGGAGCTAGACGTCTGGTAGCTACCCGTCTGGAGCTGGACGTCTGGATAGTGACTTCACCTCCTTACCCGTCTGGAGCTAAACGTCTGGCAGCTACCCGTTTGGAGCTAGATGTTTGGCAGCTACCCGTTTGGAGCTAGATGTCTAGCAGCTACCTGTCTGGAGCTAGACGTCTGGCTGGTTACTCGTTTGGAGCTAGACGTCTAGTAGCTACCCGTCTGGCAGGTTACCCGTCTAGAACTAGATGTCTGGCAGGTTACCCGTCTGGAGCTAGACGTCTGGCAGCTTCGACTTGGTGAGAGCTCCTGTGAAATCCTGATATTCTCTAGGTCCCAAACAGATGAGTAAATAAGTCTCAAATTGAACCCAAGAAATATTTGGATACATATTTCTCAACCACTAGTACCATTGAAACACTTCAAATTCAAAATGGAAGGATGCTATTTGGAGCCTTACAGTTTAGGAAACGTCATGAAGAGCAAAATATTGGTCAGTCTGATATAACTAACTAGTGGGGTCCTCTCCATAAAATTTTGTGAAATCTAGCTTGGGCATTTTATAACGGTTATTATTGGGAAAGGAATTGCGTGCTCCACCCTCTAAACTGCCTACCTTACTTTCAAAACCCTTGTTGCCTAGATGGTCATAATTGAGATCCAAGCCTAATAAACGATTCTCAACTTCATAGAATTTGGCAATAAATAGTTGTTCCAATTTTTGTTGTTGCTGCAGTAACTCATTTGATTGCCTAATTCCTTGAACTGTGCACTAGTAGATCTAGCCATTTTTTGTAGCCTAGGGTTCCCAAAAAAGCTTATGGGTGCTATATAGCAAAACAATCAGCTCGAAGAGAGAATCAAAATGGGCTCATACCACAAAATGACAAATTTTGTCCTCTGAGAAAAGCTTATGGGTGCTACATATCAAAACAATCAACTCAAAGAGACGATCACAATGGGCTATACCACAAAATGGCAATTTTTTGGCCTCCAGACTTCTTTTGTGCCAATTGTTACCAAGAAACTGTTCTGATAACCAAACAGGATCTTTTCTACACTATCAGTGTTCAGATGGCCAGACAAGGTGTTCTATGTATTATCAAATTACCAACTAATTGTTAGTAAAATATTATAATTATGTGCAAGCAAGAAAACACAATAACACAAAAAAAACAGTAACACAAATTTTACGTGGAAACCTTGCAATGTGCAGGTAAAACGACGGGGTAATGGCAGCTTCGTTATTTTATTGATTTTAGCAAACTTTACATTCACTACTCTGTATACATGCAAGGGGTCGTTCCCCTTTTATAGATAAACAAAGGAAGGCTCCGTAAACTATTCGTTTCCTCTCCCAAAGGAAGGCTCCGAAAACTGTTTGTTTCCTCTCCCAAAGGAAGACTCCTAAAAACTGTTCGTCTTCTCTCCTGAAGCTACCCATCTGGCAACTACATGTTTAGTGCTAGACGTTTGGAGCTACCCGTCTAGAGCTACATGTTTGCAGCTACACGTCTACACGTCTGAAGCTACACGTCTGGAGTTAGACGTCTGGTGGCTACCCATCTGTAGATAGACGTCTGGTTGCTACCCGTCTGGAGCTAGACGTCTGGTGGCTACCCGTCTGAGCTAGACATCTGGTTGCTACCCGTCTGGCAGCTACCAGTCTAGAGCTAGACGTCTGGTTAGTGACTTCACCTCCTAACACTAATCGTTGCCTGCTCTAACGACTGTCAACTAGTTGCTTTGATTTTTATTTTTGTCTATATATTTTCTATATAGTCTCATCAAGTCGTCTGAGTGCCATCAATCTGTGGTGGTTATGAACTCCTCTCATGATGCTCAATTCTGATATTAAGGTTTGAATGGGAAAGGACTGAAATCAAACCCAATAGGGACAATCTAGGCAAAGGTGTGTCTGGTTCCGTGGGCTCTCTTATATACTCTCTCGATCATGGTTAGTGGTCGGCCCAATACATCAGAGCTCTAACTACGAAGGGTTCCACCTTACCATAGTCACACTATTCATTTCCAAGTGTACTATGAGAGTAACTTCCAAGGACTAACTGCTTACCGATGCACGACAAAACTCAAACAGTCAATATCTGCTTATGGATAAAGGATTCTCCTATTCCTAGGGGGGTCTCCCTATATAACCTACCTAAGGTACATGGGAGCTTGTAGACATATACAGGTGTTGTTTGAGGCTTGCATATTGGAGTTGAATCACCCCTCACTTTACTAGACACTTTATGGGCAATCTAGCTTAGATAAAATCGACAACTCCGTGGTATTTTAAAACCCTCGGCACAGGGTTCCTCCCCTAACACACTAATAATAGAAAAAAAAATTGTGCTATTTTCTTGCAGGCTATTTAGCATAACTGTGCAAGACGAAAGAAAATTATACCCAACAGGAAAGAGACGGTAAGACAGTAACTGTTACTTCTGCAGCAAAACAAGAAAGTTCTCTCATACCACTTGTTAGGAACCTTCAATCAAAAATAAGCACATTCACAACAGTAATTGCAGAATTTAACAAAAATGAGAGAAAAAGATAATAGAAGTGCTCGAAAAATATTGAAAAAGAATTGTAGAGATTGCAAGCCTCTTTGAGGGAGCAACCTCCTTGGAAGCAAAGCTCCATTACAATTTGAGAAAATAGATTTAATACATTCCCTTTCCCCCCTTGTTTTTCTAAAGACTCTTTATCTACCCTAACGCTAAAGCTCAAGGGTCAGTCCACATGCAAGTGAGGGACCCGAGCTAGTAACTCCTAATAAAAGAAACGGTTACATCTTTATTAATAAGTATCGATTACATCATAGTGGCCCATGAGCACTAAATATAGAATTTACATTATGATGTTCAGATAGATCCTAACAAAACAATTGATGACTGCTTCAAATAATTTGGAAGCTTAAGTGGTAAACATAATTATAGATGAGGCAATACAAGTGCTTTCTAATGCTCCACCCAATATAAGAACCCATCTCTTCAAATAAAAAAGCGTTCACCCTCATTGAATTGCAATCAGAGCTATTTGCATTGGTATGGTTCCATCAATTCTCCACAAACAAGAAACCAGTAGGGAAAACACCAATTTACAGATTTAAATTTTGTGTGCACACACACATCCATGAACATGATATCATCTTTGTTAACATTAGAAAACACACACAATAATGAATGGAAGTGGCCTATAGACTTTTTACCATAAATGGTGTGTAATTTCGACCAATGAGTCTTCAAACAGATTTTTTTTTAACACTTTTTAAGTGCTCTATGGCTTGGTTATGCCTAAAAGTACGAAAAAACTAGTCACTAATTAAACCTTCAAGTTTGGCATCAAATCTACTATTATGCCCAAAAGTTCTCTTAGATGTTAAGAACGGAGTATAGACAGTCCATCAAGGGTTTGCAGCAATGCCAAAAAAGCCAGAAATCTAGTTTAATCCTGTTGCCACATTTTGCACAGGGGTGCCATGTTTTTGGATTCTGCATGTAAGCTGCTCTTTTCCTTTCCTTCTCCTCATTTCCCCCTTCTTCTTCTCTCCCTTTCTTCCTCTCCCTCGCAGCTTCATTCCCTCTTCTTCTTTCCCCCTTTCTTCCCCCAAATAAAACTTCAACAAGTGTACCTTGAAAAGTTTCTAAGTGTTGGGGCGCAACCCGACTTCGCTAGCGAAGTCGGAGTGCGCCCTCGCTTGGAGCGCAGAGGTAACCCGTGCGCAACAGGACAGGAAATAACTGAAAATCTGACTAAGTGTCAGGGGCGCAACCCGACTTCGCAGCGAAGTCGGAGTGCGCCCTTCTTCCTGGGCGCACTAGGGGAATGACCTATCAGGAAAATGGCTAAGTGTTGAGGCGCAACCCGACTTCGCAGCGAAGTCGAAGTGCACCCCTGTTCCAGTGCGCAGTCTGTACAATGGATGAAGACAGCCAAGCACCGGTGCGCAACCCGACTTCGCAGCGAAGTCGGAGTGCGCCCTTTGACCGGTGTGCAGTTCGGTGAAGTCAACTCAGAAAATGCCAAGGCAAGGAGACCTTCAACTGCGCTGTCTTCCTCCTGCGCAACCCGATGGCGCCCGAATTCCTGGCGAAGTAGGATAAGCCGCCTTTCAAGGCGGACACGTGTCACGCTTCGAACATCCGACAAGTATCCACCTTCGGGATTCGAGCCAAGATTTGACCGCGCAAGGACAGAGCATGGGCTTCACTACCGGCGCCAGCTGTCAGCATTTAAAGCCGATGTGAAGTGCCATCCGTCGCACCTACCCGCATTCTCGTTGATCGAAGACGGTTCCAACGCGCTGCCACGTAGTTGTACCGCCTTCAAGGACACCATGCTGCAAGGACAGTCCGGCCCGACAGAAGTCAGCATCGACAGCTCCTCAGCCGCTCGTGTCAGCTGTTGTCTTGTCTGGGACTTTGTGCCCATGAATGTAATCGGGGCGAGTTTTGGGCTATAAATACCCACCACATTTTCAATGTAAGTGGTGGAAGGGGAATATATTGCTAGGGGACAATTGTAGTTGTGCGTTTGCCTCAAATACAGACATATACTTGGCTCTGCTTACTGTCTTTTATCTTGCATGCTGCCTCTCCTTGTCATTTTTGCCTCATGTTTCTTGTGTCATTGCTTGTTGTTGTACTGAACTCGGACTCCAAGCATTTGATGGCCGGTATTCCTCGGAATGCATAGATAGAGGATACATGGGATCGCTGATAGCTGCAGTTTCGATGTATGTTTGTAGATGAATGCTGTTAGTAGTGGTGATTGATTCGTCGCCGTGCTGCTTATTCCCCCCACCCAACTCCAATCACATTTGGAATCTCTTTCCTGCACTCTCATCTTATTTATCTCTTTCCTGCACTCTTATCTTATTTATCTCTTTCCCGCACTCTCATCTTATTTATCTCTTTCCCGCACTCTTATCTTATTTATCTCTTTCCCGCACTCTCATCTTATTTATCTCTTTCCCTGCACTCTTATCTTAACACAAAATCCTTTCCTCATGGCAGATTCGTAACCAACAAAACCCAGAATTTACAGGTGTTTTCTCCCTTCTGGTGGACACTTGCTAGTTTCTGAACATGGAAACCACATGAAACTGTGCGCAACCCATAAAATGAAGTGAAATGCAACTAAGATTCTAAAATAAGGAGAATAACACACTCACAGCGGTAAAGACACAAGATTTAGCGTGGGAAAAACCCTCTTGGGTAAAACCCATGAATCAAGCTTCACATTCCTTTTAAAATGAAGGTTTCAAGGGCTCTTTGCCATCAACTTCGTCGTTGCAGAGATATACAGCTATTATGCACTTCTTTGCAACTTCACATAGTACCTCTCAGTGGTATTCTTGTCTTCTCTTCGTTGGAACTTGCTTGCCCCTATTCTTGGATCTCCATAACTTCCTTCTCCTTCCTTGTCTTGGCCCAAATATGTCACATCTGACCTCTTCCTCATATAAATCCAGGAGTGCAACTGATGTTTCTTGATTTATGAGGTTCTTTCAAGTGTGGATATGCATGGCGATGATGTGTCAGCCTTTCTCAGCACATATTCCTCTTTACACTTGCTCAAATACGTTTTAGGACACCTTCCATATGCCAACTCAGCCCATTCCCAACAAACTTGTTGGCTTGATTTTGGAGGTCAAAACATATGATTTATGAGCTGAAATTTGGTAGGAACATGAGTAATGATTCTGAGAACCTTTATTTTTTTTCTTATTTGGATCTTGCAAGAGATAGAAAGCAAATTGACACCATAAGATGATATGAACTAACCTCCTAAATTCATAAATGAAGATTCACTTCTACTCCAATACCATGAAGAAATTCACAGTAGAAGAACAAGAAATATGATGTAGTGCCCTTAGACACCAAAAATATCTCACTAACAATGAATAAAATATTAAAATCTCCAATTTGATGTACAAAATTATGGGTCAATTTAAATACTACCCATGATATAATGTCACAGATCCAAATAGTTATCACACCAACATGTCTAATAACATCACATTGCAAGGTGAAAAATGGGCCTATGGGCCAATACAATAATATGACACATTAATAGCTCTGATTGCAATTCAATAAGGGTGAACCTTGCAATTTAATGGTTCATCTTGATATAATAAAGAATCACACCGCAAGGTGAAAAGTGGGCCTATGGGCCAATAATATGACACAAATACGATGTTAATTGTGGTAAAAAATGAATGATTACACATTTCAAAACAAAGTCAACAAATTAGGTTCTTTTTTCAACAAGTTCGAAAGCTAGGATAATGTTGTAACAACAAGATTATTCTTTTAAATTACCTCTCTTCTGAGATGTTTGCAACAAAGGACATTCTCTATAAATGCATTTTACCTAAGATTTTCCACAAAGAAATGATCAGAATTTTTTAATTATGTCATGAGGATTTTGAAGAGATTTTTTCTGTTGTTCTTTCTTCATGTAGTTTCATGAGCTATTCATTGTATATTATCTTGTAAAAACGAAAATGGCATTACTGCTGCCGTTGGGATGGTTCTTTTCTGGTACACAGGTTCGTGTCACAACTCAATCATTTATTGTTATGAAATGCTCAAGTAGAAATGAAAGGCTCATATTGTCCTCTTCTGGTACACAGGTTCGTGTAACAACTCATAATCATTTATTGTTATGATACAACACCAAGAATTGTAACAAATAGCAGTAGCAGTCTAATAATGCATAAAGCAATACCCAAAGATGATAATATTTCAGATCCAATTGCCAGAAATTCAAATATTCAATAATCAAATCCCAAATCCAAATCAAAGCAAATCCTTAGCGACTTAGAGAGGAAGAAGTCTCATAACCACTTGGAGAGGGTGAAGTCTCATATGTGCATCAAGGCGACTTAAATCCAAAATATTCGATGATCCAAACTATCACCAAATTCGTATTATTTATAGATTAAATCACGTTAAACCTAACCCTAATGTTCAAGGGTTGACTAATTAACTAGTGCCCGAGCTAGTAAAGATCGTCGTTATGGCTATGTTGGAACCATTACATGGCTCCCTCCCTCAAAAAGCTTTGTCCTCAAAGCTAGAAAAGATTGGAAAATGTTCTCAGGCTCCCACGTTGCATCTTCTTCTAGAAGGTCCTGCCACTTGATGAGCAACTCCTGAATTTGTTGAAACCAAAGGTGACGAACTCTGGACTGTAATATTGCTTCCGGTTGAAGAGCGATTCCACCTTCTTCATCGAGTACTAGAAGAGGCAGATCTAAGGACTGAATCTCAATGCAATTGACTCAAGCAAAGAATTCCATGCAATGTGAGCTTGGACACTTTGGAGGGATGGGGTTGGATTCCTTGAAGACAAATGACCCTTCCATTCTCTATCCATTTGACATATTTTCGCAAACTAATAATAACAACACCGAGCTGAGATAGCCATTGTAGTCCCAAAATGACATCTGAACTTCAAAGGTTCATGACAAAGAGATTGCCCACCCAAGTTTAATTTTCCATTTGGATGTTAACTTTAGTCGTTTGACCCAAACACTGTGCAGTAGTCCCATTTGTACTTGAGACTTGAAATTTATCTTGATTTGATGTACTGATATTGTAGACATTAAAAATTGACCTACATCAATTTTCATTAATTCTCCCTCATGCATTAGCTCTCTAACCATCCAAATTCACCTTTTAAAAAAAAAAAAATTAAACATTTATTGCTTCAAAAATTAAGGTCATCTTTGATATGAATTTTCACCAACCAAATCATCTCTAAATTTCTCAAAAACCACCACCATTAGATTGGGCTCGAAAAAGAGTTTTTTTTATGATTTTCTCCAAATTTCCTCCAATTCTTCTCAATTTCCTCCAAAATCCCTAATACTTCTTCTAAAGTCACATATTCTCTCTAATTCCTTTTATAATTTCCCTTAGTTCACTATTCACGGATCTCTATTCACTATTCACTGTTCACAGATCACAGGTCACTGTTCACTGTACAATGTTCACAGATCACAGGTCACTGGTCACTGTACACTGTTCACAGATCACTGTTCACTGTTCATATATCACTGTTCACAGATCATTTTTCACTGTTCATTGTTCATTGCGCACTATTCACTATTTTCAAATTCAAAGTAGAATGTGTCATTTTCAAAATGGCATTAGCCCACTTTCAAAGTGGCATATTATTTTATTATTTTTGTTAATCCATTTTCAAAATAGCATGTTCTATTTTCAAGGGAGCATGTTATTTCAAAGTTCATCTTCAAAGTAGAATGTTTCATTTTTAAAATGACATGTTACTTCATGATCCATTTCAAAGTAACTGTTGACGGTTTCATCACATTTTGTCCAAGGGGTAAAATTTTGAAATATTGTTTATTTTTCATGTTTGAATTCTCCTTCTCCTCCATGCTTTGTTTTCTCTGCTCTTCTGTCATTTTCACGACGCTTCAGCACAGGCCAGTCCTCGCCTTTTGGTGGCCCCCATATCAATTTCAGTTGCAAGAGCAGCTTCGCTGACAAAACAGGCAAAAGGGGCCAGCTTCGCTCAAGACAGGAGTCAATCAACAGCTTCGCTGAGGAAAACAGGGAAAAGACCACTTTGGACTCCAAAATATTCTAAGGCATGTAGGGCGCTTTGCCCGGAATGCTCCCGAAGTTGTCACTTCGGGCACTATAGCTGCCGAACTTGCACTTCGGCTATCACTCCAGCGAACCCAACCCCAACCACTAATACGAGAGGTAGTAGAACATCAATCCCAACCACTAATACAAGAGGTAGTAGAACATCAATCCCAATAAGTCCTCCATACCCACTATTATGCTACTTTGTTTGAACCATATGAAGTTGTAGCACGTACTTTTCCTATTAGGAAGGGCGCACTGAAACCCTGGGTGAGGGACTATGTGGATATGATAAATATAGTATTGGGGTCCCGAATTTAGGTGTGGTGAGAAGGAAAAGTCATACATTTAGCTATGCAGTGTAATAGAATTTTCTCCCCTCCAATATATGTATGATAGGATGGTTCTCCTCCTATCCACGTCCAAGGGATCCTTGCTTGCCGTCGCCGTGCGAGTTTGTGCCGCCGTTCGAGAGTATGGAATAGGTTGCCACTGAGTTTAGATGGGCCTTGGTGAAGGTTGCCATGGCCAAAGCAAGGGAGTAGGGTCTACCATTAAGCAGGTAGCACGAGTTGGGCGCGTGCTGGGGTAACCTGCCGGACCTAAGGAGGGGCGTCCGTTTGCCGACGAGTCAAGTGTCGTGCAACGGGCGGGCTATTCAGCGAGTTGGTTGAAGGCGTGTGCCAGGAAAGCCCTTGTGTCTACTTCGCTGCAGGTTCTCTTATGCCTAGGCGTTACGTCAGGCCGAGTGGTTCTGTTGGTTCGCCGTCACCAGCTAGGCTGGAATGATGTCAGCATCGCGGGAGATCGTAAGTGTCGAGTTCGGCCAAGTCGCATGTTGTCAAGAGGATCTTTGTGCCACCATGTGCCAAGTGATGGTTAAGTCTGTTTGCCAAGGGATTCAGGTTATCGTGAGCTTACGAGCAGCTGTGAGAAGCCATGGAAGCACCAGGTGAAGGGCGTATGGTGTTCAATGTGTCGCGGGTTGTTGTTGGGGCTGTTGTTGGTGTCAGATGAGTCAAGGTTGTTGTGTCGTCAAGTGTGTGGGTTGTTGTGATTTGGTTGCCAAAGCTGGAGGCCTGAATAGCACCCGAGGAACTTCGACGTGAAGGGTGTTGGCTTGCGAAGGTGCCTAGCCATTAGGGCTTGTCTTGAGTGTGCCAGTTGGCGTGTTCAGAGTTCAAAGGAAGGCGTGTCGCCATTTTGTTAGGCCTTCGTGCCAGTGCTGAGTGTATGGTCGTTGTTCCAAGGATGTAATCGAGTGTGCGGATAATATGAATATAAATGTCAGTTGTACATTGTGTAAAATGCCTTGTGTTGGTCGATTGAGTGTATGGGTGCTTTGTTTGTTTTGGCCAACCTTGTGCATTGTGATTCGGCATGTATGCTATCTGTTATCTTTGCTACAGGGTGCTTGACGGTAAGGTGTAGTTCTTGATGTCTGGCAGGCATCCAGAAGCTAGGGTGCCGCATGGGAAAAAGGACCAAAGCATGGTGGTTCACCGTGGGCCACACAGTGGAAGTCCTGACCCTGTACCAGATGAGTCAAGGTTGTTGTGTCGTCAAGTGTTCTTGCAGTTGTGTCTTGTTTGTCGGAGTTGGAGACCTTAATAGCACCTAAGGAACGTCAACGTGAAGGATGTTTGCTTGCGAAGGCGCCTAGCCATTGGGGCTTGTCTAGAGTGTGCCAGTTGGCGTGTTCAAAGTTTAAAGGAAGGTGTGTCGCCGTTTTGCAACGCCTTCGTGCTAGTGCTGACTGTATGGCCGTTGTGCTAGATTGTATGGCTAAGTGCCAGGCCGTTGTGCCAAGGATGTAATCGAGTTGTGTGGATATTATGAATATAAATGTCAGTTGTACATTGTGTAAATGCCTTGTGTTGGTCGACTAAGTGTATGGACGCTTTGTCTGTTTTGGCTAACCTTGTGCATCGTGCTTCCGTTATATCTTGTATGCAATCTGTTATCTTTGCTACAGGGTGCTTGACGGTAAGGCGTAGTCCCCGTTGTCTCGCAGGCAGCTAGAATCTGGGGTGCCGCGTAGGAAAAGGACCAAAGCATGGTGGTTCGTCATGGGCCACGGAGTGGAAGTCCAGACCCTACGACAGTTGGTATCAGAGCTTGGCTCTGTTCCATTGTGTCAAGCAACTGAGCAAAGTGTCTGCAACGGTTTCATTTAAGTGTTGGTCGATCTCCACAATCGGAGTACGGGGCGTTCTGCTATCGGATGTTTGTGTTGTTGCCTCCGCAATTGGAGCGTCGTGCCTTAGGTTGGTCTAGGTTTGTTTGGCAAGTGTGGGTTTTCAATAGGTGTAAAATCCCAATTTGGGGTTGGCAAAAGCCCTTGCCACTTCAGTAAGTTCAAAAAGATTCTACGTATGGAATTTGGGGTTGGAAAAGCCCTTGCTACTACAGCAAGCCTAAAGTTTCTAAGTGATGGAAATGTGCCTAAGGTTGGCCCCCTTTCTAAGAGTGGGGAAGGTTGGCCAGGTTACCTAATTTTTCAAAAATCTTCTGAGTGGGCGGAAATGTTGTCGTGTTCCTAAGTTTTGGGCAGGTTTGCAGAAGGTTTGTCGTGGGCAAGTTGTTGAAAATCCTTCTAAGTGTGGAAAAGGTTGGCAAGTTTGCCATGTGCCTAAGTGAGCCCGAGGTTGGAAATTCTTCCAAGGTTCGAAAGGTTTGCCAAGGGGGTCGTGTTAAGATCCTACTATAAAATATACTAAACAACACACTCTCAACTCAAATAAACACACTCTCACACATTTGCTTGGAAATAAACTCACAGAAACATTATAACAGTATTCAGAATTAAATGCATATGATAACAAAAATTACTTAAAAGGAACAATCTCACAATAGATAGAATCGCTAGGCCTCTTCGAGGGGGCAACCTCCTTCAACACTTCATTAATTTGCAAAAATATGATTACATTGGTGCCTTTTCGGGTATTTAAAGAGTTTCCTTCCAAGGTTGGCTTACATGCAAAATGCCACCTGGATTACATGCATAATGCCACCCGAATTACATGCATAGTGCCACTTTGAATTACATGCACAATGCCACTCGAATTACATGCATAATGCCACACGAATTACATGCACAATGCCACTCGAATTACATGCACAAGGCCACCTTACCTAACCTATCTACCATGTGTTACATAGAAAAGGGTGCCATTTGTCATAGGCACTACCTAAGCTAAAACTTAGAACATTACAAAATATTAATCATGGGTACTACCCACGTTCACTAGGAATTATTACATCAAGGAAGTTATTACATTAAGGGTTAGGATGAGATCCTAACATGCCCTTCTCCTTGAAGAAGCTTTGTCCTCAAAGCTGAAAATGAGGAAACTATTGCTGGAGTTGATGGAGAGACTCCCATGTAGCATCCTCAGGTTGAAGCCCATGCCACTGAACAAGGACCTCTGTAATGGTACGGTTGCGCAGAGTGCGAGTTCGACGATCCAGCAGCTGCTCAGGTGCAAGTAAGATGGAGCCTTCTTCATCCAATTCGGGGAGTGTTGATTGAACCTGTACCTTTGTGCCCACAACTTTCTTGAGAAGGGAAACATGAAAAATAGGGTGGAGCTTGGAAGTGGGGGGAAGAGCCAATTTGTAAGTCTGTAGGGCCAATCCGTTGTAGAACTTGATAAGGACCATAGAATTTTGGAGCGAGCTTCTGACACCTGCGAAGTTGTAGGGAAGATTGTTTGTATGGCTGCAAGCGAAGGAAGACCATATCACCCACATCAAAACTGCGCTCAAAACGATGTTGATCAGCTTGTTGGCGCATCCGATTCTAGGCCATGTTCAAATTTTGCTTGAGTTGGCGGAGGACCTCGGTGTGTTGACTCAGAGCATTGTCAACGGCCTGGACCTTGGAGCTGCCCGGAATGTAGGAGGAAGGCGTGAGTGGAGGGCGCCCGTAAACTGCCTCAAACGGTGTGAGTTTGGTGGCGGTATGATAGGAAGTGTTGTACCACCATTCGGCCAAGGAAAGCCATTTTGCCCAATGAGTAGGATGATCGGAGGCAAAGCAGCGAAGGTAGGTTTCCAAGCATTTATTAACAACCTCTGTTTGACCATCCGTTTGCGGATGGTAGGCTGAACTCATTTTGAGTTGAGTCCCCTGCAACTTAAACAACTCTTGCCAAAAATTGCTAGTAAAGGTGGGATCACGATCAGATACAATGGAGGTTGGCATGCCATGAAGGCGAAAGATGGAGTCAAGAAAAATTTGGGCAATAGTGGATGTTGTGTAAGGATGGGTTAGGGCACAAAAGTGAGCATACTTTGAAAGGCGGTCCACTACCACGAAAATAACTGACTTGCCTCCAGATTTAGGTAGCCCTTCTATGAAGTCCATGGAGATGTCAGTCCACACCTGCTCTGGGATCGGCAATGGTTGAAGAGTGCCCGGAGAGCGCACTGTTTCCCCTTTCATCCTTTGACATGTGTCGCAGTCAGCTACAAAAGAGCGAATGTCCTATTTCATACCTTTCCAAAAGAAGGTGCGCTTGAGTCGCTCATAAGTTTTTAGGAACCCTGAATGGCCGGCGAGATGGAGTAGCATGTGATTCCTTCATGAGGAGCTCTCGAAGTGGGGACTTAGGAGGAAGAACCAGGCGTTGATGGTAACGCAGATCCTGGCCATCCCAACTATATCCTGGTGTAGACTCTGGATCATCCATAAGTGAAGCAACCAAGTCTTTCAAATCTGCATCCTGAAGTATTTCTTGACGTAAGGGCTCAATCCATTGGGGCAATGGTGCAGAAATGGCACACAACATACTAAGGGTCTCAAATTGGCGAGAGAGAGCATCCGCCACAAGATTCTCCTTTCCTTTTTTGTACGTGATGTCATAATCATAGCCCATGAGTTTTGATACCCACTTTTGTTGCTCGGGGGTGGCAACCCGTTGTTCTAGAAAGTATTTCAGACTACGGTGGTCGGTTTTGATGGAGAAATGGCGCCCAATGAGGTAAGGTCGCCAATGCGGGATCTGCATGCAATATTGCCAACATTTCCTTGGCATATGTGGATTTCCCTAAATTGCGATCGAGATAGGGCTTTGCTTGGTGAAAGCCAAAGGGCGTCCTTCTTGCATCAATACCGCCCCAATACCACGACCAGAAGCGTCACTTTCAATGACAAATTTTTTAGAGAAGTCTGGCATGGCTAAAACTGGAGTGGTGGTCATGGCATGCTTGAGTTCCAGGAATGCTTGCTCAGTCGGCCCTGTCCAAGTAAAAGAATCCTTCTTCAACATGGAGGTGAGGGGGCGGCTATCTTTCCATAATTACAGACAAATTTACGGTAATAGCCTGTAAGCCCTAAAAATCCTCGAAGTCCCTTGAGAGTGCGAGGTTTCGGCCATTCTTGGATTGCTTGGATCTTCTTAGGGTCAACCTTGACACCATCCTTTGAGACAATGTGTCCCAGATACTCCACTTCAGTCAAACCAAAGGAACACTTGGACCTTTTTGCAAACAGTTGATGGTCGGCCAATAGTTGTAGGGTTTGATCTACATGCTTGAGATGCTCTTCCCATGTGTGATTGTAAATCAAGATGTCATCGAAGAACACAAGGATGAACTTTCACAAAAAAGGTGAAAGATGTTGTTCATCAGGCTTTGAAATGTGGAAGGAGCATTTGTGAGACCAAATGGCATTACCAAGAATTCATAATGACCTTCATGAGTGCGAAAAGCAGTTTTAGGAATATCTTCATCCCTGAGCCGGATCTGATGGTACCCAGAGCGAAGGTCTAGCTTGGTGAAGTACATGGTCCCATGTAATTCATCTAGTAATTCATCAACCACAGGGATAGGAAATTTATCCTTGACAGTTATCTTGTTGAGTTCTCGGTAGTCAATACATAGTCGCCAGGAGCCATCCTTCTTGAGGACCAGTAAGACTGGTGCAGAGTAGGGACTAGTACTAGGCCGAATGATACCCGCCTTGAGTAATTCTTGTATCATTGTCTCAATCTCTGACTTCATGGCATGAGGGTACCTGTATGGTCTGATATTGGGAGGTGCACTATCCGGCAATAATGGAATGGCATGGTCGTGAGAGCGATGCGGTGGTAGTGTAGTTGGTTCCACAAAGATGGCCTCATGTTTGTGGAGAATCTGTTGCAGGTCTGATGGGGTTTCACCCATTTGAGAGGTGGATGGTTGGATGGAGAATAGTTGTGCAATGACCCCATGTGATGATTTCTTTAGCAATTTCTCCATGCCATTTGAACTAATAATTTGAGGTGTTCCTGCTGGGGAGCCCTTGATGATGTGTGTTTGTCCGTTTTGGGAGAACTGCATCCAGAGTTCGGCAAAGTTCCAATTGATAGTGCCCAACGTACTCAACCATTGAGATCCCAAAACAATATCACATCCGCCCAGCTGGAGGGCAAACATGTCCTGCTTGAGTTCATAGTCCCCTATCTTGATTTTAACATTGCGACATTTTCCTTTACAAGGTAAGGTTCCCCCATTGGCTACCATGACCTCAAAGGAATTACAAGTGTGGATATAGCAATTTTCCCATTGAGCAACTCTAGGGTCAATGAAGTTGTGCGTGCTTCCCGAATCCATAAGGATGGAAAGACGTTGGCCCTTGAAAAATCTCGCAACCTTCATGGTTTGTGGAGTAGTAATGCTTGCAAGAGCATGGACTGTAATTGTTGTCTCAGGTTCCTGTTTCACTTCTTCTTGTGGAGAAGGTGTTTCGGAGGGTCCTCATCCTCATCACTCCGGTCAGAGTTATCGGGTTCTTCAACATCTATCAAGAACAATTTTTTGTGTGCACACTTATGCCCTTTAAAAAAAATTTCATCACAATTGTAGCATAATCCTTGGGCACGACGTGCATCCATCTCTTCTGTGGTTAGGCGCTTGGGTGCAACAGGTTTATTATCAACTGGGTGTTGGGATCGAGAAGGAAATGAAGGTCTATTTTGAGGAAACTTTGATGGGCGCCTTTGGGCAGAGAGTTTAGATTCGGCCAAACGGGCCAAACTGATAGCTTCCATCATAGTTTGTGGTTTCAACATTCTTACTTCCGCTTGGAGTTCCCCCTTCAACCTACTGATATAACAACTCTGGAAGAACCCTTCATTCAATCCTCTTGTCTTATTGGCCAATTTTTCAAATTGAGCTTGGTATTCACGGATTGACCCTGTTTGTTGTAGTTTGGTCAAGGCCCCTGTAAAGTCCTCATACTCACTAGGACCAAATCGAGTGAGTAGTTGGGATTCAAAATTCTCCCAAGAGAGATTTGGGTTGGCAATACGTAACCATTGAAACCGGTGTAGAGCCTCAGATTCCAAGTTAAAGGAAGCCATCTGGACTCGATGAAATATGGGGACATTATGAAGTCTAAAGAATTGATCAACCCTACATAGCCACCCATCAACATCCTTCCCACTAAATTTGGGAAAGTCCAATTTGGGCATTTTAAAGGATGGATCATGGTCATGATTCCTTGCAGAACCCTCAGCTTGGTGTTCTATTTTGGGTGGTCCTCTTTTTAGTTTGTTGTCTACTTCTATCAGTGCTTCTTCTAAGCGGTTACTAGTGGCCTCATGCTCTAGGCGAAGACCTTGGACTTCTTCCCTTATGGAGTGAAAAGCCGAGTGCAAGTTCTCAATGGATTTTGTTAAGGATTCCAAGTGGTCTAGTTCTTTTTGATGTCCACGGGTACCCTGGGCCATTTTGAAACCTTTTGTGACCAGTTACTAAAAATAGAATTGAGTTTTTAGGACTTACTATTTTTAGTAAGTGCCCAAAAAAGTGCTTGGGTGCTATATATCAAAATGATCAGCTCGAAGAGGTGGTCACAATGAGCTATATCTCTCAACACTACTTTTTGGCACCCTTTTTTTTTTATCTCCTGTTTTTTTGAGTCTAACGGTGTTTACAATTTTTGATTACGAGCTACAGAGCAAAAGTTGGGTACTGGAGCACTATCTATAACTGGCCTCGTGTCATGCTCTCACTGGTTGGCCTAGTCTTGATAGTCTCTCTAACACTACTGACCTCACTAGCCCCAAGATTCTCTGTATTTTGTAGGTGATTGTTATGACAGTTCTGTTCTGACCTTAAAGCTGTAAATTCTGACTTGATTGTGCACTCTTTGACTTCTTGCTTTTGTAGTGACTATGTGCCACTGTAAATTTGATTGTTATTCTCTAGATTGTCAGCTTAAGTGTCACCCTCATGGTCTATCTTGAATGCATGTACTTTCTATTATTTTTTTAGTAGAGGACTCCTTTCTCATATGCTCACTTTTGGGGATTTGAAATGCAGGTTTACGAATAGGGAGGTTTGGTTTTTTTTTTTTTTTTTTTTCATTTTTTACAGGTTGAAGTTTTAACAGAACCAGGGAATGCTAGGTAGAGGAGTATGTACCACCCATAGGCCCTCTATTATACCGACAGTGACGAACAATAGTGCTCGGACCAATATTTCAGGCCACTACTCAAGGAGGATTCCACACATACCCTTGAGCACACTACCTGCCTCTCTGACAATACGGGAGGGTAATCGTCCAGGATGTTGTGTCCCGTAGACTATGAGTAATACAAGGCCGAAAAGCTTCCTAATGGCTAAAAGTTTGTTTAAACCTAGATGGTCTCCCGATATACCCGAAGATACGTGGGAGCTCAAGTCCGTGCGCGAGTTCTGTCTGAGGCCTGGGTATTGGAGCCTGATCGCCCCTCACTTCACTAGACGCTTTATGGGCTATCTAGCTTAGCCAATAACGACAGATCCTTCACGATATTTTAAAACCCCCGACACAGGGTTTCTACCTACTCAACTAAAAAGATTTTTTTTTTTTGGTCTGGAAAAAAAAATGCATTGTATTTTTGGATTTTTTTTTAATAAAGAAAAATAGGAACGGAAAAACACACAGAATTTATACCTAACAGGCGGATTGGATGGCAAGAATCATTGCAGTTGCAGCAGAACTTGGCCCTAGAAAGCGCTCTGATACCACTTGTTAAGATCCTACTATAAAATATACTAAACAACACACTCTCAACTCAAATAAACACACTCTCACACATTTGCTTGGAAATAAACTCACAGAAACATTATAAGAGTATTCAGAATTAAATGCATATGATAACAAAAATTACTTAAAAGGAACAATCTCACAATAGATAGAATCGGAGGCCTCTTCGAGGGGGCAACCTCCTTCAACACTTCATTAATTTGCAAAAAGATGATTACATTGGTGCCTTTTCGGGTATTTAAAGAGTTTCCTTCCAAGGTTGGCTTACATGCAAAATGCCACCTGGATTACATGCATAATGCCACCCGAATTACATGCATAGTGCCACTTTGAATTACATGCACAATGCCACTCGAATTACATGCATAATGCCACACGAATTACATGCACAATGCCACTCGAATTACATGCACAAGGCCACCTTACCTAACCTATCTACCATGTGTTACATAGAAAAGGGTGCCATTTGTCATAGGCACTACCTAAGCTAAAACTTAGAACATTACAAAATATTAATCATGGGTACTACCCACGTTCACTAGGAATTATTACATCAAGGAAGTTATTACATTAAGGGTTAGGATGAGATCCTAATAGGTCGGCAGTTTGGCCGTGCCCAGGCTGTCCGCCCTTGGACCCGCCAAGGAGGTCGCAAGGGGGATGTAGGCGAAAGGCTGGTGGCCAGGTGGAAGTCGCCGCACTAGTGGGACTAGTGTCATCGAGTCCCTTGACCATCACGTGTCGCAAGTTTGAAGTGTGTAAACATTAATTTACCAGCTTGAAGGAAACTTGGCAAACAGAATGGCCAAGTGTGAAGGCATCGTTGGTTGGAGAAGAGTGATGGCGTGCCTCGAAGGTTGAGGCAAAGTCCGAGTTGAGGAAGCGGTCGAGAGGAAAGCCGTGAATGCCAAAAGGTGGCATGGCAGAGTTGGCCAGTCCAGTTGCTGAAATGCGAAGTCCCTTACCAATGGATAAGCAAAAGTCTCCATGTCGAAGCAGCGGTAGTCGGAGCAACGGGATGAGTTAGTGGGCATGCGAGTTCGGCCCTTCCAGGGTCCTCATTCCCGAGTTGTGTCATGAGTTAAGCATGGCCAAGTAGAGTAGTAGTTGGATGGGTGACCTCTTGGGAAATGTCCCGGGTGGTGCACGCCATGGTTGTTGAGTGAAGGCGAAAAGCTACGAGGGAACAGGAGCAGATCAGAGTTTGGTCATTTTGTTGCCGAGATAAGGGCGTATTGTTGTTGTCTGTTCGTGAGGATGCGACAGGCAAGTTGAAAGGTCTTCCCCTAAGGCAAAGAGTTGAAATTGCCATAGTGCCAATGAGTCAATTTGAGCGTCGACAGGGACATCACATAAATTTGTTGTGCGGTTGGGTTGCCTTATGCCTACCGAATTGCAGTTGCTATGTGCCCAGCCTTGGTTCATTCTGTCGTCTCTATCGTTGGCCGGTTGTTGCCAAGAAAAAGGGGAATGTGTTGGCTATCTTCAAAAGTTTGTCAAGTAGTCAGTAAGTCTTCCAGTGTCGTGAACTTGAAGGACAATGTGTGAAAGGTAAGCGGAAGATTAAGGAAGCAAGAAGTGGTTGTCATCGGAATGTGGTTGGCGGCCAGGTTGTGAAAGCCCGTTTGGACCCAGGTCCATGTGAAGGAAGCAGTCCGAGAGGAACCTGAAAAGCCCAAAGTGGCGTGGCAAAATTTTGCAAACCGAGTTGCCGAGTTGCAAGGGTCTCGTGCCGAAGATAGGCAGATGTCTCACGGCGATGGGGCAGGATGTTGGGTTGGCTTGTTTGGAGCTTTCAAGTGCTCATTTCAGTGTTTTGTCGATTGTTAAGCAATTCCCGATAGAGTACTGCTCAGATGGGTGACCTTTTGGGAAGTGTCCCGGTTGGTGCAGGCCATTGCATGAATTATGCGTGAAGGCTAAAAAGTTGCCACGGGAGTTTGCCATGATGGTTTGGATGTTGACAGGGACGTCACGTTGGCTTGGTTGTGCGGTCAGGTTTCCTTATGCCTACCGAAGTT
The DNA here is from genome assembly GCA_028583015.1 of Wollemia nobilis. Classification (NCBI taxonomy): domain Eukaryota; kingdom Viridiplantae; phylum Streptophyta; class Pinopsida; order Araucariales; family Araucariaceae; genus Wollemia; species Wollemia nobilis. The sequence continues at coordinate 8,804,577 of JAQPPZ010000458.1, read as the reverse complement.
CAAAAGTCGCATGCCCAGCCTTGGTTCATGTTGTCGTCTGGCGTGTTTGCTTAAGTTGTTGCCGAAATAAGTGGGAAGTGTCCCGGTTGGTGCGCGCTATTGCCTGAATTATGCGTGAAGGCTAAAAGGTTGCCACGGGAGTTTGCCATGATGGTTTGGATGTTGACAGGGACGTCACATTGGCTTGGTTGTGCGGTCGGGTTGCCTTATGCCTGCCGAAGTTCAAAATTTGTGTGCCTAGCCTTGGTTCATGTTGTCGTCTAGTGTGTTTGCTTAAGTTGTTGCTGAAATGAGTGGGGTAAAGTGTGGTTGTCTATCCTGCAAAGTTTAGCAGCCAAAGTTGGCAGTAGTCTTGCATCAAGTGAAGGCGTGGATGACCTCAAGGGAGCAGGTAAGTTCCACTGTCGCCGAGTGGTAAGCCAAAAGCAGGACGTTCAGCCGAAAGGAAATGGGCTCATTTTTGAGCTTGGCAAGGATCAAGGATTGCCACGGTCGAAGGAAGGCCGCCGAAGTCTGAAAGGAAAGGGGCTCATGTCTGAGCTTGGCAAGGATCAAGGATTGCCACGGTCGAAGGAAGGTCGCCGAAGTCTTAAAGGAAAGGGGCTCATGTCCGAGCTTGGCAATGATCAAGGATTGCCACGGTCGAAGGGAGGTCGCCGAAGTCTGAAATGGAAAGGGCTCACGTTGGGTTGAGTTGGTAGGAGTCAAGCTCACCACGGTCCTGTCTTGGAGAGACCGCCGAAGTTCGATGGGAAAGGGCTCTTGTTGAGTTGGTGGGAGTCGAGCTCACCACGGTCCTGTCTTGGAGAGACCGCCGAAGTTCGATGGGAAAGGAGCTCAGTGGAGCTTGGTGGGAGTTAAGCTCACCACGGTCCTGTCTTGGAGAGACCGCCGAAGTTCGATGGGGAAAAGGTTCGGTGGAGCTTGGTGGGAGTCGAGCTTACCACGGTCCTGTCTTGGAGAGACCGCCGAAGTTCGAAGGGTGCCACAAGTGGAAAGGATGTAAGTTCAGTTGATGGCGTGATTCTCTGTAGGTTGTGCTTCAGGAGGTATGTCATTGCAACAACAATTATCCTGAAGAAGAGCGGAGGGTCAGTTGCGAGTGGACAAGTTGCATGATGGAATGCAAAGTTCAAACAGAAGCACATTTTGCTAGATCTGATGATTTCAGATGAAGATTTTGTCGCGAGGAGGGACACTTGTGAACCGTAGCACTAATGCGAAGAGCGTTAGGTGCGATTTGGTGAGTTGTTCTTCAAAGCAAGTTCGGTTTGATTCTCTATGTGTTGTGCTTCAGGAGGTATGTCATTGCAACGACAATTATCCTGGAGAAGAGCAGAGGGTCAATTGCAAAAAGGATAAGTTGCGTGATGGAATGCAAGTTCAGCAGGGGCATAGTTGCCATATCATGTGACTTTAGAGGAAATTCGGTCGTGAGGGAGGACACTCGTGAGGCCGAAGCACTAATGCGAAGAGTGTTAGGTGTGGTTCAGTGAGTTGGTCTTCAAGGTTTGATTCTCTGTAGGTTTTGCTTCAGGAGGTATGTCAAGTGCAACGACAGTTATCCTAGAGAAGAACAGAGGGTTGGTTGCATAAGTATCGAAGACGACTCAGCCATCGTCTGCAGAGGTAAAGCGGAGATGGAGGATGCCAAGTCAGTTGGCAAGGCTGCCAAGTAAGTTGGCCAAGGTAAGAGATGTCAAGGAGTTCTTGATCAGTTGGGAATATTGTTGCTTCTATCAGTTGGGAACATGGCAAGTACCTTGTGGAAAGTGGGTTTTGTGCCTAAAGTGGGGGAGCCTCTGCCGTTAAAGAAAGTGTGTAGGTAAGGATTAATCGCCCTAACCCTGCACAGTGTTTGGTCGGCAAAGCGTCCTGAATGTTATGCAAAGGAAGCTACCAGAGTGAGTGCAGTAGTGCTACGGGTTTAGATCAAAGGGTCCTGAAGTTTTCAAAGGGACCTGTTCAACGAGGAGCACCTACCTATGGCGTCGAGGGCGTCGCCACTTTAAGTGGGGGAGATTATGATAGGATGGTTCTCCTCGCCTCCTATCCACGTCCAAGGGCTCCTTGCTTGCCACCGTCGTCCAGGTTTGTGCCTCCGTTCAAGTGTTGGGAATGTAATGTCGTTGATTTTAGATCGGCCTTGATGAAGGTTGCGGTGGCCAAAGCAAGTGAGCAGGGTCTGCCATTAAGCAGGTAGCACAAGCTGGGTGCATGCTGAGGTAACCTATCGGACCTAAGGAGGGGTGATCGTCTGCCGACGAGTCAAGTGTCATGCAGCGAGTAGGCTAGTCAGCAAGTTAGTTGTACATTGTGCAGATATTATGAATATAAATGTTAGTTGTACATTGTGTAAATGCCTTGTGTTGGTCGACTGAGTTTATGGGCGCTTTGTCTGTTTTGGCTAACCTTGTGCATCGTGCTTCCGCTATATCATGTATGCAATCTATTATCTTTGTTGCAGGGTGCTTGACGGTAAGGCGTAGTCCCCGCTGTCTAGCAGGCGGCCAAAAGCTGAGGTGCGGCGTAGGAAAAGGACCAAAGCATGGTGGTCCGTCGTGGGCCACGGAGTGGAAGTCCTGACCCTACAACAATATGCATGGGAAGATGAGTTAAGTAGACAGGTGCATGTTCAATTGGTTGAGCTGAAAAAGGCTATTTTAGAACAGCAAGAGAATATTCCCCCTTTCTCTCACTATTCAATTTTCATACACCTCATAGCGGGACAGCTAGATTGTGAGATTTTAGACAGGTTAGGACAAACCAATGCCAGAGATATACAAGAAATTTTATGACAGAAATACACAATGTTCTATGTAGACGCCTCTTGGACAGAATAGGCCCTGGTATTGCTGCCTTCCTAAAAGAAAAAGAGGTAGGGGATAAATTTCTGTCGGAAGAAATTTCGTACATCAGGTTATATGGAGCAAAGATTCCTCCAAAGGCCTTACCCAAGTATTGCCCTATGTTTATGGCTTCCCTTGAAATTGCCAGGCAAATTGCAGAAGAGGTGAAAATGCAAAGTTCCACGAGCCTGGGGGACGAGGGGACGGGGGGACGCGTTTCGGGGATGGCAGGGGACAGCAGGCCGATTTTAGGGGACTGCTGGTATAATACTGTAAATTTTTTTAGAAATTTTGAATAATCTACAAATTCTACACACAACAAAAATGAAAAAATACTAAAAACTTGAAAGGTATGCATGTTATTAAAACATGTTTCAATCTGAAATGAACTCATCTATAGCCTATTACTAGTGCAGCCATTTCAACAAATGTAACTTGAAGGTTCAGCCAAGGATATCAAGTGCAATCTCTAACACCAAAATAGTTGCTATTGCTCAAGTAAAGAATGCCACACTGTTCAGCTTTTAACATTCAAACAATAACAATCATCATTTTTAAAGCCACCAATATTCAAGCAAAGACCATTTTTTAATTTTTTTCCAGTCACCAATGTTCAAATAAAGACAGTTCTTATCCCCATGAGTGTGGTCTACCGGCAAGGATGCCACTTGCATTATCGGTGATGTGACCCGGGTTCAATCCCCATGGTGGATGTGTATAAGAAGTATTACTCAAAGAAATAAAATAAAAAATAAAAAATAAAATAAAGACAGTTCTCTGTTTTTGCTTTTTGGCCATCAATGTTCAAGCAAGATAGTCATTGGTTTTCACTTTTCTCTGTTCAGGCAAGATAGTTATCTATTTTTTCAGGCATCAATGGTCAATCAAGACAGTCATCAGTTTACAGCCCTCAATAAAATTATAAAAGCAAGACACATTTACTGTTCAGTCTCTAGCAATTCTGCACTGCTGTCCAATCACTAAAGTGATATTTAAACATTGACAACCACCATTGTTCAGTTCCCACCATGTAAGCAATGACAGTTACTCCTAACTGTTCAGATATGACAGCCTTTTTTTTTAATTTAAGTTTGTATCATTTTTTTATTTTATTTTTACTTTTTTGGGGGGACGGCTGGGCGTCCCCGAGGACGGTTGGCCGTCCCCGGGGACGTCCCTGGATGTCCCCTAAAAAGGGACGTCCCAGGGACGGCCACTTGGGACGGCCAGCCGTCCCAAGGACAGCGGGGGGAAATGTCACCCATGCAGTCCCCTGTCCCCGAGGACACAAAGGATAGGGTACACGTTCCCCAGGGGGGGCACATCCCCGTGGAACCCTGTGAAAATGCGTATAAGGAAGAGGCACGGCAGAGTCCCCTGATTGACAGTCTCGTGCCAGTTTGGACATTACAGCTTCCTAGGATACTCAACAATGCTCAAAGCCATGTGGGATATGGATAATTTTCGTTTTGACGAAGTAACATGGAGACCCTATGATCCAACAGGGGGTTACATGAGAATGATGCAAACGCACAAATACGCATGGGTACATCACAGGGAAGAAGAATATGAAAAAGAACTTCCGAAAGCCATACAAGCAGGCGCTGATCTAAGGAATGTATGGTCAAAATTTCCATATAAAGATAGAGGAAATTCTAGAATTGAAAGAGTAGGAGACTATCCTCAAGTGTTGGTAAAGTTGCGGGAAATGTTCGTAGAATCAGTGGCTCCTATTTTTCCTATAATTACTCCAAAGGAGCTTCAGGATCCATTCCTGGAGATAGTAGACCAAGGGGCAGACCAGATAGAGATAGTCGTTGATGTTGATGATATAACTCAGGTACCAGAAAAGGTTCCTTTAACAATCCATCTGGTAGCAAAAGAAACTCTTGGCTTAGATCAATTAACAATAGAGGAAGCTGCTGTTTTAGCCTAGTCAGCACTAGAAGGAGCAAGTGCACAAAAAGGAAAAGAGATACTTACGACACCTCTACTAATTGATCCCACAGCGCCAACCACTACAGAAATGGTGCCTGTTAAACTTACGAAAAGACCAGGGTCTGATTCTTTGAAGAGCAAGCTGAATTTGACGATGTCCATGCCCAAACTAGCCCCAAAGGCAATCCCTGGGTCATTGATCATCAATAATAAAGAAATTAAAATCTCCACAATTATACAAAAGAAAATATTAAAATCAGAAATCAAGATAGAGAGCCCAACTTCTTCCCCAGAACATAAAAAGGCTAAGCTAACTCTCCCATCGATAGAGACGGCCCAAGGCAAAGTGACGTTAGTAAGAGTTGAAGAAGACATACTGATCAGCAACATTGGGGAGAAGGAATTACAGGCCATAGCCATGGGAGAAGACCTAAAAGAAAATCCAGTTACATAAGAGGGAGACACCGAGGCTTTAACTACAATGGCAACAATTACCATACCAGCCCCTAAAAACCCCACTGCTTTTCAAGTGGATATGAAATCTGGTGAGGTTCAGATGATGGGAGAAACAAAAGACTTGGTACAGCTAGGGAAAATCATACAAGCAAAAACGTCAGAACTCCTATTAAGAGAAAACAAAGAATTGAAATTCAAGTTAAAAGTTGCTCAGAGTTTGCAAGCTAAAGTAGATAACTTGAAGGCACAATTGTCGCAGGTCACTGCTCCACAAGCCGAACCTCAAGCGATAATCAAGAGTATTGACTACTATGATTTTCTCTCTAAAATCAAGAGGGAGATGATTTGCAGAGTGCAGAATAGAATAGGGGATACAATAAAGATGTTTAGGGAGATTAATACAATAAGAGCCACAACAGTGGAGGTGAAGAATCTACTAGCCCATGGGGAAGATAGAATGGATGCCATACTCCCTATATTTCAGCAATTCGAAGAATATTATCAAGAGATTCAGGATAAAAGAGTTACTCTGGGAGATCGCACCAAGATAGAATGTGCTACAGAATTCATTAAAGTGTCCATGTTCAGATTGAACATAGCAGGATGGTATAAGTGGACGGAAGAAATGGACATACTTCAACAAAAGGTAAGGGATGATATGGCAAGGGCAGGCCTTTCCCTTGAAGAGTTTCTAGAAGTGTCCAATATAGAAGACCTTATCATCAATAAGATCCAAGAATTTGACTATGATCCAGAAGATGGAGCGGAACTGACCAGACAGACTTTGTTCCTAGCTGATATGACCAGCTTCCTGTGTTCTATAAGTGAGAAGAACAAAGGGTGGATAAAGATACAAAAGAATAAGACACTCCAACATCTGAAAACTGTGAGGTTTGCAATGTCTTTTAATGAGGAAGCATGGAGAATAATAGGCTTTTTAATCAGGAATGTCAAACAAGAAGAAAACCGTAAAGAGAAGGGAATTAAGCCCATCAGCTTAGAAATGATGTTAAGAACACCCCCAGGCATTAAGATGAAAATAACTTAAGAAGGAAAAAGCTCTGGAAAGGATGTGTTTCCAGATATCAACATGGCTGTGGAAGGGTCTACTACTGAAGAAGAGATTGAGACTGTTGACCAGGGAACCAGCCCATGAGTGCCTGACAGCTGTAAACCACTTTTTGAGTAAATCCAAAGACACTATGGAGAGCAAAAGACAATTTTGTAAGTAAAACAAGATCCAGGCAAGTTGTTGCGTATTCAGCTAATTGGACACGGAAGATAGTGAAAGGTGTGTCGCTCATATTAAATCAGTTATAACAAATTCAAGAACCAGAAGGTATGAAAGGAGTAGTCGCGGCCAGAATCTGCATCAAGCTTTTGCATAGCATATTTTTGCTAAGAGGTATACTTGAGTGCCATGTTCTTTGCTGTTGTATTTTCCCTTGTGTCTTTCCTTCTTTGCCATCTCTTATTCTTCCCATTAATGTGTAGGTCTAGATGTCTAGAGACTCAACTGTTACTAGACTCAATTGTTACTAGATTGGAAGGGAAGAGTGAAAAGTCCTTGTTACATTATTTGAATGAGGATTTTTATTATATTAATCTTTCAAGAGTAAAATGACAATTTCAGGCCAACTCTTTATGTAATCACTCTTGATATTAATACAATTTTGGGCTTCTTATCTGTCATATCTTTTGTTCAGTCTTGTGTGTGTCTCCATTACATGTTACATTATTTGAACGTATGGATGGACACTTCTTTCGTTGGTCAATTGTTATGTTTATTACGATATTCGAATGAATGTAATTGCACCAATTCTTTCTTTCCCCTCTCTTTCTGTTACATTGAATTGTCATAAAATCTTGTTACAATAGCCCAAAGGATTAAGGCATTGGTCATACCTAAGGCATAATTGAACAGTTATTGTTTAAGCTTGGTCAATTTTATAAAAACTTTCACTTACTAGCATAAATCAGGAAGAGCATGAACATAAAATGTCAAAACTTTTTCACCTCAAGGGTTTCCTTACCATACCTGGTCTATCTAGAAATATATAAAACTCTATTCCTAGGTTAAAGAGGCAGGTCTACCAGAGCCTATAATTGCTCGTTGGCAATTGGTTTTTCTTATAGCATGACAAACAAATCCTAACAATGCAAGAAAAATCTCCAACAGGGTCATTCCTTTTTATAGGAAAACAAGAGAAGATTCCAGAAAAATCGAGATACATCCAAACCGCGTTAATTAACAACCGCGTTAAATTAATTGCTGCTTATATTAATTGCGAGGATCCTGTGTCATAAGATTGTACGGTCGTCTATTTCGCCTCGGGGGTAGAGCCCCCAAATCCCCAAGCAGGGGGGAACTACGACCCCCCTCGACAAGAAAGGATCGCTATAAGTTGCACTACTCTACTGAAGAACATCGGAGATCTGTACATTGACTTCACCTCCTAACAACCTCATGGAGATGAGTTGGACCAAATTTTTGCCATGGTTTATCAGCTCCTCGACTTTTCACCTTATCCCATCATTCTCCCAAGCGCAATAGTGACACATAATTGTTGGCAAGAGCTGAACATGGAATCAGTCTATCAAATGTTTAACACAACAGTGGAGTAGAAGTCCTTGTGGATCTTGGAAAACATAGAATATGGTTGGACCAATGTTAACTAGAACTACATAGGATTGATCGCTCCTCGTGCTACAAGGAAAATCTTTTTTGCATGAGGCTATGCAGACCATAGGAAAGACAAACTTTTGAGCATAAGAAATCAATTTCTTGCATTGCTTGGTTGAAACAAGAGTTACCTTTGTTTGGGGAAGGCACTCTAAGATGTGATCTTTTTGGCATGAGGCTATGCAAACCATAGGAAAGACAAACTTTTGAGCATAAGAAATCAATTTCTTGCATTGCTTGGTTGAAACAAGAGTTACCTTTGTTTGGGGAAGGCACTCTAAGATGTGATATGTCATCCTTTTGACTCGCAGGAACTATTGTTGGGGATAGGATTGATAGCTCACTTGGCAATCAAAGAGATAGGGTTTTTCCACAAAAAACATTATAAACGTCCAATGGCAAGGATGCCACTTGCATTATCAGTGATTTGACCAGAAGTTCAATCCCCACGGTGGATGTTTATAAGAAGTATTATTCAAAAAAAAAAAAAGTCCAACGGCACCATGTTACAAGTGATAATGTCATTCATCAACTTTATGCCATACTTGAAAGCACTTTGACACCGAACCTCCACTCCTTTTCCTAAACAAAGCCATCCCTTGAAGTAAGGCTAAGGAGGAGTTGAAATTAAAATCCTAACTGTGTCTTGAGCGATGATGTTTTTTGGACTTTCGATGTCAAAGATTATATGGAGGCTTGCCATTAACCTAGTTAGAGATGTGAAACAAACGCTCTTGTTCTCCAAAGGCATTTGAGGTTGGGGTTTTGTCGATCCTACGTGTTGGTGCTAAGGCATTGGTTGTCTACCTCCTCTACGCACTCTAGCATCCCCATGCAATCGGTGACATTGGGCTGCACCTTGAAAGACCTTTATTGAGTTCTGCAATCAGCATCACTATGTCTACAGATATGTTAATGGTTGCTCCACTTCTTGTTTCTCTTTGTCTTGCATGATAGGAGGTGTCTTTGGCTTTTATTGCATTGTAGGATGCTTGCATTGTAGTGCCTTAGAGGATTTTAATACATGCAACTTCTTCATTGGCACCTACTAGGTATCACATAATGGATGAAGACCTTACTGCTTCACTCAAAATCTTTCCTCCAACTTAGTCACAAACCTGAAGGCCTACGTCAAAGTGTCGACAAAGAGGAACCCAATCTCAGAGCTAATTTGACAGATAAGTCCATTAACTTGCTTGAGTACATGATGCTTCTCTTTTTTGTTTATGCACAACCAAGCAAGGTACTTGTTGAACTATACGAGTGGACTGTCTACCTGCAACGTTGGCTTAGGTGCTGAAAAGGCATGTACTCATCCTCCTAGTGATTGAGGGGGTAGAAACGACTCATGAGCATGCACAAGATCCACAAATTTCGTCTAAGTAATAACATCGCTATCCTCCTCGAGCTTCATGCTATTGGCTTCCTATCAATACAGAACCCATATGGACATCTTTAATGCTACAAAAGAGATTTTGTTTGCATCAATGAAACAATTTACAAAGTAAAAGAATTTAATTTGCTAGAGCCAAGTGTACAACTCTTCACGATTAATCAGGCATGAGAAGATGGAAATACCAATGTTAATGTGGCTCTGAAAAAGTGCAGGAATATGGTAGTTATTGACAATGCTCTCATATGAATCATGAAATCCCAAAATTGTCCAAGCAGAGTGTTCCTCTAATCTTCCCAAGCATCCCAAACAAATTTGTTGATGTCTGGCTCTTGGTCTCTATTGAAGACAAGCTGGAAACTTTGTCCATCTTTGCACATGAATGACATTCTTCAGGGTACTCAAAAACAGAACCTGGTTGGACAGCTTTCTTTTGATAGCACAGATGTGTGCTAGAGGACATTCAACAACGAAATGAAAAGGGCTGGCTCAGCACAGGTAGAAGTCACTGCAAGGACAAAGATTGAAAACTGCAAAATGACAAAATAAGCTCTAATACCAATATTTTACGTCAATGGGGCCCAGCAGGATGGCATGCAGGATAACTACCCAAACTCAACTTGTGACTCGATGAGTTATGCTTCAGAGTTGCACAACAGAACAGGGCACAATGTGTTTACCTCTTCAAACATCCACACATCATATGGACAAGAAAAACAACTAGAGGGATGCTGATCAAGAAAGATGCAGAAAAATCAAAAAGTAATAAATAACTGGAAAGCTTTATTTACAGATAATGCAAATTACAAATCATTGATGTAGCACAGTTGGCAGCAACACCAAGTTGTAGGTTACACGTTACAAAATCTGGTTTTGTATACAAACATCTACATTGGAGTTACAAGAATCGAAGGGCAACTGAAATGGATCCCCTTTCGAGCAAAGTAAAAGAACAGTTCAAGAAAACAGTTGTTGAACTGTCCAACTTAGTACATGTAGCCCAGGGTTGAAGTCTGACTGGTAAGAACGTATGGCTCACAAAGAACCCACCAGGGTTCAATTCCCATGGATATCATGATAGACCGGTTTGTTGTAAATACCACAGTAATGCGGGAGGCCCATTTCAATCCTATATAGCTAATTAAAAAGAGAGAAAAAAAAAAAAGGAAAAAAACAAGTACATGTAAATTCTTATCATAGGTATCATTAAAAATAATATATTTACATTCGGTTGTAGATCAGTTTTTGGCCCTTAATTTAGGGGGAACAAGTACCATAAGGATGCCTTGGGTCAAAGCCCCATTGGGAATACCTCTCGTGTTAATGCAGCCATGAGATTTGGGCCCACTCAGACAATGTTGGGTGAATTTTGATAACAGAGAATCTAGAGATAACCCTTAGATATAGTTTCTTAGCTTAACAGAATTCTAATCTTGATAGTGTGTTCCCCATGCATTACTAGAATAATAGAAGTGCTTACCAATCCACCAAATAAATGGGTTATGTAATACAAAGATCATAAAAAATTATATCACTCCCTTTTGGTCTCTCATTTAATTTCTAATCAACCCTTTTACTTAAGAAATAGAAAAAAAACTACTTCTCCTGAAGCCTATCATAACTTGGCCTTCACAAAGAAGGAAAACACCAATCTCCAATCAAGGAGACAATTGGGTGGGACTAGCAAACCTGATTTAATAGCAGCAAGTGCAAACAGAAGATTAATTGAGACACAGTGTGAATTGAACAGTACAAGAATCAGTTATTAGAGACAGCACAGCATGGCCTTGTCCCATGCTAGAACAGTCACCTAAAGAGAGAAGAAGAGACATGGTTATTCCGGACTGTTCAATGTGATTTCGGGCAGGCCAGTCAACAAATGGCAGTTGTTTCTCAAGAAATGGCCAACTATTTCATGAGAAACTGCAGTTTCTCAGTCGTTTCTCATCTGCATGAAACGACCTGCCAAAAGTGGGAAAAATGAAAAACTAAGAAGGAAGTGGGGCCCTGCACCGAAATCCTAAATCAATAAGGAAATATACCGCTTAGATGCAGCAGTGCTCTATGGTGATGTTATGGTTATACTGCTAGGCAAATTGTGTATTCACGGATTAGAATACTATCTATCTGGATGTTTACTATAGGGTATTCTAAAAGTTCTATTACAAAAAAAATCCTAGGTAAGACTAATTAAATTTTCAAAACTTCGCTATGCACCTTTAGAATGTCATATTCTTTACTAATGAAATCTTCAAAACTTTGCTATGCACCTTTAGAATGTCATATTCTTTCTTTTGACAATTTTAATGAGGATCTTTAATATGTGTCCTATCTGCTGTTTCTGACATACAGTTATACTAGAGTGGCAATTTGGTACATGGACTGTGCTTGTGTTTCCTCAGTGTTGGCTATGAGTTGACTGAGTTTAGCATGTTGGTAATTTGACTATGGTTTTTTGGTCTCCTTTTTTTGTCAATACAAAGATGTGATTGATTATCTCTGTTACAATGAGTTTCTTGTCCAACTTTTATCTCTGAAATAATGATGATTTTGTATTGCCTAACTTTTTCAAGATGCAATATAGAGGGTTAATGTATCCATTCAAAAGATAAAATCTTGGCTCATAGAATATATTCCACAAATACGTAGGGCTTCTAATGGTAAACATTTGCAAAATAGGGAGATCTCTCCTTCAATACATGATATGAAAACAAGTTATTATTGTGGTGCAATTGGGGGGCTAATTTGAGCTTACGATTGCTACAGTTAAACATACAATGTACTATTTACTCTAAACTTCATCCAGTTATCAATTTAAATATTACAGCAATTGAGCCACATAACAGTCCAATATCAAGGATTGCCCTACTTTCATTAGGGTCCATGAATATAAATATTGGCATTTCATGGTACTTATAGAAATTTGAATGATTTGTAACATTCTTAAACGAGAACAGTTTAATTCAATGAGCAGGACAAACATGTCTCTAATATTTGCCATTCCTGTTTTCCATTACACAGTTTCAAATGTTGGCTTTGATAAGTTAAGGAAGAATTCAACTGTTCATTAGCAGGTCATAAGCATCTCTAATAACAGTTGAATAATAGGTGTTCAACAAAAACCCTGAACGTGTATATAAACGTGCTATTCAAAGATTAATACAGGCCTTTCTAAAGCTTCATCAGATGGGTGCTTTCACGATTAGAAGATGAAATAACTGAGACTAAAGGAACATATATAAATTTCCATATAGCCATATTTTCATTCAAGAGACTAACACTTTAGTAGTTGTTTACGATTCTATTCAACTAGAAGCAACTATTAATGTTATTCACTCGGAATGGAATTTTGAAATCTAACAAGGAATAATGTTTCTTGTGGCCTTTGTTTGCTAAATACCACATGTCTGCGCATAAAGTGAATGAGATAACATTAGAATTATAGTCAAAATAAATAATAGATAAATGCCTAAAATATTTGTATAATGATGGCCACTTCCCACTGCTCCTTATAATAAAATCAATTTTATTTCACTAATGTCCATCACTACCAAACTATGTGACCTTGTCCGTGAAAAGAAAAGCATTGCATAAGCTCTGAAGTTTTTCCTTTTCCATTGATTTAAGTATCAGATCAACTCCAATGATATCACATAGCTAATTGCTCTTGTTAATTATATTCTGCCATTGACCATTTTTTCAGAGGAAAATACTTGAAAAAACAGTTATCTTAAGAATATCAGGAGTTTTCCCCGGTAATGCCAAAAGACATTTATTACATCATTTTGCTGACTTCTGTTAGGAAATTAAAAGCAAGCCAGCATAAACAACAATAAACAGTACACGAGATTTTACATGGAAACCCTGCAGTGTGCAGGTAAAACCACAGGGCAATGGCAACTTTTCTTCTTTTATTATTTTCAGCTGATTTCGTACATTCGCACTCTGTCATGATGCAAGGGGCATTCCCATTTTTATAGAAATACAAAGGAAGATTACAAAAAAGTCGTGGCACATTCCAGATAAAAGCGCTTTATTAAAAAAAAACTGCTTTTATTAACTGCTTTCTATAACAAAAGTTGCTTTAAAGACGAAAGCAGCTTTTAAAGCAAAAAGAAGCTTTAAAGCAAAAAAAAATTTAAAGCTCCACCTAGCACCACTCTGCTGAAGAACATCGGAGATCTGGATATTGACTTCACCTCCTAACATTCTCCCACTTGAAGTCGATTTGCAGGAATTCTTTGCCTTTGTTTTCCATCCAAATGCCAATTGCCCAATGCTGCCCTTATCACGTTTAGCAATCCCAGAGAAGTTTTGCACCACTCAAACTTCTCTCTCTTGACCAGCTTTGTAAGCATATCTGCACGATTCACTTCAGTATCAATCTTCACCAACAGGATCCTACCTTCTTCCACCACATTTCTTATAAAATGGTACTTAACATCAATGTGTTTGGTGCGATCATGGAATGTTGGGTTCTTCACTAATTGAATAGCACTTTGACTATCGCAATGCAATGTAATCTTCCCCTACATTATCTTGAAGTCACCCAACAGTTGCTCTAGCCAAATTGCCTCTTTGATGGCTTCAGTTGCTGCAACATATTCTGCTTCAATGGTTGATAAAGCCACCACAGATTGCAACTTAGAAGTCCAACCCACAGTTCCACCAACAAGAGTGAAAGCATATCCCGTAGTGGACTTTCGCCCATCTCTATCTCCACCATAATCAAAATCCACAAAACCTTTAACTTGCAAATCTATCAATCCGAAGTAAATGGCAACATCTAAAGTGCTTCTTAAATATCTAAATATCCACTTCACTGCATTCCAATGCTCCTTACCAGGATTCGCCATGTACCGGCTGACTACTCCCACTACTTGGGCAATATCCGGACTGGTGCTCCCATGGCGTACATGAGGCTTCCTACTGCTGATGAATATGGTACACAAGACATGCTTGTCTTCTCTGCTTCTGTTATAGGACACTGTTCGGAAGACAATTTGAAGAGTGGAGGAAGCGGGGTACAGATTGGTTTTGCATTCTGCATATTGGAGCGCTGCAGAATCTTTCCTATATATGTCTTTTGAGATAACCAGATCTTCCTTCCTATTTTGTCCATGTGTATCTTCATCTCTAAAATTTGGTTTGCTGCTCCTAAATCCTTCATATCAAATTCAGAGATTTTCTTCTTGCTAAGGCTTGCAACTAGCATATCATCAACATACAACAGCAAGATAATAAAACTACCATCATTAAACCTCTTATAGTATGCACAATGGTCAGCTTCACTTCTACTGAAACCTTGGCTCTTCATGAAGGTGTCAAATTTTCTGTACCACATCCTTGGTGCCTGTTTCAATCCATACAGATATTTCTTAAGTCTGCAAACCAAATGCTCTTTGCCTCTTTCTTCATAGCCCTTAGGTTGATCCATATAAATCTCCTCCTCGAGATCACCATGTAAGAAAGCAATTTTTACATCAAGCTGCTCCAGCTCTAAATCTTGTGCTGCCACAAGTGCAAGTAAAACTCTAACAATAGTTAGCTTCACAACTTGGAGAGAAGATTTCATTGAAGTCTATACCTGACTTCTGCACATAACCTTTTGCCACCAAGCGAGCTTTATATCGTTAAAAACAGCCCATCATTGTTCTTCTTTACTTTGTACACCCACTTGTTACCAACAACCTTTCTTCCAGGTGGAAGATCCACAAGTTCCCATGTTTCATTCTTCCATAGTGATTCCATCTCCTCATCCATGGATTTCCTCCACTTATCTGCATTCTCAGATTCTCCAGCTTCCTGAAACGAGCTAGGCTCACCATCATCAATTAACAAAGCAAAAGAGGACTGAAAATCAGGAGAATACCTGTCCGAACGCTTTTGTGGACATGTTGATCTTCTAACCCAATGTTCAGTTGGTTGTGGCTCTTGGTCTTGTGATTGTTCAGGCTGCTGAACTTGCTGATCTACATGTTGATCAAAAACTTCAACATCCTTTTCTTCAATTTCAGCTTTGTTCATATCTACTTCAACAGGTACAACTTCAGGTGTTTGTTGTACCTCCTTCCTTTGCATGGATTTTTCATTAAAAATAACATCTCGGCTAATAATTACCTTGTGGGCAGTAGGATCCCACAGTCTATACCCCTTCATTGTATCTCCATAGCCGAGAAAAACACATTTCCTTGACTTTCGGTCATGTTTGGACCTGTTTTCTTTTGGCACATGGGCAAATGCACCACATCCAAAGGTACGCAAATGAGAGTACTTAATTGGCTTACCACACCAAACCTCCTTCGAAATTTGTCCATCCAACGAAGTTGTAGGTGACATGTTAATAAGGTAGGCAGTTGTATTAAACGCCTCTGCCCAAAACTTTTTTTCCAACCCAGATGTGTTGAGCATGCTTCTTGCACGTTCCATGATTGTGTGATTCATCCACTCAGCCACACCATTTTGTTGTGGAGTATATGGCACAATCTTATGGTGCTTAATCCCTTCCCGCGTACAAAATTGATCAAACACCTTGGAGCAATATTCTCCCCCATTATCTAACCTGAGGCATAAAATAGGCTTGCTCAAACTTTTCTCTACTCTTGCCTTGAACTCTTTGAATTTTTCCAAGGCTTTCGACTTCTTTGTTAGAAAACAAACCCACACTCTTCTAAAATAATCATCTATACATGTCAAGAAATATCTAGTACATTTTAAGGACTAAATGGGGACCGGTCCAAATATATCAGAATGTATAAGCTGCAAAAAATCAAAACTCTTACCAGGACTTGTAGTAAATCAAACCCTCTTTTGTTTGCCAAAAATACAATGCTCACAAAAGTCTAAATTGCAACACTTAATCCCAGGCAGCATACCTCGATCATGCAGAATTTTCAATCCTTTTTCACTGATATGCCCTAGGCATTGATGGCATAGCTTTACTCCATCCTGAGGGTCCCGTAAGGTTCTCCTTTTGCTACTACTAGGGATCCTTTGGTAATTTTGCAATAATTGTTCCCAAAAGTAGTACAATACCCAAGCTTGTCCATCATCTCGATTGAAAGCAAATTCTTCCGCAAAGCAGGCACATGTCGTACATCACATAACATCCTTTCTCTACCATCATCCAGCTCGATCCTTATATCCCCTCTTCCCACAATTTCTAAAGGATGATCATCACCCAAATAGACCATCCCTCCATTGTAGGACTGATATTTGACAAACCAATCTCTATGTGGAGACATGTGGAAAGATGCACCTAAGTCCAAAACTTAGGTATATAAAATAGATTTGCTGCTACTGGTACAGAAGGCCTCGCATGCTACCATCTCTATTACATTTCCAGTATTGGCCTCATCTGATGATTGATTTTGCTTTTCACCATTCTTCTCCTTTGTTAGATGCCAATAATCCTTCTTCAAGTGCCCTGGCTTCTCACAATGCCAGCAGCTCCCTTTCAGCTTGCATCCTTTTGACTTAGACTTGGACTGTGGTCTACCTTGTTGACTCCTTTTGTTAGATCGACCTCTCACAGCTAGGGCTTCATTGGTTGAGGGTTCTAGAGATGATTTTTGCCTCAACTCTTCTACCAACAAAGCGGCTATGACATCATCAACTTTTAGAGCTCTAGATGATGCATTGCTGATGGTCATCACCAAATGATCCCAAGTGTCCGAGAGAGAACAAAGTAGGGTGATTGCTTTGTCTTCATCCTCCATCTTCACATCAACAAAGACCAGCTTACTGATTAGAGTATTAAACTCATGATATGCCATAGATGAACCCTCCTTCATCCTTAGGCTATAAAGTTGCTTTTTCAAAAAGACCTTATTTGTTGTTGATTTAGTCGCATACAACTTCTCAAGCTTTTCCCAGAGGGCTCCCGCAGTCGTTTGATAAACAACATTGAACAAGACAAAGTCTGCTAGGCAAAGATGAATTGCAGACATCGACTTCATGTCTAGCTATATCCACTCTACATCTGTCATGCTGTCAGGTTTACCCGCAAGCCCTTCCAAGGCTAGGGCTTGGTCGTTCTGAACCAACAAATCCTCCACCTTCATCTTCCATAGGGTGAAGTTCTTGCCATCAAACTTCTCAATCTCGAACTTGGTTACACCTCCTGTCATTGTTGCAGCTCCCACTCGCACAAAACCTTGACCAACAAGTTTTCAAAGAACCTCGCTCTGATACCAGATGTTAGGAAATTAAAAGCAAGCAAGCATAAACAACAATAAACAATACACGAGAATTTACGTGGAAACCCTGCAATGTACAGGTAAAACCACGGAGCAATGGCAACTTTTCTTCTTTTATTAATCTCAGCTGATTTCATACATTCGCACTCTGTCATAATGCAAGGGGCATTCCCCTTTTTATAGAAATACAAAGGAAGATTCCAAAAAATCCGTGGCACATTCCAGATAAAAGCGCTTTGTTAAAAAACTGCTTTTATCAACTGCTTTCTATAACAAAAGTTGCTTTAAAAACAAAAGCAGCTTTTAAAGCAAAAAGCAGATTTTAAAGCAAAAACAGCTGTTAAAGCAAAAAGAAGCTTTAAAGCAAAAGCAATTTAAAGCTCCACCAAGCACCACTCTGCTGAAGAACATCAAAGATCTGGATATTGACTTCACCTCCTAACAACTTCAATATTATTCCTAGTTTTTCTAATTAATAGCATTTTCCCAATTAGTCAAGTTATTACAATTTTTAGATCTTCCACTTCAATTCAAATCTTTTACACACTTTATTAATTTGTTAAGTTCTCCCTAAGTTTTGGACTTTCCCATATTTCCTTAATACCATTTTAAAAGCCTTGTTAATGGATTGTCATTTTGCTGCACCAATTTAAACTATATTAAATTATTTGAAATATTATTGGGAGACACGTACATGTTGTAGACATATGATATCAAATATTATATAATATCGATGAAGATAATTTCCAAAATAAGGTATTTTTATTTATATCCACAAATGGCCAAAGTAGGCCAATGGGACTCATTGAAGAGAGTTGTTACAAATCACAATGCATTGTCGTAAAAGTAGTATAAGAAGAAGCTAAACTAGAGAATAATCATCCAAGAGAGCAAACTATTTTATATAATAAATTTCACATGTCCAAGGCATTATGAAGCAACGCGAAATGGATACAATCATATTGTGATGAAAATTCCCGCAATTAGATGGCCAGTGATAATGCAGTTTGTTGTAATACCACGTTATGGTTTGTTGCAATGATGTAATACAGGATGGGCTAGTTTCAACCCCATATAGCCAAATATATTAAAACAATAATAACTAAATTTCACACAAGATTTCTCCCCACTTTTGAAAGTTTGACTTAGATGGCTTTCAACTCCAGACAATCAATGCATAGGAGTACTATGCAAAAAACTCTGTTTAAGTTTTTCACCCTATGCATTTCGTCCTTATGCACATGCTTATTGTATTTCATATTCTACGTTATAGTCAACCATAATCTCAATTTTTGTACACTTTAGAGAACAAATAAAACTCACATGCAACTAAAACTCAAAATAATTTTAAATTTTCTGAGGAAATTCAGTCTGGCATAAATATATTATTGGTAACAAATGCATGTCAAGGAACACCACCAAGGATTTTTAAATACCAGCAAGGACAAATAAATTGAGCATTTGTACACTGACCTGACATTCAGGCATCTCCAAAGAAATGCTAATATCCTTGCTGGCATGATAGTCAATAAGGAGAGAAAAGAATCAAGACATACGAAAAATCCTATGTCAATGAGCTGCAGCAGCAAGCATATTTCCAGGTAAGCAATGTAAATTAATTCAGCATTCAAAATTAAAATAAGCTCCACTATACTGAATCAAAAAACAAAAAGGAATAAAAACTGAAATAGTTAATATGATTAACCCGAAGCCCTGTTAAAGCTTTCAGCGTGAGATCTAAAAGTGAAGCTCACTACAAAAAATTCATGATATTTATTTTACAGCAAAGTGCATTGTAGATTTTAAAACTAAACTTGCCTGAGACAGGTAACATTCTAAAACTGTCATCTTTGTGATCATAGTCTTACCAACCATGTGAGAAACAATGAACAATAGAGAATATAAAATGTGATAGATGCCATAAGTCTAGTATTACAATCTACACCAAAGCCATTAAGTTACCCGTTTCCCCATAAAGAGTTTGTCCAAAATGCTAGCTGTGCTTCTATGTTTCTATTGGACATGCTTTCATTGTGTCATCAACCTCTACCAACTCAAAAGTATTCTAGACAATGACCATCTTTACATTGAAAGTGCTTTTGGGATTACAAGATTAACCTTTTGCCACACGCAACATTGCAATGTTCTTGGTATCATCATGTCCATATGAGCATGACATGTGAGATGAAGTACATATGCCTTTTACTGCACATTTCCTGCAAGAAATATTGTCATTTTGACCCATTCATAACTTTCAAATGCCTTGATCTAGTTCAAAGCCTAGACAAGAAAGGTATAGTGTAGTTGCAGGAAATAGTATTTTCCTGTTTTCTTCCACTACACGTGGCTGGGACTTGAATCAACTGTTTTGTCAGGATAGTGGCTGGGACTTGAATCAACTGTTTTGTCAGGATAGTGCCTCGAACATGCTTAGCTGGTAGATACACCCACTATAATAGAATATTACTGCGTATGACAATTTAGAGATTTCTGTAGTATGCATTATTAGTATCATGAAAAAGAGAAATATAGAGTTGTGGACTCTTTTATCAAATATTATGCAAGCTCAAGCATTGGTTTCATGTTGAAAGATTACATTTTGGTCTGAGAACTACTCTCAGTACCAACAATATGAGTTGAATTACTAACATCATGTCATTAACAGAAGAATGTGAGCAAACTCTAAATAGTATATAAGAAGAGCTTTCTCTTGAAACAGACATATTTAGAATGTGCACAATATATTGTGTTTGCCAATCACTGATGTCAAATCACATCTTAAGTAGACAATGGATTTCTGTGGTTCCATACAACACATTAAACCCTGAGGGGCCTCGCAACCACCAGTAAGTGGTTACTACAGAAGAAAAAATGATGATCCTCCATCCACGCTCAGGCAAATATTGCTTGGGATGGGTTTCCTCAAATTCCTACACAAAGGAGAAGCTTCAGAGGTAAAGATATACAATTGCAATTGCCAAATAGAATGCATATATAGAGGAATGGCATAATCTAGATGCACTAGTAATATGTTGTCTGTTCTTATGCCTAAACAATTGATAGATAACGTTGGCAAGCATTCATTTCTACTTAAATTGAATTTATAGTTACAAAAATTATATTGCTGAATAAGCACTCTTGAGGCCATGATTTGATTGGAACACTGATATACATATTCTTATAATAAGCAATCTTGATTCCAAAGGGAGATCCAAGTTGGTTTGCAATGTCCCCATGTGGGGCCTCTTATGTGACCTTCCTTGATCAATATTTAAACTGAGATATGTGTGATTCAATTAATAACAAAACGAGTGAGATAACCATGAGAATGAAGAGTTTCATACCATAGATGAAGGTTCCAGTCTTAAGGGTGAACCTTATTATTTTATCAGATGAAATGAGGTCAACTGATTAAATTCCTCAACTTTCAAAGAGATACATGCATAATTACCAAGTTGTTGTAATACCACTATGTGGTCATGATGTAATAAGGGTGGGGCCAATTGCAATCCCATATAACCGATATAAAAAAAAAAGGTGAGACAATGTGTCATCATATAAAGTTGAGACTAGTTGGGATTAGTTAGCCTAGAAAATATAAAATGATAAAAACTAATATCCAAAATAATGCAAAGTGCGAGCCAGGAGCAAACATCACCTTTTCTTGCTTTAGAAAGCAAGCAAGGGTTGTGAGTGCAAGCAGAAAACAATTATGAGCAACAAGCAAGTGAGGGGAGGGAGTGAGCGCCACTTTCTTTTTTTTGGTTCCAGATCTTTTGGGGAAATTCAAAAACTCAAGTATTCTTATGAAGAAAATCTAGGTAGCATTGCAAAAAAGCCATTCTGAAAGTCCTAACTGGAAGCAAGAATGCCCTAGTTAGAGATAAACAAAAGAGCAAATCTATGGCAGACCATATCCAAGTAGCCGAAATTACACCAAAAGTGATCATCAAGGATGAGATGATGGAGCATGATATAATGGTTAAGTTCCATATATATTGGCCATCATTTTCAAAGATTCAAAATTGGATGAAGTGAAAGTGAGTATTGAATTCAAATTACTACATGACTTTTCTACCAAAAGGATTTTTCCTCATCATCTTCTCCAGTACATAAATCAAGTATAAAATAATGTATGGTGACCCATGGTTTAGAGAAAGAGATGCATTGTATTTAAGACCATAAAGTGAGATTTTTTTGGTTACAAAGACTATATAAGGCTTTTGGTACGAATTAGGTTTTTTAAACTTCCATGCCAGCTTATCAATAAAGAAGTTTTAAAGAATATTGGTAATACTCTTAGGGAGTTCATCCAGGAGGGACTAACTACTAAGGAGCAAAGGCATGCTATATACACTCGAATATGTGTTGCCATGGATATTTCAAAACCTTTGTCACAATTCATAACGATTAAATCTGAATCAAGAGAATGGGACCAACACGTGGATTATGAAAACATTGCATTCCGATGTCATAGATATTATGAGACTAGACAGATGGCAAGAGATTGAAAAGTGAAAAGATGTAGAAAGAAATGGAAATTTTTGGGCATGAGACAAACTTCAAAATGATGCAAAGAGATCATATCATAGTAGAAATTGGGTCAAATCAAGGATTTTCCACTCCCAATAAAGCAGTAAAGAAAGCCCCTCTGCATCATCAAATGGGAAAGATCATTATAGTTTACTCAAATCAACCATTTGAAGAAAAAGGCCCGAAAAAAAAAAAGGCTACAATAAGTGAGATCAATGCCACTTGTATTACATTGGTTCCCAAAAAAGGCAAAACAAAATATTTTAATAATTTTTGTCCAATAAGCCTTTGTAATATGACTTATAAGATGATTTCAAAAATTATTGCAAACAGGTTGAAAAGCATTCTAAATTGTGTTATCTCTAAGGAACAAGATGGTTTTGTTCATGGTAAACAAATTCTTGATGGTGTAATCATTGCACAAAAGACCATACATTCTCTTTATTCCATGAAAAAGCCAAGTATGCTTATGAAATTAGATATGAACAAAGCATATGATAGGGTTTGTTGGATTTTTCTACATGATATTCTCAAAAAGTTTGGTTTTGATCAAGGTTGGTTTGAATGGATTAGATATTGTTATAGCACTCTAAATATTCTATTTTGATCAATGGATCCCATGTTGGATACTTTGAGACATCCCGTGGACTCTGCCAGGGTATTGTACTACTTTTGGATACTTTGAGACATCTCCTCATCTATTCATTATTCTTGCAAAGGCATTAGAAAGATTTTTCTCAAAGACAAAAAGGGAAGGAAAAATCAAAGGTATTCAGGTTGCAAAAAATGGTACCTCCAAATCTCATCTTCAATTTGTTGATGATACTTTTCTTTTGGGTCATCTCTCAATCGATCAAACCATGGAGTTCAAATCATTATTACCATGCTAAGAGAAGGTTGTTAAACAATTGGTTAATACTACAAAATCTAAGATCTTTTTCATTAACACTACCCTAGATTTACAACGGATTAGTGTGGACAATTTAGGATCAAAAATTGGAAATTTTCCATAATATATTTGGGTATACCTTTATCTCATAAAGGAACGAAGGAGCTATGGGACTCAATTTTGGATAGAAAGAAATCTTGTTTGGCTGGTTGGAAATGTAAGTTCTTAACCATGGCTAGAAGGCTACAACTCATAAAGACTACATTGCAATCCATCCCTATATATATGATGTCACTTTCAAGATTGCCAACAGATATAGCATCTAAAATTGATAAAATTCAAAGAGATTTTCTTTGGGTAGGATGTGAGAAAAAATTTAGATTTCCTCTTTGTAAGTGGAAAAGGGGTTGAAAAGGAAAGAATATTGTAGGGGCAGGCTTGCAGAATTGCACACTTATGAGTTTCCCCTTGAAAGCAAAACTTGGCTAGAGGTTTTTAAAAGATCAAGGAAGGAGTTGGGCAAGAAAGTTAATAAAAATATATAGGTTCTCTTGATGCAATGAAACAAACCCTACCTAAAGGATCACCAACAATGAACTTCATATGTTATTTTTTACAACTAATCAAGAAACATATTAGTTGGTCAGTTAGTGAGGGGGATTCTGTAAATTTTTGGTCCAATGCTTGGTTGAAGCCTTATGCTGTTATTTCTAATTTAAAATGGCAACCACTAGCTCAGGCATGTCTAGCTTGTAAAGGTCCAAAAGTGAAAGGTTGTGTTAATGTGAGCAACAACTCTAGATCATGGATTTGATTTCTATTGGTAACCTAGTTTTTAAGGAGAAGAACTCAAACAAAAGATGGTTTGGAATCTATCAAAAGTTGGTGGATACTCTATCAAGATAGGATATGAAGCTTTAGAGCAATCAGAAATTCCTACTCCCAATGATTTCCCTTGGAAGAATGTTTGGTCACTAGAGGCCCTCCTTAAGGCCTCAACATTCCTTTGGACAGCAGTCCAAATCAAGATTTTTACACAAGAAGAGTCTACAATGAAAAGGATATCATGGTACTTTTAGGTGTGCCTTGTGTGAGAAGAATCTAGAATCATCACACCATTGACTTCTTCATTGTCCCTTCTCTTATACCATTTGGGGTTGCTTTTTCAAAAATGTGATATTATATTGGGTAGCTCCATCAACATTGAAAGAGTTGATGAAATGTTGGATTAATTATTTCAAAGTTAAAACATTATGTATTCTTTGGAGGATTTGGTCCTGCCATTGCTTGTTGGAACTTATGGCTTGAAGAAATAATAAAAATTTTAAAAATAAATCTCAAATTATGCCCAAGTTTGGAACTGTATTATTGTCTCTCTTGCAAAATGTTTACAGAAATGGTACTCATCATGGAAAGTCTCAAGTGTGGAACATTGGTGCTAGCCTCTTGGTTTTAGGATTTGAATATACATGGAAGTGTCATCTGCAACAATGGAGTTAACATGAAGGATTTCTATAGTAAAATGGTAATGTTCAAAAATTGGGTTTATCAAAATTAATTTTGATGGGGATTCTAAAAGGAAATCTAGAAGCTGGTGGAGGTGGTGTTTTTTTAAATAATGAAAAAAAAATCGCCTTGCTTACTCATAATCATATGGAACTTCAACTAACAACTATGCAAACACAGGGCACTTCTTACAAGGATCAATATTGCAATTGAAAAAAGATAAAAATATATTTCAACTGAGGGGGGTTAACAATTTTTTTTTTAATAAACTACGTGTGGCTTCTATTGGGGGCCACTCCCATCACAATTCTAACAAGTTAATTAAAGCATATCCAACTTTGTCTTTCTATCAAATATATTCTTCATCTGCCTTTCTATCAAAGATATTCTTCATCTGCCTTTCTATCAAAGATATTCTCCATCTTCCTCAAACTACTAGGTTTCCAAAATCAACTCCTTTTATATCATATGCTTTCCGAAATTTAAATTCTATCAAGATGAAATTCAACATCGTGAATAGCTAAAATATTTGTTGCCCAGCTTCTATATCTATACATATGTTGTCTATAACAACCTCGCAATTTCTTCATACCTTTTTTCAGGGTCCTAATATTCCAATATATTATTTTCATTGTTATTTTGTTTTAAAATTTGGGTTTAGCCCCACTTCTTGTTAACACTTTGTGATATTTGCTTTTGTTTTCCCATATCAATATCACCCTATGTTTCATTTTCTCTTTGTTTTTGCTTCTTGGGTCTCCTCTCTTTTTTTCATTTCTAGCAATACTTTCATCTTCATCAATCTCTTCAATCTTCTCACACTGCTCATAGTAAGACTTATCATCTTTATGTTTGCCTTATTCTGAAGGATTTGAAGTGCAAGGAATAATCTCAAAAGCACACAATCTTCTTTATATTGCCCTATAAACCCTAAAGTGTAAGGATGATCTTCTGTATGAACTACCTTCTTATTCTACCCTAAAAACCCTAAATTGTTATAGATTTCCTTCATCCTTGTTTCTTTATTATGCTGCTCTTGAAACCTTAAAGTGCAAGGGATAACATTTTCACCACTTTCACTTTGATTACCTATCCAATATTCTTCAAAACAGCCTTATTTATAAGCTGATATAGAAGTCCAAAAAGCCTAACCCACACTGAAAGCTTCTTAATAGTTTATGTCTCAATAGAAAATATTTCATTCCATGGTCTCAAATAAAATGCATCTCTTCCCCTAAACCATGGGCACCAACCATTATTTTATCCCTAATTTCTGAACTGGAAAAGATGATGAGGAAAAAACCTTTAGGAAGAAAAGTCAGAGTAATTTGAATTCAATCCCCACTTCCACTTGATCCAATTTTGAATCTCCAAAAACCTTGGCCATGATCTATGGAACTTACATATTAACCCTCTACTTTTAAGAACCATTATATCATGCTCAATCATCTCATCCTTGATACTCACTTCTAGTGTAACATCTACTACCTGGATCGAACTTGCCATGTATTTGATCTTCTGCTTATCTCTAACTTCAGCCTCCATACTTCCAACTAGGACACCTTGATTTCTAACTAGGGCATCTTGACATCCCATTAGGGCTTTCAAATATGACTTTCCTTCCATACTAGCTAATGGGTCTCGCTCTTGGCTTGCACTCCCGCTTGGCTCACACTCCCTCTCGGCTTGCACTCCCGCTTGGCTTGCACTCCCGCTCGGCTTGCACTCGCTCCTGACTTGCATTCTCTCCTGCCTCACACTCGCTCCCAGCTTGCACCCCCTCCTGGATTGCAATTGCCCCTATCTCTTCTTTTTCCCAACCTTTCTTCACTTTAGCAATTTTCTGGAAACAATGTTCCACGCATTCGTGGTAAGGGTGCATCGATGCACTCCACATGAACCCATCGCTCTTTTACAATGACTGAATCCCAACTCTCACTCCCTCTTCGCTCAACCTTAAGCCCTCTTAGGGGGATTAACAAATTATCATTAATGCTATCAACAAAAATAGATGTGGGGATTGGATAAAAAATAACATTATTGCTAATGTTCATAAACTATTGTAATGTTCATCAACTATTGTCCGAGGCAATCTCTTGTGAACATGAGCATATCTATAGAGAAGAAAATTGGGTAGTATATAATTTAGTCAACCAATCGTAATGTTGATCTTCATTTTGATGAAATTCAAATCTTATAAGGCAACTAGCCAAATGAGATTTTATTTCTTAATGAAAACGGTGTCAAGAAGCTGATTGCAAAAACATAGCAATTTGAGGAAGACGAAGAATATATTTAATAGAAAAGGAAATGAAAAATATCTTTGATAAAAGGGCTAGCTAGATATGGTTTAATTGACCTAAAAGCAAATGTCATAGTTTATTATTTTGATGGGAGTGGCCCTCACTAGGAACCACATATAACTTATTTAAAAAATATAAAATATAAAAACACGCAAAATAATGCAGGCAATAGAAAGTTGACATGAATATTTACACAAAATTTAGTGGGAGAAGAAAATTAATCTGGTGGAAGCTAACGTGTGAAACAGGTGCATCATTATAGATGTCATCCTACTAGGACTGGTTAGTCGAGAAAATGTTTATGACTATCATTAATTTCCATTATATGGTCAACATTGCAAAAGCAAGCATAATCTGTTAAAGACTAGTACACAATTATGTGTAACAGTGCAAACATTACCAAGTAGAAGCCTGGGAAAACACATACACAGAGACTACATATACAAACATGATTTAGCGTGGGTTGGAAAAGTATTGAGTTGATTAAAGAAACACATGTTGTATATGTAAAAATGCAGACCAGGTCGACTTGAGCTGCACAGTTAGGGTCATGACAGATAGACATGAATTGATAGAATCTCACATGTAAAATAAAATGTGTCAGCATGGCTACAACCCTGTAAGGAGTAGACAAGAAGTAAATAGTCCATAGAAATTAGAATATACAAGCCAGTACTGACAGGAATTACTAGGAGCTATAAGAAGCACAGAATAATGGAGGCTAATCTGCAGGAATGTGTATTTGAAGATATGAAAAGGATCCAGTAGAGGCTGGACAGGAGAGCAAGACATGAGTCACATCATGTAGAACTAAGAATGCAACATTCCAGTGGATACCTGTCTTATAAAAAGTACTTATAGCAAATTTGTCATCACATGACCACTTTTGCCTGAAGTCCAAGCTTTCATTGCCTCCCAGCAAAATAAGACACAGTGCCACTTTCCCCAAAACCACACTACCAACAACCAATGTTCTGTGTCAGCCATGGTATAACCCCTTTCTACACCACAACAGACCCCGTCAAAGTGCAGATTGTATTCCTTGATTCTAGGCATCAAGAGAAACATATAATTGTCGAAAAACCATGACCACAGAAAGTTTACAAAAGTTTTTAGCATGAGAGACAACAAAATTTCTTTCAAACATTTCAGATAAGTTCATTCATCAATTATTCTCCAGATAAACTCTCCCTCCATAGTTTTAAGAAGTCCACATGGTCTTTTGCATTGCATACCTTTGCAGAACATCAGCAAAATTTTGTTCTTGTTAACCTTTTATCGGCTTCCACTGAGCCTTTCATTTAGCTGCTGCAATTAAATCACAACTATAGAATCACTCCCATCCTCACATTTTCTTACTCTTCTGCAGTTCTTTAGCGTTCCTTCACTCTGCATTACAATCCCATTCTTGTCCCTGTCAACTGTCTCCATGTTACAAATTGTGTCGCACAAGGCACAAAGAGATCAGACACCTTGGGGCTGCAAAAGCACCCCCTATACTTCTCCGTCCCCCCGCCTTAACTCCACTCCTTGTGTCTTTAAACTCCACAAGTCGGATAAACGGTATAACTCCCTTCAGAACTTCTAAGAGACCACTTCATATCTGTGATGAAATATTTGGTGAAAGGTGTCCATTGAACACTAACAATCCTGTTTACTCTCATTTACTTTATGCTTGTTGTGTAAGAGGATCTTATTCATCAAGTGCGATTATATAGTTTGCATTTAGGATTTCTGCATTTCAGACATTTGACAATCCAGAATCAGTCCTACCTATTTATTCTCTAAAAAAGGGTAAGTAAAAAAATTAAATTTAAAAAAAAAATTAAAATATAAAAAAAAAAAAAAGAACTGGTATAGGATAATCTACATTAAAATAGCTAGAGCTTCCCAATATTTTCTTGTTGTTTATTTGTGCACTAAGATTCTGCACAACAATGCACAACATAAAACTAAAGGCCATAGCCACTCCCAAACCCTAGTTCTTTAATTGTTCCTTTGCAGGTATCCAGCAACACTAGGTTGTTTTAGGTGCTAGTTTAGTTTAACCTTGTAACCCATCCTTCATTGGTTACTCCATCAATGATCTATGGATTTACACTCATTTGTCCATCCTCTATTGCTGTGTACACTTACCAAATTGACCTTAACAAACTCTAGTCATGTAACAGTTTGCCATGCTCAGACAGTTGTTTTAATGTATATATCAAAATTCTGTTGCTTGCTGTCTCTGGAACTAGGAAAGCTAGTCAAATCTTGATTCTGGTAAGATCTTTCGTTTTATTAGCGGTCTCACAATAAGAATATTACCCTGATCTTAGTTAAGCATGTTGTTTCGCTCCCTCATCTCAACAAAAACACGCATGCTACCTTTCATACCTCTCATGCTTGGCCAATAAAAATTCCAAAAAAAAAAAAGGGAAAAACATCTTTATATCTATCATGGATATCTCGCACCGAAGACTCACTTACCACCTCACATCTCCAGGGTACGTGAAACATTGTGTTGTAAACTCTCTGCCTCTTCTTATCATTCCCTACCGATGTCGTGCTACGCAAAGAAATCCCTCCAGTTATTTCCCCTAAGAAATATTTCCAAGGTGACATCTCAACCTGCGGAGGAGGACAAGAATCAGAGGTTTCCGACATCAACCGTTCCCAATCCGAAGACTGAGGAGTCGTATAAGCCGTCCTTCCACCATCACAACTCTTCTCGGCCTCTTTCTGGTTACCAATTGGCGTGGCAGCGCCGCTACGAGTCTCCTTCCTTTCCACAACCTCAATTGTGCTTTCCTCCATAGTGCTCCCATTAACATTGTTCCTCCGCCTCAGCTCCCAGGAAGAAGAACCCTGCTCCAAAGCCCCCGGAGCGGAATTATCCAACACATTATCTACATTACTGAAAGAACCCTGCTCCAAAACCCCCGGAGCTAACTTGTTCGAAACATCTTTTTCATCATCCCGCCGGCTAGGCTCCGGTGAAGAACTGCTCCACTCCAAAACCCTAGGAGTGAACTTATTCAAAACATCACATTCGCTCCAGCACGTCATCGAATACGATCTGTCAATCACCTCCAAGCTGTCATGGTTAGCGGAATCTGCTCGATCGATGTGCATGACTCCATTTGGAAATCCTTTCGCATGCCCTGGCCCTTCCGCTAGGGTTTTCTGCTCTTCCCGCTTACTATTATCGTTGTCCTTATTATCGTTATGATCGACTGCAGATGAAAAGTCCTGTGAATACGAAATTGTGCCACTGTGGCTTTCGGCTTCTTCTGAAACCGCACTTAAGCATCCTGCGAAGAATCCGATGTCCACCGTCGCAGATTTTCTCAGGGAAGCTGCCGCCACATAGGCTTGGTCTGTGCCGTAAATTTGAGCATTGTCCAGCGTGGCGGGGATTGAATTGCTGGATCTTTTCTTCGCGCTCCTGTTGTGCCTGCGTCGTCGGCCGTTTGTTTTGGCTGCGTCTGCGCCATTCGCAGCGGGGATTCGCTGGCTATCGCTGAGGACTTCTTCGTCGCCGGAGTACTCGTAGCGGAGGAGCTCGAAAGATAGCTTTCGTCGGGTGCCCATGCCAGATCGATGAAGATCTGAACCGACGGATCTGAGATCTAGCAGGGGAAGCCCAGGCATTAAACTTCTTTTATTCCAAACCCTGCTGCGTGGTGTAGTGTGATCGACCGCTGATTTCTCACAATTTGAAATATGCGGGTGCGTATCTGAGGCCAGGTGGCGAGCCAGAAGCGTCTAGTTCTTGAGGAGACTTGGACCTCAAGGTGAGAACGAAACGGTCACCTGGCAGCGGAAAGGTTAATTCTAAAATTCTGTGGGCACTCCAATCGTTTGAAAAGGTCCTAAACGAGAATTACTTAAACATGTAGTAACCGTCAACTTTTAAGGGAGGTTTTGTAAATATTCGTTAAAATCAATTAAAATTTATTAATTGTAAATAACTTAATTTATTATTATTTTTTGTTATATATGTTTTATTTTAAACATATTAAAAGTGCAATTATAAAATTTTAAATTTTTATTGAAAAAACAAGGCTAATCCTTTTAAAAAGATGTATATCTATCAAGCTTTGAATTCTTAAAGTTGCTAAACTTATTATTTAATAAAGTATTAATAGATTTATTTGATATTCATAGCAAGCATCATATTGTTTTGTTAACATTTAAAATGATTGAAGTAAATTTTAATTTTAATTTTATTAATAAAATTAAAATTTATTGTATTTAGGAGTGTAACACAACGGTTTGGGCTTTGGCTCTTCTTCGAGAGGTTTAAGGTTCAAACCGTGGCATGAGTGAATGTGTGAGGGGGTAGGTGTGTGTCTCCCTAATGGAGTTGTTGTAACAGGTTGGAGGATTCCAGGTCAAAACCCCCATATCTTAATATTACCAAAAAAGTGTGGTTTTGGTGATGTGGCCCGGGTTCAAGAATTTTTGACCCGGGTTCAATCCCCATGGTGGATGTGTATAAGAAATATTTACTCAAAAAAAAAAAACTTATAAATATAAATAAATTATTTTAATTTTATGAAGAGGATAATTACACATAAATTAATAATAGGTTGAATCTTATACTAGAAATTTAAAAAGATGCTTATTTTCAAACCATCGGTTAAATGAAAAGATGCTTATTTTCAAACCATCGGTTAAATGAAGGGACTTATGCTAAAATTAATACATTGTCAAACCAATAAGAGTTATAATGGTGGTATAAAGAGAAACAAATCATATTTTAGATAGGAGCAAATGTAGGAAGATCATCCTCAATTTGTTTGATAGTATAAGGAGGCAATACTTCAAGAAATTATGGATTGTATATACTTCCAAAACAAATTAAATCAATGACATCTAGATTAAAAGAGTGGAGCAAGAATACTTTTGAAAGGTTTTTAGAAGAAATTTTTAGAAGAAAGAAGAACAAAAAGAGAAACTTTTAAAATTTTAAAAAGGTGAGCACAAGTTCGAAGGAAAGGGAGTTGCTTAGTGAATATCATAATATTTTTGAGTAAGGAAGATTAATTTTGGAGATTAAAATCAAGATAGACTTGGTTAAAAGGAGAAAAAAACACAAAGTGTTCTTATAGGATGGCAATAGTACAAAGATCAATAATATCCAAAATAAGTAGAATTAAATTCATAGAAGGGATTTGGATTGAATTCCAATAAAAAAGGAGGTAAGGCTTTTTTACTAAGATATTCTAGGATCGGAGGAGATTGAAGTTATTAATGATAAACTACTACAAGTACCTTTATTTATATCAAATGAAGACAATAGTAAACTAATGGAGCCTATTACTTTAGAAGAAGTTCATTCAACTATTTTCTCTTTTTATAAGGATAAATTTGTAGGTTTGGATGAACTCTCTCCAACATTCTATCAGCATAACTAAGAAATAGTGAAGGGTTCTTGATTGGTGGTAGTGGAACAATCGAGGGTAAAACAAAACATACCTTATAAAATAAATGCAACATATCTTAGTGTGATTCCAAATAAGAAGGATATAGAATTGTTAGATTCATTTAGGCATATAAGCCTATGTAATATGGTATATAATATAATGTCCAAAGAGATGGCAAATTGATAAAGACCATTATTAGACAAAATTATCTCAAAGGAGCAAGGAAGATTTGTGAAAGGGAGAGATTCTTGATCAGATCATAGTAGCTCATGAAGTAATGCATTCAATTATTTCTAGGAAAGAGAGCAATGATCTTAGAACTTATATAAATAAAACCTAGGATAAGGTTAAGTGGATTTTTTTTTAGAAATTAGAAAAGTTTGGATTTGGGAAAAAATAGGTCAAATGAATTAAAGCTTGTATCTCTATAGTATTATATTTAGTGTTGGTTGATGGGCTAGTAACAATCACATAATCCCAAGAGGGATCTTAGATGGGGATATCCTTTGTCACCGAATTTGTTTATTATTATGGTAGAGGTATTGGGAAGGAACTTGAAGAAGGCATACAAATATGGGCTAATAATTGGACTTAAGGCTACTAATAACATCGATAACATCACCCATCAATAGTGTGTAGATGATACAACCCTTTTTGGGAGGGAAAGAAAAAACAAGGCTAGGGCTTTAAATGACTTATAAAAGGAATATGAGAGAGTGTCAGGGCAGAAAGTTAATAGAACAAAATCTAAATTTACTTCCTAAACACTCTAGCTAGAATCGGAGCAAGGATATGCAAGTTACTTAAAATAGAGGAGGTAAATTTACCAACAACATATCTAGGAATGTCCTTATTTGAGAGGGGGAATGAGGATAGAATTATGAAATCTGATTATAAGTAAAGTTCGTAATAAACTACCAAAACAAAAAGGTAGATGGTTATCACTAGCAAGAAGAGTGCAGCTAAATAAATCAGTTTTACAGGTCATTCCAACATATTATATGTCCTTGTATATTATGCCAAAATCAATAGAAAAAAGTTTAATCTATATTATGCAATCATTTTTATGGTCAAGATTACATGATAAAAGAAAATTTCCTTTGGTGAAATGGAGCAAGGTGTATGATGATAAAATTAGGGGAGGTGACGTAAACTTAGCTTTAAGGAGAAAAGTAATTTGAAGATTGTACAAAGAGAGTCAAAGATAATAGGCAAGAATTATTCTAAGTATGTTGAGCCTAATGGCCCAAGTTTAATCTTTACTACATTCTCCCTACCATACGGTTATGCACTATGGAGCGGTTTAAAAATCAATGATCTACTAATTAAAGGTCTAAAATGGGTGGTGGGAATTGGAGAAAAAATCTATATAGATGGATACTTGGTGTGATAAAAATACCACTCAATCTAGATCCAATTTTGTAATTATGGATGATATTACTTCAAGAAAAATATGGTGATGGGATTTCAAACATTATGTACAAGGATTAGGAAGGCAGATACAAATCGAAAGAAGTTTTTTTTTACAAGTATGTCAGACATTGTTGCTAGGAGGTAATTGAGTAGAATGATTATTTTGAGGGAAGTCAAGGATAAGGTGAATTGGGAGTTGAATAATACTTAGGATAATACATAGCAAGAACTGCAAGAATATGGAGAGATATTTGGGATAGCCTCAACATTCCAAATGTAAAAATGTGTGTATGGCTAGTAGGTCACAAGAAAATTTTATCTTGGGATAACCTAAGGAAAAGGGATTTTCATGGCCCCTCGCAATGTGTTATATGTGTAAAGGAGGAGAGTATAGACTGTCTCTTGGGACATTGTTCAATAGTATGGAAACTATAGCAATGGTTTATTGTTAGGAACCTACTCTTAAAATAAAGCTCACTCACACAAATACTTAAAATAATAGAAAATTCATCGAATATATAACACATTATGCATAACAGTAATTGCATAATTGAAACAATCTCACAAAATAACTTTGAATCACGGGCCTCTTCGAGGGGGC
Source organism: Wollemia nobilis (assembly GCA_028583015.1). NCBI lineage: Eukaryota > Viridiplantae > Streptophyta > Pinopsida > Araucariales > Araucariaceae > Wollemia > Wollemia nobilis. The sequence goes on along the minus strand of JAQPPZ010000458.1, from coordinate 8,770,401 downwards.
AACCTCCTTTAATATTTCATTAATTTGCAAAAAGATACATTTGTACATGGCTCAATGTCCTTTAAAGAGAAACTCCATGCAACCCTACCCTAAGGCTCAAGAGTTGGCTTACATGCAAAATACCACTTGAGCTATAATCTTCTACCAAACATCGGTTACAATATTGATAACGATTACATGAAATGGCCCCACTTGGCTAGGTGCCTTACTTGCCACATACATTACAAATTATTACAAAATAACATTATAGATGGAATCCCCCCATGTTGGAAGTGGGTCATTACATAAATAAATGATAATTACAAAATAATGTTAGGATGGGATCCTAACATGTCCTTCCCCTTCGAAAAGTTTTGTCCTCAAAGCTAAATATGAGAAAACTAGTGTTGGAGTTGTTGGAGAGACTCCTATATACCATATTTTGGCTAGAGTCCACACCACTGAACAAGGACCTCAGTAATGGTGTGGTTGCATAGAGTGCAAGTCCAACGATCCAACAACTATTCGAGCTCGAGCAAGATAGACCCTTCTTCATCCAATTATGGGAGTGCATATTGAACCTATACCTGAGTGCTCACAACCTTTTTGAGAGAGGAAACATGAAAAACATGATGGAACTTGGATGTAGGTGGGAGGGTCAATTTATAGGCCATGGCACCAATCCATTGTAAAACCTGGTAGGGCCTATAGTATTTTGTTGCAAGTTTATGGCACCTGTGAAGCTATAGGGATGACTGTTTGTACAGTTGCAAGCGAAGGAAAACCATATCATCTATATCAAAGCTACACTCAGAATGGTGTTGGTCAACTTGTTGGTGCATTTAGTTCAGGGCCGCATCTAAATTCATCTTCAATTGGTGGAGGACATCGACATGTTGATTGAGAGTAGTGTCGACTGCATGGACTCTAGAGCTGTCTGAAATGTAAGAGGAAGGCGTGAGTGGAGTGCACCCATAAACTGCCTCAAAAGGGGTACTCTTGGTCACTGTGTGATAGGAAGTGTTGTACCACCACTCGACCAAAGGAAGCCACTTTGCCCATTGTGTTGGATGATCAGATGCAAAGCAACGAAGGTAGGTCTCCAAACCTTTGTTGACAATCTTAGTAGGACCATTCGTTTACAAATGATAAGATAAACTCATTTTGAGTTGAGTTCTCTACAACTTAAACATTTTATGTAAGAAATGACTAGTAAAGGTTGGGTTACGGTCGACACAATGGAGGTGGGCATACCATGAAGGCGAAAGATAGAATCAATAAAAATTTGGGCAATTATGGAGGTTGTGTAAGGATGGGAGAGGGAACAAAAGTGAGCATACTTCGAAAGATGATCCACTACCACAAAAATAATGAATTTACCCCTAGACTTAGGTAACCCTTCAATAAAATCCATGGAAATATCAGTCCAAACCTATTTAGGAATGGGTAAGGGTTGGAGAGTGCCTGGAGAATTCACCATTTTGCATTTCATCCGTTGACAGGTGTCACAAGCTACAACAAAATTATGAATATTCTTTTTCATACCCTTCAATAAAAAGGTGTGCTTAAGTCATCCATATGTTTTGAGAAATCCTGAATGGTTGGCAAATGGGGAGGCATGTAATTCCTTCATGAGAAGTTCCTAGAGTGGAGATGTGTGGGGAACAATAAGGTGTTGGTGGTTACATAAATCATGGTCATCGTAAGTGTAACCAGAGCATAAAGTAGGCTCAGTGTGTAGGGAGGTAGCCAAAGTTTGCAAGCTCAAATCCTAAAGTACCCCCTATCACAAGGAATTGATCCACTGTGGAATGGGTGACTAAATGACACATAGCATATTGTGAACCTCAAATTGGCGAGAGAGAGCATTGACCACAATGTTATCCTTGCCCTTTTTATAAGTGATATCATAATCATAGCCCATGAGCTTAGAAACCTATTTTTGTTGTTCAGGTGTGGCAACCCATTGCTCCAAAAAGTATTTGATATTTTGATGGTCAGTTTAATGGAGAAATGATGTCCAATGAGATACGATCGCCAATGGATTACCGCATACAAAATTTCTAGCATCTCCTTAACATATCCCAGATTATGAGAAGAGAGTGCTTTACCAGTGAAAGCCAAGGGCCACCCTTCCTGCATCAACACTGCACCAATACCATGACCAGAAGCATCACTTTCAATGACAAAAGGCTTGGAAAAATTTAGCATGGCTAAGATCAACGTGGTGGTCATAGCGTGCTTCAACTATAGGAAAACCTATTCGACTGGTCCCGTCCAAGTAAAAGAGTCCTTTAACATTGATGTGAGGGGAGCTACAATTTTATCATAATTATGAACAAATTTGCGGTAATAACCTATAAGCCCTAAAAATACCCAAAGACCTTTGAGAGTGTGGGGTTTTGGCCATTCATGAACCGCTTGGATCTTCTTGGGATCAACTTTGATGCCATCTCTAGTGACAATGTGTCCCATATACTCCACTTCTTTCAACCCAAAGGAACACTTGGACCGCTTAGCATAAAGTTGATGTTGTGCCAACAACTGTAAAGTTTGATCCATAAGGATGAGGTGCTCTTCCTATGAGCGGTTATAAACCAAAATGTCATCAAATAAAACTAGGATGAATTTTTTAAATAATGGGCAAAAGATGTTGCTCATGAGGCTTTGAAAGGTGGAAGGAGCATTAATCAAGTCAAATGGCATCACCAACTCATAGTGACCTTCATGAGTACGAAAAGTAGTCTTGGGAGTATCTTCATTCTTGAGCCTGATCTGATGGTACCAAAAGTGAAGGTCTAATTTGTAGAAATACATAGTCCTATGCAACTCATCCAGTAATTCATCCACCACCAGAATAGAAAACTTATCCTTTATGGTAAGCTTATTGAGCTTATGGTAGTCGATACACAATTGTAGGACCCATCTTTCTTTCGTACCAATAATATTAGAGAAGAGTAAGGATTGTTACTTGGTCTTATGATGCCAGCTTTTAATAATTCATGTACTAACTTCTCGATCTCTAAATTAAGAGCATAGGGATATCGGTACAATTTGATGTTGCGTGGTACATTGCTAGGTAACAATAGAATAGCATGGTCACGGGAGCGATGAGGTGACAATTTTTATGGTTTGGCAAAACAAGATTGTGCTAGGCCAAAATAAGTTGCAAATCTATGAGAATAGAATCCACCTCAGAAGTGGGAGGTTGGATCGCAAATATCTGAGTTATGACTCCCCAAGAAGATTTTTCAACAACTTCTCCATATGGTTTGAACAGATAATCTGTGGGGGCCTTGCTTTTGAACCATTGAGAGTATAGGACTATCCATTTTGTGAAAATCACATCCAAAGCTTGGCAAAGTTCCATGAAATGGTTCCCAATGTGCCCAACCATTGAGCTCCCAACACAATATCACATCCCCCTAATTGAAGAGCAAACATATCTTGTTTGAGCTCATATTCCTCGATTTTTACTTTAACATAACAACATTTACCTTTGCAAGGTAATGTCCCTCCATTGGCTACCATAACCTCAAAGGAATTACAGGTGTGTACGTAACAATTAGCCTGCTTGGCAATACGGGGATCAATAAAGTTATGTGTACTACCAAAATTAGTCAGGATGGTAAGACGTAGGCCTTTGAAAAACCCACAACTTTCATGGTTTCGGGAGTAGTAATTCGAGCAAGAGCATGAACCAAATTTTTAGCCTATGGTTCTTCTTGGATTTCTTTCTCAGTTTGGGATGGTTCCTCGATTGGTTCTGTGTCATCATCACTTTGGTCACTAGTGTTTGGCTCATCAACATCTATGAGGAATAACTTCTTTTGGGTGCACCTATGTCTGCAAACATATTTTTCATCACAATTGTAGCACAAACCTTGGGCGCATTGTGCATCTATTTCTTCTGTAGTCAAATGTTTGGGTGCAACAGTTTTATTTTCATTATGATTTTGGAATCTGGGAGGAAAGGAGGGTCTAGCTAGTGGAAATTTAGATGTCCATCTTTAAGCTAAAAATTTGGATTCGGCCAACCAGGCCAAACTGATAGCCTACATCATGGTTTACGATTTAGACATCTTGACTTCAACCTGGAGATCATCCTTCAAGCCACTAATGAAACAACTCATAAATAACCCTTCATTCAATCCCCTAGTTTTGTTGGTCAATTTCTCGAATTGTGTTTGGTAATCTTGAATTGTAGAAGTTTGTTTCAACTTTGTTAATGCTCCTGTAAAGTCATCATACTCACTAGGGCCAAATTGAGTGAGTAATTGAGACTCAAATTCTTCCTAGGAAAGATCAAGAGTAGTGTTTTGAAACTATCGCTACCATTGTAAAGCTTCAAATTCCAAGTTGAAGGAAGCCATATGAACCCGATAATATCTAGGGACATTATGGAGTTTAAAAATTTGATCAACACAACACAACCACCCATCGACGTCCTTCCCATTGAACTTAGTAAAGTCCAATTTAAGCATCTTAAAGGTAGGATCACGATCATAGTGATGGTGAGAGTCATTTGTTTCCCTTCCTTTACCTCGATTAGATTATTTAGTATGGTACAAGGACCTTCTTAGACCACCTTGCAATTTAAACTCAACATCTGCAAGTTGTTCTTCCAAGCAGTTTTTGGGGGTAAGGTAATCATCTCTAAAGCCTTGAAACTCTTCCTTTATGGATTTATTTGCTTGGGTAATGCTATTAAGGGAGCTTCTTAGGTATTCTAACATTGAGGTGGTTTGGTCTACCTCTTTTTGATGTCCACGAGTGCCAACAACCATTTTGGAGAGTCTTGAACCTCTTTCACTAAATTACTAAAAATAGAAGTGTTATTAAAAGAGTTACTATTCTTAATAAGGAGTTCAAAAAAGTACTTAGTTAGGTTGAAACATTTATTTTAGGATAGGGACCACTTTGATGGTCGCTTGATCTGAGCGCTTAGTGAGGAGATATATTGATTTATTTGACTTTTTGTGATCTCTTGGTTTGGTGCAAGTCAATGTCGGGGTAATTGTTTCAACTTGGACTTAAAAATTCATAGGTGGGTCCTTGAGGGTCTTTAGTGCAGAATAATGAGCCGCTTCTAGTCCCAAAATTTTAGGCCAAATTGACTGACCGTTGAGAAGTTATGACCCTAACAAAAAAAATAAAAAATTGCCAATTTTGGAAAATCGGTGCAAAATTTGACCATAAGCTACGAAGGACAATTTTGTTTGAATAGAACGTAGAGTTGTTTGCTAATTTTTGGAGTCAATTTGAGCTTTGAGTGAAGAGATATCCCTATTTGAGTAAAATTCCATTTTTTTAATACTCCAAAGATTGGTTTAAAAGTGGGGTATTGTGTCAACTATCTCTGCCTTGTATGTTCTTACTACTGACCACTCCTGTCACTATATTATATTTGTCCCTATCACCTATAATGCAATTACTAATGATGTTCAAACACTAACCTTGGGATTCCCTATACTTTGCGGTTACTAACATTGTTGTTTCTATAACTGACAACTCTATTACTGATGACTATTACTGTTATTGTCGACCTAACTATTACTGCGATTGACCCGATTGTTATTGCCACTAAAATATGTCTCCCAGACACTTGCCAAAATTGTCGAGACTATTTGGTGCATGCAATTGTTTGTTCTCAAGATAGGAATGTCTTCTCCATATGCTCACTTTTGTGGAAAAGAAAATTGCAGGTTCAACAAACAAAAGATTTTGTTTTTACAGGTTGAAGATTTTTGTTTGGATAGAACTAAGGTGTGCTAGGCAAAGGAGTATGTAATATCCGTAGGCCCTTTTTTATACCGCAATGGCAAACAATAATGCTCGGACCAATATTTCAAGCCATTATCCAAGGAGGATTCCACACATACCCTTGAGCATACTATCTACCTCTCTAATAGTACGGGAGGGTAATCATATGGGATGTTGTGTCCCATGGACTATGGATAATACAAAGTTGAAAAGCTTCCTATTGGATAATTGTTTTTAAGCCTAAATGGTCTCTCGATACACCCAAAGATGCGTAGGAGCTTAATTTTGTGCACAAGTGTTGTCTGAGGCCTAGGTATTGGAGCCTGATTGCCCCTCACTTCACTAGACGCTTTATGGGCTATCTAGCTTAGCCAATAATGACAACTCCTTCGCAATATTTTAAAAAACCCTTGACACAGGGTTTCAAACCTACTTAACTACTGTAAAAATAGATTGATTTTTTTTTGCTTTTTCTGGTTTTTGTTGTTTTTTTTTAATAAAGAAAAATAAAAACAAAAAACATTGGAAAATTACACCTAACAATTAGAATGGATGGGCATGAATTATCATAGTCATAGCAAAAATCGACCCTTGAAAGCGCTGTGATACCACTTGTTAGGAACCTACTATTAAAATAAAGCTCACTCACACAAATACTGAAAATAATAGAAAATTCATCAAATAACATAACACACTATGCAAAAAAGTAATTGCATAATTGAAACAATCTCACAAAATAACTCTGAATCATGAGCCTCTTCGAGGGGGAACCTCCTTCAATATTTCATTAATTTGCAAAAAGATACATTTGTACATGGCTTCATGTCTTTTAAAGAGAAACTCCATGCAACCCTACCCTAAGGCTCAAGAGTTGGCTTACATGCAAAATGTCACTCAAGCTAGAATCTTCTACCAAACATCGATTACATTCTTGATAACGGTTACATGAAATGGCCCCACCTGGTTAGGTGTCTTACTTACCACATACATTACAAAGTATTACAAAATAACATTATAAATAGAATCCCCCCATGTTGGAAGTGGGTCATTACATAAGAAAATGAGAATTACAAAATAATGTTAGGATGAGATCCTAACAATTATTAAGATGTTTGATAAATACATGGTGATAAATGGTTGAATAAGAGATAGGTTAAAGCAATAGAAGAGCACTTTTCAAAGTGAAGCATTACAAGCAATATGGGATACATCGAAAGATATAATACTTTGGATTCTATGGCTGAAAAGGAATAGAAGAATATTTAAAGAAAAGAAAAGTAATTTAGAGGTTTGAAAAGGAAGATTTGTTTAGCCATAAAGATGTCTAAACCAGCCCTATCAAATCACCCAATCCCTAATCTTGAAGTAGAGAGCCTTAATAAATGGATTCAAGTCATCAAATGGAATTATGATGTTGAGTATAGGAGAAATAAAGGAAGACGAATAATATAAAGTGAAAACCTCCAAAAGTGCAGTTGGTCAAATTGAGTTTTGATGGAGCATGTGAAGGAAATCCAGGACCAACAAGAGGAGGAGGATTAATAAAAAATAACAAGGATGATATTTTGTCACATTTTGCTTTTAGTAGTGGACTTAAGACAAATAATGAAGTTAAACATTGGGTGGTATTAGAAGGATTAAAAATATATAGAAAAATGAAATGGAACAAAGTATGGATGAAAGGCAATTCATAAATAGTAATAAATGCAATTTTGAGGAAAATAAAGGTTCCATGGAACATGCAAGTGGAAATACAAGACCTTGCTACAAAGTTTGAAGAAATTAAGTTTACACATATGGTAAGGGAATGGAACAAATTTACAAATAGGCTAGCCAATAGAGGGGTTTTAATAGAGGATCGTGAAGTTAAATTATCTTCTCCATGGTTAAAGGAAGTAGTAAGTTTAGCTAAAGTTGACAAGAAAAAATTGAAAGGAGCAAATTTAAAATAATGTTCCAAAGGACTACAAAATGTTTCAAGGGATCCATTTATAGATCAATGCATTGGAGGAAACTAATAATCCAAATTTGGTAAAGTAGACTATGATTTCATGAAGCAAGCAAAAGTTTTGTATTTTTACATCATCAAGCTAAGAGAAATAGACATAAGGGCAATTCTATTTTTAATCAATCACATCCAAAATAAGCTATGGTAAAAAATTAGAATAGCAAAAGGACTAAATAGAATGAGAAAAATCTAAAAATACCTTCAAAAAACCCATTTGTAAGTTTTGCAAGAAAAGACACAAGGCATAATTTTACAGGCTTCAGATCAAGAAGTTATAGGAAGTAATAAGAAAGGGGGTGTTGACACTGCTCTCTTCTATGCTCAAGGTGAGGAAGGCTTTGAAGGAGAATCCTCATAGGCTCATGTTGTAGTCCACTATGCATATTGGACATCCAACTCCTTGTATGAGTGGATAGTTAATATAGGAGCAACTAGACATGTGATAAAGTACAAGCATCTTTTTCAAGGCTATAACAAAACTCATGCAGAATATTGTGTTGTAATGGGAGTTGAATCTTCATTGTAGGTGGTTGAAAGTAAAGATATCATGATTGGATCTTCGTCATTTGATGAGGTCCTTCATGTTCCCAATATTGGTCCTAACCTTTTATCTATTTATTGCATTACTCATATAAACAAATAGTAGAATTCTAGCCTAATAGATGGGTGGTTAAGGATATAGGAAATGGGTTTATAACTATTTCTTTTGGTTATTGTGATGAATCTAATCATATATGTAAGTTGGGTGAAAGACCCTCTCCGTCTTTATCTAGTACTTTATCTAGTAAGAATAATTTTGTTGCAATGATAGCAAATGTTGATGATGAGAGTCCAAAGTGGCATCTTAGGCATGGACATCTAAATAATGGTTCCTTGAGGTATACGAGTTAGCATGAGATGGCTATTGGGCTTCCACATATATCCCCTCCAAGTGGTGTATGTGAGGGATGTATTTTAGTAAAGCATCATAGGGAGGCCTTTCTTAAAGAAGTTTCCAAGTGGGAATCTCACCCTATGGAGATCATTCAAAGTGACATTTGTGTACCTATGGGTACACCTTCTCTTTTAGGAAATAGGCATTTCCTTTTTTTCATTGATGACTTTTCTAGATATGTGTGGGTATATACCATTCATACTAAGGATGAAGTGTTTTATAGATTCAAAATTTTTAAGGATCTTGTTAAAAACCAGTTAGATAAAAGGATTAATCCCTTTTTAAAATGATTTCTTGGCCACTAATTGAATAGCATATCAAAGGATTGTTCACTACACTCCTGAATATAATGGTGTAGCAAAAAGAAAAAATGTGGTAATCATAGAGGTGGCTTGATATATGATTCATGCGAAGGGACTATATTATAGGTTTTGAGGTGAGATAGTTAGGGTATATCATTAATAGGATGCCTACCAAGGCTATTTGAGGAAAGAAACCTCTTGAGAAATTAACAAAAGATAAGCTAGAGGTGTCTATATTTTGAATCTTTAGGTATTTAGCATGGGCTCACATACCCAAGGATCTTTGGAAAAAGGAGGCACCTAAGATCCATAAGTGTATATTTATAGGAATAGTTGCAAGCTTACTACAGTGGTAAGGTCTTTAGCATTTCTTTGAGAGGTCCAAGGTTCAAACCCCACTTAGTATGAGGGTTGGGACCCCTCATAAAACCCTATGTAAACTCAGTAAAAAAAAGTGTATATTTATAGGATATTCAAACATCTAAAATACATTACTTTATGGTTCTTATAGGCATGAAGTATTGATTAAGAAAGATGTCATCTTTGATGAGGTTCTTCTAGGTACTCTTTCCACTCTCCTCTAATCTTTTAGCTTTTGATTCCTATGTTTTTTTGCTTATTCTATATCTAGTAGGTTCTTTAGATATTTTGGTTGGTGTAAAGATGACAAAGTGCCAGGTGTGAAACTGATCCATTGCCTCTCTTTACCTCAACATGTATATGATATACGTACTATAACAAAAAACAAGGGGATAAACTCAAAGGACTGTATACGAACTTCTATGGCTATCTTGGTCTTGGGCTAATCTTTGAATATTCACAACAAATTATAAAAGCAAAAGGCCACAAGCTAGTTAACTATAATTAAATAGAAAAACATGCAAAAATGAAAACATAAGCCACAAGGATTTAGGTAAGAGTATTTGGTCTATTGATATCTCTATCTCAAACTAGTCAACTACACGTCTTCATTCTTAACCATACAAGGTCACCACACTAAGATATTTGCAATCCAAGTCCACCTAGGGATTTTTTTAGAAACCATTCTTTAGATCATGTTATCGACATTCAACAAATGTTTTTCACTAGATAATAATATCCCTCAAGAGAAGCTATAAGAAAAAAATCTCATTGACAAAAACAATCGAGTAATGAAGATTCACACCCACTTTAATACCACGTCAAATTTCATAGCAATTTCTATAAATGAATAGAATCAAACATTACCTAGCATTGCTTAGTAAAAGGAATATAAAGAACAAACAAGAGATACATAAAATATGTTGGAGTGTTTGTAGACACCAAATAATATTCATCCAAAATAAGTGAAATTACAGTCCAACTGAGAATGAAAAGATCAATGGTGTACTTATACTCAAATACATGATGCCTCTAGGTCAAGGTTGTGAGACCAACCCCCAAGAATAAAATATTACAAAAAATTACGAAAGTATTTTTTCAAGGTTTACATGGGACCAAATTTATATGCACAAACAATCTGCTATGGTCTCAAGTGAAGCTTAACCACCATATATTCCAACATTTTTATGGGTTATTTTTATATTTTCTGATTAAGGTAAAATATGGGTTTTTGAAAGGGTCGAAATCCTTTTACATTCCTAGATTGGTTTGTCTATTCATACCAACCAAAATGCCTCATCTCAAAAGGCTACAAGACATTAAAAATAATGTACTCTTTGTTTCAAAAATTTAAAAATTTACGTTCATTTCTAGTCTATTCAAATTTTTCAAATGCCTCTTCAATTTTTTTCAAAGCTTCAATAGTGACCTAAAAATCAGGTCGCTTATACATCATATCTAGCTATCTCCAATAGACTAAGTTCTAAGTTCTTACATCAATTCTCCTGCTACAAACTACCACCCAAAAGAAAATCTCCTCACAACAACTTGGATGGGGTGCCAAAATTCAATACTTCCCAAAAAAATGTCATTAATTTTAATGCTCTATGAGCTTCCAAAGGGTTTTTTAATTTCTCTCTAGTATTGTCTATAGATTTTTTTACCTTTTATTCATATGCTTTATCATTCATTTTGAGAATGAGAGACATGACATGTTAGGTGCATTTATTAACTTTGTTATCACCTTTATAATTATTGTGAAGCTTGCTTAGGGGTCTCCTATGCATGAGTAAAATATTCAAGCAAATGTGCTTGTATCATTTTAGCCATGTAAAAATGAAGACTGCTTTAGATTTTTTTAGAAAATAAACTAAAGATATGTGTTTGCTTACTCAAAATTTTGAAAAATATACAAAATGGCAATATCAATTGTAGATTGTGGATTGATTTCCACTAAAAAAAATTAATAGGATTAAATATTTGGCCAAATGTTAACTAATATATAACATAATTTACATCATCGCATAAAACATAACATACAACATAGCCATCAACTATAGAGAAGACAAAAAAATAAGCATTAGGTTTTTATTTTACAACTGGTTAGATGGCAAAGCACATGGAGGATGTTGAAAATGTAGACATTTGACACTCTATATTCATTGACACTCTAGCCATGTGACATCATATACTTCTCATTGAATATCTAAATATTTAACAAGTAATTTCACCAACATCTAGTTGGAGATTTTCTTCATTTGAATATTCATCACACTTCTCCTTTGAAACACCAAAGTTCTGACTGACATCTGTATGTGAAGAAGGGACAATTGTAGTAGAAACCATAGAAGTAATCTTGGTCATAACCTCACTTAGCTTGAATTTTTGTTAACCTTTTAGAGCAAAATTCCAAAATGTGTGCTCAACTTTATGATAGTAGAAGAAAGTACTAAAGAAGATTAAGGTAGTTTAACTATCGAGATATAAAAACCCCAAGATCTAATATTTTAGATAAACCCATCTTGATGTACCCTAGGGTGTATTCTAAGGATCAAATATTTTTCTCACTACTACTCCATATGATATGACCAATTTGATACATTATTAATGATAAAAATGGCTTAATTGAGATAATGAAGAATGATAACATAATCTAGACAAGATACTAGGATCAAGATAGACCTTTTGGTTGGTGGTTAACCAACCAACATTGAAGATAGGAAACCTTTCCACATACTAGGCATGTACCATAATGAAGGGTATTTTGAGCATGATCAAAATTAGAGAAGGTAACAAAAACATAACCCTTGCCAAGTCCTCTCATAGAATCAATGAGAAAACCCCTATCCTATTCCCAAACCCCTATTGTCCATCTAATCAACATCCATAGCCTCATATTAAAAATAAAAGAATGGTAGTTTTGTTAGTCAAATCTTGAGATACTTCGACAAGTCATCTAAAAGAGAAAAATTAAAAGTTTCCCTTGTCAGTTAGGTTACAAATTTGTGATGCTCAAGGCTTAACTATGGGTGAGATGACATTTCCTCCTACAAGCGTTCTCTCCTTCAAGTGACTATAGTTGGTATAATGACATTTTGAGAGGGATTTGACAAATGAGGGTTTGAATCCAAACAAATATTGGATTTTTGTATAGAGGATAGAGGGTTTCTTTTTGTACCATGAATTATTGTCTAGGAATGTAAGAAAAGACACAACATTGTTAATGATAGTAAATTTAGAGGATACATTGAATTCCTCCTTGCTCTACTATACCATAGACTTTTAGGTATATAGAGGTAAGGGATAGAAATATGGGTGCCAAGTGGTATGGCTTGTTATTATTATTTTATTGTAAGTAGGAGTTATTAATAATGATGAGTTAGTAATGATGCAACTGCTACTTTATTAGGATTTATTAGTAATGATGTAACAATCACTTTATTATAAGAGTTACTAGGGTGAGGGAAAATGAGAGTCTATATACACGTAGGAGTGAAGAAGGAAGTGATATAAAGTATTCTTTGTAGGAGTCTTGGCTCATGGAGCTAGAGATCTTGTGGAGTGGCTTCCTTCCAATAAGAAACATTGTACGGTGTTGCCCTACCTCAAGGGTTTGAAATATAAATTGAGAACATTTGAGTAATTTGCATTGATTGTGTTGTTTTATTATTCATTGTGGTCATTTCTGTAAATTGTAATAATTTCTATGGGTGAGCAAGGATGTACATAAAAAATTAATAATGATGTAATAATTATTTTATTATGAGTTATTAGTAATGATGTAACCATTACTTTATTAGGAGTTATTAGTAATGATGTAACAATTACTTTATTGTAAGAGTTACTAGGGTGAGGGAAAATGAGTCTATATAAAGGTAGGAGTGGAGAAGGAAGTGATATCAAGTATTCTTTGTAAAAGTCTTGGCTCATGGAGTTGGAGACCTTATGGAGTGGATTCCTTCCAATAAGAAGCATTGTATGATGTTGCCCTACCTCAAGGATATTATCAATCTCTATTTTATTGTGTGGATTGTTATTGTGAAATTTTTTTATGGATGCATGTTGTATATTTTTGCATATTGGTGAATTATTTATTGTTAATGGGAAGAGAGGTTCATATAATTTAGTATCATAGCAATGATTATAGCAAAGTGAAGTTGTTTTTATAGAGCTAGGGTATATTTTTCCAAAAAAAATGTCACATTTTGCAGGGGCCATATTTTTCTTTAGCAATCACTTTCAGAAGATTTTTGCACCAACATGTAGATTATTTTGAGGACTACAAGAATGACTACTCACTTGTTAATTTTGGATAGGTATTGAGGGAGTTACAACTGTTGAAAGTTATGCTTTTGATGTTGTTTTTGGATTGCATGAAAAATTCATGCAAAGAGAAAACAATTATATCTCTCAATCTAGGTAAGCAAATCAGTTGTCATTTGCTTTATTTTGAAGAACATTTGCATATTTAATTGTTTGAAGAAGGGAATAGATGATATTTGAGATTTTTTTTTTTTGAGAAATTTTGGTTATTTAAAGCCCTAGATGAAAATAAAAAGTTGAGGTCATGGAGTTGCCCAAATTCTCTAGAAAAGATGATATTGATGATAGGGAATGGTTGATGAAGTGAAAAAAATCTTTAAATATCTCTAAGAGAGAATGTAGAGCGAAGATTTGGACTTAAGAGGGGAAGCTTTTTTTTTTCAAACTTTATGCATGCTCATGACTATATATACACACAAGAAGAATTTGAAGTTGCATTTTTAAGCAAATGGGGATAATGTGTAGGCTAGGGAAACTAAGCATTTTGTGTTAGGGCCAAACAATGGTAAAAAATATCTGTTCAATGTTAAAAATTCTATTTTTGCAGGTTCATGAAAATATTCAGAAGGAAAGGATTATTATTTCCATTAACCCTAGAAGTAAATATAATTTTATTAATATGACTTTGCCTAAGAGGTTGCAAGTTCAAGCAAATAAAAAAAAACATATCGCTTGAGGGTGACAATGTTCATTTTTTTGAGGATTTGAAGCTCACCATAGATATATATGTTTGCATTCAGATCTTTATACTATTGGGATGAACAATGTAGATATTGTTCTTGGTTATCCTTGGTTGCATTCATTGGGTACTTTTAATATTAATGTACAAAAGAAGTTCATGAAGTTTTAGTTAAAAAAAGAAGAAGATAACAATACAAGATATTTCTCAGCTTAAAAAGCAACAATTAGGGGAAAAACATAAAGCTATTGCGGTAGAAGCAAAAGAATCTGAAATAGAATCTCAACAGGAGACAGTAGCCAAAATCAAGGAAGAAGTAAAAGCAAGGGACAAACCAAATGAGGGAAGCAATAATGTAAAGTAAAAACAAGTAGAACATTAGGTTAAGGTTGCAGCATATCGCCACCCACACCATAAGGAGCAAAAAAAATATTGGAGGTATGGCTTGAGGCAACGATATTATGGTTCTACATGGAATTAGAAGGGCACCAACTATGGAAATGTTTGGCAAAGAAAGCATAGTGACTGTAGTTTTTAGAGTGGTATAGCCATATCAAGGAAAAAATGGACTCATCATCAGAGTAAATCAATAGAAGTGTGGAGCCAACTAAGTACTTTTGGATACTCAAGTGGCAAAATGACATATCAACATCAACAAAACCCTTGCCAATCATAGTTTCACTGGGATGAATAGATGATCGATATTGACACCAATTTCTAGCATGGCTTCAAAGGTCATATTACTTAGTCTCTTTTTATGTTTCAAGGATGGGACATTTGTGAGGAAGGTGGAATGTTAGAAACTTAGGGATAGAAATATAGGTTCCAAGTGGCATGACTCATTCTGATTATTTAATTGTAAGTAATAGTTATTAATAATGATGAGTTAGTAATGTAATCGTTACTTTATTATGAGTTATTAGTAATGATGTAACAATTGCTTTATTGTAAGAGTTACTAGGGTTAGGAAAAATGAGAGTCTATATAAAGGTAGGAGTGGAGAAGGAAGTGATATCAAGTATTATTTTTAGAAGTCTTGGCTCATGGAGTTGTAGATCTTGTGGAGTGGCTTCCTTCCAATAAGGAGCATTGTACGATGTGGCCCTACCTTAGGGGTATTATCATTCTCTATTTTATTATGTGGAATTTATTTGTGGATGCATGTTGTATATTTTTGCATATTGGTGAATGCTTTATTGTTAATGAGAAGAGAGGTTCATAACAAAGGTTTGTTTAGAATCAACAAAAATTAACTTCAAGACACTAATTAGTGTATGAGAAACAAACATGACAAAATATTCTAAATTTACCTATGTAGAAGATTGCATGGGTTCTAGATTATTCTTTCTAGCACATGCTCTAGGATTGGAATTTGTTTGAGAGGGAGGTTTTTATTGTGCTATCCCTTTCACATCCTCTAGTGGATAGGTTTGATGTGATTCTATTGGTGAGAACTGAAGATGAAGGTTCTAGAGGAAACAATTGAGTCACTAAAGCGACATAATGTATACAATCCAAGTGGTTGCATGCAACCATAGGTTAAACATCGAAGGTTTTGATCACATGCCTTTATGTCAAGGTTCCAACTTCCATCAATAACTCTTTTCCACTAGATTTTGCTTTGCATATTCTAAGGTTAAGTTTGCTCTACGAGAAGAGATAATTTTTTTATCAAACTTCATAAAAATTTACTCTCACATAGAAAACATGTATTAAGTGGCCTTTGACGTTGTATTTACTAATATATTTCAATAGGTATACAAAATTTTCTAACTTAATTCAACTAGTAATTTTACTTCATGAGTTTCTTTCACAATTTCAAAAGCTTTAGATATATCAATTTGCATCTCAATGGAAAGGATTAATAGAATCTTTATTTGCATGAGTTTAAAGATAGTAAATGACTTTGCTTCACGCCAAACTAATGAATTAAATTTTTCTTACGACAATATTACAATTCATCATAGGCTTAAAAAGAGGTAGCTTATAATTTTTAGCATTTAAATAAATAGAAAGCATGAAAGGTAATCATAGATTAAAAAGAAGGCGTTAATTACATATAACTTATTAAAAAAAACGGCCTTATAAAAAACTATGAAAATATTAACATTGAAAGTTATATATATTTTTGTTATTATGTTTTTGTAGAAGATATAACATTTTTTTTTTGCTGATAAAAATCAATCTAAGATAAAAAAAATAACAAAAATATAACAAATACAAAATTTAAAAATAATTTTAATAAAAATGATAAATTTTAAATAATTAAATTTTATTTATATAAAATAATTTTTAATATTTATTATGTATGTCAAATATTAAGTATTTCTTTAAGTTTATTATGTGTAGATTGTTGGATTTAAGTAAATAAATATATAATTCTAAGAGTTATATTATTATTCAAGCAAGATTCTATGTGTATAGATTGTTGTCTTAAATTCCTTCTAAGAATTTAAAATTTTAACAATCAAACAATAACTTCAAAACAAACTTGAGTCCCAATTGTTGTTGCATAAGTCAATTAGCATCTAATTCTCTGTCATGGCCAAGCGTTCCTAGTACAATACCTCTTTCTTACCATCATCTCATTGTTGTTGCGTAAGTCAATTAGCATCCTACTCTGCCATCTGCCATGGCCAAGCGTTCCTAGTACAATACCTCTTCCTTATCATCATCTTATTGTTGTTGTGTAAGTCAATTAGCATCCTACTCTTGCCATGGCCAAGCATTCCTAGTACAATACCTTTTCCTTACCATGTCATCTCTTTTGATTGAGATACTTCTAATGTCATACAACTAACATCATCTCCCTTATCAAAACTATACTAAAAATATATATTATTTAAATATTAATCAATTTAATTTATTATACTAATACTAATATATTTTTAAATTTGTTAAATAAATAATGTTATATTTAATTATTAAATTTTATCACCTTGAGTACACGGTGGTTTGACCATGGGACAATCTCTTGTATTTGCTTGATAAAAATTTGCAGCTTATTTGCTAGAAGGTTGTTTTATTGGATTTTCACGTCCGAGTCATGGAATCTAGCTCAATTTTTTTGCAGCTTATTTGCTAGAAGGTTGTTTTATTGGATTTTCACGTCCGAGTCATGGAATCTAGCTCAATCTTTCTTGATGTCTTATTATTGTTAGATCTAAGGTTTGAGGTGTCTTTCAAAACTCTGTTTGTAATAGGTTCAAGAACCCTTTTTAAACCCTTTCTACTATCAATCAAAAAAAATTATTAAATATTACATTTTTTCACTAATATCTAACTGCGTACCTTTAACAAGTTACACCTTTAATGCAAAGTCTAATTAAAGGTATAACTGGAAGCCATCCTTAAAAGACAACCTTCCTATATTCTAAAAATCCAACATACTAATAAAATATCTCGATGATCTACTCACGTAGAGGAGTTAGAGAGCAAGTGGGTAGTTAAAACTCTATAGTTGAAATCTAAAAACCCAAAGTTCAAATCTCTCCTTACATACTGCCATACTGCAGATATGTTATGTACATAAAAGATTACAAATTAAAAAAAATTATCTCCATAAAAACACAATTTATATCTTAAAAAGTTATACACTATTATCCACTTAAAAAAACGAAACCACGCTTAACTACTACATAAAAGAAAGAAGTTGTATCCCATCTACCCTACAGAAAGATTCACAAACTCCATGTCAAAGAGAAATCTCAAGATTCACAAAATCCATGTCAAAGGGAAATCTCAAGCTTCTTCACGAGCTTACCTCACGGCCGTGGCAAATATTTATGTCAAACACCATTTTTATTTTCATATGACCAGTGTTTCTGCCTATGGCTTTGACAGGCCACAGAAGATTTAGCATTTCCATGAATAACTCACTTTGGACAACCTACCATCTAAAAAATATGGTATCCCTACCTCATAAATATGAGATTATGCCGCCTCCTGACACCAAAATCCCTCGATGTTCATGGAACAAACTCTTCTAGAATTATTACTTTTTTAACCCCTTTCAATTTCAGGTGCACACCATAGACAACAGAACACTCATATTGAACTACCTTCCAGCTACTTTTAGCCACTTTGTAGTTTTAGAAAATGTATTTTTATCGGTTTTGACATGCCATATAATTCTGATAATTAAGAGAGGTAACTCCAAATTTAGCTAACTTTATCTTATATGGGAGTTTTAAACATGACCACTCAGCCAAAATAAAAACTATGTTGGCCGAGTGGTAAACAAACCCATGTTTTAAAAATATATAACAAAAGTAATGTATTACGCATATTACCTTGAATAACTTCAAAAATAAAAACTGACAACAATGCTTACAATAATAAAATCGCCTAATTAAAAATTACAATGTAAAATGATTGACTTAGAACACTGAAATTTACCCTCTACATTAAAAGTGATTAAATTTGAAATTATGGTTTTATAACAAAACGTCCACTTTCATGAAATTTGAACATATGATTTTACCTTGAAGATTCTAAAAAGGAATTTATTATTCGTTCAGTCTAATATTACCTGTCTGAAATTATGGTTTTGAAAGTAACAAAAACCTTGATGAAATTTGAACATATGATTTTACCAGTTCCAGAAGTAGGCGCCTAAAATTTCCCAACAACGAGAAATCTAACAATAACAAATCACATATAGTGATTAAATGTCGGAATACCTCAGAAACCGTAAATTTGGGTGGATTGGAATCAAGTTGGCGGTGGTTCTAGGTTGAACCTCGGATGTTTCGGCTCTGATAACAGTATCAGAGAAATCGCCACCATGGATATAGCGCATACTACGCCGGTCAAAATTTTGCTGAAACACACATTGGATTTTTGCGGTGATGGAGAAAGCTTTGCGGAACCTTTGACAACGGCCGTCAGAAGTGCATCTATTATCTGATTGGCTCCCTCGGGCATGGCTGCCTGGGACTGAGCTCCTTTAATAAGGGCAACAGCGAGCTCCACGTCGCTTAGATTGAGAGGCTCTCCCGTAGTTTCACTTGATCCTTCCAACTGCAGGTAAAATTAGGGGTTTCAGATCAGAAAAACGGAAAATTTATTAAATTCAGCAAGAACTTTCAATAGCTTTTTATTACCTCATCGGAGATCGAATTTTGGCTCTGAGGATGCATAAGGCGAGGTTCGGACTCGATTTCCGTGATTACAGTTTCTACATCCTCAGTCCTTCCTCTCACATGGAGATTTCCGTGAGTTACTCGAAGCTTTGCCGGTGCAAAACAGTAAGCCTGTAAGGTGCCAAGTATATTGCCGTCAATTACTGTACATTCTGTTGCCGGTTGCTCCTCCTGTAAATATTCGTCCTGGAGTGACTTCAGGGGCTCGCCCGAGTGTGAAATGGACAGATTAGCAGGCACAGGGACACTTTCGTTCTGGATGTCTTGAACTATCCTTTTCTCATGCTCTGAAAATTCGCAATTCTCCATGGCGTTTGTGATCACGCTTTCATCTGAGAAGGAAGACTCGGCCACAACATCAGAGTTCGTCATTTTCTCAACATCAATACCTTCCACATAGTTTTTCTCATTTTGTTCGTTGCTCCAAGCACTCTCTGCCAAGGTCTTCTGCGCAAACGGTTTGAAACAAATAAATATAGCGAAACGTGAAGTAATTCATAGCCGGAATTAAGAAATGCATTTATTCTAACAATAACAGAAGAATTCATCCAAACGAACATTACAGAAGTCTTGCAATGTTCTAAATTTGCCGATTTCCTCTCAAACAACTGAAAATATACAGGAAAACAAAGAATTCAGGGTTTTATGGACTTTACTTCCGGATTTGGGGTTCCTCGTTTCTCGTTATTACGGATATTTGCTGTGGCATTTCCAGCAGCCTTCTTCGCAGCAGTACGGCCTGATTTACCCGAAACTTTGGGCAAATTTGTAGTATTTTTCGGAAATTTGTTCATTTAATCAGTCCTCTGTTCCAAACGCTGGGGTTCTTTGAAACTTCAAAACGTAAGCTCCTTCAAAACGTAAAGCTCCTACGGACACAGAAATTTAGACCCAAGCGAACTTAAATCCGCACAATTTAGGTTTGAAAGCATACATTTAAAGTTCAAAATTGTGAAAATGTTGATGACGGTGGACCTCTAACGCAGAATTCGCTCTGGCGATAGAGGTATTCAGAAACCTCCTCCCTGTTCATCTGGACGGTTAGAAATTTATAAGCGGTAAAAAAATTGTGAGGATCATTATATGTTTATACAATTAATCTTTTCAGTAATTGAAAGTCGTTAAATAGACAGAACCCAGATATTGAAATCAAAATTCTGAATAGCACTTTACGCAGAATGTCTTAAGTTATGTTAAGGGTATCCATCAAATAGTTTTATTTTTAAAGTTATATAGAGTAAATGGAAATATTACCAATTATTTAAAGACATATTAATTTAGTGTCAAGAACATGATTTAAAAAATGCTATAAAGATATATGGCAACTAAAATCATTAAGTAACACTTATGGAAATGTTTGTTATTTATTTTATTTATCAATAATTTTAAAATATCATTTAAAGAAATAAAATAATAAAAATTGCTTTATTTTGTATTTTTATAATTTTTTAAAAAATTTAAAAAGTTAAAAAATTTTACGAGAAAATGAAAAATAAATGAGTGGTCAGAGATAAATGATATATAACGAAGCTTTAGCTAGAAGGAAGAATGCTTTTGTTTGGGAAGGGATATTTCACAATTTAAAGGTTGAATGAATATATAATAATATTTATTTCAGGTTAAAAATGATTATAAGGATGAGATGGAGTATGATATAGTTTTTTTTTATCTTCAAGGGTTAGGTGGATTGGTAAGTGCTAGTTTGGTTGGGCATTTACCAAGAAGAGACCTGCGTTCAAATTTTGGAGGAAACTTGTTGCAAAGGTGTAGTAGTCTGATTTGAATCTTCTGAGTGTGCGTTAGATTACCGATGATGGTACAAATCCTAAGTACCCGATGGTTTATTTCACATCGACGACAATACAAATCTCGAGCACCGGTGGTCCATTTCATGTTGGACTAAAAAACAACAAGGTGAAATAGGTTTGGTGGATGCAACCCCTTGTGGTTTGAACATCCCAAGCACCCGATGGTCCATTTGGTTTGAACATTCCAAGCACCCGATGGTCCATTTCACATCGATGACGGTATGAATCCCGAGCACCAAGTGGTCCATTTCACATCGATGACGGTATGAATCCCGAGCACCAAGTGGTCCATTCTACATCTCGAGCACAAGGTGGTCTATTTCACATCGATGATGGTACGAATCTCGAGCACCAAGTGGTCCATTTCACATCGAGCTATAAAACAACGAGGTGGAAAAGGTTTGGTGGATGCAGCCCCTGTGGTTTGAACATCCCGAGCACCCGATGGTCCATTTCACATCGATGACGATATGAATCCCGAGCACCAAGTGGTCCATTCTACATCTCGAGCACACAGTGGTCCATTTTACATCGATGACGGTACGAATCCTGAACACCAAGTGGTCCATTTAATGTCGGGTTATAAAACAACGAGGTGGAAAAGGTTTGGTGGATACAGCTCCCTGGTTTGAACCTTGCACTTTCCAACTATAAAAATAATGTGGCTATAACTAACTCTCCTATCAAGCAATAAATAAATAATAATATTTTTTTTATTTGGGTAGTATGATAAACCTTACCAAAAAGAGACCTAGGTTCAAACCTTGGCAGAAGCTTGTTGCAAAGGTAATAGTTTGATCTAGATTCTCTGAGTATGCGTCAGACTACTAACAATGGTACAAATTCCATGCACCTGGTATTCCATTTCATGCCGATGAATCGCAAGCACCTGGTGGTCCATTTCATGTTGATGAATCCCAAGCACCCGATGGTCCATTTCACATCAGGTTA
The DNA here is from genome assembly GCA_028583015.1 of Wollemia nobilis. Classification (NCBI taxonomy): domain Eukaryota; kingdom Viridiplantae; phylum Streptophyta; class Pinopsida; order Araucariales; family Araucariaceae; genus Wollemia; species Wollemia nobilis. The sequence goes on along the minus strand of JAQPPZ010000458.1, from coordinate 8,748,150 downwards.
TAAAACAACGAGGTGGAATAGGTTTGGTGGATGCAACCCATGTGGTTTGAACCCTGCGCTTGACAGTTACTAAAAATAGTGTGATTGTAACCAACTCTCCTATCAAGAGTTAAAAAAATAAAATATTTTTTTATTTATATGAATAGTATGATAAACCCTTATGACCTATGCATAGGGGTGAGTAGTCCCTTCCTCGTAAGGGCAAGAGCTATGCATATCAAAAGGGGATTAACATACAACCACACAGGGCAAGAGCTATGCATATCAATAGGGGATTAACATACAACCACACATGCCATGGTTTGAACCTTCGACCTACTGAAGAAGAGTTAAACCCTAAACCGTTGCGTTGTCCTGCTTGGGACGTATGACAAGTAATTTTTAAAAGAAAAAAAAAATTAAGTTCAATGGATATTGGTTTTCTAAAGTGGTTACATTTTCTAAAGATTTGACAGTAGATTAAATGAAAGAGGCATTGAATTAATGACTTTTATTTCAAAACTAATTTTTTTTTGGTCATCTTATTAATTTAAAAAAAAAGAAGATAAATAATAGGTGATGACCTATGCTTTACAAAGAAATGACTTATATTTTAGATCATAAAGTGAAATTTTTTTATGGAGATAGATGTCGATAAAAGGCTTCCATATGGGTTAGGCTTTTGAGATTACCTTACCAACTATTAATTCGTAAGGAGGTTTTGAAGAATATTGGTAATACTCTAGAGGAATTCATCCAAGAGGGGTCAACTATTAAGAAACGATTTTTTTTGTGTATACCTAAATATGTGTATCGTTCAAAACCTTTTTCAAAACCTATTAATATTAAATTTGAACAAAATAATGGGATCAACAAGTGGATTATGAAAATTTTGAATTTTGATGTTGAAATGCTTTTAAGCTAAACACATGGCAAGGGGTTGCAAAATGAAAATGATTAAGAAAGAAACATTGAGAAGTGAATTTTTTTTGTATACCTAAATATGTGTATAGTTCAAAACCTTTTCCAAAACCTATTAATATTAAAATTGAACAAAAAGAAATGGATCAACAAGTGGATTATGAAAATTTAAAATTTTGAATTTTGATGTTGAAATGTTTTTAAGCCAAACATAGGGTATGGGGTTGCAAAATGAAAATTATTAAGAAAGAAATGTTGAGAATCGATTTTTTTGTGTATACCTAAATATGTGTATAGTTCAAAACCTTTTCTAAAACCTATTAATATTAAATTTGAACAAAAAGAAATGGATCAACAAGTGGATTATGAAAAATTTGAATTTTGATGTTGAAATGTTTTTAAGCCAAACAAAGGGCAAGGGGTTGCAAAATGAAAATGATTGAGAAAGAAACCAAAATTTTTGGTTATGATAAAGAAAGAACAACTTTAGGGTTTTCAAGGAAGCTAAAAAGTAATGCATTATGAAAGATATGCACTGAATTTTAAGGATTTTTAAGATAGCATGAGAAAACAACTAATATGGTACTACCCCTTACATTTTCTAGGGTAGTATAAAATATAATTTTATAAACGAAAATTTAAATTGTGAATATGAAAAAATAAGAGATATTGATGAGGATGAAATCATTAGTGTGAATGGAAAAAGGAGAGGAACATCCTTAAAGCAAGAACAAAGAGAAAAAAGAAACAATATTGTTTTAGGAAACCAAAAATAAAATATCACAGATGCTAATATGAAGTGGGCTAAGCCCACAACTAAGAATAAAAACTGATGATGATAGTGATATCTTGGACTAATGGGGATATGAATAAAACAAGTTATCAAGAAATTAATGAATTGGAATCGGTAGTGAAGAATGTAAAAAACATTTTAAAAATATTTGGAAGAATGTAGATTGTATAGTTATTTTTGGTTTGGGATATTTAAGAGGTATTGTAATGATATGGGATAATCATAAATAGGATGGACATACATAATAACTAATTGGGTTGCTACAATGGTATAAAATTTGGATTTATAAACATATATGCTCCTAATATATTCATTCTTTGAGATAAATGTTGGAATGACCTTAGTTTATTCATACTATTGTTGAGAAATATTACATTATTCAATACATGCTAACGTACACCCATGGTACCTTCATGGTACAATTGTAGATTAGGGTTGAATCTATAGTTTAGGTATCTAATTTATATTTTCCCTTTTATGATGCACAAGTGTCATGTAAGAGTGCAATGTGCAGGAAATGCACAAGTGTCATGTAAGTTAGAGTGCAAGTGTAGATTGAGATAATGTGCACAAGTATCTTAGATTAAGAGTGCATGTAGAAGTGTAAGAATCATGTAGATGTGTGCAAGTGTCTTAGGGTCAACTGTCCATGCAAGAAGAAAGTGAAAAGTCTAGTATGCAATTGGCAAGATTATAAGCCAAAGGTCATGGGACTTGTCATATGGAGAGAAATAGTCAAGCATGTGAAGAGTCACATTACTATGGATATATTATGGATATAATGCTCCATATCAGTTGTAACATGAAGAGAACAATAAAGTTTGTATACAAATTTTGAGCAATTAATATTGTAAGTTTTCTTCATGCATAGTTCATGAATGACTTAGGCCATTTACATTCATATTTGATTATATAAGTGAATGTTATTTTCTTTATTATATTGGCCTTGATATACATATTAATTTGCTCATATATTATTCTACTCTTATATTATTATTTTGACCTTTAATATTGTGGCTATTTTATATTGGGACCTGTGATATTTTTGTGGTAGTAAGGCTTAAAAAACCAACAATAGTACTACAACATTACAAGTATTGCATTCTTAAAGGAGACTACAACATGTTTTATCTTCTTTAGAAAAAACAGGTAGTACTCATTTGTCTAAATCATTGGATTTTACTTCCTTTACAAATCTAAATGGCCTTGGGAATGTTATTCCTTTAATATTTCATTGTAAGAATTATAATATATTTAGGAGCATCCTTTAAGCATGAAGCCAATGAACATAGTGCATCTACACCTTAATGTGCATTATGTATTGATAAAAACCATGATTGTGACCAAGCCTAATTGTTACAAAAGAGAGTAACAAGAAACTTGATGAAGTCTAAGAATCATCAACATCCATCAATATGTTTGATGATCTCATTAGAAACATAATATTCATCCTCCATGGTTGATTGAGGTATAGTGATTATCAATAACAACACCAAGAGACTGATCTAGAACCAAGATGAAAATCAAAGCCAATAATAGATCATCGCAGACCCAACCTACATTGGAGTAACCCTCTAAAATAGGATCCCTATTAGAGTAATGATTGCTTATATAGAAGATACCTTTGATTAACCGTAGAATTTACTTAACAACTATCCAATGAACAAGGTGCCTAATATGTACCTAGTAAAATAACTAATAGTAAATGCGATGCTTAATCTGATATATGAAAGATAAAGAACACCCTTAACAAGAGATTGATACAAGTGGAATAAACTAAATGAATAGAATAGTTCAATTGAAGATTAAAAAATGGAGTACAAGCGAGCTTACTCTCCTCCATATTGAACTAACATAGAATATCCAATACATACTTAGGCTATGAAATAGTGATCCTAGAGGGTGACAATTCAATTTTAACCCATAAAAATAGTGAAGACCTATATATATCATCTCATAGGTGTCATAGATTCATAATTTCATATTCTAGATAAAGGATGTTGAGATTCACTTGATAAAAATGTTATCAATATATCTCATAATAACAAGAACATCTCTATCATGATGTCCAAAGTAAAAATCATGCTTTACCTCACATCAATAAAATTCAAACTTCACTTTTTTTTTGCTTCAAAATAAACCCTAAGTGAATGGATCATGAGGATATCATGTTGTTGTAACACATTTGTTGGTTTAGGAGAATTTCACTAATATGTTCTTTTTTCCTCTCTTAACATTTAGTATATTTTTTGTTTTTCATGACTAGATGGATGCCCTAGCTAGTGGATTCAATTCTTCAAGGTTGTTTAAAATCCTTATATATTATGCTTTTTATTTTCTACTTTGGATTTTATGGTATTGATGCATCATAGACAAGAGGATAGTATTCATGATTACTGAAGAATAAAAGAAGAATATGAACACTTTTTGACAATACTTCTATGCTAAATAAGTCATGGGTAGACTTTCATATATGGCAAAGATCTCCAAGCCACTTGATAAAGTTAAAATAGTTTGATAACATTTTTCCTGCATCAATGAGAGAGGATGACTTGATTGGTTATGTTTGAGAAAAAGACCATGTATGAAAAACCATAGTGGATATAGATATACCATTGAATTTTTTTAGTTCTTTGTGAAATTTAAGAGGGTGTCTTAGTTCAATGATTTTCACCATTTTTCCTCTAAATATTCATGTATTGTATCAAAAGTTATGTATTTTCCCTCTCTACCTTTAAATTTTTTAAATTTAACATGGAACATTCTCTTGAATGTTTTGTTGGGAGGTGGGAAATTTTTTAACATAGTTTCTAGTTTACTATGTAGGAGGGTATATCCATTATATTTATGTCCCTTAGTCAAAGCATTTAGAAAACTTGGTTCAAAGTTCAAACCTTTCCATGGGCATGATGTCATGTTAAAAAAGTTGGGGTGCTCACTCCCTTTGTTGAAAAAGGGGTTGCATGGCACAAGGTACTTGAAGAGTATTCCAAGGTGGCATGCATGCCTTGCTTTAAGGTGCTTCTCATCTTACTTGTGTATGGGTTTGAGGCCATCTATGATATGTTGTGTTATAAATGAATTTGGTGTGGATGTAGAATTGCATTTAAGGGGTGCATGTTCCTTTACATTATTTATATGTGCACCCTTGGTGCATTGGCTAGTGATGAAAGTTTTAGTACTTGGGCCCTAAGAGGTTCAAATTTTGATTTCATTACCCATTCCTTTTTTATGAGACATGATGATATGGAACACCCTTATGACATGGCATATTTGGATGACATGGTATTGGCCAATATGGTAAAATTGGTGATGTGGAAATTAATATTTGCCTATTAATATCAAATGACCATAACAAATTGACAACTCAAATACATGGTATCTATCATCACATAGTCAATAGAATATGTGGTAATTAATTATATTTTCTTAGTTCTAGAAGGTGACATGTAGTAGATTTAGGTTTGCTAGTATCCCATCCAATGGCCTACATAGTCAATGTCCCAGTGGCACTCTATTGCAAGGATCAATGACACTTGGCAAAAGTCATTTCACTATTGCATTGTCGTAATAGTCGACCACTCAACAAGTAGTTGGCATCCCCTTAGCCACATAGTTAGTGACATGTGCTAGTCACCCATTCACTAGAAGTACAATTTTTTAATTTTTTTTTGATAAGTTTTGGTGGTATTTTATGCTTTTTTATGCCAAAATTTTTGGGGCCATAACTTTTGCATATGAAAGTATTTTGAGCCCCCTTTTTAAATTACACTCTTTTAAATATATTTGTATTGATAGTATTATTTTTTGTCACAACTACATGTTAGAGATTATATTTTGACAAGGATTCCAAGGATAAACATGTGCCCTTCCTCAATGGACAAATTATGCAACTTAGAAAATCAAGATTGAAGCTTTGCTCCAAAGAGATGTCTCAAATATGTGAATGAGGTCCCCCAAGCCATAGATTCTAATGAGAGAAAGTAATTAGTCAAGGATAAGAAGGATGAGGATCTTGGTGCGATTTCTCTTCATATTGATAAGGTCTATGACACCCATGTCATTAGCACCTCAAATTTCAAGAAGCTATTGGGTAAGTTTTAGAACCTATGTGATCATATTGACTTTACAAAAGTTAGTAGATTGGAGGCAAAGCTTACTGCCTTAAACATGGATAAATTTGAGATAATAGATGACTACATATGTATACTCAAGTATTTAAAAGAAGATATACACATTACTAGAGGAGGTGAAAGTGGAATGAAGGGCATTGATGAAAATGGAAAGAAGGACATTGATCTTCTCAATATTATGTTCAACAACATTTATAAAACATATAAGATGATTGTAATTGCGTTTGATATGCTTTAATTATATGTTTCAAAATTTGATCCTACTTCTCTTGATAATTTGTTCAAATACCTTCTTCAACATTAGACTCAATAACAGAGGTATAATAGTCATTCTTTCACCATTTAGGATTATGCAAAGAAAGTAAACAATACATAAGTTAACAAGAAGCCAACACAAGGAGAAAAGAAAACTAAGAAATTTTTCATTAAGCTTGTTTGCATTTTCTATAACAAGGAAGGTCATAAGGTAGAGTTTTGTAAGAAGCATCCAAAAAGTTGGTGCTAATGCTGCTCTTTTCTATGATTAGGATGAGGATGGCCATGATGATGAGACCTTGTAGGCATATATCATTGTTCATTCAACACATTAGAAATATAATTCATCTAAAGAGTGTACAAACTAAGGGGCAATTCGATACATGTCTAAGCATTGACATATCTTGCATAACTATAACACAATGTTCTAGAAAGCATGTTGTGATTAGAGCTAATTCAATATTACAGGTGGCTAGATACAATAAGGTAACAATTAGTTCTTTTCTATTTGATGAGGTCCTTCATGTTCCTAGTGTGGGCCCCAATATTTTGTTTATCTATCACATCATTCATATGAAGAAGAAGGTGGAGTTTTGGTCAGATCGATGGGTGATTAAGGATATTAAGAATGGTTTTCAGATAGTTACCTCAGGATATTATGATGAGTCAGATTAGATGTAAAAGCGCAGTGAGCTTCAAACCTCATCTTCTTTCTCCTCTTGAAGGAAAGACTTTGTAGATATGGTGGCATAGGAAGATGCTATTAGTCAATGATGACATCATAAAATTTGATATCTTGGCCATGGATCCTTGAGGTAAAGAAGTCGATATCCATTGGGTATTGGTCTTCCTCCTATATCTCATACTAGTGGTGTTTGTTGGGAATATATTTTGAGGAAAAAACATTGACTTCTTTAAAAATGCATTGTTAGGCATGCTATAAGATCCTTGAAGCTCATGGGGAGAGGTAGGAGATCTCTCGTTCTAGGAAGGAGGCCACTATTCCAAATTTTCTACTCCCTCCACTGCTCCTTCGAAGGTGATCCTGGGAAGATTCCCTGCCTAGCTTCCTTGGAGGTGACCCTGAGTGGATTTCCTCCTTTTTTATCTCTATTTTTTGTTGTTGGCTAGGTTGGTGTGCGTGGTATTATTTGATGTAGAGTAGTAGCACCTCTTTGGTGTCCGGTTTATCCTCTGCTTGCTCGATGCGTGAGGTGGTCCGATGGGCTTTTATCCATGTTTCTAGGTGGTCTTTGGGGAGATACCAAGCACTTTATTATCATAGAGGGCTTTTTGGATGGCCTCCTAGTCTGGTAGTGGTGGAAAAGGATGGTGTAACCTTGCGTAGAATGCTTGAGAGGTATTTTTATGGGCCTCTTTCTTTGTGGTTGTTTGTGGTCTTTGATGGGGATCAAGGGCTTTCTCGTTGCCCATAAAGGAGGGGTTTTCAAGATCACCTCTCGATATGACAACCTTGGTCCTTTGTTTATTTGGTGAGGAAGCCTTAGTGAGCCTTTATCTATGATTTTTTTGTCTTATAAAGGAATAGATCTTGTGATTTCATGATGGCCACAGTTGAGGGGTTTCAGTTTTGGCTTCATGGGCTTGCCCTTGGGAGGTTGGGGGTTTGTGTATCATCTAAAGAAGAGTATGCTCCTTTGAACTTTGTTCTCTATAGATATTTGAGGTCTTGAGGGGGACTTAGTGATTTCGTGCTTGCTATAGAGGGGGGTTATGGGTTTGGCTTCCTGGTCAAGTGTTTGGATGGGCCTTGACGGATGATGGTGTTGATGGTTTGCATATTTTTAAGACATCATATGTAGCCAACTCTTTTGTCAGTTTTTTTGGTTTAGCTTGCTGGTGAGGGTATCCCTAGGCAGGAAACCTCTTTTCAAATTTTAGAGCTGCTGGTGAAGGATTTCTTGGGCATGAAAATTCGTTTCAAAATTTTAAACTATTGGTGCAATTCCTCTGGTCCAGCTTGCTAGCAAAGGTTTCCCTGGGAGGGAAACCTCTTTCCAAATTTTGAACTACAGGTAAATATTTTCCTGGATAGGAAACCTCTTTTCTTTTATTTTTTGCAAGTGAAGGTTTCCCTGGGATAGAAACATATTTCCATTTTTTGATCTGCAAGTGAAGGTTTCCCTAGGCAGGAAACCTCTTTTCAAATTTTAGGGTTCTTTTGTTATTCACTAGTTTTTCGGTCTAGGTAGGAAACCTTTTTCAAATTTTAGGTTTCTTTTGTAGTTGGTCCCGTGAAGGTTATCTCCCTGTTTTTGTAGTTCTCTATATATCTCCTGGAGATAGTCTTAAAGAGACCATCTCTTTTGTTGTAATCCTTTTGTAAAAGGTATGAGGTTCCTTTCAAAACTCTTTCTTTCAACCAATAAAAAAAATATCCTTGAAGCTCATTAATAGTGATATTTGTGGACCCATATGACACCATTTCTTCCTAGGTATAAGTACATTTTAATCTTCATTGAATATTTCTCCTAGTTTGTATGCCATTCATACCAAAGATGAAGCTTTTGGGAAGTTCAAGGACTTCAAGGAAATTGTGGAGAAATATTTTGAGAGGAAGATCAACTGCTTAAGGATAGATGAAGAAGGCGAGCATGTGATTCATTCCTTTCTTGTTTTTTTTACTCTTTATGATATTGTTTTTCATTGAACTATTCACTATACATAGAACATAATGGGCTAGCTAAATAGAAAAACAAAGTTGTTATGGAGATAGTTAAATGTATGTTGCATGCCAAATAGATGGATCCCAAGTTTTTTAGGGGAAGTATTATCTTATGCAACATATATCATCAATAAAACTTTGAATCAATTCATATTTTCTTGAGAGATTGATAAATGATAGATTTGATGTGTCTTGCTTCTATGAAATACTCAAAAACCAGTGCACAATAAAATAAAAATGATAGCAATAAATGAACACCAAAAGCATGCAATGTAACAAACTATGATAAAACAAGGAGATAATAAATCGGGTCCATTTTGTATTAATAATGACTTGTTCTTTCAAAATACGATTACAATTGCATCCCCTTGAGGGAGTTCACCATTTCGATACAATCAATACAATAGATAACTAAGAGGCTTTGATTTTCCTCTACACTTTGAGGTCTTATCGCATCCAAAAATCATCCTGAAAAGGGTTTCTTTGTGACCTTCATAAGGGGTGATGATGTCAAACTTTGCGTTCCTACTCCATTGCACAAAACCTATTAACTATACACAAGGAACACAAAAATATTAATAGCATGTGCGGATGAAATGATAAGTAAAAGTCATAAATGATTGAAATATGATGAGTAAATATGTAAAAAAAAATACAACTATGCTAATATGATGAAGAATGCATATAGCTCAAGGGTCCGTGGTTGAATTCCAGCAACACTTCATCGCTTGAAAACTCTAAAACTTGGGATCTCTTCAAATGAGGGTGAATGCCAATATATAGATTCCTAAAAAAGAACCTATTATTGGCAAAGACCCTTTGCATGGGATAGGTGGCTTACATAATCTTCTCCAAAATCCCATGCAATGCCATTTAGCTATCTTGGTCTATGCAATGCTATTCTGGGATCAAGTGTGCATGCTAATCTAGGCTCAAGCGTATGCATGGATTCTCTCTTTTTTTTTATTCCACTTTTGGTACGATCATCTTGGGGTAGGATGACCTTGACTAGGGGTAATGCCTTGGTAGGATGGCTTGACTAAGGACCGTCCCTCGGTAGGATGACCTTGATTTGGGATCGTCCCTTGGTAGGACGACCTCTAGAGGCCATCCCTTGGAGGGAAAACTAGGGTTGCAAAGGGAAAAGTCCTTTGTTTGAGTGGTAAAAACCACTGTTTTAGCTATAGGTCTGCCCCAAGTGGGTAATATGGCCTCTAGGGAGTCCATATAGGTAGTCCTTCTCAATATGATGCGATTTAGGTGTCTACAAATACCATTTTTTGGGATGCATTGTGTGAAAAACTAACGTAGAGTAAAAATAGATGACCCATAGTCAAATTGAGGGTTGATGATGTTCATTGATCTGATCAATGTTAGATGCCCCAATCATGGAAAGAGCATGCATTTTCAAACCATTGCTTTTGACAAGTTGAATAACTTGGGTTTTTTGGTATTTTTCAATCATGGGCGACTCAGGGGTCTATAGGCCTCATGCTTCGAGAATGCCAAACATTTATGTTTGAAAATTTTGCTTGTTATCTGCCCTAATCAAGAAGGGCATTATTATCTTTGAAAATGATTCTTTAATGAATGTAACTTCCATGATTGAGTGTTTGATTATTGACCTGATTATGAATTGTGTGATGTATGACTACCCCATCAAGCGACGAGTCGATGAGAAAATAATAAAATGATGAAAGTGATGAGTCGCTTGACCAAGATGATTTGATTTGGGTTTGCTTGAGCTATCACAAAAGTTACAGGGTATAAGACCTCATTACAACCTTGATTTGATCCATTTATTACTTCTTTTTGATGAGGGATATTATGGTAATTTTCTCATCCTACCGAATTGCATGGATAATCAATCGCTGCAATCGCCAGGTCTATAGAGTAAATCACTAGATACAAGATTTACTCAAAATTTTCTAGATTTTATGTGACCAAAGGGTTAGGTGCCTTTTGGAGTCTTTTGATGGTGACCAAAGGAAATTAGGTACCTTTGGAGCCTTTTGTGATGATATGACCAAAGGGATTAAGTACCTTTGGGATTTTTGTGATGATTTGACCAAAGGGATTAAGTGTCTTTGGGGCTTTTTGTGATGATGGTGTACCATATTTTACCATATATATATGATATATCCTTTATTATGGCCTATTATGTGATTAGTGCATGTGGCTAGGTTATGCGGGGATGCATATTATGGATGCAATAATGGATATGGATGTATGCCTAGACATTGTACTATGGATGCATAGAGTTATGTACTGATGATGTACTAATGATATGATTAATACAAAATTTTTGTTTTGTTTTATTTTGTTTTATTTAATTTTTTCATTATATGCTAAAACATAATGAAGGAAGCTAAGATGCAAAACATCCTAAATGTAAGCACCACATAATGTATAAAAATTCATTAATCAAAATGTGAACCTTTTCACAAAAGTCATATATTTGAAAGCCAACCATATATAATATGATAAAAATATAAATGATGGATGGGTGACCAATAAGATGCTATGAGGGAACAACATGGTTTTCATGAGACTCAAACACCCTAGTTGACCAGTTAAAAGTTGTATATTGACTGCACATGACTTTGAAAGATAAAAGTCTTCTAGGAAGACCTACATATTCAATATCAGTGTGTGTGCATATGATGTTCATTAAGATGATGCACAAGACTACCCCATTGCAAGGTGGATTTCATTCAACCCATTGTTGTAATGAGGGTCACCTCGTGGTCATTCTAATCTTGATATTGGACGTAGTTGGACTTGACTACTAGGCAATACAAGCCACCAAAAGCTAGCTCATCTACAAGCTAACATTGGTCTGTATAAAAGAAAGTCACTAATATGACAAACATCACCATGCATAAGACTCCTCTATTGCCAGACGAGTTTCATTCAACCCATTGCTATAATGGAGATCGTCCCATGGCTTTTGAATGATTGAGGATTCTAGGGATTCAAGCTCATTACCCCCTTATTTTCTTTTGATTTCTTTGATTGGGGATTCTTGCTCATTTTTGGTGAGGAGCAAGGGGATTTATTTGCTTTAGTGGTGAAAACCACTTTTTACTTTTTTTTTGTTTTGTTTCTTTAGGGATACTTGCTCATTTTTGTGGAGCAAGGGATTTTATTGCTTTGGTTAGGGGGGAGCTTGTCCTTCCATCAATTCTCAACATCCTAGACCATACACATAATATGATAAACAAGGGAAACCTTTTGCTCAAGGTGGCAAGGACTACGTTGTAGCTTCATCCTTCCTTGTTCAAAACTTGGATTTTAATGTGTGAATGTGTTTGGGATTTTGAGATATGCAAGGTACAAACAAAGCAAGACCCTACCTTCTAAAATCCAAGATAGCTTTCTACAAAATCTGAAAGGAGAACTAGGGAGGGCTGAATGACCAAAAACTCTAGTGAACACCCCATAGCAACTTATTGGTTGTGTTGAAAACACAATTACTCACAAAGGGGAATGTGGATGATGTGATATGTGAAATGTTGGGGCTTTCCCTATGATCTTTTACAAACTAAAAGGTGTGCATAAAATAGTCAGTGGTTGTCTAAACATTATTGTTGATGGGGTATCTACCCTATCCTACGAGGACCCCTTAATAAGCAAAAGTTTAGAAGGAAAACTACAAATGATGATGATGGATAAGGTTGATTAAGACTTATGATAGTCATACAAGCATGGTGCCATTTATGGTAATGTAAGAACAACATATTCTAATGAAAAATGCAATGAATGAATATGCCTAATGCAATTAGGTGATAAATGCAGTGATGTGACATGCATGATGATGTAAGCAATGCAATGTTTTTGTATTTTTTGTGTTTTTTTATTTGACCAAAGGGCTTAAATTCCTTTGGAGATTTTTGTGAGTTGACCAATGAGCTTATGTGCCTTTGGAGATTTTTGTGAGCTGGGCTTTATGTATGAAATACCCGTAGGTGGAGGATGTTGAGAGATTCAGGCTCCTCAACACCCTCAAGAGATGCTAACCTATACGTCCCATGAACTATCTTCTGAGTGATGATAAATGTATCTAACCAGTTTGCCATGAATTTGTCTCGCAAGTGCAATGGCAAGTTGGAGTTTTGCTGATTTTATTTAAGCACAAGGTCTCCAATTTGAAGTCCCTAAAATGGAATTTCATATTATAATATCACTTAATGTGATCTTCGTAAACGTTGAGGTGCTCAAGAGCATTAACTCGTCGTTCATCAATAAGTGTCAACTGATCAAGGTGAGTTTGTCGCATAGTATCATCATGAATAAACTCTTGGAGAGATATGCACAATGAAGGAATGTCTAGTTCTAAGGGAATAATGGCCTCAACGCCATATACTAGCGAAAACGAAGTTGCCCCAATGGGCGTTTTGATGCTACTTCTGTAAGCCCATAATGCAAGAGGCAGTTGAAGATGCCAATATTTATGATTATCTTTGACGGTTTTCTTAAGAATAACAATAACTATTTTGTTAGAAATATTAAGTTGTCATTGATGTCAAAGGTAAAAATATATTCAAGGTTGGAATTGTGAGTTGTCAATATTATCAATAATGTCAAAGGTAAAAATATATTCAAGGATGAAATTGTGAGTTGTCAATATTATGGTGCTTGAGAAATTAAATTGGTGATGTATACTTTAATATTTAAATATTAAAGTAAGGTTTTTAAAAGTGGGAAGTATTTAAATCAAAGGATTTAAATAAATGTTTAAAAGTGGGATGTATTTAAATATATTTAAAAATAATGTAAGGGCCGACCCTTATGTTGAAAGGTTCAAAAATTATATTTTCATATATATTTGGTTCTAACATTATGGTGTGTGTGACTTTTGAAGTAGCATCTTTGTGTTGCCTTCGAAGAAAGAGAAAGAGAATTTGTTCACATGCCTTTGTTTGAGTTCAAAAGAGTGAGTGAGTTCCAGAGAGTGTGTCGTGCGAAGAGTGTGTTGTTAGTTGAGTGCTGCACTTAGAGAGTGTGTCGTTCATTTTAGTGATTGGAAAGTAAGTCCAAAGAGTGTGTTGTTCGTTTGAGTGATTGGAGAGTGAGTAAGTCTAGAGAGTGTACCATTCATTTGAGTGCTTGAAGACATTTGCGTTTAGAGTGTGTGTTTTTTTCTGGATTTGAAGAGTGAGTACCTTTAGATAATATGCCTTCATGGGAGTTGCACAAAAGTTTGTTGCAGTGAATTCAAGCAAAGGATTTTTGGAACCAACAAAAATCTTATTGTTGTGACAAAGAATAGAATGTGGTGATCCTACAAATCAAAGTGCAACATCGCAAGCAAAGCCATCAACATCTACGTTGCACCAAAAACAAAGAAGATTGTGGTCCCTATGAAGGAACCAAAGGTAGTGTTCACATTAGTGAAGATCATGATAGTTTCGGGCAACGTCAAAGAAGAGGGTGTCACATTATCTATGCAAATTGGTGTTTCCAAAAGGGAAGAAAAGGAGAGTTCTGCGGTATATGTGAAGTGCACATAGTGTGAAGAAGACAACTGTGGAAGTGAAGAAATATCAACGATGCTGTGGTGTACAGTCATTGGCTATGCTTAAGATATTTGCATAGTGACAAAGCATAGAGGTATTACACTATTTTATTCATTTGTATTATATTCATTAACGTTGTGTGGAAGTGTTGGTGCTTGTAGAGAAGAAACACAGTAGGATACAAATGCACAAGATTTGGACACAAGATACTAGACCCTAAAGATAACTGAGGTGGCAGCTATGTGATATTAGAGACAAACCCTAAAGACAACGGAAGTGGCAACTGTGTGAGAAGTCGAAGTGGTGACTGTGTGAGAGAAAAAGAAGAAACAACATTGAAACATCTTATGTTTGAAATGGGCCACGTCTTCAAGTTGAAGGATGTGGAATCACCTTCCATCAGACGGTGTAGTAGAAGTGGTTCATTTCCAACCAATAAGAGTTGTGGGTGAGAGACCAGGGTTCGAGTTTTAGCGCCAGTAAAAAATATTTTGAAAAGATAAGTGTGCTTTTAATTATATCTAGGAATGAAATTTTATTGATGAGAATTTATGTATGAAAGTTTTCTTCAAAAGGAAAAATAAAAGAAAGAGAAATTATTAATGCACCAAGGTTTTTATGAATGAGAGTTTCCTTTTGTTAGAACAAGAGAATAAGTGCATAATATTTTGGGCAAGGTGTGGCAATAGAAATTCCAAAGACAAAGTGTTTTATGTGGGCAGCCATGAAAGTGTTGTGAAATATTTTTTGTGTGATGTGATTATGATTTGTTGAATTTATTAAGTGGGAGATATAAGAGATTATTAGATGTATGAAATTGAAATATGAGTTTGATGTTTCAAAGTACAAGTGTGAGTAAAAGAGGATAGTTTCATATAAGTGGAAAGATTGTTTTAGAACAAATCAAGGTGTTACATTGTGCAAGGATAGAGAGAGGAGATTTATGTACATCTTCATTCAAGGATTCAATTGAAAGAATTGGACATTTTCAGCTATCTATAAAAGGGAAGGAAAATCAATATTTATAAGGTCAATTTTTAAATGCTAGACTAAAGCTACCTTTTAAATGCAATAAATATGAGATATGTGAAAGCAACAAACTTAATGAATGTGAAGAACATATTGGGTAATTGTTATTGCATATCATTATCTATATGTTCATGAAGATAAAATAATATTGGGTAGTACCCGGTGTTGTAGGTGAGTTGGAGAGGAAAGGGCAATCCTCCAAGGGAGGTCCTAGGTTCAAATCTCCACCCTACCAAAAAGTTGAATTGGGTACCCAAAATCCAATTGATAATGTTGGTGTAGGCAGGGCTGAGTGCGACTCCCAAGTGACTTTAATGGTGTAGAACCCCCTGGTCATGGTCTCTCAGACCAAGGTGGCCCCACAAGGGGTTTTTGCTTAAAAAAAAAATAATGGTTAGAATATGTCTGAATTGCTAGAGTAGAGGAAAGCACATTGAGAAATTTATGAGCATTTTTTGTATGCAATATTTGAGAATTGACAAGCATTGTTTGTATGAGTGGATGAGCATGTTTTTGGAGCAAATTTGAGTAGGCCTTCTTAGCAGGCTTATGAGCAGATTTGAGCAGATTTTGTGAGTAGAGTTGAGCAGGTTTTTATGAGCAGATGAGCAAGTTTTATGAGTAGATTTTAGAGTAGATATGAGCAGGTTTTATGAGTAGGTTTTGGATCATATATGAGCAGGTTTTAGAGTAGATATGAGCAGGTTGTGGAGCATATTTGAGCAAGTTTTATGAGCAGGTTTGGAGTAGGTTTGAGTAGAATTATAGAGCAGGTTTGAGAGAAGACTTGAGCAGAGTTTGAACCATAGCAGAGGGGATAGGTGTCTCCTCTGGAGTGGTGTCCACAAAACTAGAACAGAGTGGAGTGGTATCCAAAAAACCAAAGCAGAGGGGATTGGTGTCTCCTATGGAGTGGTGTCCACAAAACTAGAGTAGAGGGGATTGGTACCTCTTGTAGAGTGGTATCCATAAAACCAGATAATAAGAAATTGGTGTCTCCTATGGAGTGGTGTTCACAAAAATATAGTAAAGGGGATTGGTGTCTCCTATGGAGTGGTGTCCACAAAACCAGAGCAGAGGGGATTGGTGTCTCCTATGGAGTGGTATCCACAAAAATAGAACAAAGGGGATTAGTGTCTCCTGTGGATTGATATCCACAAAATTGAGAGGGGATTGGTGTCTCATATGGATTGGTGTCCATGAACATTGTAATAAGGGATTGGTATATCCTATGGGTTGGAGCCCACAAAATTTTTTGATAAATTTATAGGTAATATTTCTTTGTGGATGTAGCCCACATTGGGTGAACCACGTTAAATCCGTGTCTCTTATGTTTTGTTGGAAATTTTGAGTTAGTTGTGTTGTCATTGATGCCAAGAGTCGGTGTCAGTGATCAGTGTAGGACTTGGAAAAAGAAGGGTTAAAATATTTATATTTTAAGCCTAAGAGATTTGGTTTAAGAGCTTCACATGATTGGTCAAAAGGATGGTTAAATACCCTAAAGAAAAGGGACATTTTATTATAATATTAAAGGTTAAAATTAAAGCCTAAGGTAATTTATAAATTATTTATATTATAAATTAATTTATAAAATAATAATATTTATACCCTAAAGTTAGGGTGTTCGATGATGATTGACATATGGTATAAATACCATAGGTCTTGCCAAACCAAAAGACAAGTATCCAATTTCATGCATGTGCGAGAAAGGACAAAAGTTTAATGCAAAATTCGTGAGCATAAGACAAAGAGGTTAATTTTTAAAGGCATCCGAAAAACGTGCAGGATAAGTTGACCAAGGCATAAAGCCTTGTCACCAACCAAATGGTTGGGCTAGTGGCAAGTGATTGGTGTGTAAGGCGTTGGGATAAGGTTTTGCATTCAAGTCTCGACGGCTGCGAAAGGACAAAGATTTTAATTTTGTTTGGCACCGAACGAAGGTATTAAATGCACAAGGTGCTTTTCTCTCCCAATTGAGCACCTAGCTCATGCGGTAGTTGGGCTGCGACTAGGGCACTAGCGGTAGGATGACCTGGGATTGAATCCCACCGAGTGGCACAATGGTACTTTGATTTTTATTATTTTTGTTGTTGAGCGCATGGTCTAAGGTTGCATAGTGAGCGCTTATTGAGCATGTGGTCTAAGGTTGAATTGTGAGTGCCTAGGGAGATATAAGGAGGATAAGGTAAATTTTATTTTTACCTTGGTTAAAATTGGAAAATCATTTAATTTTGAATTAAAAGGTGAATTGCATTATTTATGATTTGTGATGGTTAATTATATTTGAAATGCAATTTTGAGTAGGGAGACATAAGTAAGAAATTTGGATTAACCTATGTATTAAATTTATGAAGAAGGTTATAGTGAAAGTGAGTATTTGGAATTCTTGTTTGAAAATTTTGGAGATTATAAGGTGTACTTGAGACTTGTTATTTTTGTATAGTGAAATAAAAATTGAGGAGAATTTTTGAGTGGAGATTTAGAGATAGATTATTGCTATCTAACCTTGAGATTGGCAAAGAAGATTTTATTGTGATTAAAACAGGTTTTGAAGACATATCTCCATCAAAACAAAAGGTATGGGCACATTTTCCTTATGAGTGAAATATTGTTGGATTGAGTGTTGTGAAATGTAAAGTTGGAGTGAAAAGATTTGTTTGATAAACATTGTTGAAAATGTTTGAGTAAGTTTTCATATGCATGACTGATGAATATTGAGAGAACATTTGAGTGTGAACTTGAGAACTATCTTGAGCTAGGGTTTGTAAAAGATTATGAGTATCATTGTTATGTGAATTTGAAATCATCTTGAGTCAAGGGTTGAGTTGTTGGAAGTATAGTGAAACACTTGGTTAGGGGTTGTAAGCAAGTTGTGTTTCATTGAGTGGATGGTTGAATGATGTTGGATGAACATTATTGATTGAATGCATTGAAGTGATAGTTCAAGTTTTGTGAGGCAAATTGTTCTTTTTTTCTGAATTGATTTGAAAGTGAGTTTGAAAGTGATAGAGTGATTTGTGAGTGTGAAACATATTGAGTCTATTACCATTCTCTCTATGTTTCTATGGTTAAACAAGATTCTGAGTGAAACTTATTTGTGATATTGAAGAGGAGATTAAGTTGAGTTTTATAAAATTGTTAATGAGCTTTTTGTGAAAGTTTAAGAACAAATTTGAGGTAAGTATTTGAGAAGAATTGAGAGTAGAGTTGATTGATTGATTTGTTCAAACATTGAGTTAAGGGTTGAGGTAGCTGAGTTGATTTGTGATTGGATCAAGCTTTGTACTAAGGCTTGAGGATAGGTTTGTTCCAGAGCAAAGATAAATTTATGAGCAGGTTTGTGCCAGAGTAGAAACAAATTTGTGAGCAGAGTTTATAGAACAGAGGACAATGTTCAGTATAGATCTAAGACAAAGATTGAACAGAGTTTAGAGCGGGCTGTTCTCTATCCACTAAAGACTATTGTCCTCTACTCTGTCATCTCCATTAGCCAGGGTGATAAGGATATAGATCTTCTGAGTGAGGACATAGGTCTTTAGTGGAGAGAGATACACAAGCTAGTGTAGTGGAGACAATAGTATTATAGAATATCACCAGCTGGAGCAGAGAAGAAGGAGTTCTCCTATGGATTGGAGTCCACAATATTTATTAGGGGATTGGTGTCTCCTTTGGAAAAAGGTCCATAAACATTGTAATAGGGAAGGATTCCCAAAATATTTGTTGAGAAAATTTTAGTGAAATATTTTCTCCGTGGAGTAGCCCACATTGGGTGAACCATGTTAAATCATGTCTCTCATGTGTGTGATGCTTTGTGTAATTTTTACTACTTTAATATTGCTGATGTTATCATATGGTTTGAAAAGAAAAAAGTTTTATCTTATACTGTTCACCCCCCTCTCAGTAGAAGCACATGTTATTCATGTTTATGGTGATTTGTGCATTCTTTCATTATTGCAACTAATGATATTTGAAGTTATTGCTTTGGAAAGAAAAGTAAAAGTCTTATCTTATACTGTTAACCCCCATCTCAGTATAATATTGTGTTCTTCAACTGGTATCAGAGCGAGTTCCTTTGTGAAAGCCTAACAGCTTGAAGGAAGATCTTACAAGAACACAAATGGCACATCAGGAAGGGTTTTCATCAAATAGAGCTCTATTGTTTGATGGGACTGACTATACTTTATGGAGCATAAGGATTAAAACCTATTTGATGGCACATGGATATGATATATAGCAATCTATTGAGAATGGGTTCACTCCACCTACAACTCCTCCTAGAGATGCAAATGGTAAGAAACCATATGAAAATAATGCCAGGGCAATGAATGCAATCTTAAATGGATTATGTGAATAAGAGTTTGTGAAGGTCATGCAATGCACTTTAGCAAAAGAAATATGGGATAAATTAAAGAGAACATATGAAGGAGACGATAAGGTAAAGATGGCAAAACTTTAAACCCATAGGATAAATTTTGAAGACTTGAAGATGAAAGATAAGGAAGATATTACTAGGTATTGATCCATATTGATGAGGTTGTCAATACCATTCATGGACTTGGAGAAAGTATTGGAGACTCTAATATTGTTTAGAAAATCTTGAGGTCACTTCCCATGAGATTTTATGCAAAGGTTTCAGTAATAGAAGATATGAAGGATCTCAAAACTTTAAGCATGGATGAGGTACATGGAATTCTCACAGCCTATGAGATGAGGACATAAAAGGAATAAACATAAAAAAGAGAGGTAGCATTCAAATCTTAAAAAAAGGAAAAGAATAAAGAACAAGAATCAAGTAATGAATCAATTAGTGAAGAAGAGGCTAACTTCGTGAGAAGAAATAAGAAGGGTCCAAGAAAACACAAAGGTATGCAGTTTGTGAAATGTTTTAATTGTGGTAACCTTGGTCACTATGCATCTAATTGTCCACATGCGGGAAGTAGTAGAAATGAAGAAGAAAAAGAATATAAGAAAAAGAAAGAAAGAAAATTTCATCATGAAAAGAAAAATAGGCACGATCAAGGAAAACATGAGAAGAAGATATTTCAAAGACACAAGAAGAGTTTTTATGTTGAATAAGCAAGCAGTGCTTCTAGTAGTAGTGATGAAAGCTTCTCCGATAATGAAAAAGAAGAAATTCTATTTTTAGCCATAGAAGAGAAACAAGATGATCCTATTGTTAAAGACCAAGAAGAAAAGGAATATTCAGAAGATATAGAGGAAGCCACAATTGACATAGAAGAGGAAATTATTGTTGCTCTTGAAGAGTTAAAGAGGGTTAGAAAGAAGAACTCAAGATTGAAGGCTCAAGTACAAGAGGATGAGAAAACAAAAGTAAAGCTTCTACAAGATCTCATCAACTTAAAAGTAAAGGTTGAAGAGGGAAGGAGAATTGAAGAAGGTATGGTTGAGTAGTTAAAGGCAAAAAAACTAGAGTGTGAAAGACTAGAACATGAAGTTGTCATTCTAAGGAAGGGACTTGAAAAATTTAATGATAAGATATATTGGTTTAGGAAAAGCTCAAAAAACTTCAATGATATTATCAAAGCTTAGAGATATCCATTTATGAAGACTAGACTTGGTTTTGAAGAAGGTCAAGAGAAATAGAAAGAGGAGTCAAGCTCAAAAGGAACAAAGACATCAAAGAAAATGATTGAAGAGGAACCTAAGACCTATATTGATATGGAAGCATCAATGAGGAAGAAAAAAATGCACCATCACATAAAAAACAAAGAAAGAACCATGCACCCATATCCTCAAAGGCAAATGAATATTTCTTCCAGGGTTATTGTTTCTCATGTAATCATTTTGGTCATAAAGTTGTACATTACAAGGTTCATGTTAAGAATGATTATGGCTTCACCAAAAGAAATTTTAAGTCATTTGCACTTTTTAAGGATTACAAAATCATGTGTTACAATTGCAACAATTTTGGGCATAGAGCTAAATGGTGTATAACAATGTTCCCTAAGCTCTCAAAGTCAAGAAAGAATAAGGATAGTCAAAATATGCAAAAGGATATGATCTCCAAAGTTTGGAGAAAGAAAATGAAACAAGAAGAGGAGCATAGTAATTTGGGAGTAACTTTACTCCCATCTCAAAATTGATCACCTCAAGACAAGGAGGTGGTGAGGGGGCTGTGTTTAGTGTCTTATATTTTAGCCCCAAGCAGCCCTTTGCCATTGATGTCAAAGAGGAAGAATTTCAGTGAGGGGGAGCAATTGTGATCATGTTGATATAAAGGACAGTTTTTGTTGAAGGGTTGCCATCAATGACGAAGGGGAATATTATTAGAAAAATTAAGTTGTCATTGATTTCAAAAATAAAAATATATTCAAGGTTGGAATTGTGAGTTGTCAATATTATCAATAATGTCAAAGGTAAAAATATATTCAAGGATGAAATTGTGAGTTGTCAATATTATGGTGCTTGAGAAATTAAATTGGTGATGTATACTTTAATATTTAAATTAAATATTTAAATATTAAAGTAAGGTTTTTGAAAGTGGGAAGTATTTAAATCAAAGGATTTAAATAAATGTTTAAAAGTGGGATGTATTTAAACATATTGAAAAATAATGTAAGGGTCAACCCTTATGTTGAAAGGTTCAAAAATTATTTTTTCATATATATTTGGTTCTAACATTATGGTGTGTGTGACTTTTCAAGTAGCACCTTCGTGTTGCCTTCGGAGAAAGAGAAAGAGCATTTTTTTGCATGCCTTCATCTGCGTTCGAAAGAGTGAGTGAGTTTCAGAGAGTGTATCGTGTGAAGAGTGTGTCGTTCGTTTGAGTGTTGCGCTTGGAGAGTGTTTCATTCATTTGAGTGATTAGAAAGTGAGTAAACCCAGAGAGTGTGTCATTTATTTGAGTGATTGGAGAGTGAGTAAGTCTAGAGAGTGTGTCATTCATTTGAGTGCTTGAAGATATTCATATTTGGAGTGTGTGTTTTCATTTGGATTTGAAGAGTGAGTGCCTTCAGAGAATATGCCTTCGTGGGATTTGCACAAGAAAGGATTTTTGGAACAAGTGAAAAGATTATTACTGTGACAAAGAATAGAATGTGGTGATCCTGCAAATAAAAGTGCAACATCACAAGCTTTATTAGGTGCTCATAGCAATCCTTTAAATATTACTGGAGTAGCCCATGATATTCCAAAAAATGCATAAATGTATTTACCTAAATATAAACATGATGGAATTAGAGTTGCTGAAGAGCATATCCAATATTACAAGGATGCAATGATTAGACTGCAAGTTGAACATGAGGATGTTTCTTGCAGAATGTTTCCCCTTAATTTAGATGAAATGACATATGAATGGTACATTAGTTTGCCTGCCAATTCCATTACATCTTGGGCTTAGTTGGAAACAAATTTCGTGAATCAATTTAGGCTACCCATAGATCCTTCTGTAATCTATCATCAGTTTGCATCAACTAGGAGAGAGCATAATGAACCTTTGAGAATGTTCAATACTCATTTCCATAAGTTGTATAGCAGGTTAGTTACTCCTTATACTATTTAGGTAGATGCTACCATATAAATGTACTTTAGGGCATTGTACCCTTTAACATCTATGTTTGTAAGGAGAACTCAAATCACTACATTTCCCATGGCATACACTGAGGCTTTGACCGTAGAACAACAGTTGATGCCTCAAGATTTTGGGATAGGATAGTTGCCTTCCATAGGATATCCAGGTGCTTATGATCAATCAAGATTTGTCTCAATAGATACCTATGTTGAATGCCATGCCATTCAATAACTTCAATTTGCCATACAATTTACCTACAATGCCCACTTATCCTACCACTCCGTTATATTTAGAAAATCAATTCACCACTCATAAAATGGCTAAAACAAATGCTCAAGTCATGTCATCATTCTTAAATACAACACCCACTCTAAATGCTTCAACATTTCATCAAAACAACACAACATTTCCATAGGTTGTCCAAAATTAATGTTTACCAAGTTTTCTAGATCAAACTTCAAAGTAGATAGTTGATCAATAATGTCATATTTTCACAAATTCTATGAACAACAAAGATCATTGCAAATCAAATCAATATCAAAATAGGTCCCTTGTTAACAGGTATATGCAACACTGAGGTATCCAATTAATTTTTAGCATTTCACATTTTCACTAAGCATTGCAAGCAAAATTAACACATTAAAAGAACCTTGGGGAAATTACAAATATTTCCTTGCAAGAGAGGATATTCGAGCATAATATTGACTATGAGTATATTTTTGTAATTGGGCAAAAATATTACTCAACAGGTTCCAACCACCATCGTTATCCATGCTAAGATTTGAATTTTGACACAGTCAATTCAACATCTGCCACATATTCCAGTTGATGCACGAGAAGTATGCAAAATCTGTGTACATGTATTTGAACAAGTTTTCACCATCTTCCAAAGCATGTAGCCTTGCTAAAGTATGATGGTGCAGTAAATTATCTTGTAATCATCACATGAGCACGTTAGGAATCCTTGCTTTACAACCATAAAAAAGAAAAACACAAATATAAAGAGTAATAAAAATTACAGAGTGAAATAGGAGCACAAAGAAAAATTTGTAGAAGAAACAAGGAATATCAAAGTTATAGAAAACCCAGAATAGAACATTCAGTAAATTAAAGAGGGGTAGACAAAATCAAAAGGTTGAACCAGAAAACATTGAGGAGCCGTAACTTCACCCCAAAGTCATTGACATTTTCCAACATGCAGAGTCAATGCGATTCTTGCAAAAATTTGACAGACACTCAGATGGACTGGCAGCAAAGTTCTCCCATACTCTTCGAAAAAACCAAGTGACCATTAATGAAATGTGCATTGAGGTAACCCCTACTATTCTTAGTCAAAATTTTGAACTCCCTTCTGAAGGAATGGAATTAATTAAAGCATTTAAGTTAACCTTACCAGAATTAGTGAATACATTCAGAGGAGAAGGGGATCTAGAACCACATATGCACATTAGTAATAATATATGTAAGGGTGTAAAAAGAACCAGCCTAAAAGCACCATAGGATGAGGTTGCCATCTGGGTAATTTTGTATCTGACCTATGAAGGTCAGGTTGTTGTGTTATCTGGGAACCACATCAAATTTTTAACCCACATGGGATATGGTACTAGTAGATCAGAGATTAGGGTGAATATACCTTTATACTTGCACTAAGACTTGCATGATATGGCCAAGTGGTTTCAGGAGGGGCAAGTTTCTATCAAGCACCATGGCTTGATAAAATTGCTATGTAGGCATCATTTTAGAGGTAACCCTAGTTCATTTAATAGTTTCTTTAAGCCCTATAATGAACAATATGCCTCTCAAGATGCTCAAATAGAGAGAGAAGGGTATCGTAGTGTAGCATAGGCCTTTTATAGAAAATATAGGAACAAGGCCACCCCTAAATCCGTATATGAGCAACCAAAAATTATAGGAGAACCTTCCTCCACTAGTAGACTAGAGAGGAGTAGGAAGAGAAAAAATGAAACAACCTTTGTAAAAAAAATAAACTAGGAGAGTCATCATTAAAATAGGGGATATAGAAGTATTTTCTTAGGCAGATATATTTGTTCTATAGGAGCCCTTTGAGTCTGATATAGTAGAGAAATATTCTTCAGGCATAATTATATTTCACAAAAGACATTTCTACTCAAGAATATTATTCTTCCACAGATGAAGAATTTCAACTAGAGCAACAGTTTTAGGTAAGCATAAGCTACATAAATGTATCTATAGGACCCCATGAAAGCCACTAGAGTAATCATTAAGACTCTAAGAAGTGGATAAAGGAGGTAGAGAAGAAAATTAAGTAAAATAATAAATATATCTGCCAAGTTCTACAAGAGTTGTAAGAGTTGAAAGATAAAATGGGAAAAGAAATAAGTACACCTATAAAAGTAGCAGAGATTCTGCTCAATATGGCAAAACAATTCTAAAAAATGGGTGAACAAGAGGCAGTTCTATAGCAGCCTAGTAGAATTGAAGTTACTGCTCTAGAACATGTTCAATTTCTCCTACTCCTACTATAGACCTTGCTTCTACAGAGGAAAATGGGATAAAAAATGAAGAAGCATTTATCTAGAGGGCAATGAATGAGCCCATGGATGATGGAGAATGCTTCAAACAAAGAGAAGATGCTCTGGAGCATGAAAAACATCATAGTGCACAGGAACATGCACTTGCATACAAGCAAGTGCTAAAACATCCAATGCATGAAGAAGCTCTAGAAAAACAATAACATGAAGAAGCTCCAAAACAATAGGTC
This sequence comes from Wollemia nobilis, assembly GCA_028583015.1. Lineage (NCBI taxonomy): Eukaryota > Viridiplantae > Streptophyta > Pinopsida > Araucariales > Araucariaceae > Wollemia > Wollemia nobilis. The sequence continues at coordinate 8,722,561 of JAQPPZ010000458.1, read as the reverse complement.
ATACATAGCAGAGCTCAAGAGAAAGAAACACCAAAACATTTGAGTTTAGAACTACAGAATGAGGTAAGTCAATTTACAATACCATTAGAAGAAGATGTTAAAGAAGTAATTGCAAAATCTGTCAATATAATTCTAGATGTAGGAGTAGAAGTGCAAAATGAGATACCTCTAATGCTTATTGCCCTTCTAGTTATTGTACCTTAGTAGGGTATGGTTTCATTGGTAAATCATAATGCAATAGTGGCAAGGTGTATGGCTCATTGTCATACCTTGGAGGAGCATATTGTAACACTTCAACCATTATAAGAATAGAATAGGAGATAAACATAGGAAATAATAGTTCTAAAAAATAAGGTGAGAGGCGTGTGTCATATAGTAGAACAAATAGTTCAATGTAGGGGATCTACGAGAATTTACAATATGTTCCTTAAGGAACAATTCTACAAGTGGCAAGTGATGAGAATATGCTTTGATCTCCTCTATGACTTGTCCTTTGAACAAATTTTTGTTAATGTGTTTTTACAAAGCCTTGAGGAACAAAAAAAACCTGTTATGCAAATTTATTTGAATAAATTTATGTTGGTTGAAGATATTTAGTTCTTACCCCATATCTACACAAGAGATGTACAACTCAGAGCTTTTACCTTAGCTTTGAACAATCAAATACATTAGCAGTAGGAATTGCAGCAGTATAAGGCAAGAGAAATAGGACCAGGACTTCAACTCAGACATGACCAACCTAATCCTAAGGCATTAACTAGTCAACACTTTTCTCTGACGAGAAATATAAACATCAAAACAACCTATCTTAAAAAATTGAGAGAAAGTGTAGCTAGTTTTTAGAACTTTTATAGGGAGAACTTTGATAATTCTAGGTTGGCATGCAAGTGTAGATGGGATGAATTGTCCATCTCTTTGAGGAAAAGAGAACCCATCTCACCCACTAACTTGATTTGATCTTGTAGAAGGGAAATGGCATTAGTGGAAGTACTGCTAGAAATGAAACATGAGTGGATAGATCTTCATTTTTGACCACCTACCATACTTACATCAGTACCTTACTATTTTGATACAAATCCACAGCCAGAAAAATAGTTTCAAACCTGGTTGATAGAAATCAAAAGGAAAATGGGTTACCCCTCTTCAGACCATAAATTTTGGGGTAACTATAGAGGGAGTTGGACCTGAATGTTGTTGTGGCCCACCAAAATGCATGAGGGCATGCATCAGGATAAGTAGGGGGGAATGATGAGACAAAAAAAATCTGATTATTTCAGTGTTATCTTACATAAAAATTACCATTTTGATAAATGATATAGTATAAATACCAAGTATTTTGATTGTTATGCATGATAATGTTAATGCTAATGTGGTAAAGTTGTAAGAAATACTATTTTGCTATTAAGAAGTGTTTTATCCTTTTATTGTGATAATTTTGCATAATTTTAGTCACTATTAGGTATAAATAAAGCATAATAAAAAAACATTAGGAAATGGTCTTAGATATAAACTTGAAAATCTAATGTGCTAAGGTTTTGAAAATATTTCCCATCCTTAGAAAGTGTTTTGAGGTGATGTGACATCTAGAAAATCAAAACTGCATGCAATCTGGATATTACAGGTTTGCTGTAACAAAACTACAGGTTTTGCTTTGGAACATTCAGGTATCAAGTTGCAAGATTCCACATGGCGGGTGGAGCACTCCAAATTAGGGGTCAACTTACATTGTCAACACATAATGGATAGAGAATAATATGTCCATGTGCTAGAAATCAACTCAACAACCAAATATCGCAAAACTTGCATAAGTTAGACAACCAGTCGCATGTTCTTAAGCACTATAGAATATCCTGCAACAAAAGTAGAATTGGTTGTTGATCAAGTTCCAAGGAGGTAAGGTGAGCTAGTAAGGTGGCAGTAAGTATGAATATCCATAAGAACTATTCTAAGGTTTTTTCCATCATTTGGAGGTATAAATATATGAAGTTTTATCTAGACCAAGTTTCTATCCTAATTTTGGATAGGGCAGCTATTGACTACATAATTGCTGGAATCAAGAAGATAACATATTATTTTCTATTTTTTCCCTTAAATGTAGGTAAGACAAGTGAGATATTGACTATAAATAATCCTTGTATTCCTTCCTTTACAAGCTAATAGGAAAAGGAATGTTAACGATACAACATTATAATAAAACCATTACATTGGGGGAGGTCTTTGCTAGGGTTTGATGAGGAAAAATTGCTCTGCTAGGGTTTGATGAGGAAAAACTGCTCTGCGAGGATGGAAACAATTTCTAGAGGAGGAATGAACAATTAGAAGAATATTATGATGGCATTGGGCCCATCACAGAGCATGCATGTTAGAAACATTTTTTCATCTAAAAATGATTGGAAGGAACAAGATTTCCCATTACATGCTAGAAATTGCTTGTTAAAGAACAATGGATGTTTGGAACGATGTGAAGCCAAGTCGGTTCTAGTGGTTCAACTAGACTCGATGGTAGAATATGTGGAGTATTTAACCAAACATGCACTTATTGGTAAATTCATGGGCATCAAAATTTCTCTTCCCTTTGTGGAGGTTTGGGTTAGGAAGACTTGGAACCATGAAGGTGACATGGAGGTGATGCTCAGTGTAAAAAGCTATTTTATGGTGGTTTTCTTTTGTCTTGCAGACCGTAACAAAGTATTTGAAGGGGGTCCTTATTTCTGTAACCTAGCGAGAATCTTTCTTAAACCCTAGCATGTGTGTTTCAACCCGTCAAAGGAGCGACCATCACGGGTTCTAGTGTGGGTTTGGATTCCATGGCACCCATTGGAATTATGGAGTAATGACATCTTGCATATGATTGCCCTTCTTCTTGGAATGCCGATTGGACCGTCACAACAACTGATGGATAAAAAGGTAATATTTGTTGTCTGTATCTGTGTTGAAATTGATTTAAAAAATCCTATTCTAGATTCTGTTGAAATATAGTTTGGATCGACTACATGGGTTCAACAACTTGACTATGAAGCTCTTCTATTTCATTGTTGGATCTACCATGAATACGACCACCTACAAAGAAAATACCCTAAGTTTATCCCACCCATGGATTCAAATCTTGGGCCCTCTCGATCTGCACAAAATCTGGATAAAGCAAAATCCTCGATAAAGGAAGGGGATCAGAATAAGGAAGACTTTGTTTCGATAAATCCCTGAAACAAAGGAAGAAGGGCAAAAAGAGACCTTAAGGATAGCCATCTAGATGCTATGCTCAACCATTTTGAAATACTATATGATCTTGATTAGTGCACGAAGATACCTGAAATGTCACTACCTAATGCAGATATAACAAGGCCAAATCAGATGTATCTTCTTGAAGTGGAACCTAAGGAATCAAATCTAAGGGGTTTAAATGAAGAACAAAGGGCTTTAGTTCTGAGTATAGGTGATATGTTTGGCTCTAGCATTGGAAGGGAAACTATTTTGGAAAGTGGTACATATTTAGTTACGCCCTCTCCTACTCAGGCACTGATGTAGTCATCCTTGGATTGCAAAACTCCTACGGTGTTGGTATTGCAGTAGAAAATAATTAAAAAAGGTGCTTCAGATAAGAATATAAAGGTAGGTCGAAAGAAAGACCAGGATAAAATTAAGTTAATGGAGGAGACTTTGGTGGAGTCAGGTTTGGTGAGAACATTGGACTCCCATTTTCTAACCCTTGGAAATGATTATCCTTTCATGGAATGTAAGGGGATTGAACAACATCCCCCAAAAAAAAGTTGTTCATGATTTGGTTTGTGTTCATTCTTCGGATGTGGTGTTTATTCAGGATATAAAATTGGTTACTGATAGTATGTTCAGTATTGCTCCCAAGTTGTGGAGAAGGGGTCAATGCCAGTGTATTGGTGTAGGTGGATATGTTGGTGGCATTACTTGTTTATGGGATCTGGTTAAGATATCTCCTCTTACTTGGATTTCCAATAGATGGTCTATTTCGATGATCGAGCATGATAATAAATCTGGTGAAACCATCCTACTTACAAATGTGTATGATCCTATTGATTACAATAGTAAAGTGAATTTGTGGGAGCACATTGGCTTTGTGAGAAGTCTGGCTCCCCTGTACCCATGGATTTTGGCTGGAGACTTCAAATCTATCTAAAACGAGTAGAAATAAACATTTGATCCATTAATACAATAAACAAGTATGTACTAAACGAAAAGGTTGTATTTCATTAATATTGAAAAATATGTGTTACAATAGGGACATGATGCCCTTTAGCCATTTCTTCTTCAATTCACCACCCGGGGGGTGAATTGAGACCAGATTCGTGGGGCGGGGGTGAATTCAGCTGTGAGGTTCCTTTTGTAAAATCCCTTCGGTGGATCGATTCCTAGGCAGTTGGTGTGCCTCTGTATGTTGTGGAAATCTGACTGTCTGCTCCGAGAACTGGTTGTTCAATCTTCATTGTCCATTTCTGTAGAGTTTTTGTGCTTTGTTGAAATAGGGAGAGAGAGTTAATTAGGGGTTTAGGACCCACTATTTATAGGAAATGGCAAGGTGTAGGGGGAGAGTTAAAGAAACTAACCCTAGGCTGAGTTCTAACCAAAGTTAGGTTAGGGTTTGTGACATGGAAGTCTCCTATTCCTCATAGAAAATATCCTATCCTCACACATGTGTGAGAAAGGATTAAGTCTAATCAGGATTAGGAGGTCTTAAGTCAAATTAGGGCTTGATTAGGGTTTCTTAGGAAAATATCTTAGCTAACCCTAATTACACACATGTGGGAGGATGCAATTAGTGTTAATTAAGGATTAAGAGTTCTTTTAATCAATTTTGCCCTAAAAAGGTGACTTAAGTGAAGTCAACATTAAATTAGATTTTAGGAATTGACTTGGTAATTGTTTTTGTCAACTAATACCCCGTGGGGGCCTCAATTGAGTACAAATAGGCTGTCGAAGGATATCCCAATGCATGGGATGTGATTTTGAAGGCTTATGAGGGTTTGGGACCTGAAAGCCGATGAAGTGGTATATGGAAGTCTACACGATGCTATGATAATCTATGGCGATCTACGCATGACTATGACCATCTATGCATGACTACACATGACTACAATAATCTACACATGTCTAGGAGGATCTACAATAGTCTACACTGGTCTACAATAGCCTAGGGGTACCTAGGATGGCCTATGTAAACCTACAAGTGTCCAAAAGGATCTACAAGTACGTAGGTATAGCAATGTGCAACTTTTGGGTGTCTACATTTTACCCCTTTTTGTACTATACTGTGTGGAACACAGTTTAATACAAAAATGTGAAGGGTTTGTGTAGAAGGAAAAGGGATAGAAGGGGAATGGAATCCAATCAAAGGTATGTAGCCACTCGAAGCGTGACCATACAACATTAATTGGATGTCCAAGGGAAAGAAAAGAAGGAGAAGAAGAAGAGGAAAGAAATAAAAACAATGTTGGTGAATGGAAATGAATGATTGTGGATGCAATGATGTGATTTTGTTGAGTCCGTATGACATTTACGATGCCATACTAGTTGCTTGAGAATGACAACTTTTGATTGCTTTGCTTTTACGACCAGATCAACGTGGTCCAAAAGTATGATTAGGACAAAAGCCTAACTAAATCTTTGTTGTTGATTGATTGATGAGAACATGGTGACAAGTGTCAAACCATTTGAATTAGTTAACATTTGGATTATTCAAACGTGTCCATATCATTGTGGTCCATGAAATCCTTTTCTAAATGTTGTGCTAGGATTAGTCGCATGTGTCATTCATTGTGCTCCATGAATGCTAAAGTGACTTTTCCATTGTTACACATAACTCTCTTGATTTAACCCATGTCTAGTTGGGATTGAGATTATTTCGTATGATAATCTTCAGCAAAAAATTTTGTAGACAAATGTGCTAGTCGCACTTTTGGATTTTTGATGTTGTGGTTGCATGCAAAGCTGACTTTGGATATGAATACCCCTCAAATGAGGAATCAACAATGAGGTGAATGGAATGCGGTGATTTGATGATGCAACGATTGATAAGATACCAATGCATGATGAATATGATTGAAAATTAAGTTAGATGACAAATTTGGGAAGTTCCTAGGGTTTTGGAGGACATGTGCCTACTTTTCTAGGGTTTTGGGGGTAGTTTGGGTGATTTTGGGGTGTTTTAGCTGAGTTCACCACCCGGGGGTGATTTTGACCTAAATCACCACTAGGGTGAATTGGATCTGAGTTCACCCCTCGGGGGTGAATGCGGGATTAAGGCCTATTTAAGCCCAAATTTGCTTGGAATGGGTTCATTTTGACGGTGTGAGGCATTGGAAAGTGACTTGTGGGAGCATTTGATGACACGAGGAGAACGCGGTTGATGACTTTGAGGGTGACGATGATGAGGGGATGTAGGGCGGTTGGAAGCATGGGGACCCACCGGTAAGTGTCCTTTCTCTTTGTTTTTAATTTATTTTATTTTTTCTAAGAAATGTGAATGAGAGGGGGAGGTTTTCATCCCGTTTTAAAATTTTTTGTAATTTTTAATTAAAATTTGAACACATAGTGATAAACAAGCCAAATGGGTACCCAAAAATGTGATCTGTTTCTGAATTTGACTTGTTTTAGCATCGATTTGATCGGGTGATGGGTAGAGTAGGTGTGGAGTTTGACCATCTATTTTTGAAGTAACGGTGTACTATTTTTGAAATGTTATTGAATTTTATCTGTAAAAGTGGGAAATGGGTATCCCGTTATGTGACTGTTATATTTTTTTGCTTTGTTTGGTATGATTTCAGAATGTGTTGTTTTTAGGTGTAAAGTAGTAAACCTTGATCGTTAGATTTACTATGTTAGAGGTAGTATTTTTGGAAACCGATGAAACTTTCATCATAGAAGGGCAAAATGGGTATCCAAAAATGTAGTTTGTTTTTGTAGATGATTTCATTTGGCTTACTTTTGATTTACGTGCCAAGGTGTGGGTAATGTGAAATTGAAAATGAGTTGTAGGGAGCCCGATTTATACTGTTTTCCACATCTATTTGAACTTTCACCGTGGAGTGGGCAAATGGGTATTCAAAAATGTGACTATTATTTTTGAATTATGTCTTTTGATGTGTTTTTAGTTTTGGTGTATTTATGGTAAAGTTGACCTTGATATTCGTGTAGATTGGTATGTTGTTTTTGAATTTTGTCGACATATTTACCGCTAAGTGGGCAAATGGGTATTCAAAAATGTATTTTTTTTGTATGTTGAATGAATTGGTCGTGTTTTGAATTTCGTGCCATAGTGGATGTGTGGGTGATTTTATTTTTGGTTGTTGGGAGTCAAATATGTACTGTTTGTCACATCTGTTTGAACTTTTGCCATGAAATGACAAAATGGGTATCCAAATATGTGACTATTTTGTTGATGTGTTTTGCCATGTGATTAGTGCATTTTTTTATGTCTCGAAATGTGTGTCAAATTTAACTGTTGTAGTTTGTAAATTTGATTGATTGTTTGTGATTGGATATGATTATGACTAATGTATGTTTTGTTGTGGATGAATAGGTGAAAATGTTGGAGCCCCATCATCGTGTGCAAAATGAAGGAAGGTTTTGAGGAGTTGATGAAGACACCAGATGAGTTAGAGTGGTTAGATGATATATGGTTTCGAGGTGTGTGGGAATGTAAGAGTATACACACCAATAGAGCATATGTGTCTATGTTGTGTGAGCGGTGGGATGTGAATAGGAACACTTTTCATTTTCCCACTAGGGAAATGACCATTACTTTGGAGGATATATATCGGATTTATAGATTACCGATTGAGGGTGTTCCTGTGAGGGTAGCAGCTGATGATAGTAAGGAGGTTATGTTGGAGAGATTATTTGGGGTGGATTGGAGAGCCATAGATGTCTCGAAGATTGATTATGAGTGGTTGTGGTTGAAGGATAAGATATCTTATCGACAGTGTGTGGCCATGATGATGATCTCTACGTATGCCTTACCTGATACTTTCGGGGTGTTGTTCACCTAGAATATGTTAGATGTGGTGAGTGATATGGTGGAGCATAGGGTTGTGTTTGCATGGGCACCTACACTATTGGCCCAAGTTTATCAGGAGTTGCACGATGTTGTTCATGGTAGGAGGACAGGATTGAGTGTGATTCCCTTGTTGCAGGTGTGGGCATGGGAACACATAGCTATCGAGAGGCCCTCATTGTTGCCTCACCCTATGCATGTGGAGGGCAAGGAGTATTTGCCCTATGCTTTGAGGTGGAGTACAAAGGTAGAGCAGGGTATCAAGAGGCCACATGAGGGTGACCCACTATTGTGGAGGGGTAAGTTTGGAGGCTTGACACTCGGTGACATTATATGGAGGCCTTGGTTGGGTGGTGTAAGGTGGGATGAGGATGATGAGGAGTTGCGAGCCATCCGATAGGGTAGATGGTTGGTGGGGTGCTATACATGATAGACTGAGTATTTTTAGTTTGATAGAGTGAGGCATCAGTTTGGTTTATGATAGGATGTTCTAGGGGCTCCTATGATTTACTTTAGGAGAGGGATAGAGGGGAGTGTCCTATGGTTTTGCCTTGGGTTGGGGAGAGGGACCCACCTATGGATATCCTAGATGTAGGGGATGCTGGGATGACTCTGAGTTTGAGGCTTGGTGGGCACTACAGAGTTGGGAGCTTGGTAGAGGTGTGGTTGATCGATGGGTGGCACTTGATGTTGGAGCACCTCCACTAGAGAGGAGAGCCAGTAGGGAGGCTCGAGCTAGGGTGGAGGGTGTAGCGGGCGATGAGGAGGAGGTTCCTCTATGGTGGTCATGATGATGCTTGGGTGAGGTAGCAAGCACCCAGGGAGTGAGGGTAGAGGAGGTACATATGGATGTTGATGTGACTATGGGGTAGGCTACTGGAGTACAGGAGGAGAGAGGTGGGGCTACTGTATAGGTGGTATAGATGATACCATTGATATTGGTGCTTTTTCTGGTATGGAGGAGATTCCTATCGATGTCCTAGAGGAGAGGTGTGGAGGAGGAGACACAAGCACTACGAGATAGAGTTCGATAGTTGGAGGCTGAGGTGGAGTAGCTAAGGGTTGGGATGACTAGGTAGGAGCAGACTATTGAGAGGTTGGCTGGTTAGTTGGTTGTGGAGTCTACTAAGAAGATATTATGTGAGACTACTCTATCGATGCATGAGATTCCTCTTCCTGATTATGATCGGGTGGTGTCATAGTCTGAGTCTCGGTCATGAGTGCGGCCTCTTCACATCATAGCCAGTGTAGTGCTGCTACGGTGGGATAGATGGGTGCTAGGGTTGAGGTGTAGGATCAACTTATCATGGATCTATTTTTGGGGTAGAGTCGAGCAGGGCTATGGAGATGCGAGCGAGCCATGAGGGTCATGGGGAGACTCTTGGTGGGAGTTAGGATTTCTATGTATTGTAGCCTGTGGGTATTTTAGATGCTAGATGATGATGGGCATGGTCCCAGATTGTAGTCTTTGGGTATTTTATATGATATATATATATACATTTTGATTTCTGTGATATATACATGTGTCATTTTGATGGTTTGAAATGTGTTCTTGTTATGTTTGCATAGATAGCGTAACATAGTTTGTAGGTATATATGATAAATAGATATACATGTGTGACATGGTTTAGATCTATTATCATTCTGTGGTATGAATGAATTGTAGAGTAGTATGATGATTGTATTTCGAATGTGGTATGATGTCATATCAGATGTGATTTTGTAGTGAATGCATGTAGGATGAATGCAATAATGAAGTGATTTTTGGGAACATGGGACGATTTTGAAATGCATGTAGGATGAATGCATAGCTATAATGTGTACTAAATGTATATGGCATAGATGCATGGATGCATGTATGGACGTACTAAAATGCACCAAGGAAGCACTTGTATCATGGAATTTACCTGTATGGATGTGATCCATTCCATGATTTTAGGGATGTTGGATAATGTAAGGCATGTGTAATGGTTTTGACCAACATAGTTGTGATAATCAAATCTCAGACCCTTAGCTATACAAGTGTTTGTGGCAACTTATAATTAATCGGGCTAGTTCAAAATCTGTCATGGACCTATATGTGTGCATGTGTGAGGTTCATTTATCCATTTTGAGGGAGGTAGGATTAACCCATTGTAAACGTAACCGGACTAGCTAGCTCATCCATCCACAATAGTGATCTATACAAAAGCAGGGTGCTAATGTTACAGATATGTTGCCACTTGTAAGACTATTCCACTGGTAGGCAAGCTCTTGGAGCCTATTGCTAGCGATGGAAATCATCCCATGGTGTTATGTTGAACCTAAGGACCAAAGGTGATAAGCATAACATGGGTGATATCAAGAGGCGTTTCCTTTTGTTTTCTGCCCCTCATCTAGTGTTGACCTATTTATTGTAGTGCTCTTTTTTTTTTTCTTTTTCTTTTTTTCTTTTTTTGTTTGGTGCTCTTTTGTATTCTCATGGTGCTCTTTTGTATGGGCGATGACTTTTGTTTTCTACCCAATCATTTATTTTTGCTTATGCTTGATCCCTTTGTTTATCCCTAGGTCGTATGTTGACCATGCAAGCGATAGGGTGAGCAGGGGATACCATTCTCTAGATGGTGATATCTACTCAAGATGTCCTCTTTCCTATACTCAAAATTGTTTAATGTGTAACCTATTGTGAGTGGTCCATGAGAGAAGTTGAACCAGCCTAAAGATCCATAAGAAGAATGTACAAGACTCGGTAGCTATGGGTGACACTGGATTGACTGAACTATAGAGTAGTCAAAGTTGAACATGACACCTATGTATACCCTGATCTTAAAAAGGGGGAATGGACATCCAGGTGGTGATGCTAACAAGTGCATTTGTTACTCCTGCTAAGGCACATTTTGGGGGAGAATGTACAAACATGAATTAAAATTTTAACTGAAAAACATGTGGATATGTGCAATGGATGTAAATGTAAATGATGCAAGTGGGGGAATGCAATATCTACAAGAGGAAATTTATGATGTATAGAAGGAGAAGTTTAGAACACTTATTTACAGGTGAGTATATTGTATCATGATGATCAAAAAGTGTGATGCTATAGTAATGGTTGCCCCAGCATGTGGGGTGTGTGTAGTAGGTGTATAAGCTGTAATATGTTAGATGTATGTGGTAATGTCAACCAGAGGAGAGGACTATAGATAGTATGTACAACTAGAAGAAGTAGTAGAAGAACTAGTCTTTGGTAACCAACAAGATAAGGGGATTACCAAAGTCAAAAAGTGATAGAAGAAAGGTGGAGTAGATAGTAGGTATATAATATGGAGGAAATAAGAAGAAGGGGAAGAGAAGAAGAAGAAGAGAACTACTAATGGGTGAAATGTCATGGGTCAGGTCGGGAATGAGATGGTGAAGTGATAGTATGGCTTGGACTTTGGTGACTGGTGTAATTGGAAATGTTGTGAATGTAGTGGGTTGGTGGTGTTAATGTTTCTCGTAGTGGCAAAGTTCTAGGGATAATGCGGCATGGAGGACTTAAGAGTCGGCTAAATGGGATGGAATATTTAGGCGATGGAGTTCGATTGTCATGCAACATATTGTGGACTAGGGTTTTGAATGTTTGACACTCTTCAATGTCGTGACCTGGTTGGTGATGATAGATGCAATATTGATTCTCATGGTAGTTATGTGGTTTAGGATGTGAAGGGTCTATGGGTTAAATCTCGGGTAGGTCAATAAGGCCCTGATGCATGAGATGGTAGAACATTTTGGATAGGGGAGTGAATGGAACTGACATGGGGTAGATGTATTGTTTCTTGGAGGTGAGTGGGGCCTGGTTGAAGGGAAATCTGATAATGGAGGTATGGGTCAAGGATCCAATGTGGGGTGAATCTGAGGTCGAGGGATGGATCTGCATGGTGGCGAGGATGCATGGGTTGTGGGAGACTGACATGGATGAACATGACAATGATAATGGCTCATTTGTAGCTCGAGAGCCTCGATATGGGAGAGGAGATGTTGTATCTCATGGTGTGGAGGTGATGGTGTCGGGGAAGGTGGTGATCGAGATTCTAGTGTATGTGGAGTGGCTTGGTATGCATGAGAAAGTGGATGAGGTTGTGATGATGATGGGGTGGAGTGGAATGGTTGTGGGGATTGCAGGATTTGTTGGGAGGGTAGGCCTCACAATGGTGAAGGTGGCATCTTAAGGATGGGTGGCATAGGTGATGGCTCTGGGTGGTGATGTGAATGGGAAGGGGGCATGTTTGTGTGGCTAGCTTGAGTAGCTTGGGCCAGGGCTTGCAAGGCTTGGGAGTAGGAATATTCTCCACTAGGAAGTGGGGTCGGTAGGCATGAAGGATGGGTCGGATGGGGCATGTATCCTCTATTAGGAGGGTGGTAGGTTCCAAGAGGGTGATGTGGGGAATTAGTGGGTGAATAAAGATTCATAGTATCTTCATGCAACTGTGAAGGTGATTCTCATGGTTGGGGATGAGATGTTTCCTCTTTTTCATCAAAAGAGGATAGGGTGACCTGGCTATCTCCTGAATGGGGTGAGTAGGATGAACCTCGGTGGTGAGGTGAGAGGCATCGGGGTGAAGTGTTATGGTTTGAATGGGAGGAATGAGAAGATCATCTAGTATGAAGAGTGGTTGGTGGTCGAGCTAGGTCAGCTGGTGTGATCGGTATAGTCTGTGGTGGTGGATGGACCTCCATGATGATGCATGTAGATGGTGTATCTGTAAGTGATGTAGATCCTGCAAGAAGGAAAACAAATACCAGCAACATAAAAATGACATAAAGGAGAAATTACATGTGAAATATGTAAAGTAAAAATAAAAAGAGATGCATTTATCATGATGTGCCTAGTGAGTGATGTGTATGTGTGGGTCGGTATGTACCACTTGTGATAGTGAATGCCTATTTGTGTTAGGCATTGAATGCATGAAGGTGCAAAATGTTAATGGGTTTAGGGTCATCGAGGCCTTCGAGATTAGCCAAATGATAGGCACCTGAACCATATTTGTGTGTGATAATGAATGGGCCCAACTAGTTTGGGGTGAACTTGTCTCGTTGTTGGTGAGGCTGACTTGTGATCTGTTGGTTTTCTTTGAGGACTAAGTCATCGATTTTAAACTTGCATTGATGTACCTTACTATTGTAGGCATGATGAAGGTGATCTTGATAGACTCATGTGTGCTCGATGGCATGAATGTGACGTTCATCGAGGAGTGTGAGTTGGTCTAAATGTGCTTGATGGGCGGTGTCATCGTCTATGAATTCTTTCATGGATATTCGTAGGGAAGGTATCTCAAGCTCGAGGGGCATGATGGCTTCTGCCCCATAGATGAGTGAGAATGGGGTTGCCCTAGTGGGAGTATGGATGCTTGTATGATATGCCCACAAGGCTAGGGATATTTGGTTATGCCAGTCACGATGTGATTCGACTACTATTTTGCGTAAGATAGAGCAAATTATTTTATTTGTAGCTTCTGCCTGGCCATTGCCTTGCGGGTAGTATGGGGTAGAGAAGCTATGATGAATGTGAAACTTGCTACAAAGTGCTCAGATGGTTTTGTTTTTAAAGGATTTCCCATTATCAGAGATGATTTGGGAAGGGATTCCAAAGTGACAAATGATATGATCTATGATGAATGCTACAATTTTAGCTCCTGTAGTTTGGACCAGTGGGATGGCTTCGACCCACTTCATAAAATATTCTATGGTAGTGATGATAAATTTATGATTTCTTGAGGAAGTTGGTGTAATCTATCCAATTAAGTCTAGGCCCCATTGGGAGAAAGGCCACATGGATTGGATAGGTTGAAGTGCTTGGGATGGTAGATGTGTTAGGTTGGCATGTTGTTGGCATTTGATGCAATACTTCACATATTCACAACAATCCTGCTCCATTTTGGGCCAATAATAACCCATACGAAGGATGCGTTTAGTGATTTCCATGCCACTAAAATGGCCACCACAAGTACCATCATGGGTTTCTTGTACAACCCATTGTGATTCTTGTGGTTCTAGGCAATGCAGGAGCATGTCATCATAGCTATGATGATAAAGGATGTCCCCCAACAAGGTGTAGTGGATCACTCTTTGTTTGAAGGTTCGACATTGAGCATGGGGTAAATCACATGGTAGGAAACCTAACTTGATATAATATTTAATTTGTGAAAACCATGGGTCATGGGGTTCAGTGTTTACCACATACACACCACCATCATCTGTAGGAGGTGTGGGTGATATGGCAGATCTAGTGAGCGTATGGATGGATACGGATGTTGTGTCAGATGTTGGGTTTTGTGGAATGAGGGATCCTAAGGAGGCCATGGTATCTGCAAAATGGTTTGATGATCGTGGAGCGGCTTCGAGGGCATACCACTCAAATTGAGATAAGAGTTGTGTGCAATTTTCTTATATTGTTGGAGGATCGGGCAATTGCATAGCCAACGTTCCTGCACTTGATTGACTATCAGGAGTGAATCACCTATGATGTGGAGGCATTTTATGTGCATGGAATGTGCTTGTTTTAGTCCTAGGATTAGGGCTTCATATTCTGCATTGTTATTGGTACAAGGGAAATCGAGTTTGAATGAAAAGGGGAGTGGTTCTCCTTCAGGTGTGAAGAAGACAATGCCTGCACCCCCAACATGGAGACATCTGGATCCATCGAAGAATAGGGTGAGGTCCGCTATGACTTCGGGTTCGACATATTCTTCCTCTTCGGTTATGTGGAAGATGGAATCATCGGGGAGTTGAATGAGGAGGGGTTGATTATCAGTCAATGGGGCTTCAACCAGTTGGTCGGTGATGACCTGCCCTTTGATAGATTTTTGAGATATGAATTCTAGGTCAAATTTAGTTAAGAGCATGATCCACTTTGATGTGCATGAATTGTGATAACTCTTGTTCATCATGTACCTAAGGGGATTGTCTTGGGTGATGACAAAAGTTGTGTGATTTAACATGTAGTGGCATAATTTTTGAGTGGCGAATATGACCGCTAAGCATAGTTTTTCCATGTATCCATATCTTGTCTCATAACTGACTAGTGTGTGACTGATGTAATAGATAGCCTGCTCTTTGTCGAGCACATTCTTTTGAGCTAGAAGTGTACCTAGCACAAACTCTATGGCTGAGATGTATAGAATCAATGGTAATGTTGGATGCGGTGGTGACATAACGGGGTGATGTAAGGTAGGTTTTGATAGCATCAAATGCTCCTTGATAGTTGTCATCCCATTTGAAGCTTACTCCCTTTTGTAGGAGGTGATTGAATGGCTTGCATTTGTCGGATAATTGTGCTATGAATCTACGAATGGAAGTGATCTTGCCCTGGAGGCTGCGTAATTGCTTCAATGTGGTAGGAGGGGGCATCTCGGTGATGGCTTTCACCTTACTAGGATCGACCTCAATGCCTCATTGGGAGATGATGAATCCTAGTATTTTTCCCGAGGTAACACCAAACACGCACTTCTTTGGGTTCAAGCACACGTTGTGTTCTAATAATCGATCAAAGATCTGATGGAGATCTTCGAGATGGTCTGCACATTTCTTGGATTTGGTGATGAGATCATCTACATAATCTTCAACATTTTTGTGCATCAAGTCATGGAAGATATAGGTCATGGCGCGTTGGTAGGTTGCCCCAACATTTTTAAGGCCAAAGGGCATGACCTTATAGCAAAAGGTCCCCCAGGGTGTTGTGAAGGAGGTTTTGTGTTGATCGGCTGGGTTGATCCTGATTTGATTGTATCCTAAGAATCCATCCATGAGGGAGATCATCTCATGACCTACTATGGAGTCAACAAGGGAGTCAATGTTAGGTAGGGGAAAATTGTCTTTGGGACAAGCTTTGTTTAAATCATGAAAAATCTGTGCAGACACGAACTTCATCGGATGGCTTAGGCATAGGGACCATACTGGATACCCATTCGGGATAGTCGATGGGTACAATGAAATCGATGTCTAGGAGCTTTTGGAGCTCAGATTTCACTATTAATGTGATAGTTGGATGCATGCATCACAACTTTTGTCTCATCGGTTTGGCATTAGGATCGAGTATGAGATTATGAACTACTATGGTAGGGTCAAGTCTCGACATGTCCTTGTATGACCATGCAAAAACTCGAATGTATTTGTGAAGGAAGTTTGTAAAGGTAATGCGCTCCTCGGGTGAGAGGCTAGTGGCTAGTTTAAGGATGTGGGGATTTTTAGGATCATCACCAATGTCGACATCGATAGTGTCTTCAATGAGCATGTGAGATCCATCACGTAACTATTTGGGGATGGGGATGAGGTTAAGGTCATCGATGGCTTCGTTGAACTCATATTCATCATCTATGTAGATGTCTGTGTGATGTACCTGAGGAATTTGGGGTGGCATGGATGAAGAGGGAGTATTTGCCACCCGTAAGACATGAGGTGAGAGTAGGAAATCTCGAGGTATTGGTATGGGTGAGATATGCATGAGATCTATAAAGTTTGGGTTTGGGGTATCATCTTGAATTAGTTGGTGACTGTAATGGAGGGGAGAATGTAAGTCTACCTCAACCATGTTGATCGATGTTGTGGGTGAAGTAGGTGGGGAAGAATCTGGTGAGGAAGGTATGGTGGTTTGTGTGTGCCCTAAGAGACTCAAGGGAGGTCATAGAATGACTGGAGGTGAGCGAGGATGAGTAGCTGCTCTCTGTAGTTGCCTATGTATAGGTGGGAATATGGCTAAGCATGTCGGTGATGGCTCAGGAGGGACTATGTTAGGCTCTATTGGTGGTGCAGCTAGAGATAAGGTAGCGAAGTGTTCTACCAATCTATTCATATCATAGAATGAGGAGGTATCGGATGTAGGAGATTCTTGAAAGAAGTCGTAGGGGACTGTGATGGTGGAATTGGGTGAAGGAGTGTCTTCTAGTATATCCATATCGATATACTCTTCCAAGGTGTGTGTTGGATGTGGAGGAGGATGTAGGGATAAATCTTGGATCTCATATTCTAATGTATAGATGGTGGTTGGGTGATAACCTAGGCTAGATTTGTCGGTGGGTGATCGGACATGAGGGTTAATGGGTGTACGTAGCCCTTGCTCATAATGGCCTAGCCTGAACCCATGCCAATGAAAATATTGTAGGTAGCGCAAGGTAAAGTGAGGGTTGGCTAGGTGCGTAATTGCATCACAAGAGCTAGATTGTGGTGGTGGAGAAGTTGGTGGGGGGATCGAAGAGTCGACTCCTGCATACACAAAATTGGTATGGTTTTTGGGACTTCCTAATTGTATGATGGTGCCAATGGTAAGGATCGAGGTTGAGGGGTGATCGAAATCATGGGTAGATTGGATAGGGGGGTCACATACATGGGCATCATGTACATTATAGTCTCTTAGGCTAGAATTTGTCATGAAGATGGATATGCGTGGTGTGGTACGCTCTAGTGACTGAGGTGGAGTATCAGAATCATATGAGGAAGGAGAAAGTTGAGATTCCCTGATGGTAGCGGATGAAGGGTGTGGGAGTTGTTCATCTGAATTGGGTGTCGTTTGTTCCTGTTCATGATATTTGGTTGTTGTAGCTTGGATAGGATGTTTGGTCTATGTGGGGGAAGGTATCGGTGTAGGTGTTGGGATATGTGGAGATGTGAATGTCCTAGGCTTCGGTCGAAATGGAAGAGGAGGTGTTTGTGGTGTAGGAAGGATAGGGGCTTTCGTATGCAAGGGTGGGGGAGGTAATGTGGTAGGTTGTGTAATGGGTGGCGATGGTGGTTCGCAGGTGGAAATTGGAATGGTAGAGGCTAGGATGATTGTGGAGGCCATAAGGATGGTGATGAGAATAACATGCTAGAGGTTTTGGATTCTACCGAAGATGGTGCTAATGGTGCGGACATCGAGGCTTGTGCTCTTGATGAACACTAGGATGTTGAGGTGGAAGTTGGGGAGGATATCGATGCTCCTACTGACTGATGAGAAGATACAGGGAATAGTTGGGAGGATGAAAATGATGGTGTAGGGGGAAGGTCTATAATATTACAAAACTTAAAGGGGTCTCCATCAGGTGGGACACAGTGAACAAGTCCATTGTGGACATACTTGAGGCAATGGTGTAGTGTGGAAGGGACACACTACATGTCTCTAATCCATGGGTGACCAAGGAGAATATTGTATTGCATTTCTCCTTGGATGATGTGAAAGAGGATAGAAATGGTATGAATGCCTACGTGAATAGGTAGAACTATGGATCCTATGGTAGGTCTCATGGAGCCATCGAATGCATGTAGGTCAAGGGAAGGTATGGCAAAATGGGTTGGTGGGATATGTAGGTGATGTAGAGCTATTGTAGATATAATGCTAATGGATGAACCCATGTCAATGAGTACCCACTTGTAGGTGATATCATTGATTATGGCTTGGATGTGGAGAGGGGGATCTGCTCCTTCTCCAATGAGTTTCATTATCTCATGGTCATGGAAGCTAATTGAGGGCTGGAGGCATCATGGGATATTTCCTACAAAATTGACAAAGGCATTTGTGTCATGTGTCTCTAAGTCAATGGAACGTAGGATGTCATTCAACGCCTCATGATGGGGTTGAGACTATTGTAGGAGATCAAATATGGATAGCCATATGAGGGCATTACGTAGCTGATGGGTTAGGCTACCATGGATGGTAATCACATTTTGAGGTGGTGGTGGTATGGTAGTAGGCATTTGAGGTACTTGTGGTGATGTGAACTGAGTTGGTGGAGAAATAATAGGTGTCGTCTAGCGTGATGGGTACCATTGGTTTCTCGTAGTAAGGTTGATCATACCTACTATGCCACGTGATGGAGGATCATGTTGGACATTGTTCACTTGGTGAGGTGGTGCTGGGGGATTGTTTGGAGGTCTAGGAGGGTTGGGTCCTCTGTGATCTGGTAGAGGGTTTTGGAAAATCCCTAAGTTTTGATTCTATG
This sequence comes from Wollemia nobilis, assembly GCA_028583015.1. Lineage (NCBI taxonomy): Eukaryota > Viridiplantae > Streptophyta > Pinopsida > Araucariales > Araucariaceae > Wollemia > Wollemia nobilis. The sequence goes on along the minus strand of JAQPPZ010000458.1, from coordinate 8,703,613 downwards.
GGGCTAGAGGGTTTGCTACCTGGATGATGCCCCTATCGATTAGGTCTTGAACTTGCCCATGGAAGGAGTGACATGAATCGATATCATGGCCACATTGCCTATGGAAAGGACAAAAGAGTTACTCATTATATCCATGAGGCTTGGGTATATTTGGATCCAATGGGTGGATCTCGGGTAGGAGGAGATGGTTGCCCTCATACAATCTATGAAATAGAGCTGGTAGTGGTTCGGATAATGGTGTGAGGTTGCATGGTGGAACCTATGGGTGCATGCCCCGATATTGTTGTGGTCTAGGTGGAGCAGGAGCATTAGTCTGGAATGCTTGTGGCTACGGTGTATAGGGTGGAGGAGTCGGTGCTGGTGCTAAGGTAGCGGCTGCAACTTGGTTGGCTTGTGGTGGCCGAGGATAAGGTTGATTTGGTGCGGTCCTATTGAAGTGGAAGTTGGGGTTATAGTTGGATTTGGTTCTCAACTTAATTTTTCTAGATTGAACCTTAATGTCTTCAATGACTTTTTCTTGTGAAATGGCATCTTCAAAAGTGTGGCTTTGATGAAGTTGGAGGGATGTGGAGATGTGTTTGTGGCAACTCTTGGAAAAGAGTGTCATGAGCTCTATAGTGGGGAGGCTATGGGTGAGGTCATGGATAATCACTCTCCATATGGAAATGAACTCCGTGATGGGTTCATCATCAACCTATCGTAAGGCATACACATCAAAAAATGTGGTCTTTTTCTTGATGTTGATGGAAAAGTGTTCTAGGAAGGAATTGGCTAGCTGCTCAAAAGTATATAGGCTATGGCATGGGAGCATGTTGTACCAGTCCAATGCTGGCCCTATGAGTGAGAGGGAAAAGGTACGTAGCATGAGGGGGTTACTACTATGGAGTTGATAGCAGGATGAGCGGTAATTGCTCACATGCTCTCTAGGGTCTTCCTTACCTCTATACTTGTCAAAATTTGGTATTTCGAAGTGATAGGGGTAGGGAGGAATGGGAACTGATGGGTGAACTAGCTCATTGCATAGTTCATCATAATAGGGCTTTTGTGGCCCATAGCTAGAGGTGCGTAGGTTAAGAATTTTGACTTCATCTCATAGGAGTTGAAGTTTGGGTGTTGTAGGAGTGGGAGACTGGGCTATGATAGGTTGAGTCTATGGATGTGGTGGATATTGGTATTGTTGCTCTTCCTAGTATTATGGAGAATATTGTTGTGCCTGATCCTGATAAGGTGGGTATTGGGTGACATGTGCTATCATATCTATGGGCACACTAGGTTGTGGGGTAGGTATCTATTGTGGGTAATAGTATTGTGACTATGAGGCATGTGGTTGTGGTGTAGGTACTTGTTGGGTTGGAGCCTATTGTAATGGTTGGGTCATGGGTGGTGATGACCAAGCTGGAGGAGGTGTAAAGAAGTTGGGTGTAGTTGGTAATGGTGTAGGTGTCGGGGCTACCGGTACTAGGGGTGGTCGAGATAAGGTATCAAAGGATGGGATCTATCTCTGTCCTAGAGGGTAGGAAGTAGGGAAGCTAAACTATGTGGAATAGCTTGGCGTGGTGGGTGGATAAGCTACTGGTCTTGATCCATAGGTGGGAAAGAGATTGGTTGTAGGAGCTTGGATAGGAGGAGGTGATGGTATCCTAAAAGTTATCGTAGATAAAGGTGGTGCTAAAGGTTGGGTATCGTACACTCTGGATACCTAGGAGATTGGTGGAAAAGCTACCAAAAATGTAGGGTAAGCTACCAAAGTAGGAGCTTGGTTTGAGGGGAAGGTGTATGTGTACACCCCCACTTGGGTTTGTGCATCTTGTGTCTGAAGGGACTGTTGGGAGATGCCTTCAGATATGGTGAAAAATGGCTCTTGGGATGACAATGGTTGAGACTCCTATGAGGAGTACGGGTGTGAGGTTTGAGGAAATACTTGCGGTTCCTATTGGGGGTGGAGTTGTGCAGTTTGGAAGGATGGCTTCTGGTTTCCTACAGTAGAGGAGGATGGGTCGGACACCATTCCTATGGTAGGGGTGAATGATGTGACCTCTGGATGGGTATAGTTTAGGAGGGAAGAATCACTCTCAAAAAGGGATTGAGATAGATTTTAGAAGAAGGGGTGTGCAAAGGTGGGAGAAGTGGGTATGACCTCCTCATCTATGGTAAAGAATGGATGAGGTTGTCCTAGCACTATGTAGATCACATGGTCATAGAACATGGTCGGTGGATTACGTGCAGATGGGGATGACAGGAGCGGGTAATCCTCTGCGAGTGAAGTAGCGAGGGCTTCACTCAAGGTTGACATCTCATCATGAGGCATCATGTGTGTGAGTTGTACATCAGATTCTATGCATGAATCAGATGTGTCTATGGTCTTCCCCTTCATGATCGAAGGAGTAAGAGTGGACTGACTAGAGGAAGTGGCAGGCCATTCCTCTATAGAGTGTGCTTGCTCATGCGCTCTACTACGGGTGACCACAGGCATAGTAGCATGTGTAAAAAGGGTTTTAGAAATAAACCCTATGTGATACAGACTCAACTGTGTCTAATGTAAGTGTAAAGCAAGTGACATGTTGTGTATGGCAAAACAATATATAGTGTAATGTGATGAGACCGGTCCGTGATCATGCAAACAATGGTAGACCAAAATCAATTCTAAATGCTAAAAAATAAAAGTGTTTTGTTCATTTTTGTGTGTTGTGATGTTGATACTCCCTATGTAGAATCATGGGTAATGGAGTGAATACTCTAGAAAATCAGGAATGTCATCAATATCAAACCTCCTGCAACACCCAAAGATGCACATAATAGAATGGTATCACAATGTGCAAATGGTGACCTATATGGAAGGTACGGTAAAATGATATCCTAGAAAGGGGGAACCCACTATACTAAAGTGAGTTCACAAATTCCTCTCACGAAGAGAGGTGGCACTATCTAAGACCTACTATCGGCATACCCATGCTTTCGCTTCACCCTCGGGTGGGCTTAGTCAAGAATGATAGTTACCAATTCCACTAATTATACTAGCCTTGTGGATGAAGGCACTAATCCTATCCCACTCCGTAGGTAACCATTGGTGATGAAATCCAGGGCCCAATCACAAAAGTGGGGGATTTTCTGGTGATGAAATCTAGAAAACCACTCTTGTGGGGCTGCTAGGTGTCTAGGGGGGTGAGTTGGTGGAGGGTAAAACACCTACCACACCAATCTCGAGTGATGGATTGGGGATGAAGTCCAATCTCACCACTTGTTTAAATACCATGTGAGTGTGTGTGGGTTTGTGTTTTGCTAACGGTGTATGCAATGTAAGAAACTAATTAATTGCCTTTTCAAAAGAGAAACTAACCTAATGCCTTTTTGAAAGTAAATTAATCTAGTTTGCAAAGCATGGAAACATGCAATCCAAGTGTATGGAGTAAGGGGATTAGGAAACCCTAATTTTCAACTTTAGAATGCAAAATTCTTTTCAAAATTTAAATGACATGGAAAAGGGGATTAGGAAACCCTCACTTAAACTTTAGAATGTGCACTTCTTTTAGCAAGAGATGCTATGAACAAAAGGGGAAACTATGTAGGCTTATACTACATGTGAAACAAAGAAGAGAAATGTAAATTTATTTGAAAAATAAATTAAATGAAGTTTCTAGAAAGTTGTAGGTTTTGTAACTTCAAAAAAATTTAACGATCCTACAAGCTCGAAATGAAGGCAAGTTTACACCTAGAAATTGTCATTTGACTAGTGAACTCTTTATGCTTCCAAAATTTAAACAATAGAGGGGTAAAAATGGGAAATACCTACACTCTGATGCTATGGATAGTCTTATTAGGTCATATACTACTCACCCCTACAATTTTGGGGGTTTTTGAGGCTATCTGGTTGACTTCACCACCCGGGGGAATTGAGATCTGATTCATGGGGTAGGGGTGAATTGGGTCTAGAGACCCCAAATATCTATTCTGAAGGCCTGAGAGGGTTCCCAGGGCTTTGAAAATATCTATGGAAGTCAGATTCAGTACCTACAACACACAAAAATATAGGATAATATCAGATTTATCAAAAAAGTTAGCCTGACACTATCCATTGTGGGGGTCCCACCGGCATGCCAGAATGAAATGGGTAGAAATCGACATTTGATCCATTAATACAAAACATAAATGTACTAAATGAAAAGGTTGTATTTCATTAATATTGAAAGATATGTGTTACAATAGGGACATGATGCCCTTTAGCCATTTCTTCTTCTAATAATGTTACAACAAGTTTGATGTCATCTTCAATCATCCCTCAATGTAGGTGGGCTTCTTTGTATGTGGGCCACCATGGGGTTGTTGTTTGATGATGTTCTTCCTCTTTAGATCTACTAAATAACTTGTGAAGAACCTACAAAAGGGGGTTAGTGTGATGGGGGGCTTGCCTTAGTCAGGCCCCATGTTTAGAAAGACAAAATGATTGTGAAAATGCATACTGAAAATTGAAATAAAGTATGTAGAAGTTGATAAAATGGTAAAATAGAGCTTACCTCCCAAATTTGAGGTGATTTGGGACCTGTAGACCCAATTCGCCACCGAGGGGTGAACTGAGACCGGATTCATAGGGTGGGGGGTGAATTCAGCTGTGAGGTTCCTTTTGTAAAATCCCTTCGGTGGATCGATTCCTAGGTAGTTGGTGTGCCTCTGTATGCTATGGAAATCTAATGTCTACTCCGAGAACTGACTGTTCAATCTTCATTGTCCATTTCTGTAGAGTTTCTGTGCTTTGTTGAAATAGGGAGAGAGAGTTAATTAGGGGTTTAGGACCCACTATTTATAGGAAATGGCAAGGTGTAGGGGGAGAGTTAAAGAAACTAACCCTAGGCTGAGTTCTAACCAAAGTTAGGTTAGGGTTTGTGACATGGAAGTCTCCTATTCCTCATAGAAAATATCCTATCCTCACACATGTGTGAGAAAGGATTAAGTCTAATCAGGATTAGGAGGTCTTAAGTCAAATTAGGGCTTGATTAGGGTTTCTTAGGAAAATATCTTAGCTAACCCTAATTACACACATGTGGGAGGATGCAATTAGTGTTAATTAAGGATTAAGAGTTCTTTTAATCAATTTTGCCCTAAAAAGGTGACTTAAGTGAAGTCAACATTAAATTAGATTTTAGGAATTGACTTGGTAATTGTTTTTGTCAACTAATACCCCATGGGGGCCTCAATTGAGTACAAATAGGTTGTCGAAGGATATCCCAATGCATGGGATGTGATTTTGAAGGCTTATGAGGGTTTAGGACCTGAAAGCCGATGAAGTGGTATATGGAAGTCTACACGATGCTATGATAATCTATGGTGATCTACGCATGACTACGCATGACTACGACCGTCTACGCATGACTACGCATGACTACAACAATCTACGCATGTCTAGGAGGATCTACAATAGTCTACGCTGGTCTACAATAGCCTAGGGGTACCTAGGATGGCCTATGTAAACCTACAAGTGTCCGAAAGGATCTACAAGTACGTAGGTATAGCAATGTGCAACTTTTGGGTGTCTACACTATCACTTGTTTGGAGGAGAAACACAGTGGGGTTGATTGTATCGAGTCTTCTTCTATCTTCAGTGTTCATATTCAAGCCCTAAACTTGGTTGACATCAAGCCAGATAATAGGATATTTACCTGGCACAACAGAAGATGTGGAAAAGATTCCATCTCAAAGAGACTAGATAGGTTTTTGATCTCTAGTTTTTGAATTGGTAATAACAGAAGTGCTAGTTTTGTGATTTTGGAGGGTAAGGGATCTAATAATTGGTCTATCAAACTCTCTACTCTAGAGTTAGGGCTAAAGTAGAATCCTTCCTTTAAGTTTCAACTTATGTGGCTTCAATATCCTAAGCTTCATGATTTCATGCGAGGCTGGTGGACCAATGGCAAACCTCCTCATGGCACCACTATGTATTCCTTTATGAAGCGACTACAATTTGTTAAGCATAAATTGAAGAGATGAAATAGACTAAATTTTGGGAACCTTTCCTTGGTTAAGTTGGTGGCTCTTAGGAGGGTGGAAGAAGCTTCAAGGAAGATTAGATATCAGGGACTCACGGAGGAGCTTCTCGTTGAGGAATCTGAGGATATGAAAGACCTTGTTGAATGGGAACTAAGGGAAGGAATTTTTTGGAAACAAAATGCTCGAGTAGATTGGCTTTAGGAAGGTGATAGGAACATGACCTTCGTTTATAACCCAGTTAAGGCTCACCATAATGGTAACTTGATTACCTCTCTTGTGAATTCTCAGGGTGCCCTACTCTCTTCTTTCAGGGATATTTCAGAAGAGACTAGGAGGTATTTTTCCTCTCTCTTCAAGGAGGACTCCCTCTCATATGATGAGGATGAAAATCTTATTCTAATCTATATTCCCTCAATTTTTCTATAGAGATGAATGAGCACTTGATGGGTCCAATTTCCCTTGAGGAGTTGAAAAATGTTATATTCAAGATGAAAAAAGGGAAAGCCTCGGGACCAGATGGATTCTCGATTGAGTTTTATCAGAATTTTTTGGAGTTAATAAAATTTGATCTTTTGGAGGTCATCCATGAGTCCCAAAAGAACAAACAGATTCTAAGGGCCCTAAATGTTACCTTTGTGGTGATTATTCCCAAAAAAGAGGGATCGAATTCCCTAGATATGTTCAGGCCTATTGCTCTCTGCAATATTGTGTATAAGATCATCACAAAAATTATTGCTGAGAGGCTAAAGATATGGTTGAGAAAAATCATCTTTGAGGAGCAAGGTGGGTTTGTTGTTGGCTGGAAAATCCTAGATGGGGTTGTTATTGCTATAGAAGCTATTCACTTGATGGAAACTTCTAAGGAGAAAACTATGTTCATTAAGTTGGACATGGCCAAAGCCTATGATCGGGTCAGATTGTCCTTTATTCAGAAAGTTCTTGCTACTTTTGGCTTTGAGGAGGAATGGATTAGATGGGTGATGAGCTATGTTTCTTCTTCCTCATTCTCCATTCTTGTTAATAATGAGCCATCGGAGCTGTTTGAGGCCTCAAGGGGTTTGAGGCAAGGAGATCCTTTATATCCTTATTTGTTTATCATTATGGTGGAAGGGTTGGGAATATTGCTCAAGTCTCAGGTTAGGTAGGATCTCATTCAGGGGTGGAAGCGGGATAGTAGTTTGCCACCTCTTTCCCACCTTAAATTTGTTGATGATACTGCTTTGTTGGGAGTTGCCACTATGAGGGAAGCTGACAACATTAGACTATCTCTTGAAATATATCTTGGTGCTTCTAGATAGTTGATTAATGAGGACAAGTCTTCTATTTTCTTCTTCAATACCCCTCCTCTTATTCAATCCAGGATTGCTCGTATTCTAAGATTCTAGGTCGGGACTCCCCCTTCATTTATCTTGGTATTATGATTTCATCTCATCCTCTGCCTAGATCTTCTTGGAAGTCTATGCTTGATAAGTTTAGAAGGAAGGTGAATCACTGGACTGTCAGATGGCTATCCTCTGCAGGTAGAGTGTTGCTTTTAAAATCTATTGTTCAAGCTTTACCCATTTACAGGTGTTTTGTGCAAACAACTCCCTCTCGTTTCATCAAGGACATGGATGCTTTGTCAAGACAGTTTTTGTGGTCTGGAAAACTTGATCAATCTAAATAGAGTTTGGTTAGGTGGGATTCTATTTGTAGGCCATTTCAAGAGGGAGGCCTTGGGTTGCGACAGACGGCTCTTTCTAGGCAGGCTTTGGTTGTAAAACTTTATTGGAGATGGTGTACCTCTCAAGATCAGATTTGGGCTAAAATATTATCTTGTAAATACTTGAGAGGTATTTCTGAGGCTGAGATCCCTAGAGTCAGCTTGGTTGGGAAAGGTTCAGTTATCTGGGACACTCTAAAAAGAGGAGCTAATTTAATTAAGGAGGGTTTGTTCTGGATTTGCAATCGGGGATCAGATGCTCTTTTATGGGAGGATTCTTGGGATGGCCACCCTCCTATCTTGACTCAATATCCTAGGTTACGTTCCCTAAGTGTTTGTTTCTTGGAAGCGGGCTGGTCTCATGTGGAGGACTTTAAAAAAATTCAATATTTTGGAAATTTGGAGATGTACAGGTGGAAAGATCCGTAGGAATGGCCCCAGGGGGATTGGCCGAGGATAGAGATGTGCTTGCTCTTATTCTTGTGGGGAGGCCTTGTTCTTCATTGAGGGGTAAAGACATTCTGGCTTGGAACCCTGATCCCAAGGGAACCTACTATGTAGCCTATGGTTATCAGGTTCTTGATAAGCAAAATTTTGGGAGTCTCCTTATCACATGGTGGAAAAGGGTGTGGAATAGATATGCTTGGATGAAATGTAACTTCTTTCTTTGGTTGGTAGCTCGTAATAAATGCCTCACTTGGGATAACATGAGGAAGATGGGATTTCAGGGTCCCTCTTTTTGTGTCCTTTGCGATAAGAATGAGGATGACTCTTCTCATTTATTTTTCCAATGCTCCCTTGCTAGAGACATTTGGCACCGTTGGTGGAGTGCTTGGAACCATCCTTGTTTTCATGTGCTCTCCCTGGTGGAGTTTTGGAGTAGTCTAGGTAGACCTCCGGCCAAGGCCCCCTTCCTCCAGGTGGCTTGGAATTTGGGCCCTTCTTGCATCATCTGGTAGATTTGGCTCGAATGGAACCATCGCATCTTTCAAGGCAGTCATTTGGCTGTTCAACAGATCTGGCAAAGGATCCTGTGTATGGTTCAGGAAACTATCCATAGAAAATGTGATATGGACCCTATTTTGGACTCTAGGGAGGAGAAGGTATGGCAGGCCCTTGGTCTCTTTGGGGTTGGTGTGAACTCTTCTAGCCCTAGCAGGGTTCCTCAACTCAACAAGAAGGTTAGGAGAGATGGTAGGTGGAGGCCGCCCCCTAGAGGAGTTTTAAAAATTAATACTATGGGTCATCCAGGGGCAATCCTAGACATGCTAGAATTGGCGGTGTTGGGAGAGATTCTACTGGCATGGTCAATTTTTTCTTTTCCATTTATAAAGGTGTTCACTCCAACAATTTTATGGAAGCTCTTGCGATTCTCGAGGCCTTGCAGAGGGGGTTTTCTCTTGGCTGGCGCAGGATTATCTGTGAGTTCAACTCTCAAATTTTGGTTAATATTTTAAACAATAAAAGGGTGGAGGATGTTAATTGGCAGTTGGTCTCTGTGGTCGTTCAGATTCTCAAAATGAGTGAAGAGTTTGAATTTATATCCTTTGTGCACATTCCAAGGGAATGGAATGGGGTTGCTGATTACCTGGCCAAAAGGGCTTTTGAGTTGTTGGATCCTTGGATTATCGATAATAGGAGAGAGTCTCCCGTATGGGGACTCTCAACACCTCTGGGAGTTGATCCACAAGGATGTTCAGACTTAATGTGGTTTGTTCTTGTTGTCTTCTTCGGGTTTCGACCTTGTCTGGTGGTTTTAGCCTGTTTTGTTGCTTATTTGAGTCTTGGTTGGGAGCTCAGCTGTACTCTGTAATCCAGACTTTTTATCAATAAATTTTTACCCCTTTATTTAAAAAAAAACTAATAGGAAAATATAAATGTACGAATCAATCAAAAACCATTGTAACATTTAACTTAGTTAATAAATTACAATAATTTTAGATTAAGTTTTTTTTAGTTTCTTGCATGTCAATTTGACTTTGTAAGCTAGTTTAGGATCTTGTGAGTTCACACCTTCTATTGGACCTTAGAGCAAGGACCCACTCTTAGGTCTAGTGGAAGGAATTTAGGTTGCAAATGTATATTTTATTAATGTTTTATATCATTATTTGTAGTAGACTTAGATGATATGTTCTCCCTTATTTTCCCCCTATTTTAGAGCATGTGTATTCTATTTTATTTACAGCTAGATGGTTTTGGTTTCAATTTTAGATTTTTCATTTGTCATAACATTACAATTTTAGTAAGCAATTTGTTTCTTTGCTTTGAATTCTACTTCAACATTTCAGTTAACTTGTTTCTTTGTAGGAGTGAAGAAGCCGTATCATTTTAGGCTTGAAATTATTGCTCTTTGAGAGATCTGCAAGTACCAAAAGAGCACCGAGTTGTTTCTCAGGAAGCTCCTCTTCCAGCGCCTTGTTCACGAGACCGCCCAGGAATTCAAGACGGATTTGCGCTTCTAACCAAAGATATCCAGATGGCCCACCGCATCCGAGGAGAGAGGGCTTAGATCTCACGTTTTTGTGTGTTATATTTTTTTTTTGAGGGAATTATGGTTTCAAAGGAGTTCAATCGGTGCAGATGAAGATAGCAAGATCCAGATTGCATTCTAGGTTGGGAAGATTTGACCCTTATGGATTTTGGGTGTAGAGTGGAATGGTAGAGGAGCCAATGGAAGGGGAGCTCATAGGGGCAAGACCATGTTTGGATCTCTTGGAGTCTTTGCAAGAGAGTTCTGTATCCGTTGGTTCAATCGTTGATCTGATCGTTGCTAGTGGCGAAGATTTTCTTGTGCCTGGCAAGGACTTTGTGGTGGTGCCAGAGTCCCCTGTTCCAATTTTTTCCAATCCACTATTGTGCAACTGGCTAGGCGGTGGTGAAATATATTTTGTGTCTCGTGATGACCTGATGTTAGTACCAGAGTCCCCTGGTCTAACTTTTTCCAAAATACTATTGTTATTTTGGCTGGGCAGTGGACGCGATCTTTTTTGATCTAGGAGCAGTGTTTGGCTATTTTTTTGTTGTTGGGTTCCTTCATTGGGGGGTCTTCTATTCTTCTGCATACTAGTAGGATTAGAACCCACAAGGGTGGGGGGTTTTTTATTATCGGTTTTCTGTGGGGTTTGAACCCATAGATCCCAAGGTTCTGGGTCCTTTCCAAAATCTTGCTCCATGGTCCCTGTTTTTATTCTGAGATGGAGGTTTGGTATGAGTTGTTCTCTAGAGTTTGGAGGATGGTTGGAATCCAATAGGATCTGTGGAGTTTTAGTCTTCATATATTTTTGAGATGGAGGGTTTTACTGTTGCTGGGGAAATATGTTGCAGATATCCATTTTCGACGGTTGGTTTCTATTGAGTTGGTTGAGCCAGTGATCCAAAGTTCAAATCCTTCTTCTGCACTCAAGTCCCGGTGGTGTTCTCAAGGAAGAACATTTTTCATTTCTGTGGAAGTGCAAGGGCCCTAAGTTTTTTATGCCTCAGAGATGAATTGTTGATACCCTGAGTCCTGGTTGTTAGGGTTTGATGGCACTGTTGGTCGGTTGGTTGGTCCCCCGCTAGGCGAGATGAGGATAATTTTGATTTTGATTTTGTGTTCAAATTGTTGTGCTACCATTGGATGGGAATGTAAGTTTGATTATTTTTTCTTCCGCAGCTTTTTTGTTGAGCTTGCCTTTGTGCTAGATTGAAGATTGTAAGTTTTGGCGATTGGCTGACTCCTTTTGGAGCTCTATGTACAAGGTTGTCGGATCCTTTCAAAACCCTCACCTTTTACCTACAAAAAAAACGACTTGTTTCTTTGCTTTGAATTATGCTTCAATATTTCAGTTAGCAACTTTACTTTTCAGCATTTACTTTTTGTCTTTTCAATTTCAGCATTTGATTTTCCTATCATTTCAATTTCAACAACATAGTTTAGCATCTTTTTTAGCATGATCAATTTCTACAATTTAGCTAGTTTTCATTGATGCAAGGTGTGCTAATTAGTGTAGTTTCTGCAAAGACATTGTAATTTTCTATTTTTATTAAGTAACCTAGTACGCCACAATTTCCACATTCTTTATCGTATATAACCTTTGACACTACCTAGATTAACAAATGAGTTAAATAATGAACATTTATGACACTCATCAACACAAATTCCTAAAAATGAGTAGATGAAAATAAAGACAACTGCTCATCCAAGGGCTCAGAATCAATAACACTCATATCTTCAATTTTAGAGGATCTCTAAGGAACAAATAATTTTAGAGGATCTCTAAGGAACAAATAATATGACAAGATATGATTCTATGGCAAAGCCGACGTTGCCTCGCTCATTTTTGTGTCGTGGCGTGACTTCCTCGTAATGGAATAAGGTATAAGTTAAACCATTTATGCTCCGATATCGAAAGCAGACACAGTGCAAAATATGTTTAAAACTTCACCATATAGTCAGAATTCAGAACTGTCCATATACAAAATTCAGAACCGTCTGTATTATATACAATACAGGTAACATTCATAGGATGGTTCGGACATGCAATACAATTCCAACGGAGAGGCATAGAATGCTTCGGTTCCGACATGGAGTACAATTCCAACGGAGAGGTTGGAAAATCATATATTACAACTGCAGCTGAATCCCATAAGTATTATATAAAACCATGATTAGCATGTATCAGTGGTAATATAGGTAATTCCACACAGGTAATTCCAACAATTCTCATTATTTTATTAGTGTAACTGCGTATACATTTCCGATCGTTCTGTGCTTCCTCGATCTCCACGACTTGGCCGGCGCAACTCCGACCCGCCATCTGTTGTTACTAAGCCACTGCAGGCCCTGATTCCCCTGAAATCCCCATGTTCTAATTCGATAAAGCTTCAATAGGAATGGAGCCCAACTCAATAACTTGTGCAGAATTAATAGGAGAATTACTAGGGGGATAACCGAGGAGAACCGAAGATGGTATGGGGACAGAGGAAGCTTCGGCAGGCGGTGGGCACTGTGAAAGACCAGACGAAGATCGGCCTCACGAGAGTGAGCTGGCGGAATCGAACGCGCGACCTGGAAATTGCCATCGTGAGGGCCACGAGCCACGACATCGACGTCCCGCCCGCCGAAGACACGAAGCGCGCGAACGAGGTCGTGCAGGCGATAATCGGCGCGGCGCCGGATTCGGTACCCGTAGCGGCGGTGGCGCTCACGCGGCGCTTAGAGCGGACGCGCAGCTGGGTGGTGGCGCTCAAGTGCGTGCGGCTCCTCCACCGCCTCGCCCGCGCAGACAACGGCCGCCTCCAGTGCGACGTCGTCCTCTCGCGCGCCGCAGGGATCCTTCGCTTCGACTTTTCGCGCTTCCGCTCCGCACCCAAAGCCGACGAGGAACTCTTCGCCTTCGCGCACGCCTACGCCGCCTTCCTTGGCGAGGCCCTCGACTCAGCGGCGGAGACCGCCGCCCAACTTTCCGATGAGTCCGAGGATAAGGTTCTGCTCGCCCTTGTCGAACGGAGCGGTAGGTCGCAGCGGCTGCTCGACTGCGCGGTGGCGTGTCTGCCTTTCGGGGTTGCGCGGCGCGCCCCGCTGGTGCGCATGGCGCTCGAGCCCCTGGTCCGCGAGAGCTTCCGCCTCTACGCCGACGTCTGCAACTGCATGGCAACGTTGCTCGACGGCTTTCTCGAAATGGAGCATTTCCTATGCATGGCGGCGTTGGAAGTCTACAAGAAGGCGGCGCTGCAGAGCGACCAGCTCGCATGCTTTTACAAGAGTTGCTGTAGCCTGGGCGTGTGCGCGCCCTCGGAGTATCCCGTCGTGGAGCATATCTCCCAGGCTAACGTCGACGCCTGGGAGGATTTCGTGAGCGACCGCACTCAAAATCCGCAACACAGCCGGGTCGAAACCAGAAAAATGTCTGCCCCTTCTTCTCCTTCGTCCTCGTTCTCTGCGACTCCAGAAAAATGTCAGCTCTTTGAGGATAAATTCCTGGCCTTTCTGAATAAAGCGGATGCTAAATGTAGCCCTTTTCAGAATGAAATGCAGGAGAAATGCAGTCAGTTTTTTCAGAATGTAGCGCAGGATAAATGTGGGGATGACGGTCGGTCTACATTTCAGGCAGGCAAATTTAACGGAAATTTCATAGAGTTTGAGAATGTTAGAGAGGGGGCAGATCAGTTTGCGATAGTTCCGTCCTCTATGGGGTTGGAAACGAGCATAAGTAACGTGTGGGAGGATTTCGACGTTTCCAAGGAGGAGGATAAATCTTGTTCGTGGGAGCATGCTCTGGATATGTGTGTGGCTTCAAGTTCAGCTTCTTCAGAGGATCCTTTCGTGGCCTCTGTGGGCATAGCATCAATTTCAGCTTCTTCAGAGGATCCCTTCGCTGCCTCCATGGGCATCGCTCCCCCCTCGTATGTGCAGATGGAGGACACAGCGAGGATGTACGCGATTATGCTTCAGCAGCAGTTTTGGCAGAAGAATTATGAGAACATAGCAAGACATGGCCATTACGGTTACGAATATTCACAGCGTCAATATAGCAATCCCTTCGCCGTTCAGGGAGTCAGAAGCATGCCGTTCGCTGGTACTCATGCGTTCCATATTTATAACACTGGCGGTATCGCTTGACTTGTGACTTTCTATGGTTTTTTTAATGTCTCGTAGCCACAGTTTGGCGCCAGAGAAGTCTGTGTAAGGTGGCGGGGATAAGGAAAAGCACCGGAGAATGGTGCAGCCTATTACCATGTCAATCTATTGAGTGTATAAGTTATTAATTGGATTGATGTTGATGCTGTGTGTTATATTGAGATAGTACAGCAAATATTTAATATACCACTTCTGTACTTCTAAGTTGCAAGACATATATAAACTTCTTTACTTCTAAGTTGCAAGACATATATAAATATAATTGATATTAGAATTGTATAAGATTAAAAAAAAAAAAAATCTTAATCTTATTCATTGCCTCAGCTTTATTTATTATTTATTATTAGCTATTTGACAATAACAACAAAGAATGTCGTCTTAGGTGGATTGGTAAGTGTTTATGTGGTGAGGTACTTATTAAGAAGACACTCGAGGTTTAACCTCGAGGGCAGCTTGTTTGCAAAAGTAGATTGGTAAGTGTTTGTGTGGTCAGGTACTTATTAAGCATACACTCGAGGTTTAACCTCGAGAGGGCAGCTTGTTTGCAAAAGTAATAGTCTGATCTGAATTAGTAGAGTGTACGCCATACCAATGATAATGGTATGAATCTCGAAAGATAGGTGGTCCCCTTCACATTGAGTGTGCTCCAAGTTTGGTGGGAGCATTCCCTATGGTTTGAACCCTAAGCTTGTCAGTTGCTCAAAATAGTGTGGTTGTGACCAACTCTCCTATGTAACAAAAATAATAATAATAATTTAAAAATATTTATTTTTTATATTAGTAGAATTGTTTATTTTTTAGCTTTAACTTTGTATTAAACTATATTATGGTTAATGTTAGTGATTTAATAGTAAAGTAGGTGAAATGTGTTATTACTAAAGTTAATATAAGGTTGATAGTAAAAATTTTATATCTATAATTTTGCCTTTCACTTGTACTTAAGGATCACATTGTTCTATGAATATAATTCTAATCCTACATGTTTGCAATATGTTATCCAATAAGGGTGTTTACCACAACTCTATTAGATGGCAACTATGTGTCCATTATTCTAGCTATAAACTAGTTAACATGCCCATGATTCCATCCATAAGCTAATTAACAAGATCAAATAATAAGATATTTTTAACTTGATTCAAAATTATTGCTACTATTTAAGGGTGGGAATTTTGCTTTTAAGAATTCAATGCCTACAAATTTATAGTTCAATCAAAAAATATTTTATAGCAATAGTAAGGATATTGAGTTTTATAATAGAGATTTTGTCTCGTCCTCTCTTAAGTTGGATTTATGTTCAAAGTCTAGCAAGTAAGATCAAGTTTGGGAAAAGACAAGTTGTAAACACAAAGTCTTAAGAATTATGAATTCCAATGGTGTAAAATAAGGATATTGATTTTTATAATGGATCTTTTATCTCATCCTCTCTTGAGTTGGATTTATATGCCAAGTCTGGCAAGTAAAACCAAGTCTAGGAAAAGATAAGTTGTAACAAGGAATCTTACATATTATGAATCCCAATGGTTTAATAATAAGGATATTAAGTTTTATAATTGATGCAGGAGCATCCATGTGGAATTGACACAAGAACTAGAAGTCCCCACATAGAGATCCAGACAAGGGGGATTGATAAGAAAACTAGAAGATCAACCATCAAGAGTAGCTAGATTGAAAGTTCAACCATCGAGAGTAAATGGAAAATCATAGTTATTGTTTCTATAAATAGAAAGGAGAAATATGAAAAGCATGATGGTGAGAAAGAGAAGGGGAAACATCGAACAGAGAGGAAGGAAAGATTTCTATGAGAGTCCTTTACATGTTTCATAGCCATTTATGTAGAGATGATGCCATTTAAGCCAACTATTAATAGAGATATTTATTTTCTTTAGCGTGTTGGATTCCTTATATGCAAATATTGTGTGTGCTCAAGAAATTTGTGTTTCAAGCTATCAAACATTAGTATTGATTTTCATAGTCAAGGAAACTCGAGCAACCATCTAAAGGCATCACAATTAGAACATCATTGACTGATGCTTGCCATCTAAGAATCTATAAATGTAGGTGATGCCATCTAAGAGAGGCCACCATCAGAGTGAAGGAGGAAGATACCATCTTAAGTCTGTAGTATAAACATTGGAATCTATTGATATCATCGAAATAATCATCACCAAGAGTTGGTTATTGATTGAAATCCAATTGAAATATTGACATAGTCGTGGAGTGTTGTTTTCCATAATTACCAAAGCTTACCATCATTAGCCATAGATTATCTTCATGGTTAGAGTTATCCATATTTAAATATATCATCATGCATTTCACCATCGACGTTGATGTTATCATGAAGTCATTAACGAGAGTGTTTCCATCCAAGTGATGACTTGGGAGGAGGATCAAACTTCCATCAAGGCATTATTCTTATGGTCTGAAGCTATTTTTCCATTGACTTTATTGTTGAAGATGGATAGCCTCACCTCGTTGTTGAATCATTTGGTATTAGAGCCATATTTCACACTTGGAGTTGTGAAGTGAGTTGAATAATTAATGACACAAAATGAAAGAGGGATACCATAAGGACCCTAACTTGTAGAAAATTGAGATGCTAAGGAAAGTTACCATCTAACTTTATACATTTGAAATTACCCAATGGAGAGGTGTTCATATTAAGGATATTTGTGATAGTGAAGAAGAGGATTTTGATCATGCAAAAGCTTGAGAAGAAGAATAAGAGGAAGAAATAGAGGAGCAATTGATTTGGGTGATTTATAATATGGATCAAAATTCAAATATAGAAAATAGTCATAATCTAGAGGAACTCATATACTATATTACCAAAATGAAGTAGTTTTTTGATTTTGAATCAATAGATAATCCCAAAATATTAGATTATTCATACATAAAGTTGAAGGGGTATGCATACTTTTGGTGGGACCATGTTCAAATTGAAATACAAAGAAAAGAAAAGGAAAGGACCAAGACATGGGATAAAATTCTAACCATACTGAAGGCGAAATTCATTACATCAAACTACCAATTAGGTCTTTTCAAGAAGTTGTAGAACCTACGAAAAAATACATGAGTATGAATAATTACGTGGAGGAATTCTATAGGCTCACCATTTAGGTTGGTCATGTGGAAAATGATGAAGATAAAGTGTCAAAGTACATCAATAGACTATGATTGTCCATACAATATGAAGTCAATATGATAAGAATAAGGATGGTAGAGGAAGCCTACCAATATGTCTTAAAGATAAAGGATAAGTTTTCATGGAGGTAAAATAATAAATAGAGAAGAAGATGAAGGTTGTTGTAAGGTCATATACAAAAAAATAATGAAAGAGAACAACAAAAATTGGAAGGAGAAGATAGTACTTCTAATAGTGATTTTATCCATAACACTAGAGGAAGTGGAGAATAATAATGAGGAAGAGTTGGTTTTGGTTAATGAGAGGTTAAAGGATTCGTCAAAAGGTGTTATAGATGTGGATAAAATGGTCATCAGGCATTTGAA
Organism: Wollemia nobilis; assembly: GCA_028583015.1. NCBI lineage: Eukaryota > Viridiplantae > Streptophyta > Pinopsida > Araucariales > Araucariaceae > Wollemia > Wollemia nobilis. The sequence goes on along the minus strand of JAQPPZ010000458.1, from coordinate 8,685,806 downwards.
TGTCTAATAGCACAATAGAGCAACAATAAAGAAAAGGAGGTTAATAACCATATTGTGTAAGTAGAAGATGAAAGTGTTGCTTTTCTAAAGTATGTATAAGAGCTTGAGCAAGGAGAATATCTCATAATGAAGAGAGTACTATTGAATCCAAAAAAGAGAGAATGTGAACTTGTTTAAAGGAGACGTCTTTTAGGAATAATTGTAAATCAAGGAGCAAATGTTGTAAGGTTATTGTAGATAGTGAGAGTATGAATAATATAGTATTTTTCATGATGGTTGAGGAGGATAGAACATCCCAATTTGTACAATATCTCTTGGTTGTAAAATGGACACTATATCTTAGTTAGTGAATAGTGCAAGGTGAATTTTCAAATAGGATCATACAAGGATGAGGTCCTATGTGATATTATGCCTATGGATATTTGCCATGTTTTATTAGGGATACCTTGGTAATTTTATAGGAGGGTAGTATATAAGGGTAGGAAAACATCTAAACCATTATGAAATATTATAAGGAGTTTGTATTAAGTCCATTTAAGGACAAGGATGAACGAGAGGACAATGGTCCTAAAATATGTTTGATTTCAGGAAAACAATTATGTTTAATTTTAGGAATTCTAATTTTTCAAGGAGATGGCAAAGAAGAAGGTGTGTTTTATCTTGATTGCTAAAATTACAAAGGGTGGAGTGAAATACAAGGAGGATATACCAAGATAGGTGACAAATTTATTAGTGGAATATGCAAAAAATTTGTCAAAATAATTGCTGGATAGATTTCCATGTATACAAAGTATTTGCCATCATAATGATTTCATTCATGAATTGAGTTTACCCAATAAGGAAGCATATAAATTGATGCCAATGGAGAATGAAGAAATAAATAGTCAATATCATGAGCTATTGGACAAGGGGTTTATCAAGTAATAGTCCCAAAGGAGGGTTTAGAATGATGCATGAGTATAGATTCAAGGGCTATCAATAAGATAACTACAAAGTATCAATACCCATTACCTCATATGGATGATTTGATAGATTTATTGAGTGGAGCAAAGTACTTCAAAAAGACTTGAAAAGTAGCTATCATAAAATATGGATTAGGTAAGGGTATGAGTGGAATACCATGTTCAAGATAAAATATGGATAATCTAAGTGGCTAGTTATGTGATTCAAATTGATAAATGCACCCTATACCTTTATTTCATGGAATGTTTGTGGTTGTCTATTTGGATAAAATTTTGATATTTAGTAAGAGCAAGGAATACCATGTGGCACACTTGAGATTGATCTTGCAATGACTAAAGGAAGAAAAGTTGTCAATCAAATTCAAGAAATATAGTTTTATGAAAGAAAAATTAGTATACTTGGGTTTTGTGATTTCCCTAGAAAAGTGATGGATGAAATCCAAGAAGGTAAAGGCCATTATAAAATAAGTATCACCAAGAAGTATGTTTGAATTCAAAAGTTTCCATGGTATAGCTAGTTTTTATAGAAATTTTATCAACACCTTCAGTGGAATTTGTGCTCCAGTCACAAAAAATGAAAGGAGGAAAGCATGAATTTAAGTGGATGACTATAGCAGAAATAAGTTTCAAAATACTAAAGAAGATAATTGAACAACCCATTTTGGCTTTGCTATATTCCAACAAGGTCTTTTAGGTGGATTATGATGCAAGTGGGAGGGTGATAGGAGGATTTTTGAGCCAAGAGGGCAGGCCCATTGCTTATTTTAGTGAGAATATAAATGAGGAAAAGAGGAAATTCTCAGTCTACGACCAAGATTTTTATTCCATCATCCAATCCTTAAATAAATAAATGCACTATTTGCTACCAAAAGAGTTTATCCTTTTCACAGGTAACCATGCTCTATAATTTATTAACAATCATAGTAAGTTGAATCAAAGGCATATGAAGTGGTGGAATTTTTATAGAAATATTCATTTATCTTGAAGCATAGAAGTGGTCATTTTAATTGAGTAGTTGATACCTTGAGCAAAGTAAATCTATTGATGAACATGATGTAAATCAAAGTCATTGGTTTTGATGCTATGAAGGGGCTTTATGTTGATGATGTAGACTTCAAGGAAGCTTGGGTATCATGAAATAACCCTACTATAGGAGATAGAAAGCCATGGCTAGAATATTTCATCCAAGAGGTACTATTGTTCAAGGGACAACAATTATGCGTACCATGGAGTTCAATGAGAGAAAACCTAATAAGAGAGATACATAGTGGAGGACTAGTTGAACATTTTGGAATAGATAAAATTATGGGACAACTTTATGCAAGTTAATATTGGATTGGAATGAATGTAAATGTAAGTAAATTTGTGCATTATTATCGAGTTTGTTAGCATGCAAAGGGGAGAAATCCAAATACTAGGTTTTATCAACCATTACCAGTACTAGAGAGGCCATTGGAGGAGGTGACCATGGATTTTATTCTTGGGTTTCCATGAAAACAAAAAGGTAATGGTTCTATTTTTTTGGTTTTTGACAGATTCTTGAAGATGACACATTTCATACCTTGTAAGAAAATGAATGATGCTACTTATATTGTTGATTTGTTCTTTTGGGAAGTTGGAAGATTACATGGTTCTCCAAAAAGAATCATGTTAGATAGGGATGCAAAGGTTGTAGGTCACTTTTGATGTACCTCGAGGAAGAATTTGGGTACCAAATTGAGCTTTATTTCAGTTTATCGCCCATAAATAGATGGACAAACCAAATTCATTAATAGAAGCTATGGGAATATGCTACGGTGTCTAGTTGGAAAGAAACCAAAGTTATGTGATTTCACACTAGCATAAGCAGAATTTGCATATAATAATTCAATAAATATAAGTACAACAAAAAGTTCATTTCAAATTGGTATGGAACTCATCCCAAAGGAGCAGATGAGTTGCAAAGTATGAATAATTTGTAGAAACCTAGTGCTATGGCAAAGGATTTTGCTGAATATTTGTAAGATTTACATCAAAAAGTGAAGGCCAATTTGGAAAAGAGTACCATGAAATAATAACAATATGTTTACCCCAATGAGGAACACAAGAGTTTCAGGTTGGAGATTTGGTTTTGCCACATTTTCAAAAGGAGTAATTTCCAAAGGGTATGTATAACAAGTTAAACTAGAAGAAGATTGGACCTTGTAAGGTCTTGAATAAGTTTATTGCCACTACATATTAAATTGAGCTTCTAGAGGACATCGATATTTCACCGATCTTTAATGTAGTCAACTTGTATTCATATATGTCATGACCCGCCTTGGCAGGACCCTTAAGGAGAAGATAATTAATTGAACTTACTATTTTAATGACTATCATGGTTGGTGTTATGAATTTGCAAGGATATATCATAATATTCAATCTTGTTTCATAATGATGATGATGCTAGTTTTTATGGTTTTGCAAGGCTAACCATACTTGCATATGGACATCATTTAGCTAACAATTTGATAATAGCTCGAATATTATTTTTAATGGTTTAAAAAAGGAAAAGTTTAATATTGCCTTATGAGAATAATGGTTAGATTAAAATAATTAACCATTACTTTATTGAGCTTACAATTTAATATTAGCATTGGTTGTTGCTTTCTAAATTGATTAGAAGAGATAATGTTTAATATTGTCTATGAGTATAATGGTTAAATTAAAATAATTAACCATTACCTTATTAAATTGACAATTCAATATTAGCTTAGACATTGATTATTGAATTAATTGGAAAATAAAGTGTTTAATATCATTGATGCATATGATGGCTTCAATTAATGTGGCAGGCTCATGAGTGTTTGAATTTCCAAATGAAGTATTCATATTGCATTTGAAAGATGATTATTTTTAGATTATAGAATCAATGAGATCATGTCAGTGGGACTAAGCAATGGGAGCTAGCCTTAATGGTGAGTAGGCACCCCTCTTGTCAACTGGGAGAAGTAATAGGATGGGCTCTCATCCTCCTTGGGCAGAGCGCATGTCTAGATGAAGGTAAAAATGGATAAGAGAATCCCAAAGGAGGAGGGGGTATTATAAATGGGATATTTGAAAGTAGAGGGGAATGAAAAGAAGGCTATGAAGGCTTAGAAAGGATTTCCAAGAAGAAAAATAAAAGGTTTGCATTCTCATATTCAAGCAAAAAAAAAAGGTTTGACTCCCATTAATATTATCTTCTTACTCTTATAGTTAAATTTGTAAGTCTCAATATACTCTTAAAAATAAAAAGAATGGCCTTTCTTTTATTGAATCAGAATTTGACTAAGCTTAAGTTGGGTTTGTTTGTTTAAACATATGGTCACTTTGGCCTGATCTCTTTGTCCCCTTCTTTCTATTTCAAATAAGTCTTCTAACCATGTAATATTTAGCCTTTGTATGTGGTGCTTCTATCTCTAGATAGATTGAGTCTTAAGGCCTGAGAAGTCTGAAGCCATTTTTTAGCCTGAGAAGGCTTGAGAAGTCTTCTAACCTTGTACAAATATGAAGCCATTTTTTAGCTCCCTATGTTCGAGCTGAAAGCTCTATGTAAGGTGAAATTGAGCTTGCTCCTATTATGTTACCCTATGTAGTCCAAGCAAAGAGCACCTCAATATGCTTTCAACCCTATGATATGCCAGACATCTAGAGTTGTTGAGTTCTTCTTTCCTTGTTTGATGTGGTGACATTTGCTCACCTATGTGTGGTGCTGTACAATATTGTGCTAGTTGACAACATTATCCAATGTATGAGATGATGGGCATGGGTGCCTATGTATGCTTGAACATTCCTATGGTGAGTTGTTGACACACTACGTTAGTTCTACTTGTGTAACCACTAGTGGCTAGGCGTAACCCTCCCCTTGTGTCATTTGATTGTACGTAAATATCTATGTTCGATATTATGCTTGTATGGAGGTCATCTGTGGGATCGAGGGTACTGACTCATTGTTCCCTTCCCTTCTCTATCGACTTCCATTAACCCCTCTGGGGTTGCTAATGTGGGTGCAATCTATGGACCTAGCTTTGAATTGACAAACCCTAATGGTTACTATTTTAGAAGGCTTGGATTTGGGTTGATTTACTCGGCTCTGAGTTATTTATTAAACCTAAAACCCTAGGAAGACTTCTTCTCCCTTCACCTAAGGGCATCATGAGATGTGTCATCATGCCTATCTGAGCTTTCTATCGATTGGAGGTAGTGTTCATCATTTTATCCCACATAGGATGTGAAATGGTGCCCTCGTGCCTTAATAAGGGAACCCATTCCTTCTTGTTTTGACTACCTTAGGGTAGTCAAGGTGGCTCCACACGAGGCATCCATTAAGCACTTGTTGGAGGTGTTGGGTGGCTTCACTTGTGTGGGTCACCTTTGTTGGCCGCTTGTATGGGCCACTTGTGTTGGCTATCTATGTTAGGCATCGATCCTTGCGGACCTATGAATGGTTTATGTTTGACTCATGCCGCTCATTTTTGCTATTTAAGATCGATGAATGTTTTATGTAGGAGCTTGGAGCCATAGGTTAAATGATTATTAAATTAATTAAGCACTTAGAGGATAGATAGACCAATGATGGAATAAACAATAGAGTAACAAATTAACTTGAATTAGAAATACATTAGTGGGTAATGTATTTCATTTGATACTAAAGTTAAAATATGTTAGAAGATAATGTATTTCATTTGATAATAAAGTTGAAATATGTTAGTGGATAATGTATTTTATTTGATTAAATAGAGTTGAAATATGTTAGTGGATAATGTATTTCCTTGATTAAATAGAGTTGAAATATGTTAGTGGATAATGTATTTCATGTGATTAAATAGAGTTGAAATATGTTAGAAGATAATGTATCTCATTTGATAATAAAGTTGAAATATGTTAGTGGATAATGTATTTCATTTGATTAAATAAAGTTGAAATATGTTAGTGAATAATATATTTCCTTTGATTAAATAGAGTTGAAATATGTTAGTGGATAATATATTTTATTTGATTAAATAGAGTTGAAATAAGTTAGTGGATAATGTGTTTCATTTTAATGGAATAGACTTGAAATATAGTAGTGGATATTATATTTCATATTAATGGAATGGACCTGAAATATAGTGGTGGATATTATGTTTCATTTTAATAGCATAGACTTGAAATTTAGTAGTGGATATTATGTTCCATTTTAATAGCATAGACTTGAAATATAGTAGTGGATATTATGTTTCAATATGTTGGGAATTTTGAGTAAGTTGTGTTGTCATTGATGTCAAAAGGTTGATGTCAGAGAGCACTTTGTATGGCAGGAATATTCTTCTATGGTTGATATGGTTAAAATTGATCAAGGCAAAGTTCATCCCAAAAGAAAGCAAATTGGTTGAAAGAAGAGGCCATGATTTAAAAGGAAAGACAAATATTATTATAGTATTTTTCAATATTATAATAATTGGGTCCAAGAAATCATTAAAAAAAGAGAAATATCTTGGAAAATGTTTATTGAGCCTTTATAAAGGTTGCAAAGGTTTTTAAATTATTTAAATTAAAATATTTTAACAAAATTTAAAATTTTAATTTAAAATAATTTATGGTGCCAAAGTTTCAAATTGAATTTAAATTCAAAAGAAAGAGAGGGTCAATGTTTTTTAAACCAAAGAAAAGAGTATTTAAAGGAAATGATTTTTCATTTCCAAAGGTGAATTATTTTGAATGCCTTGGTGAGGAGATAATTCGTGCGCTCCATTTTCGAAAAGAAGAAGATGTTGTGAGCCTTAAAGGAAAGGGAGGCAGAGTTGTGTTAAAATTCACTTGGAGTGAAAAAGATATCCCATAGCGATGGGTAGCATAGGTGGTAGGAGGAACATGGCTAAGGCGCTTGTGAAGGGAAGGTCTTCATTTTGAATCCCACAGAGTTATTTTGCAAAGGGGCAATTTCATTTTCAGTGAAGGTAAATTTCAAATATGAACTCGTGGATATTTGGTTGTGTGTGAGCGTGTAGCCCAGGCGATAGCCTAGCCTTGGGCTAGGGCATTGTGGTGGCTTAGGTCGCGGGTTTGAGCTTGGGCACTAGTCGTTGAGACTTGTGCAATATTTTTCGTAGGTAAAATATTAAAAGGTATGATTTTTAATTGATGTGCTTCTATGGTCTTGAAATACGTGATTTGACTTTGAGGATTCAAAATCATGAAAGGGAAATAAGTGAAATTGCTTTGGGAGTTATAAGGTAAAATTTTTTAATTTTGATAAAAGGGATGCATGAAATAAAGTATGTCATGTTATTTTGAAAAGGGATTTGGAGTATAATAGTTTGATTGAAAATATTTTTAAGAAAAGAGTTAAAAGGTGTAATAGTGAAAAATTAATTGTGTGATTTGTGTTCTTGTTGGGTTTATTTAATTTACAATATTAGGAGTTATAAGGTGTAAAATTGGTTTGAATTTTTTTGTACCTTTTTGCATTATGAATAAGAGTATATGTGGGCTTATGATGAAGGTTTAATGCATTTTCCTTAAGATCAAAAGAAGGGTTCTAGAGTATATCTTTCAGATTTCACTAAGCACATTTTGGGAGGAATATTTTGTGAATGTTGTGAAATATTGATTTTGAGTTTTTGAGATAGATCATTGTTATCTAACCATGGAAGTGGAACAAAAGAATTGGTTGTGAGTAAATCAGGTTTTGAAGATATATCTCCATAATAGTAAAAAGGTATGAGCACATTATATTTTGTTTAGAGTGATTGGAATGAAGATTGTGAAATATAAGGTGGAGTGAAAAGGATTGTTTGAGAAGCATTGTTGGAAATATTTGAGTGAGTTTTTATATGCTTAATTGGTGGATGTTTAGAGAACATTTGAGATAGATATTGAAGATTATTTGAGTTAGGGTTTGAGACCCACATTGTGCACTTTGTTTGAAGAAGTATGAAAACACTTGTTTAGGGTTTGTGAGCAAGTTGTATTTCATTGGTTGAATGATTGAGTGAAATTCTTGAGCATTGGTTTTGAGTGATATTGAAAGTAAATGTGCAAACATTAGAAATCAGATTTGTGAAAGTGACAAACTTAATGATTGAGTAGAACATATTGAGTTTTTTATAGAGTACATCATTCTCTATATGTTCCAAAGGTTAAAAAAATTCTAAATAGAATATGTCTAAACTGCTTCAAGTTAAAGGAGTTACTTTGAAGACTAGACAAAGCATTTGATAGCATTGTGTGCAAGATTTGAGATTGATTGAGCATATCTTGTGATTTATTTTGAGCAAGTGTTTGAACATATTTGAGAAAATTTTGAGAATTCTTGAAGGCATATTTGAGGCAAGTCTTGGTGAAGACTTGAGAGAGTAGATTGAAGGACGAAGAAAAAGAGGAAGAAGAGAGCAAATTGAGCAAGTTATTGAGAGGAATTGAAGGTATATTTGAGGTAAGTCTTGGTGAAAACTTGAGAGTAGATTGAGCAAGTTCTTAAGAGAACTTGAAGGTATATTTGAGGTAAGTCTTGGTGAAGACTTGAGAGAAGATTGAGAAAGTTCTTGAGAGGACATGAAGGCAGATTTGAAGCAAGTATTGGTGAAGACTTAAGAGCAGATTGAGAAATTCCTTGAGAGGACTTGAAGGTAGATTAGAGCAAGTTCTTGGGAGAACTTGAAGGTAGATTTTAATTAAGTATTTGTGAAGACTTGAGAGTAGATTTGATTGATTTATGATTTGTTCAAGCTTTGTGTTAAGTCTTGGGCTAAATCTAAGTAGAGTTGATTTGTGATTGGTTCAAGCTTTATGTTAAGGCTTGAGGATAGATTTGAGAAAGATATTTGTGAGAAAATTTGTACTACACTTGGGACAAAGTTTGGTGCAGATCTGAGATAGAGTTGAGAGAAATCTTTGGAGGTGATAGAGCAAAGGACAATAGTCTCCAGTGGATAGAGATCCATTAGCTAGGGTAGTGAGGATAGAGGTATTTTATGGAGAGAGATCCACAAGCTAGAGCAGTGGGGGCAAAAGTCTTCTAGAAGATCATAAACCAAAGTAGAGGAGAAAGAGTTCTCCTATGGATAGATATCCATGAACTAGATCAATGGGAAAGATTTCTCCTGTGGAGTGTGATCCATGAACCATCTAGGAAGATAGAGTTCTTTTGTGGAGAGATATCCACGAACCAGTTGAGGAGAAAGTGTTCTTCTAGATCAAGTTCCATGAACCAAAGAAAAGAGGAAAGAGTTCTCCTATGGAGAGTGATCCACAAATCAGAGCATTAGGGGATTGATGTCTCCTTTGGATAGAGGTCCATAAACATTGTAATAGGGAAGTGATTCCCAAGAGATTTTTTGAGAAAATTTAGTAGAAATATTTTCTTCATGGAGTAGCCCACATTGGGTGAACCACGTTAAATTGGTGTCTCTATTGTGTGTGATGATTTGTGCATTGATTTGATTATTGCTGTTGATATTGCCATTGATAATATTGGATAATATTGTTTGGAAAATAAAAGTAAAATTTGACCTTATACTGTTCACCCCTCAGTATAAGCATGTGTTCTTCAATTGGTATTAGAGCAGCTTTATTTGGAGAAGCCTAACAAATTGAAGGAAGATCTACAAGAACACACATGACAAGGAAAGGCAAAAGAAGAACCATAAGATCTGAAAAAGAAAAAGAATTTCATTTTGAAAATAAGAGAAGGGAAGAAGAAAAATTAGTGAGATGTGTCGAGTGTGGTAATCTTGGTCACATGCCACTTTATTATCCATAAAATGGGTATAATAGCAGCAAAGAGGAAAAGGAATTTGATTTTGCTCTCAAAGATATTTTTGCTCTAAGAGGAGAAGTCGGAACAGGATCCAACAACAGAAAAAAACTAACTGTGTAAAAAGGAACAAGAAGGAACTAAGAATACTCAAATGTTTTATTTGTGGTAACTTTGGTCATCTTGAAGATCATTGTTCAAAAGTTGGGTATAGTAGTAGTGAAGAAGAATATTTTGGTAACCTTGGCCACAATGCAGCTTATTGTAATGGTTTCAGTAGCAGTGAAGATGAAAAATAAAATAGGGATAGTCAAATCAGGTGTACAAAGGAAATTATACTTTTGGCAATAGAAGAAAAACAAGATGTGTTGGAAATTTTGAGTCCCTAAGCTAAAAGTTGTAATTGATGTCAAAAGGACCTATGTAAGTAAGCACTATGATTTTGATCCACAAAGAGCTTCATGAGAAACAAAGGTTTTGATCAAAGGTTCTAGAAGGGATGCATGGCATTTGGTTTTAAAAGGAGCTTCAAGGGAAGCTTAGCAAATGGTTTTTATGAACCAAGGAAGGCAAGCAAAGACTTTATTTAAAACTAATGGATGGTAGATTTGAAATGGGTTTTTCTTAAAACCCAAGTTGGCTTTTCGTTTCATCAAAAAATGTGCCCCGGTGATGGAGAAATTTAATTTTAAAGGTTTAGTTTAAATTTTAAAATTAAATAAAAGGTTTTTCTCTCCTTTCTTATTGGCACCGCCGACGTCATGAGGGAAATGTTAAAAGGGCTGATGTATTCACATTGAAGGATGACTTATATAAATAAGCCAAAGGTTTTCCATTTAATAAACCCAAGTCGTGTCGCATGATTTTTGAAAACCCAAAGTATTTCTGCATTCGAATATTGCGCAACGAATTTCATGGAGTGTGATGTGGGAAATAAAGTCATGGACGGTCAAAGTTTTGGCACCCTATGAGGAAAGTGCATGCGACTTAAGGAAGAGAGTGCCCAAGGCACTCACGTGGGCAGTGTTAGCTCATGCGGCTTAGCTATCGCTTAGTAGCATGGTGGACAGAGGTTCGAAACGCCAAGGCCCTTCGAGGGCTCCTTTGAGGTATGCACTCCGAATATGATATTTGCGAGGGTAAATATTTTAATTAAAATATTTTCTTGCTAAGGTTTGATTATGATTTTTGTGGGAGATATAAGGTTAAACAAGCTTTAAAATTTTAATAAGGTTTGATATTTGATTAATGTGAGATATTGCCTAGGAAAGCTTTGTGATTTTTTTTGAGTGCAAAAGTGTTGAAAGGAAGGATGTAAAATATTTGATTTATTTTATGGTGTAAGTGGTTTGTGGAGTGACAAGGTTATGCAATGTTTTGATTTATTTTATTTTATGGTACAAGTGGTTTTAGGAGCGATAAGGAAGTTGTGAATTAATTATTAAGAAGGTTTTCTAACTAAAAGCCTTGGTAAATATTATTGTGAAGTGGAGTAATGTTGATTATTTTGTGATATTCTAACCCTTGTAAATATTAGAAAAAGAATATTGTGATTGTGGCAGATTTCCAAAGAGGCTTATTCATCTTCATTAAGGTATGGGCACATTCTCCTATTGATTGATTATGGTGGTTGATTTTTGAAAATATCTTTAGAGTGAAAAAGGATTGATTATGGTTTCCTTTTTGAAAGTGATTGGTTTAATGCTTCAAGGTTTTCTAGATTGAGAGTTGTGATTAAACCTTGTTTTATAAGCATTGTTGTTGAAGCCCATTGGTTGTGAAAATAACTTGAACTTGAGTTAGAAAAGAACATGAGTATCATTGTTATGTGAGATTTGTTGTTGAGCATTGTTGGAAACATTTTGAGTTGATTGATACATGCTTGTACTAGGGTTTGTGAGAAAGGGTTGTTCATTGAGGTGATTGGTTAAGTTGAGTTGATTGAGCCTAGTCAAGTGGATGCATGTAGTTGTTCAAGTACCATAAAACAAACTATTCTATATTCTTGATTTGAGTTGAGTTTGAGATTTGAGAATAGAACATATAGAGTCTCTAACAATTCTCTTTATGATTCTATGATATTGAGTTGAAATATTGATTGAGCATTAAGTATAGAACATATTGAGTCTCTAACAATTATCTTTATGATTCTATGAGATTGGACAAGTTCTGTGCGAGCTTGTTAAGAATATTTGAGACAAGTATTTGAGAAGGCTTGTGGAAAGACCCTTCAATAATGCAGTACCAATCTTTGATGGAAGCGACTTCTTATATTGGTGTATTTTGATGAGATGTTACTTGATGGCACTTGGCAATGAAGTTTGGGATGCAGTGGAACTTGGATATGATTCAACAATAAATCCTCCTACAGATAAGGAAGGTAAGCTTATAATGCATGCAAATTCAAGAGCTATGAATGCAATTATAAAAGGGCTACATAGATCAAAATCTATGAAGGTTATGGAATGTAAAACAATAAAAGAAATGTGGGAAATTTTACATTAAATATATGAAGGAGATAAATGAGTCATAATGGCTAAGATCAAAAATCTCAAAGGAGAATTTGAGAACCTAAGAATGAGGGATGATGAAAACATTCATGACTATCTCAACAAGGTTTATGAACTTGTACATGAGATGAAAGGTCTTGGAATGAAGGTTGATGAATCTGATGCTTGTGATAAGATCTTGAGGACTCTTCCAAAAAGGTATAGTGAAAAGGTTTCTGCTATAGAAACATCAATTGATAGTGATTCTTTGACAAGGAATTCTTTGCTTGGCATGCTTACTACTTTTGAGATAAGAACAAAAGATCCTATTCCTTCGAAAGAAGCTGCTTTCAAAGTAGATAAAAAGAAAAAGGGAAAGAAGATAGAATCAAGCAGTGAGTCATCCAGTGATGAAGAAGCAAATTATGGCAGAAGAGATAGAGGTTCCAGAAGACCCATAGATCTAAGATCTATCAAATATTTCAATTGTGGATGGTATGGACACTATGCAATAGAATTCAAAGAGCCAAAAGGTAATAATGATGAAGAAAAATAGGATCATAGATACAGGGAATCAGAAAGACACAGGTACCAGAAGAAAAGCAAGGATGGACAAAGCAGACAAGGAAAGAAGTTCTTCCAGAGACAAAAGAGAAGCTACTATGCAGAAAATGCAAGTAAGTACTCAATTGATAGTGATGCTAGTTTTTCAGACAATGATAGAGATGAAGTCCTATTTATGGTTAAAGAGAAAGATCCAGTTAAGAAAAGGACTCCAGTTATTCTCAAGTGTTTTAGATGTGGTAAATTTGGACATCTTGAAGATGATTGCACTAGGGATGGTTATAGTTTTAGTGATGATGATTTTGAAGATGCACTTGAAAGACCAGATGAGAATATTCTAATGGCTTTGGAAGATAAAGAAAGTGATCCTATAGAAGACAAGTCAAAAGGAAGTAATGATAAGGACAAAGGCAAAAAAATAGAAGATTATTCAATAGAGAATGGTTATGATCTCAAGGGAGAACTTATCTATGCCCTTGACACAGTAAATAAGGTTAGAAAGCAACACTCCAAGCTTGAAAGTCAGTTTCAAGAATGTGATGAAGAAAGGTTATTGCTCATAGAGGATTTAGAGAAGTCAAAGGCTAAGGCAAGCAAGTTCAAGGATAAGTTAGAAGCAAATATTTTGGAATGTGAGAAGTTAGCACAAGAAGTGGCTACTCTAAAATAAGACTTAAAGGACTCCAAGATCAAGATGAAGAGTTTCACAAATAGCTCTAAGAACTTGGATAAGTTCATCTGTGGACAACAACGAACATCATGTTCAACAGGTCTTGGCTTTGGAAAGGTTCAAAAGAAATAGGAAAAATAATCTACTTCAAGTCTTGATGAAGAAGAAACTTCAGAAGAAGATACATCAGAAGAAGACAGTTTAAGTGAAAGTGGGACATCAGAGGATGAGTTGGACAACAAAGAGTTCAACAAAGAGAGGAACAATGCACAAAGAAGATACAAATGGAACAACAATCAGAATAGGAGACCAATGAGGTCAAGACAAGGAGGCTTCAATGGAAGATGCTTTTCATGTCACAGGTTTGGACACATGGCTTCATAGTGCAGGACTCATGAAAGACAGGTATATGGAAAAGAATAACTTTTCCAAGGTTATTGCTACTCATGCAATGGTTTTGGTCACAAGGCAATGAATTGCAGGGTTAATGATAGAAGAGGATATGGCTTCATTAGGAGAAATCCTAAGACAATTGCACATCCAAGGAATAATAACATTAAGTGTTATAAGTGCAATAATGATGGTCACATAGCAAGATGGTGTAGAGAAAATATTCCAGAAACATGCATGAATAGGAACATGAACATGAACAGGGAATATGAACAGAAACAAGAATATGAACAGAAACATGAATATGAATAGAAACAAGAAGATGAATAGGAATAGAGACTCAAAAAAGAATAAGAACAGGAACAAGGATGAGAACTAGAATAGGAACATGGATGAGAACAAGAACAAGAACAAGAACAAAAGTGATGACAGGAACATGGATGATGACTTGGAAAGAAACAGTGAGCGGATTCAGAAGACTCACAGAAGAAGAGAGAAAGATAAAGGTACAGATCTATGCTTTCGAGGAGTAGAAATACTCCCACCCTAGAATTAACCACCTCATGTGGAGGTGGGGGAGGGGCTAAGCTAAGAGGCTCATTCTTAGCCCCGAGCCCCAAAGGTGACCCTTTGCCATTGATGTCAAAGGGGGAGAGATTTGTGTATTGGGGAGAGATTTGATATATGATATTTGAGAGAGCATTGAGCCAAGGGGAGCAAAGTCCCGGGGGAGTAGAAAAGAAGGTCGGGTTTCAGTAAAATGAATATGGGTTGCCATCAATGACAAAGGGGGAGATTGTTGGACATTTTGAGTCCCTAAGCTAAAAGTTGTCATTGATGTCAAAAGGACCTATGTAAGTAAGCACTATGATTTTTCTCCACAAAGAGCTTCATGAGAAGCAAAGGTTTTGATCAAAGGTTCTAGAAGGGATGCATGGCATTTGGTTCCAAAAGGAGCTTCAAGGGAAGCTTAGCAAAAGGTTTTTATGAAAACCAAGGAAGGCAAGGAAAGGTTTTATTTAAAACCAATGGATGGCATATTTGAAATGGGTTTTTCTTAAAACCCAAGTTGGCTTTTCGTTTCATCGAAAAAGGTGCCCCGGTGATGGAGAAATTTAATTTTAAAGGTTTAGTTTAAATTTTAATTTATTTAAAATTTAAATTTTAATTTTAAAATTAAATAAAAGGTTTTTCCCTCCTTTCTTATTGGCATCGCCGACGTCATGAGGGCAATGTTAAAAGGGCCGACGTATTCGCATTGAAGGATGGCTTATATAAATAAGCCAAAGGTTTTCCATTTAATAAACCTAAGGAGTGTCGCATGATTTTCGAAAACCCAAAGTATTTCTGCATCCGAATATTGCGCAGCGAATTTCGTGGAGTGTGACATGGGCAGTCAAGTCATGGACGGTCAAATTTTTGGTGCCTTGTGAGGAAAGCGCACACGATTTAAGGAAGAGAGTGCCCAAGGCACTCACGTGGGCAGTGTTAGCTCACGCGGCTTAGCTATCGCTTGGCAGCACGGTGGGTAGAGGTTCGAAATGCCAAGGCCCTTCGAGGGCTCCTTTGAGGTATGCACTCCGACTCCGATATTTGTGGGGGTAAATATTTTAATTAAAATATTTGCTTGCTAAGGTTTGATTATGATTTTTGTGGGAGATATAAGGTTGAGCAAGCTTTAATATTTTAATAAGGTTTGATATTTGATTAATGTGAGATATTGCCTAAGAAAGCTTTGTGATTATTTTTGAGTGCAAAAGTGTTGAAAGGAAGGATATAAAATATTTGATTTATTTTATGGTATAAGTGGTTTGTGGAGTGACAAGGTTATGCAATGATTTGATTTATTTTATTTTATGGTACAAGTGGTTTTAGGAGTGATAAGGAAGTTGTGCATTAATTCTTAAGAAGGTTTTCTAATTAAAAGCCTTGGTGAATATAATTGTGAAGTGGAGTAATGTTGATTATTTTGTGATCTTCTAACCCTTGTGAAGATTGGCAAAAGAATATTGTGATTGTGGCAGATTTCCAAAGAGGCTTCTTCATCTTCATAAAAGGTATGGGCACATTCTCCTATTGATTGATTATGGTGGTTGATTTCTGAAAATATCTTTGGAGTGAAAAGGATTGATTGTGGTTTCCTTTTCAAAAGTGATTGGTTTAATGCTTCAAGGTTTTCTGGATTGAGAGTTGTGATTAAACCTTGTTTTATAAGCATTGTTGTTGGAGCCCATTGGTTGTGCAAAGAACTTGAACTTGAGTTAGAAGAGAACATGAGTATCATTGTTATGTGAGATTTGTTGTTGAGCATTGTTGGAAACATTTTGAGTTGATTGATACATGCTTGGACTAGGGTTTGTGAGAAAGGGTTGTTCATTGAGGTGATTGGTTGAGTTGAGTTGATTGAGCCTAGTCAAGTGGATGCATGTGGTTGTTCAAGTTCCATAAAATAAACTATTCTATATTCTTGATTTGAGTTGAGATTGAGATTTGAGTATAGAACATATTGAGTCTCTAACAATTCTCTTTATGCTTCTATGAGATTGAGTTGAGATATTGATTGAGCATTAAGTATAGAACATATTGAGTCTCTAACAATTCTCTTTATGATTCTATGAGATTGGACAAGTTCTGTGTGAGCTTGTTAAGAAGATTTGAGACAAGTCTTTGAGAAGGCTTGTGGACTGATTTTGAGTAAGCTTTTGTGGAAGCTTGCTATGCAGATTTGAGCAAGTCCTAGAGAGGACTTATTGAGCAGATTTGAGCAAGTCCTAGAGAGGACTTATTGAGAATATTTGGACAAGTTTAGGTGGACTTATTGAGCAGATTTGGATAGGTTTTGTGGACTTTTTGAGCAGATTTGAGAAGGTTCTGTGTGGACTTGTTGAGCAGATTTGGATAGGTTCTGTGTGGACCTATTGAGCATATTTGAGCAGGTTCTATGTGGACCTGTTGAGCAGATTTGGATAAGTTTTGAGTGAGCTTGTTGAGAAGATTTGAGACAAGTTCTGAGTGAGCTTGTTGAGCATATTTGAGAAGGTTCTGAGTGAACCTATTGAGATAGAGCTTTGGAGGTGATAGAGTATAGAGGATAGAGTCTCAGTGGATAGAGATCCAACAGCTAGGACAATTGAAGATAGATCTGAGTGAGGAGTCTTCAAGTGGAGAGAGATCCACCAGTCAGTGCAGTAGAGAGACATAGTCTTCTAGAAGATCACTAGCTAGAGCAGAAGGGGAAAGAGTTCTCCTGTGGAAGAGATCCATGAACTTGAGATTAGGGGATCAACATCTCCTTTGGACAGAGGTCCATAAACATTGTAATTGGGAAGGATTCCCAAAGAGATTGATTGAGAAAATTTTAGTAAAATATTTTCTCCGTGGAGTAGCCCACATTGGGTGAACCACGTAAATTGTGGTGTCTCTATTGTGTATGGTGTTTTGTGCATTGCTTTGATTACTTATATTGATACTTCTATCTATACACTGCATAATATTGAATTGAAAGAAAAAGTAAAAAGGGGTCTTATACTGTTCACCCCCCTCTCAGTATAAGCTTGTGTTCTTCAATTGGTATCAGAGTGGGTTCCTTCAGAAGAGTTTGACAGCTTGAAGGAAAAGCGGTCTAAGAACACAATGGATCAAAAGGATCAAAGAGATGAACCCTTCAATAATGCAGTACCAGTATTTGATGGAAGTGACTTCTTATATTGGTGTATGTTGATGAGATTTTACTTGATGGCACTTGGCAATGAAGTTTGGGATGCAGTGGAACTTGGATATGATTCAACAACCAATCCTCCTACAGATAAGGAAGGTAAGCTTCTAATGCATGCAAATTCAAGAGCTATGAATGCAATTATAAAAGGGCTGCATAGATCAGAATCTATGAAGGTTATGGAATGTAAAACAACAAAATAAATGTGGGAACTTCTGCATGAAATATATGAAGGAGATAAAGGAGTCAGAATGGCTAAGATCAAAAATCTCAAAGGAGAATTTGAGAACCTAAGAATGAGGGATGATGAAAACATTCATGACTATCTCAACAAGGTTGATGAACTTGTACATGAGATGAAAGGTCTTGGAATGAAGGTTGATGAATCTGATGCTTGTGATAAGATCTTGAGGACTCTTCCAAAAAGGTATAGTGAAAAGGTTTCTGCTATAGAAACATCAATTGATAGTGATTCTTTGACAAGGAATTCTTTGCTTGGCATGCTTACTACTTTTGAGATAAGAACAAAAGATCCTATTCCTCCGAAAGAAGTTGCTTTCAAAGTAGATAAAAAGAAAAAGGGAAAGAAGATAGAATCAAGCAAGTGAGTCATCCAGTGATGAAGAAGCAAATTATGGCAGAAGAGATAGAGGTTCCAGAAGACCCATAGATCTAAGATCTATCAAATGTTTCAATTGTGGATGGTATGGACACTATGCAACAGAATGCAAAGAGCCAAAAGACAACAATGATGAAGAAAAATAGGATCACAGATACAGGGAATCAGAAAGACACAGGTACCAGAAGAAAAGCAAGGATGGACAAAGCAGACAAGGAAAGAAGTTCTTCCAGAGACAAAAGAGAAGCTACTATGCGAAAAATGCAAGTAAGTACTCAATTGATAGTGATGCTAGTTTTTCGACAATGATAGATATGAAGTCCTATTTATGGTTAAAGAGAAAGATCCAAGTTAAGAAAAGGACTCCAGTTATTCTCAAGTGTTTTAGATGTGGTAAATTTGGACATCTTGAAGATGATTGCACTAGGGATGGTTATAGTTTCAGTGATGATGATTTTGAAGATGCACTTGAAAGACCAGGATGAGAATCTTCTAATGGCTTTGGAAGATAAAGAAAGTGATCCTATAGAAGACAAGTCAAAAGGAAGTAATGATAAGGACAAAGGCAAACAAATAGAAGATTATTCAGTAGAGAATGGTTATGATCTCAAGGGAGAACTTATCTATGCCCTTGACACAGTAAAGAAGGTTAGAAAGCAACACTCCAAGCTTGAAAGTCAGTTTCAAGAATGTGATGAAGAAAGGTTATTGCTCATAGAGGATTTAGAGAAGTCAAAGGCTAAGGCAAGCAAGTTCAAGGATAAGTTAGAAGCAAAGATTTTGGAATGTGAGAAGTTAGCACAAGAAGTGGCTACTCTAAAAGAAGACTTAAAGGACTCCAAGATCAAGATGAAGAGTTTCACAAATAGCTCTAAGAACTTGGATAAGTTCATCTATGGACAACAACGAACATCATGTTCAACAGGTCTTGGCTTTGGAAAGGTTCAAAAGAAATAGGAAAAAGAATCTACTTCAAGTCTTGATGAAGAAGAAACTTCAGAAGAAGATACATCAGAAGAAGATAGTTTAAGTGAAAGTGGGACATCAGAGGATGAGTTGGACAACAAAGAGTTCAACAAAGAGAGGAACAATGCACAAAGAAGATACATATGGAACAACAATCAGAATAGGAGACCAATGAGGTCAAGACAAGGAGGCTTCAATGGAAGATGCTTTTCATGTCACAGGGTTTGGACACATGGCTTCACAGTGCAGGACTCATGAAAGATAGGTATATGGAAAAGAATAACTTTTCCAAGGTTATTGCTACTCATGCAATGGTTTTGGTCACAAGGCAATGAATTGCAGGATTCATGACAGAAGAGGATATGGCTTCATTAGGAGAAATCCTAAGACAATTGCACATCCAAGGAATAATAACATTAAGTGTTATAAGTGCAATAATGATGGTCACATAGCAAGATGGTGTAGAGCAAATATTCTAGAAATAGGCATGAACAGGAACATGAAGAACATGAACAGGAATAGGAATATGAATAGGAACAAGAATATGAACAGGAACAAGAATATGAACAAAAATAGGAATATGAATAGAAACAAGAAGATGAACAGGAATAGAGACTCAAAAAAGAATAGAGACTCAGAAAAGAATAAGAACAGGAACAAGGATGAGAACCAGAATAGGAACATGGATGAGAACAAGAACAAGAACATAAGTGACGACAGGAACATGGATGATGACTTGGAAAGAAATAGTGAGCGGATTCAGAAGACTCACAGAAGAAGAGAGAAAGATAAAGGCACAGATCTATGCTTTCGAGGAGTAGAAATACTCCCACCCCAAAATTAACCACCTCATGTGGAGGTGGGGGAGGGGCTAAGCTAAGAGGCTCATTCTTAGCCCCGAGCCCCAAAGGTGACCCTTTGCCATTGATGTCAAAGGGGGAGAGATTTGATATGAGATTTGATATTTGAGAGAGCATTGAGCCAGGGGAGCAAAGTCCCAGGGGAGCAAAAAAGAAGGTCAGGTTTCAAGTAAAATGAATATGGGTTGCCATCAATGACAAAGGGGGAGATTGTTGGACATTTTGAGTCCCTAAGCTAAAAGTTGTCATTGATGTCAAAAGGACCTATGTAAGTAAGCACTATGATTTTGCTCCACAAAGAGCTTCATGAGAAGCAAAGGTTTTGATCAAAGGTTCTAGAAGGGATGCATGGCATTTGGTTCCAAAAGGAGCTTCAAGGGAAGCTTAGCAAAAGGTTTTTATGAAAACCAAGGAAGGCAAGGAAAGGTTTTATTTAAAACCAATGGATGGCAGATTTGAAATGGGTTTTTCTTAAAACCCAAGTTGGCTTTTCGTTTCATCAAAAAATGTGCCCCAGTGATGGAGAAATTTAATTTTAAAGGTTTAGTTTAAATTTTAATTTATTTAAAATTTTTTAAAATTTAAATTTAAATTTTAAAATTAAATAAAAGGTTTTTCCCTCCTTTCTTATTGGCGCCGCCGACGTCATGAGGGCAATGTTAAAAGGGCCGACGTATTCGCATTGAAGGATGGCTTATATAAATAAGCCAAAGGTTTTCCATTTAATAAACCTAAGGAGTGTCGCATGATTTTTGAAAACCCAAAGTATTTCTACATCCGAATATTGCGCAACGAATTTCGTGGAGTGTGACATGGGCAGTCAAGTCATGGATGGTCAAATTTTTGGTGCCTTGTGAGGAAAGCACACGTAGCTTAAGGAAGAGAGTGCCCAAGGCACTCACGTGGGCAATGTTAGCTCACGCGGCTTAGCTGCCGCTTGGCAACACGGTGGGCAGAGGTTCGAAATGCCAAGGCCCTTCGAGGGCTCCTTTGAGGTATGCACTCCGACTCCGATATTTGCGGGGGTAAATATTTTAATTAAAATATTTGCTTGCTAAGGTTTGATTATGATTTTTGTGGGAGATATAAGGTTGAGCAAGCTTTAATATTTTAATAAGGTTTGATATTTGATTAATGTGAGATATTGCCTAAGAAAGCTTTGTGATTATTTTTGAGTGCAAAAGTGTTGAAAGGAAGGATATAAAATATTTGATTTATTTTATGGTATAAGTGGTTTGTGGAGTGACAAGGTTATGCAATGTTTTGATTTATTTTATTTTATGGTACAAGTGGTTTTAGGAGTGATAAGGAAGTTGTGCATTAATTCTTAAGAAGGTTTTCTAATTAAAAGCCTTGGTGAATATTATTGTGAAGTGGAGTAATGTTGATTATTTTGTGATCTTCTAACCCTTGTGAAGATTGGCAAAAGAATATTGTGATTGTGGCAGATTTCCAAAGAGGCTTCTTCATCTTCATAAAAGGTATGGGCACATTCTCCTATTGATTGATTATGGTGGTTGATTTCTGAAAATATCTTTGGAGTGAAAAGGATTGATTGTGGTTTCCTTTTCGAAAGTGATTGGTTTAATGCTTCAAGGTTTTCTGGATTGAGAGTTGTGATTAAACCTTGTTTTATAAGCATTGTTGTTGGAGCCCATTGGTTGTGCAAAGAACTTGAACTTGAGTTAGAAGAGAACATGAGTATCATTGTTATGTGAGATTTGTTGTTGAGCATTGTTGGAAATATTTTGAGTTGATTGATACATGCTTGGACTAGGGTTTGTGAGAAAGGGTTGTTCATTGAGGTGATTGGTTGAGTTGAGTTGATTGAGCCTAGTCAAGTGGATGCATGTGGTTGTTCAAGTTCCATAAAACAAACTATTCTATATTCTTGATTTGAGTTGAGATTGAGATTTGAGTATAGAACATATTGAGTCTCTAACAATTCTCTTTATGCTTCTATGAGATTGAGTTGAGATATTGATTGAGCATTAAGTATAGAACATATTGAGTCTCTAACAATTCTCTTTATGATTCTATGAGATTGGACAAGTTCTGTGTGAGCTTGTTAAGCAGATTTGAGACAAGTCTTTGAGAAGGCTTGTGGACTGATTTTGAGTAAGCTTTTGTGGAAGCTTGCTATGCAGATTTGAGCAAGTCCTAGAGAGGACTTATTGAGCAGATTTGAGCAAGTCCTAGAGAGGACTTATTGTTGGACAAGTCCTAGGACTTATTGAGCAGATTTGAGCAAGTTCTATGTGGACTTGTTGAGCAGATTTGGACAAGTTCTGTGTGGACTTGTTGAGCAGATTTGGACAGGTTCTGTGTGGACCTGTTGAGCAGATTTGAGCAGGTTCTGTGTGGACCTGTTGAGCAGATTTGGACAAGTTCTGAGTGAGCTTGTTGAGCAGATTTGGACAAGTTCTGAGTGGACTTGTTGAGCAGATTTGAGAAGGTTCTGAGTGAACCTATTGAGATAGAGCTTTGGAGGTGACAGAGTATAGAGGACAGAGTCTCAGTGGATAGAGATCCAGCAGCCAGGACAATTGAAGATAGATCTGAGTGAGGAGTCTTCAAGTGGAGAGAGATCCACCAGTTAGTGCAGTAGAGAGACAGAGTCTTCTAGAAGATCACTAGCCAGAGTAGAAGGGGAAAGAGTTCTCCTGTGGAAGAGATCCACGAACTTGAGATTAGGGGATCAACATCTCCTTTGGATAGAGGTCCATAAACATTGTAATTGGGAAGGATTCCCAAAGATATTGATTGAGAAAATTTTAGTAAAATATTTTCTCCGTGGAGTAGCCCACATTGGGTGAACCACGTAAATTGTGGTGTCTCTATTGTGTATGGTGTTTTGTGCATTGCTTTGATTACTGCTATTGATACTCGCTATCTATACACTGCATAATATTGAATTGAAAGAAAAAGTAAAAAGGGGTCTTATACTGTTCACCCCCCTCTTAGTATAAGCTTGTGTTCTTCAAGATGCTCTTGTCAAAGTAGCAATTAGTGCTTCAAGTGGTTGTGATAAGAGTATTTTAGATATTGAAGAGTATAAAGATGCTCTTGAAAACCTAAAAGAAGAGGAAGATTCAGAGGAAGCCATAGTTAAGGAACTTGTTGATTTAAAAATGGAGAAATTAATATTGAAAGCCCAAGTACAAGAAGATAAGGAAACAAAGGCAAAATTTCTATAGGATCTCACTGACCTCAAGGTGAAGGTTGAAGAGATAAGGAAAATTGAAGAAGGTATGACTGAGAAGTTAGAGGCAAAAGTATTAGAATGTGAAATATTAGAACATGAGATAATTTCACTAAGAAAGGAAGTGAAAGAGTCTAAAGACAAGTTACACATGTTTGAGAAAATTTCAAAAGATTTGGGTAACATTACCAAAGCATAAATATCTTCATTTATCAAAACAGGACTAGGCAATGAAGAATATCTAGAAGTATAGAAAGGGGAATCAAGCTCAAAAGAAAATGAAGTCTCAAAGGGAACATCAAAATAAGTGACTAAAGAAGAACCTAAGACTTACACCGATATGTTGATAAGTGACAGTATCAAAGAGGAAGGAAAAAATGCACAAATAAAGAATAAGAAACATCACAGGGAAGAAAGGACTAAGAGACCAGTGGGTTCAATGTAAGATTTATTCAAAGGATGTTGTTTCTCATGTAACAAGTTTGGTCACAAGGCTATGCAATGCATGACACATGAAAAGAAGGAATATGGTTTCATGAAGAGAAATTTCATAAATGGGCATCTCTTTCAAGGGTATTGTTACTCTTGCAATAGATTTGGTCATAAAGCAATCCATTGTAGGATACATGAAAGAAAATATTATGGCTTTTTCAGGAGGAACTTCAAGAAAGTTGTATCTTCTATGAACTACAACATTAAGCATTACAAGTATAACAATTTAGGGCATAAGGCCAGGTGGTGTAGAATGGAGTTTCTAGAACTTCTAGAGACAAGCAGGAACAAGAACAGGAACACTCAAAAGGATAAAAAAGGTATGACTTCAAAAGTATGGAAAAATAAGGTTGATAAAGATCACTATATGTTGGGAGTAGTTTTAATCCCACCCCAAAATTAATCACCTCAAGGAGAGAAGGTGGGGAGGGGGCTAAGCTAAGAGTCTTATATTTAGCCCCAAAGGAGTCCCTTTGCCATTGATATCAAAGGAAGAGAGATTTGAGTTAGGGGGAGAGCATTCAGTCAGGGGGAGCAGAATTGGAAAAAGGAAAAAGGAATGGTTAAGGAAAAGGGTTGCCATAAATGACAAAGGAGGAGACTGTTGGAAATTTTGAGTAAGTTGTGTTGTCATTTATGTCAAGAGGTTGATGTCAGAGAGCACTTTGTATGGCAGAAATATTTTTCTATGGTTGATATGGTTAAAATTGATCAAGGCAAATTTCATCCCAAAAGCAAGCAAATTGGTTGAAAGAAGAGGCCATGGTTTAAAAGGTAAGACAAATATTATTATAATATTTTTTAATATTATAATAATTGGGTCCAAGAAATCTTAAAAAAAAAGATATATCCTGGACAAGGTTTATTAAGCCTTTATAAAGGTTGCAAAGGTTTTTAAATTATTTAAATTAAAATATTTTAACAAAAGTTAAAATTTTAATTTAAAATAATTTATGGCACCAAAGTTTCAAATCAAATTTGAATTCAAAAGCAAGAGACAACTGACATTCTTTAAACCAAAGAAAAAAGGATTTAAAGGAAATGATTTTTCATTTCCAAAGGTTAATTAATTCAAATGCCTTGGTAAGGAGATAATTTGTGCACTCCATTTTAGAAGAGAAGAAGACGTTGTGAGACTTAAAGGAAAGGGAGGCAGAGTTGTGTTAAAATTTTCTTGGAGCGAAAAAGATATCCTATAGTGCTGGGTAGCGCAGGTGGTAGGAGGAATGTGGCTAAGGCTCTTGCAAAGGGAAGGTTTCCATTTCGAATCCCACAAAGTTGTTTTGAAAAAGGGTAGAGCACCTTTTCATTTTCAACGAAGGAAAATTTCAAATACGAACTCGTGGAAATTTTGTTACGTGCAGGCGTGTAGCCCAGGTGGTAGCCTAGCTTTGGGCTAGGGAATTGTGGTGGTATAGGTCGCAGGTTCAAGCTTAGGTGCTAGTTGTTGAGACTTCTGCAATATTTTTTGCAGGCAAAATATTAAAAGGTATGCTTTTTAATTGATATATTTCTAAGGTCTTGAAATACATGATTTGACTTTGAGGCTTCGAAATCGTGAAAGGGAAATAAGTGAAATTTCTTTAGGAGTTATAAGGTAAACATTTTTTAATTTTGATAAAGGGATGCATGAAATAAAGTATGTGGTGTTATTTTGAAAAGGGATTTGGAGTATAATAGTTTGATTGAAAATATTTTTAAGAAAGGAGTTAAAAGGTGTAATAGTGAAAAATTAATTGTGTGATTTATGTTCTTGTTGGGTTTATTTAATTTGCAAGATTAGGAGTTATAATGTGTAAAATTGGTTTGAATTTTATTATACCTTTTTGAATTATGAAGAAGAGTATATGTGGGCTTATGATGAAGCTTTAATTCATTTTACGTGAGATCAAAAGAAGGATTCTAGAGTATATCTTTCAGATTTTACTAAGCACATTTTGGGAGGAATATTTTGTGAATGTTGTGAAATATTCATTTTAAGGTTTTGAGATAGACCATTGTTATCTAACCTTGAAAGTGGAACAAAAAGAATTGGTTGTGAGTAAAATAGGTTTTGAAGACATATCTCCATCACAACAAAAAGGTATGAGCACATTATATTTTGTTTAGAGTGATTGGAATGAATGTTGTGAAATATAATGTGGAGTGAAAATGATTGTTTGATAAGCATTGTTGGAAATATTTGAGTGAGTTTTTATATGCTTCATTGGTGAATGTTTAGATAACATTTGAGATAGATATTGAAGATTATTTGAGTTAGGTTTTGAGACCCACATTGTGCACTTTGTTTGAAGAAGTATGAAAACACTTGTTTAGGGTTTATGAGCAAGTTGTGTTTCATTGGTTAGTGAAATTCTTGAGCATTTATTTTGAGTGATATTGAAAGTAAATGTGCAAACATTAGAATTCAGATTTGTGAAAGTGATAGACTTAATGATTGAGTAGAACATATCAAGTTTTTGATAGAGTACATCATTCTCTATATGTTCCAGAGGTTAAACGAATTTTGAATAGAATATGTCTAAATTGCTTTGAGTTAAAGGAATTACTTTGAAGACTAGACAAAGCATTTGATAGCATTGTGTGCAAGATTTAAGATTGATTGAGCATATCTTGTGAGCTATTTTGAACAAGTTCTTGAGAGGACTTGAAGGCATATTTGAGGTAAGTCTTGGTAAATACTTGAGAGCATATTGAGCAAGTTATTGAGAGGACTTGAAGGTAGATTTGAGGTAAGTCTTGGTGAAGACTTAAGAGTAGATTGAGCAAGTTCTTGAGAGAACTTGAAGGCAGATTTGAAGCAAGTCTTGGTGAAGACTTGAGAGCAGATTGAGCAAGTTATTGAGAGGACTTGAAGGTAGATTTGAAGCAAGTCTTGGTGAATACTTGAGAGTAGATTGAGCAAGTCCTTGAGAGGACTTGAAGGCAGATTAGAGCAAGTTCTTGGGATAACTTGAATGCAGATTTCAAGTAAGTCTTTGTGAAGAATTGAGAGTAGAGTTGATTGATTTGTGATTTGTTCAAGCTTTGTGTTAAGGCTTGGGAAAAATCTAAGCAGAGTTTATTTGTGATTGGATCAAGCTTTATGTTAAGGCTTGAGGATAGATTTGAGATAGATATTTGTGAGCATATTTGTACTACATTTAGGATATATTTTTGAGATAGAGTTGAGAGTAAGCTTTTGAGGTGATAGAGCAAAGGATAACAATCTCCAGTGGATAGAGATCCATTAGCCAAGGTAGTGAGGACAAAGTTCTTCTATGGAGATATATCCATAAGCCAGAGCAGTGGGGGTAGAAGTCTTCTAAAATATCATTAGCCAAAGTAGAGGAGAAATATTTATCTTGTGGATAGAGATCCATGAACCAAATCAAGGGGAAAGAGTTCTCTTGTGGAGTGTGATCCATGAACCAGTTGGGAAGATAGAGTTCTTTTGTGGAGAGAGATCCATGAACCAGATGAGGAGAAAGAGTTCAATTGGATCAAGTTCCATGAACCAGAGAAAATGGGAAAGAGTTCTCCTATGGAGAGTGATCCACAAATCAGAGCATTAGGGTATTGGTATCTCCTTTCGACAGAGGTCCATAAACATTGTAATAGGGAAGTGATTCCAAGAGATTTGTTGAGACAATTTAGTAGAAATATTTTCTCCGTGGAGTAGCCCACATTGGGTGAACCACATTAAATTGTATCTCTATTGTGTGTGATGATTTGTGCATTGATTTGATTAATGCTATTTATATTGCCATTGATAATATTGAATAATATTTTTTGGGAAAGAAAAGTAAAAGTTGACCTTATACTGTTCACCCCCCTCTCAGTATAAGCCTGTGTTCTTGATAATAGACTTGAAATATAGTAGTGGATATTATGTTTCATTTTAATGGGATAGACTTGAAATGTAGAAGTGGATATTATGTTTCATTTTAATTGCATAGACTTGAAATGTAGTAGTGGATATTATGTTTCATTTTAATCGCATAGACTTGAAATATAGTAGTGGATATTATGTTTCATTTTAATGGGATAGACTTGAAATATTGTAGTGGATACTATGTTTCATTTTAATGGAATAGACTTGAAATATAGTAGTGGATATTATGTTTTATTCTAATGGAATGGAATTGAAATAGAGTAGTGGATATTATGTTTTATTTTAATGGGATAGACTTGAAATGTAGCAGTGGATATTATGTTTTATTTTAATAACATATAAATATAGTAGTGGATATTATGTTTCATTTTAATGGAATAGACTTGAAATATAGTAGTGGATATTATGTTTCATTTTAATAGAATAGACTTGAAATATAATAGTAGGTATTATGTTTCATTTTAGTAGAATTGACTTGGAAAATATATAATGGATATTATGGTCCTTTAGTGGAATGGACTTGAGATGCAATAGTGGATATTATATCTCATTTCTTAGAGAAAGTAGGAGAATATTTCTCATATCCTAGGTATGTTTGCATGAGGATTCATTAGAGGGGATTATGGGATCCTCTTTGATGAGTTGTTGTGTGCACATTTCTATGGTTGATGTACGATTACATTAAACTCTTGGAGGGAAGATGTTCCTTGAGTTTAGGTCAAAGGAAGAAGTTATCCTTAGGAGGATGAACATGGAGTTCATCCAAGGGAACTATGGGGTTCCCTCATGTATCAAGAAATGTGAATTAATAGACCGATTCACAATATGGGACATAAGGATTATGGGGTCCTTATGTGCCCATAAATTATAATAATGATTTGGAAAAGGAACCAAGGGATTCCTCTAATGACTGTATTGTGAAATTTATCACTAATAAATAGATCAAGGATATTTAATGCTGGGTTTTTCCCACAAGGGTTTCTCAAGATAAAAGTTGTGCCATATGTGATTGGATTGTTGATATCTTATGATATTGATTCTTATTGCTATCTAGAGTTAACTTGTTATGGTTTTGGTTACTCTACATTTAATAAGGGAAGCCATGAAAATAGTTTACTTTTTTTAAAAAATAAGTAGCATGCTTTATTTAAGAAAGGCTCAGCATGTGATTTTATTTAAATGTTTTTCTTTGAAATTTGGATAAAATAAAAAAGTGATATTTTATTAAAGATTAAATGTTCTTATTTGAAATTTGGATAGAATAAAATATTAAGCGTGGATATTTCATTTCATATGGTATACAAATTATTTGTGATATGATAGTTATACTAATGTAATCTTCAAATTATGAGGGGAAACATTCTAGGGGTTAGAATTATGAATCCTTCTTGAGAAACATTAAACAAATTCATCAAGAAGGATGAATTATTCAAAACACTCTAATTAATCGTGAAGGATGAATGGTCTAAAAATATCCAATATCGGTGGTTGCAAGTTGGTAACCATTGTGGTTCAAGAATAATCGTTTCCTCATAAGATAGGTCAAGACATGAAGGTGATGAGGGATAGTATGGGATGTCTCCTCTAGGTCAGTGTACGAGTAGTACAGTGATGGGTCCTTGTTCAATTTATGATTAGAATAAACCTAACAAGATATTGAAGCTAGACTACTCCACGATGGTTGGTTTGGGATAACTCATCGTTAATCATATCTTGATAAGAGATACCAGGTCTTGAGCTAGTGTATTGGCATGACCCTAATTAGCTCTAGCATAGTGCACAATCAATTACGCACTAGGCATATATGCTAACCTCTTGCATGTTTAATTTAGGATGGAAAGTCCAAATGAAGCCTAGGAACCTCATGCTAAGGTACAGGGAGAGTATGCATCCATACTTTAGGTCTTATAGGCCCTAGAGGATAACCCTAGTCGTGAATCTGCACTCACATAAGGTTAAGAAGATAGATAAAAAAAATGGCACCTTCCAAGAGATTTAGCTAGTCTCATCCACTTTGGAGGCTATCTGCAGTGATCCTAATTCCCATAAGTGGTATACTATACCTTGTACTAATAAAATATTGGGTGAATATCAAAACCATTGACTAAAAAAAAATTAGACTGTCTCTAACCAAAGTGGTCGGACAAAATTTTCTCTTTGTGAAACTAATGTGCTAGACTGGGTTGTACAATCAAGTGTGTAGATCTAGGTTGTTACAATTACAAAGATTTTAGGGTATAGAATGGGAAAACAACTATCAATTTTGGATAGAGTAAGATTATGTATAGCTGGTTGAAAATTAAGTTCTTAACCATAACTTGAAAATCCCAACTCATAAAGGCTACATTGCAATCTATACTAATATATAACATGTAACTTTTGAGATTACCAATAGTATAGCCTCAAAATTTGAAAAGAATCAATAAGGTTTTTTATAGAAAGGATGTGAGAAGAGTTTTATAAAGGAAATATTATCAGAGGGGTAAAATTACAAGATTTATGATCTTAGAAACTGGACCAAAATATAGTTGGTGATCATTCAAATATCATAGAAAGAGTTGGGCAAAAATATTACTTTAAAAACATATAGGATTCATGGATGCAAAAAATATATATTTATATATTACCTAAGGGATTTGTAATATGGAACTTTATATTAAGAAATTTGTAATTAATCAATAAACATAATAGGTAATTTGTTCATAATGAGGATGTTGTATATTAATTTGATGCTTCTAGTTGAAGACATATTATTATTTCTAATACAAACATAAATCATTGGCTTGAACCTCTTTGGCTTATTGAGGTTTAAAAGTATAAAACTATATTGATATGATTAATAAATCCAAATCTTGGATCTTCACTTGTAATTTAGTTGATGGAAAGGATATTAGATAAGTACTGGAATAGCTCCAAAAATAACATTAGAGTTCTATTTACCTATATTTTCAATAGATAGATGAATTGGTTTGGAATCTCTCAAAAGATAGTGGATGCTTAAATGAATATAAGAATTTGGAACTATTTGAATTCCTTTCTCCCAAGGATTTCCCTTAGAAGAAGTTTTGGTAACCTAACGCTTTGGCTAAGGCCTAAACATCTCTTTAGCTAGTAGTCCATAATAAAATCATTATGAGTGATAGTCTATGCATCATGGACTTTCTAGAAGTGATTTGTGTGAGGAGGATATAGAAACATTAGATCATCTATTTATTTATTATTCTTTTGTTTCCACTATTTGGGGTTGCTTTATCATGAAAAAGAGA